>OY728150.1:1180671968-1182030301 GCA_963277665.1 Viscum album | reverse complement strand
ATGAGAATTGGATTTGAATGTGAATTATCCAAAACATGGGAATAATGTTCTAAGCATAAAGGAAAGAAAAATATTAGATATAACTATAAATAAATGACATTTTTAAACTAAAAATATATTTTGTGGTATAGAACATATAGTGAGAACATGAAAGGATATTCTTCCTAATAAATTATAAATTTTATTGTTACAAAAATCTTAAAATGATAAATTGTGATAAATCAAAGCGTATCCTATAAGAATTGTCCACTAAAATCCAATAAAAAATAATGTTATAATTTCCAAAACCTAAAATAAGTAATTATTTTTTATGGATATTATTTCAGTAATCTAATTTTGATCAAAATCCCCTGGTCATTTTAAAAAAAATAAGTAAAATAATTTTAATAGTGACTCAATTATATTATAAAATATGGTAATCAAATTATTTCAATTTTTGAAATATATTCTCTATATTAGAAGAAGAATAATATAATATCACTACTTCCTATAAAAAATAAATTATTTGATCATTTATGAGAGAGGAAATATCATATAAATTTTTCTTTTTTTTAATAAGAATAAAAATATTATGGTATAAATTTATTATACAAGATTAACCTCCCCTATAATATATTCAAAAGCGTAGTCAAGTAAATTATGATGAAATAAGGAAATATCATTGAGAATTTCCACCTTAAGATGAATATCCAATAAACATGAAGCACAGAGACATCCTCCAACATGATTGTTTATATATAGATATATATTGTGAATATATGGATTATTGATAGGTTACTATGAATATTTTTAAAATATAGAGGGGTTGCCATTATAGGAGCTTACTATTTTAGGTGGTGTGGCTCAAACTGATTAGATTAGGATTTATTCATCTATATTTTATTTAATTTACTCATTTAATAAAATGAATTCTCTTCTTTAATTCTATCTAATTCTCATATTACTTATTTTATTCATTTTTACTTTACAATAAATGTGGTAAATTCTCTTCCTCTCATTTTTAATATGCATATTCTGTCACAAGGTCAGGATCTTTCACATCCATCATGGATAGAAAACTATAATGTCTAATTAAAGGGAGAGAGGCTAAAAATAATTTTTTTTAGTTTAGTATAATTTTATTTTTTTTTAATTTTTCATTTGAAAAATAAGTTATCAATCATGGTTTTGGGTAAATAAATAACTCATGACTCATCACATTCTAAATTCTTCAACATAATCTTAATTCTTTACTTCCAATATTTTGTAGCTTAATATAATAATCTAAAATTTTAATAAACAAGTGTACTGTTGTTACACCATGTTATAATGGATTCTTCATGTCACTTGTTGGAAGAGATAAATTTTAATTAGGAATTATCTTAGTGATGAGTTGTTAAAATTTTAGAAGATGGAATAGGCAAGGTATAGTAAATATTCAATCACATTATTGGGTTAATATCATTAAAATAATTAAAATAAATTTAAGAAGTATGATACATTAATTTAATTATGGAAATCTTTAAAATTAAATTTGTTCAATTAACATTAATTTCATTCACCTATTGCATTCCATCCACATCACTACATATCATTTGTTTCTATCTATTTTTTTAAAATTTTTACTTAGATTTTATTATTTTTATTTTCATATATTTCAAACTATTTTTAAATTATTTAAAATATAATTTAAATAATTTATATTTTATAATTTTAAAAAAAATGTACAGAACATTGTGAAAAATGCTCACATTTATCATTGGGACAACAATCCAAAATAATAGCTCTAATATTTCATGCAATGATTATATAAAATTATAAAGTACTTTGATGGACCTTCGAAAAAATCGTAATTCAATAATTTTTGGCTTCTTTCACAAGGATTTGTAATTTTTCACCATTTCCTATTTTCACTTTTTCATTGTGTTTTTTTTATTTTTTTGGTATATAATTTTATTTAATAGTGCTGGATTTATATGATTTTAAATCTTATTCATTTTTATGATACTCATAGGTGTAAAAAAAAATTAAAAATATTAAATATTTTTAGAAATGGAAATAGGAACATCAAGGAAAAGTGATCACAAAATTTTAATTGACGTTTGTTAATCAAATTAGCCATTTAGTTTCCCAAATAACTACTTTAAATGAAGAAGAAAAAAGAAGGAGGGAATTTATTCAACAATAGTAAGATGAGATTAAGGTGGAATAGGATGTTGCAACTCCGAAATTTGACATATCTAATGAATTATGGCTATAAGATAAAAAGGAGGAGGTTTAATACCAACATTTGTAATCAAATGTAATCAATGGAAAATTGGACTTTTATAGAAGCTTAATTATGAAATTAAACATTGGGATTTCAATCTTCATAGTATAATTGATTTTATTTTTCATGAATTATATTTTAGTAATAAATCTTTTTATGTAAACAAAATTTAATAATTTAATGTATTTGAGATACTTGAGTGTGATGAAGATGAAACACCTGATGAGGTACTGTTCATGAACCAACTGAACACAGAATATTAAATAAAATGGTTAAGTAAAGTAAGAGATATCTTGGAATCAATGGTGAAGCTGATATCCACTCAATAAAATAATAATATCGCATGGAGGAGGATATAAAAAATAGGTATAACCCCTTATTCCTTTTCCATCAACCAACTCAAATAAATCTCCATAAAATCTTTTTTAATGATGTGAATTTATTTTTTGAGGGTAATCAAACATTGGTTTCTACTTACGAGCATTATGAGAAGTCAATTTTGGTGGTTCCAATCACATAATCCCCATCAATCTTCAAATTTAGGTTGACAAAAAAAATTTCTATTTATATATAATATAAACACAACACCACATATAGTATATCCCAAAAATCACAATTTTATCCTTCTCAATTATTTTTTTAAAATTTTAATAAATTTTATGATCTTTCATTTTCCCTTTATAGGTTAGAGAAAATAAGTGGATTTATTTTAACTCAACATGCCATTAGAATAACCGGGTTTTATTTCTAATTATAGTTTATGTTTTTATGAAAATAATAATTTTTCGGAACATCATTAAGGATTAGTAATATATATAATTGATGGGGATATCAATTTATTGGTATATTTTCATGCCAGTTTTTATTTTTACTTTTTGGTCTATTTTTTCATTACATTTTTATTTTATTTTTTACAAACCACTTTGAGATTTACTGGACATTTTATTAAATTATGAATTTATTAGTTTAATATTCTTGAATTTAAAATCTAAAAATTACATGATGATTGATATCTTTTTTAACCTTAATTGTTTTTTAATATTTAATGAAATTTTGGTTCATTTAGAAATATATGATTGTAAAATATTATCCAATAAAAAAATTCCCAACCTGATAGGTTTCTATTTATTTGTGACATATTTTTACATTTTTGCACTCCTTTATAAATTAGTATTGTAACGACCCAATGTTTCATTAATAGAAAATCCCTCTTGATCCAGTTAAATGTTTATTTATGAAAAATGTTTTTATATGATGTCAACTTCTTTAGTTTTACGTTAAGATTTGTGACCATTACTTTTATAGCTTTTGAACAGTGATCATCTAAGTAGTATAAATATAAGGCTTTAACGAACCCATTTCTACTCAGACAAAGGAAGTGATGGCCTCATCCGGTAGAATTTCCCCTTACGAAGCCCATTTGTCGGAGCTCGGAAAAGAGGTGGCATCTTTGGGATTTGCCCTTGACCAAGCCCAAGCTGAGCTTCATCAAGTCAAGCTCGAATGTGATCGTCTACGGGAGAAGTGGAAGTTGATTGAAATTACAACTCGAGCGATGTTATCCGATCCACCCCAAGAGTCTGTCATCATCGCACACCTTACCCTTAGGTCTTATGCGGCTATTTTAAGTGGTTATGTAACAAATAAGTAGCACCATTTTCATGTACATTATTGTTGTATATAATAATGAATATAATTTCTAGTCATTTTTGATACATTGTAATTAGTTTTTAAAGTACAAATGGTGTTTTTAGTTATTATTTAATAACGAATTATACTTTATTAAATTAAAGGATTTTTGAATTAAATAATATTTTAATAAAATATTATTATTAATGTTACATTAATTTTTATTAAATATAAATGATCTTATAATTTTATGAATGCAATTAAAATATTTATTAAGGTTTGAAAGCCATTTCTGTCAAAACCCGTGAATTTTTTTATAAATGTCGGTTTTTATTTTAAAAGTAAATATTCACATATTTAGAAAATTATTTAGATAAAATAAATATTATTTTTGGAATCAGGACGTCGAAATTATCCAACTGTGAATTTTTCATAATTTTCTGAGACAGTCAAATTTTTGGGTAAAAATTAAATACCATTTAAATATATAATGTGTTTTGGGACATCATAATGACCCAATGGTGATGTAATAAAATTCCATAATCCTTATTTTCGGACAATATGTGTTTTATCATTAAAAAAATGAGTTTTTGGTTTTGTTTGACTTACTTTTCAAAGCATTAATTGAGCCCTCAAGACTTATTTAACACTTTGCCTTTTTAAATTAATTTCCATGGGAGTGTGACTCACCTCCACATAAGCAACCCTAATTTTTTAATACGTTCGGACATTGGCCTTTTAAAATATTGTTTTCCTCTTTTCTTTCCTAGAAACCATGGGCAAATACCATGGGATGGTTTGTGGTTTGGATTATATTAATATAAGGGGTCCCAAACCTAAATAATAAAGAATTCCCTCACATTTCCTATATAAACCCACCCAAGGTCCCACTTCCTCCTCACTCAAAGCCCTTGGAGTTCGTCCAACCTCTGACCTACTCTCTCTAGAATCCTCTCAAGGTTCCCCAAGCTCCCAAGAATCCTCTCACAAGCCTCTCTCTAGCCTTTGGAAGCACACTTCCAAGTAAGAATTTTTTTCTTCCTTTCTCATTTTTGTCAATTTTCATTAAGTTGTATTTCCCTTTTAATTTCTATTATGAATGTTGGGGTATGGTTTCACACCTCCCCCATACTGCCCTCTTATTTTTTTAATGATGGGAGAACCCTTTATCTCTCATTAAATGCCTCTCATGTACACCCGTTACTATGCCGAAATTTCGAAAGGAACTTTTTCTCCTCTTTTATATTCAAGTAATACTTTTGTATCATGAATTTAAATTCCTTTTCAATTGTTGGGAAATGTATCTATATGACCTCCTTACTGTCCATTACAAGTAAATATGATGAGGAACCCCTTTCTCTCCCATCAACCATTTTTTATGAATTCTTATGTCACGCCGTTACGCTGCCGAAATCACACCGATTTTCTAAGCCAATATCATTGTGTAGTGAATACCAAGCCCATTTATCCATCAAGGGTATTCACCTTTATGCACATTTACTTATTGATTATAAAGTTTCATGTATTAATTCCACATTCTTTTATCGTGGAATAAATGATTATGTTTTATGAATCCATGTTTTATGATCCATGTAGCACACTTATGCATGAAATGAAATGTTTGAGAAGGGTGCGCCCTTTATAGCGCTCCAATGCATTGGGTAAAGTATAGTATCATGCTACTTAATGTGCAATGATTGTTGACTCATGCTAATTCAAGTGCATCGAGGGTTTACTCGTGCTTCAAGTGCAATGAGGGTTTACTCATGCTCCATGTGCAATGAGCCTTGGCTCATGCTAATTCAATGTTAAGTGTTGTTGCCACATTTCCATGTTATGGTTATCATGCTTTATCATGCCTTTATGTTAATGTTACTCTAATTATATATTGAAGTTCCTATTTCCTAACATGTATTGTACTCCTCATGTTATTCATCGTGTACTCCCTTACTGGGCTTTATAGCTCACCCTTTTCTTATGCATGTCCACAGGTTATCCCATGCAATGCTAAGTACGAAGGAATGTAGTGGTCATGTAAAGGAAGTTTTCAATAAATATATTGTATTTCAAGTTTAAAGTTTTTATGTAATGATCCTAAGCCTCAAATACACTAAACCTCTCGATCTTCATTGTTGTATCAAGTGATGTTTTATGTAATAAAGCATGCTTAAGTTGTAATAAAAAGCAGGGTTGTCATAGTTGGTTTTAGAGGATAGGTTTAGTTATTTTTGGGATTAGGAAACCCTAGTAAAGCCTTATATACAAGACTAAGTATAATAAAAGCATCCCTAAGTTTTGGTAAATACTATATAAGTGGTTTATCAAACAAATACATCCCTGTCTGGATACGAGCAGGTAGAGGCTGCTCTGGCACAGATGTATCCTAGGGGTAAAACCCGAAAACACTGCTTTGAGCTAGACTCGAATGGGAACTGTTGCACGACAACAGGCCTTGCTACACTCTTGGTTACGACACTCCCGGGGGATATGTTTTGGTAAATTCACAATCTTAGTATGAACCCTTAGTAAGGGAAAAATTCCCCTAAGAATATATGTTAGAAGGAAGATCATGATAAGCCTGGATTGAATCCAATAGACTCATGAGTTAAAGAGATTAATGTTTATTTATAAGTAATCATCTTTTGTCTTTGGATTACCCTTTATGTGTTACCCCTAACTTTCCTTTTATTCCAGCCAATGGCCGGTAATAGGAGAACTCGGGCTAACAACCGTTGTGAAGATCACTGTGATGATTGTACTTATGAGATGCCCAATCCAATGGGAGCGAGAATCGCGAACTTTGTCATGGTTCTCTCTTAGCTAACTCAAGTTTTGAATAGAAACACTGGTCAAGAGGAACGTTCAACCCCCCTAAGAACGAACAGGTCGCTATCGAGAGCTTCATGAGACAAAGGCCTCCTACTTTTAGTGGATCATCTGATCCCACGATCTCTGAACAATGGATCAACTCCATTGAAAAGATATTCTCCATCCTCCAATGCTCTGAGAAAGAGAAGGTTCTCCTGGAGGCTTATCGTATGGAGGGTGAAGCTGATCAATGGTGGACGTTGATCAAAAATACGAAGCCTGAGGAGGAGATCGAGGCTTTGGAATGGAAGGAATTCCGGAAGATGTTTTTTGATAAATATTTTCCACGCACCCTCCGTCTTAAGATGGAAAGGGACTTCCTATCCCTCAAACAGAAAGATGAAGAATCTGTGGGAGCGTACGAGGCATAAATCACAAGGCTTGCACGATACGCTTCCGGCATTGTCGTTACCCCCGAATGCAAGGTTAATCGCTTCTTTGGTGGGCTGAAGCCTACCTTGCGGAAAGCATTAGCGATCCGTGACTTCGACAGCTATGAGGAAATTGTCTGATGTGCCCTCAAGGATGAAATGGAGATCGGAGAATCACAGGGGTATCATGGGGACAAGAAACGTAAGGTGGACTTCAATGCTGGTGGTCCGATGGATAAATCCAATGGCGCTAAGAAGTTCCAGCACCCCACTTTCCAAAAGTGTGGAAAGAAGCACCCTAGAAATTGTCTTAGGGGGACAAGAAAATGCTTCAAGTGTGGAAGAGAAGGGCACCTAACTGTTAACAGTCATCAAGAAGGACCCGCGGCTACGACAGAGGAGAGGAACGCTTCATTCGAACCTCAACGCGTTGTTCAATGCTACAAATGCAAAGAACCAGGTCATTGTGCAAATCAGTGCCCTAATCCAAGGGTTATCTTAGGCAACCAGCAAACTCCAAGATAGCAAGGAAGAACTTTTGCCATCACTTCTGCCGAAGTGAACCCCGACAACGAAGTGGTGATAGGTACGCTAGTTATTCATTCAAGAATAGTGAACGTACTTTTTGATTCAGGTTCTACGCATTCTTTTATATCTCAAATGTTTAGTAGAACAATCCATGAACCACCACAAATCATGGAAGTAATGATGTCGGTGAGTACATAAAATGGGGAAATCATTGCATCCCATGAGTATAAGTCCTCCCCTGTTATAATCTGAGGATTGAATTTCCTGGCGAACCTCATCATACTCCCTCTGGTGTAATTTGATTCAATTCTTGGCATGGATTGGATTTCCTTATATAGAGCCAACATAAATTGTCGGGAGAGGGAAATCACAATCCATATGGAGAATCGACCCCTGATTCTTTACAAGTGTCGGGAGGAAGATGAATCTCCTTTAGCTCCATCATCTCAAGCATGGATAGTACTGCCTTATGAGCATGAATATCTTGCTCAGATGATTGAGTCCATGGAAGAAACCACCATTGAAGAAATGACTATTGTGAGGGAATTCGCTGAAGTATTTCCCGAGGAACTTCCTGGTCTTCCTCCAAGAAGAGATGTTGAGTTCTCAATTGAACTTATACCTGGGGCACTACCAATATCCAAGACTCCATATAAAATGGATTTTTTTGAGCTTGAAGAGATAAAGAAACTACTACAGGAGAATCTGGATAAAGGGTTTATACGCCCAAGTGCATCACCATGGGGTGTACCAGTCCTCTTCGTCAAGAAGAAGGATGGGTCAATGCGACTTTGCATCGATTATCGTGAACTTAACAAAATCATGATAAAGAAAAAGTATCCTCTCCCAAGAATCGATGACTTGTTTGATCAGCTACGTGGAGCACAATACTTCTCCAAGGTGGACTTGCGGTCGGGATATTATCAAGTAAGGGTGAAGAAGGAAGATATCCCCAAGACTGCTTTTCGTACAAGGTACGGGCACTATGAATTCATAGTAATGCCTTTAGGACTCACCAATGCTCCAGAAATATTCATGGACTTGATTAATAGAGACTTTAGAGATTACCTAGAAAAATTTGTGGCAGTCTTTATAGATGATATTCTAATATACTCCAAAACCAAGGAGGATCATGAGGAGAATTTAAGAACTATACTGGAGACTTTGCGCAAGGAGAAGCTCTATGCCAAGTACAACAACTGTGAGTTCTGGTTGAAGGATGTCTCATTCTTGGGCCATATCATCACAAGAAATGGGATATCTGTGGACCCCTCCAAAACAGATGCAATTGAGGGATGCCCGAGGCCAACATCGGTAACTGATATCCGTAGCTTCTTGGGGTTAGCTGGATATTATCGACGATTTGTGAGAAATTTCTCACGATTTTCCAACCCTCGTACCAAGCTAACTCGAAAGGGAGTAAAGATTTCTTGGAGTGATGAATGTGAAGAAAGCTTCAAGGAGTTGAAAAGGAGGCTTATCACTGCACCCGTGCTCACTTTACCCACAAGTGGGGAGCTTTTTGTGGTATTCAGTGATGCTTCGAAGAAGGGCTTAGTATGTGTGCTGATGCAGAATGATAAAGTGATATACTATGCCACAAGGCAGTTGAAAATCCATGAGAAATACTATCCAACGCATGATCTGGAGTTGGCGGCAGTGATCTTTGCCTTGAAAATCTGGCGGCATTATCTCTATGGAGAGAAATGTGAGATATATACTGACCACAAGAGTCTTAAATATATATTCACACAGAAAGAGCTTAATATGCGCCAGAGAAGATGGATAGAGCTCATCAAGGATTATGACTGTTCAATACATTACCACCCTGGGAAAGCGAACAAGGTGGCAGATGCCCTAAGTAGAAAGGATCCAGCGATTCTATCAATTATGAGAATTGAGAAGGATCCAATCTTCTTATACTTAATGAAGATGGATTTGGGAATCATAAAGAAGGGGACATCATAAATCCTTTCACAAATGATTGCTCAACCATATCTTTTGGAAAGGTTAAACGATGCTCATAAGGATGATGCGGGAATCCAAGAAAAAGTAGAAGCTATAAAAAAAGGAAGATCCTCAGAGTTTAATGTTAATGAAGAAGGAATTGTGCGGTTTGGGAAAAGACTATGTGTTCCATCAAGTTCAGAGCTGAAGAAGGAACTTTTGGATAATGCATATAGTTCAAATTTCTCTATTCACCCAGGGATCACAAAGATGTATCGAGATATCCGAGAAAACTTTTGGTGGGATAATATGAAGAGGGAGATTGCTAAATATACATCAATGTGCCTGGTGTGTCAGCAAGTGAAGGAAGAGAGGTAGAAGTCTAAGGGGATGATGCAACTATTGCCCATACCAGAATGGAAATGGGAGAACATCACCATGGACTTTGTCACCAAACATCCAAGGACATCCAAAGGCAACAATGCAATCTGGGTTGTTGTGGATCGTCTTACAAAGAATGCACACTTCATTGCTATTCGAGAGGATTTATCTTTGGATCAACTGGCACGGATATATATCAGGGATGTGGTACGGTTTCATGGAGTACCGCTATATATTGTTTCTGACCGAGACCCAAGACTTACCTCTATGTTTTGGAAGAGTCTTCAACATGCTCTGAATACTGAACTGAACTTCAGTATGGCCTATCATCCTCAAACTGATGTCCAATCCGAGCGGACAATCCAAACACTTGAGGATATGTTGAGAGTGTGCTCAATGGACTTTAAAGGAGGATGGGATCAACATCTTCCTCTGGTTGAGTTGTATTATAATAATAGTTTCCACTCGAGCATCCAAATGGCACCATATGAAGCCCTGTATGGGAAAAGGTGTAGAACACCGGCATGTTGGGATGAGGTCGGTGAACGTAAGCTGCTTGGACCAGAAATGGTCGAAGAAATGGTGGAGAAGGTGAAAACCATTCAGCAGCATATCAAGGAAGCCCAAAGTCGACAGAAGAGTTATGCAGATAATTGTCGACGAGACCTTGAGTTTAAAGTCGGAGACATGGTGTTTTTACGCATATCTCCGTGGAAGAAGTTCATGAGGTTAGGAAAGAAAGGGAAGTTAAGTCCAAGGTACATCGGCCCCTTCGAGATTCTTGATCGTGTTGGGGCTGTGGCCTATCGACTAGCACTTCCACCTACTATAGCCAAGGTGCATGATGTCTTTTTTGTATCGCTCATAAGGAAGTACATACCGGCCCCTTCACATGTACTCTCTTATGAGGTGGTACAATTGGAAGATGATCTTTCTTATGATGAGAAACCAGTGAAGATCTTAGATCATAGAGAAAATGTTCTACGAAATAAGACAATGCCCCTCGTCAAGGTGTTGTGGAGAAACCACAAGTTTGAAGAAGCAACTTGGGAGTCGGAGGATATTATGAAGCTGAGTTACCCACATTTGTTTTAGTGTGGGAAAAGGAAAATTTCGATGGCGAAATTTCTTAAGGGAGGAATATTGTAACAACTCAAAGTTTCATTAATAGAAAATCCCTCTTGATCCAGTTAAATGTTTCTTTATGAAAAATGTTTTTATAAGATGTCAACTTCTTTAGTTTTATGTTAAGATTTGTGACCGTTACTTTTATAGCCGTTTAACAGTGATCATCTGAGTAGTATAAATATAAGGCTTTAACGAACCCATTTCTACTCAGACAAAGGAAGTGATGGCCTCATCCAGTAGAATTGCCCCTTACGAAGCCCATTTGTCGGAGCTCGGAAAAGAGGTGGCGTCTTTGGGATTTTCCCTTGACCAAGCCCAAGCTGAGCTTCATCAAGTAAAGCTTGAACGTGATCGTCTACGTGAAAAGTGGAAGTTGATTGAAATTACAAATCGAGCGATGTTATCCGGGTCACCCCAAGAGTCTGTCACCATCGCACACCTTACCCTTAGGTCTTATGCAGCTATTTTAAGGGTTTATGTAACAAATAAGTAGCACCATGTTCATTTACATTATTTTTTTACATAATAATGAATATAATTTCTAGTCATTTTTGATACATTGTAATTAGTTATTTAAGTACAAATGGTGTTTATAGTTATTATTTAATTAAGAACTATATTTTATTAAATTAAAGGTTTTTGGAATTAAATAATATTTTAATAAAATATTATTATTAATGTTACATTAATTTTTATTAAATATAAATGATCTTATAATTTTATGAATGCAATTAAAATTTTTATTAATGTTTGAAATCCATTTCTGTCAAAACTCGTGAATTTTTTTATAAATGTCGGTTTTTATTTTAAAAGTGAAAATTCACATATTTATAAAATTATTTAGATAAAATAAATATTATTTTTGGAATCAGGACATCGAAATTATCCAATGGTGAATTTTTCATAATTTTCTGAGACAGTCAAATTTGTGGGTAAAAATTAAATACCATTTATATATATAATGTGTTTTCTGACATCATAATGACCCAATGGTGATGTAATAAAATACCATAATCCTTATTTTAGGCCAATATGTTTTTTATAATTAAAATAATTAGTTTTTAGGTTTGTTTTTCTTACTTTTCAAAGCATTAATGGAGCCCTCAAGACTTATTCAACACTTGGCCTTTTTAAATTAATTTCCATGGGAGTGTGACTCACCTCCACATAAGCAACCCTAATTTTTAATACGTTCGGACATTGGCCTTGTAAAATATTTTTTTCCTCTTTTCTTTCTTATAAACCATGGGCAAATACCATGGGATGGTTTGTGGTTTGGATTATTTTAATATAAGGGGTCCCAAACCTAAATAATAAAGAATTCCCTCACCTTTCTTATATAAACCCACCCAAGCTCCCACTTCCTCCTCACTCAAAGCCCTTGGAGTTCGTCCAACCTCTGCCCAACTCTCTCTAAAATCCTCTCAAGGTTCCCCAAGCTCCCAAGATGCCTCTCACAAGCCTCTCTCTAGCCTTTGGAAGCACACTTCCAAGTAAGGGTTTTTTTCTTCCTTTCTCATTTTTGTCAATTTTCTTTAAGTTGTATTGCCCTTTTAATTTCAATTATGAATGTTGGGGTATGGTTTCTCACCTCCCCCATACTGCCCTATTATTGTTTTAATGATGGGAGAACCCTTTCTCTCTCATTAAATGCCTCCCATGTACACCCGTTACTATGTCGAAATTCCGAATGGAACTTTTTCTCCTCTTTTATATTCAAGCAATACTTTTGTATCATGAATCTAAATTCCTTTCAATTTTTGGAACATGTATCTATATGACCTACTTACTGTCCATTACCAGTAAATATGATGAGGAACCCCTTTCTCTCCCATCAACCATTTTTTATGAATTCTTATGTCACGCCGTTACGCTGCTGAAATCACACCGATTTTCTAAGCCAATATCATTGTGTAGTGAATACCATGCCCATTTCTCCATCAAGGGTATTCACCTTTATGCACATTTACTTATTGATTATAAAGTTTCATGTATGAATTCCACATTCTTTTATCGTGGAATAAATGATTATGTTTTATGAATCTATGTTTTATGATCCATGTGGCACACTTATGCATGAAATGAAATGTTTGAGAAGGGTGTGCCCTTTATAACGCTCCAATGCATTGGGTAAAGTATAGTATCATGATACGTCATCTGCAATGAGTGTTGAATCATGGTAATTCAAGTGCAATGAGGGTTTACTCGTGCTTCAAGTGCAATGAGGGTTCACTCATGCTCCATGTGCAATGAGCCTTGGCTCATGCTAATTCAATGTTAAGTGTTGTTGCCACATTTCCATGTTATGGTTATCATGCTTTATCATGCCTTTATGTTCATGTTACTCTAATGATCTATTGATGTTCCTATTGCGTAACATGTATTTTACTCCTCATGTTATTCATTTTGTACTCCCTTACTGGGCTTTATAGCTCACCCTTATCTTATGCATGTCCTCAGGTTATCCCATGCAATGCTAAGTACGAAGGAATTTAGTGGTCATGTAAAGGAAGTTTTCAATAAATATGTTGTATTTCAAGTTTAAAGTTTTTATGTAATGATCCTAATCCCCAAATACACTAAACCTCTCGATCTTATTTGTTGTATCAAGTGATGTTTTATGTAATAAAGCATGCTTAAGTTGTAATAAAAAGTAGGGTTGTCATAAGTATTCGATTTCCAATCTAGAGAATTCATTGTTAATTTTGAAAATTCTATTATTTATTTTTATTTTATATGATAAGAAACGGTTTTGGAATCAAAATCCCCATTTTGGATTTATTTTTTAGCCTACCGTGCATTTAAAACACCTTTCAATGGAATTTACATAGCATTGATGAATTTATAGAAGATATATTACAATCATAATCCCTTTACACCCATATTAAGATGTTTTATTTCTTGATTTAAATTTTATGATCAGTGTGGTTGATATTTTTAATGGAAATAATTTTTTAAGGACTTCTATGTTTTTGGGATAATTTTAGGCATGTGATTTCATTTTTAAGGTTAAATAAGTCATAACATATATGTAATAATGTTTTTCCATATTTATATTTAAATATAATAAAAAAATTAATACATACACACACACACGGATATATATATATATATATATAATGAACATAATAATGGGGATATGTCATTTATCATGACACTTAAAAATGACTCATGAACCCAATAGAAAATAAATGGGAAGGAATTTTTATTTATCTTTCATTTAATTATCTTTTAATCCCATTACCTTAAGAAATAAATTAAATAAAAAACCAAAGATGATAAATAAAACATTACTGACTTTTTTTATATATGACTTACCAATAAAGGGGATTAATATATTGAGTTTTTAATTCATTTGATTGCGGAGAAGGGGTGGTGAATTTTATTTTGTCTTTTAATAAAATTTCATTCATTTATATTTAAAAGATTAAACCCCACATTTATTCTTTTAGTCCTAAAAAACAATCAATCAATAGTTACTCTAAATATAAACTTGGAAATTTATTTTTTTAAGTTCATTATTTCCCTTTGAGTGGAGATCCAATAACATTAAAAGTATATATAATGTTTTTTGGATTTTAAGAGAGTAAAATGATTCAAAAATGAAATTATTGAGATTTAGATATATATTTCAATGTATAGTAGGTATGCATGGAATCTATAGATAATATGAATCAAATGAAATTTTATGAGTATAATGAAAATGTGAGATGAAATTTATAAGTAAATATGAGAATAAGATAGAAAATTATAGTTCATTTACACTTTGGATTTAATTAGTTTTAAGCAATGTATTAAATATAGAATATTTACCAAGAGTGAAATGTTTATGTGGGGGTGAGTGATGAGAGTGAAAATATAAAACATTTTTTATTCTTATTTAATTGTTTTTATAGCCAATATTTTGTTAATTACGAGGAAATTAATTAAAATTTCCGTTATTTCAAAATAAATAAATTCAAGTAAATTTTTTCTAAAATTATTCTCTTAGTTGTTAATTTTTTCCTATATATGAAGTATTATAAAGGTATTTTTTTTATTGAAGAAGACCATCTTCTATACTTGGGTAAGATTAATATAGATTTTACATAATTGATAATATATTAAAATTATAAAAGGCATTTCTATGTATTATTTTAATAGATCTAATGATGTTAAATTCCAAGGATGAATAAGATTAACTCGACCAGACATATTCCACATATGAAAAACAATTTTCTATAGAAGTTGGAAATGATACTCTACGTAAGAGTACTATGTGGACCATCCATGTTCCATGATAATAACTAGGGAACTAATTTGTATATTTATTAATTAATTATAACTTCATGAGTGTAAATTTTGATCTATTAAGGCTGTATAAAATTAGATCAGGGATGTGAAGCTGTTGTGTATAAGTAATTTTAGGTGGAAACATTCCCTATATATCATTCTTACTGATTGAATTATATATTTTTTAATGACTATATAATCTTTCTAGTTTTAGGGTTATGGAACACTATTTATGATTCAAAAAATATTAAAAACATGGAATTAATTATCAAAGATATAGAATAAATTTTTTGAAAACATTGAGAAGGATATTTTATAAAATAAGTTGAATAATATACCATTAAATGTAGAAGAAATTTATTAATATTTGAATATGATGGGCCCCTTACTTGTACACACTCAAGCTTCGTAGGAAAATATCCAAAAACCATGCTAAGGTTATTATGATTATACGAGGGAATGTTCTAGATAATACATAGCTCAAGAATAATACCCTATAACCATTCAATGTCGAGAAATACTCCCACCTTCCGTAATATGAATTTAGGGTTTCCTAAGGTTTTTTTAAGCTTGTAAGAAAGGAGAGAGACCACTATTATGATAGTTTGGTTTTTTAGGTGATTTAAAAATTGTATATTTTAGTAGGATTTGAACATATTATTAATATTTTAATTTTCTCATTTAATAAAGTGCATTATCATTTTTATATTTCTCTCACTCTTGTATTATTTATTTTTCTAATATTCCTTTTATATTCTCTATATCTAATTATCCCCTTACCATTTCAATAATTTCTATATCTCTTGGGGTCTTTATGTACAACCTCAGTAATGGTGGACTAACTATCATAATTAGTTTAGGGGGGATCCCAGAATAAATATTGACATTATTATCAAATTAATTATTTAATTTCTCATTATAACTCCAAGACATCCTTCATGGGTTTGAGTGAAGCTATATCTCATGAAACTCTATATGTGGAATTATTATTCTTCAACATCATCCATTAATTCTATTTATATAAATCATTGATTGATATAAATAATTTTTTATATAAAATTTTTATGTATTTTTACCATGGAATCATATATTATTCATGGAACCTATAATAAGATACCACTTCGATCAAGGAGTTATTTCAGTGTTGAGTGATCACTATATTTTAAGGATGGAGTAGGTTGGGTGATGTGATTTATCACACAAAAGACTCAGTTAGTAAATGTTAAACAAAAATAATAAATTTAATAACTATGTTAAATTAATTTTATTGTTTAAATCCTTTGAATTACATTTGTTGTTGTAACATTAATTCTATCCACCTCTTGTATTCCAACAACATCATTACATCTTTCTTATTCCTCTTATATTTCATTTCCACATTATTTTCCCAATAATAAATAACATTGGTTTCCAATTTAATTTAATTTATTTTAAAAAATAATACACAAATTAATATTTTAAAAATAGAAAAATAAAATTATTGTATACAAAACCATCAATTATACAATAACTACTCATTGAGTGAATGGTCTGAATGGAAAAATCTTCTTCCAAATTCGAAAAAAATTATATATTTTGGAAGAACATTATTATCCCATGAATAGGATCACTACAAGTTAGTACATACATTTCTCAACTCAACCTGGTGTTTCATTAAAATAATAAGAGAATAAGGTTAAGACTATATTGATCAAAATATCACTAAATGCAATGAGTAATAAAAATACATTGAATATTAATATTGAATGTTCATATTATATGGTTGATAATATGAACATATTTATCAAATTGAAAGACCATTTGGAAGGAATTTTTGTATTTTACTATGAAATCCCATTAATGATTAATAGGATTTGTAAAATGTATCTTAACAAATAATTCAACATAGAACACAATTATGGTCTATTTTTAAGGTATTTGACATAAACTCTTGGGTGTAATTAATATTGAGACTCAAGCCTCAAAGTCAGAATTATTTGGAAGGGTTGTATAACTAAATGGAAATTATGATATTCAATTATTTATGGATATAGGATAAATTTTTATATTTATCTAGTGGGAAGGAAGATGAATACTCATTTACTCATTGTTTAAGAGGAAAAAATATAGGAAAAGTTGAGATTTCTCCATATTCATCCGTATGTCAGGGAATGTTTTTCAAAGACTAAGTCTATGATTTAAATTTTAAATCTAAAGTGAGATATGGAGAATATTTTAAACGATTTTATGAGAAAAATACAGTGATAAATCTTTATATTCTAAAGAATAAATGATCTTCACAATAGAGATATTCAGTTCAAACTGGTGTTTATAGTTTTATGAAACTTGATGAAATATGTGGATAATTTTTTAGTGGATTAATATATTAGGATGGGTTGAATTATGTTTCTAAAAACCAAATGATAAGTAGTATAATTCATAAATAGGTGTTATAGATCGATCAAAATTGTATGTTCAAATAATGGATTATTGTACACCTCTATTGTGATTAATGTTTTTGGATAAACATTATACCAAACATAGGATGTCATCCATTAAGAAAATATAATATTATTGATTGGTTGAAAGGTGAAACCAAATAACAAAAAACATGGAGAAGAAACTACTCATGGATAGTCGTATATCACGATTCTATTTCAAATATGTGGTAAATTAGTATTTTACACTTAAAAATTCATTTTAAATTCATAGTGGGAAGTGAATTATATACTAAAGGAATACAAATATAAAACATTTTTTTGCATAGTAAGATAATTATTTAAAATAAAAAAGTATCTTAAGGAAAATATGGATATATGGATATTAAAGGAGTATTTATTGGATACTCAAATAATTGTAAATTTGAGAAGAATTTTACAAAGTGGATCAATAAGATCAGGGAAAGACATAATTTATAGGTGATTGATGGGAAATCAATAAACATGCCCAAAATACTGAACCAAAAGGGGATTTATGAAGAAGAGGTTAATTGTAAATAAAAATCAATAGATGTTTAAAATATAACTCTTGAGAAAGAAAATATGAATGTGATAGTGTTAAAGAGATTCAAACCATATCTCATAAGTGGAAAATGAGAAGATGTGATTTTTGAGTGAAATATTCTCCGTGAAAAATATGATCCAATATTAACCTCATGATTGGGGAGTGTTTATAACATCAGTATTCTATTGTAATTAGACCTTATGTAATTTGTATAAGTAGTAAAAGATAAATCATTAGTCAAATCCATAATTAAGTGGTTGTATCAAATATAAAATAATTAAATATAGAAGATTATGATGATAAAAATTATCAGAACATCATTGGAACACAACTCTTGTTAAAAAGAAAATGTGATGAGTAATGGATTGTTTTCAGGAATAAATATTGGATTTTATGAGGAGTTATGATAATATTTAAGGCATATATATTGATGGAACATCTACACCTACAGGTTTAATTGAGTGAATTTTTTTATTGTTTGATGTTTTTATTTGAATAGAATTCAAAATTTAATAAACAAACAAGATGAAAAAAATATTATTGAATAGAGTTCTTAAAGAATAAATATAAATATGAAAATTATTATGATTTTAAATTTGTTATGAATATGGAAAGGTATATATTATAAAAAATGATTAATATGGATTAAATTAATCACCAAATCATTGTTATAATCATTTTGGAATCATAATTTAGGAACTAAAATTCAATGGATTTAGTGTTAATCACAAATATATATGAAAAATAAAAGGACGGTTACTTATTAGAACTTATATATTTTTATGATATCATCATGGGTGGAAAAAATATTGTATTAATGGAAGAGTTTTCAAAATTTATTCAACTAGATCCTGATATTCCTTTTTTTTAAATATCATAATTTCAGGGGTTGAGGGTTAATCAAGAGGCTTAATATATAATTATTAATCATGAAATTTGGAAAATGATGTTATTGGAAAATATTGACATACATAATTTCAAATCGGATCAACTCCAACAATAATTAGAACTAATCTTGGGAATATTAGAGATAAAAATTCTATATATATAACAATTTATTGGATAATTATTGAATGATTATTATACATGAACATGAAAAGGGAAATTTTTTTGTTACATGATTTGATGAAAGGTTTAAAATCAATCTAAAAGAAAAACATATCTGAATAATAAAAAGAACCATGAGGTATACTAAGGGTACCAGTAAATATGAATTGATATTTTTTGTAAAAAATATTTATATTTAATTTTATATTGTAATTTAAGGTTGCAAAAATATATTGTGGGACAATAGTCAATATGAATATTAGAATTATTTATTGGAAATAAATTTTTGAGATTGCATTGAAAGAATAAAGAAATTGCATCACTTAACATTATTCAAAAAATTATATTTCAATGTCAACTTAATATCACCAATTTTCATTTAATTAAAAAATATTTATTAGATTATAGAGAAATTAAATAATTACCTATGGTTATGTTTTATGAAAATAAACATGATACTGAGCTTACTAAGAATTTGGTATAATAGTTACATATGAATCACCATTAAGTTAGAGACCACTTTATAAAATAAAATGTAAATCAATTTGTTTTCAAGAAAATGAATAATGTAAAATTTCAATAATTAATAGATATATTTACAAAAACCATTATACATTCCAAAATTTTAGAAACATTGAATGAATATTATTTCTTAACCACCTTCTAAATCATTAAGAGGTCTGAAAATCCTTTATCCCCAGATGAATTTGTTGTTTAAATTAGAAATTTATGTTTTTAAAGACTCTATACACTGTATTTAATTTCAAAGGGGGATAATTTATTGAAATATATTTAAGAATATATATATATAATAATATTGTAATCCAACAATTGAAATCTATTACCACTCAACAGGTGGAATTTGAGCATTACTCATTGTAAATAAATATTGTTATTAGGTGGAGTTATTTTATCATTTAGTGGTGGTAATAAATTCTTTTAAATTATTTATCAACGATTTTTTTATAAATAAAACCAATCTGGGCAACATCATTAATTACATACGGTTATTGTAAAGAATTGGTATATTGGGAAATTTCATAGTTTTTATTTTAGGATAGGATATAACCCTATATAAATAGAGTTTTATTTTTAAATAATTGTCAACATAAATCACTTATAAAAATAGTATAATATATTAGTAGTTTAAGAACAGAAAACATTTTAAACAAATACATGATTTGTACAAATTATAATCATCCGAAAAACCTCCAGTCTAACTGTGCTTTCTCATATACATTCCCCCTATAAGGGTTTTCCCTTAAGTTGTGTGCTTCTAATTTTTACCCCAAGCACACATCAAGATTTTCACACTCCCATCCTCTTATTACAATGGTTACATGATCATGTGAAATGTTGTAATGTCCTGGAATTTCGGTATATTTTTTTATTATATGGAATTATTTTGTGACCACAAAATCTTACAATGTGTGATTCTGAGGTCCGAAGTGCCCAGAATGGTCTATAAAAGATTTGTTAAACTATAAATAACATGCATAAGCAGTCTTCCTAAAAATGATGAATAACTCTTAAACGGATACAGAGATTAAAAATCAGAGGGAACAGTTGTGTTTATCTTGGTGGTCTTACCTTAGGAACGACTTATGTTTGGTCGGCGTGGGCCTCCTGTGAGAAAACCCAAAATTGGAATAATCATAAATAAAATAATTAAATAAATTATTTTATTTTTCAAGTGCTAATGAATTACAAATGGTAACTCAGAATGAAAATCTGAGACAACTACTAAACTCATGAGGGTATTCTTTATTTAGGAAGATACTAACTTTGGCCGGTGCGGGCCACTAGTGAAAGTTAGTTTTTTTCCATAAATAAAATAATTATGTGAAAATTAATTTATTGTAAAATCCATAACATTTAAACGGTAACTCAGATTGGAAATCCGAGTGTACTGATGGGTTCATTGGGACGTGTTTCACTTAGGCAGAGCCTAACCTTGACTGGAGTGGGTCGTGCGTGACTGTTATTAATTTTCCGAAATTTTTTTCGTGTAAGTTCAGTAAATGCGTGAGCAACATTTTATAACTTTTGATCCTGTGCTCGGAATAAAAATTTGAGGGCACCATTGAATCTGCAGCACCAGGATTTGCTTAAGGGATAATTTACTTTGACCGCAATAGGTCCAGAGAAGAATTTATTTTTTGTGACTTTTAAAAGGAAATGAAGTAAAATAAGATCACTATTTTATTTCTTTTTCCACCAACGGACATACGGTAGGGTGGGACCAGTGGTGAGTCATTCCATTAAATGGATTGACCCTTCAAATACTATGTACCAATATCATTGGAATTTAGATGGTTCCTGTTAAATGAACCTTAAAAAAATCCATGATCGTTACTTATCCACTCCCTCTCCTATTTATATGGAGCTTGCGGGGAAGAATTGGCATGGCTTCCCCAAATGATGAAACTTTGGTAAAGTGTCACAACGCCAAATACATGGAGGATAGAGCCAATTCCAGTGGGCAGGGACGAGCAATCCTGAACCATGAACCGAAGAATGGCGATCAAGCAGCCTTGTTGGAAGCTTTTTTTGGGGACAACAAACGCCAAAACTACCTCAAACGCGGACGATCTCTAACGAAATTCAGGTATGGGGTTATTTTACTTTGTGTTTTTTTATTTCCTCTTCCCCATTCTTGAATTTATATGAAGTACACAGGTTAAGAGACTAACGAGTTGACCCGTGATTCTTTCATCTTTGCGGGAGTTCATTGAAGGGTTACATGTAGAGATTGTTGTTTTGAATACCCCCTTACCCATTCTTGATGTTTTTCATGATTTCAGAGTAAATAAGATTCTTGATACCGTTCTAACGTGGAGGGTTCGGGCAAAAAAAAACATAGGCCGACCTCTCCGTAACCTATTATAGTTTGTGGTAGTCTTTAATTGTTGGCAAATTCTCTAGATGAATGCGCGAATTTTCAGAATAAAGACCGGGCCATCGGGGCACAACCAGTGACCCGAAGAACGTCACTGACGACCATACCATTGACCGAAACCGTTGGGGGTCGAGAGTAGCAGTTGGAACTCTAGCCGGTCATGATGTAGGTGGCCACACATTACGCGGCCAGAGAAGGGTTGTGGCCATCATCCGTGGTAGAGAAAGTGCATCGGCCGACCACGCGAAGGGGTGGCGACGCACGTCCGTGATGCCCAGTGTGTAGGAGTCGCGGGCCAAGGCCGCATTGGTGATGGAGGGCGGCCGACTCGCTACCAGCTGTTGGGGATGGCGCGGTACGGTCCCGCACCCCTGGGAGTAAAGGCTGGTTTTCCAGCCAGCCTCTGGCCGCATCGCGGGCCGAACCGCGGGTCGTGCCAGGTTGGGTCGAACCATGATGGGTCAGTCCTACTGGGTCAGACCAGACCCAAACCAGCTTCGACCCCCCTTTTTTCTCCCTCGTCCATAACATGAACTACATACATCCATTTGACAAACCATCTGCGACACCGTAATCCTTGGATCGGGAAGATACTTTTCATATACCCCACATGATATTTGGATAATGTTGGGGTACGGCCGGGTCAGATCGAACAAAAATCCAACCGGTCCATTGGGACTAAAATTCCAATAACATACAGACCAGGCATCTTATTGAGGAATCATCTATTATGTCGACACCCCTATTATGTGGAGTTTCTTGGGTATACTTCTTCATGGGACTTCGTTGTAGTTGGAGTATCGACCTGTGGCGTGGGGAGTGGACCCTCTCAGAATCAAGTGAGCTTAGTGCGAGAACCCTGTGGCTGGATGTAACATGGGAAAGGGATCCTAGGTGGGTGTGTGATTAGGGATCCTATGTGGTTCTATGTTTTAGAGTTCCACATGGATCCTCTCTAGGGAATCCACATGGGACTACTGTTGGATCCTATATTGGTCTTCTATACTAGGATCCTTTGTGGGTTTGATGATTTAGGACCCTACGAAGGTCTGATGATTTTGGATCCTATGTGGGTTTGATGAATTAGGACCCTACATGGGTCTGCCTCTTAACAGAGTACGATGATTCAGTAGTTACATCTAATCATCATTACTCACATATCTATGTTATACATGTTGTGATATGAGTCTTTAACTTCATGGTGATACCTTTTTGGTATTCTTCTATGTGGCATACCTATGTGGTACTTTCCTTCATTGTGATACCTTTTTCGTATTCTTTTGTGTAAATATACCTTTTTGGTACATACCTTAGTGGTGATACCTTTGTGGTATTCTTCTATGTGGCATAAATGTGTGGTGCTTTCCTTCGTGGTGATACCTTTGTGGTATTATCATGTGTGGCATTCCGGTGAGGTACTTTCCTTTCATTGTGATACCTTTCTGGTATTCTTCTATGTGGAATTACCTTTGTGGCACTTACGTTTATTATGATACCATTGTGGTATTCTTCTATGTGGCATACCTATGTGGTACTTTCCTCCATGGTGATACCTTTGTGGTATTCTTCTGTGTGGCCTTACCTTTGGGGTACTTACCTTTGTGGTGTTACATTCATGGTATTATTTCTTTTGTGGAACAATTGAGCTTTGATAAAATGAGTTTGGCCTTGTGTTTCCTCATGAATGATATGGGTAAACATGATAAAGTAGGTATGTGTATGGGAATATACCTATGTAGGGTTAACTATTGTTTCATTGATTTTTGGTTTATCCTTTGTGGGTTTTGAGAGACATTTGGGGGTCTTGAGGTCCCTACTGAGTATTGTCATACTAACCCATGCACGGGCTACGCCCACACCGTGTTGTGCTATGTGCAGACGACATACAACACTGATAGAGGACGAGGGTACTAGGAATAGAGGCAGCTCAGAGGTGGACCTTCAGACGGTGAGTATCTGGGCTGAGACTTGAGGGAGCCAGGACCATGTGGAACACAGAGGAGACAGTCTAACATGGAGTGTCTTGAAGATGATATGTGCATACCCTTCAGGTAGGATCCTCAGTGGATGTTCAATGAGAAGTTCTGAGCATTTCAGTTGTACTTGTACTTTTACAGTTGGGTTTGTATTCCAACCCCTATTTACTTTCAGTACTATACTACTATACAGTTTACTTCTTTCTCATATCCTGCTTTGTGCTTGGTTGTAAAAACCTGGAACTACCCTATAATTTTTTTTAAATATATTGGAATTTTACGAGTCCACAAAAATTGACGACGCATGATTCTGAGGCCCGGGGTGCCTGGAATAAATTTATGAACTTTCTTTCAGGTGAGTTCAATTAATGTACCGGTGGGGTTTTTTAAACTTTTCAACTGGTACCCAGAATTAAAATCTGAGGGCACTGTTGAACTTGAAGCACTGATATTCGCTTAAGGAGACCTTCTCCTACACCACAGTAGGTCGAGGGTGGAAGTTAGTTTTTAAATTATTCATGAAATAATAAAATTAAATTATATTGTGTAGCATATTTATTTTATTTGGAACTCCCATGTTGATGTTGAGAGGTGGGGACCACCAGAACTAAACCTCCCATGTGAGGTTATGGAGGTGGGGACTAGAAGAATTGACCTCCAATGTGGGTTACGGTGGTGGGGACCACCCGAAACTAAAACCCATTTGAACTCTCCTCTTATGGTATAAAAACAACTTGAACTTCCGCACTTTATTTGTGCCACCCCCTTAATTAATTATATCAACTAATCAATTAAATAATTAATATATTTTGAAATTATGCCAAAAAAAATAATAGATAACTTGTTCTATTATGTGGGCCACTTTTCATTTTGGTGGAATTGAGAGGAAAGGGTTGGCAAGAGGATAACTTGGAAGAACACAACCTCCAACAAAGAACGCTGATCCATGACTTCGACATCTTCCTCGGGACATCCTATAACAGTGTACATATTAAATAACGAAGAACCAACTCCATCTAAGATCATTTATCCAATGAATGGGCTCAGGATCAGTGGCATGTGGCGGGCACGATGAGCGTCGTCACCTTTGACTTATCTCATCAATGTCAAAAATCAAACTGGGTAGGGGTTGTTTTTGATTTCATGGAATTTTTCTATGAAATTCCTCGTTCTTGGAAGGAATGGAGAATGTGGATCAACGAAAATGAGTTGATCGATGATTCATATGAAATTTTTGGGTTTGAAGTTCTTCATTCAAGGTTTTTTTTGAGCCGATTGCTACCACTCTAACACGGAGGGTGTGGGCCAAACAAACATGTCCTGACCCCTCTATTGTTCTTCTCTGTTGTTTGTTCTTTTCGATGGTGACGGTGACTGGTGTCAGCTTTTGGAACCGGTAGAACTCGATAACGGAGGTCGGCACCACCACCTTCTGTGACAAAGGCGATGATGCAATGACGCTGCCACGCGGCGCCCGAGGCACCTCACTGCCCCCGCCGTACCGCGGCGCCCAGCGGCGCTCGTGGCCTCCGCCATCCCGCGCCATCCCAGGCCACCATACAGCACCCATGGCCTCCACTGCCTCCTAGAACCATGCCACCTCTCCCCATCCCGTTCCACCCTGTGGCACCCGCAGCCATCCGCGGCCCGCGTGGCCTCTGTGCCGCACCATGTCGCCCCGCGACACCCGCGGCCTCTACGACCCTTGCGGCCTCTACGTCACCCAACGCTGGGTCAGTCCAGAAAACATGGACGGGCCAGACTAGACCCAGTGGGCCGGGCCAGACCCTTTTGGCCAACCAGACACATCAGGCCAGTTTGGGTCGTGTCGGGTCGGTTTGACCCAGTCGGACCAAACCCGGGCCAATTTCGAACTTTTCGTTATATCAGCCATAACTTTGTTACCGAGCATCCATTTGATGAACCGTCAGTGGAGCTGGAAACCATGTAGTGATAATGTACCTTTGAATATACCCCACAAGATATTTGGATAATGATGGAGTATGGTCGGTTTCGATCGAGCACAAATCCAAGAGGTCCCTCAGGATTAAAAGGCTAATAACTCACAAACCGAGCATCTGATTGACACACCGTCTATTGCGTTGATACCCCTATGAAATGGAGGTCCTTTTAGAAAATAAATCCTGAGACTGTGTGGAAGTTGGATTATTTAAAAGTGTCTTGTGGAGCGAACCTTCTTGGAGACAAGTGAGCGTAGTGCGGAAACCCAGTAGCTGGATGTGACGTGATGAATGAATATTGATCCTGTGTGGGTCAGCACCATGTGATCCTGTGTGAGTCAGCACCAAGTGATCCTGTGTGGGTTAGAAACTAGCGATCTTGTGTGGGCCAGCACTAAGAAATCATGTGTGGGTCAGCACTGAGAGATCCTATTTGGGTCAACACCGAGCGATCATGTGTAGGTCAGCACCAAGTGATCCTGTGTGGTTCAGCACCTAGCGATCCTCTGTGAGTCAGCACTGAGTGATCCTATGTGGGTCAAAAGAAGATCCTCATAACAAATTAATATGATTTAGTAGTTACATATAATCATCTCTACTACTACACTAATTTTATACCCGGTGTGAGCTGAGTTCGTAAATTTGTGGTTCTTTCCTTCATTGCAATACATTGGTGGTATTCTTCTATGTGTCTTACCTATGTGGTACTTAACTTTGTGGTAATCCTTTGTGGAATGGTTTAGAATTTGGATTTTGGGTTGGACACTATGTTACCTCTTGATTGAGTTTGATGTACTTGATAACTTAGGTATATGTAAGGTCATATACCTATGTAGGGTTGACAGTTGACTTCATGCTTTGTGGTTTATCCCTTGTGGATTTTGTGAGACCTTGAGGGTCTCAGGGTATCTACTGAGTATCATTATACTCACCTCTGTAGGAGATATGCCTGCACCATGATGTGTTTGGAGCAGATGATAGACAACATTGATCGAGGTTGAGGGTACCAGGACTAGGCGGAGCACGGAGGTGAACCATACAATGTGTCAGTACGTAGAGGAGACGGGCGGATGTGGAGTGCTGAGGAGACGATTTGTGTCTCCCCTTTAGGTATGAAACTTGAAGGACAACCCAGTAGCTATGTTTATTTTTCATCAATTGTATTTACTTCAGTTGTACTTGTACCTTTACTATTGGGCTTCTATTCGGACACCTTTTACTTTTATCAATCTTTCAATATACATTTAACTTGTGTTTTTATCTTGATGTGTGTTTGGTTGTGTGTGTTTATAGGTTATAAATTCAATTCCTTCCCAGTTTAAAGGATTACACCTTTTGGTGCTAGTCTCCAGCCCCTGGCCTATGGAAGGGGGGCTTGGTGTAGTCACAACACTGGGCCCGGGGGACGGGTTGTGAAAAATTGGTATCAAAGGAGTCAGTTCTACCATAGAATATAGGACCCCGATCATTGTTTTTAATTTAACTATTGATGATTATAGTGAGTTTTGTTATTTGTTTAGGAAATCCAGTGTTGTTCCAGCGGCCGACATATACATACACCAGGACCCTGACTTCTGATTTCCGACTCAATGCACGAAAACACTGATTGCGTATGTGTTTTTCAAGAGTTTTTTTGTGATCTTATGAGTCATATCACAAAGTATAACTTACTGACCATGGTGCACCTCTTTCATTTAAGGATTCCTTCACAAAGACAGCCATCTAGGGATCTGAGAGTATTACAAACTGATATCCCACCGAGTGACGAGGCCTCGGTGCAAGGCCCTCTTCTAGTATAGGGACAAGCGGAGGAACTAGTGATACCATGGCCATTTGGGCCACTGATACCACCAGCCCCAACAGCAGAGGGTTCATGCCACTTGAGTGCATTTGACGAGTTCTAGTGCAAGTGGCCACCCATGTTCATTGGTGAGATGGACCCACAAGCAGCTGAGGATTGGTTAGAGGTCATGGTGAGATTTTTATGACTAGTAGGGACACAAGCTCATCTCATGGTGATTCTCACCACCATCCTTCTATAGGAAACTATATGCAAGTAGTGGAGCTTGATGCTCTAGGTTCACGATGAGGTGACGCTTCTCTTGGAAGACTTTGAGATCTTGTTTTTGGTAGAGTTTGTCCTAGGGACTCTTCGCTCAGTGCAAATATAGGAGGTTCTACATCTGCAGCAGGGCATCATGACTATGGACCAGTACTCATCAAGGTTCACTGACCTCTCACGCTACTCCACTAATATGGTTTGGTACCCATTATTTAGGGCCTGGACCTTCTAGAAAGGGCTTAGAAGAGATATCAGGTCTTCAGTGATCACACTCAGCATCCCGACGCAAGAGGGGGTGTTAGAGAGAGCCCTCTTATTGGAGAGTTTCCTTGCTGAGAAGTCACCAGCTGCGAGGCCCGCCACCAGTCATCACGTAGTGGAGTCTTCTACAGCTGTTAACAAATAGATGACATAGAGGTCTAAGAGGACCATACCTACAGGTGGATGACCACAAGATTCAGGGTTGGTTGTGTGAGGCACCCGAGGCAGAGCATGTCATGCTAGTAGCAGGTAGTGTTGCACATGCGGTGAGTAGGGTTACAAGGCTCATGAATGTCTGACCCTCCATATGGATGATCAGTAGATGGTCGAAGGAGCGCCTTATTAGAGATAGAGGTTCGACTGAGGAGGTCCATAGGGAGTAGGCGGACGTGGCATACGAGTTGTCCAGGCAGCTGGAGGTGGGTGACGATTTGAGATGTTACCTCCACCACCACCGGGAGGTCCACTTAGACCACAGGGAGCAGGAGGATAGGGGTGTGGTCAGCTCCGGGAAGTTGAGGCCTATGATTATGGTTCTTAGGAGCTGATATGAGGTACGATATGTGTCTACTCGAACTTAGCTATAGTACTTATGGACATAGGTGCCAGTCATTCATTTATTTCCACTACCCTCATTCAGAGCTAGGAGATTCTGATGGAGCCATTGGCTCGATCCTTATGGATAGAGACTCATACGAGAGTGGATTTGATGATCATGCACTGGTTCCTACAGTTTGAGCTTACTCTAGTAGGCGAGAGCATCGGTTGGTATATCCTAGTATTAGCGTCGAGGCCTTACGATGTCATCTTGGGTATGGACTCGTTATCTACATTCCAAGCTCAGATGGACTCTATTAGGCGAAAAGTGTGGTGTTTTTGCACAAATGGGACCAGGTTTACCTTCACCGGTGATAAGGTAGCATTTGCAGCATAGCATAGACTTACCTAGAGGAGGGTGCATTCGATTACTCATCAGTTTTCTAGACATACCCTCGGAGCGATTGATGGGAAGAGTCCGAGCTATCTTATAGTGGTGGACCAGTATGCAGATGTCTTACCTGATGATGTTTTGGGTCTACCTCCCCACAGAAAGGTGGACCTTTACATTGACTTGTATCCTAGGATGGCACCGATATCTACATTATCATATCAGATGGTTCCCACGGAGCTTTGTGAGTTGTGGGTACATCTAGAGGACTTACAAGGTAAGGGGTTCATTCATTCCAGTATTTCACCATGGGATGCCATGATATTGTTCTTCAAGAAGGCATATGGGAGCTTGAGACATTTTCTTGACTAACGACACCTAAAACAGGTGATCATGAAGAACAAGTACCCACTCCTAAGGATTTATGACATGTTTTCTCAGCTGAAGGGAGCACGGTGGTTCTCAAAGATATACCGCATGTTAGGCTATCACCAGCTCAAAGTGCGAGACGAGGATGTGAAGAAGATGACATTTAGATGTAGGTACAACCACTACGAGTTCTTGGTTATTCCATTAGGCTTAACCAATGCTCCAGAAGTGTTTATGGGACTCATGAACAGGATCATTCAGCCATACCTTGATTGCTTTGTAGTAGTCTTCATCAATGAAATTTCGATCTACTTAACTTTTGAGGAGGACCATGCCTATCATTTGTGGTTAGTACTGGACACACTACAGGAGCACCAGTTTTATGGTAAGATCTCAAAGCTCTAGTTCTATATCCAAGAGGTTAACTTTTTATACATGTCATCTCAGTGGCTGGAGTTGCAGTGGATCCAGCGAAGATTGAGGCAGTACTTTCTTGGGAGCCACAAAGGAGTGTGACGGAGGTACGAAGTTTCCTTGATTTGGCTGGATACTATCAGATATTTGTGCCAGATATCTCCAGAGTTGCAGCACCAATATCAGCGTTGATGAAGAATAGACAACCCTTCATGTGATCGAAGAGATTCCAGTAGAGTTTTAAGGGGATGGGGTAGAGGCTGACTAGTGCCCCCATTTTGAGGCTTCTGGAGGAGGGTGTAGGGTACGTAGTCTACTGTGACACATCAAGGACCAGACTCAGATGTGTCCTGGTGAAAGATAGATTAGTGATCGCATATGGTTCTCGATAACCGAGACAGCATGAGTAGAACTATGCTACCCATAACCTGGATTTAGTAGCAGTGTTCTTCGCCTCGAAGATGTTGCGCTGCTATCTGATTAGAAAATGTTTTATAGTCTACTTTGATCACAAGTTTCCTAGGTATATCTTCTCTCATATAGACCTAAACCTAAGAAAATTATGTTTTATTGAGTTCATCCAGGTCGATCACTTTGAGATAGTCTATACTCCTAGGAATGGGAATGTTGTACCTAATTTACTCAGTAGAATATTTGTTATACAGTTTCTAGGTGAGGCCACGAAGCAGCTGGCCTCTTTGCAGATATCCTTTGTGGATCGAGATAGAGAATCTTTTCTTCAGTGTCATATATTCACTCCCCCACTTCATCATCGAGTCATAGAGGCATAGTGCAGGGACATTGACTGCGAGGCACGACAGGCTCAGATATCCACATGACAGGCACCTAATGGATTTTTGAAGGTGGGGAGCACGTCATCATTTTCAGAGGACGTACCATGGTTCCAGTGTCACTTCAGGATGATGTGTTGATAGAGTTCCACACATCCTCTCTAGTATTACATCAAGGATTAGAGAATATGTACCCAGACCTCCAACAATGGCACTGGTGGACATGGATGAAGAAAGAAGTAGCATAGATTGTCTCTCAATGCCTCAATGTTCTGCAAGTGAAGGCAGAGAATCAGGTACCAGCTGGCTTGGTTCATCTTTTAGAGGCACTAGAGTGGAAGTGGGATGGGATATCCATGGATTTCATGATAGGACATCCTTGTACATCCAGAGATCATGACTCTATTTGGGTGATCGTCGAACGACTCACTAAGTCGGCCAACTTCCTACCGATTAGAGAGAAGGGTTCAGTGGAGAGCTTGGGACGCCTCTATATGAAGGAGATTGTGTGGCTACATGATTTACCCTCGAGTATTGTCTTCGATCATGATTCTTGTTTCAATTCATGGATATAGAAGGGGTTCCGTGAGTTTTTTTGGGACGCACCATCGTTTGAGCACTTCCTTCCATCCTCAGACAGATTGCTAGACTGAGTGGACCATTCAGAATCTCAAGGACATGTTGCGTTCTTGTGTTATCGAATTCGGTCACATCTGGGAGGATCACTTGACTTTGGTGAAGTGTTCATACAACAACAGCTACCACTCCAACATTGTAATGTCACCTTTTGAGTCATTGTACGAGTGACCTTACAGATCACCGTTGTGCGGGACTGATCCAGGGGAGTCAGCAATCATGGGACCAGAGATGGTATGGGATACCACAGAGAAGGTTCATATCATCCAAGAGTGTATGAATACTACACATATCAAGAATATGTTTTATGCTGATAGGATATGGAGACCTCTAGTGTTCAAGGATGGCGACCACGTCTTTCTATGGGTCTCACCCCGATGTGGTTTACCGAGATTTGGCCAATGTTGTATGTTATCTCAAAGGTTCAAAGGACTTTTTTAGATCCTCAGCAGAGTTGGCGAGGTGGAATATCACTTAGCTTTTCCCCCTCATTTGCACCGGGTGCATGGCGTCTTCCACGTATCCAAGCTAAGAAGATAGGTGCATGAAACATCCCACGTCATCGACCACGATGAGCTAGACATCGACGATGGGGCGTTGTTTTCGTAGGTTTAGTGGTGATTGAGGATCAACAAGAGAAGTTCATTTTTGGGTGGTCAATACCTCTAGTGTGTATTCACTGGCAGCATGAGAACCTCCAAAAGAGCACATGGGAGTAGGAGGCTCAAATGCATGATCAGTACACCAATTTGTTCCCTTAGCTTGAGTTGTGGATTACGGGGAAAAAAAGACCTGAGGTGGGGAGAATGTAAATACCCAGAATATCCATGTAATGTTTTTAAATATATGTGAATTTAACGTGTCTGCTAAAATTGATGGTGCGTGATTCCGAGGCCTGGTGTACCCCGAATGAGTTTCTGAACTTTTTTTTGGGTACGTTCAGTTATCGTACAAGCAGGTTTTTGTAACTTTTGAACAACTACACAGAATTAAATTTTGAGGGAACTTTTGAACTCATAGTGCCAGTATTCTCTTATGGAGACCCTCACCTCGACCTCTATAGGTTGAGGGTGGAATTAAGTTTTTTAGTTATTCATGAAATAATAAAATAAAATAAAATTGTGTAACATTTTTATTTCCTTTGAAACTACCATCTGGATGTTGAGAGGTGGGGGCCACCAGAACTGAACCTACTATGTGAGGTTATGGAGGTGGGGATCACCATAATTAACCTCCAAAGTGGGTTATGGTGGTGGGGACCACCCAAGACTAAAACACCCTTGAACACCCCACTTTAGGGGGGGGGGGACCTCTTGAACTCCCTCACATTATTTATGCCACCCTCTTAATTGATTATATGAACTCATAAATTAATTAATTAATATAATTTGAAATTCATCCAATAAACATAATAGATAACTTGTTCTATTATGTAGGATACTTTTCATTTTGGTGGAATTAGAAGGAAAGGGTTGGCAAGAGAAGAACTGGGAAGTACATAGCCTCCATCGAAGAACACTGATGCACGACTTTGACTTCATCCTCAGGACATCCTCCAATGGTGGAAATCATCAAAAACAAAGAACCACCTTCACAAAAGAGCATTTATCTGATGAATGTGCTTGGGATCAGAGGCGTGTGGTTGTGGAGATGAATGTCGGCAACTTCAAATTCTCTCATCGACGTCAATAATCAAATGAGGTAGGGGTTGTTATTGAATTCGTGAAATTTCTAAATTAAATTCATGGAAATCAAGGAGAACGCAGATCAATCAAAATGAGTTAATCCATGACTCCTATAAAATTGTAGAGTTTGGCATTCTTCATTCATGGTTTTCGTTGATCCGCTTGCAACTGGTCTAACGACGAGGGTGTGAGCCAAACAAACATGGCCCGAACCCTCCACCATTCTTCTCTTTTGTGTGTTCTTTATGATAGTTAAGGAGAATGGTTCCGGTGTTTGGCACCGGTTGATCTCGAGAGCGGAGCCCCCCCCCCCCCCCCCGTCGCCGACCATGACGAAGGCGACGGTGCCGCCCAGCGGCCCCGCGCTGCTGGTGTCCTCCACTACCCCGCGACTCTGCACCACCCCTTACCATCCCGCACCACCCTACGGAGCACGCGGCCTCTGCTGCCCGTGAGACCCCCCCTGCATCGTCCTGTGTTGGCCCGTACCGCCTGCGGCCTCAGCCGCCCCGTAACTCCCCCCACCCCGCACCCTCCCACACCTCCCCGCAGACTCTGCCTCCATGTGTCTCCATGCCTTCCGGCACCATCCCACGTCCTTACATGGCCCTCGCAGACTCTATGCCGCCCCATGGCACACGCGCCTCTCTACGGCCCTCTACAGCCCCTCGTGGCCTCCGCGCCACCCAGCGTTTCCGGGCCAGACTAAACCCAGCGGGACGGACCACCTAGTGCGGACGAACTAGGATGGACCCAGTGGGCCGGACGAGAACCATCAAGCCTGGTCGGGCTGTGTTGGTCCCACGAGGTCGAACCAAACCTGTGCTATCTTTGAACTTTTCGCTCTATCAACCATAATTTTGGCACCGGGCATCCGTTTGACGAACTGACAACGCGACTATAAAACCTAGAGCGAGACATTCCCTTTGAGTGTACCCTACTAGAGATTTGGATAATTTTGGAGTATGGTCGGTTTGGATCGAGCAAGAATCCCACATGGACCTCAGGAATAAAAGGCTACTAACTCACAGACTGGGCATCTGATTGATGCACTGTCTACAGCATTAAGACCCCTATGATGTGGTGGTCCATTGAGATATTTCTTCGGGAGACTTTGTGGCAGTTGGAGTATCGACTAGTGGCTTCTTGAAGTGGACCCTCCCAGAGACAAGCAAGCATAGTTTGGGAACCCAGGAGATGGCTGTGACGTGAATAATGAAGAGCGATTTTGTGGGGGTCAGCACCTAGAGATCTTGTGTGGGTCAGCACTAAGTGATACTATGTGGGTCAGCAACTAGAGATCTTGTGTGGGTCAGCACCGAGCGATACTGTGTCGGTCAACACTGAGTGATCCTGTGTGGGTCTGCACCTCAATATCCTGTGTGGGTCTGCACCGAGCGATCATGTGTGGGTCAGCAACTAGCGATCATGTGTGGGTTAGTAGCGAGCGATCCTGTGTTGGTCAGTAGTAGAGCCTCATAATAGTGTAAGATGATTCAGTTATTACAAATAACCATCTCTACTACTGTACTAAATATATACCTGGTGTGAGATGATTTCACACCTATGTGGTACATTCCTTCGTGGCAATACCTTGTTGGTATTCTTCTATGTGGAAAACCTGTGCGGTACTTACCTTCATGGTAATCCTTCCTTTTTTGGAATGGTTGAGCTTTGGGATTTTGGGTTGGACCTTGTGTTACCTCTTGATTTAGTTGGGTTTACATGATAACTTAGGTATATGTATGGGTATATACCTAAGTAGGTTTGACAGTTGACTTCATGCTTTTTTGTTTATCATATGAAAATTTTGTGAAACCTTGAGGGTCTCGGGGTCCCTACTGAGTATCATTATACTCACCAATTCATGAGCTATACCTAAAGCTTGTTTTTTTTAGTGAAGACGACGGACAACGTTGATCGAGGATGAGGGTACCAGGACTAGACGGGGCCCGAAGGTGGACCATACGACATATCAGTATGTAGAGGAGACAGGTGGACGTTGAGTGCTAAGGAGGTGAACTGTACCTACCCTTCAGGTAGGAACCTCGGAGGACAACCCAGTAGATACCTTTTTTTTCTTAATTTGCAATGTATTTTAGTTTTACCTGTACGTTTACTGTTGGTCTTGTATTCCGACCCCTTTTTATTTCAGCAATCATTTATTATACTATTAACTTGTCTTCTTGTCTTTATGTGTTCTTGTTTGTGTGTGTTTAAAGGTAATAAAGTACACCCTTACCAGTTTTATTTACTTTGCCTTGCGGTACAAGTCGCCAGTCCCTGGCCTGTGAAAGGAGAGCATGGGGTAGTCACAGCACGGGCCCCGGGGGATGGGTCGTGACATTGGTTGTTTGAGTTTACAGGTTATAAAGGAAATACCTTCCCGATTTTAGGGAATATGCCTTTCAGATCTAGTCACCATACCATGGACTATGGATGGAGAGCGTGGGGTAGTCACGGAACGGTTCTCGGGGAACAGGTCATGACAAATTGGCATCAAAAGGAGGTTCGTTTCTATCGAAGAACCATGACTCTGATCTTTTGAGTTGACAATAGTGTTAATTGTAATGAGTGTGGTTTTCAGTTCGGGGAGTCCAGTGTTGGTGCAGTGGTCGACGTATTCATACACCAAGACCCTGAGTTCGGATTTCCGACTCAGTGCTCGAAAATAGAAATTGTGTGTGTGTCTTTAAAAAGTTTTTCTTTTGAATTATTTGGAGTCATCTTACCAGGTATACCTTAATGACCATGGTGCACCAATTCCTTGTCAGGATGCAACCATATAGACAACCATCTAGGTTACTTGAGAGAGTACTAAATGATGGCCCATCGAGTAACAGGGCCTTGGTACGGGGCCCTCTTACAGTGTTAGCACCTTCAGGTTGTGTACCATCAGCACTACTACCCATGGGAATCCATTACCACCAGCTCCACCAGTAGAGGATGCAAGCTGATTGAGAGTTTTGCACGAGTTCTAGTAGTAGAGGCCTTCGATGTTTCGAGGTGAGACAGATTCCCACATATCTGATGGCTGGATGGAGGTGGTTTCTAGAGTTTTCGTCCTAGTTGACACACCAGTAGAGGAGATGGTGATCTTAGCTACTCATCTTTTCCAGTGAGTGACCATGAGGATGGTATGCATTGTGATGAGGCTTTGATACGTGGAGTGTTTCTTGAGATGGTACCTTGGGTATTGTGCCAGCTATATCACTACTCGTTGGTCAGCGATTATAACTGATAGTACTGATAGAGGAAACATGTAGTCTTAGTGCCTTACACACGTTTTATCATTAGATACCCCTGAGGTTCCGAGGTGAACCCGACCCATAGGCGGCTGGGGATTGGCTTGAGGAGGTAGATGTGAGTTCCCTAAAGCTTCTACAGCTTTGGCAGGATGACATGTCAGTACCTGAGTATTCATTAAGTCGTTCCGACCATATCAGGTATTCGATGAATACAGTATGGAAAGTACTTTAGGGCAAGAGCTGCTGAGCGAGGTGTGTTTAGGGACATCCAAGCCATCACAATTCCTCTATGCATTCTTATATATGTTATTTTAATGAAGAGAACCATTGGGGTAGAATGTTATTTGGATGATTGGATGCAACCATTGAATGTTAGTAGTGGGAAACTAGGAAACTAATGCCAGTATTAGAGACTTATGTGTGTAAAATGTTTCGGGAAGAGGATGTATTAAGGATAGATAAATCTGCATGGCTTCAGATGTGCAAGTAGAGCTAGGAGAGTAGCATGAGGTGGTGTACAATTGGACATGTTTCAACCAACACCCCAATGTGGTCCCCACAAGGATTATAGAGCAAGAGGATAGGACATGGGAGTAGCTGCATGTGGTCAAGGAGTGTGAACCATGGGCTCTGGGAATGATTCGAGGTATGGTCTGTGTCTACTACTCGTTGTCCTATCAATAGACCTAAGTACCAATCATTCCTACCTTCCATGAATCTTTTCCAATACCTAGAGTTTCTGGTTAAACCATTGACTTGACCCTAATGTCTGGAAATACCTTTGGGATGAGACTTGATAAGCACACTTACACCAACAGTGTGATCTGACCCTTGAGGTAAGAATTTCGGTTGGAACCTCTTGGTGGCAGCATTGATGCCTTACAATGTTATTCTGGGTATTGAATGGGAATCCACAGTTCATACAAAGATTAAATATATTAAGAAAAAATGTTGTGGTTTATCCACAACATTTGAATGGGGTTTTCTTTGATCAGTGAAAAAGGAAACCCTGGAAGCACGGTATAGACTCATGCATAGGAGGGTCCAGCCGATTACGCATGAGTCGGCCAGCCTGACCCTCGTGGAAGCTGTATTTTGAGTTTTCAGTAGAAGTGGTACAGTTTGGGGACATCTTATCAAAATATATTTCTAGGATTTCTTCCTATAAGGTATGGGGACTTCTGCTTTGACTGGGTACTACCAGAGTTTTGGACCATACTTCTCTAGGGTAACGACACCCTTGTCAGCTTTGACGAAGAAGGATGAGCATTTCCTGTGGACAGAGAAGTGTTAGTAGAGATTTTAGAAGTTGAGACATTGAATATGGATAGAGTTTCCCCTGTACAATGACATTGTGGTATTCTATAATCCCGGTAAGGGGAACATGGTAGTAGACACACTCCGTAGGAGGCCTGGACTACAACTGCTGAGTGAGGTGTCAGAGGAGTTAGTCACACTGTGAATATCCTTCGTGAATAAAGATAGTGAAGCTTACCTCTAGTCTATAACAATCACTCACCCAATTCTTCAGCTAATTTGGGAGGCATAGCTTGAGACATAGACTGCGAGTCCCGACATGCTCAGATATCCTCAGGACGGTCTCATGAAGTAATTTTGAAAAGGTGGGGATCACGTCATCCTTTTCAAAGGATGCACCATGGTACCAGTGATGATTCAGGAGGAGTTTTTAAGAGATTTCCATACATTCCCTTTTAGTGGTACAACCTAGAGTGGTGAAGGTGTACCAGTACTTCCGATGTTAATAGTGGTTGCCAAGGAAGAAGAAAGAAGTGGTGTAGGACTTATGCCGCAAGAGAGAGATATCCATGGAGTTCGAGAGGGGAGACCAAGTCTTCATATGGGTCTCAACCTGATGAGTATTGTGGAGGTTTGGTCGGGGCAACAAAATATCTCCAAGGTTCATCATAACATTCTAGATTCTCAACAGAGTAGGCGAGGTGGCTTACCACTTTGCACTTCCACCGCAGATGAGTGAGGTGCACAACTTCTTCCACGTATCCCAGCTAAGAAGATATGTGCATGACCCATCTCACGTCATCGACCACGGCGAGCTGGACTTAGACGTTGTGGTGACATCTACATAGGTTCCAGTATAGATTGATGATCAACATGATTCGGTCCTTCATGGGTGTCCGAAACCTCTGGTAAATGTATGCTAGAAGTACAGAAACCTCCAGGAGATTACATGGGAGGGGGAAGCTCTTATTCATGCTCAGTACCCTCTTTTGTTTTTTTTGGCTTTCAGGGATGTAAATCCCTAAGGAGGGGAGAATTGAATGTCTCAAAATTTCCATTTTTTTAATTATATATAATTATTTCATGATCGAAAAATCTGACTACGCGTGATTTCGAGGTCCGGAGTGCCCGAAATGGTATGTAGAAGTTTCGTTAAAATTTAAATAATGCGTGTAAGCAGTTTTCTTGAAAAAAGTGGGTAAACTCATAAAATGTTGCTGAGATTAAAAATATGAGGGAACCATTTCATTTAGGATGGTGGGTTTTCCCTGGGCACAACTTATTTCTTTCAGCATGGGCCTCTTGTGAGAAAACCCAAAAATGGCATAATTGTAAATAAAATAATTAAATAAATTGTTTTATTTTTCAAATTCTTATAACTCACAAATGGTAACTCGGATTGAAAATCTGAGACAACTTCTGAACTCATGAGGGTATGATTTATTTCGGAAGATAATAAAATATGCCAGAACATGCCACCAATGAAAGGAATTTTTTTCCCGTAAATAAAATAATTATGTGACAATTATTTTAGTGTAAAATCCATAACATTTATATGGAAACTTGGATTGGAAATCAGAGAGTACCATTAGGATTATTGTTGAGTGTTTCATTTAGGAAGATCCTAACCACGACTGGTGTGGGTTGAGGGTGAATGTTATTAATTTTCTGAACTTTTTTTCGAGTACGTTCAGTAAACGAGTGAGCGGCATTTTCTATCTTTTGAACCAGTGGTCAGATTAAAAATCTGAGGGCACCGTTGATTCTGCAGCACCGGGTTTCGCCTAAGGGAGATTCTACTTTGACAACATTATGTCCAGAGAAGAAGTTATTTTTTGTGAATTTTAAAAGGAAATGAAATTAAATAATCTCACTATTTTATTTCTTTTTCCACCAATGGCCAATTTTTAGTGTGGGACCAACGGTGAGTCAACCAATTAAATGGATTGACCCTTTAAATACTAAATGAAATGGTCATTGTTATTTAGGAAGGTTCCTAATAAATGAACCTTCATAAATTCCACGATCGTTACTTACCCTTTCCCTCTCCAATTTATAGGGAACTTGGGGGGAGGAATTGACATGGCTTCACCAAGAGAAGAAACTATGGTAAGGTGTCGTGACACCTAAAAACATGGAGGACAGAGCCGATTCCAGTGGTTGGGGACAAGAACCTCCAACCACGAGCCGAAGAACAATGATTGAGTGGCATCGTTGGAAGCTTGTTGCAGGGACGACGAGCGCCGACACTTCCTCACATAGAGACGCTCTCCAACAAACATTAGGTAGGGGTTATTTTCATTTGTTTGTTTTTCATTTTCTCATCCCGGTTCATGAATTTATTTGAATAATGCGGGTCAACCTACTAACAGGTTGACTCGTAATTCTTTCAACTTTGCGGGAGGTCGTGGTGGGGTAACTTGTAGGGATTGTTGTTTTGAATACCCCTTACCCATTCTTGAAGTTTTTCATGATTCAAGAATAAATATTCCACTTTATACCATTCTAAAGTGATGGGTTCGGGCCAAATGAACACGACCCGAACTCTCTGTAACCTATGTAAATTTTTGGTGGTCTTGGATTGTTGGAGATGTCTTAAGATAATTACAGTAATATTTTGAATGTAGATCGGGCCACAAGGGCACACCCTGTTCCCCAAAGAATGTCTCTGGCGACCATACCAACGACCGAAACTGATGGGGATCAGGAGCAGAGTCCGGCACTCCAACCGACAATGATGAAGACGGAGGCGCGACTGCACCACCGGAGAAGGGCCACAACCTATTGGTCGTGGTGGATATAGGGAGGTGGTCTGTGTCCATACCGCTCAGCATGAAGGAGCCACGATACAAGGCCTCGGTGGAAATGGAGGGCGGCCGAATCGCTGTCGGCAACCGGTGATGGCCCGGAGCATGACCACGTCGCGCTGAAGAAGGGCTGGTCGTCCAGCCAGCTATGGGCCACACTGTGGGACGAACTGTGGGTGGTCGGGTTGGATCAAACACGAATCCAACCTGGCCCTCGGGACTAAAATCCCAATAATATACATACCGGGCATCCGATTGACGCACTATCTATTTCGTTTAGACCCCTATTACGTGGAAGTCCTTTGGAATAATTTTTCATAGTACATCTGGAAATTGGAGTATCAACTTGTGGCGTGAGGAGAAGACCCTCCCGGAATCAAGCGATCTTAGTGCGAGAACCCTGTGGCTAGTTGTAACTTGAGAAAGGGAACCTAAGTGGGTCTGTGCTTTGGGATCCTACATGGGTCTATGATCATGATTATGATATGGTTCCGATCTAGGAAATCCATGTGGTATTGTACTATAGTCGTATGTGGGTCTTCTATACTAAGATTCTACTTGGGTCTGATGATTTAGGATCTTATGTGGGTCTTACGATTAAGGATCCTACGTGGGTCTGATGATTTAGGATCCTAAGTGGGTATGGATCTTAACAGAGTAAGATGATTCATTAGTTACATCTAATCATCTTTACAACCATACCTATGTTATACATGTTGTGATCTGATTCCTTACCTTTGTGTTGATACCTTTGTGTTATTCCTTTGTGCGGTGTACCTGGGTGGTACTTTCCTTCATGGTGATGCCATTTTTTTATTCTTCTATGGGAAGTTACCTTTGTGGTACATACCTTCATGGTGATACTTTTGTGGTATTATTTTTTGTGTCAAACCTGTGTGGTACTTTCCTTCGTGGTGATACCTTTTTGGTATTCTTCTATTTGGCATACATGTGCGGTACTTTCCTTCTTGGTGATACTTTGTGGTATTCTTCTGTCTGGCATTACCTTTGTGGCACATACCTTTTTGGCGATACCTTTGTGGTATTTTTCTGTTTGGAATACCTTTTTGGTACTTTCCATCGTGGTAATACCTTTGTGGTATTATTCTGTGTGGTGTTACCTTTGTGGTACTTACCCTTGTGGTGTTACCATCATGGTATTCTTTCTTTCGTGGAACAGTTGAGATTTGAGATAATGAGTTGGGCCTTGTGTTTCCTCATGAATGAGTTGGGTATACTTGATAACATAGGTATATGTATGAGAATATACCTATGTAGGGCTGACTGTTGTTTCCATTCTTTGTGGTTTATCCTTTGTGGATTTTTAGAGACCTTCGGGGGTATCAGGGTCCCTACTAAGTATTGTCATACTCACCCTTGCACGGGCAACACCCATACCGTGTTATGTTATGTGAATACGATGGAAAACGCTGACAAAGGACAAGGGTACCAGGACTGGAGGTGGCTCAGAGGTGGAAATTCAGATGTTGAGTAGCTGGGCTGAGAATTGAGGGAGCTAGGACTAGGTGGAACATTGAGGAGACAAGATAACGTGGAGTACTATGGAGACGATATGTACATACCCTTAAGGTAGGATCCTCAGTGAACGTTCCAGGAGCTGTTTTGTACTTTTCAGTTGTACATGTACTTTTACAGTTGGTCATGTATTCTAAACCCTTTTTTACATTCATTCCTCATTAAATATAAAGTTTACTTTTTTGATTGTATCATGTTTTGTGCTTGGTTGGGTGAGTTTACATGTCATAAAGGCAATGTCTTCCCAATGATTTGGAATGTGCCTTTCGGTGCTAGTCACCACCCCTTGGACTATGGAAGGCGGGATTTGGGTAGTCACGGAACGGACCCCGGTGGACTGGTCATGAAAAATATAAAAATAAAAATTTGAATGAAATTAAACCACCAAACAAAACTCAAACTCAAAACCTTAGTCATACGAAAAAGAGTTCGGACCAACTAATCTAAATAAAACATCAATAATTTATATCTGTATATATATGTTAATATTTATCTATATATTTATAAATATCTATATATTTATAAATGTTAATGGTTAAAATTTTATCAAGGATTATATTTAAATTGAAATTTTATTTATCTATTGATATATATTTTTATATATATCTTCACTTAAATACGTATTTTTATTATTATAAATTAAATTTATAAAAATTATATATATATGTATTTTATTAATTCATGTGTTTTTGTGTATACATTTATATACTTATATATACTTTTTTATATGGAAATAAATTCATTTATTTAAATTATATTTATATGATTAATATATTTAAAAACATTTATACTTATATAATTGGTTTTTTATGAATACATTTATAATATGCAATTATTAAAACTAAATTTTATAATAAGTTTATACAATGTATTTAATATATTTATATAATATATTTATATACATTTATTTCATTAGTATTTATGTTTGTTTTATACAATATTATATATATAAGGTGCTTAGGGGTAAAATTACCTTAAATACACACACACCACACACACAAACTGATATACAATATATTATATATTTATATATTTATATGTTTTTTCATAATGTGTTTATATAATATCTAATATAATATGATTATAATATTTAAATATATATATCGAAATTTTAAAATATAAATATATATTTATAATTAAATATTTTGTTAATTAAAAAAAATAAAAGGGGTTTTATGTGCATAGTTTTTTAAATATTCAAACAGAAAAACACAAAAATTATATATAAATATATGTATTTTAATATATATTTACATATATTTATATTTATAAAATTTATTAGTATAATATATTTATATAAATTTATTTATATATATTATGTTTATGAAAATAGTAATTTTAAAAAGATTTATATTTAAAAAATTTATTATTTAGGAATACATTTGTAAAATATAAATATATATTATATTTATATAAATTTATATTTTAATAACTTAAGTTAAATTTATATTCATTGTTAAAATTTATTATATATGTATATATTTATAAAAATTTATATTATATATTTTTGAAATATATGTATAACAGTAATATATTAATTTAAAATATGTTTAGAAAATTTATTTATTATATATATATTTTTATAGTATGAAAATATAATATATTTAAATAAATATTTTTAATAAATACTTATATATATTTATATAAAATATTATATATTTATTGTTGTGAAACAAATCGGGCACCGATTAAGATAACAACAATTTTCAAAATTTGATTGGAAATGTCAATCAAAGGAAAAGATATAATAAACATTAATAAATTTATAATATTAATAATGAAAATAGAAAATTAAAACTAATAAAAATTTATTAAAAGAAATATATGAAAATAATGAACACAATATATATCACGAAGAGGGTGATATCCCATTAAATTATTCACACATATTTAAAAGATGAAATTCTAAAGAGTGGAAAACCCCATTAATGATAGCCATTATCAAGGGTTTGAGAAATAATGTTTCCTCATAAATACAGACTTTATGAAATCCATAAATTATAATTCATAACATTCCACCTTTGATTTCATTTTTTATGGAATCTCTTATAACTTTAAAAAAACCCATGAAAAGTGATATAAAAAGTAGTTACATATCATGCTGGAACATTAGAAATATTAATATGAAAACCTATATGAGAAACCCTAATGAATGGTAAGGGTGTAAAAGATCTCAACTACCCCTAATTAGATAAATCAATTTTTTTCTTTAGGAAAAATTTAATTTAATTATGTCTTTAATATATGGGAGGATGGAAATAGGTCATAATGATGTTTCTTGATGAATAATTTAACTTATGGGGAATGTTAATTATTACAATTAATTATAAATATGAATAATATTGTATAATAGACAATTGTATATCTATTATGATGTATGGTTTCATCATTAAAAATCTCATCATGTAAAACCCCTATAGGGGAAAAAATTGGTTTAGGGAAGAGATTACAATATAAATAAAATCCCCTTAAATTTTCCTTATTAAGAACCTCATCAAGAAAATCTAATGAAAAAAACTAGAGAAAGTGTAAAAGATTATAAAAGTTATATGATCCACTAATAAATCCATGATATATATTCCTATATTTAATTCCATATTTTATAAATCAATTTGTCAGAATCTGAGGTTGGTATTTCCATTCTGAAATAATCGGCAGGATTATCAAAAAACCCGATCTTCAAGATAAAAATCCTTCTATTCATTAGATGATAATGAATGAAAAATAATTTTGGTCAAATATGTGTTTCTATATCTCATTTAATATACATACTCTTTAATTTTGTTATACAATAATCATTATATTCATATAATATTATTAGTATATTTCATACATATCTAATCCACAATTACTTTTGATATGATGAATAATCGATATCAGCCAAACACAATCTCAACATGCTTCATGAATCACAATAAACTAGAGATGATTTGAAGAAGTATAAAAAAGGATTATTTTAAAGAATAGTAAATAATGGATTTTCCACTATATATAAATCAATTTAAAATATGATATATTTATTTACGTGGATTAGATCTTTATCGATAATTTTTCTAACATATTAATTTAGGTTTTGAACATTTGGAATAAAATAATCCATTATCTTCAGCTCGTTGAACATGTCTTAATGTATATTTGATACCATTCCAATGCTGATGAGTAGGAGAATAACTATATATTGCTATTAGTTTCATATAAGATGATATATTTATCCTTGTATTAGTCTCAAGATACATTATTTTTTCAATGTAACTCAATTTGAGTGCTTCAGGATCAAGAAGTTTTTCATTATTCGCTAATGTATTGAAAATTTATTTATCTCTATCAAAATACAGTACAACCATTGTAGTACTTAATGTGTGTGGTTTTTCTATATTAAATATTTTCCTATATTTTTAGTATATCATGATTGATGAATGAAAAATATGTCTTCAATATATTCATTTTGTAACCCAAGGTAGGCATTTTTCCTTCTAATGTATTTTATTTAAAATTCCATATTTATATATTAAACATCCATATAATTTTCATCATGTATTTCAATAACATTAAAATAATCAATGTATACTACATTAATAAAAAATTCAAATCTAATCCTCTTTATTAAGAAACATGGAAAAATAGGATAATTTTTATAACCCGTATTCCTAAACTATTCACTCAAATTGTTATACCATATTCACCATGACTTCCTTAATAAATGTAATGATTTATTCATCTTAACTAAATAAAAATACAAATATCCAAGGTAATTTTCATTCATTTTTAATCCATAAAATATATTCATATAGATATCAAATGTATAGTAAAATAATGGTATGTAGTTAAAACATCTATCAACTATAGTTGAAGTTGATCATGTATAGGTAACATCATGAGGTATCGAAAGTTTATCCATTCCATTACATGAAAGTATTTTTAATCATAATAAATCCCATTAATTTTCTGAGATACCTTGAAAAAAAATCATGATTTATAATTTCTGAAATTACTATTTTTATTTCAGTTTATCACAAATCCCTATTTATAACAAACATGTTAAATTCTTCCATGGGTTTTAAAATTTAAAAAATACCACACATTTAGAAATTTAGTCTAATTTGGATTGGATCACATCTTTCAGTTGATCCAAATCGAGTCAATAGAATTGTCAATTAACCTTTTTATTCATTATCTTCACAAATAATTTCAAGTTCCACCATAAATGAAAATTAGTAATCAACAATTATCTCAATTAGATTCCCACATCATATTTCTTAAGTAAAATTTATTGAAATTTCATCATGAACATGATCATTTAATTTGGATAAATTAATTTTTTTTAGTAATTTTTGGATTAAGTGAATTTAAATTATCATTGAGTTTATTTATTTCAAAAATATGTGTCGTTTCCCTTTCATTTGGTGAGGATTTTTTTATCTTGAATCTAGTGTTCTTCCAAACATCTGGAGTGGATTAGATTAATTTTTTTAACACCATCATTTTATTATTAAATTACATTTATTCTTTTTAGATCATATATAAAGGGTATATATGATTTAGATACCCATTTTGAATCATTAAATGTAGCTGGAAATATATTTTCTAAATTTTGAGATGTTATAATCTTTATAATTTCAAGTTCAATCATATTTTTATGAGGATCGAGATGTAATAATGATGTCATTTTTTATTATATTTACTTGAAACTCAATAGATTTTCCACTTTTAATATTGATAAATTGTTTTACTAGAAATTTGAATTATAAAATATAGTTGTTGATATATCTATCATCATTTCCCCAAGAGACATAATATTATGGGAGATTAAAATCTAACAGAATACCTAATATTATTTCTGGTCCCATATTATTTCACATGTGGGTGTAATAGGCGCATATACGGCACAACCAGATATTCTAAAATGTAATATATCTGGATCATAGGAAAGAACCTAATTATAGAGGGAAATATTCATGATATACTGATTGTATAATTTTAATTAGTACTGCTACATGAAAAATTTCATATCCTCATGATGAAATGGGTAATTTATTTTTCATAATAAGTGGTTTAGAGATAAGTTATAACAACTTTAAAAATGATTTATTAAGACTATTTTAAGTATGAACACGAGTTGTATGATTCTCAACTCATATTCCCATTAGAAATAAATAATCATAAAAATAATTTTATGAATATTCCCCAACATTATCATGAATGTTAATTTTTATTGAATAATCTTGGAATTGCGACCATAAACTTATTATTTAGGAAATAAATTTATCAAATTCTAGTTTTTGAGTTGATAATAAAAACGCAGGAGGCCATGTAGTTGATACATCCATCATGATCATAAAATATTTTAATGTTCTGCATTGTGGGTAAATTGTATCAAAATATGACAACCTGAATCCATTTTAAGAAAATAGGTGATTCAGTCACAATTTTAATTTGTGATGGTTTTGTGATAAATTTTTATTTAGATAAATAAATATATGAGAAATTGTTATGTGAATGATATATTTAATGATTTTCCCCATAATTATTAATCCTTAATGTCTTAATCCTTTATTCTATAAAATAAATGTATAATGATTGGTAAGTTTATAGTTTACCATATTTTCCATAATTGTAAAGATATTAATATAGTATATTCCTGAGAGAATCCTTGGATGTTTTTCTAAAATTACCATACTTTTGTTATTAAATACATTTATATAGAGGTACTCATCACCTTTTCCATATATAGTATCAATGTGATATCCATTTTCCTGAATATCCTGAAAACATAATAATTTTCATCAATACATAGGATAACATAATGAATTATTTATTTGTATGTGTGTACCACTAGTAAAGAATGTATTTTTTCTTTATAAGACAACAGTTAATTTATAACTACTAGAAAATGTAATTTCATGAGAACATAACATTTTAGTTTTGATGAAATATTTCTCAAATTTAAGAATTTAATGTATTTTTGAATAGTTAATGATGAAAATTTCATTATCATAATGATTATTCACAATAGATTACATTAAAACATTCATTTCAATTTAAAATAAATAGGATATGTATAAAAGAAAAATAAGGAATCATTAATCATTAATCAAATAATATTACATTAAAATATATCTCCATTAGGAGAATTAACATATAATAAATATCATTGATACCTTCATAGTTCACAAAATGATTATAGATGTCATAATTTTGAAGGGTATCATTGTGTTTTAAAGTCTGGATAGGAAAAAATCCTCCAATTATATTTTAATGTTTTGATTTATTCTTGATAAATATCAATAAGACATTTTGGAATTTAATAGATATGTGAATAGTTCCCCTTTATGATACGCTAAAAACATTCATTTTCAACATTTTATATTTTATTTGGTTATGGAAATTATTTATTTTACCACTTCAAGTGGTTCCTATTACTCTTTTCATTTGGTTTACGACCACCTAGATAAGATGACTTTTCTTGTCCTTCTCTATATAGATTATTTCCATGAACTTGATTAAAATTAGTTACATACAATTTTGGGAATAGAGTAATTCTCATTGGTCTAGATTCATGATTTCTTACCAGGATTTCCTTTTTTTGTTCTTCAGAAAGAAGGTGAGAGAATAAATCAAAATATTTTTTAAATACCTTCTCAGAATATTGTTATTTCATAGTGAAATTTGAGGCATGGAAAGTAGAGTGTTTTTTCTATCATAAAAAAGAAAGTTATATTATTTATATATAATATAAATTGTGATGTTACTTCAAATGTGGATGAGTTATATTCACTAACTAATTTAATGTCATGGAATCAAAGATCGATCTTCTGGCACCGTTCTCTTGGAAAGATCACCAGTCGAAGGTGATCATACCACTCCTTAAATACATTCCATATCTCCATAATATCCTTTACTAGTAGTTAATTATTTTTCAAATATTCAGGGAGGTTATGAAAAAATTATTATTGGGGATTGATCAAAGTCTTCAGTTGAAGCATGACTACCAACTATAAGAATCTCACCGAATTCATATTCATAAATATGTATCTTAGTATCCAAAATCCATGATAGGTAGCTCTTTCCAAAAATATATATATGAAAAAAACATGATTTTAAATGTTAATAATTTTCTTACAAATTTGGATAACCTTTTATCCTTTTTAGATTACTATTTATGATATTATGTTTTGAAATGATTATATCATCGATTAGAATAATAATGATTTTCATAATCAGTATGAAAGCATCGATTGAATGAGAAGTGTTGGTGAATCATAAAGAACATAAAATATTCAGAATGAAGACAAAAAATTTAATCAAATGAAAATATAATAAAAGAAATAGAGTACAAGAAGGATCACAATTTATATCATTAAGAGGGTGATCTACCCTTATATTATTCATATACATATATAAGATATAATTATAAATGGTGTTCAGTATAATTAATGTTTTCCAATATCAAGGGTTTGGGAAACAAGGTGTCCTCATAGATATATATATTATGACATCCGTATATTATACTTCATAAAATATAAAAATTTATATAAAATTATATAATTTATACATATGATTTATGAAAATAAACATCTCCAAAATATTTATATAATACATTTACTTAAATTTATTCATATAACATACAATATATTTTAATATTTGCATGATGTCTGCATTTATAGATGCATATGTGTGTTCATATGTATTATGTATAAATACAATTATATTAATATTTACATATATTTAAAATTTTATTTATATAAATTATTTATATATTTAAATATATTAATATTAATATATTTATTCACGAATATGTTTATAAATACATTCTTATCACATATACAATCACGCAAAAACCCATAAATACATTATATATGTATATATTTAAACCAAAACTAAATTTATATTTGTTTAATGTATTTATATAATTTAAATATAAAATATAAATTATATAATGATTTTAGATATTTATCTAATGCACATGCACATCCATGTTTAAAAATATATATTATATTATACAATACTGTATATAATACACACACGTGCACACACACACACAATCATATCTATTTTTTATAATGTATTTATAACATATAATGTATTAATTATATATATATTTATTACATATTTTCTGGTAATTTATTTTATAAATATATAAATATTCGCAGTTTATATAATGTATTTTTAAATCATAATTAAATATACATATTTCTATACACACACTTATATATTTATAGCAGGATATATTGTATAATGTATTTTAAGACATTATTATTATAAAATGTATTTGTAACATATTTTCAAACATAATTTTATGTATTATATATTTCATGTTTTTAATAATTACATTACCTTATTATCATCTCTAATATTGGTGTTTGAGAGGTTGAATTTTTGGGGCTATGGGTTTGGGAGTTGGTAGATGGTATTTTAGTGAATGGATTGGAAGATGGATATCTCAATTATCAAAACCAGTGGTTTTCAAAATTAAAAAAGATATCAAGATATGATTTTTTGGTAGATTCAATAACTAATGGTCTTTATGGAATAATTTTTAGTGTAATTCCATTATTCTATTAATAATAGAAAATTTTTACTCGAAGAGTTTTTTTCAAATATGAAAATATTTTCATTGATATTTGGTTATTTAATTCAATCATTCACAATGGTTTTGAAAATAAATTATCATATGAATAATGGAAAATGAAAATTGTTATTCTTAGAGAATATATGATTGATAATTAATGTCAGAAGTTTTAATAATTACGATAATATAATAGAAAAATTTAAATTGATAGATATATTATAAATAAAAATTTATAAGGACAAGAGTTATTGTGGATGTCATCAATGATTTATTAAGATTTGAATTTGATCAAAGATTTTAATTTATAGAGAAACTCCCTTTGTTGATTAGTTTTATTGAATATTATTTTTTATTCATTTTGAAAGGCCTACATGACAACATTATATTCTTCTCAATCTTGAATCAGTATATGGATGGGTAGAAGGAGGGAGTGAGTATTCGTAATATCTTGTGACCTACACTCCCAACTCATTTTTGAAAGACATATATATTAAATTTCTTGATTTGATAATGATAAATGTGACAAAAATATTTTACACATCCATAACATATAACATAAAAATGAAATAATGGGTAAGATACATAACCAATGACATTTATTGTTTAGAGTTTTAGATAATTAGGAAATTCATTTAACGACTTGGGTTTATAAACAACTGGTTCATAAATATCGACATAATCTCTTACTATACCCAACTTTTGATATTCCATGTAATGTATTAAACATATTCCATAATATTACTTACATAAGGAACCTTTCTGAACACAAACCATTTGGCACCATTCTTCTTATCCTGGGAAAACGAATCATAAAAATGGGTGAGCGTAAATGAAAAATAAGGGTATGAATGAGAGATAATAATTGATGATCATATGAAATATAAAGGTAAAGGTAAGGGTATATGGTCATGACCATAACATAAAAATTTTATACCAAATCTGAAAAACAAAATAAACATGATTTATGGCATAAAAAATTATCATTTACAAATACATGAATCATACGACTGTGAAATCATGATAACATAACAATAAACCCTATGTACATGTCATAAATGTTTTTGGAATCACTATAAGTATATAAATCATTTCATATATCAAGGTTAAATACCAAAAAAAAATTATATTTAATCAAAACTTTTTTACCATAGTGTATTATGAACAACAACTTTTTCCCCATAATAGGTCAAGCACTTTGACTTGTTTCCCATAACAGATTGAACATATTGACTTATATCCCATTACTATATAATGAGATATAATACTTTACCAAATTCAATTTATGGATATATATTTCCCACCCATAACATAATGAAAACCATACATATATATTCCACATGATCATAAAACATTAGTCATATCATAACCCATGAAAATAAATGGGTTTCCCAATAATTTCTTTATAGCATAACCCATGGAAATAGGTTTCAAACGCATTTTCTTGTCGTAATCATAATCCATATATAGTAACAATAATGATGATGTCCTTGTATCATAACTAAGTAAATAATAAGTATAATCAAGTTCTGTTGTTGTTTATGAATATATAACCATTATAATATCATTAAAAACATATTAAGGAAAATACCATTTCAAATTTAAAAATCAATATTCAAAATATAAATGTTGTGCATATAATAATGAAACCATTTTCATTGATAAAATATTTTAATATTGTAATGTAATCGTCAAATAATTGGTGCTTCATGATGTTATAAAATTTCATTCATATTGTATATGTTAAAAAAATCCCTTTCCCATCTTTTTATAAAATTTAAAAAAGCTCCAAATTTTTTTAAAAAAAATTCCTTGTAAAAATTTTGGGAAACATTATTCAAATGGTAATAAGAAATTTAAAAAAATTTCTAATAATATATATACCGTTATTTACATCATATTTAGAATATATAGATATAGATTAAAATTGTTTTTTGACAGAAGATAGAATTAATTTCATTTTTTCCTTAAGACACTTTTTTGGTCTATTAAATGATTAAAATTAGGAAAAATAAAGAAAAATTTATAATATCAATATAATACCAGTGGATAATAAAATTAAATAGATTTACCATATAATGGTTATATAATTTCCCCCATGTAAATTAAATAATAAATATTCCAGATTAAAATAGGTTTGAATCATAAAATGATTACCTCTTTGGTAACATTTGAATCGTAAGCCCCATGAAAGTAAAAAATTTATATAGAAATTTAAATCCATATAAAATTGAAAATAAGTATTAGAAAATAAATTCATTTTTAGAATAAACCTTGCATAAAACAATAAATTGATGAATATGGAATGTGTCCTGTAAAAATAAAACTTAGTATAAAATCCCTTACATTACGTTCACATTGTTTTGAAATTACTCAAACCTCCTAAAAATTAAATTTAAATGAATTATAATTAATTATAATATCAATTATAATACATATTATATTATATAGTATCAATTTATAATATTTCAACTCCCCCTTTTATTAATGGTTTCTTATTGAATTTTTTATATCTATGTGTAAAATATTTTATTAATCATGAGAATTTTAGTTCATTAATTCGGGTCCATGTACACTTATCGTGGTTAGATAACCTAAATAGTATTAATCACTATATAAATATAATATATAATATTTATAAGAAAATTTATATTCATCCTTAAAAATTAAATATATAAAGCTAAATTTTATTGTTCATTGAGATGGTAAGTCATACGTATGCTTGATCATTGTTTTCATTATTCAATGGACGAGCCAAAAGAAAGGTAAAGATTAATTGATCTCTAAAGGATAATTTTTATATCATATATATCATATATATTGAACAAATTAATCCTAATTACCATCCATGTAAAATATAAAACAAAATGAATCTCATCGCTTTGTGGAGGTGGTAGTCCCCATGTACGCATAAACGACGTTATTGTTTTCCAATGGTCTGGAAGGTAAGAAGGTTGACATGATATTATCGTTAAAAATTTATAATTATATCATAAAAATCACAAATGTAAATTAAAACCCACATAATACCAATCCATGAAAGATGGTGATTAGAAGTGAATTATATCTCTATGTGGAGATGGTAAGTCATACGTGCACATGAGCTATACTTTCACTCATCATTAGATATGAAAGAGGCTTTATAATGGTTTTCTCATAATCATAATGACAATTACGAATTTTTAGGATGATAAATTAAATATTGTATGATAAATAACATGTTTTATATGAGTTAATGAATATTATAAAAATAATGTGATTAGTTTGGGAAATTCCCTCTCCTTCGAAATGACAACTTTAGATCTCCTCTAAAGGGTTATAGGGTTAGTCATTTAGGAAGATAAAAATATAGGATGTTGATCGGGAAGTTTATAATTGAAACTATTAGATTTTGGATGATCTATAAAGATTTTTGTGGTGTAAATAAATGATAGAGTAGGTTCCCATTTATAATTTGGTCGAGGGACACTTTTTTGAATTTCTCAAATGATTAAGTTATAATGAATTTATTTTCAATCCAAATGGTTAAAAACGACCAATAAAATAATAAGGGATGAAATATTCGACCATATTTTATCTCCTCTTTATTTTTAAAGATTTTTATGATTTTTATGTAATTTAATAAAAATATATTCTCATAAAAAATCTCTATCATCAATTTAGACACTATTCATTTAATTTGACTTAAAATATATAAAGACAAAGTTATATTTTGAATATAATCATGATAGAAATAATATTTTATATTAAACAATAAAACTCTTGTCTCACATTAAATCACACAAATTATATTTCTTTTCATATTTCTAAAATAATTTATTATATTTTTTATTAATTGATGAAATACTACATCGACGTTGCATAAATAATTGAAGAAATTAAACAATTACTATAAATTATAAATTAATTAAAATCATTAATATAATTTTATTAAGATAAAAATATAAAATTATATTTTCTTATAAATATAAATTTTCATATGTGGACACATAATATATATTTAAATTAAAAGAGTGACATTTTTTAACATTCATTCAAATAAATATTATATGGCATTTTTTGGAAATTTATTCCATTACACAACTAAATTGATATAATAAGTTGATAAGATTAAAATTTATGTTATCAATTAAAAATTAGAAAAGTTTTGACAATGGTTTTACCCTTATCATTTGGTTTTAACACTTCATTAACCCTTTTCAATCATACTATGACGACATTTTTTTTACTCTTTTAGGGTTATGATAGTTAATATAAGTAGAAAAAAGCACCATAAATGGACCATGTATGATATTATAAGCCATATATTAATGATGTGTCTAAATATAATTGTTTTATGAATTTTATATCATTTAAAAACATTACAATTTATTATAAAATATCATTACCATCTATTTTTGGAAATATCCATTACATTGACTATAAAATCATCAAGAAAACAATTAAAATTTAAAATAATATATTCTATTATATCTTTAACATTTAATGTTATTATATAAAATTTATGGATCACGTTGTTATATTATATTATATTTGCTTTAATATTTTTTATATCATTTATTTGATTTTTTCATTAATTGAAGAATTATTTTGTCAGCATTGTGAAAGCCTTTAAAGTAATTATTTATTTAGTAAAAATTAAAAATAAATTAAAAATTGAAGATAAACCATGTAAATTTAAAAATAAAATGTATAATTGAATATATCCTCTTATTATCCCCATGTTAAATATATTATAGTTATTAAAAACAAGAGTGACATTTTCTACTTATCTTTAAATTAATGTATATAAAGGTTATAATCACATCCAAATGAAAAAACGCCATATAACTGGATACATGATTATTATGGATGAATTTTATTCATCAAACAAAATTAATGTATGTTTTAGGGTTATTTTAAAATCCTTATCATTTTTTAAAATTAATTACCAGATTTACCCTTTCAAGCATCCACAAAATTATTATGGTTAACATTCATTTTGTCCAAAAATAAAATAGAATTCTTTAAAAAAATTAGACCCAATTATTCCAAATATTGAATAAATTTTTTAAAATCAATAACATATAAATTCTTGAAATTAATTTAAAATCAAACTGGAAAAAACACAATGAAAAATTGTTTTCCAAAAAAATATATGTATAAAATATAAGATTATTTTTAAAAATTATAGTATAAAAATCATTTAAAAAACAATAAATTATAATATTTTAAATAAATTAAATACTTATATTTTAAAATTATTCCAAAATTTAAGTTTACTTTTTAAATATTTTAAAAGAGAACACATTTTTCAATAAAAATTTATAGTTTTCACTATTTAATGAAAATGAATCCTTTAAGAAAAATACCAAAATTCAACCTAAATATAATTTTGATATTATAATTTAAATTTTTAATTTATTCCATAAAACAAAATATCAAAATTTTCAAAAATTATTTATTATTTTTAATCATAAAAATAAATAAAAACCATTTTTGAAGAAAACATATTTGTGAGGAATAAAATACTTTACTAAAAAATAATTTCTTATTACTTGTGTATTAATAATTTATTTTTTATTGATTGGAATATTTTCACATATATATATATATATCCAAAATTAGTTAATCTTACACTTACCAACCAATTTAACAAATAGGTTATAATGGTCATATAATAATATTCTGTGGTTTGATTATTCTCAACATTTCATATTTTGTACGTTATCAAATATAGTCAAAAGTTTTAAAATACTATGATATTATATTTTATCCCTTTATTAAATTGTATCCTTTGAATTTATGCTTGTTCTCAATAACCAGGTGTTTGAACATTCAAAACACCTTTTCTGAAATCCCATATCGTAAATAGTGTTTAAAAAATTGACTTGAAAAGAGATAAATAGAACTATGAAGGTCATATGAAATAACACATAACTTGGTTTCAATGTAGGAAAACATTGGTGGGAATTTATATCATGGACATAGGAGAAGCAAATAAATTATAAGGGATGATATAAATTGATAGATAGCTTGGTCATTAGAAAGTTTGTCATTACAACTCCGTAATTCTGGGATAGGTTAAATTGCCATTGATTTCTCAAAAATAAATATAAATAGATAATTTTTTATTTCAGGATCATTGTTCTATAGTTGAGGAATTTCTATATAGAACATATATTTTCAAACATTATCATTAAATTATATTTATGGAATACTTAAAACATTATACAAATAGACACCCAAAGATCATACTAGTCCAGTGCCTTTAGAAACATGGAAATGTGATCACTCATACATAAGTGAGCTAAATTATATCCCACAATGTTATTATTAACATAATAAATAATAAATATCTTCATAACCTGGGGAAGGAAGAATAAAAAGGGGTGATCTCAGATGCACAATATGGTTAAACAAGGGAGACATGTAAACAAGAATATGAACATAAGGCTATGAAAACAAGATCTTGAAAATAGAATATCATAGCATGAAAATAAAATATCATACTTAGGAATAATGGAATAACAGTTGGAATTTCATTTGACATGAATCATATGGAAATGAATAACATAGTACATGAAGTAATAAAATTGGAATAAAACATGGGATTTTGGCAAACACGTTAGCATATATTATGAATTACACAGTAGCCAAGGAATCATTTCCAAAACCATATTAGTAGGATGAGATCACTACCCATAATATCTCATTAGTTATGGTTCACTCCCATGGACATATTAGTTTCACGAGTTCAATCCTCAAACCATTATAGTATTCATGCTTCACTTTAATGGAAATCATTGTAGTCAAGGTTCACTCCTAAGACCATATTAGCTTATATAATGAGATATAAATAATTTATCAATGCATAGAAGGGATATATATGCCCCTCTAATATCATAATGAAATCATACATACATGTGACACAAATTCATAATGAATCGTTTCATAAACCGCGACATGAAATGTGTGTCATAAATATATAAACCTATGATAACCTGTGGAAGAAGATACAGGTTTCAAAAAAAAATTCATCAGAAAATAGCCCTTGAATAAGAAACAAACATAATAAACATGTAACTTGCCTAACAATAATGGATTTCATAAACATATAATTAGTGAATGATAAATGAGATTAATAATGATCATGACATTAAGAATATCCCATTCAATTAAATAATATGATTATAACCTTTAGATCATTTACTAGAAAAGAATATCTAACATCACAAAATGTAATTTTATATGTAAAATAATTTTTAATATCATTCAAAAAAATTTCTTTAGGAATGTATCCTTTCATCTTTGAAAAGGTCTTTTTAATTCATAAACCACTTCAAAAATTATTTTCATAGAAATTAAATTGAAAACTTATAAATAAGACATTAAATCATTTTGAAACCCTCCTCCTTGAATAAATATAAAAGAATCTTTATTTTTTTTAAAAAACTCATTTCTATAGAAAACTATAAAATAAGATTCCAATCATTTTAAAATCATTTTTGGTTAATTTTTTTTGAAAACATATAATAAATTATTAAAACTGATTTGAAAAAACTTTCATTAAAATCAATATTTAAAACTCATAAAGAATTATTGAAAACGTTTTGTAAATCATTTCTTTGAAAATGATAATGAAAAATTATAATAAAATCTGGAAAATGTTTTGAAAACAATTTCATTGAGAATTACATTAAAAATTTATAATGAATTCATGATTTTTTTGAAAACATTTTTATTAGAAAACATACGACAGAATGTTGAAAATGGTTTCAAAAACATTTATTTGATAATAATTTTAAAATTAATTACTTAAAAATTATCCCTTTTAAACTTGAAATTAGAGCATTATATAAATGATGCTGGGTAAGTCCATACATATATACAAGGTAAAAATAATATTCCTTTTTCATGGTAAGAAGGGTCGAAAAATTAATTGATAAGAAAGAAAAAAATAAGATTCTGTTGAAAAAATTATTAAAAGAAAAAAATTTGGAAATATTTATTTTAATGAATATAGTATAACAGTATTATATTACTATAAATACTAGTCAGAAAACATGGTTTTTACGGAACAAATATTTTTGACCAAAGAGACGGTAAAGTCGGTCTTTCTTAAAAAGACATTCTTAACAATATTATTTACCATATACTAAAATAATTTTAACAAAAAATAAATATATCATGAAATAAATTATTAGTAGGAAAAAAATAGAATTATTGATATATGGATCATAATATTTTATTAATGTAAATATAATCATTAACAATCATGAAAAATGATGAGATTGTTTCAATAAACTCTAACTTTTTGGTAACTTGGGATCACACTCTTTGTGTAATAGAATAAATTTACATGAAGCAAAAAATATCATTAAAATAAATATATTTATGATATAACATATAAAATGGATTTATATACACCCTTAATGATAATTTAGGTGAATAAAAAAATGATTCTTAGAGAAGGAAAATTGAGACAAAACTATCTTACCGATTTAGTAACTTCTGAACCATAAACACCGTGAAATAAATTTCATAAAATAGATATGTATATAAAAATAAATTTATGTATATGATTACTATAATTCATTTATTTATGTAACATACACCACACAAAATTATTTATTGTTTAATAAAGAATGTGTCCGACAGAAATAAAAGTGAGATGAAATTTCCCTTTCCTTTTGTATTGACTCTCATTGTAATCATTAAGACCACTTTTATAATAAATATATCCTTATTATAACTCTTTTACAGAGACATATTATTATATCTAATACCATATATTGTTTTATTATGAACTTATCTTACCATCCTTTTAACAATATGATGTTAAGGTTTAACTTCGTTTAAAATATGCTTTTTTCTTCGCATGTGTCTTAATTTGTTATATATGTGTTCCTTATACATGTATAATGATTTAAATAATGTAAAAAATAATATAAATATAATTTAAATTCATTATATTAATTTTATAATAATCTATAAAATACATAATAATGAAATGGAATACAATGTTCATGTAGACTGTATTCCATACGAACGGATGAATGTTGTTTCCGTTTAATTATTGTATTGAAAGAAAGAAGGTAAATGTAATATATATATACGTAGATCACTATTACAATATAATTATTATATAATACATATATATCATATATATCATATATATATCATATATATCATATATATCATGTAATTTCACTAAATACATCTTTAATACATTCTATGTATTGTGTGAACAAATCACATCGCTTTAAGTGGGGTATAGTCCACACTTCCTCAAAACAAATTATATTTTTTTTCAAAAAATGGAAACTAAAAAAGATAGGTGTTGTAAATGAAATAAATAAGATTAAATAAATAATAAATATAACATATAATATATATAAGAATATTTTCCATCATAATTTCCACCAAGATAGGGGGTAAAGGAAAAATAAACAATCATTATTTAGTGAGACAATAGTTCACCGTACATGTAAATAGTATGTTTCCTTCCCATTAGATGGAGGTGTGTGTACCTACAGGTGAATCCCTTAGAATAAAAAAATACTAGTATATTTATCATTCTATTGTTGTTATATAGTCATGGAATAAAGATAGAGGAGGATATAGAGAAAGAAAATAAATGAAAGGATCTTTATAGAATACGTTACCTATTAATCGGGTAACACCTTTTGGTTTTTTTTTCAAAAGGCATGGATTTATTTTTCTAATGGAGAGGATTATAAGATTAAGGGTGTGATATTTGGATATTATTGTAGAAATTGTTAGGATATCCAAGGATCTTGAGTGGTGTGGGAAAGTTGGAGGGTAATAGGACTTTTATAGTAGAGGAGGAGTGCCACTCATGTAAATATATGAAGAGAGAATTCCACCCACATTGTTAATGTTTTATGTAGATAAAATAATAGATAAAAATTGATACAAGGTATGATAATATTTAAATATGTACATCAAATGGTTCTTGGGCAAGTTTCTAGGTATTTTCTACTCTTGAATTTAATATTAATTCCTTAGTTAAGATTAATTTTAACTCAAGAGATGCAATTAATTCTAATTAAATTCATCGTTTGTTTTGGTAAAAAACTATGTTGACCTTATCAGAAATTAGAAATTATTATTATCCCAAATATGTAATCCAAGTTTCCAAATTCCAATCAAATAAGTGGTAGAAATTAATTTAATTGTAATCTCACTAATGGGATGACACTACAAATTATTAAAGTAAAAATTATGAAAAGATTACTAAGTTAATAAATCTAATTTCAATTTTAATTTGATTCCAATAACATTAATTAGATATATTGATAAAAATATTATCTAAATTAACATTAAAACAAATTTAAAATTTAATTTAACATTATAAATAAATTATATGATGATGCAATTTTGAACTAAAACTTAGTATTTGTAACTATTCATTTAAAAATAAGAATTCATAGAAAAATACAAAAACATATCATAACATAATTTTCATGTTTCAATTCAAATAAAAAATCTATTTTTACATATTAAATATATCAAAGGGACAAAAGTTTTATTTAAAATTTTTTCTCCATTAAAAGGTGGAAAAACTACATTTATAAAAAAATATAGGTTTCTAATCATAAAATTGTTTTTGTTCATATATGGTGTCTATAAAATATGTTGGATGAATAGAAAAAATAATGGATTGAATATATACAATAAATATTACAATAATATCACTCACTAATTATAATTAATTTAATTTATTAGCATAAAATAGCTTCATAACCATAAAAATAATAATATTTCCCTTTATATTCAATTGGTTTTCATATTCATTTCAAATTAATTGGTATCCTATTAATTAATCTTGTATGTCTGTCAACCATATATTTTCATAAATTATTTTATACTACTCATAACTTCTAATATAATGTATAGGTTATATCTTATTATATTAAATATTAATATTTTGATAATATATTATTGTTCGGTCATCCTAGGTCATGCATGTTTTGTAGGTCATCAAGGAAAGTAACTATTACACGTAACAGAAGATATCCTAGGTGATATATATAGAGAGATATAAGATTTATGTTACATGTATTTCTTGATTAACATGGTTTTTTGTATGACTTGATCAAGACAGAGTGTTTTAATATACAGAAAACTATTTTCAATGGTGAGATAAATGAAAATATATAAATTTTAAATTAGATTTATAAAAAAATAAGTCCCAAAATCTATTGGTATTAAATTTTACCCCCCTTAAAATTAACATCATCCACAAAATTCATCTGGGTTATCAATGGTTTAATACTTGAAAGTTTCATTCATAGAAACCCACGTCGTAAAAATAAATACTAAAACATTTCATAAAAGGGAAAGTTGGGACTGTAACAGTTACGCAAAGTAACATATAATTGGGTTTCCACAGAGAATAACAGAGGTTGGGAGTTAATATTGGACCTTGAGGAGAATCGAAAATATTTATTAGGAGTGATTAAGGTTATCAATCACAAATAACTGAATGGTGAAAGAAACATTTAGGGCCTATAATTAATAAATATATAGTGATTTAATTGGTTTTCAGTTCAAGAAAAATAAGTTATTAGGACAACACATTTTTTATAAATATCCTAACATTGAGTAATTCCTTTATTGACCATGAATATATTGAAATTTACTTACTTGGTATTTTTTTAAAAACAAAATTTCAATCTTTGTTAGTGATTTTATCTATTTATAATTCATTCACTACTTCACAAAATGGATGTCTAGAAATTATCTTTAATTCTTGAAGTATTAAATGAAACTTTTAGAATATCATAGGGCCCATAAGATACTGAAAAGTATAACAATTTTAGTCTAATTATTCTGGAAAATCAATATAGTTAATACATTAATCTGTAAACATAAAAAGTAACTCTATTGTTCTATAATCTATATTCATTCAATAATAAAATAATTACACATTAACTACGATATCACATAGGCTTGTTGTACGTGGGAAACCTTTATCATCCTTCAATAATGGGTTTATGACCCACAGCCTTGTCAGACATGATTGGCTGTCATCCGACACACATGATGTCTTTTTCTAAATCCATACAAATATAATTTCAAAAATATATATTATGTACATCCTTAAAATAAGTTTAATTTCTCAACAGCCTTTTAAACAATATATTCAATATAATACCATTACATAAATACTCCCTCCAACGTTTAACATAAACATTTCTTGAATGGATAACCATATTACCCTTCTAAATGTTGATAATCAAAATCTTTAGAAATAAATTCAAAAAATCATTTTGACATTGATCCTTCATGTGTACCAAATTACCACTTGATTTTCACATTCCAAACACGTGAATACCCTTATCGTATATTCTTTTGAAACATGGTAACAAATTTAATTACCATATATCCTTTTGGAAAACAAGAATTCATCTGTTTTCAAAAGTATATAGGTTCTATTCATTAAATCCAGAATTATTATAAACTTCATCAATGATAGCATAATACACCAATCATAAAGTCTTTAATTATCTATAAATTACTCATTACCATCCAATTTACTTGTTCATAACAACATTATCATAGCATAAATAACATATTATGGGTTACATTCCCTTCGTAAAAATATCACCTTATCATTAAATCAATCCATCAGTTCTTCATGAATATTAAACAAAATCTTATTAATATTGAGTGAATCAATTATTAGAACAATCCTTGTATATTTTATCATTCGTAATTCTCAATTAAAAACACATAAAAAAATTGATTATTCCACATCATCCTTATTCTATTAAAAAGGAAACCCCATCATAAAAACCAATACCTCTTTCATTTCACATTTCATCTATAGTCTCTTCATCATCAACAATGTAACCATTACTCACAACACCGTTTGTGTTCCCTTCTGGATATGTCATATTGGGATATTGACTTGCATAATGAACAGTTAATCCACAATTAAAACATTTAACCTTCAATGATGTATTATAGAGGACAATATTTTCATCCATTTTGTTAACTAAACTGTAACGACCTGGAATTTCCGTGGAAGTTTTCTAAAAAATACATGGGAATTTTAAGAGTTCGCAGTTTCTGACGGCACCTGATACTGAGGACCGGTGTGCCTAGAATCAATTTCTGAAGTTTAGTTCAGGTACGTTCAGTAAGAGTACGAGCAGGATTTTATATCTTTTGAACTGGTGCTCGAAATTGAAATATAAGGGCACCGTTGAACTCGCAGCACCAATATTCGCTTAAAGGGACCTTTACCACAGTTTCATTTTATCGAGAATGGTAGTTAATTTCTTAGGGCATCTAATTAAAATTAAATAAAAATGAGTGTAACAATTTTTTAAATGAATAGTGGTTAAAACCACCAAGTGGAGGTGAGTAGTGGGGCCCACCACAACCTAACCACCCTTGGGAGGATATTTTAGTGTGGGGCCCACACAAACCTTTTAACTTCACTAATCACCCCTTTATACCCCATGAGATCGCCATTAATGTAGAAAACTCATGAACATCCCCTTAATGGTGCCAACACAAATTAATTAATGACTTAATTAATTAATTTGAGTGATTTAAATTCTTTTGAATTCATTATGCCAACATTAAAATAAGTGATCATATTCTTATATTTTGGGTGTTGGCATAATCCTTGGAGAGCTTTGGAGGATTTTTTGGAGAATTACATCCTCTCCAGTGAAGAAGGACTTCCTCTCCGATGAAGAATGAGGACGACGCTCGAGCCCAGGATCGGCAGTGTGTGGCAGGCACAATGTACGAACAAATATTCAAATCCTTTTCCCACACATTCGAAAACGTTCATAAAAACAAGGTAGGGGGTTGTTTTTGAGTTGTTTATATTTCCGAACATCGTTGTTCCAATTTATTGATGAGAACCGAATGATTACACCATAATGAGGTGGGATTAGACTGCACGAACACGGCCTGAACCACCAACCTTTGATTACCCTTGTTGATAATGATGGAGGCGGAATAACGACTGTCGGTGTCGGGCCAGCCGCGGCGGAAACCGACGGCGCAAGGCCGCATGAAAAATGTGTGCCACTGTCGTGCCGTGTGGAAGAGTTGAAACTCGTGGCCAAACCAGGTCGCGGTGGCGATGGTGCGACACCATGACGCCTTGAAAAGGGTAGAAGGACCGCGACGATGTCGCACTGCGGTGGAGGTGCGGAACCACGTTTAGGGTGGGCCACAATGAAGGGGTGCGGCACCGTCGTGCAGCACTGGAGAGGGTCCACTGTTAAAGGTCACGACGGTCAAAGGAGGGCGGCCGGCCCAGCCGGCCACCAGCGGCACTCCACATGGCGGGACCCAAAGGGTCCCATGGTACTCTAAACTGGTGCTAGGCACTGGTTCCTTCGGAAGATGTGGAGTTCAGCACCCCCCCCCCACGGCGCGGCTTGGAAGGGCCGCCACAGAACGGGCTGCCCTCGGCCGGGCCGCCACGGGCCAAGCTGCCCCTGGCTAGGCCGCACTCAGCCATGCCTCCACGGGCTGGGACACCCACGGCTGGGCCGCCCTCGGCCGGGCCACCCTCGACCGGGCCGCCTTCGTTCGGGCTGCCATCAGACGGGCCGCCATGGGTCGGGCCGCCCAAGGCTACGCTGCCCTTGGTTGGGATGCCACGGTCTGGGCCGCCCTTAGCTGGGCCCCCCACAAGCCTGGCCGCCCTCGGGCTGGGCCGCCTTCAAACCAGGCTGTTTCTCCAGTTTGGGTCAGACCCTGGTCCGGATCGGGTCGGGTCCGGCCGCTCCAACTGGGTCAGACCAAACCTTGACCCATTTGAAAAACTAACACATTTTCGCCCCTTTCTTGAGCTACGAATGTCCGAAAAACGAACCGTATGAGACGACGGAAGGATTAGAGAAGGAAGGATCTTTTGGAATACCCCACTTGAGGTTTCAAAGAAGTTCGGGTATGGACGGATTGGTTTGAACCTAAAAACCAATCGGGCCTCTAGAACGAAAATGCCAATAACTCACAGACCGGGCGTCTGATTGACGCACCGTCTGTCACGTGTTCTTCCTTATTATGAGATGGAAATACATGATATATTAACTGAAGAATTCATGATTGTTGATGTATCAACACTTGTCTTGAGGATCAGACCCTCCCGGAATCGAGCTTGCTGTGTGCGGGAACCCAATGGCTTGCTCTGATAGATATGAGAGGATCCTTCGTGGGTTCAACAGTGATGATACTATACCAGGATCCTATGTGGGTTCGACAGTGATGACTTCTGTACCAGGATCCTCTGTGGGTTTGACAGTGGTGACTTCTATACTGGGATACCCCATTGGTTCAACAGTGATGACTTCTAAACCAGGATCCTACATGGGTTCGACAACGCTGATATTTTTCAAGGATCCTACATGGGTTTGATAGGGGAGATGATTTAAAGGCTACATATAATCATCTCTACCCCTCATAATGTGTTGTATACCTGTGTGAGATGAGTCTTGTATTTCAGTTATTATCACCGAGGTGATTGAATTTACTTCCTTTGTGGATTGGGTTGTGCTTGGGCTCAAGAGTTGGAGCCGGACTGTGACTGGTAACATAGGTATATGTATGGGCTTATACCTAAGTAGGGATGGTTGATATTTTGTGATTGTATCTTTATTATTTGGTTTATCCTTAGTAGATTATGTGAGACCTTAGAGGTCTCGGGGTCCCCTACTGAGTATTTTTATACTCACCCCAGTACGGGCTTCACCCGCACATTGTTGTGTTCTATGCAGACGATGCCCAGTAGTGATCAAGGCTGAGGGTGTCGGACGAGAGGCTGCTCGGTGCTGGACTGGATGGGACGTACCTCAGGGAAAAGTTTTTCGAGATATGTACCTACCCTTCAGGTGTGATACCTCAGTGAACGATCCAGGAGCTTCCTTTTACCTATTATATGTTGGTCCAATTTTTAGATGTACTTTTTTCTATTGTACCTGTACTTTAGTGTTGGTCTTCTATTTTGGGCACCTTTACATTCAGCACTGCTTTTTTCATACAGTATTTACATATTATTTTGCTTCCAGATTACCCTAATTGCGTGTGTGTTAATTTTATAAAGGAAATTTCTTCCCAGCTTAGGAATTTACACCTTTAGTGCTAGTTTCTAGCCCCTGACCTATATAAGGTGGGCATGGGGTAGTCATGACATGGGCCCTGAGGACAGGTTGTGACATGAACTCATATTTTTTACCTTTAAGCCACTTTCATTGTTTTCTTCTTTTCCATAGTCATATAATCTTTTTATTACTCTAATTCATTCACATAGGTGATTCATTCCAGATTATTGAAAAAAAGAAAACTGAATCTTCTTTCCTCTATGGTATCCATTACCCAAACACTTACTGAACTCCTTACTTATCTTCTTTTCAAGATTCATATTTTTTATGGTACACATTGTCAATCATGTTTGGTGAAAATTGAGTAGTCATTATCATGACATCTTTCACTCCATTGATCATCCCACTTGACTACTCATCAAAAAAGCATCTATCATATTCAACATTAATTTAGTTCCTCCCAGTTACTACCATTCACTACAACCATAAGCATAGTTTGTGAAATACTTATCATAGCATAAAACCAAAAATTCATGATAATATTTACTTATAAGATATCTAAATAATGACACAATCCATAATCTAAAAAACTCTAGGTTCATCATTTGATATTCATTGACAACTTATATTTAAAACCTTTATAATGGTTCGTGAAGATTTTTTGAATTCTCAAAGTATATACCCCATTAGTTTCAAACCAGGTGGGAAGAAAGGCATGTTTTCATGAACCAAATTACCCTGAATCAGGGCCAAAATATTTTTTACGAGTTTTTACCCCTAGGTACATCTATTATAGAGACATATCCACTTGTATTATCTAGATTGGGACTTATTTCTTGAAAACCACTCACTCAATCCTTTAATAAAATCCCAGGAAATTTTCCTCAATGTTGGCCCATTCTTATACTTATCCTTAGATACATCACTAGACATATCATTAGAAATATATCTTAGTATCTCACTAGAGTTTTCACATTATAGTTTTAAATAGTTAACTATTAAATTTCATTGATACAAATAATAGAGTTCCTTTATTTTCATATATTTACATAACATAACATTTGAAAAATACTTAAAACATTATATAGACAAACATCCCAATATCATACTGGTATAGTGCCTTTGGAGGCATGGAATCATGAACACTAATATTAAAGTGAGCTATATAATTTCCCACTAGCTTATTCTTAACTATAACCCTTCTTAGACCCATAAAAAAATAATACATATCTTCATAGTTTGATGAAGGAAACATAAAATGGGTTGAGATTAGATGCTTATTAAGGGTATATAAGGGATACATGTTGGGAAAAGTATGAGCTTAGGGGTATGAAAACACAATCTTGAAAATAGGATATCATATCCTACATATCAAATATAAAAAATAGGAATAAAGGAATTATTATTGGAGGTTCATTATACATCAATCATAATGAGATAAAATACATAATCCATAAAAGCATAAAATAGTAATAAAACGTGGAATTTTGGAAGACACATAAGTATATAATATTATTACCATAATATCCAAGGAATTGCTTCAAAGACCATATTAGTATCATAGGATCAAACCTTGTACCATATTGGCAGTCATGTATCATTCCCATGGCCATCTTAGTAGCATGATTTCACCCCTCATACAATCTTGATGTCATTGTCAACTCCCATGGAAATATTAGTAGTCAAGGATCACTCCCAATACCATATTAGTCTATCTAATGAGACCAAAATCATTTCCCAATGAATTTTATGGAGATATAGGTCTCACCCATCTCAAAATGAAATCTTACATACATGTCCCACAAAATCATAAAAATCATATCGTACCCATGAAATGAAATGGGTTTCATAAACATGTAAATATTTAATAACTTTTGGAAAGAATACTAGATTCATAATATTTTCATTATAATTATAACCCTTGAATTGGAAATGGATTTCATGAACATATAACTCATGAAAGGGAAACATGTTTCAGAGAAATTTAACCTGTGAAAGTTAAACAAGTGTAATAAAATACCCTATCATTAAACAGAACCCTTTCATAGAAAGAATTTGATTATATCTTTTAGATCTTTTACTAGAAAATAATTATTACCATAAATGTATGTCATATAATATGGAAAATAATTTTGAAATATATTTCAAAAAAATTTCTTATGGAAAATATACTTTTTTCATTGAAAAAGGGTTTTTAATATGTGAAATTATTTTAAAATTATGTCATATAAAATACATTGAAAACATATAAATAATACATGAAATCATTTTGAAATCCATTTTCCATTAAAACTTATAAAAGATGTTTGGAAACCTTTTTTCAGTAAAATTTATAAAATAATAATAAAAATATTTTTAAAAACATTTTATTTGCAAACATTTTTTAAACTTATAAAGAAATATTTTTTTTTTGAAAACAATTAATTTGAAGAAAACATTGAACACTTATAAAATAATCCTTTGAACGTTTTTAAATCCATTTATTTTAAAATAAATTTGAGAACTTATAACTAAATCTTGAAAAAAATTGATACTAATTTATTTGAACATAATGTTGAAAACTTATAAATAAAGCTTGAAAATGTTAAAAAAATCTATACATGAAAAATTATGAAAACATCTTGAAAATGTTATGAAAACAATTTCTTTTCAAATAATTCTAAATATATTTTCTTAGAAATTAAACTTTTAAACATAAAATGGTGTTTTTATATAAATTATGGGGGTAATTTTTTACATGTCATACGAGGTAAGAAGAACAATCCTTTCGCATAGAAAAACAGGTAAGAAAATCAGTTATTCAGAAATAGACAAGATTGTTCCTTTGAAAACATTAGTAAAATTTCAAAAGAGAAAAAATTTATTCTTATTGTTATTGGATAGTAGTATAATATTCAAGAAAACCATTTTTAGAAAACATGGTTTTTATGGATCACATATTTATGCCCAAAGAGATGGTAATGTTCGGCTTTATCAAAAATACATTCTTAACTATATTATGTACCAAAGAGTGGAATAATAGTAAAAATACATGTGTATATTATGAAATAATATATTAGGAGGAAACTCATGGTTATTATTGAGATATATATCATAATATTTCATCAAAAAAGAATAATCATTAAGAAACATGAAAAATGATGATATTTTTTCCATAAAATCTTACTACATGGTAAGTTGGGATCAACCTCTCCATGTAGGATAAGGAAATTACATGAATCATAAAATATAAGTAAAATTATTATATTAATTATATAAATTGTAAAATGGAATATATTCATATCTAAAAAAATTTAGATACACAATAAAACATGAGTCTCAAAGATGGAAAATTGATACAAAACAATCTTACCTATTTGGTAACTTTTAAAAAATAAAAAGCATGAAAAAATGTTCATAAAATGGATTTTTAGGAAGAGATAAATTATATTACAAGATACATTTAATACATTCATGTGTAGTACATACACTATTAAAAATATTTATGCAGTGAATAAGGAGTGTATCTCACATAAATAAAAGTCAGATAAAATTTCCCTTACCTTGTGTCTTGACTCTGGTCAAACTATTTCTATGAAACTATATAAGAAGTATAAATTTATTATAACTATTTAAATTACCATATTATTATATTTAATACCATATATAGTTTGAATATGACCTTATATTACCTTTTCATTAAAAATCCTATGTTAAAGATTCACTTCAAGTAATATCTGCTTTGATCATCACATTTCTCTTAAATTTTTATATCTTCGGCACATAAATTTATATCATGATATACACAATATAAAAAATTATTTAAATATTATTTATATTAATTATATTTTTATTATTATAATTAATATAATATATAATATTGAAATAGAATACATTGTTCATGGAGATGGTGCAATGAATGTACACATGAATGTTATTTCTGTTTAATTATCATTTTGAAAGAAAGAAGGTAAATGAAATATATGTATATATACGTATATATATGTATATATATAATTATTCCTGTATATGTATTATAAAATATTTATTATATAAGTTCACAAAACCCATCTGTAACAATTCCATGTAGTGTGTGAATGAATCACATCACTTTGAGGGGGTGATAGTCCACACATCCTAAAATTGAATTATCATATTTAATCCAAATTGATTTTTAAAATATATATGTCTTAAAAGGAATAAATAATATTAAATTCGTAATAAATTTAATAAGTGGAATATATAAATAATTTTTTCAACATAATGTCCACCATGATAGGTTGTAAAGTAAAAATGAACAATCATCATTTAGTGATACAGCTGTTCGTTGTACACCTAAAAGTAAGTCCATTACCCATTAGATAGTAGTGATTGTATGTGTAAGTATACAACTTTTCATAAAAACATACTATTATCTTTTTGATACAAGGTTTTTTATAAAATTATGGAATAAAGAGAGTGGAGGTGTGGATAAATAAAATTAAAGAAATAATCTTGAGAGAAGACATTCCCTCTTAATCGGGTAACTCCTCTTGGTTTGCTCCAAAAGGATTTATTGGATTTTTATGAAAAATGGGATGATTATTTTAGTCATTCAGGTATTTTGGGAGCTTATTTGATATGATTTTATAATATCCAAGTGTCTTTAGTATTGTCAGGAAGTGGAAGGAGAGGGGGCCTTTTGTAGTGGAGGGGGGTACTCCTCTAAATATTTGAAGATATAATTCCACCCAAACATTTTATGGTGGAAGTGGATTCAATAATTTTCCAAAATATTTAATTTTTTAACATATAAAATCTATAAATGTGAAAAATTTCCATTTAAAATTAATTCTCCATTAAAAGGCTATAAAACTACATTTATAAAAAAATATAGGTTTTTAAGTACATAATTAGGTTTGTTTTTCTCTTATATATATCAAATTTATTGGATGAATATCAGAAATGTTTTATTGAATATATAACATATATATTACATTATTATGACCTACTAATTGTAATTAATTTAATTTTTTAGGGTAAAATAGTTTTGGGACCAAAAAATAATAATATTTCCCTTTATATTAAATCAATTTTCATATTCATTTCTAATTAATTTCAAAAATATTAAATAATATTATATTTGTGTAAAACATATATTTTCATAATTTTTTTAAAATATTCATAATTTCAAATTTAACTTCAATTTTATGTCTTATTTTATTAAATAATAATATTTTAATAATATATTATAGTTTGGTAATCCTCGATCATACATGTTAGGCATGCCATCGAGGTAAGTCATTATTTCATGAAATGAAAGCTCACCCCGGTGTTCCATGTAGAGAAATATGAAATGTATTCTTTGTGTAGTGAATGATTAAAATGGTTTTTTTGTATGACTGAATCCATACAAAGTGATTTAATATAAAATAAACTATCTTTAGTGTAGCGTGAAATGAAAAATATCAAAAGGTTAAATTAATTAGCAATAAATAATTCACAAAATCAGTGTATGTCCCAATTACTTTATTATATATACTAAACCAATAAGGAAATATAATTACTTTTCATGAATAATTTCCTCTTTTAATAAATCACAACCCTAAAATCATCTCCTTACACCAAATGTTGATTATTCAAGATGATTTTTTTGCATGAAACTCTAGAATTAACTTATAATGAATCACATAATAAAAATACTGTAAGAGGATATTCTTTATAAGTTCATATATTAGGAATAAAAAGGTTAGTACAAGATAATATAATTCACCAAATGAATAAATCATTATATGAAGAAAAAATACATTAATTTACCAAATTCAATAGTAATACACAAAGCTCAACATAAATGATTCAACAAATAACTACCCTAAAAATTTCTCAAAATACTCCAGTCTAATATTGAAAAAAAAATCATTATAATTTTATCACATAGTATTCCAATATTTTTTTTAAAAATTTTCTTAAAATAACATCAATAAATCTTAATTTCTCATTCCAAAAAGGTGATTTCCCAAATAATATATTCTGAAAGTTACGATAATCATTTATATAAATTATCTTAAACACCGTAGATACAAATTAAATTAATTTATTATTCCAAAATATAATTCTACATTTGTTACTAAAATAAAATCATATAATACTTTTTTACCTTAATCGAATAACGTTCCCAAAATAGGAAAAAAATTTCTGAAATAACATTAGTCACATAATCACCAAATAACTTTTTTATATCATGGTTATCTATAAAATAATGAATATGTTCCAAAATGAACATAACAATTATCTATAAAGTAGTTTAAATAAATAAAAATATTCAAAAAAACAAGTATATAATTTAGGCCAGTGGTAGGTTATGCACCTTTGTCACCCTTCATTTGGGGGTTCACGCTTTGCAGACTTACCAGATGTGATGGTTTTTTACACAAACTATGGGTTATTATTTTTGTAGAAATAAATTTATAATACATATAATGTTACTATTAATTTGGTAAATCCATTAAATATAATATTAATATGTTCGTAAATAATGAAATTTTAAAACTCAAATATTATCTCATACCTTCCATTTTGCATCCCCAATAATATAATAAAACATAATTTCTTCAAAATAAAAGATCATATAAACCATAATGTTTATATCTAAATATAATCTTATGTAAAAAAATGAATATATAATTTTTACTAAGATAAATTTTTCTCATGTTAAGCTTAATGGTTACATATACATCAAAAGTAAATGACTCCCGAAATATCATCACTCATCGTAAAAATTAATAACTTGAAACCAAAAAAGTTGTGTCTAAGACTTTGAAAATATGTTCATCCTTAAACTAATGAACCAATAATGGTATCATAGACTATTAATATAAACTCACATTAGAAAATACAAATCATTAATGTTTTCTAAACCCTAATTTGATAACAACTATATCATCCCATGATCTGCACTCCTAGATCCTATGCCAAAAACAAAAACATTACATTTCTAGATTTTATATTGATAAATATGGACCAATTTGTTTTTTACCCAAACCATAAAACATCCAAAGGAAATTTTTGATCACTTAAATACCTAAGTACCATTTTGGTTTAGTGTTTTAGAGAATTAGGAAAAACATTTAACAACTTTGGTTGACAGGTTAAATGTTTGAAATGATCAATATAATCTCCCACTATACCCAACTACTCATATTCAATTTTTTAAATTAAATACATGTCATATAATTACATACATATGGGACCTTTATAACCATTAATAATTTAACATATTTCTTAATAACCTGATGAAAATGAAACCTAAAATATGGTTATCTAAGATGCTTAGTAAGTGTAGGAATATGAGATATAAATTGATGATCATATGAAATGTTTTGATAATTTTAAGGTTAAAAGATCATTACAATAACATAAAAAGTTCATACCCAATCTTAAAAAGATAGTTAAAATGTGTTATGAAATAACATTTTATCATTTCATAAGACTTGAATCATATGAATGAGAAGTCATCATAACTCTATCAAGAACAACATTTTCATGTCATAAATGTTTATGGAATCATCATAATTATAGAAAACATTTTATATGAAAATCCTAAATACAAACACCATCAGATCATGTATCAATACTAGTTTCCCATAGTGGATCAAACACATTGACGAGTTTCCCATAATTGATCAAGAACATCAACTTGTTTCCCATAAAAGGTCAACTGCATCAACTTTTTTCCCACAACTATCTCTTGTGATATAATACATTAACCAATAAATTAGAGTGGGAGATAGGTAAAAACAATCACATTAATAAAACCATTAATATTTTTACCATATGATCATAAAACATTCATCATATCAATACCCATTATAAGATATTATTTTATAAACATTTCATCGGATATTAACCCATAGAAACGTGTATTATAAAATCATTCATCATAATCATAATCCATCTATAATAATAATAAGGATGGTATTCATAGATAATAACCCTAGTAAATCATATGTATAATCATGTTGTTTTTCATTGATAAATATAGATATCATTAAAATATCATTAGAACCCCCTTGGGGAAAATAATAATCCAAATTTAAAAAACAATTTTTAAAATATAAAAACTACTCAGGTAATAAAGAAACAATTTTATTTAAAAAAACCCTATAAAATTGTAAGTAAATCATTTAAATAATTAAGGCATTATGATGGTGGGGAATTTCATTCATGTATTATAAGTTAAAAATCATTACATTCACATTTTTTTAGATAATTCAAAAAGAACATCTTTTCTCAAAAGAAAAGATGATTACTTATAAATAAATTTATAAAAAATCAACCAAGTGTAAATATGAAAATCATAGAATTATATTTTAAAAATTATTAAAAACGTTTTTATAATATATGTATATGGAAAAACAATAATTTTATATCGAAGAAAGGAAGTCATTTTCCATAAAAATCATATTTTGATCTATTAAATAATTAAATTGTGGAAAACAGGGAAAACATATAATACTAAGAAATACATATCATTGAATAAAATTAAATGTAATAACCAGATAAAGATCATATAATTTTCTAAATGTAAATTCATGTATAAATAAGCCCGATTAAAATAATGCTGAAGCATAAATTTTCTATTGCTTTGGTAACATTTGAATTGAATGAACTATGAAAGAAATAAATTTTTATGGATATATGAATCCCATTAAAATTAAAAATAAATATCATTAAATATATTCATGGTAAGTATATACATCACATGAAAGATTTTTTTAATTTGGTTAGTGTCCCACAAAAAAAAGAAAGTTATACAAGAGTCCCTTACCTTTAGTTCCCCATTCACCAAAAGTAATACGAAATTTTGTCTAATAAATTTAAACTTATTATAATTTTTGAAAGATTAATTTTCATACTTATAATATCATACATAATTCCTTTATAACATTTTAAAATCAATTTTATTAATATTTCCTTTGTAAATTTGTTATTTATAGGTGCTAATATTTCATTTATCATGAGTATTTCATATAAGTTATTCTTGTCCATGTATAATTATATTGGCTATATCACCTCCATAATATTAATCATGATATAAATATAATATATATTAATTATATACATTTTTATATTCATCCATTAATGATATAGATATCAAAAATTATTACATCATTCGTGGAGGCAATTGGTCGTACATATTTAAGAACGCTATTTTCATTTTGCAGCTGATGGAGAGAAAGAAAATAAAATATTAATTCTATTTTTTAGGTTAATTATTATATTTTATATATAATATATCTTCATAAAATTATTCCTTATTACCATCCCTTTAAAATATAAATGAAAATTATCATGTCGCTTCGTGGAGATGGTAGTCCACATGTACACATGAACGACAATATCATATTCTAATGATTTGGATGGTAAGAAGGTATAATTGATATTATAATTAAATAAGAATAATATTTTAATAAATATAATATATAAAAATTAAACCCATAACAATAACCATCCATGAAATATGGTGATGAAAAATGAATTATATCGTTATGTGGAGATGATAAGACGTACATACATATGAGTGGTACATCACTTCTCATTTGATGGGAAAGAGGAATTATAATCAGTTTTTCATTATCATAATTAATTTTTTAAATATTTAGGTTAATAAATTTATTATTTTATAATAAATAACATATATATAGAGGATCAATATAATATTATAAAATAAAGTGATAGGGTTGGGTGTTTACCACTTCTCCAAAATGACTCTTTTAGATCTCCTCAAAAGGGATCTAGTCTTGTTATTTTCCAAAGAATAAATCCTATGAGGGATATTTATTCATGTTTATAATAGAAATAGGTAGATTTTTGTCAATATATATGGTTAAATTGGGTTTAATTTTGAGAGAAAGTAGGTTCGCATTTATAATTGAGGAGAGGGGAGCTTTTAGTGTTTTTGAAAATATTAAATTATAATAAATTTATTCCCAATACTAATGGTTCCTAACAAACTAAAATTAGAAAAAAATATAATATTTTAGAAAATCTAATATCTTATTTTAATTTTTTAATATCATTATTAATTTTATATAATTTAATAAAATATTATTCTCATAAAATATCATTATTGTCAATTTAGACACTATTCAATTAATTTGAATTAAAAGACATAATAAGTGTTTAAATTATAATGTAATCCTTTAAAATAATAATAATTTTTTATATTAACCTGTAAAATTTATGTCATGCATTAAGAAAGAAAAATTATATTTGTTTTGATATTTTTATAATATTTTTTAATATTTTTTATTTATTAAATAAATACTACATTGGTGTTGCATACACAGTCAAGGTAATTATATAATTACTAAAAAAATTAAATAAATTTATAAAAAAAATTAATATTATTAAGATAAAAATATACCCTTATGTTCATTCATAATTATCATTTTACTCTATGTAGACACATAAGATAAATTGAAAACAAAGATAGTGAAATTTTGTAACTTTCTTTGAATTAAATAATATATAATACATTATCAAAGACAATTTCCATTAAATAACTAAATTTTGAGACTAAGATGATAATGGTCCATTTAATTATATCCAATAAAAATTATAATTTTTTTTAATATGGATTTACATGTATCATTTGGTTTTAACCATTTTATAACCTTTTTTAAACATACCATTACAACAAGATTTTTTACTCCTTGAGGGTTAATATAGTTTACATAAATGGAAAACATGGCCCATAAATGCACCATGGATGATATTATAAGACATATATTAATCAATTTATCGAATATTTTATCTTTATTAATTTCATATCATTAAATAAAATATTACTTATTATAAATTGTCATTAATGTCTATTTGTAAAACTATTCACTACTTTAACTATAATAACCTCAAGAAAAAAAGTAAAATTTGAAAAATTATTTTATTATATCCCTAAAATGTAATTTTATTAATTAAAATATTTTATCATATTAATTATCTCAAATTATATTTCTTTTTATATATTTAATATCATTTATTTTATTTTTACATTAATTGAGGAATTACTGTTTCAGTGTTGTGTAAGCATTTAAGGTAATTTTTTCCTCATTAAAAATTAAAAATAAATAAAAATGATGAATATAAAAAATTTAATATTATAATTTATTTTTATAAATTAACATATCACTTCATTATTCAAATTTTCAAAATATTATAGTTATTAAAAACAAGAGTGTGATATTTCTGAGTTTTCTTAAACTAAAATATTATAAAGATTATGATCACATCCAAATGGATTAAAAAGGCCATATAAAAAAATATTGGATGATTATATATGAAATGGACACATAAAAATAAATTAATGCATGTTTTAGGGATATTTTAAGATCCTTTTCATTTCAATTTTTAATATTAATCACCTGATTTACACTTTACCGTGGTATAAAAAATTTTAAGGTTAATATTCATATTGACCATAAATGAAAGGCAACTATTTACCAAATATGGACCCAATTATAAAAAATATTGAATACATTTTCAAAATTCAAAACATATAAATTTTAGAATTTAATTAAAATTCAAACTGGAAAAACACAATGAAAAAGTATTTTTTACAAAAAATCATTTTAAAGTATAAAATTTTATTAAAATAAATTCAGGAATAAATATAATTTTAAAAACATATTTTAGTATTTTAAATAAAAATTAAATAATTAAATCTTATAATTAATAAAATATATAATTTATATTTTTAAATACATTAAAATAGAATATATTTTTCAATAAATGAATTATTTTTACTATTAAATGTAAAATCAATATTTATAGAAAAATTCCAAAATTTCACCAAATGATAATTTTGACATGCTTATTTTAAAAATTATATTTACTTCATTAAATAAAATTGCTTAATGTTCCAAAAAATTAATAATAATATTCCCTAAAAAAAGTAATAAAAATCGTTTTTGAAGAATAAAACGACTTTACTAAAAAAATGAGCGCTTATTTCATATGTGTTAATCAATAAATATTAATTGATTAAAACACACACACATATATATATATATATATCAAAAATTATTTAATCATATTCATACCTAAAAATATAAATCTAGGATTTAATGATCATGTAATAATATTTCACGGTTCGATTATGCTCATTGTTGCATATATAGTATGATAGAGAACATAGTCCTTATTTATAAAATCATGGGATATTAAAATATTAGTATTAGAAGTGATTTGAAACAAAATGTAAGAACCTGAGTTTTTTTATAAGGCACGAATCCCATATTTTTCAATTTTAATGCTTAAATATGGTCTTAAGTGAGTTCCCAACATGATCATAGGTGTTTGGAGATATATAGGGCTTATTCGGAGACTGAAACCATGTTTTGGGATGAAAATGTCATGGAACATAGTTTGTGCATGACTTCTGCATGGTTTGACAAAACCATACGGCCATGTCTACAACATTGCCTGACTTGACAGAGGAATTCACATTATTACTACGTGGTTATAAAAACATTATGGGGGTAACCGTGTGCTATGCCCCAATGGTATAGAGAGTCGGGCATGATTTCATCACGGTTAGACAGACCATGCACTGAAACCATGTGCCCCATATATTTTGAGTAAAATGATAATTTTCCCTCAATGGGTTTTAAACCATAAAATCTTCCTCCCTTGAATAGTTTCATTATAGGGTGGTCAAATTATAGCTCCTTTGAAGAACTATACTAGGATTTGAGCCTGATCTTCTGTCTGACCTCCATTTCATAAATTGTTTATCTCAACAGATCCACATCGATAAGGCCTGCATTCCTTTTTTATTTTAGGCTCATATTCCCTAATATTTCACTTTTCGTCTTTTCTTCATATTTTACCTAAATCAGGACGAATCAGGACTCGATACTAGATGATCTCTCTACTACCGAGAAAAGGTAGGGGTATATGATTTTCTTTAATCTTTTGGTTTTTTTCTGGCTTTCAGCTCATATGAAACCCACCAAACATTCCGACAGCCTCTTCCACTCGAAGTTCGTTCCAGCCACCCTCCATGCGGTGCATATCCAGGAGTTACTATAGCTGTGACCAGGCCGCATGACAGTAGCCTATTACTCTGCGAGATTTACTGATCTCTCATGCTACTCCATGGACATGGTATGAGACCCATTCTTCTGGGCCCGAACCTTCATGCAGGGACTGAGGCATGAGACCAGGGCAATGATGATCTCCCTCAGCATTCTGATGCAGGCAGGAGTACTGGAGCGAGCCCTTCTTGTGGAGAGCTTTCTTGCTGAGCCTATGCCAGCAACAAGACCTATCGTAGGGTGACACGTAGCGGAGTCTTCTACAGAAGGCAGTAGACAGATGTCGCAGAGGTCCAAGTAGACCAGAACATTAGGTGGGAGACCTCAGGATACTAGTTTGGAGGTGCGGTGCACACGCAGCAGAGCCAATCATAAGTGAGGCATTCAATGCTATGCATGCGGCGGTCAGGGCCACATGGATCCTGACTGCCCGATCCGACATGTAGAGGAGCAGTAGAAAGTTAAGGGACCACCCAGGTAGAGGAAGAGGTTCGACCGTGGCTGTCCGCTGGGTGCATGATGACGAGGTTGAGGAGCTGGCTGAGCAGAAGGTGGTGGACGATGCTTCGGGACTCTACCACCACCGTGACCAGGAGATCCTCCCCGACCCCAGGGAGCTAGCGGGAAGAGGCAGGATCAACATCAGGCAGTGGAGGCCGGAAACCATGGTGCACCTAAGATGATTTGATGTAATATATAGGTCTACTCCACCCTTGGTGCAGTTCTTATAGACACAGAAGCGAGTCATTATTTTATTGAAGCTTTCCTTGTTCAGAGATCAGATATTCCGACGGAGCCGTTGGCTCGATCCTTACGGCTAGAGACTCCTACGGGAGCAGACTCGACGATTACTCCCTAGTACCGGCATTTTGATCTTACTCTAGGAGGTGAGAGCTTCAGCTGGGATATTCTTGTAGTGGCATCGAGTCCTTACAACATCATCTTGGGAATGGATTGGTTATCTATAGTTCATGGTCAGATCGACTCTATTAGGCGTAAGGTGCGGTGTGTCCGCACTGATAGAAGTAGGTTCACCTTCACCGGCGAGAAGGGAGCCTTTGCAGCGCAGAATGGACTCACACAGTGGAGAGGATAGTGGATCACTCAGCAGTTGGCTAGTCTCATCCTGGGAGTAGTTGATGTGACGAGTCTAAGTTTTCCTATTGTGATGGATCACTATGTAGATGTTTTTCCTGACGACATTCCAGGACTACCTCCTCGCAGAGAGGCAGATTTCTACATTGACCTGTACTCCAGGACAACCCCGATATCTACTCTAGAATATTTTATGGCTCCCGCTACGCTTCGTGAGCTATGGGTACAACTGGAGGACTTGTAGGGAAAGGGATTCATCTGACCTAGTGTTTCACCCTGGGCTTCTCCGATTTTGATCTCCAAGAGGGTGGATGGAAGCTTATGACTATGTGTCGACTACCGTTGCCTAAATCAGGTGACCTTAAAGAATAAGTATCCACTTTCGAGGATCGATGACCTCTTTGATAAGATCAAGGGAGCACGATGGTTCTCAGAGATAGTCCTCAGGTCAGGTTATCATCAGCTCAGAGTTCGGGATGAGGATGTGGAGAAGACGACCTTCAGGTGGCGATATGGCAACTATGATTTCTTGGTTATGCCTTTTGGAATAACCAATGTTCCATTAGTGTTCATGAGTCTCATGAATAGGATCTTCCAGCCTTACCTCGATCGATTTCTTGTAGTATTCATCAATGACATATTTATTTACTCAACTACTGAGGAGGAGCACGCCTACCACTTACAGGTTGTACTAGACTCACTCCGAGAGCACTAGCTTTATAGAAAGCTCTCTAGGTGTAAGTTAAAGAATCTATAGGTCCACTTCTTTGGGCATGTCATCTCTAAGGTGGGATTTTCGGTGGATCCAGCGAAGATTGAGGCATTACTATCTTGGGAGCCACCTTGGAGCATGACGGAGGTGTAGAGTTTCTTAGGTCTGGCTGGGTACTATTGGATATTTGTGCCAGACTTCTCCAGAGTTAAAACACCACATTCAACATTGAAAAATAAGGGGAAACCCTTCGTGTGGTCAGATAGATGTCAGTATAGATTCCAGGAGCTGAGATAGAGATTGACCAGTGCACCCATCTTGAGGTTACCGAAGGAGGGAGTAGGGTATGTAGTTTACTGCAATGCATCAGGGACTAGACTCGGGTGTGTCCTGTTGTAGGATCGGGAAGTGATCACCAACGGTTCATGATAGTTTAGGTAGCAGGAGCAGAACTACGCTACCCATGACCTGGAGTTAGCAGCACTGGTCTTTGACTTAAAGATGTGGTGGCACTATCTGATGGTCGAGTGCTTTACAGTCTACTCTGACCAACAGAGTCTCAGGTACATCTTCTCACAGAAGGACCTGAACCTGAGACAGCGGCGATGGCTCGAGTTCCTCCAGGACTATGACTTTGAGATAGTATATACTCATGGTATGGGGAACGTAGTAGCTGATGTTGTCAGCAGGAGGTCGGGCATTCAGCTACTTGGAGAGGCGATAGCGTAGTTAGCCACTTTGCAGAAATCCTTTATGGATAGAGATGGGGTAGCCTTTCTTCAGTCAATCACAGTCACTCCTCCACTACTTCAGCGGGTCAGGGAGGCATAACATGGGGACGTTTACTATGAGACATGACGTGCACAGATATCCACAGGATAGGCACCTGATAGATTTTCTATAGGAGGAGAGCACATCATTCTTTTCAGGGGACGTACCATGGTATCGGCTGCTTCACAGGAGGAGGTGCTGAGAGAGTTTCACACTTCCCCATTGGTGGTACATCTAGGAGTAGTGAAGATGTACTAGGATCTTAGACGCTAGCACTTGTGTCTAGGTGTGAAGAAGGTTGTGGCAGAGTTCTTTTCACGATGCCTCACCTGCTAGCAGGTGAAGGCGTAGCACTAGGTATCATCCAGCTTGGTACAACCCTTAGAGGTCCCGGAGTGGAAGTGGGATGTAATATCTATGGATTTTGTGACAGGGATTCCATGTACTTCCAGAGGACATGGCTTCATCTGGGTGATTGTCGACCGACTCACCAAGTCGGCCAACTTATTACCTATCAGAGAGCAGGGATCAATGGTATCTTGAGACGCCTCTACATTCAGGAGAACATATAGCTTCAGGGTGTTCCATCATCTATCGTCTCCGATCGAGACGCTCACATTACTTCCCGGCCTTGGAAGGGGTTGCAGGAGGAATTTGGAATTTAGCTACGCCTGAGCGCCGCCTTTCATCCTTAGACAGATGGTCAGATGGAGAGGACCATTCAGACTCTCGAGGACATGGTCCGTCCGTGTGTCCTCAATATTGGTCACAGCTGGGAGGATCACATACCTTTGGTGGAGGTTGTGTACAACAACAGTTACCACTCCACTATCGGTATGGCACCGTACGAGGCATTGTACGACCAACCATTCAGATCACCTTTGTGCTGGACTGACCCTGGGGAGTCAGCACTTGTAGGACCGGAGATGGTCTAGGCCACGACGGAGAAAGTGCAGATCATCCAGGAGCGGATGAGGACTGCTCAGAGCTGACAGAAGTCATATGCTGATAGGAGGCAGAGACCACTAGAGTTTGAGGATGTCGACCAAGTTTTCTTACGGGTCTTGCCTCGATGTGGATTATGGAGATTTGGCCGGGGTGGCAAGTTATCTCCATGATTCATCATATTTTTTTAGGTTCTCAGCAGGATAGGTGACGTGGCTTATCGCCTGGCTCTTCCACCTCAGTTGCACCAGCTGCATGACGTCTTCCACGTATCTCAGCTGAGGGGATACATGCATGACCCGACACATATCATTGATCACAGGGGGATGGAAATTGATGACGGGGAGACAATTACAGAGGTCCCAATAGAGATCGAGGATCGACAGGATTGGGTCCTACATGGATGGTTGATTCTTCCATTGCGCATCATTTGGAAGCACGAGAACTTCCAGGAGAGCACATTGGAGTGGTTGCCTCAGATGCGTGCACAGTACCCTCATTTGTTTTCCTAGTTTATGATTTAGCTTTACGGGGACATAATGCCCTGAGTTGGGAGTAATGTAATGACCCGTAAATTTCATGGAATGTTTTTGCTTAAATTCTTTCAGATTTTATGAGTACGTAGTTTCTGAAGGCACCTGATTCCAAGGCCCAGTGTGCCCAGAATCAATTTCTAAAGTTTAGCTCGGGTACGTTTAGTGAATGAACGAGCGGGTTTTTCTATCTTTTGAATCGGTTCTCAGAATTGAAATCTAAGGACACCGATGAAACCACATATCTAGTAATTTCTTAAGATGACCTTTACTGAAGATGCGTTTTCTTTGTAGGAGTTGTCAAAAATGTGCATTAAATAAAAAGGTGAATAAAATGTGTGGTACAATTTTATTCCTAACTTATATGGTTTTATCCTACATGGGGAAGTTATGGTGGGACCCACTGGAACCCTAATAACTCTTGTGAGGATAGATGTGAGGTGTGGCTCGTACGAGCCCAAACCATTCACATTCCCTAAAACCCCCTTAAACCCCTTGTATTTATTGGGTAACTCCCCACTCTCCCACTTTAATTCATGACCACACACAATAAATTAATTGATTAAACCTCTTCAATTGATTTAACTAAGTGTTTGAATTTTAAAGATTGAATTCATTGCAAAATAATAATATAAGGAGAGGCCTTATTTTATTTTGGTTAGTTTTGTTGTGTGAGAGAATTTGGGAGAGTTCTCTATTATCTTTTGAAGAACTTCATCTTCAATGAAGAACACCAACTCTCTGATGAAAAGCGTCGACCCGGCGGCCCGATTTATTCATCCTCTTCTTCCTTCATGACAAGGGAGGAGAAACCGATGATGACGTAAATGACGCCATCATCCGCGGTGCTTGACAACCATGAACTTACATTGAGGTAGGGGTTAATTATTTTTGTTCATGTTTTATCTTTGACCTTCGTTGATTAAAATTCAGCTGCTTGTTATCATTATAATAGGTGGAGATCAGACCGCACAAACACGGCCGATCCTCCCCCCTTTATCTTTTTAATCTTCATTGATCATTGTGGAGAAGGCGGCGCAGTGCCGTTGCACCGCGCAAGAACGAAGAGGACTGCGGCCGGAGCGGGCTGCAGCGGTGGTGCGCAACATCGTAGCGTCGTGCTGGTGAGAACGAAGGGACAGCGATCGGAGCGGGCTACGGCGGAGGGGCGCGGTGCCGTCGCACCGCGCCAGTAGAGGATGAGTCTTGGTAGTCTAGTAGGGGGTGGTCGGCCAAGCCGGCCATTGGCACTCCAGAGGCAGGACCCCCACGGGTCTCGCGGCTCGACCAGCCGGCCTTAAAGGCCGGCCATTTTTTCAGAAAACCAGGGGTTGATAACCCCCCAACCCTCCTTTTGGGAGGACCCCACCGAGGGGCCGCCATTTCGGAAACAAAGGGGGTCGTGCCCCCTTCGCACCCCGCTCGGCTGCGAGCTGATCCACAACAGGCTTCCGAGTCGGGCCGCCAGCACCGGGCCGGGCCACCAGCACCGGGACGGGCCACGCTAGCCAGGCCGATCCATGCCCAATTGGGCCGGACCCAGACCCGGTTCGGGTCGCCCGGTTCGGGCCGACCCAAGGGGTATTAGTCCGGGTCGGACCGGGCCCAAACCCCTTACTTTCGGACCCAGTTTGTTCAAACACCCATATCATGGGCTACGAACCTCCGATCGATGCACCGTCAGTTTTGTAGGGATACTTGGATACAGATGGTCGTTTTGGTATATTACACCCGAGGTTTCGGTGTGGTTTCGGTACGTCCAAGATGGTTTGAACCCGAAACCAACCAGGCCTTTGGAGCGGAAACGCCTATAACTTAACGACTGGACGTCCGAATGACATGCCATCAGTTACGTTTAATTCCTCTTAGTGAGACGATTCTTTTGGATTAGTCCACTACAGGTTTGGATGCAACTGGAGTATGATCAGGTTGTTTTAGCATAAAAAACCAACTGGGTCTCTTGGACGGAAATGCCAATAACTCTCAGACCGAGCGTCGGATTGATGCGTCGTCTATCGCATTGAGTTCCTATTGAGGATATGGAACATTGTGATACATCAACTCTGGAATTTGTGAAAGTTTATGTATATTCCCCCTTGGTTCATGGAGCGGACCCTCTTGGAATCGAGCGTGATGTGTGCCGGAACCCAAGAGCTGGCTGCGACTGTGACGACGACGACGACTGTACATGGATCTTACGTAGGTTCAGCAACGAGGACAACTGTACTTGGATCCTCCATGGGTTCGTCAGCGATGACGACTGTACATGGATCCTACGTGGGTTCAGTAGCGATGACGACTGTACTTGGATCCTACATGGGTTCGGCAGTGAAGACGATTATACAAGGATCCTACATGGGTTCGGCAACGACGACTTCTGTACTAGGATCCTACATGGGTTCGACAGAGGAGTTGATTCATAGGCTGCATCTAATCATCTACAACCCTCTTCGTGAGTAGTATATATGTGTGAGTTGAGTCTTGACTTTCAATCATTATCTTCGATATGATTTTCTGGCTTTAAATGTGTAGACTGAGTTGTACTTTCTGGTATGGACGGAGTTGTACTTGGGCTCGGGAGTTGGAGCCAAATTGGAATTGATGACTTAGGTATATGTATGGGCATATACCTAAGTGGAGTTTATGATACTTCATGTTCGTATATTTCCTTTGTGTTTTATCCTTTGTCGATTCTGGGAGACCTACGGGGGTCTCAGGGTCCCTACTGCGTATCGTATACTCACCCCTGCACGGGATATGCCCGCACTATGTTGTGTTGGTTGCAGATGACGGACAACGCTTCGCGTGGTTGAGGCTTGGAGAGTGGAACAGTATCCGGAGGTAGAATATCCGACAGGACATACACGGAGCGGACGGCCGGACCCATGGAGTTGAGGGGACCATTTGTACCCACGCTTCAGGTGGGATAGCCGGAGGATGACTCAGTGGTTGCTGATTAACTTTACTGTTGTAGTACTTTCTTTTTAGTTGTATTTTACTTTCATTTGGGTTTGTATTCTTTCCCATTTACTTATCAGAACGTTCTTTCGTACTCAGTTTACTTAGTGATTACTTAATCTGATGTACTATGTTGTGTTGTTTACCTGTATAAAGGCAATGCCTTCCCTTTTTATTGGGATTTATTCCTTTGGTGCTAGTCATCAGCCCCTGGCCTATGGATGGCGGGCGTGGGGTAGTCATGGCACGGGCCCCGAGGACGGGTCGTGACATAACCCCACTTCTTACTAACTATCACATTTTTCATCAGATATTTTCATTGTATTCCATTTTTACTTTATTCAAAATTATTACTTTTAATATTATAAATTCTTGTACATAAATTGTCTATTTTCTACTCACTTATGGAAGACTAAGTATTCTCAAACTCTTCAATTCTAGTAGATTCCAAAAAACGTACATCTTTGGCCTTTATCATAATTAATTTTGTTAAAACTAGTTTAAAAACATCTAATATATTTTCAAAAATTATCCTCATTCAATGATAGAAATTTTATTCAAATTCTTCTAAAAATTCATGAAAACGTGGTATATCATCTTAACATGTGGCCCATTTTTCTATAGTGTGGAACTGACCTAAAAATTATAAAAATATTCTTAGCTAGTTATCTTTTCATGTCAACATGAATCATTATCAATGTGTAATAATTATTATTATTCCATGAATAAAAATAATGTTCAACATATTATTTCCCCCTTTTAAAATATGGAAATATCAGTTTCTTTTCAATGATTTTATGTCCTCTAGAAAAATGACAGTTTTATTAAGTAAAATATAATAAAAGTGTTTCAAAAGTCACATATAGACAAAAATGTCTTATGAGAATCCCATTAATCCCAAAATCTTCTCATATATCATATTATATTTCTAAAATATCATATGGGTTGTGAAGATAACTTAAATATATGATATTTCCCTTTTTCAAATTATAGATCCTCAAAAATGTCATATTCATTATCCATTTTCCATTATGGAATGAATCTAATTCATCATCAAATTGTTCAATATTAATATCTGATTTATTTTTCTCAATATATTTTTATCAAGATTCATATATTATAATTATAAACTTCTATATGTATTCATGAAATCATTAAAATTTTCATTTCTCACTCTCCATTATTTTGGTGTTCTTCTATTCGATGTTGAGAAATGAAAACCTATAACTCATTCTATATCATTTTTAATGGATTGTTATGGGTGGAGGGATGAGCCCGTAAGGGGCGCTGCCGCTAGGTTTTGCTCCGCCGCCGCCTCCATATGCCTCGGTTGGGCTCGGCTATCTTCCTCAACGTTCCCTTGGCGTGACTGTGGCTGCGGTTTCTCTTCCGCAGAGGCGTCGGCGACCTCTTCGACTCGGCCGGCACGGCCTTTCTCTTCGGTGTTGGCCTGCTCCCGCCTAACTCCATCTTTCAGATAGGGCTTCTCCTGGCAGCACGAAGCTGGTTCCGTGGCCGAGTTCTTGTTTTCGCGACTGAGGGTTGCAACATCGTCCGCTGTGGGTTCGTTAGGTAGTCGGTTGTGGTCTCCGAGGATGTTTTGGATGGCGGCGACGGGACATGGGATCTGGTTTGTGATGGGGTCATTTTCCGGCGTTCTATGGTGCTCGGGTTGCTGATGATTTGGTATCGCTTCTTGGTTCTTATTCTGTGCCTTCGTTTGATTTGGGATGTGTCTCTTTGGTGGGGTTTCTGTATTTTTTGGTTTATTTCGGTTGTGGGGTAAGGATTTGGTTGGTCGCTTTGGTTGGAATGCTATGCCTTTTGGATCGGGTTCTGCTGTGGAATTGTTGCTCGCGATTGATTCTGTCTTTTGGGTTGGCTTCTATCTCTGGATTTGCCGCTCGTGGTCGATTTCGAATGGTTTGGGTCTTGAAATTCTTGTCTGTTGAGTTGTTCTGCGGGGTGATAGAGGATAGCAGGACCTGGAATTGTTGTGGGATGTTTGGCCTACAACAATTTGGATCCATGATTGTTCTTTTGAGGTGGGAAAATCATCGTAGGTCCTATGTTGGTGTTTTTGACATTTTGTTGAATGCTTGGAAATGGTGCAGTGGCTGGATGAATGTGTTGAACCAGTAAAATGGAATTTTGGCATCGTGAAATTTTGGGTATCTGTTGGTTCGAGGTTTTGGGTTGATGCATCTGTCTCACAAGGGGTTGTTCCAGATGGGGTTTTGAGCAACGGTTTCTCCTGGTTTTCGCCTCGGATTTGAATGTTTGAGAGGGTATGGCTTTGCCATCGGTACCAGGCCTGTGCATTCATGCACGGGACAGCTTGCCGACAGCGAGGACCAGGAGGAAGCTTTTTTATCGTCTTTGATGCTGGGTTGGGGTTCTTCTGTGATGACGTGGTGTTGTTTAGCTTAATGTTCAAATTCTTTTTTACTGAAAAAATCATCATTATGGAAATAAAATTAAATATATCTTGATATATCATCAATGAAAAAATATTTATTCATCCACGTTCTTATCCCCTTCTTCCGAATATAATTATTTAGGATTCTCAAATTATATTTTTATTTATTTGAACAATAATTATTAGAATCCCCTTGTAAATAATGAAATAACCACTACGTAGGTTTAATATGATTATTGCTCTGATGGATTCTACGATACCCTCAAATTTTTTAATTTTACCATTACATGGCATCATTAAATTCTTTTTTCCCCTTATGAAGAGTCTAGATGAACCATATATATCTATATTGGTTTTCTCATTCCCATTATTCATGTATATTTATCCATTTTACATGATGCAAAAAATTGATATTATCTTTAAATATATTACTTATACTTCAAGCACCTCATTACCCTTTAACATTAGCTAAATATAGATCCATGTTTACCCATAAAAGACATTTAAGAAATAGGATGTGAATTTATGTATGTAGTTAAATTTAAGATTTACCGTACCTGATTCTAGAACCAATTCATCTCTTTTACTTCACAATCATTTAAATAAAATTATTATCATAACCTACACGTTTTTTAACTTGTTCACATCTACTTCAGCTTCGCATATTTTGATGATCTCTATAGTGAATGTTATATTTTATTAAATTTCCCATTTTAAATAAAAACATGGGAGCTAGTTTCATCACTATTAAGATTCATAGTAGTCTTGCAGTCTTCATGGAGTATTCAAAATTCATGACATATCATATTTCCATACATAGAAAATATGTAATTTTGAACATGAATCTTGGGTACATCAACTTCCTTCGAAGATAGTCTTCTTCAGATATTGCAAAAACATTGAAAACAATGAAAAATAAAAAAAACATTTACTCAATATAATCATAAATTTTAATAAATTTTATACCAAACACAAAATTTTATGTTAATATATTGTAACATTTTTCATATTTAATTTATATTCTCATCCCTTTGATCATTTTTCTTGTTCCTCTCCACCCATAAATAATGAATACAAATAACATCAAAAGAGAGGATGGTAGAACATCATTCTTAGCACTATTCTAATAATCATCCTTTTATAAATATGATTGATCCGTACATGGTGAAGAAAATGAGATATCTATATCTAGAAAAAAAAAGTGTTTCATTTAAAAAAAATAATAGTGATACCAACTATAACATAATATTGTTACCCATTCGGGGGGTGTCTATATGTCTTTTGGATGAATCTATATAATTACAATTAAAAACATTATTTTTTTAGAATCATAACTACATATTTTATTCTCATCTCAACTCAAAGTTAAAAAAACATTTGTATACATTTTATAGGTTTTTGAAATCTTCCAGATATTTCCTTCATTTCATCAAGTAATTTTCTTCAATTAAATAAATTTCTCCCTAATAATTTTATAAATAAATTTTGAGAAATACACGGATGGAATTATTATAATTCATTAGTTTTGAAATACATTTTAAATAACATTATATAAATTCCACGTTTTCCTTAGAATTAATAAATTTAGGATCTATTTTGGATCAGTACCCCTATAAGGGATGATCTACATAACTACTTAATCAAGGTATATCATTTCATCAGGTTATATTTTAAATATTAATTAATAAACATAATAAGATCATATGTTATTGAGTTCCCTAATATTTATCTATTCTTACATTAATTAATTAGTTATCCAATTGTGAAAGAAACATAACCTTTAATTCCATTCATAGTTATCTCATAAGTACGAAAAAATGATAAATAACAAGGTGATACCTTCTTTTCTTATTAATGTGAGCATATTGGTTGAATATTTTATCTCAACCATTTTTTCCACTTTATTTTAGTTCCATGTACGGATTAAATCTTCATGTTTTCATAAGAATTTTCAAAATCATATTTTTATATATGTAGAATGGGTTTTTTTTCTTTTTTCCTTTTATATTATTTTATTTTCATGATGGTCCTTTAATAATGATGCAACACCTATTGTAGATTTCATTTACTTCAATATTTCTTTTTGGAATGGAATAAATGTAATTGGTTGACTCAAGTTGTGTACATATTTCTTACACATTCAACACAAAACTTCTAAAACCATTGGGTTTTAATTTTTTCAAAACCTATAAATAAATGTTCATTCTCATTCATATGGAATCTATTTTGTACCTTTGGATATTTCCTTACATTATTCTTATATTAATATTGCATCCTATTCTAAGTCATCTTCCCAAATAACTGAACATTCTTTATGAGCTAGCTTGGCATGTTTAGAACATCCATATCGATTCTAAAAAGTTATATTTTCCAATGCATTCCATTTATTTTTCACATGGATTCTTATTCCTTCTTCTATTTATTTTTTCCATTAAATCTATCATTTATGAATTTATTACAAAAATCCATGGTGATTTAAATTTTAACACAAAATTATATACTTATTATTATTATCAGTGGCATATTCTTCTTTGGATTGTTTTAAACTAGATTTATATTTTACTTATATCCCAAGGGTATCTCTCCAAACCTCTTCAGAAAATTTTTGTGAGTGTTTTTTAGTATTTTTTTAATAATTCATTCCCAATGTAAGAATTTCTATATTCATTATATTTTTTAGGATTTTCATATCATTTATTTTAGTGTCATGCATGAATGATTTATATTTTCTTACCTATTCATAGTGACCACATACATTGACAACTTTAGAGAGATCTATGATAGTTTAAAATTTATTTGAGGTTTATTGATCTTTATCTTTCCTCTATCAATTTCATATCTAGTTAGCCTCCCCATTGATGTAGGCTCTCCCATTATTCCATATAATAGTACATTATTCCAGTTTTACAAATCCATATTCTCTATGTTTTAATAGAATAACTTAATAATAAAAAACCCTAGTTACCTCATTTGAAATAAATGTTGTCCAAAATTTTCAAAACTAGATGACTACTATTTACTGATTTTTTACATCTAATTGGGATAATTTTTGGGAAAAAATTTACTTATACTTACAACTATATACCAATACTATGGTAGAAGGATTGTCATCAATTTTATTGAACAATATTTCTACCACATTTAGCTTTTCACTTATGAATCCTTGAGAAAATGACATAGTATAATTAAAATATTTTCATACGGATAATATATTTTATTGGATTCAATGTGTTGATTAGTAGATGTTATCAAAATAATATTTCCACTAGATGGATGTATTTATGTTAAAGATTCACCCTTTATATTTTATGTGGTATTATATTTCCTTTGAGATTATCCTGAAGACACAATTTTGGAATTTTTCAAATTATATATTTTCAATTCAAGCTTTAATCATTTCACATTAATAAAAGAATTTTCATTCCTCATTTATTGTATTTCATGATTTTATCAACCTAATCACATTTATTTTTTTTATCATGTAATATAATAAAAATATCTAAAATATATTAATATTTATTCTCCACTTGATCATATTTATAAATAATTACATATTTTAATGAATGGGTGTTCTCCTCATGCCCTTTTGGTAATCCTTTTTTTTTCTGGATTTGTTGTAAAACACTCATTTTCAATATTGGTTTATATTTCATTGAGATCCAATTTTTTTTCATCTCTGACTCCAAATTTTTTGATATATTAATACATGACTGAATAATTTCTTCAAAATTATTAACAATAAATTCATTCTAATATTCATGGTGGGAGATATCCTCTGTCATATTTATAAAAATTACACAAATATATACCAATATTTACTTGGTGAAGTCATACATTATATCTTTTTAAGAACCTATTTACTCATTTTGTATGTCCTAAATTGTTGGATCATCTACAGTAATACATGGTTGATTTAGAGAAACAATTTGATAAAAGGTTTTGGTTACTCCTTTATCCTATCAAGATTATGAACTACATTGGGTAGAAGAGCTTCCTATTACAATAGAAGTTGATTACACTTCTATACCATCTGCATCTATTTCTAACTTTTCTTAACAAGGATTAATACAAGGGGAACCCATTTTTATTCTTCTTTTATTAAAAGGGGTGAATTCTCCTGAAAATTTCCGTCAACATAAATATTGTGAATAGTAACATTAGAATGAAATATACATTATTTAGCACCAATTCGTAGTGAATTGTTAATCTCTCCTTCTTTAGATAGGTCCATTTTAAACTTATTTACATCTCTCTTATTCTAACTGTTCATTATATTAGAGAGAATATAGTTCATGGTTTCTTGGATTAAAAATTCATAAGACTCTTTAAAACTAAACATTAACATGACATTGAAAATTGAATCCCAGTTCTCTATATTTTCACATCACATCGAGATGCATCCACCACTGGGGGTGAATAGGTGTTGGTAAACTTTTACCTTAATTTTACTTATTATACCTTTTCACCAATTAACTAATTCGCTGATTAGATATCCCATTATTTATCTATCCTTTAAATAATATGGACATATATGATAAGAATGAAACAAAACTGAAATATAAGTTTTATTAATTATTTTCACCACCATAAGGATGAATATGTCTTTGGTACAACATGGTTATTATCCCACATGAAAACATTATTGTTATTATAAGACAAACAATGATAATGTCTATTACCTGATAATATTTTTTATAGAACTAACCGGGTACAAATCAAAAAACGTAATAGTCTGAAACAATCTATAGAATAATGGAATTACCATACTCTTATTAATTTATATTAGTAGTGAAGATTTTTGTCCCTCCTATGTACTTGAGTTGATATACCTTATCAACCATAAGATACTAGTTATCTACCAAAATATTCAACAATATTTAGTATCATTTAACATTTCTTCATAATTCTACAATAGAGTGTCTTAAGATGAATTTATCCATTACATTATCCAAAATATAATAACTAGTAGTATTTGGGGACAATATCTTCTCAACATCATCTTATTATTATTCTATTTCAATAAAAAAGTAATAAAACCACAACAAATTCTTATTTAAATTAATTCAAAAAATTAAGGGATTCATCCATAGTCATATTCCTCTCACTCTTTCTAACTACTAGAATATTTAGTAATGCATAGTAAAAACAATTCTTATCACATTCTATAACATTTTTGTCAAATGTATTTACTATATTTAATGGGAATTTTTCTAATAATTATCACAATATGAATCCACACCAATATTAGACATAAAATCACCTTCTTATTTTGTCTTCCATAATACTTGATATTCTTAAACCCCTCTATTCTCATAGTTTCCAAAAACACAACATCTTTTATCTTCATCACATTTGAACATTCCTTTTAATCCAAATGAAAATTTAGAACATATTTTCCCTTATTATCATAATTAATCAATATATATTTCATTAAAAAATATTCCATTTATGAATTATAATGTCGAATCATAGCATGCGACACAAATCCACTTCCTGTAGTACAGAACTCATCTCATCCAACCAGCATCTCTCTCTGCTATTTCTCCTTCCATTTAATCTTCAATCATGATAAATATTTTATCATTATGATTTATCTATAAATAATATATCACCTTTAATCATCTTATATTATTATCTAATTTGGATTATTTTAAATCTATAAATATTGGTTTATTCTCAGAGTTTTTAACTCCACAAAATTTTTTAGAATTATCCAAACAAAAATATCATATAGGGATTTAAAAATTCATATACAGATTTAAATTTATTATTAGAATACCAATCATCCTATGATCTTATCAAATACCATACGAGTAAATAAATGGCTTACATTTATGATATTTCCATTTTCTAAATTATGGATCATTGTAAATAAGCTTCATGTTTTCCTTATCAATCAGGATATGAATCTCATTATTTACCAAATAGTTTCATATAAAGATCCTCATAGTTTTTATAAATTCATATCTATCATGATTGATAAAATAAAAATTACCAATTTATGAATAAATAAAACACTTCTCGGATAATCTTTTTTCATAGTCATCAGGGTCCAAGTTTTCTTTTATTCGATGTGGTGAATCAAAAACCTATAAATCATCATTTATAACTTTTACTTTTCTTATTAATCATCACTATGAAATTTATTTCATCTTGAGACTTGAGTTAATGAATATTGATATATCTTTCTTATAATAAAATTATTTCATCAGCATGTTTATAACCTTCATCAAAATATAATAATTCTATATTTTCAAATTCTATTTTTATTTATGCAAGTAATACATATGATAATTACATATAAATATTTTCAAATTAACTTTATAGGTATTTAGTGACCATTTTTTAACATTGGTTTACCATTATGTATCTTTGATAGTTTTCTTGTTATTCTTACATAGTTGTATTTTACAATCAAATGGCTTGAATAAATTCAATGTTACATTGATTTAGAGTCCAAATGACCCTTACATAACCAGTTTGGATTCAAAATTCCCCTTAGAGAATTGGAAATGAAATGAATTCTAGAAGAAACATATTGTGATTAACATTACACAGTCTACTTCTACCTTACATAGTTCATTTAAATTCTTTATTATCTTTACATAGATTCAAGTTTACCCACCAATAACATGTAGAAACCTAAGGGAACCTTTATACACACAATAAAATTTTAGATTTACATTAAATGTTTATAGATCCTCTTAAAATAATAAACAAGATTTCTAAATAAATTAATGAAATTCAAAATTACCACCCTTAAGTTTTTGTCACCTTTTTACATAAACATCATAACTACACATCCTAAATTATTTCTTCTATGAAATTTATCTTCACCAAAAGTTTTCATCAAGAAATAAGTACATGGATACAACATTCATCACTTAAAATATTCAAGGAATTCCATCATGAATATTTAGTATTCAAAAATCACAACATATTATATTTCCTTGCCTAGGAAATCCATCATTTTCGCTATTAATCTTGGTGACTTCAAGTTCCTTACGAACTCTTCTTCTTCATTTTCTTATTCATATATTGATATACATTGAAAATGAATACAACACAACAAAAATCTGGATCAGAAAATGTGTTATTTTTAGAATAAGATAAATATACATTAGATAACTAATTATTAACACCATAACCCCCGTATGAATATAATTTTTCGTTTTTTGGTAACAATACTCAATAATTGGTAAAAAAATCTATTTTTGTTTTACATTTCAATCACTCAGAAGTAATAAATTAATTTGAATTTGAATAAATCAAAGTGTATCTTTAATTTATTAATATGGTAAAAGTTATGATTTACAAATTTTATAAAATATAAATTATAAAAAAATAAATTAAGGCTCAAAATATTTTAATCAATATATATAATATTATGAGTTTTAAGTATCTTGTTTAATGAGAGAGAACATTAAAAAATTTAATAATTTTTCCGAACAATAAAATAAAATATTATTTATTGAAATATTAATAATAAATATCATGGATTAATATATATTAATAATAACTATCATGGATTGATAGATATTATAAATGATGCATGATACATATGTCTAGGATAATAGTCAAACAAGTCACAATACTGAATACAGTACTAATCCAAAGTACAAAATAAGAACAAGTAAACAACTCCTCAGCATCGTAAGCCCTAGATTGGTCCCCTTCCCTCTAGATCCGATGCAATCAAGTACCTAAAGTAGAAGGGAGATTTCCCTTATATATACCAATAATAATATAATATGTTTAGGCCCAAAATCATTACCAAAATAGGATGTGATACTAAATCCTAGTAGACAACCACTACAAGATCTGTTTGTAACAGTAAGTGAATATATATGGATAGAAAAAAGATAATAGAAGAAGTAAAAAAAAGGAAGTACTCAATAGTATACATTACGACAATTTCAAATCATTCAAATAACCACATATCATGTTAGAAGATAACACATCAGGTAACCCTCTGGGATGTGCTCACAGCCTCTCCCCTCTAGTCCGACCAAGAAAACACAAGAAACCCTTTGGGAAGCACAAATAGTATCACCCCTTTGTTTTAGCTTTATAATAGAATCTATGAGGAATCACTCATCATCTATTACCTCTATAGTGAAGTGTGATTATAGACTCTCTAAGGAAGAACTCACGTTAAATTACCCCTATTTTCTTTCAGCAGTAACTATTGGCGCTCTGAGGAAGCACTCAACGTGAATTCCACTTGTGGCCTCGTAACTGACTATATAACCTCTGAGGGAGCACTCAACGTCAATACCCCCTATGGTCTCGTAGCATAATAAAAATTATTGACACTCTGGAGAAGCCCTTACGTCCATTCTATCTATGGTCTACTACACTAGGATCTCACAACCCAATGTAAGTCAAGCAAGCAAAGAAATAGAAAGAGGCCAATGTAACCCTCAAGAAATACATGGACAAACAGTTTACAGCACAAAAACATGTCAGAACAATAGTCACACCATCCTATAATATTGGGCATGAATAAAACATGGAATCCTAACAATCAAAGCAATATAGAATTTTCATAACCAAACATACATGGGAAAATACTTCCAAAGCATAGAAAATAACCCAAATCACATTCAATTAACCTATACTCAATCATAAAAGAATTAAAGGCAATTATTTGGGATAAAATGGTAAACACGCAATAGCCTGTTCATGGGTATTAGGAAATATTTCACATATATCTCAAATACATTCAACGAAAAATCACAAAGCACAAGCCTCGATGTTGGGAGATCATTATACATGAACCTCAATCCATGAATCTCTCAATAAAACCATAGATCTACAGAGAATCCTAAAACGTTAAACCAAATATTACATGAGAAATAGGAGGAATCAAGAATCAATTCTCTTGAATAAGGAAGAGATTATTGAGGTGATCCAAACGAAATCAAAGACGGTCGATTCAGAGAATAGGTTCTTGATCGGGGGCTCGGAGAAGACTCATGGCCATACAGGTTCTCTTGGACGAACTAGGTCGAGATGTAGACGGTTCATCCCATCACACGCGACCCCAAAATGTTTAATAAAAAAAGTAAACAACATGTACTTTGTAATTACATGGTGTGTACATGACTTTACCAGACCCCGCATTAGGCAGTCTCCAAGTCACCACAAACAACCGTGTGCATGGCCGTTACATAGCCAGCATCCGACTACACGCGGTAACCAAGTACACAATGTGAATATCAAAAAATTCATAAATTTATTCTTTTTCCTCAAAAACAAATTCATGGAAGGAAAAACCAGAAAAATAGGATCTGTGTTCTTATTAGCATTCCCCCCTTAAAGAAATGTTTCCCTAAATTTCTCTAGAAAGTGGCGTAGAAGAAGAACCCTCGAAGAACTCTAGCCACTGTGATCGTAAATCAGCCTCCCTCTCCCAAATCTCGTCCTAAACACGCCCGTCCTGCCATAGCACTCATACTAGAGGAACATACCAACCACAGAGAACCTTTGTACGTTGATCAACAATCCGGATAGGATGCTCCTTGAATGATTCATCCACTTCCAAATCAACCTGTTCTGGTTGAAGAACATGAGGTGGGTCTGAGAAGTAATGTCGAAGCTGATAAAAGTGGAAGAAGTTAAGCAAATCTCGATAACTCTGAGGTAACTGCAACCGATAGGCAACCATCCCAACTCTCTCTAACACCTCAAATAACCCGATTTACCTCAACAGAATCTTACATTGTCTCTTAATCCTTATTTATCCCATCCTTAATGTGACATGTAGGAAAACCTAATCCCTAACATAGAACTCTAGAGGTCATCTCCATTGATCAACATAAGACTTCTATCGAGACTGTGCAGTATCCATCCTCTTTTAAATCAACTCTATCTGTTATGTGGTCTCCTGGACAGGGCATGGTCCCAACATATCTTCCTCTCCTGCCTCCAGCCAACATAATGGTGAATGGCATGGCTTACCGTACAAAGACACAAAAGGTGCCATCTGAATAGTTGATTGAAAACTATTATTATAGGTAGACTCCACAAGAGGTATGTTCTTCTCCCAAGAACCTCTAAAATCAATGATTAATGCTCGGAGAATGTCCTCAAGCACCTAAATTGTATGCTCAGACTGGAAATCTCTATGGGGATGGTAAGATATAATCAAAAGTACCTGTGTACCTGATGCCTTCTGTAACCCCTGCCAGAGATGAGAAGTAAAATGTGAATCCCTGTATGAAACAATGGAGTGTGTAACCCCATGCAAACGTACAATCTTTCGGATGAACAACCACCCCAGCTCATCAACACTGAAGGTATCCTTGATTGGAAAAAAGTGAGCAACCATTATGAGTCTATCAATGACGACCCAAACTGCATCATTCCCATGAGGCTACCTTAGTAAACCTATCATGAAATAAAGTGTGACATCATTACACTTCCACTTGGGAATGGGTAACTACTACAAAAGCCATGCTGGTCGCTGATGTTCTGCCTTCACCTACTGATCGGTGGAACACCTCATGAAAAAACCTGTAACGTATCTCTTCATAATAAGAGCCAAAACTGACGGTGCAGATCACGATACATCTTGGTGACCCCAGGATGAACTGCCCAAACAGATGAATTAATTTCCCACATCAACTCCTCAGGTATTTCTGTTGACACTCATATGCGCCCATGAAAATGAAAGATCTCATCTTCACCTATGGTCCACCCAGGAATAGGGTCCTCTCCTGAAATGAATTTCCATAGGAATATGCCTTTAGAATCTGATAGCTACCTCATTTGAAATCGATAATGAAGAGTAGAGGTAATAGATATAGAAGAAAAAAATGCCTACCTCTATCTATTGTGCACCTCCAAATGCATCTCTTTGAACAGAGCCATAAGATGCCACTCACTTCTAGTATCCTGAACTTCCTGTATCTGAGTCCTCCTTCTTAGTGCATCAGCGACAAAATTTCCTTTCCCAGGCATGTAAGTATGTTCAATGTCACTAAACTGAAATTATTCATCCCACCTTTCCTGCCTCAAATTCAAGTCACACAAGGTTAAGATATACTTGAGACTCTTGTGGTCGGTGAAAACCACAAAATTCTCTCCCAACAAATAATGTCTCCAATAACATAAGGTATGAACAACAACCGCCAACTTGAGATCGTGCAACGAGTAATTCCTCTCATGTGGCCTCAACATTCATGACCCATATGCAACAAATCCTTATCCCTGCATATGCACAACTCCCAGACAGATACATGAAGCATCACAATAAATAGTATATCTCTTTCCTGGCTCTGTAAAAACTAGTATCGGTGCTGAATTCATCCTCCCTTTCAGCACCTGAAAGGTTGAATAGCAAGAATCTGAACATAAGAACATTGCACCCTTATTATTCAAACCCGTCAGTGGTGCTGATAAGAATGAAAAGTCATGTATGAAATGTATGTAGTATCCATTCATCCATAGAAAACTTCGTACCTCAAAGATGTTCTTCAGCGACTCCCCGGAAGCTATTTCTCTAACTTTCTCTGGGTTCACTAATACTCCAGTCTATGGGATAACATAACCCAAAAAGTGAATCTGATCCATCCAAAGGTTTCATTTTTAGATCTTAGCATATAATTGATTCTCTCTTAGTGTAATCTAAACGATCTCAATATGGGTAGTAAACCACATCTCTACTAGATGAAGTGTCTCGCCTCCCTGGATCTCTGTGCGAAGACTCCCTACGGCGCTTCCTCTGGTCATTAGGATGGATACTAACTAAGGATGTCGAACCACCCCGGATCAGAACTCTATAATCCCTTAGATTGTGCTCTGTGATCAGCGCCTGGTTGACTATAGAAGTGATGGATGTCAGCCTAAAGATGTTATCCTGCTATCGGATGTCGTCCCTCAGACCATCCTCAAACTTCCTTGTCTGTAATAATTCATCACTTCATGGAAATGGCATGAAGCACTGTAGCTTTGTGAAATGAGAAGAATACTCCATAATTAGAAGAGTACCTTGCTCCAGACTCATGAACACTCAGACTCAATCAGCTCTAAAAGTCGTTGGGATAAATTAGTCATTGAAGGCATGTTGAAACTCATACCAAGACAGAACCTGCTGGCGTCCCGCCTGTGAGGTCACATCCCACCATCTCTTGGAGGAATCCCGAAGCATGTACGTAGCGATCTTCACCCTCCTCTCTGTAGGAATCTCTATATAATCAAAGATATATATCTTGGATTCCAACCATGACTCTGTAGCCTGAGGTCATCCTTCCCCTGAGAAGGTGGGTGGATGCTGCTACTGAAAGACCTACATCATCTCTGCTATAGATGGAATAGGATGCGGTACTCCACATAATTTTTTCATGAACCTTATAAATCCCTCTCAAAACTATGCATCTACACCTGTGTCTAGAATAACGGCTGGTACCAAGACCGGAACAAATGTAGGATCTACTGTAAGTCCTTGTTCAGCCATGTCTAGTGTCTCATCATTGCTATGTAACTGTCATACATCCAGAGGACGTCTCGGTGGCATGACTCTGCAACGTCAACTGCACACCTTAGATCCAGATTACCATGGACTGAAGGATAGGGGCATAAAGAGGGAATTGGATAAATAAAGATTTCATGTTTTACAAAATAGGAATAAACGGCGTGTATGTCCACTATACGACGTGTACTATAATCCTTTTCCCCTACCTGAGTTCCCTTACACGGCTAAGCCACACAGTTCTCCTTACAATGAGACTACATGGTGTGTTAGTGCTAGACACGCCGTGTACTAGGTGAACATCACCAACCCGTGTTGTTAGTTACATGGCCGGTTATAGGGATGAGTCTACACGACATGTTCCAGATTGACACAACATGTTCATGGAGGATTTCACCGACGTGTGTTGTTAGTTACAATTTCGGATCCAAGGGTAACACTACACAGTGTGTTCAAAAATGTCATGGCATGTATAACCAATGTTTGTTCCCTTATGTCGTTAGTCACATGGGTGGACACAAGGTCCAAACACATGGGGTATACTACCGGTACACGGCATGTTCCATAAAAAATTTCTCGACCCCGTGTCTCTGCCACACAACTAGAGACATGGTTAGAGACTACAAGGAGTTTACATACAGTACATGACATGTACTTAATAAAAACAATTTCTTCCCAAACAGAAGAGAACATGGCATGTATTCAGAAATACACAGGGTGTATTATGTGTATTTTCAGACAGTAAGCCTCAATAACTACTCAGGATTCCATAAAAACACTGAAAAAACATCAAGTTTCCAAATTTCGATTCGTGATGGCCCATACTACCAAAGAATCAATGTTTTCCATCTTATACATGTTATAATCAAGAAAAAGAAGGTAATTATCCACCAAATTCCAATCCAAGAGGGCTCATAACACCTTAAGAACAAAATATTGGTGTTTATTCAATGAAAACATTACACAAAAAATACCCTATAAAACAGTAGGTATTCTATCACGGCATCTATCACAATAGCATACATATCTAGAACAACATCAATCATGACAACATGAAATCACTAATGCACCCTAAATGGCATGGCTAGAATGCATGACATGTGTTTTCTAACAAGTGCCTATATGATGCATGAGATGGCATACCCTCATCTCACAATTTTGCAACATAAATAGAACCTCAATATCATAAACAATAATATCACAATACATGTGTGTCACACAATGGTGAAAATCAAATCAACTGTAAAATTTCAAAACCAAAAAACTTGCAATATACGAGGTAAAGTGGATTTTCCCGGATCATGTGTTAGCTACTCCTGGACACAACTTATTACCAAGTACCTATTCCATCATATCCCTGGCTAAAGGTTCTAAATAGTAAGTCAAGAAGAAAATAAATCCTTTGATACCACTTTGTTACGTCCCGATTCCGGAAGCCACCCACAGGCGCCCCATACCTGGTTGGTCGCATGGCCTCAAGCGCATTTCCCAGAATTCCAGAGGCTTCCAACTAGCAGCGAGGGCCTTGGGTGTGATTGTGGGGAAACTATGCCCTCATTGGAATATTAACACAATGGATATAAACATATATACAATAGAGGAAGTAGTAAACTTATCCCACAATAGTAAAGAGCGGAAGGCTGATGAAAGAAACAACTTGAGCACATATATTTAAATGATGTAAGATACATATGTCTAGGAAAATATCAAAACAAGTCACAATGCTGAATATTGTACTAATCCAAAGTAAAGAAAATCATGTAAACAAATACTCAGCATCACAATCCATAGCTTGGTCTCATGCTCTCCATCTCCGAAGCAATCAAGTACCGGATGTAGAAGGGTGATTTCCCTTATCTATACCCACAACAATATAATCTGTTTGGGCCCAAAAGCATGTCACAAACAGGTTGTGAGACTAAATCCCAGTAGGAAACAACCACGAGATCTATTCCTAATAGTCAGTGAATATATATGGCAGCCAAAAGAATCTAGAAGTAGTAAAAAAGGAAGTACTCAACTGTAAACATTCCTACAGTTCCAAAGAATTCAAATAACCACATATCAAGTAAGAAGATAATAGAATAGGTAACCCCTTGGGAAGTACTCACATCCTATCCCCTCTGGTCCTACCTTGAAAACAAAAGCAACCCTCTGGGAAGCACATACAGTCTCTCCCCTCTTTTCCATCTTTAGAATATAATATATAAGGAAGCACTCATCATCAAATCTCCCTATAGTCATGTGTGATTAAAGACTCTATGTGGAATAATTCACCGTAAATTCCCCCTATAGTCTTTCAGTAGTAACTACAAGAACTCTGAGGAAGCACTCAACATCAATTTCTCTTGTACCATATTAACGTACTATAGACCCTACGAGAGATCACTCAACGTCAATCCCCCATATGGTCTCACAGCATAACAAAAATTATAGACACTCTGGAGAATACCTTACATCCATTCTACATATGGTCTACTACAATAGGTTCTCACGAACCTATGTATGTCAAGCGAGCAGAGCAATACAAAGCAGACAAAGTAAACCTCAAGAAAATATTGGCTAAACAGTCCACAACACAACAACTTGTCAGAACAACATTCACACCATCCTACAATACTAGGCATGAAGAAAAAAAGGCCTCCTAATAGGGTAATTAGTACCAAAAGTTCATAACCAATCATACATGGGAAAACAATTCCAAAGAATATAAAATAACCCTATTCACATTAAATTAACCTCTACTCAAGAATACAAGCATTGAAGTAAATTATCAAGGCTAAAAGGGTAAACACACAATTCCTTATTAATGGGTATTGGGAAATTTTGCACATATATCTCAAAGAAATTCATTGGAAAGGAACAAACCACCTAAATCGGGTTTGGGAGATCATTATACGTGAACCTAATGCCTTGAATCGCCCAAGAATACTGTAGATCTACAAAAACGACTGAAACGTTAAACCAATGATAATAGGAGAAAGAGGAGGTATCAGGAAACGAAGAACTAGAATAAGGAAGAGATTTATGAGGAGATACCAATACAATCGATGATGGTCGATTCGGAGAATAGGTACGTGATTGTGGTCTTGTAGAATATTTGCAGCCATACGAGTTCTCTTGGACGAACTAGGTTAAGAAGTAGAATGTTATGTCAGTCAGATGTGACCCCGATATGTATAATGAAAAAACTTACACAGTGTTTACTTTGGAAGTACACGATGTGTGCTTGCCTTTATTGACCCCCACATTAGTTGGTCTCTAGGTCACCAAACATGGCCATGGTTGTGGATGTTACATGACCAGCACCCGACTACCCGCGGTAAACGAGTACACAACATGTACTTATAAAGTACACTAAGTGCACCTAAAACATTTCCCGCATTTCCTCTTTTTCCTCAAAAACACATGAAAGGATTGACATAACTTAAAAAGAGGATTTGGGTTTTTACATGTAACATGTGTTTTGAACAAGTTATCACTTTATTTTTTGATAAATCAATGTAAAAATATATATTATGAAAATTTTCCCCAAACATTATCCTCGCCCTCAAAATTTATTTAAAAACATAATTCCATCCTTACTGATAAATAGATTCTAAAAAATATTTATATTATTTAATGAATGATTAGAACCAAGAGAAAATATTTGAAATAAAATAATAATAAATTTCGTACATTATTCAACTAAAATAAACACAAGAATAAATTGGTCATAAAATATCTCAATATGAATCCTTATAAGGTCCCACATTATTAATGTATCATTATGAAATTTTATAATCCCATCATAAATAATAGTTACACAATATTTTTAATCCTCCACATTAATCCATTGTTAACTTAACTTTAAGTCAGAAATAAGAAATGTCATTTACTTTGATAATCATATCATTTTAATTTTAAAAATAATATTTACAAGAAGATATGTTACCTATGAATATACCAAATAATTCTTGAAAATAATCATTTAAGTATTTTACATGATTTTTAGTAGAAATATGCGTAACTATAAAAAAATTATTTAAAATCCATTATTTAAATGATTTCATAATCTCATTTATTGTGTAATACATAAGAGTGGAATTAATGACAATAACACTATTTCTTATATTTGAAGAACCTAACCCACAATTAAATTAGAATTAGAGCCTAAAAATAATTAATAAATTTAATCTATGAAAACATTTCTACAATAATAATATAACTAATTTTGTTTTATTTTTTTGAGCTATATTAAAATTATTTAAATTCTCTACTTGATAAGGCTCATTATCATTTTTTTGAAATAAAAATAAAATTAGAGTGAAAAAAATCATTATTAGATTCTTTAGTAAAATTTCTATCATTTTATATTATATTATTATAAAATTACCACCATAAACCTTGAATTAATTTTAAATATCCTTAACTAATAGTATTGTAAATTCTACTACTATAGAAATACATTTTGATGATGAAAATGAAAAATAAAAAATAATTGTATTGGTTTCCTAAAACTCTAAATGATCATCAATACACCATTTTTAAAACATAAATATATTATGTAGAAATTTATTTTAGGATTAAAATATTTTATACTAAAAATAGATAATTATGGTAATTTTGTAGTAAATTTATTGTTGGGTGAATGATTAGCTAACTGTGTGGATAACTGTATAGGTTATACATTAGGTAGTAGGTATTGTGTAGATATGAACATGGTTAACACACCACAAGGTTTAACTTTTTGTGATTATATTAAAGGGATAGTAGGCCATACATGTTTAAGAGTGTAATTAAATTTTGTTTTTGTTTAACCATATGTGATTGGTAAATTTCCACATTAATGTTCTAAAACTCATATTGTCCTATGTTAACCCCAATTATAAACTGACAATAACTTTTACCAGGGTTTTCAGAAGCATTTCTGTTGTATGTTCAGTGTTAAAACCCATAATTATGTATCCAAATGAACTGGGTTTAAAATGAGGTAGTGGATAATTTCTGATTTGTAGTACTTGGTATAATAGTAGGTTCAGTAGAGTGTACTATATCTTTGAAACTATTCACATGATTTTGGACTTTAGGCCATAGATTCTTGTCCTCATACTACATGGTATCAAATCCGACATAGGCCTTTGAGTCATAGGATTTTGTGACATTGGTCCTTTTTTCCGTGAAGCTGTAATATTAGGCCACACAAGAGATGATCCTATAAGAGGAATTAGATAATATACTATCCCTCAGAGGAATGGAAAATTGATTGGGAATGAATATACGGTATGGAATCTGCAATAAGTTCCAAAAACCATGAATCTCAATATGAGTTAAGTATAGATGATCATCCATGTGATGTTGATAGATAGGTTACATCTATAACACCCTGATATCTTATGAAAAAACATGTTTTGATAGCATATTTAACACACAACATTGAACCAAAATGAATCAAAATATTTTTTATTTAAATATGTCAATTATAACCTAGCCATTAAATTAGAAGGTATGAATATTATTAACGGAATTATGAAATACATATAAATTACCCACTAAATATAAATTCATTGATTAAATCTTAGTAAAAAAGTACTTAAATATTTAGTAATGTTATTTTATTCCTTAAAAATATGTTTTCATCAAAAATAATTTGTATTTATTTTTCTGAGAGAATATTATAATTAATTTCTATAACTTATATATATATATATATTAAAAACTATTATTTTTTAAATAATCAAATCTAAATTATATAATGGTTAAAATTTCATTTATTTCATAAAAATTTTATTTTACAATGAATAGTAAAAAATACTTATTTTTATGAATACTTTATTTTGGTTTCAATAATTTAGAAATTTCTATTCTGTTTCAATTTTTTTAAAATAATAATTCATTTGCATAATTATTAATCCAATTATTTTTATTTTAATATTTTTTTGTGTGAATATGGTATAAAATATTATACATAAAAGTCATTTTTAGGAAAAAATACTTTTCATTTTATTTTGCATTTTAATTTTAAATTAATTAATAACACTTATGGAAAATGAATCATTAAAAATGGATTCTATACATCTAATTATGAGGTAAAAAAATTTTAAATAAGACCCTTTAATTTTTCTCAATCCTGAATAATAACCATCGTAAATAATTGTCAATATGATAATGCTAAATTAGGTAATTAGTGTTAAAAAATATTATAATGACTAAAAATGACATACCACTTGTTTAATTTATTTTTATGAATCTATTTCATCTATAATAACCCAATGTCTTAATATTTGTTATTTTTTCATATTTTATGTAATTTTATCCTTTACATTATTTCATTTAAAGAAATGTGAAATTTTTTTCCCTTGGATTTATTATCTTTAAATTTTTAGATATGGATAACCCAAGGATATGATTGGTTATAAAGATTTATTTTAAGCATAAATATTTTCTTATAATTTAGTGATGAAATAATAAACTTAAATTCTAATGCATCACGGATATAACATTTATTCAATTTACAGAAAAATAAAACATACAATTTTAGTAAATTGAAAAGTGATATAATTTGAATGATTTAATATGTCTCACAAGTTTTATTTATATATATTAAATTTTAGAGAAGTTATAAATTATTATATTATAATTTCCCCTTTTTCATGTTGTTTTTAATATCATATTAAATTAATAGTGTCAAAAATGTCATTAATAATATTTTATAATAAATAATATCATATTAAATTACTTAAAATTCATAAATATTTTACACTGATAAAAATTAATTTTATATGGGATAAAAAAACTATTGTCTATTTATTGATCGTTTTATATTTATTTCAACATTATTGGCCCTAAAAGTGTATAAGATTTTAATATTGTGTTAACTGTTGAAAGGGTTAACGTATGATTAAAACTAAAAATAAGGGTGAAAACATAACCAAAATATTTTCAAATTTTATGTTCTGATTATTTATACTAATAATTATATTATCTTGGTATAATGTTAATTTTTATTAATTTTTCAATGATAAATATTTTATATTAAATTAATGATTTTAAAAATTCTAAGAATATCGCTCCCCTCAATTATAAAATGACACTCATTCCCTCTCATCATTACACCAAATTGAGACTTATACCTCAACCATACCATACCATATTATCATTTATATATCTATATCCACATTATATATGTTCTGGTATTTTAAGAAGACCAACCGTAGGATCATTAAGAGGACATAAAAATGAGTTTTTTCAAAGAAGAGGTAATCAACTTAACCTGTCACTTTATTTTTTTAATTATTGTTTATCTAATAATAATATATGGTATTAATCATAAAATAATATCATAATTATAATAAAAATACATAAATTAAATTATTATAATGAATCCACCAATATCCACCCTCTTTTATATTAAATTGAAAGTGAATGTATCACAGGTTCGTATGTACGATTTACCATCTCCACATTGTAATAAAATTTATTTTTCTTAACCATATTTAATTGATGGATATTATGATTAGATTAATTCCCATATATGATATTCACAATAAATTTATGATTTTATAATTATGATAACATATCTAACTTCTTGCATTCTGATTCACTATAAAATGAGAACTCCACTCGTGTGTATGTGTGGTCTACCACCTCCATTTAGTGATGTGACTCATTTTTTTAACATTAAAATTATGGTAATAAGGATATATTTAATTAATATATATGAAATTTTTTGTATAATTGTTCTAAAACATTTAATTATTATTTACATCTTTTTTGAACCATCTGTGAAAAAATAAAAATTGCATTCATTCGTACATATGTATTACCATCCTAGTAAATGGTTTAAATCCTTTATATATATATATATATAATTTATAGAAGAGTATAAATATAAATATATTGGGTATATATATATTATACTTAATAACATTATATATATAATGGAACCTTGGTCACTGTAATAGAACCAAAATCATCAAACCGAAACATACTTGGAAGATGAAATTGTTGTCACCTAGAATAGTGATTTTAATAAATATTTATTAATAAAATATAATTAAAGATTATAAATATATCATATATCATATTATATATAATATTGGGGTTATTTTATATATTTATAATAAATAATTATTTATTATGTAGGAATTTCAAACATGTACAATGGAAGTAAGACCTGAGGTAAGGGCTTCCCATCTAACTTTTTCTCATTGGAGATATATTCCACACTAAACATATATTTCATTTGTGTGGTGAATATAATTCCATTTAAAATGATATATCATTAATTTATTTACATTTATGTTATTTATTGTTTCATTTTAATTTATTCTTTCTTTTGTGTTATGACTCTTAAATTTCCAATGTTGTAAGGGTTTATTTCACAATTTCATCACTATTCAAGATTATTTATGTTTAATCCTATTTAGGGAGAATTATTTTGTCTTTCTATCTAGACCCAAACATATTTTACTAAATTATGGTAATTTATTTTTATTTCATGTTTTACTATCATTTTCAACTCGTTTTGTACTAAAGATAATAAATTAATATTTTCTTATGGAAAAATACCTTTTTTTCTTCTCGATCAGTAATATTTCTCTTCCATGTCCATATTTTGCTTAATATGTCTAATATAAAGTTTTTAATATTCTAAATTGATTTATTGAATAAAATTTCACCCTTTTTTATTTTCTCTTAAAAGTAAAAGAAATATTATTTTCATTTTCCATGAGAGGTACTTTTTGACATTGAAAATGGTTAAAGGAATGTTTTTTCAACATATAAAACATGAAAAATATTTCTTACCGTCATAACTTCTCATTAATATGATTGTTTATTTACATTTTACAAGGTTATTTTCAATTAGTTTATTTTTTTAATATTTGAAAAAAAATAATTAAAATAATTATATTCAAATTGAAAAGGTTATTTTCCACTAGAATCTCTCTAATGATATTTTGAAATTATTTTAAACTATGTAAACATCACTTATTTAATATTATTTTTTAATAAGGTTTTAATTTTATGATACTATCAACAAAAATAGTTTATATGGAACAAGATCTGTTTGATTGGGGAAAGTATTGATATTCTGTAATCTATTTCTTCCAATATGGAAAATTATTTATTTTCTGGAATATTGATTAATATTTTTTATTCATTTGATTAATGAATTGGAATTATTAAGTGATTGATATATCCTAGAATAAAATAGCATATTGATACAGTGGTGGGTATAATGTGGATAACTAGATTGGGTATTTTGTTGAGGTATTACCCAATTATATAGATTCCTTGGCATGATGCCTTTATGGTATTTTTATATGTATTGGCATAATCCCCAATAGTATATTCATATGTTTTTAATTAAACTTTCCATAATTTGTGAAATTAGTAATTTATTTACATGATTTTATTTTAATTGTTTGTATATCCATGGAAAATATTAAAACTCAAGTGAATATTTATATTCAATTATTTGATCTTTATGTATTCATATCATATTATTCATGACTTGTTTTCCTTCCATTGATTAAATTCACTTATTAAGCATCTGATCTCATCCCTTGATCTTATTTTATTTTCCTATGATGCCAATAATTTTTTATAATTGATATACAGAGATATTCTTTAGGGAATAAATTTAACCCCTAGTAAAATATTATATTTTCATATGTAATATGGGATTTAATTATGTATGTAATTCTTTAAGTATAAAAATATATTAAGTCTATTGTAATTAATTTTATTATATTTAGAAACAATGTAATAAATTTACCACTATATATAGGATACTAGTGGTGGGGTCTAGGTATCTGGTCTTGGATCAACTTTAGTAGAAACATTTGGAAATAGATTAAGGGAAATATTTATGAGGGAATACAACTATGTGATTGTATTTTAGGATAACTCTAAGTTTATAATAATATCATAAATATTTTTATAGGTTGATATTATGTTGTTTTTTGAGAAATTCATCATTTAATAGTTACTAAAATTGGATGTTGTTTTGGAACAAACATATCTAGGGATAATAAATCGGAAAAGAGTTAGTCAACTAGATCATCAACATAATTCAATTTCAGGAAGAGTGTTCCATTACTGTGCACCTAGTTTGAAACTCCAATGTGATATACTAGGTTAATTAAAATTTTATCAATGAACTATTATTATTAATTGGATAATAGAAAAATATTAAAATCCATGATATGTCGTTGTGATATGGGGTAAACCTAATGTGGCTTGCGATGATAATTATAATGTTGATCATATGTCTAAATAATATATATACCTTTTTAGGATGAAAGTGATTAAATTTTAAAGTTTTTTATGATATTTTTTGAGAAATATTATTGGGTTTAGGTATGTTATACCCTTTGGTTAATCATGAAGGATTGTTTTAGAAAAAATATTATTACATTTTTGAGGATGCATGGTCAAATGTATGAGATAATCATCAAGGATAAAAATTTAATTAATTTCAATGATATTAAGGTTATTTTTTAGGATATTCATCCTATATTTTTGTCATATTATAGTAACCATATTTATAATGTTTTAGTAAAAGGAAAACCTGGAGTCTAGGGGAAACCCTATCACATATACAAAGGTTTTTGGGGCATAAACCTAAAAATCATTGGTTACAAGGGTGAAATGCCTACAAATGGCCTATATGATGTTTTGGATAGTATGAAAATTATATCTTTTAAATTAATGATTTAAAATACATAGATTAATTTTTATTTTGGGATCATATGTTTCATTATGTAGTTAAAAATGAGAATGAAAATGATTTTTAGATTAATTGATTAATATTATTTCAGAATAAGATCTCTAAAATTTTGTGGAACATTTTATGATATTATGGGATTTTATTTGAGGACATAATTTTTAATTATACTTTTAAAGCACATCTGATGTGGACTTATAGTGATTCAATTTTTATGTAATTTATTAGAATATCATGAAGATTATATGATCAAGGTATATACTTTTTTGAGTCTTAATCTTTTTGAGTAAATAATGTTGATTGGAGATAAATTTTAAATTTATATTTGAATAATATGTTATCATATAATTCTAATATTTGGGTCTCAAGTTTTTATGATTTTGTTTTTAATTTTTAAATAAATATATTTATCGAATAATTCTGATTGAAATTTTGATATTACTATTGATGTTTTGGGATTAATGTTTCATTTCTTTGATTGATAGTTTATTTCTTTTGGGAATTATATTACCTTGTGATAATTTTTTTGTTTTAGTTAATTTATAATCAAATTTGGAATATATTATTATACTTTTATAGATTCTATGATCTATTGGAATTTTATTTTACTACTTTATGATTAAAAAATTCATCTTGAATACTAATAGGTTGGAGAAAAAGTTGAGATTGTGTGGGTAAATGAATTGAGTATGAGATTATATTTCTAAATTAATAATATTTTAATAAGTTCTTATTCTATGTTTTAAATAATCCCCTAAAATATAGGAAAATGGATCTTGAATTTTTTTTTCCTATTACCTTTTATTTTTGATAAGTTAATTTAATTTTTCACACCTTAAAGATTTACGGTTTTGTGGTCCTTAAGTGTCTTTGATCGAAGTTCTATATCACTGTCTATTAATCCTTTTGTTTTAGTTTTCAACTACATGTCCATATTTTCACATCCCATTAATTTTATCATATTTGGAAAACTAGTTATTTGTTAATAGAAATGACTATTATATTTCCCTAAACATTTTTTAAAGAAACATTTTATTAAAATTTTTACGATGTATGATTTCCAAAAAGGAATTATTAACTGTTAAATTCCTGATTAATAAGAATATATAAAAAAATTTATTTCATGATTTACTGAATTTGGTAAAATTAACACACATATATTTTAAAATAACACTATCTTCGATAGTGTATACGACACACAACAACACATGACAACGGGTTCAAGTAGAATTTGTTGTATAGTTTAGGTATAAGAGTAGGGGTTCGAAACCCGACAGACTGTATTACACCAATTATAATTTGGGGTGGTTGTGATGGAAAATACAATATTGAATCAAATATGGTGTGAGATGAGGGGTTCAGGATCAGTGATATAACATGAAGGCTCGGAGCCCAACGACTATTCGACAATGGTAGTGGGTGGGGTCTAATGGGTTCTCAGTGTCCTTATATAATGAACACCTATGATATATGGTTCATAAATGGACCTTTTTGGCATATCGTGTATTTTTACCATGGTAGTATTCTTGTATGAGATAACGAGATGTGGATGGGCTTGGAGTAGTTGACTAGGGGACATGCAATGGCTATACTAGTAGACGATGCCCTGACAAATATAGGTGATGCGGGTGGAAGATCTGATGGGGTATGTGGATGTGATAGATTGATGATTATGGGTGTTGGTGAGAAGGTTCATATGAAATCATTTTTGGCACAACATTGTCTGTGCTGATGCACAAGCTACTTGACCTCGCATGGGGATGGGTTGTAAAATATATATTATAATATATAAATAAGATAAGGGTCTAATACATACTATCTCTAAGGGGGGATATGGATTGGGTTATTAACTTTAGGTGTGGGTGTGTATGTTTGATTGTAATTATACCATCAACACAATATATATATATATATATATTTATTTAATTATTTGTATGATACACAATATCGAACCAAAAGGAACCACAAAATGTTATTATTTAAATATGATTGTTATAATTTAAACATTTAATCAGATGGTATGAATAATATTAAATGAACTAAAAATTATGTATAAATTATATAATTATAAAAATTTATTGATTATTCATTTGGAAATAAGTACTTAAATTTTCAGTAATGTTATTTTATTCCTTAGAAATACATTTTCTTCAAAAGTTATTTTCATTGATTTTTCTGAAAAAATATTATAATTAATTTCTGGAATTATTATATATTTTATTCTAAAATTAATATCAATTTTTAGTGATAATCTCTAAAATATATTAGGGTTAATGATTTTTATATTTCAAAAAATATTGATTTTCTAGTGAATAGTGAAAAATAATGTTTTCCATGAAAACTATACATTTTCTTCTAGAATTCAAAAAGTTCCATTTTTTAAAAAACTATGTTAAATAAATATTTTTTGTTATTAATAATAAAAAAATTTCATTAGAATTTATTTTATGATTATATTTTTTATAAAAACATTTTTAGACAGAAAAAAATCTTTTTTCTGAAAAACTGTTTTTCACTGCATTTTGAATTTTGAAATTTAATTAATGAATTCCAATTATTTATATTTAATATTTAATAATTTATTTCATATTTGGAATTAGGAGTTCCAAATAAGATAAATATTACTCTTTTATTTCTTTATTTATTAATAGTAATTATAACAAATAATATTAAACAGAGTAAGCGTAAATTCGGTCCTTATGCTTAAAAATAATATGATAACCACTGGAAAATGACTCTAATAGTTGTCCTAATATAATTTTATGTACCTATTTCACCCATAATCACCAAATATTTTGTTATATGATATTTTTATTCAATTTTGTTGTCATTTTGACCATTATATTATTTTTTGAAAATAAAATTAAAAAAATGTCATACCCTTTGTTTTATTATCATTAAATTTTTGAAATAAAGAAAAACAGAGTATGTGGTCGGTTATAGATAATTATTTTAAATATAAATAATTTTTTATCATGGTAGTTTATTACGATTTTTTAGTGATGAAATAATTACCTTAAATTCATACACAACACTAATAAACCATTTATTCAATTAAAAAGAAAACATATTAATAATTTTAAAAACATTAAATTATATATTTGAATGAATTAATGTGTATCCCCAATTTTATAGATCTATATTATATTTTATGGAATTTTTTAAAGATTATATGCAACTACCCTATTTTTTATGATTTATTTAATGTCATAAAAATAAATACTGTCAAAAACGATATTAATAATATTTTATAATAAATAATATATTATTAAATGATTTAAAATCATAAAAATCATAAACATGGAATATTAATGGTATATGGATGAAAGAATCAACCATGATCCAATTATGGTATATACTTTTATGGTAAAATTCTTGACCCGTAAATGGAATGAGAGAAAAATATTACAGTAATTGTCAAAAGGGTTAATGGAGGGTTAAAACTAGAAGATAATGATGAAAAAAATAACCAAAACTTGTTAAAATTTAATTATATGAAAGTATTTAGACCCATCCACATATTGTCTTCTAATTATTTCAATTTTTATTCATTTGGACATGAATAATAAATTATATGAAGTTAATAATTTAATATATTTCTTGAATACCCCTCTCCTCGCTTATAAATGGACACCCCTTACCACTCTTATTTAAATGACCTTTATCTTTCTAGATTGAAATACCAAAATAATTATGTTCTAAACACCCTTATCTACATTATAGTGTTTCTAAAAATCCAAAAGGATCCACCCTATGAAACTTAAGAGGAGATCTAAAGGAGTTCATTCAAAGAAGATTCCATCATCTAAACAGGTCACTATATTTATACTTATTATTTTTTATCCATTAAATATATAGTAAATATTGTAAAAAAGTAAATTAAATTTGCTAAATATAGTAAAATTTAATTATTATTATGAAACCATTATTATCCACACACTATTTCATTAAATGGAAAGTGGATGTATTACAATTGTGTAAGTACAAATTATTGTCTCCCCATAGTGATACAATTCATTTTTCATCACTATATATTTTAGATGACTATTATGATGGGTTAAATGTTTAAATAAGATATTAATAAAAAACATATTCCTCTAGAATTATAATATATTATATGCATTGTTACATTCTAATCAATTGGAAAATGATAATATAGCTCATGCGTATGTGTGGACATGCAACTCTACAAAGCGATGTGATTCGTTTCTCATTCCCAATTTACGTGAATGGTAAAAAGGGTGGATTTAATGTATATATTGTATTTATAAACTATTATGGAAATATGAATTATTATTTATAATTCTTTCATACCATCCGTCTGAATTTGAAAATATAGTTCATGTGTACGTAGGACCTACGATCTCCATGAATAATGTAATTCATTTTCCTATATCTATATTTTATAGATAAGAATAAACATAAATATTTTGGAAATATATATGATATTTACATATTTAGTAAAATTATTGATATAATTCATACATGTTTAATGTACAAGGATAAAAACTATCGAACCAAAACATACTTGGAAGATGATGAAATTATCACCTAGAACAGTTATTTTAATAAATAATTATTAACAAAAAGGTGATAAAAGTTTATAATTAAAACATATATTGTATGATATATGTGATTATATTTCCATAGTAGTTGTATAATAAATCTATATTTATAATATATGATGTTCAAACACATACTATATAAGACGGACCTGAGTTAAGGGTTTCTCATCACACATTTTCTCCTGTGAGATATATGTATGTACATATCTTTGATATTTTATATCATGAATATATTTTATTAATGGTGTTTAATGTTTCATTTGATGTTATTATTTAACTATAATTATTATTCAAAAGTTTCCAATGTCTTAAGGGTTTATCTCAAAATCTCATCACTCTTCAGGATTATTTTTGTTTAATCCTCCACTAGGATAATTATTTGATCATTATATCATAAAGCTAATATATTTTGTTTTCATCTGGATATTTCTAAATTGTAAAAAATGTTTCCTTTTACTCTATTTTTGTACTCAAGATTCCAAAATAATTTTTTTAAAAAAAATGACCTTTTATTCTACTCGGCCAAGAATATTTCCCTTCACCACCCATATTTTCTTCAAAATGTCTGAAAGAATGATTTTAATACTTTATGATGATTTATTAAACAATTTTTTACAGATGTATTACTTATTAAAAATTTATTTTAATTTAATATTCCTTTTATAATCTAAATTATTTACTTTTTTACCCTTTTATAACAGTGTGAGATGATTTATTTTTAACTTATACATCCTGAATAGAATATCACGCTATCATTAACAATAATTAAATTGATTAATTCATTACTAGTTTTCAATTTAAGATTCAAAGAAAAAACTTTCTTAATATTTAGAAACATTATACATTTTAAATAATATTTTATAAAATGATAAAAGGTATTATCCTAAAACAAATTCAACTAAATATTATACTTTAAAATGGTTATAATTTTATTATACCGTCCAATATATTTTTATAGATGGTTTATGATCATTTTTACACAGGAATGTATTCATATTATGTATTCTAGTTATTCTGATATAGTAAAATTATTTATTTATAAGGCATGTTGATGAATTTGTATTGTTTATTCACATGATTAATGCATTAGACTTATTAAATGATTGTTAGAACCTAGAATTACATATCAAATCTATCTGTATGAAGGTCTCATGAGTCAAAATATATTGGGTATTAGGATGAGGCCTTACCTATTTATAAATATGTCATTACATGAGGCCATTATGGTATTTTTATATTTATTCACATAAGGCCATGATGGTAAGTTCAGATGCCTTTCCTTATAAATTCCACCATTGTAAAATCATTTATTGATTACCATGAGTTTCTATGAATAGTTATTATATATATGGATACATTTAAAAATTACGTGATTATTTATATAGAAATATTTTATCATCATTTATTCTATCCATATTATTCTTGCATTTTTTAGTTTCCACCATATGAATTTCCTTACCGAGTATTAGTTCTCACACCAATCATTTGTTTCCTTTACACATGATTCTTGTAAATTTTTAGTATTGATATATAGATTTATTATAGTGGTAATGATCATTATACCAAATAAAATACTATGATTTCAAATTTAACATGACATTTAAGTATTTATTTAGTTCACTAAGTCTAATAAATCATTTAGTCTTTTAGGATTTGTTTTCTTTTATTTATTACCTATTTAATAATTTAACCATCAACTATAGGGTACTAGGTTCATTCCATTTACACTTATAATGAACAAACTGATGGGGTTGGTTTGTTCTAGTGCAATCTGGTTTTTATGCCTTTAGTTCATGTACTATGCAATATGTCCTGAATCATCTTGGGTACCCTGGTATCCCGATAAACAATCCATCCCTAACATATCTTAGAGGGTATACCCAATCCCCATAGGGTAGTGAAAATCACATGGAATCCTAAAAACTAAAGTGGGATATTTTTTAAACAAAAATTGCGGAACTAAAAGAAATATAGTATTCATGTCAAAATTAACTCCATTGGGAGTAATGTACCAAAAGTAAAATAGGTATAAATAAGACAATTTACTACAACCAAGTACCATAAGACCATAAAATCTAGAATAAAAACTACCCAAGTACTGATGGATGCAATTCACCAAGTCCAAGGTCAATAACTAGAACCCCCTCTAAGAGATTATTTACCCCTACTCGAACATGGAAGAAGATACTCTAAAAACATTTGAGTACACAATTCGGGTGTGAGAAACCTAGTAGTTGGATTTCCCCCAATGATTCCATAAAGAGATTCTAATATCAAATTAACTAAAAAATTTCTTTCAGTTTTCAAATAAAGTGGTTTGGTATTTCAAAATCACAATTAAAAAATCATACTTTACATTTCAAAAGATGGAAATATATTAAAAATTTATTCTTCACATTTCAAACTATGTAAATACTTTTAAAATGAGGGAATTACCTTTAAAAAAATGTTAATTTACCAAAAATTGATCTTTACACAAAACAGAGTAAATAAAAAATATATATAATAGTTTATTTAAATTCACAGGGAATGTACAATAGTTTAAAAATTGGAATATATTTAGTTGAAATACAAATGACTTGGAAACATGGTCACATTCCAAATACGTATGATAGTTCCAATATATAGGGACCAAACACTATGAAATAAAAAAATTTACATACACCCCATTGGGCCTAACAAAAAACGGACTCATCACTACCACCTAAGGGTTCTAATATTCTGATATTATGTTTTAGAACATTGTAAGTCATAAAGTTTCTCCAAAAATAACTTACTAATTAATTAAGGATCGCATGTGGTATAGATTAAGACAATGATAGGATATTTACTTTAAGATTTATGAAAATATAATTAATCCCATTATCCATTTCAAATATGTCAATATTATCCATTAAAAATCATATCATGTTTTTAATAAAAAACATGTCTTTCACGAAGATAATACCCTAAGGTTTCCATGAAAAAATTTTAATCCATTATTATCAAATAAGGTTTTGAAACTAATTCATGCAATTTCAAAATTCACTTTCACAAATTAAATTCCACAATTTAATTTTCAAAAAAAATCATCAATTTCATAATAAACCCATAATTCAATGGAATTGGGAGTTTTTTTTTCCAAATTTCCCACAAATCTCTTTTTTCCAATGGTAAATCCAAAAATTTAATTTAAACAATTTCTATCATATCCAAAAAATAAAACTCAAAAATTTCCATAAACATATGACAATCAATGGAAGATAGGGTTTTCCAATTTCATGAGAAAACATATTTTTTACAAAATCCACACATAAAAGAAATTTATTTTTTAATAATACCATTGAAAGAAATTTAATACATAAAAATCAATTTCATTTAAATAAACAATTGAATTGAAAACATATATTTTGGGTACATATTAATTGGGTGTTGTAACAGAATCACCAACATCTGGATTAACAGATCTTGATTCACAACATTGTAACCAGATAACTTCAATAGGGAATGGTTGAAATGAATATTTATGAATAAATCCTAGTTTTTATCCAAAATAGGGAGTATTAGATCCAAAAATATACATGGGGATTCATGGAAGCCTAGTGATGAGCGGAGAGACTATAAGGGAATGAGAATGGAAAAAGTAAACTATCCTTGAACAAATCAAAGTTCATTCTTCAATCATTGGATCACTTAAATGAAGGATATGAGGGAATAAAAAAATCTTATTGGGAGCTCCACGGAAGGTATAAATTTGTTTTGGTTGATAGAGGTCCATCATGGGCCTAAATGGTGGGTTCGAGAATTACTTATAAACATCTAGATTATGAATCTGCATTGCTTCTTGGGTAGAGGTACAAGATTTAGTCAAAACATGCACAATCCATGCATCTATTTTATATAGGCCCCATGGTTTCCAAAAAAAAGATAAAATGGTTTGTAAAATAATTCACAATCCATGAAAATATAATTATCCATTTTTTCCAATTTTCTTTTTCATGGTGCACGGTTTGGAAAATCAAGCGCCAAACATGCGCTAGCTGTGCACTAGCCGATAAACTTCCAAAAAATTAATAATTTCACCCAATTTAACCAAAATTTAAACCTAATAAATGAAATTAAAAAAAGTGTTTTTGGAATACTTAAAATATAAATAGGATGTTACATCCTCTCCCACCATATTAACTTTCTATCTACAGAAAGTCTATGACAAAGCATCCATGCCAATACGATGAGGCTATTTCTCTCTCATTGGTGCCTCCCTCTCCAATGAATCATGAGAATCAATAAAATGGAGCAATAACACACTAAAAAGGTATCTTCATCCAATAAAAAACCGTAGCTTCATAATTAACTATCATAATTGACCGATCAATCATGGATAATTATTGTTCAACTTCATGATCACTCCGGATAGGAATATGAGATGGATCAGAATGATTATTTGGAAGATTAGTTACATGAATATTTTTATATATCAACATCATATGAGGTGGTATTTCAAAATTATATGAAACATTCCCCAACTCCTCAATAACCACAAAAGATACCACAAATGATGAGTAGTCTTCCCTTTACTCCCAAGTCGTTGATGACCCAACTGAGGTGAAAATTTCTATAACACCTAGTAACCAACTAGTAAATCCAAATGTCTATGGAGAAGATCATTATTAGAATCATTTCGTTATGTGCCATGAATATTATTTAAAGAATAAACTGAATATTTTTTTCATCTCTTAGACCAAGCTCGGTCCAACCAATGAACTATCACCATTCTCCAACAAGTACAATAGATATTTACATGTTTGGCCATAAAAGTCCTTAAATGGATCCCTCATAGTCATGAATTGGTAACTGTTGTTATAAGAAAATGAAACCAGACCCATATGATCATCAAAATCCCCTCCAAAGTCATGAACAGAAGCATGAACCATATCCTCATGAATATGTATAGCTCTTTCTATCAGGCCATCTGACTGCAGATGGTATGCCATACTCAAATGGACATGAGAACCTAGTGTCTTCTGAATTCCTTTCTAAAACAGATATGTTAACCATGGATCCCTATTAGAAACAATAGTGGAAGGATATTACTGAAATATAACAATATTTTTCATATAGGGATTTCCCAACTCTTCTACATTGGTTTTATCATGAATTGGTATAAATTTTGTCGATTTAGTCGACCTATTGACCACAACCCATATCTAATTCTTATTTATATGGGTATAAAAAAACCGAACCAAAAATTCAATTGACATCACATCCCACATCCATATCGGTACTTGAAGAGTTATAAGTGAACCCAAATGTTTCTAGTGCTCAACCTTCACCTATTGGCAAGTATAAAAATGAGAAAAAATCCCAATAATGCCCCATCTCAATCATGGACACTAGAACTACCACCAAATGTCATAGAAAATCTTCACGGTTACAAGATTCATAAACCATAAAAAAAATTATGATAATCCCCCAAAACATCATTCCTTTCCAAAGAGGGTCCCACCAAACAATTCTGATAACATAGAATGAACTCATTGATAAAGACCACTAGAAAATTATCCTCCAATATTAAAGTGAGGCTCTAATGATATGAAACTCATCATTAAGATGTTGATGATAAAGAATTAATTTGAGAATAGTGGATGTCAACTAAATGTTGTCAAGGGAAACCTCAATCATAATTTCTTGAAATCCAATATGAAACTATACAAAGAGAAATATAAAATTCTACACATCTAAAGACTATTTTACGGCCTAGATTAGGAGTTTCCATATCAAAGAAACTAAAAAACATTCCCTTTTCCTGGGGTATATGTGATTTCATAATTTAATAACTGTAGGTATTACACCCAATGCCTCTATAAGAGATTAACATATTTTTGGGAGAATATACAACTCAAGATTTTGTAGTCTGAAAACATAGTAACTTTTTCTCTATAAAGGTAATTCTACCAACTCATAAGAATGTATGTCATAGTTATACGTTAGAGGTCATGGGTTATATAATTCTTCTCATCTGGCCTAAGCTGATGAGATCCATAACAACTTACATGATCACACAATATCAGAACACACACCAAGCCCAAACATGATTCATAACAAAATACCACATAGCCATGACCAACCACTGAAAGAGACAACATCGACATAGCATTAAAAATTCATTTCATCTCAACAAAATAATTCTTACAATTTTCAATCTAGGAAAACATTACTCCCTTCTGAGTGAGATTAGACATAAAATAAGCCATCTTCAATAAGTCCTTAACAAACCTGCGATAATATCCATCTAATCCTAAGAAGATCTTGATCTCGAAGGCATTTCATGGTTGCTCCAATATTATATCAGCCCTCACCTTCCCAGGATTGAATAATATTCAATATTATAACACCATGTTACCCAAGAACAACATTTCCCAAATCTGGAAATCACATGTCAAACTTTTGGAATAATATCCGTGATTTCTCATCATTCTCATAACTATTCTCATATGATGCATATTATTCTTGTCCACAATACAGTAAAAAAGGAATTATTTTCAAAAGACAACCACAAATGTGTAAAGATAATCATATAAAGTCATTTTCATTATATCCATGAAAACAAAAGTAGCATTGGTGAGACCAAAGGGCATAATAAGGTACTCAAAAACATTGTAACTAATCTAAATGGTGGTTTTATGAATGTTAATTTCTTTTATCCTCAACTAATAGAAATAATATAAATGACCAATATTTAAGATCCCATTCTACACTTTAAACTAATCAAAAATATCATAAATCCATGGTAACATATATTTATTCATTATCATAACTCGATTGAGCATTCAGTAATCAACACATAGGAAAAATGGACCCTTATCCTTCCTAGATAAGAGAACAGGAGCCACCCAAGGTGACATAGTTAGTGTATAATGACATTCTCAATACATTCATCAAACTTGGACATCATCTAGTTCTATATGGTAATAGGTTATAGATATTAGTTGAGTACTTGACCTTAAGTGAATAGAAAACTCAATTTCCCTTACTGGGGTAAAACATGAGAAGTTTGATTGAAACAGGTAAAAAACACAACAAACACTGGAGGGAGATCGACACTCAATGATTCTCAATTTATATCAAAGGAAAACACATATATCACTTTCCACAACTCCAGAAAATAATTTCTAGATCTTCTTGATGTTGGATCCCATTTTCTATGGATGTTGCAGAACACACCACTAGGTGAAGTACAAGACACCTGTCAAAGATTACAATCAATTTGGATTTCATTAGAAATGATCCAATCTATCCCAAAACTGACACTAATATATTTCATGTTGGGAATCAGGAAACACCAAGTATGCTCAACAACATATAGATAGAAAAAAAGAGGGACTACAATAACCCTTCTCTATCTTTGTGCTAAGGGGTGTAATAAAATCCATTTCACAAGTTAAAATCCCCATATAAATATTCAGAATATAAACATCACGAGTTTAAATAAATGAATGAGTTGAACTGGTATAAAATAGAGTAATCACTAATTCCAAAGCTATAGTAATGTTACCTATCATGGTTGCTAGACCTGTATCTACTTCCAATAGAGAATCTTACACTATGTGTAGAAGATTCAGTTTGAATTTTTATGGCTGTAACCCTATTTCATGTAAATCAACTGATTGTAACATCATTTTAGAATATGAAGATGATCTGATGGAACCATAGAGAGTAATAAACATGGAAAAACACTGAATGGTACCTGAGCATCCGTAGGATCCATAATTATTTGGTGACTCTATATAATCCCTATTTGAATTCCCCGATTATCCACAGTGGGAAAAAACCAAAGGATATAATATACACAATTAAGGAGGTTTATAAAAACCCCAAAAATTGAGAACCAACATGAAAATAATCACTCTTCCACTTCCCCTTTTATTAATGTACACTATCACTAAAAGTGAACGAAACTACTAATAATCTTGAATTTCTAGCCAAGTCCATCTTGACTATCAGTGCTCTGTCTAGAACATCGGTATAAGAAGGTAGCTTCAGCAAGAAAACCTAACAATAGATTTACTAATGTAGTCCCATACAGAACCAGCGAGACTTCATCATTTCATTTATACTATCATAGGATTGGAGTGAAAAAAATAATCAGAATGGTTATCATATTCTATAACGGTTTAATCAGCCAGCTCCAGATTGAAAAACTCCGTTGATTTGGACAAAAGCATCGACTTGAGATATAACTGGTTAGTGAAAAGAACTTTTTATTATTTCCACTTGAATATGTAATGTTTCTTTATTGTTTTCATCATTTCCAACAATATCCTAGTTGGTCCATCCAGCCTGATGGTGGAACACTTCACATTGATTTCATCGGGTGAGTCCAAGAACCCAAACAAACGCTCCATTATACTAATCCACTCCACCACCTATTAAGGTTCATTTGATAATTTAAATAGTTATTGACTCTTGTGACGTAACTGATGAGAAAAAATCTTAAGAACATCCCTTTAAGGATCCATATTTGTTGCCTGAATGGGAACATGGCATTGTTCTTGTCCTAGAGTTTGGATAGTGCAAACAATCACCTCAACTAGATTCAAATCTATAACAGGATTTTCTCACTATAGTTCAACACCAGTTTCCTCCTATATTTTATCCAAATGTATTATTAGAGGAATGATGCTACACATCACCAATGAAAAATAAAGAATACATAATAATAATACTCAAATAAAAAACTAGAAAAATTAATCCCAACATATATAAAAAATATTTATATTAAACTCTTTCCGAATAAAAGTATGGAAAATAATAAAAATAAACTTCATGGAGTTTTTACTAAACCACCCTTGGTGACTTATGGTTCATTGTGGTGATATCTGGAGAGGCACTAAATTATAAAAACTTTTTATTATCTAATAATAATGTACAAATACATACTGACATCAAGCCTATAATTGAACTTTATTTGATACCACGCATTCATGAACCATCCTGAGTGCCCTAGTAACCTGATAACTGAGCTGGCCCTGACATTGTCCAAAGGAATTCCCAATTCCCACAGGCTGATGACTAGCTCCTAGAATCATTGAAAATGTTTTCGGAATAATTTTTCCACAAACAGTGTATAAGTAAAAGAAATAAGGCAATATGAATATCAAATGAAATTTCACTAAGAGTAATTTACTAGATTTTATATATAAATGAGCAATCCCATGTACTATAACCACATATAAAAAGACCATAAAAAATGGAAGAAAAACTGCCCAAGTCTAAAAGGATTCAACTCATCATGTCCACATTCAGTATCTATACCCACCTTGAAGAGAAGCTTTACCTCTGTTCAAACATGATTGGAGAATACCTAAAAACAACCGAAGATAGATGTAGGTTGTGGGAAAAATTCAAATAGTGTTTCACCAAAATATTCTATAGAAATATAACAATATAAAATTAATGAATAAAGGTCTTTCAGTCTTCAAATAAATGGGGTTTTTCATTTCAAAATAACATTTAAAAAAATATTTTTTAAATTTCAAAAGATGGAAATAATTTTGCAACTCAGGATTAACATTTCAAACGATACAAATACTTCTCATGAAATATAATTAAAAATAAAAAAATGGTTCTTTACACAAATATAACTTTTTAAAAAATTACTAAGAAAACTCTTTTATGTAATATAGTTTATATAAATTCACAAGTCATGTAAAATAGTTTACAACTATAGAATATACACTATTGGAATACAGTCATTAAGGAAACTTCCTCATATGCCAAATAGCAATGATAGTTCTAGTCTATAGTGACCCGACACTGTGAAATGGAAAATATGTACATACTCCCCTATAGGCCTAAGGTAAATGGTACTTGTCACCCCCTCCTAGGGGAAATGATGTGCTAATATGAAGTGTTAGAATATTGTATGCTGTAAAGTGTCTCCAAAAATAACGTAGAAACTACTTAAGTATTTCAAGTGCTCTAATATAAAAAATTATGGGAAATTTATTTCATGACTTCTTAAAAACAATTCATCCCATTATCCATTTCAAATATTCCAATTTTCACATTTAAAAACCATAATAGGTATTAATAAAAAACATTCCTTTCTCAATGATGAAACACTATGGTTTCCATCAAAAAAATAATCCATTTTTGAAAAATATATATTTGAAACCAATTCAACCAATTTCACAATCCACATTCCCAATTTAAAATAAATAATTTTATTTTCACAAAAAATCCATCATTTTCAAAACAATACCCCAAAAAAATAGAATTGGGGTTATTACAACATCCATTAAATCCAATTTTACATAAATAAATCTAATAATATAATTGAAACATTTTCTATCAAATCCATAATTTAAATTCAATAATATAAATATCCTAAATTACCATAAACATACCCCAATTCAATATAATTATAGGTTTTCCAATTTTAAAGAAAAATCCAATTTTTACAAACACACAAATTCAATTGAATTGGGTTTTTAATAATACCATTGAAATAAATTTAATACTAGTATATAAATTTCATTTAAATCATCAATAGAATTTAAAATAGAAATTTAGGGGTAAGATAAATTGGGCATTGAAACAGAACTACCTACCTTGGGATCAACATATCTCGAATCACAACACCAGAAACAAAAAAATCCCACATGGAATGATAGAAATAAATATCTACGAATAAAACCATGGTTTAGATCTAAAAACCTGGTAGTGGATCTAAAAATAAAAAAATATGGTTTCATGGAATCCAAGGTAGGAATGTGATATATAGGGATAATGTGAATGGAAAAAAGTAAACCGACATAAAGAAGATTGAAGGTCATTCCTAAATATTCGGATGAATTCCAGTAGGTATATGAGGGACCAAAAACACTTCTTGGGAGCTCCAAGGAAGGGATGAATGGGTTTGGGTTGAAGGAGGTATGTTGGGGACCTAAATGCAGGGTTTGGGAAATTTTCATAAAAATTATGATTAAATAAAAACTTATACACATGGGTTTCTTGGAATATGTGCAAAATTTATTCAAACCATGTGTAAGACGTGCACCTATTCTATATAGGCCACATAGTTTCTTCAAAATGGGTGCATGGTTTTTCAAACCATATGAGAGCTGTGTGAAGCCCATAGTTTAATTTTTTAAATTTTTTATAGCAGGGAACATCGTTTGGGAAACAATGCATTAGAAATACACCAACTGTGCACTTGCCTAAAAACATCCAAAAATTTCATAATTTCACCCGATCTAACCACAAACCCATCCCAACCAAAATAATGTTCAAAAATAGGGGCATAGGAATACCAGATAATAGTAGCAATATGTTACACCTTATTACTCTAGGCTTATGGGTTATGTAAGGGTCCCCTCTCAACCCAATTAAAAATGGATTATCTTAAATAAATAAAAATATAAGGCTTTTGGGCCATTCCATCCAGCCACGTTTTAATTAATATCTAGTTCATTTTGGATACATTTTTTTCCTCGGTCTACTAAATCATTAATATAGATTATAGATATTGGATTCTATATCAGATTTATGATGTAGCTAAAATATAATTATATATATTTTTATCTTTTATTTATTGGAAATATATATTTGGGGATATTTGGATCTTGAAAATCTTTTATATAGTGATTAATTGGTAGTTCTTATTTCCTTGTAATAACATATCACCATAATTTACATGATTGAAACATAATATTCCAATGTATTTTAAGATTAACTATTTAATTATATGGCTCTAATTTTCTTTATCAATTTACTAATTCATATTTGGGATATTAATTTCTTATGAAATGTTTTTTTTGATTTAATAATTATTATATATAGTTTTTTGGTTTGGAAATAATTAAATTTTTTAAAAATATATATTTTTCTAAATAATGTGGTTTTTGTTATATTCCATGTTTTTAAATGAAGATTTAGATATTTTTTTTAAGCTCATCATTTTGAAATTGAAAATTAATTAATATTTATGTGTTTTTTAATAAGTCATATATGTTTTCTTGAAACATTATTTATTAAATTTTTTTTTCCAAGTTGGGTGTCATTTTAATTCTTTAATCCTTTTAATGAAATAAGGTTTTTGATAAAATATACTAATTTTATTCACATGATTGATATGGAAAAAGGTTTTCTAATATAGGGTTTTTATTGAAATGTGTCTGATAAAATATTATTTTAATTTACTATTTATTGAAACCTCTAGAACTTTTCTGTAATGGGTCATTAATATAGTAAGATCAGGGAAAATGTTAAAAGCCTTTCAAAATAGTTGAGAAATTGAGGCATAGTACCAAGTCAATATATATATATATATATAAGTGTATAATTGATGAAATTAGATTAGAAGCTTAATTATGGATCATTAATGAATTTATCCTTACATTGGAGTTGAAATGTAACATCCCATCATAGTTGGGATTAGTTCAACAACTTATGTGTAAAATTATGGGTTTCAACGATTAAGATATACTCACACATGTGTGTTTCTGAGTGAATACTTTTGCTGATGTATTTACAACATTTTTAAAATTTTGAATTGTCTAAAAAACTGTTTCCATGGAATGAAAATATTTATATTTTTTGATTTAAAAAAGTTATTTTTAAGTGAACATGTTCTTATTCTATTTTTATAGAATCATATATTTGAAAATGTTTTATTTACCTATTTATTTTGAATTGGTTTTAATTATTTTACAGAAACTTAAAACCAATTTTTTTATTTTATTATTCATGGAAATACATTCATATAACATGAGAAATTTTATTTAGTTCTGCAGTCATTCCATACATATACCATTGGGTGAACATATAATCCTTGTCAACAATGATTTGGATAAGGTAAATTCATAATTTTTTATTTATAGAGATATGTAAATAATTTTATGGGGATATGAAAATGGAGTTGATTGTCAACTATTTATGACATGTGATTATATTTTGTTTATTAAGTTTGTATTTATGTGGATTATTTGACCATTATTTCATTATGGATTATTCTTTATACCACCGTTTTCTTTTTTTGATTTTGGTTATTAAATGATATTCAAAGTGTTTACAAAATTTTTGTATTTCATTCGTGGTTGAGTTTTTGAAATTGAAATAAAATCATACACTAAGAGTTTTATTTTCTTCCTTAGCACTACTGTCTATACATTAGTAATCATGGAAAGTGGTTGAGTCCAGGATGTCTGTAATTTTTTTAGGTTTTTATGAAATGGTGTTAAAGAAAATGGATTATGTCAGTTTTTAGGAAGTATATATTAGGCATAATGTAAATTATGACTGGGACTGAAAATATTCCTATAAAATGGAATAATTAAGCTATTTTTAAAAAAATATAGAGTCTTTGGGTTGTTTGGGTAGAATATGAGGTTGAGGAAAAACTATTTTATGTTGTTGGATATTCTATTTAGATTTTTACCCCTAATGGGTTGAGAAAAGGAAGAGATCTTGAATCATTTTAGGGATGTACGATGAATATATTGTATGAGATCATTTTTAAATGAATTTTTTAAAATGTATGAGCATGGTTTTAAAATATAAAATTTATATATGTATGAATTTTCTTTCAAATAATCTTAATTATGACTTATTAAAGTGTACTTTAATTTTTTTTCCGTAATTGAAATTAATACGAAATGGATTATCCAATGAAAGTGATGGAGATATACAATGGTGTAGCCTATAGTGATAGAATATTGTAAGATATGTAAAATCATGGGGGGATCTTTTATTTGAATTCATGTAGATCTAAGAGAATACAATTTATTTTTGAATAATTTAGATTATTCCAATAAGGGCTCTCGATTTATGTCGAATTGGTTGTGTGGAATACTCATATGTGTCCTCACATTCAAAATACCTCCTTGAATTCTATTTATATTATTCATGTATAGGATTATTAATATAGGAATAGAGATATGGATTTATTCTCATAGTTTTAGGGGAAAAATATATTAATATTTCAGTGTGATACATTACCTCAATATTATTGGAATGGATAGACATATTGGACAATGTCATATATAGTATTTCAAACACCGGAGGCCTATAAGGATCTGTTGAGGACTTTTTTGTTGCAATTACCATCAAATAAGTGATGATATATATTTATTAACGATTTTATTTTATAAATAGAATCACTAAAATAGAATCTATATTATTTTTATGGAATAATACTATCCTAATGAATTAAATAAGTCTAAAGCATATGTGTCCCTTTAATTAGACTAGTGAATCTTGACTCTTATAAAATATACAACAAAATCTACTAAAACCATACATTTACCACTAGATTTGGTAATGAATGAGTAAATTAGGGACTAATATGGGACTCTAACTTGATATCAAGTCAATGGTAATTATACCAAACTTATTCACCAATGTGTATGTAGTTAGTAAGACAGTGGAAGCAAATACTAATATGAAAGTGACTTGTAATGAAAATTTATTCCTTATTTTATCATTGAAGATGATGGGGATCTTTTAGTATTCATAATTTTATGAGGAAGTACTTATAAAAGGATTCAATTTTTATATATTTATTTTTCTCATATGGGAGTATTCCATTATCCTCATTTTATTTAGAAATGACTAAAATGTAAAAAATATATGTTATATTCCACCTTTATAACGATTCTAATACAGAATAACGGGACATATGAAGTAGTTCCATGAGAATATTATGTAAGAGGATAGTGTTTGTATCTCAAAACAATATTATGTATCAGGGATATCTATGGATATGATGATAAACACTAAATCATAGACCAATGGAAGAGTAGGGAAACCCCCAAACGATGTGAGAACACCACCACAAAGAGACTGATGATGTATTTTTCTAACTTGGAATGTGGTTCAAAAGGTTGAGTAAAAATCATGAACTTTTATTATATGATTTGTTTTTTAATTTACACTATATATATATCTATATTATTTTATACTTGGGTATCTTATTATTTTATCTATGTGAGGGATGTGTATTAGTTGAAACATGGAGTGTAGTTGATTCCATTATTAATATTACTACCCTATTTTATGGGTCTTAGGGGATCAAATAATTGTAAATAATAGGATAATAATTCCTATATAAATCCTATTATATCACAAAGACTAAATGTTCATGGTATTTGTGCATAAAAATAAACCTATATTATTGTTATATAAGTATCCATATTAACAGATCATGATTTATGATAATCATAAATGTAGTAAATAATGATTCCTTCCACTTATGGGATTACATTAGATAATGTATTTAGGATTGTATCATGAGAATTCCGATAAAACGAAGGGTTTTTAACAGCTTCATTGTGTGAAAAATATCCTATGAGAGAATAGAGATTTTGAAATATTTGTATGAAATTGATTATCAAGATCATAGGATGTATCACATCCCTTTATATATCTACCTTGAATGGTCTCCATTTAATGAAATGGATTATCCATATATAATATATCATGATTATTTGTTACATATTATCGGAGAATGTCTTAAACTCATTCAATGAATATGAAATTCATATTGAATTTATCCATAATAGATTACAACCAATGAAAACCATGCAATGATGATGTAGTGAATACTACAACATAGAGAACACATTATATTAGCTACAATGTAGTCTTAGGTTGTATCACATGTATAATAGATTATATTGTCACTAATGTATATATTAGATTATATGAAATGATATATTGTCCCCATGATAACCTTAAATAATAGGTATCAAATGCATAATATTTTTGGGTGCATAAAACAATCTCTCACATTCACATAAATCTATAAGGACTTCATGGAAAACTTCACAAATCCATATAAATCCATCAAAAAATCCTTATGGATATACTTTTATTGAAATATCAACATTTTGGAATAAAATATTTTTCTAAATCATAATGATTAACAAAATTACTATGTTTTTGGCCTTGTAGGACATACATGTACTGACATAAAATATGAAATATTTATTTCATATATGTAAGTAAAGAGAAGACTCGAACAAAGAGAATGTTATACTCAAGATAATCAGGTATTAGATGTGATATCTACCAAACATAATCATATATCTATATGGGAATATACACTAAAATATGTATTATAGGAATTATATGTATACTTTTAAATTCACTTTCTGAAATGATGCCTATTGAACACTATACATAGAACAATGTCAATCTATTCTATGTCATCTCATATTTTCTTGATTCTTCAAAAAATAATGAATAGTTCGATGAATATATGACATCTCATTAATCTATTGGATGAGTAAAACACATTCCCCTCATCCAATTAGCTAGAAAAATTTCATTTGGCTCAAATAACTGTGGACAAGCATTTAATCAGTCTAATTCAATCAAGGGATATATGTCTCTACTCACTATATAATTGGACAAATCTCATCCTGGCAAGTCTTCAACTGATGATATCATCAAAAACATACACAACCAAGACCTAATTATCTATGTCATAATGAATTTCATAACAATGGTATAAATGTATGAATTATATAATTCTAGGAGTATCTTTAACCTCAAGTAAGAAGGATTTATCATAAGTACACACGAGTAAGTATATCAATGATTGCATGTTATTTCCTAAGATATCAATTAATGATTTTGTCCAATTATTATGTCTCTAGTTATTTATTCGTGAATCTATTATATTTATCTCATATAAATAACTTTATAATGATTATATGATTATATACATTCTAACCTTAACATATCATTACTAACCATAACACATTGTGATGACTATCGATTAGGGAAAACTCAAAAAAAAATATTCAGGGGTAATTATTATTCCACCATTCATGTAAATTAAAATTCAGTACACCTGAATGAACAATAAATTAATAATTTCTTTATTATATTAATATAATAAATTATGAAACAATTACATCACTCTCTTAATGTATTGTATAATAAGAAATTCTATACGACACTCATGTTTCTTTTGCGATAACAATTTTTTCAATATTTTCGCTATTATTATATGTATCCACCCATAATATCATCACATTTCCACTATAAAATATATCTTGTATTAGATGGTATTTTTGAAGGATGTGTATGGTCATATAGTTAGACTAAGGTTCCTTTACCTGAGAAACAGATCCATCGATGTGATAGTAAATCTAACTTTCCCCCTCGATGTTAGGACCCACCAGGAGTTTATAGATGAAATTCATAATCTGATTATTTTCCATTATAGTTAATGATGCAATGATGCACTATAACTATATTTTTGAGTCCTCTATGGTGGACTTATTGAAAGTGTTCTAAATAATAGCTCCACCATTCAGGAAAAATAGGAAAGTTGATTGATATTTCGCATCACCTCTATTAGATTGGAAACATACATCTATGTAACCACTTAAATTATCTACATCCTCTCATAAAAAGAATAAGAACATATCTATATAATTTACCAAGTACATAATAATGTTATTCCAATAAATATAGTTAATTTCACTAAAATTTTATTGGTATATATTGTATATAAATAGAATATTGGTGGATACATGCTGAGTAGTATAAGATATATCATATGGAGGACAAATAAGAAATTTTATCCATACCATATAACTAATTAGATGGATCCTAAATATTATTAAGATTATTTCCATCTAACTTAGGTAAATACCCATTCATAGATTTCTCAACACCAAACCAATTTATCACTTTACCAATGTATGTTTCATAATTGAGATGAATAATCCTATTAGATCTATCTCTATAGATATTTATTCCATGTATTTAGGTGGCTTCAACAATATATTTCACTAAGAAGTTTTTTTTAACTATATAGTTAGATAGTGATGTTTCCGGATGTCTTTTATAATAACCTTAATGGAAGCAACATAAAATACCAGAAATGCAAATATTCCCCCACTAATCAGCTAGTATACGATAGAATCATCTTGGTTTTTAATGAAACCAAAATATTTTTTCTCTATCTTTTAATATAAGTAGTAAAAATAATGTTGATGTCATGACATAGCTTCTATACCTTAGAAATGTATATTTCACATAAAAACATTGGTGATTTATCATATACATTTCCTAAATAATCCAATTAATGAAATCCATTTTTACTTCCATTTGAAAAAAATCTTATAATAAATGTTATCTGTTATGGGGAGAAATATCTAAATAGACATTATCATCCCATAAGGTGAAAGGGTTTATTTATATTCAATACCATGATTGTTTTTTAACGTTTTCCATCCATAAATGATTTATATGTATAAAATATATAATACACAATAATTTTGTTGTAAAAACCCCACTTTCACTATATGGATCTCACCCATTAATGGGTATCATCCAAGTTACATACATAGTTAGTGTAATTTTTGTCCATTTCAAATTATATGGATTGTAGTCATTTCATGGAATTATAACACTATATATCCTCACAAAATGTGGAGGGTTTCTCCTTTATGATCATTACCTCACCTTAATTAGCTCTGTGAAACCCATATCTCATGATCTCATGACGAATTATATTTAACCTTTATATTTTTTTGGTAATATGAGTATGTTATTCTTCCAGAACTATTATTAAGACTATATCCACCTACACCATTGGAACACCCCTATTTTTTTTACTTAACCATCTATATGTTTAACTTTCCTTTTAGTGGCTCCTCAAATTATACATTCCTCCTTAATATAAACACTAAATAAATATGAAAACACTTTTTTTCAACATGATTATAGAAATAATATCTTATAGTTTCCTTAATATAAATAAATAATAATAATTTTTCATATTTGGAGAAAATACTATCATGAAACATATATCAAAGGAATTATTTGTATCCCCAAATCATTATAAAGAACATAATGGGATGTTTCCTAGTCTATATGTCATATGTTTTCTTTAGAACTATTTTAAGTGGATCACAATTTATTATAAATATAATATATTCTAGGGAATAACCCTATATGTAATAGTAAGGTATCATTGACTCATTATTGATCTATCCATTCCTATCAAGGTAAATTCTCTCCTCTTATAAAAACTATTCCATTATTTTTTCAGGATGAGTGGGATATGAAATAATTACATATTTTCTTAGAAAATCAATGAATTAATTGATCAATTATGCACCACCACGATCTGCTCTGTAAGGATCTAGACTTAATGTATTACATTATCATTATTTATTAGACAATAATTAGCATTCAATAAATTTTAGGATCTTTATGGTCTATGGTTTTGGAGAATTAGGTCACAGATATTACTTAATAAACTCATATATTATAAAGTTGACACTTCCACATAGTTTGCATTTTTACAATAATATAAATATTATAAAATTAAACTTCTTCCTTTTCATGATGAATCTTCATGACATTCAACTAGAATTATTTTTGTTCATTCACATCTTTAAACCTTTTTTTCTGAATGTGGGATGATTAAAAAAGGCCAGTAAGTTATATTAAGAAAATAAATCCACTAGTACTATAAAAAAAATTAAAACACATAAATTTTATCCCTTTTCATATTATTCTATTATTGTATAAAATAAATCACATTTACTTGTAAACAAACTGTTTTTTGATAGAAAACCATCGAAACCCATATCAAGAAAATGAAAACCCTTATAATAATTATAGAGTGTTATATTAATTACTAATACTCACTCATGTCCAAAATATCTAGATCATAGATAAATCCATATGGTAAACCTCGATGATTAAATCCCTCCTTATTTTATTTTAATACACAAAGCATTAACTAATGATATGGAGATCTATATCATGATCACATGTTATATAAGATGTGTTAGAATCACTAATCCTATAGACTATATCAAGATTACCCATCATCATCAATATTGATCAAGTACCATATTAAAAATAATAATCTTTCACCTTCTCATTATTAATCACTTGGGGAACTCTCTAGAACACTTAATAAAAAAATTAAGTTCTCTCATAAAGAAGAGAAAATGTTTTTATATCCATATATTTTTTTTAAAAATTAATGTTCAAAAATATTGAGAAAAATATTTTTTAAATAAATAACCATGGTAAATTTTAAATTAATCTTAATAATAAATAATTCCTATTAATGTGGAGAAAATCGAACAATTTGACTACATTAAAAAAAATTTACATTGTAAATAAAATTAAAATATAACCCATTTGGAAAAAATTGAAACTATCCCTCTTTTTGACATTTCAAAAAAATAAAATATTTTAAAAATAAACTTTAAAAATATTTGAATTATAAATAAAATAATTATTAAAAATTTCAAAACAATATATATATATATGGGAAAGAGTTTAAAACATTTTAAACATCATTTAAAAAAAATTCATTGTATATATATCATCTAGAATTTTTCATTATTTAGTTCTTTATTAATAAAATTTTATTAGTTATTTAGTTTTTTAATAAACATTATCAGGTTAATTACATTTTAATTATCCCTTTTACGTTATATTTTTCCATATTTTATTTAGTTACATAATATGTTATGTTTATTTTAGGCCTTTTCATGACGTTCAGTTTAGAATCTCAAAACATCTTCAGTGGGTTGACTTTTGTCCAAGGGATAATTATTCCATTATATATAGAATCTTATTCAGGAAATTATTATCATTTTTTGGAAATTAATTATTTTTTTGAATAATCCATGAAATGAATGCATGTAAAATTAATCAGATCACATTTTGGAGGTGGTAGATCACACGTACTAATAAATAATGTTATCATTTTACAATGAATGTAAAAGGAATAAAAAATATTATATCTATAATTTCAATGAACCCTCACTCCTAGATCCAATGATAAAATCATAATATTTATTTTTATAGATTTGGCACTATTAAATGTCAACTATTTTTAAATATCCAAAATAAACAAAATCAAATAGATATATTAGATCACTTAATATCTGAGGAAAATTTATTTATAGAGTTTTAGAGAAATAGGGATAATTCTTACATAAAAATACCCATGTCATTAAGTGGAAATTTTTTCTACTATACCCTATTTTTTTAATTTCATAATAAGACTTAAAAGTTTACCATAAAAAACTATACATGGAAAATATTTCATGAATTTCTTCATTTAATAGCATTCATCATAACCTCAGGAAATGGAAAGAATAATAATTTTGACTTGAATTTCTCAGTAAGATAAAACATAATCATAAAAAATTGAATATCATCTACGAGAATAAGATGGGAATATCTTTATAATGACATAAGAAAAGTGAATGGAAATAAAATAAAGAATTCATACCCATAAAAATATTTATAAAAAATTATGAGACATTGAATAATGATTTAACATAATACAGGAGTCATATAAGTCATCAATCATGAGCCATGTAAAAAAACTTTTTGATAAAAGGATCTATTTTAACTCATACCTATAATATTGAAAACATGCTGGTGTCTAGGATCATTAACATCATCAAACATATTTACTCATGTCAGTTTTAACTAAATCACAATTGAATCCATTGGAGAAACAACCTTGGTTAACTCTTTATATATTTCCATTAAAGACAATGAACATCAACAAGTGCATTTGATAGCTATGTCAGGATCATCCATTATATAATCTATATTGGTCTCACCCAAAATAATGATCTATATGGGTCTCACCCATTATCATCAATATTTTATATGTACCATACTTGAATATAACATATGTAAGATTTCCATTTCATCATCAAACATTTAAAAAACATTAGTTCCTTTATAGCTTTATTTACCCATAAAATGAATTTTTTTCATAACAATCACATTAAAATGAATATTTTATTACAACTAGAAAAATAACATGTGTGATATAATAAAATCATATTACTATTAAATAATTTGAATAATTAAAGGATATTTTCATATATGAAAATATCTTAAAACAATCATTAAAAAATTCATTTGAAAATATAGAAAATACCATTTTATATTTATAATATTTTGTATATTTTTAAAGAATAATAGGAAAGATATTTTAATCGAAAATAACCATGGAAAAATGTCATTTAATCCTCCAATCAAATAACTGTTATGATGGAATGAGAATATGTTCATCTCATTAAATGTTAAAAATAAACATTTTTTTAAAAATTTTATGGTTAGTGTTAAAAGTGACACATGTAGAAAAATTTAAGAAATTTCCTTTATCCATTTTGAAATATATCCAATAATAATTTAAATTAACTTTTTTTACAATCAATTATGTTTAAAAATGAAAATTTAAATATGATAAAGTTCCCGGAAGAATATATTTTTTCAAAGTATTAAAAAATATTAAAAATGTTTTTATAGAAAAAATCTTTTATGGCCTTTTAAAAATATCCATTTGAAAGAAAAAAAAGAAGTAAAATAAAATAATTGGAGTAGAAAAAGTGTAATCATATTATATTTCAACCTTCATTATATAATCCATGTAAATTAATATATGTGGGCAAATCCAGACATGTCTTAAAGTAGGTTTTTTGTGGTGAGAAACCCTTTAAACATTGGTAATTCTTAACTCTAAAATCCATTAAATTATGGAATACAAAAAGATTCTATATAAAACCTAATTTTCTATGTATTAATTTGTTAAAACATATTCATGTGGTTTTAAGTTCACCATATTAGATAAATTATGGTACATAACAAGAATTATGTCTCAATGAATTGAAAGTGTGACCATGAAAACACTTTCAACATTTTATAACATATTATTCAATATCTCAGCAAGGCTATAAATTCAATAGAACAATAAATATCATGATAATGTAGTAATTCATTATATGATATCTCAATAGGATGCATATACACCATATAAAATTATTTTGGTTCATAAAACAAGATTTGTCTCAATGAAACAATATTTAGATGAAAATTATTTACAAATACCATATCATTGAAGTTATAATTAATTAATAAGTGATTATGTGTAAAAATGTAAAAACAGAAAAAATAAGTGGAAATAAAACATAATAAAATAATATTAAATTCCACATATATTCATGGAATAATATTTTCAATTATGTAGAAGTATAACATAATGATTTTAAATTGAGTAAAGAAACACCATACCTCAGGTCGAGACTTTCTATATATGTACTTTAACTACTATATACAAAAAATATAATAATTGTTTATTTATTTAAGAAAATTTTATCATTTTATTAATTTTTCATTAAACCATTTATTTTTTTTATTTCAATTAAATATTTAATATTGTATCTGGTTAAGTTCATATCAGGTGTTTTGAGGATGTTAGGTTTTGAAAAATAAAATAATGGGGGTGAATGTGGTAAAAGACATAACTATTACATCCTATAAAAAGTATTAATCATGAAATAATTATAATATTTTTAAATTAAATACATTTTGAGAACCATCCATTAAATTAGTACAAGAAAATAATATCTCATTGATTTTTGAAGGTGGTAATCTAAATGTACGCACAAACAACATTATCATTTTTTAACAGTGGGAAGGGTATGGAACAGGATGATATAATGACATTATAGAATGATAATTATTTAATTAATATCTCATATAAACATTAAATATTTCATTATAAATAGTAATGACTTGTAGTTATGGAAAACGAAACACATCACTTTGTGGGGGTGGTGGTCCACAAATAAGCCCGAATGATATTTTTATTCCCTATATGATAAAAAGGGATATGAAAAAGGGTTGTAACATATACATAATAAAATTTAATTATATTTAAGGCACTTATTTTTTTATTATTTTATAATGGTTTAATAATATTTTAAATAGTGTAATAAGGAGTAAAATTAAAACACTTAGTTAAAACAATCACCTCCTCTTTGGAGACTATCTTAGGCTTACATATTAAGGCTTCTAGGTTAGTATTTTTGTGAGATAAGGACATATAGGAAGTGAAGAGTAATTTTAAAAATTTATTTATTAGGGATTTTATGAGATAATATTCTCTTAGTGTGTATATAGGAGAGGATGGGTTTTATCCTTTTATAACAGAAGTGATGGGATTTTTTGAATTAGATAAAGTGTTAAATTAATATAAATTAATTTTCAAATTAATGTGGAAATAATTTGATATATTTAAAATATTGAATATATATGAGTCTAAATATTGTCATATAATATATTTTATATATGTTTAGGTGATTATTTAACCCTTATCTCTCAGTTTAAATCCTAGTTGACCCTTTTAACAATTATCAACACAATAATGTTTATTATAATTTAGGGGGGATGAAATTTGCTACATAAGGATAAGTGACCTATAAATGGAGAATGTATGATATTTTATACCATATCCCACTAAATGTTAATATTATAATATTTTACGAAATTTAATTAATTTAATGAAATATTATTTAACTTAAAACAACACTAAAGTCATTTTAAGATATATTTTTATAATTTAAATTTTAAAAAATATCAATATAGTAACATACATTAAATATAAATTTATAAAACAAAAAAAAATAAGTTATATTTATCTAAAAATTCATTAAAAAAATAAACCACCAAAATAATATTATTTTGTATGTTTTTAAAATCATTTACTTGATTTTATACTACCTCTATAAGAATTATATCATTGTTGTGAAAACATTTTAGTTAATTATTTCATCACTAAAAATTAAAAATAAATTTCAATAATAAATAAAGTAATTGATATTTCAAATAACAACTTATAACCGACTGAATATATCTTCCTTTTATCCTTATAAAAAATTATTAAAGATATTAAAACAATGATTATGCCATTTTGTATTTATTTATTATTTAAAATAATATCAAGGACATTATCAAGGGAAAATAGAAAAACAAAATTACAAATTATTTATTATTCGATATTTATTGTATAAAAAACTAATATAATAGAAATTATTCTGGTCATATTTATTTCTAAACCCTTATCATGTAATTTAAAACCATAATTACCTGATTTACTCTTATAGAGGTTATAAAAATTTACCATGGTAACTGATAATTATGACAAAAAAATGCTGACACATTTCAAAATTTGATAAATAATTATTAAAATTTTTTATTCCAATTTATCTAAAAATAATCATATACTTTTTATAAATTTCTTTTAATACAAACAAACAAAATGCAACGAAAAAAGGATGTTTAGAAAAATGGATTTTTAAGTATTAAAATATTTTTATACCATGTTTAAGAATAATGTAGATTCTAATGTCATTTTTTGGATTATTCTTAATAAAATGGAAACCATTAAATTTTAAAACCAATTCAAAATAAAATTTCGATTTTTAAATACATGAATGTAAATTAATATTATCTATAAAGTCGCTAATTTTTCACTATTCACTGAATACATAATCTATTCAGTAAAATCCAAAAAATTAACCCTAATATAATTTTGATATTACTATTTGAATTAATTTATACTTTTATCAAATAAGATTTATACAAAATTTTATAAATTAATTATAATATTAATTAACAAAAACTAAAAAAAACTATTTTTAATGAAAATATATTTTTGATGTATGAAATGATATTAATAAAAATTGAGTGCATCGTTACAATAATTTATCATTAAATATTTATTTATTTTTAACTTTATATATATATTTAAAAAATTTGTTTCTCATATTCATACCCTTTAATTCAAAGGCATAGTAATAATGATCAAAATTAAATTATATTATTTTTCCATTGTTAAAGTGCAGTGATATGTTTCGTGTATGCTATCAAACATATGTTTCATTTAATATATCATGGTATAAAATATATTATCGTTCTACATTGAAAATTGATAAATTAATATCCTGTATATTTATTAAATCCATCACAATAAAAATCCTTGTTATGTGTTGATGAAAACGAAACTCACCGCTGTATAAAGGTGGTAATCTACTCATACACACGAGCGATATTTTCATTTCCCATAGGATAAAAAAATAGATGAAAAAATGATTGAACCATAATCATAATAAAATTTAAATATATAAATATATTACTAATATAATTATTTCATATCGGTGAAAGAATATTTTAAGGAGTTAGATTAGTAAATAAATGTGAATTAGGTCATTTATGACTTACACATTCTTCCTGGATAACCTCATTGTCTTACACCTTAATCCTTCTTGGATTGGTATTTTTATAATACAATGACCTCAAGAAAGTGGGAAGGGATGTAGATGAGATATTTAGGACGAGATATTATAAACAATAGTTTTAAAAATGTGTGAGGAATATAGGAGAGACAGTTCCCTTTTATAAGTGAGGGGAGATACACCCTTGTAATTACCTAAAGTATTAAATTAATATAAATTTAATTTCATGTTAAAATGGAAGAAAATTGAAATATGATTAATATAGGATAATTATGTTTCAGAATATTATAATCAAATATCATTTGGGAAAATGTGTGTCATTTTCACCATTATCTCTTAATTTAACCATCATTAAGACCTTCAATGATTACTGTAATATTATCATTAATACACTATAAGAGTCAGGAAATTTATAATCAAATTAAAATAGATCCATATGTGAAAAATGGGTGTTATTATCAAATATATATCATTATATTTATCAATTATAATATTTTTAGGAATTTTAAATCATTAAATAAAATATTGGTTAACATAATGTACCATTAAAGTCATTTTCAGAAATACTCACATAGTTTTACTATAATAAAATCAAGAAAGTAGTAGAATTAAAATATAAAATTTTACCACACCATTAATGCCTTATATTTATCTGAAAATTTTGAGGAACATAATAATTCATCAAAATTTTTATTACAATTATTTTTTTTAAAACAATTTACATGATTTTTCACTATTACATGAGCAAGAATTGTGTCATCGCTGCTTAAGAACTTAAGGTAATTATTCCATCAGTAAAAATTTATAATAAATTAACATGAAAATAAAAAATAATTATTATTTAAAATAATCATTTATAATTTAACATATCCTATTTTTATGAATATAGATAAAATATTATAAATGTAAAAACAAAGAGATACATTTTTTATTCATTGCTTAAATTTTTATTAATGTCACTATCAATGAAAAGTGGAAAACAATTACAACAATTTTAAAAATGGATAAATATTTTTTAAAAATTATTTTAAAATAAAATAAATACATTTTTTAACGATATTTTTAATCCTTATCTCTTTATTTTAACCCTTTTTACCAATTTTACCCTTACTACAGAAACAAATATTTACTAAGGTTACTGTTCAAAATAACCAAAAATAAAATAATCCTATTTTCCAAATTTGAATCACATATTTCCAAATATGAAATTATTTTTTCATGATTCAATTTTTATAAGAGTAATAAAACAATTTTAATTTAAGTCTGTGAAACCAAATGAAAAATAGTTTTAGTAAAATATATTTTAAACCCAAAAAAAACATTTACCAAAATAGGTTATATTTATTATTTTTATTATGTAAATTATTAAGAATATTTCCAAATAAAGGGTTATTATTAATCTTAAATATCAAATTAGAAACATAATTAGACATTTATATTTTGTTTGTTAAGGAAAATAAATAACATTTTATAAAAATTTGGTATTTTTCACTATTCACATAAAAAATATATCTTTTAATTAAAATACCAAAACATAATTTGAAGGTAATTTGTAATTGATGATTTCATAAATGATTTTTAAATTTTCCAATAAAAATTCTAAAATTGAAATATCATTCTTTTAAATAATACCATATAATACATAGAAATGAATTAAGGAAGAATAAAACAATTTCAATTTTTTTAAGAAAATTATTTAATATTATTATAATGGATATAATTATATAAAATATAATTTATTAATATTAATAAGTAATTATATTTATTTACTATTATATCAGTTTTCAGTTTCTTTCCCCATTTTTGAAATTTTTTCCTTCCAATTTTAATCACTACTTAAACAAGTGGGATTATTTTACATTCATGAAATTTTGTAATTATCATATTTCTTCATTTATAATATGATTTTTTTCAGAAACCCTTAACATTATGAATCACATTATTCTACAACACCTACACTCAATGATCGATAATCTAAACCAACTTTTATTTCTATGAATTACTCTCTTCCTACTATACTATATCAAGAATCAAAATATGAGATGCATCTATCATATATTTCCTTAATAATGAAACATGAAACACATGTTGTACCTCAGATAAAATTTCATGAAATTCACAGAGAATGTAACTAATACCACTTTATTATGAATTTTATTTAGACCCAAGAACAATGAATTTACGAATCGTTTTTTTAGACAAAATACTTTTCCAAGGAGGTAATTTATGAAAAACATGATGACCTACCTTCATCAAAAAATATTTCATTCAGTCATATTCATAAATATTTTATCTACTCTAAAATTTTGTTATATGATGTTGATTTATATTTCACTGTTCATTTATCTCTTATACAAACCCTAGTAAAGAACATTCATTGACCTATATAATCTTCAACAAGCTACAGTCCTACTCCACTTTGCATATAATGCATCAAAGGTGTCACCTGTATATTGGAATGAAAAATATTTTTGTAATAAAATAAAATAATAAAATAAATTAGTCCCTAAATCCCTGGTTATCTAAAGAAAATTCTAAAATCATATCTTCCAAATTCAGAATCTTTTGCTAAAACTACTCATCAGATTAAGGATGAATTTTTTTATTGAAATTTAATTCATAAATCAATGATTTATGAAAGTGTTTCATAAAATCAGAATTCAACATGACATTAGGGTTAGATAAAATGAATAGATAATTCCATTTATACTAAAAATATTCTTGATATATATTCAAGAAATTTTATATAAGGATATATTATATTGAATTGGAATAAAATTTAAACATTTATTCAATTGACCAAAAATAACCCAAATCACATTAATATGTTGATATTTTAGTGGAAAATCCACTATTAAATCCATGGATATATTTTCCAATTTCAATTTTGTCATAAGAAATTGATGAATTATCACTTGTAGAAATTTTTTTTTTCAACTTTATCCTTTTATGAAGTGAAAATTTTCATTGTAAAATATGCAATATCATTCTTCATTCCATGTCACTATTACTAATACTGAAGGTATCTGTACTTATTAGTACTTCCCCGATAAATATAAATGGGATAGTTATGTGGATAAATTAAAATTATTTTTTCAAATATGAGATAGCTGGAACACAAGACGTTTTTACAAATATCAAAATACCATCTCTTTTAATCATTACTTCAGGGACCTTATATTTGTTTACCAGTTTCACCATTCCATATTATTCACATTCTTCCATCTGAGTTTGATTAATGAAATATGGAATTGAAGACTATATTAGTACCTAAAAGATAGAGTAAGTTCCTATATTATCAGTTTCCATGATTTCATTCATCAATTCTGTTACCAATGCTTGATGTTGAAAACATATCATTGTTAATGATGCATTGTATTTTTGACTAAAAGCATCAAATATATATTTTTTATTTTAATGGATAATAATTAATCATGATATAATAATACATTATTAGTTAATTCCATATTCCATGCCCCATGTTAAACTCTTTCTACATAAATAAATACTTCAAACATTTATGATCAATACAATTTTTAGACTTTACTCAATATAACTGATGCTTCCATGTTATCAAATAAAAACTAGAGTACATTCCTCTAGATCATATGTAGCATAATTTATCTCCTCAGGTCTTAATTAATGTGAAGCATAAGAAATTGCATTATCATTATATATCAGAATACAACCAATTCTCATCGATGAAGAATCAATGAATATGAAAAATAAACTATTTGTAAAGGGTAGGAACAAAATAAGAGAATTCAAAGATTTTCTTTTAGTTCATCAAAACATTTATCACATACTTTAATCTAGATGTGTTTAACTCATTTTTCAGATAACTTATTTAGTTATCTAGATAGACAATCAATGTTTTCCACAAACCACAAATAAAAACTTAGTAAACCAAGAAATCAATGAATATCTATGACATTTTAGGCCTTATCCAGTCATCAATAACTTTAGTTCACTACCAATGATCTGGGAAAGGGATTCCCTAGAATTTATCACCACTAAGAATAAAGCACTAATAAAACCCTCACATTTATTAGTGTTAGCTAAAAGCTGATAAAGCTCACATTAATCATCACTAAAAAAAGGGCTAATAAACGTGTATCATTTATCAACGCTCTCCTTAGTTCTGATAACATATATATATTTATCATCACTATTATTAACATTAATAAAATATTTTGATAATAATAATTATTAATATATATACATATATAATTATTATATTTATATTCCAAAAAAATGCCTATTTATATACATTATTTAAAAAATGAATGTTTATAATTTTTATAAATATGATATTTTATTATATATTTTAATAATTCAAAAATATATTAAATATTCAAAAAAATAATTATGGGATTATAAATAAATAAATATATTTATTTATTTAAATAATTATAAATTTTAAATAATTTATTTTAAATACTTAATATATATATATATATTAATAATTATATATCTGTAATTATATATTTATAATTATATATCTAAAACTACATATTTATAATTATATATACATGCTTCTTAAATATATTTATTTTTAATTATAATTATAATTATAATAAATAAATATATGTCTCTAATGAATTCAGTGAATAAATAAATATATATATATATCATGAGTGAATTATGATATTCATAGACATAATTGTTGTTATTTATGTTCATATATTAATATCATACTATAATTGACATTATATGATCATAAGCTTATTTGTGTACATGATTGTGGGTTGATAAATGTTAAGATCTCCTTAAGTATTATCACACATGAATATGTTATGTATTCATCATGAATGTTCATTTATACATTGACACCCTTATTATTCATTCCATATAAGTGATGACTTATTTTTTATGATATATACATTTCTAGGTATATGATTGATTCATGTTAGACCCCTGAACATATTATGTTCTCATAAATAAGTTTAAAATTACAATAAATATATTTAAATTATAAATATATTTATATTTTTATAATTATTAAGTTTTAATTATATATAAATAATTTTTTAATATAATTATAAATATTATATATATAATTAAAACATTACTATAAATATATTCATTATAAGTCTAGGAATATATATATTTATATATTAATAGATATGTATATATATATTTAGATATATTTATAACTAAATAAAAAATGTTTATAAAAATGTTTATTTATAATTATATATATATATATATTTACATAAATATAAAATTAAAATTAATAAACATATTATATTTAAAAATTTATAAATATATGTAATTATATAAATATATTTTTAAATATATAAAAAATATTTATAAATATAAAAAAATAATTATAATTATAATAATATATTTATAAAATTATAAAATTATAATTAATATATGAACATTTTTGAGATGGGGTTTTATCGGGAGGTTCTCTCCCAATAGCAAGATGGTCTAAAGAGTTCAGATGCTACTGATCTACTTCAATCAATGATGGACACAAATTTTGTTTTTGAGTGATTTAATTTGTATAGGTCTATTGTGGTCGATTAGGGTTCAAGGAATCATAGTTTTGATGATGCGCATCATATCAGAGTGATGATGGTGAAAAGAAATTCAAAGGTCGATTCTGACACTGTAGATCTTCTTCGATCGATGATGGACGAGCATCTGGTTTCTAGGCACTTAATTTCTCATAGGTCAATTTTGATTGATTCAGGTTCAAGGCCTTAAAATTTCGACAATAATCTTCAAGTAAGAGCGATGATGGAAGAAGGAAAGTTGAAGGCTGTGAAGGATAATTCCTCCTGTAACTTCTCCATTTTAAATGGATCTACCACTACAGGTTTATGCCAAAATGGTAGCACCGGTTATGTCAAAGTGAATCAGGATGGAGTCGAAAAGCGATTGGAAATAACTATGTTTTCATTAATGATGCAATTGATTTTTTCCAAAGGTTCCAATCCTTTGAAAATTGAGGAACTAGTCTTCCAAATATCGTGTATCCGGAGTTTTACTAATTGGATGTGATTCTATTTAGGATGTGGGTTTTTTATATGTTGTTCCCTTCACATTATCTGAAGATTAGAGAAAGTTGTATGGGTTTTATTTCACTCAAATTAAGTTTTATTCACTCCCATAAATGGTACCAAAGATTCAACGGCTTAGGTGTTTGTAGTTTTTGCATTCGATTGTGGGTTAAGGCCGAAACCCTGAACGAGATTTTCTGGTATCCTAAAATTATAAATGAAATTTCCTCATAAATTATATTACCCATAAGGATGTAAGAAAAAACAGAATTAGAAGAGTATGGTCATTTCAGTCACTTCATGGTGGAAGTTGATCTATTCTTTAATCCTATCGATAGAGTCTATCATTCAACATATGATGATGAATTCAGTTTGTAGAATGATATGAGAATATGGAACACATATGTTATGATTACAAGATGATTGGTCATGAGGATTCAAGATAATGAATCAATTTATTATATCTATATTACTCTAGAATATGGAATGATGATAGCACATGTTTTAAAAATAATAAGGAAGGTAATTTGGCTGGACTATATGGAGAAAGTGGGGCTTTGGACTCCCCAAACAGATGGTTTAGGAAACTGTAGAGACTGGTCGTGGTTCTCCTAACTGTCTTCACACTAGAGGAATAGATGCTCATTTTGATTGAAGTGGAACAAATTCTAGTAGGAAAGCATGATTGATACATTTTATAACAGTTTTATATTTCTCGGTTGGGATGGAAACACATTGTAACTTGAGTAAGGAAATATCGTTGGATGAAATATTTAAGGAAAAACCCATTGCTAATAAAGATGATGTTACTGTCAATGGACATGACCAGTAATTGGAGAATGTAAATGAAGATTAATTTAATAGGGTTGTTAATCAATTGTTCATGGATGAGTAGGAGATTTACTCAAGTCACTCTAAATGAAAGAAAAATGATATGGATTCACAAGTGATGGCAGAAAATAAATCTCTAGGGGATGATGTGGGATTCCAAATAGACTTTACCCGAAAACAATCAGTGGGATAAATGTTCCTTATGATGTCTTATCAGAGGACGAGACTCATATTTCCAAATATTTTCATCTTACAGAGAGTAGTAGTGTCCCCCTAGATTCTAGATCATTGAAGGAAACCCTTTATGGTGAGAAAAATTATTGTCATCCAAAAACATGCTGATGAGGGAGGCATCCCAAAGGTCTTGCTCGGGGGGTGTGGGAATGATGACTACATTTAATCATTGGGGGGTCTACCAGGAATTCTTATAAGTATCAGTTTAAAACAGAGAAATAAAGGCTTAGGGAGATATATTATGCACTCATTAGAAAAAAAAATCATCATCTGAGTAGGTGTCAGTTGATGGTGGTGCAGCCTCTCGCTATGGTCCTTGTGATGACATTTATCATTTTGATATATTGCTTTTCCATATGGGTGTGGGTTTGTTTTGTTGACCTCATCTCTCTCTTACTTTTCTGTTACTTTTCTTTTTTATTTTAATAAATAATGAGGAACCTAGGCCTCTATATGGACCGACTTTGTACAATAAGTATATTAGTTTTATATAATGATAAAAATTATAAATATAATAAATATAGTTTTTATAAATTTCTAATTATTTCAATAATTAAAAGTATATTTGTAATTATAACTATAAATAACTATATATTTATTATAATTTTATATGTATTTAAATGAATTTAAATTTATTTATAATTATAACCTTAAATCAATATATATTTATTATAATTTTATTGAAATTATATAATTTCTATACTATAATAATTTTATAATTAATTATATGAATATATACTTATTTATAATTGTAGTTATAAATGAATATATATATATATATTTAAATAATTAGAACATTATAATAAATATATTAATTTTTTTATAATTTTATAAATAAATATTATTAATATATTTATAATAATATTATGATTATTTATTTTTATATATATAAATATAATTAATATACGTATTACAATATTATAATTTTTAATATGTATATAGTTATAATTATAAATATATATATCCATTTAAATAATTGTAAAATTATAATAATTATATTTATTAAATTTATAATTTTCTAAATAAATATAATAAATAGATTTATTATATTTTTATAATTATTTAAATATATCTATATTTATTTATAAATATATTTACAACTAAAAATAATATATTTATTATAATTTTAAAATTATAAATAAATCTATATTTATTTATAATATTTATATATATATATAATTATATAGATATATTAAAATATTTATAAAAATATTTATTATAAATATAATTATAAATAAAATAATATATATTTATTTAGTTATTTATTATATAAAAAATTTCATAAATTTATATAATAATTTAAATAAATTTTTGACATTTTATTTTTATCAGCACCTTTTAGTGATGAAAAATATATCCCTTTTTGATTGCCAAAAAAGTGTTGATAATATTATTCTTTATCAGCGATATAATTTTAGTGCTATTAAGTAAAAATATTATCAGATATTTTTTATCAGTGATAAAGAGGTGGTTTACTTGGGCTTTCTCTTTTAGCGCTGATAAAAGTATTCCCTGATCTTATAAAAACACAAGAGAGTCTCCTCCCTTTTCGACTTCACACATTCCCAGATTTATAGTGTTGTCATCGTCGCTTTCTACCTTCACCTTCACCTTCATCATCATCATTGCTCTCTGCCTTCCGGTGTCTCTCTCTACCGGTGTCACTCCCTACCATACCATTATCTCTCCCTACAGCCTTCTCTCCCTGTCGTCATTTCTCCATATCATGTTTTCGCCACTCCCTATCACTCTAATGTATGAGATTATTTATTCTCTTATTCAGTTCCTTCATCCATCTATATCTTTTCATGGTGGTTTAAACATTTGATACCTAGAGATTGAGACACATATAGCAAGGTGTTTTTATTTTGGATCCATAATATATGACGTTGTGTTTTGATGTTACTTTTTTATATGGTTGATGTGTTTGGTAGAAGAATTTTGGGTTTGTTTGGTGTTTTAGGGAAGTGTTTCTTTCCTGGGGTTGATTAATTTTAATATAGAAAGTGTGCATGTTGTAGAACCAACCTTTCACATTATGGATAAATTATGGGGAGACCCTAATGGGTGTCAACATTTGTAACATCTGGTGTTCACTGTTAATTCATTGAATTTGTCCTAGAGAAGTTGGAATTTTTATGAGGATTCTCTTTATTGGTCTTATGGAATAATTTTATAAGAGGTATCTCTTATATATATATATTCTACTCACCCATAACACTCACTTTTTTAAATAGCATTAAACTTTTGATGTGATCAATCATCTACCATCCTTTGGAAATTGATTTATAGGGGTGGAAAGTGTTATTGTGGTGAGTTTGTAACATTTTTTTACTATAGTTAAATATTTTTCGTTATTTTTTATAATTATAAGTTATTTAACTTTTAGGTATTTTTTATGTGCAATGTTTTAAATTATTAAAAATTTTATAGGTCTCATAGTTAGAAATAATGATTTCAAAAACTATAAGAAACCCATTAATATATTCAAAATCCGTATTTCAATTATGAAAATGTTTTTCAAATAATTCATATTTATTTAAAATGTTTATTCATTTATGCATAATATGTAATTTTATACTTCTATATAACTCTATAATTTTATATACTGATATAAATTAAACATGCATATTTTATTACAATTTATCAATAGTTTAATACTATTATACTTTTATAAAAATTATTTTGTTAAATTATACTTTTATATTTATATAATTTTGTAATATGATTATTATTTTTAAAAATTCCATTTTTCTAATTAATATTTATTTATTTATATGCAATATTTTATTTTTTTAATCATAAAATATAGATTGAGTGTTTTAATTATGCTTGATTGATTCTTTTATAACTGATGTACCAACCTATAAATTTTTTGGTTCTGTGTTATGAATAGGCACAGACTCTATAATCATGTTTTCCCTCAAGGGTTTAGTGATTAGTGATCTCAAAAAATAATTAAACGTGTTATAATCAAGAGATTCAATCGATGAAGAAAAATATACTTCACACGAATAATCAAAATCAAATTCTTATTGACTTAAACATCCTTTAATAATTTGTTGATATTCTCTAAGACCACATTAAACATTCTACAACCAATTCATCTCATCAAAATCCTGATCATCCTCACTAATTTGAGATATTGGATTAATGTTGTTGAGATCATGAATCATTGTTTCAAAGTGTTTCATATTTCCATTCATAAATCATAAGAGTGAATTTATTGTTTCTTGTATGGGATCACTAAGAATTTTTGGGGTTTTCATATAACTAGATTCTCCTTTTATGGTTATGGAAGGGACAACCTAAGTGGGCTTGAGTTCATTACAAGATTTAATTATTTTTAAATAAAATATTAGTGAGAAAACCTCATATTTCATTTTCTCTATTTGATTATATATTTTCTCATGTAATAACTATCAGATAAATTGGATAGGGTGCTAATCTAGCCAGTTTATCTAAAGTGGATATTTAATTTATCAGATGGTCATTGTACCTTAGAATAAAATTTCTCAGTTCCCCTAATTGGTTAATGTGTGTGGGATCCATTAGAGATCACTTTTATTTATAATTTTCATTTCATGTATGTTGTTGTTCCATTAATTGAACCATTTACTTGTGTAGCATGAGTGGGGATTATATAGGATTTTTGAAATAATTTAAAAAGTTTGTTTCATTAAAGCCAAGGGAAGATCTCATGAGACTCGCAAGGTACACCTAGAGTTTTTTTAATCATAAAATCAAGATCAATCATTCCATGAAGGGACTAAAAATAAATAATTGTTTACTTTTATGCATTCATAAAGTTTACATTTATATATTATAATTTTAAAATTTTATTCATTTTAAAAATGATATACTACTATAAATTATGTATACATTTATAACATATATATAGTTTTATATAGTTTTATAAATTTATAAACATTTATAAAAAACTCAATTTCTATAAAAAATAAATAAATATTATTTTATATTTTTTGTGAATTACCATAATTGAATTGTATATACATCATAAATATTCTTGATGTTATGCATGGAAAAATGTATGTGACAGTATAATTGTTATGTTACTAAATGAACCTGAAAAAATGATAGAATTCAGGCTATGTTGGACATGGTTGAAATTGGAATACCTGAAGATATGGCACTACTACAGGGTGAAAAAAATTATTCCTCCATCTACCTATACACTTTCTTGGCATGAGAGATACCAGTTTTGAAACTTTTGGAATGATGTGAAGCTTCCAAAGCGGAATTCATCGAATATAAAGAATATAATTTAAATGAATGATTTAATGTTAAAGGGTTTGAAATTATAAGAAAGTCATATTTTAAGGAAGAATATAATTAATGTAGCTTTTCATTATGTTTTTCCCAAGAATGTCCATCATACATTAACCAAGCTCTATTTCTTTTTCAAATCTATATACAGAAAATTTATAACTTGTTGAAATTTTTTCCTTTGGAAATAGGAATTGATTTCATATTATTTGATTTTAAAATTCTTTTCCTTTCAGCATTCTATAATATTATGGATCACATGATATTTCACCTGGTGAGAGAGATTTGACTATGTCGTCCTATACAATGTACATTGATTCACCTCTTTTAATGGAATATCATGAATTTGAAATAGAAGTCTTCAAGTGGGCTGTATTGTGAAGTGATATACTTTTGAAGAATCCATTGAATTATGAAATGAATACTTTTCTAGTTTGAAAAACATTGGCCTATTGAAATATTTTTACAATAGCTGTCTTATGGGTGATGGAATTTTAGGAAGAGATGTTGTCACAATCAATATTATATATCAGGTGTAGGCCAACCATTATGTTTTTCATAACAATTTTGCGGTTTCCCTATATGTTGAAACCCAAAAAATAAATAATTAGAAACATCAATCCATGAAGGGAAGAAATATGGAAATCAAATACAAATAATCAAATGTTTATAGCATGGTTTCAAGGCAATATTTTTAAGGAGTTGGATGAAAATATAGATTCAATTTTAGAACAACATAAATGTCTAGTCTGAGGACTATGTGTGTATGTATTATCTTTCAATTTTTAGGTAATTAGTGGATATAAATTCTATACAAATGAACATGACGAATGTAGTACCATAAAAAATATAGGAGTTACATTTGTAGCAAAAACGATGCTTGTTTCTGGTACTATAGATAAAAATATGATTGATATGAATTTTTCATACTTTTGTATCATCATTCAAATATTGGAGTTGGATAATACAACATTCCAAGGGGTTATTTTTTAAATTCATGTTGTTTGATAGCATGAGTGATGTTAAAATAGATTAATTAGGATTCGTGAAAGAGGATTTTAGTAAGGAAGGGTACAAAGAAAAACCATTTATAATGGAATAATAAGAAGTACTAGTATTTTATATTCCATATCCTACAAATCTAATGTGTTCAACTATTCTATAACAGACCAAAACTATAGAAGGGAAATATGAATATTCTCTTTAGGATGAAGAATTAATTGGGGAATCATAATCATTTTGAAGAAGTCCCAATATAGACAGGGTTTTATATGTCATATGAGTCTATAATGAAGGGATGTGGATACCAAAAACTGGGATCAAATCCATTCATCCTTTAAAAAATAATATTCAATAATTTGTTTTTTTGTAACATACAATGTTTTTCCTCATGTTATTATAGGTTTTATACTACATTTAGGTAATCTAAATCAAAATTTAACCCACTAATATAGATAATGACTTATAAATGTGATGGTACTCCCAATACTGAGGAAAAACATGTCCCTCAACATGTTTCTACTCCCATAATTTAAGAACAACATCCTTCTTCATGTACTGGTGTTTCCAATCCTTATGGAAAAAAGGTTTATCAATCTATTTTTCTACCAGTGAAGAGGTACAATGACCTTATTCACATATCAATGCTACCGATCCAAAGTAAAATCATATTGATGATGTTGAATCTGATTAAACAGTATCTAATAAAGGGACAATGATTTATAAAAAATAGCAGCACCATAGTTTTATGGTGTTAAAAAAACATTTAGGTGAAAATTAAAGGCATAAATTTCGAGTGTGGATGGAATGCACGTGGCCATGATGTTAACCCCAACAAGTCCATGTTCAGTAGTTACATTGGACTCATAATGACGAAATTCATACTGATAATTGTATTATTTGGCACCATTTGTTCAATATTTAAGGAACTGATGTGGGAAGTGATTAAGACAACATTATGATACCATTTATAATTTTAAATAATATATAAAATAATGAAACATTGAGTAACTCTTCATCATCAATTATATTTTGCATTCATAGTAGATGAATACCACAAAAAAAAGTTTTAATTCTTTTAAAAGGATTCAAATAGGCTTTCACATAATTCTAACAATATTTCCCCTTAAAGATGCTAAAGGGAAAGTAATAATGTACACAAATCATATGTGTGAATACCTGATAAGATAAGAAGAATGGGATGTGTTTACTAGTTGTTGTGAAAAGATGTATTTTTAGGTACATTGTTCTTGACAATACATTGTTTCATAATAAATATAATTATCAATTTTATTGAGAATTTTTAATGAAATAGAAACTGGGTAGTGAAAATAAGAAACAGTCATCAAAACCAACATACCCCTACCATAAAGCAATTATGGGGTATACTTCACATGAAAAATATTGATGCATATTTTAATTCTTTCATAATAATTTTATGTGACATGAATTTATAGAATAATTAAATTCCTCCAATTATATGTATATTGATGAACCAAAATCAAAATCCACTCCCATTCCACATCATGTTTTATAGAAGGAGGAACGTCTAAATTAATTTGGGATACTAATTAATGAAAACACAAAAAAACGTATGCAAAACATGAGTAAGTATGACATAATAGAAAATTTATTTTCATTAAATTTCTATTACAGAACAATGATTACTAATTTCCCTAAATTTTCTATCCAAAATAGCTACAGGAATTGTCTGCACCTATACCAGATGAACACCTACTGTTAGTGTCATTAAAGCATCCAGAATAGTATGACCTTGTATGAGGTATGGGATTTGGGGTGACACCCCCAACATATTTTGAGAAAAAAAGAACAAGGGGATAAATATAAAGAAATTTAATAGATGAAAAAATATTATATTACATTGAATAAAAATTTCAATAGAAAATTTAGATGCTAGAAACTGTAATGGTGGGAAGCAAATAGAAGAATCAAATCAAGAATACCCATTATGTGAAGATCCCCCACCCCCACTAGATTTGAGGTGAGCCATTCCCCTCATAGAGATCTATTAGTTGAGGTAATTAGTATTTTAATAATTTTTCTATGAAATGTGAATAAGACAAACAACAATACTTCTCCCGTACTGATATTCAATAGGGTGAAAATGACTATGATTTATCTCTATCAATATCCACCCATCTCTTTGAAGTGAGGGATATAGTGTTCAATATCTAGGATCAATGGCTATAAAATAGGCCACTTCCAACAGGTCTTGTGAGAGTGGTGATTAACATAGACCATGATCCAAGCATTGAGAAACCTATTCCACTTGATGATGACATCATTCATATGTTTGACCAATATTTTGGAATATTATCTACTTGGAAATAATATCATGTAAAGAAATACGTTGACTAGGATGTATTCATTTCCAATTTATTTTTCATGATAATCCTTTAAAAATTAATGAGTAAAGGTATAAACTGATGAATTTTATTAAAGGTGGACAAAGGAATGTTGGTGAAATGAAAGGTCAATTCAAAACCATTTAATGGATCAACCAATCGATAAAAAATGTATTTTGAATGAACTTTTACCATGCCCGTTCAACATTCGCATTAACGAAATTGTACGTTCATGTAGATAAAATGATAAAAAATGGTTATAACCATATATTTTATTTTGAATAAGAAAATTTATGAAGTTGATGTTACAGAATACATTTTTACGGAGAATTTTAATGAAATAATCAACTATGAATGGCTTGGAGGCTCAGTTGTACATGTATACAAGACGTTTTTTTTCATGATATATGTTCCCAAAATCTGATATACTATTTTACATATTACTAAATATATTTCATATTTTTTATAGGTTTATATATCAATATCAACCCAAGGTATTACCATAAAAACAAAAACTTGGACTCATTATTTCTCATTTCACATCTACTTAAAAAAATAGATTCAATTAAAATGAATGAAATAGAGATAAAATTGGACCAATAATTTTAAATAAAACATACAGATGATGTACTCATCCTAATACCAATGATTCGGGGGTAAAAATATACATTTTAATCATATCAAATATATTTTCATTTCATTCAATACTTATTCCTTTTGGTGTTTTTAAGCAACATTAAATGCTCCTTGTAGTCAATTTGGATACTCCAATGAAATATTTTCTGGATCAAATACATAGATGCCAAAAAAATCAACCACACATGATGGTGTTTAAAATTTGTAATAAAATACATCCAATTTTTTAGAACTAAACTTCAATTTATATAATTTTTATTATGTTTTAATGAGAATTTTATTATTATAGTGTTGTACAGAAATGTCATTAAATTCATGGAATGAGGATAGGAATTAAGAATAAGGATCAGGAAAAGTTCTATAATTAGACAAGTGTATGGTTATATATAATATGATTTCACTATAAAAACAAAATTCAAAACAAATAATTTTTTTATAATGTTTCTTTAGTTCTTTCAATAGACAAATGGAAAATATTGTAGTTGTTGTGTTTGAAAATTTATAATAGGGATCATATTCCATCGAAAAACTAATCCTCGAAAATGTATTTTCAAAGATAATTACTACTTATTTTAAAAAATTTATTTATAATTTCTATATTTAAATTTTCTACTACTACTATGACTTCCGATAATACTCATATTCACAAGACAGTATGGATTTTGATTGAAATGATTGGGAAGCGTATCTGATGGTAGAATGTATAAAAATATCACGAATAATTGAATTCCATAGTAGTAATGGGTTATTTAAAATTTATGTTTATTTTTTTTTTTTTTATTAATTAGATTATAATTTTTTTATTATATAGTTGAATTTCTTTGTTTCTGTTGGCGTGGATTGTTTGAATTTGCTCATGCTCATGAGAGATTGGACTTCGAGGCAAAAACTGACATAATGAAAATAAGTAAATGGGTTAAGAATGTATAGAAACATCATGAAAATGTTAATTCATACTACTTATTTAATTAATTTTATCATTATTTAACCTACTATTTTTAGGTTATTTTACTTATCATTTTTATATAATACATATTTAGTTTTTTTATAGATCTTTTAGGTAGTCATATTTTTCTTTCATCTATTTACAACAAAAAAAGAGATAACATTTTCACTTATTCCAATGTTATCATACTCTTCAATTCTTTTATTTATCTATTTTCTAACACAGTATATTAAGACGATGTTCTTATCTAGAAAACATTTTTCATTGTATAAAACTAAATTAGTTGGTGAAAGTTTATCGACTAAGAACATCCACTCAATATGCAGTGTTGGAGGTTAGATAGGGAAATAAAATTGAAATTATAGTAACATTGGTAGTTTGGATTGATTTGATACTTGAAGTCATTGATCCCAAAGTCATTCGGGATGTGTAGGAATTATAGACATCTTAATCTGACACATAATGTGATCGATATGACTATAGGTTCATCTTTTTATTTAAAATTGACATTATTTTAAAAAAAGACAAATAAAATTCTCAAAGACGTACGAATTCTTTAATGTTGTTTTCATACTTTAGGAAAACTATTTATAAGTCATTTTGGAGGTGTAGGAATTACCTTCACCCCAATCTGATGCACGATGTAACTAGTATGACTATAAATGTACCCTTTTATTCAAAATAGGCATTAATTATAGTAATAAACACAACTTAGATACTCAAAACTGAAAAAAATAATTCATATTGTTTCAATACCATAATAAAATAATCTATAAGTCATTTTTGATTTGCATTAATCTCCAAATATAAAATTTTATACATTTTCTTCCCTATATGACTCAAAGTGTTTGTTATCTATTTAAAATTTTAGTTTTAGTTCAAAAAATTTCACTAAATTAAAACCAATCTAACATGATTACATTGACATAATGAATTATGACAGGGATTCATAAATAATTTTTTACGTATATTAACTGTTATAGAATAAAACTTACATATGATGTGACCGATATGACTCAAAGTGTGCGTTTCCATTTTAAAATGTCATTTAAGTAATAAAACAAAAGTGTTGTATTGAAAACCAATCAAACTCATTCGTATTGTTTTGATACTTTAGGAAATAAATACATAAGTCATTTTATACATGTAAGAATAGTCCACATCTTAATCCAACACATTATGTGATTGGTATGACTCCATGTGAGTATTTTTATTAAAAATTGACATTAATTAAAATAAAAAAGACAATTGACATACTAAAATCCAAGAAAAAGAATTCATATTGTTTTTTTCCTTTAAGAAAATGATACATAAGTCATTTTTCATGTGTAGGAATTATAGTGACCCATAATTTACATACAATGATATTACTTCAGAATTGAAGAATATTCATTATGACATATAGAAAAACAAGGATAATACTATATAGGTATAGTGTCTTTAGAAAAAGGGAAACATAAACAATTGGTTCATAAAACATCTATATTGTCTACAGTCTATTTCATTATAACTAGAATACTTTTTGGAATATCATACTTAGTACCCTTATTCATGACCTGGGCAAAATAAACATATAAAAGGGTGAGCTTAAATGCTCAGTAAGGGTAAAAAAATTAAATATCAATCATATCATATTCATAAGAACATAACATTTGAAAATCTTATCCTGCATATAAAAGATCACAATATCATGTCATGGGATAAAACATAAAACTAAAATGTAAATATAATATTCATAACATAAGACATGGAATTTATTGGCATACATACATAAGTAAAGATATTCATTTCATATTTGTGAAGGCTCATTGGAAAGACCATCATAGCGGATATAGTCCATTACTGAATCAAGTTCACTACTCATTCCATCCCTATAACACTAAACCAGATTTAATTTTCATTTTAGTGATTTCTATCTCATGATATATAAATATTTAACCAATTAATTGGAGGGAGATATAGGTCCCACCAATTTCATAATTAAATCATTCTTACATGGGACACACAAACATAAATCATTTAGCATAGCATAACCTATGAAATAAAATGGTTTTCTTAATAATCATTCCATTATAACATAATTCATATAAAATATCATTCCATCATTAACATAATAAACTCATAATTGGGATAAAAATATAACCCTATTTAAACAATGTCATCTTAGATGGAAAAATAATTTTCATAAAACACTTGAACTAAATTCTTTAGAAAATATACATTCTTCTTCATAAACATTTTATTTTCTTAATATGCCAAAAAATATAAAAGAAAAGAAGTTATTTGAAAATAAACATTTAATCATGTAAAATAATCTTCATGGAAATAAGGTGTAAAAATTCTTCCATGCCGTATAAGATTAAAACAATCTTCTCATACTTTTCATGGAAAAGCCAAAAGTACCTCGTATGGTAAAAAAAGAAATATTTCTTCCATACCATGTACTAAAAGTCAAAAATGGGTACAAATTAATTTAAACATACCTAATAGACCTATAAAAATTTTAAGATTTTTGTTACAAACATCGACATGGATGATAAATATACACCAGTAAATACAAACGAATAAACAATCTCAGATAAATGCGAGATTGAAAAATTATCACTTACCATAGGTCTATTATGCTTATTATGTATCTAAACCTCTTGTATAACTATTTTAATAATTTTAATTATTTATTCTAGAATCATACTCATTTTTATGATAATATTTTTATCATATTTTCATCAAATTGTTTGTAACATTTCATTGTTACTTGTTATTCGGGTATTAACTGCTTTATGTTCTTATGTATGTTTTGTCTGATAAGTTCTTATTCCACTCTTTAGGTTATAGTTATATCATTTATAACTTGGAATTATTTTGATATACATCATATTTATTTATTCAATTCATTTATATAATCATGGTTTACTGAATATTATGTAGAACGAATCACAACACACTGTGGAGAAGGTAATCCGTACACACGCACGAGTGATGATATCATTCCCATAATTGTTGAATGGAATTGTATGGGATGGATTATAGTGTATCAGAATTAGTATTATTTTATACAAATCATATATAGTTCTTATTTACACCATTATACCTATCCAGGTAAGGTGGTGGTGAAAAACATACTACACCACGTTGTGGAGATGGTAAGTCATATGTACACACACACGATGATTTCTTTCTTCGTAGGATGGATATAAGGTGAAATAGGGATATTTCATATATATAATAACATATCATTATATTATTGATACTGAGTTTGTTAATTTATAATGAAAAACTAATGAAGAGTAAGTATAAGAAGAAGAAAATTTGAAGGAATCGATAGAAGAGATTACATATTCCGTGATGTTCCTCCTTTAAAATTCCTCAAATGGCACTAGATTTGGTCATTGAAGAAGACCGGATCCTCTAGAATGAAAATAGGTATGTTGAGAAGGAAACATGTTATGGGTATCCGAGATTTAAGGCTCAAAATGAAGTGAATAAGTGAGGGTGGAGGTTCCCTTTAATAATTGAGGTGGGGGGCACTTTTGGAGACCTCAAAGATATTAATTTATACTAAAATAAAACCCCACTTAAAATCCTAAAAAATGTCCCAATATCGAATTTTAAAATACATAGGGTTGTAATCTCTAAAAAATTAAACTTTAGACATGTTTTTATGTCTATTTAAGCATTATCATTTTAATTAACAATTAGTTATTCTATTTAATTTTAATTATAGTAATAACATTCAAAAAATTTAATGGTTATAAAAGTTTACTTATGTGGTTTTAATTAACCATAAATGGGTTTTTAATTTAATTTTAGACCATATAATTATCACTTCGTAAATTTTAAATATAATTATTATTTTTAAATAATTTAATGAAATGTTATTTTTATAAAATGCAAATTATCTGAATTTTGACACTATTCATTTATTTGACATTAAATAAAATTCATACAAGAGATAAATTCAAATAAAAATATTTAATACAATCCTAACATGTCATAGTCACCTAGAAAATTCTTATATCACTTTAATTAATTTATATGATATTTATTTTAATATTTTTAAAACCATTTATTTGATATTTTTATTAATGAAATATGTTTTATATCACTATTGTGTCATCATTAACGGTAATTATTTAGTCTCTAAAAATTATAAATAAATTTCTATAATATAGGTAATTATGTTGGATTTCCTAAGAATATCTGTAGTCGATATTATCTTCTAGTTATACATATATTAATATTAATATACTTATAAAAATGAGATTGTGAGGATTTTTCACTTTCATTAGGTTTTATTACATTCATGCCATATTCTTAGGTATGTGGCCATAATGTGATTATATTTTGAAAAAATATATGATAAATGTCTAATTTAGTCATAAAATAATATTTTTAAAGGTGTTAAAGTGAATTTATAATATTATATTTACCATTAATTAACTGATTTACCATTAAGCATGGTAATAAAATAATTACCAATGAAAATATTTTTAATGCTAAAAAATAAAAGTCTCTAAATAACCTAATTTGTTCCTACTTAAACAAAATATGGAATTCATTTTTCTATATTTAAAACATATAGGTTTTATTAATTAATTTAAAATTAATTTTATAGTTGAAATGAGAAAAGTGGTTTTAAAAGTTAAAATGATGCCAAAGATTGAATTTTTTACCTATGAATTCAATGTAAATTAATGCTAATGACATACAATATATTAAATGTTAATAATATATTATATTTATTCTTTAAAACCATTATATATTTTAATTTAACTATATAAATTATTTCGATGAAAGAAGTTGTTTTTAATTAAAATTTAGCATATTCTTACTATTCATCACAACATGAAAGTTATGAGAAAAATATCAGAAATTTATCCAAAGTAAATTTTTATATGCCTATTTAAAATAAAATGTTTATTTTATCATATTTAAGTTATTAATGTATCAAAATCATAATTTAAAATGGGTTCTCTATTCAAATATGAAAAATTAACCTGTAAATAAATAGGTTCTTATACATAAAATAAAATTTTATTCATACCCTATGAATAAAATATACATTGTATGAATACAATAAAATTATTAACTATATAACACAAATATATCTCATTTATTTCATTACCAAAAGTAATTCACTCAAAAATAAAAATATCTAATTGATTTATATTTTTCATAAATAATTAATAGCCAATGAACTCATAATGCATTTTCATAAGTTAGTTATAATTATTTCCTCAAGAATAATCTCTTAACTATAATGTAAATATTATATTAAGGGCATCGGTTGGTATATTTAAACTCATGATTGTGTGGAAAAAAAGATACTGAAGAATAAAAATTATTTAAATAAAATATTTCATAAAAACATCTGGGAGTTACATTCTACACCCCTTAAACTTAATTTCTCCCTCAAAATTTGTCACATGGAGAAAAAAACTAAATATACCTCTCCCTCATCATATCCTAATATTCTCATATAGCTTTTTCAAATTGGTGGTTCCTCCATAAAACAATAAGCAAGCTGGTTGTCTAGTTTCGTAGAACTTTTTCTCTACGGTCTAGAATCTCTATCAGTTGATCTTCATAAGAAAGAAATATTTCCAACCGTATGAATTCTGAGCATAGAACATATGAAGGATCGAGTATGTACTTTATCAGGAGAGATACATGGAATGCATCATGAACTTGAGAGATATTCGGTTGAACCTCTTATTGGTAAGGTACCTTCCCACATTATCCAATATTTTGAAAGAACATATATACCTAGGGTTCAGCTTGACCTTCTTCCCAAATATCATTACTCTCTTCTCGGTAGATATTCATAAGAATACCTTATAACCCAATTCAAAATATATGTCTTTTCTTCAGTTTTAAGAATACATTTTTTCGAATATGATATTCTCTTTTATGTTGTGGAATAAATCTGACCTTTTCTTCCATTTTATCAACAAGATCAGGTCCTAATAGATTTCATTCCCCAACTTCTTCCCAGCATGATGGATTTCTGCACTTATTTTTATAGAGCGCTTCACAAGGAGTTATCTGAACACAAGATTAAAAGCTATTATCAAAATAAAATTCCACCAATGGTAGGTGTTGATCTGAACCACCATTGAAATACATAGAGAATGTTTTCAACATGTATTATAATGTTTTACTTTCCTCTTAGACTGACCATCTGTCTGAGGATGATAAGCTGTGATGAAACTTAACTCTATATCCACAGCATGATTAAGACATCACTAGAAACTCATGGTAAACCTTAAATCCCAATCAGATATAATGGAAAGTAGTAATCCATGAAATCTTACCACTTCCTTTATATATATCCTTGTAAGATGATCAAGAGATAAATCCTCTTTAATAGAAATAACGTGTTCCGACTTTGTAATATGATCAACTATAACTCAGATATAATAATTGACTTTGGATGTTTTGGCAAGTCCGATGATAAAGTCTATAGTGATGTTTTTCCATTTCCATTTCGGTATTGGTAATGGTTTTAACATCCCCTTAAATTTCTATCTCTAAGCATTACCTTTTTGACAAACCAAGCATCAAGAGACATATTTGGAGACATCCCTTTTCATTCAATCCCATAAAATGTACTCTTTCAGGTCCCTGTACATCATTGTGCTTCTAGGATGAGTAGATAATGAAGAACTATGAGCTTCATCCAATATCTCCTTCTTTAATTATAGTATGGGAGGAATAAAAACCCGGTTCCTTAACCTTATTATTTCATCACAATCAAGGATTAATTCATGAACATTTCTCACCTTCTTTTTTAACTCCACATATTCCTTTTGTGCCTATTTAGTCTAAACATTTATAGATGGTTGAACATTTATTTGATAAATATAAAATTTATAGCCTTCCATTATGATTTCAAGATCCACCTTTTGAAAATCCCTAAATAGAAGATCTATTGTGATCCTCATCCTGGATAAGCTAGAATTGTCTTTTCGACTCAAAGCATATTCCACCTTGTTCACTTTCCCAGGGTGGTAATGTATTGAGAAATCATAATCTATAATCAAATCCAACCATATTCATTGGGAAATATTCATCTGCTTTTGTGTGAAAAATATACATTAAACTTTTATGATCAGTATAAATATCACTCCTTTCACCATAAATATAATTCCTCCATATTTTTAATGTAATGATTATCATAGCTAAATACAAACCATTAGTTGGGTAATTTTTATCATGGCTTTTCAACTATCATGAGGCATAATCTATCACCATATCAATTTTCCTGAGAACACACCCCATACCATTGTTGGATGCACCACTATAGATCACAAACCATTCTCCACTTCTAGGAAGTGTGAATACAGGTGAGGTAGATATCCTTTTTTAACACTTTTAAATTATTTTCACATTCCTCCATCTAAATGAACAAAAACTCCTTTCCGAGACAACATGTTGAGTGTATTATATAATCGAGAAAAATATTTTACAAAATGTAGATAATATGCATCCAAAACAAGATAACATTAGATATAAGTTACTCTTATTGGTATCAACAATCTTTCAATAAATTCTGTTTTTATTGGATCCACATTTATCCCGACTCTTGAGATTATGTGACCCACAAATGAATCTTTTTGAAGACAAAATTAACTCTTGGGAAATGTGGAATAAATCTTCTCCTTTAGCAGGGATTTCAATACAATTCTAAAGTGATCTTTAGGTTCCTCCTTTCTCTTTTAATATACAATAATATCCTCCATAAAGACAACTACAAACTGATCATGATAGTCTCTAAATAATCTATTAATTAGATCCATGAAGACAAAAAGGGAATTTGTAAGACCAAAAGGCCTCACTATAAATTCATAGTTTCTAAACATTGGAAAACATTTCGTATATAGTATAACCTCATTTTTTAAATTTAATTGATGATGTCCTCAATGAAAATCAATATTTCAAAAGTACTGAGCTTCGTGTAGTTGGTCAAATAAGTCATCAAGGCATGTGAGTGGATATTTTCTCTTAATAGTGATCTTGTTATGTTATCGATAATCAATCTATAGTCTCATTGACCCTTCTTTCTTATTAAAAAAAGAATAGGTGATACTCGAGGTGATGCACTAGGGAATATGAATCCATGATCAATATTATCTTGGAGTTTCTTCTTCAATTCCTACAAATTAATTGGGTCCATTCTATAAGGTGTCTTGGATATATGCCCAAAACATGATATGAATTCTCTTGAAAACTAAACTACAAGATTTGGTGGAATAACTAGACATTCCTATGGAAATACATCATCATACTTCCATAAAATTGGCATTTTATTAATTGTGAGTTTCTCCCCAACCATTTGAGATAAATAAACTTCATTTATTAGAATAAATACCCATAAGATGGATGAAATTTATACTAGAAGGTTATATTCATCCTTGAATCAATAAATGATCATAGATTGATCTGGAATATGAAATGTGACATCCCTTATTTAATGTTTTTTTGAGCTCTATATAAAGAAATCCAATCCAATCGAAGAATCACATCAAATTACACTATAGGATGAATCAAAAGATTTCCCGGAATCACGTTACCAAAAAAATCAACCATAGAAGAATTATAACATTTGATACAAACGTTGTGCCATTAGGATTTGTCACAGCTAACTCAATATCTAATTAACGATGAAATATAGAGATACCCTTTTAAAATTATTCATAAATAAAAGAGTGGGTGGATCTAGAATCAAATTAAAAAATTTCTACCTTAGAGTGGATGGTTGGTGTACCTTTCACCACTTCATTATCGTACTCCATATCGCCGAGAGTAATTGAATGATCATTTTAATTTAATTTGGCCTTAAGAGTTTTTGGACGTCGATAATCTTCAATAACCTTTGGATTAAGGAATTGATTGGCATAATTCCCCATTTCTTTTCACTTTTTACATTGAAGTGTAGAAGGAGCATTATGTGTAGCATTTTCCTTATTCACGTCATTACACGTATTTTTCCTATCACGTTGGCATTTATTTTCCTGATGACCTTCTTTTCCACACTTAAAACATTTACTAGTCCCTTCAAGAAAATTCCCCCAAAATTTCTTTCAACACTTTTAGGATAAGGGAAAATCATATTCCCTTCAGTATGTTATTTATATTTTCCTTTAAATTCCATTTTACACTTCTTATCACACATTTATGACTAATGGGTTACTCGAATCTCCATCTCAACCTTGAGAGTGCATCGAACGGTTTCCTCGTAGCTACTCAAGTCCCTTATGGATAATTCCCTTTAGATACTTGGTTTTAATGAATTATATAATTGACCAATCTTACTCTCAGGTTGGATAATAACTCTATATGTGTACCTTGAATATCATGTAATATTTCCTTAATAGGTAACAACAAATTCTTCATCTTTTTTATTATGTTCAAGGAAATATTTACCATGATTTTTTTGTAGAATATGAGGAATGAAATTATTGAAAAATAAGTTCTTGAACATGTCCTATACCTTGGAAAAAATTTCATCTATCTTCCTCATATTCTTTATATTATTCCTCTATTGATCAAATTAACCTTCCAAATGAAATACTATTAAGATGAATTTATCATGTTTATAACCTTGTATAACTTAAAATATATTTTTACTAGTAATGGTCCATTGTTCATCAAACAATGGATCAGCAGACCTGCTGAATGAAGGTGGACACATCATCATGAATGATTCAATAGAATGTGGCTCCATCATTTTCTCGTTTAGAAGTGGGACATGATTTATAGATTGAGAAATTTTTATGAGCATGACATTAATATTTTTCATTCCAGCTCCCATAACATTTGGTTTCTCAGGGGGACAATCATTGCATTTCTTGTGCATTCAGTATTAACGTGATTCCTTTGGAATCCAACCATTGAATAAAACCATGAATCATCTTATGATAAACACTAATATAAATAGGAAAACCACATAATCAAGAATAAAATTTCTATTTAGTACATTTTATGTTTTATCCTAAGTTATTCATTGTAATTTCTAAAATACTATGATTGTAACCTACATTTACACATATCTTTAGGGTTCTTAATAATGCTTTCCCATCCTAGTTTCTAAAGATTAATTAAAACTTTCCTCTAATAATAACTATGGAGACCCATAATTTAAATTAATTGATTTTACTTCAGAATTAATTTATATTAATTACAACATATAACCAAACCATGATAGGACCACATAGGTATAATGTATTTAGAAACTGGGAAACATAAACTATTGGTTCATAAAAAATCTATATTGTCTCCTGTTAATTTAGTCATAACTAGAATCATTTTTGGAATATCATACTAAGTAAACTCTTGCATGACCTGGGAAAGAGAATCATATAAAAGCATGAGCTGTAATTCTCAGTAATGGGAAACAAAAAATATCAATCATATTATATTTATAAAACCTAAAATTTGAAAATTTTATTCTGTATATAAAAGATCGCAATATCATATCATGGGATAAATTATAAAAGAGAAATGTAAACCCAATATTAATAACATATGACATGAAATTTTTTGTCATACACACTTAATCATAGAAAATAATTTCATAATATTAATGGTTCATTTCCAAGAACATCATAGCAATCAAAGTCCATTACGGAACCAAGTTCACTACCTGTTCCAAAAATTTATTACTGATAGAGATATACATGTCATTTCATCATGTCTATCTCAATAGATATAAATCATTACCCAATGAATTTTAGGGAGATACAATTCCAACCCATATCATAATGAAATCATTCTTACATGTACCACAAAACATAAACCATTCAGAATAACATAACATGAGAAATAAAAAGAGTTTATTAAAAATCATTCCACAATAAAATAATCCATACAGTATTCACTTAAATAATTAACATAATAAAATAATTTTAATAATAATAATAGAAAAATAACTCTATTTAAAAAATTCCATCTTATATGGAAAATAATTTTGATAAAACACTTGAACTTAATTATTGAAGAAAACTTCCTTTATTTTTCAAAAATGTTTTATTTATCAAATTGAAAAAAAATAAAAGAAAAAATTTAGTTGAAGATAAAATTTTAATCTTGTAAAATAATCTTAATTTAAATAAGGAGTAAATATATATCCACTCCGTATAAGTTAAAAAAACCCTATCCTTGTACTTTTTCCAAAAAAGACAAAAAGTACCTTGTATGGTAAACAAAATGATGATTCCTTCAATACCATTTAATAAAAGTAAAAACTATGAAAAATGTCTATAAAAATACTTAGGGGAATAAAATCATTTTATGTAAAAATTATTAGAAAAAATGTACATTGAAGATAAATATACAAAAGTAAATAAATACGAATAAACAATCTCATATAAACATGAGATTGAAAAATTATCCCTTAACTTAGGTATGATATGATTCATATGTATCAAATACTCTAGTATAATGTATTAAATAATTTTACTTATTAAATATATAATCATAATCATTTTTATTATAACATTTATGGACATATTTTCATCCATTTGTTTGTAATATTTAATTGTTACTCGTTTTTGGGGTATTAACTACTTTATGTTATTATATATATTTTGTCAGATAAGTTTTTATTATTATTTTTATGTTTTAGTTAGATAATTTTAATAATTATATTATTATAATATATATCAAATTTATTCATTCAATTAATTTATATAATCATGGTTTAATTACGATTATATAGAATGAATCAAATCGCACCCTAGAGATGGTAAGCCGTATATATGCTTGAGCGATGATATTATTCCCATAATTGTTATTTGGTAGTGAAGTGGATGGTTTATAGTATCTCATAATTAGTATCATGTCATAATATTCATATATAGTTTTTATTTACACAATTATACTTATCCATGTAAGGTGGCAGTGAAAAACAAATCACACCACAGCGTGGAGAAGGTAAGTCGTACGTACGCACGCGTAGTGATTTTGTTTTTCATAGTATGGATAGAAGGTGAAATATGGTTGTTTCATATTTATAATAACATATTTTTTCATGAGTGATACTTTATTTATTACTTTATAATGAAAAATATAAATCAGAGGAAGTAGAAGAAGAATGAAATTTAAAATAATTAGTAGAAGAGATTACCTCTTCCTCAACATACCTCTTTTAAATTTCCCCTTAGGGAACTAGAGTTGGTGTATAAAGAAGACGAGAAACTCTAGAATAAAAATATTTTAGTTGTGGAATAATAATGTTAGTTATTTCCAAGCATTAAGGCTCAAAATTATGTGAATAGGTGAGGGAGGAGGTGCCCTTTTATAATTGAGGTGAGGGGCACTTTTGGAATCCACAAAAATATTATTTTATAATAAAATTAAACCCCACGTAAAATCCACAAAAATGTCTCAATTTAAAATATTATATTTGATATGGTTGTAATCTCGTAAAAAAATAAATTTTAGGAAAGTTTTTATGTCAATTTAAGCATTATAATTTTAATTAACACTTGGTTATTCTATTTAATGTTAATTGTGGTAATAACATTCAAAAAAATTAATGGTTATAATTATGTGGTGTTAATTAAATATAAATGGATGTTTCATGAAATTTTATACATTATAATAATCACTTATTAATTTTTTAATATTTTAATTATTTTTAAATAATTAAATAAAATTTTATTTTTATAAAATGACAATTCTCTCGATTTTGACACAATTAATTTACGTGACTTTGAATAAACATCACATCAGAGATAAATTCAAATAAAAATATTTTATACACTCCTAACATATAATAAGAACCTAGAAAATTCTTGGATCTCTATTATTAATTCATATGATACTTCTTTTAACATTTTTAAAACCATTTATTTTATATTTCAATTAATAAAATACGTTTTACAACACTATTTTTTCATCATTAAGGGTAATTATTTAATCTCTAAAAATTATAAAAAAATTTATATGATGTAAGTAATTATTTAGCTTTATTGATACTATATATAGTTGATATTATATTCAGTTACCCATATATTAAAATTATTATACTTATATAAAATGAGATTGTGAAATTTTGTCACATTAATTATTTTTTATTACATTCATTTCATATTCATAAGTAAGTGGCCATAATGTGATTCCATTTATAACAAAAGATGATAAGGGTCAAATTTAGACATCCAATAGTATTTTTACAGTTGTTATGGTAATTTTATAATATTATTTTTAGCCTTAAATACTAGATTTACCATTAACAATGGTAATAAAATAATTACCAAAGTTACTATACATAATGCCCAAAAATAAAAGAGGACAATTAACATAATTTGAGCTTACTAATTATAAATATGGAATCAAATTTTTAAAATTCAAAACACAAAAGTTTAATTAATTAATTTAAAATTATTCCAATTCTTGAAATGAGAAAATGGGTTTATATGATAAAACATTGCAAAAGATTGAAATGCTTTTACCTATTATTTCAATGTAAAATTAATTCTAATAACATACATTATATTAAATGGTGCATATATATTCTTGTTACACTTAAAATAAACTCAATAATATAATTTAACCAGGTAAATTATGTATACGAAAAAAGTACCTTTTAATTAAAAGTTCATATATTTTTACAATTCATCGAAACCTTAATGTTATCAGAAAATTATCAGAAAATTATCCAATGCAAATTTTTATATCCCACTTAAAAATAAAATCTTTATATTTTCATATATAAATTATTAATGTGTCAAAATCTTAATTTAAATTGGGTTCTCCATTCAAACGTATAAAATTATCCTTCTAAAAGATAGGTTCTTAAACATAAAAAACGGTTTTATTCATACCCTATGACTAAAATATCCATTGGATGAATATCCAAAATATTTTGTTAAGTGTATAATACTTATATATCTAATTAAATTCAATACCAAAATTAGTTCAATCAAAAATACAAATATCTAATTGATTTATGTTTTTCAAAAATAATTAATATCGAATGAATTCATAATGAATTTCCATAAGTTAGTTATAATTATTCTAGCTAACCTAACGACTAGGCTATAAAGATATTTTTATATTAATAGAATCTTACAGTTGTTTAAACTCTAGATTTCATGAAAATAATGCTACTAAAGAATAATTTTTTTAATAAATTATTTCACAAAAACATCCAGGTGATATATGAATCATCCTTACTTCAATACGAAAAATTATGTTTCCAATATAACTCAAAGTGACTATTTTCAGTTTATAATTTAAATTTTAGTTGAAAAAGTTTTATTCAGATAAAAACTATGAAAATAAATTTTTATTGTGTAGATAATTTATTAAAATAATTCATATGTCGTTTTTGATCTTTATGAATCAACATCATGTCAAACTGGCACACTATGTGATTGGTATGACTCGAAGTGCGAGTTTCCCATTAAGAATTACATTTTATTAGAGAAGAAATGGAATGTACTAAAAGCTATGTAAATGAATTAAAATCATTTTGAGACATTATTTTAATGATCCATATTTAATTTTTTATGTGTGTGAATTATTTTTACCTCACTAAGATGCATGGTGTGACCAGTATGACTCAAAGTGTGTCATTTTATTTAAAATTGACAAATGATTTTATGAAAAAATACAACTAACATACTCAAAAACTAAGAAAACTCATTCATATTGTTTTTATAAAATAGAAAAATTAACCAAAATACATTTCTAACATGTGAGAATCAGCCTCACCTCAATGGGATACACGATGTTCTCAGTATGACTCAAAGTGTCTGCTATCAGTTTAAAATTAACAATTTAGTTCCAAAAGATACACTCATTAAAAACTAAAAAACACCCATCATATCATCTTGATAATTAATGAAATTATTTTAAGCTATTTTGGACACATATGATGTATTATTTTGTCAAACTGACATATTATTTGACCAGTATGACTTAAAGTGCATGTTTCCAGTTTCAAATGACTTTTTATTAAAAAACACAAGTTAAATTATAAAAACCAGGAAACCAAATTTGAATTAGATTTATACCTTATGAAAATGATATATATTTCATTTTTAATGTGTTAGAATTTTCCTCACCTCATTCTGACACATAGTGTGACCTGTATAATTTTAATTGTGTCTATTTATTTAAAATTGACATTAATTTTAGTAAAAAGAATATGTGACAAACAAAAAACCATGAAAATGTATTTGTATTATTCTAGAAATATAGTAAAATTATTCACAATTCATTTCTAATGAGTATAAATAAACCCAAACTCAATATAACACATGGTTTGACAGATATACCTCTATGTGTGCCTTTTTATTTAAAATTGAAAGTAATTTTAGTAAAAAGAACAAGTGACAAAATGAAAACTATGAAAATGCATTCAGATTGTTTTTATACTTTAGTAAGATGGTACATAAGTCATTCATGATGTGTATAAATCACTTATTCCTCAATATGATTCATGATGTGACCAATACGAATCTAAGTGTTTATTTTTTATTTAAAATTGACATTAATTTAAGTAAAAACAATTGATATACTAAAAAATATGAAAAAAAATCATATTGTATTGATACATTAATAAAACAATCTATAGGTTATTTTTGACATGTGGAAATCAATTATACCTCAATCTTATTAATGGTGTGATTGGTATCACTACATGGGAGTCTTTTTATTTAAAATTAACATTAATTTTAGGGAAAAAGAACAACTGACATACTAAAAAAAGAGACAATGCATTCAGATTGTTTTCATACATTAGAAAAAAATTATCCATGAGTATTTTTTGATGTGTAGTAATAAACTTCACATCAATTGGATGCATAGTGTGACTGATATGATCCAAGCGTGTATTTTTTTACTCGACATTAATTTTAGAAAAAAGAACAAGTGATATACTAAAACCAAATAAAAAACATTCATATTTATTTTATACAATATTAAAATTATCCCTGAGTCAGTATTGACCTATAGGAATTTCCCACATATCAATCAGACGCATGGTAGGACTGGTGTCAATCAATGTGTTTGTTATCAATTTTAAATTGACATTTTAGTTCAAAACTTATGTCACTCATTGAAAACAATGATAATAAGATCTAATTTACTTGATGAGTTCGGAGAAGGATTCATATTTCATTTGTGATATATAGAATGTATTATTACATCATACTAACACATGATGCAACTAGTATAAATCAAATTCCATGTTTCTAATATGAAATGACATTTTAGTGACAAAAACAAGCGACAATTAAAACTGAGAAAACACATTCTGATTGTTTCGATAAATTAGTAAAATTATCCATACTAATTGTCTAATGTGTATGAATCACCGATACCTAAATCCCATGCATGGTGTGACTGATATAACTCTAAGTGTGCCTTTAATTAAAATTAAAATTAATTTAATTAATAGGAAAAATTGACGTACTCAAAACTAAGAGAACTAATTCAGATTGTTTTGATACTTCAGTAAAATGATCCATAACGCATTTGTGACATGTTGTAATCAACCGCACGTCATTATGACACACAATCTGACCTATATCACTCCATGTTTGTTTTTATTTAATTTTTAGATATTATTACTGTATTCTTTCATATTAAGGTTTAATTTATTTCTTTATAATCTTACTAACAATAGATTTGTATTGTTATTTTTGTGGATTATTTTTCCTAGGATGAGGGGATTTTTTCAACATCTAAGACTATGGGTAGAATTTTTTGAGTGGAGATCACATGGTCCATGATCATGAAACATTCATAATTTCAAATTTCTATGGATATTACCTGTAAATTAAATTATATAAAACATTTTCGTAAATGTATATAGTAGTTTTTTTCATATCCATGAAGGAAAATTTATATCATTTAAATTATAAATTTTTATTATAGGATAATAGTTACTATAGTGTGATATTATACAAACAACACATTACAACAAGTGGGTCTTTTGTCAGTGCTATTTGAAGTGCTGATAAAATATCCCCTTTATGAGTGCTATAAAAATCAATGATAAGGGATCCCCTCTAATATCACTAACCTTTACAACAATTTCATAGCACTATTAAAGTTATTTTTTCCTGATATTATAGGTATTATCTATTGTAGTGGTTTTATAAAGGTTAATAGTTATTTCTAATTTAGAAACTATTTTCATGAGGAATGAATGTTTTTATAACTAAAACCCATTTTTTATAAATATTCTATATAACTTAACTTCATTATGTTTTCAAAATAGTACTTAGGTTACATTCAATATCCACATAAATATTAAAATATATTAAAATATCATCAATTATCACAACCAAAATCTTAGTCAAATAGTCATGGAAAAATATATTCATATGATCTATAAATATAGGTTATGAATTAGAAAAACCGAATGGAATAACCATAAATTCAGAATGACAATATCATACCTAAAACAACTTATTCACAACATATTCATCCTCGACATTCAACTGATTCTACTCATACCTAATATCAATCTTTTAAAAATACTACACTTCATGCAGATGATCAAACTAGTAATAATTATGATTGAAGGGATATTTTTTCTTAAAACTATTTTCATTAAAGGATCTATAATAAAACAAATAATCATTAAACTATATTTATTTTTAATAGATAAAAAATTAACACACAATGGTGAACTGATCAGATTAATGAATCCTTTATAATGAAACTCCAATATCTGATTTTTCAATTACAAAAGTTATACTTAAGTCATTATATAATGTGGTTTTGAAGTTATATTAGCATTAGGAACTAAATCAACAGTAAATTAAACCTACCAATCAAGAATAGTGCTAGTCATTTTATTAGTAAATACACAAACATATTAAATTAATAATGGAACATCTTTGATCTAATAAATTTCCAATTATTAATAACATGTTATTGGTAACATTCACTATCATCTATAATTAATTTATCATATTATTGATATGTCATTAAAGGTATAAAATAATTAAATATAACTTTTATAGCTATATAATCTACAACAACATTTTAGATTGAAATCCAAAACATACCCAAAATAATATAAAACTCTACTATGGGTAGGTAAATAATAATGTTTTGAAAACCCATAAAATTGATAACAATATAAATATTCCTATAAATTATGGTTACTTTAATACTTACACCACAATTTTGAACCTAAAGTTCCATCTTGCTTTCATTAGTAAATAATTATATTTTACATATAATTTTCATATAAATGATGTAATGTGAAGATATGGATTCAAAAAAGGAATCAATATTATTTGAATAAACATGTAACTTATCTACCACCACATTATTAGATGACCTAACCTCAATAATAGTAGTAGAAAATGATTTTCAAAAACAGTTTTTCCTACCATCTAGTCGATTTCTACCCTATCTTACTAGCTTTTTTCACATGTTATTATAATTACCGAGCTCATTTCAATTAAAAAATATCAATTTTGTCTATCTATCTATTAACGCATTCATGAATTGATCATGAATCATTTATTTGCATTTTATAAGCCATTTGAGAAGTCATAACATACTGTTAAAACATTCAATATCATAAAAAAAACATATAAATTTTACATTACAATACTTGAAATGTTTGGGGGTTCCCAATTCAATAGTTGAATTCTTCTCTATTTCATACCATCTTGACCAATTTACACTCTTGTCAAGATGAGGCACATAAGTGTCATAAAAATCCATCTCAACTTGCTCAGATTAATGAAAAAATTTCATATAACATTAAAATTCAAATGAGGAAAATTCAATTCATAAAATTTGTTTCAATCATGAGTAAAATATTTTAATTCTAATTTGAATTTTCTGAATATAATTTTGTGTATAACTACACTATCACGTTAAAAAATTAATATGCATGTATTCATTATTCCTAATTTTCCCTCAATTCAAAGAATATTTTCTCCATTCCGAGTCAAATATCCTTAAGGAAATGTTTATATAGTAAATTATTCTTAAATATATCTCATTCCATGCAATCAAGTTCTCCTATATCTCTAGTAATATTGACCAATAAACAGAATGGATCAATTTCACCTCTAAAATGATGAATGGAAAGAGTCCAATTTTGATTTTCTGAATTTCCCATGTAGTAGAATACATTTTTCAGAGCATTGATCCATCCTTTGGCTACCAATTTATTTTACGTTCACTAAAAACTAGACGGTTTTGTTTCATAAAATGTCTATATATTTACATGTTCATATATGGTAAATATAGTTGCCCTATAACATAGATTCTATCACTATTTATATCACGAAGAAACTGATCCAACACAATAAAAAAATACTCAGTTCCAATTAAAACCATCTTAAGCTCTGAATATGGAAGGATATTTTCATATTGATAACATCCTACTTCATATTCCTTATTTCTTCTATGGAAAACCACTATGAACAAATATAGATTACAATAAGAATAATTTTAATCTCTAAATGTTATGTCATTTCAATATAACCATAAGTTGTATTCACTCAAGGGTATTATATTAATGTTATATTGGCCTCTAAATTTATATAATACTTTCCTTTAATTCCAAATATAAGCACATAACTCTAACACATTACATAATTTCATGTTTTTAGGAAAAAAATAGCATTATTAAATATCAAGGAATATTATGGTTTAGAGTTTTAGAAAATTAACTATTTATTATTAGATAACAAACCAAATATTATAATGTGAATTATACCATTAAATATCAATTTTTTTTCACAATATAAAACATTTAAAATTAAAAACATTTAATTTTTTTGAAAAACAATAATGAATTTCAACATTACTTCTTCTTCATTCCTATTCATCACTATACCCAAGGAAATCATTTTCAAATGTATGATGATCCAAAAAACATATTGTAGAATATAAATGAAATAAATCAATTAGTATAGTGAAAAACATGAAATATAAAAAAAATCCTACCTTGTAATAATTTTTCATTGACTGTACAAAATAATGAATATCCATAATGAAAACACAATATTTTCTAAAAACCCCTTTAAACCCCATATTAAGAAATAGAAACCCTTATATGCATCATATATGATTATATTAATAACCCATGTTCACTAATGTCATAAATAACTAGTTCCTAAAATATACATTGGAAAAACCTTCATTGTTAATAACATATTTCTTAAATTTTAAGACAATTAACATTACCCAATGCATTGGAAAACTATAACAGGCTCACCCATCCTATATGCTGTATTAGTAATACCTATCATATAATATATTTTTTTGTAAAACCCTTATCATATGTAATTCTCAAGTACCATATCATGATTAAATCATTTTTTCAATATTTCATAATAAAGATCCTGAAAAACAATTTAGAAATGACATGTAAAATTCATTCATCTATCTCATAAATATGTGAAAAAGTTTTCGTTTCCTTAATAAAATATTTTTAAAATAAAAAATTCCTATTTTTTGGTGTTTTGGATTTTATTTTATAATTACCATTAATGGTTTAAATAGACTCTTGATAATTATTAATGTATATGATGACGGAATAAATCATTCATTCCATATACATTAAGAAAAAAATATTTTTCTAATTTTTTACAAAAAATTTAAAGCTAACCCATACAAAATACAATGAAAATTACTTATTAATACTTTTTAAAAAAATAAATAATATTACAAAATAACCCTTAAAACCATAAAATCATAAATAATAACAGTCTTGAAAAATTCAAAAGAACATAGATATAGAGGAAAAATAATTTTAATCATTTTAATAATGGTTCTAAAAGAAAATCTCTTATGAGAAATATTTTGTAGCATCAAATTTTACATAAATCCTAAAAAAGAAAATTATATTAGTTATTTACATTCTTAAGAAAAAAAATCATGGTCATTCAATTATCATTGTCCGTTTTATGTCAGTTATGACTATTTTATATTTTGTTATTTAATTATTTGAGTTTATGTAAAATGTTTTGAAGATGATCAGTTCATAATCATAAAAAGACATTTTTATTATTACAATGGTCAAATGTTTTAGAACCATCCATTAAAAGAGTACAAAAAATCTAATCACATTGCTTCTTAGAGGTGGTAGTCCAAGTGGATGCACGAATGTCATTATCATGTTTAAATAGACAAAATGTTAATAAAATAGATTACATATTATCTTCATATAATTAAAATTATTTCATAAATAAAATATATTAATTAAATCTATAACAATAACTATTCTTTTGAGGTTTTGATGAAAAACAATACACATCTCTTTGTAGAGGTGGTAATCCACACGTACACATGAGCAATGTTTTATTTTCTCAGAGGATGTAAAGGGTGATTAAAAGGTTTGTACCATAATCATAATAACATTTTAGAATATGTAGAAAATTGATTTTGTTATTTCATCATTTCTAATGAATATTTAAAGGAGGTATAAGATGAAATAAACATTAAATAGTTTGGTTAGTACTTATATATTCTACTCTAATAAATTTTTTGGTATATAACATAAGCCTTATAGGTTTAGTCTTTTAGTGAGACTAGGATTTTGAGGATTTGGGGAGTAATGTTATGAGGGATGGGTTAGGTTCACAGTTTAGGTATAGGGGTAATACTAACTATTTAGTAGCCATGTTTTTTTCATCTTCAGTCATAGTGTCATTTTTCATTCATTAAGTATAGTTTTTCATATTTTGTGAGTATTTACAAAAAACCATGAATATGTTTAGGTCTTGGTCTAGTTGTTGTGTCATGACATAATAATGATTTGTCAAACTATGTGTATAATCCCAAGAAACCATCCATCCTAGTTTTTAATATACATAAACTACCACACAGTTAGCTTATTGGTTTTTAAACTCTGTATCCTAACCGTGTAATCCGATTTGAAACTATTAAAATAAAAATTATAGAAAATACCTTATACATTTTTAGCTATAATCACTTCCAAAGTAGTCATTATATTGAAACATATCATCCATGAGTCTATATAAGTTTCTATTGTTGATTATTCGGTGATATTGGAGTATTTTGAGTGGATCTAATCAAGGTATGTTCCATTTTTATCTAATATCATCTATTATTTGTAGATCTCTCCTTGATACCTTCCCCCTTGTTCTATTGGAACCCAATTGTGTTGTGATTTCTAGATTATAAGGGTTTAATGTAGTAATGATTATGTTTCTTATAAATAATGGTTTTGGGGATCATACCTAACTTTTCTGATCTCTATTTTTTAGGTGACTAGTTTTCCACTATTATTGGGGTAGGTGTCTCTATAAAATGGTTACAAACAATTAATAACGTAACATTATTTCTATTTTTTTATTTAAGAAATTGATTGATTTGAATGGTTTTAGGTTTTTTTATAAATTTTTATCATTGTTGGAATAAAAGGTGGTTTTTGAAAGGGTTAAAAAAACAAATTTCTGAATGTCTTGTCTTCAATGAAACGCCTCAAGAATAATTTTACTCCCAAATAAATTTCAAGCTTAGAATAGGTAATTATTAACTTGGGAAAATGATTTATAAATTTATGATCATGGATTATTGAAATGTTTTGGTAATCATGGAGTATTAGGAACCTTGTGTGTATCAGGTCATGGATATATGAAAACCTTAGTGTGTGTGGAACCACTAGGGATTATTCAGGTGATATTAATTATGAAAGTATAAGGTATTGGTAGGATTCACGATATACCTATATTATTTCTCCATTACATGTCATAATACATATTACTATAGGCTAGATCATAACATTTTATTTTTCTATTACAATATTTAATTGTTTCTTGTTAAATATCCCATATTATTATCTATTGAGAAAAGGTTTCTTTTTATCACAACACAATTTTTATCACTTATGTATATAATAAAATTCATTTTTATTTAAATATAGACTATTTTAAGGAAAATCGATGAATTTTTTTATAAAATATTTTTAAAGGAAATTAATTTATAAACCTATTTTGTTTTAAATATAGAACTTACAGTTGTATGGTGATAGACATTGTATATATTCATGTTGGTGTCCTACAATTTGTTTTCCTTATGCATTTTATATTCCTCTCAGTGTATATAGGTCTATTTTTTTATGACACATGTAAAATCCAATGATATCATGTAGTCCATTGATTTATATTTCTTTTTGGTCTTCTCCTCAGTAAGATGGGTTGGTAGTGATCATTGGTCACATGGAGACCGTGTTTTATTTATGTTTTGTTATGATTTTAGGATTATAATTTATGTATTTACTAGTATTTTTCACGGACCTATACTTTTCATTTATTTCATACCATGTTTGTTTGTCCCCATTTAGTTACTCATGAGTCTTGTTTTGGTTCTTATATTAATTTAATCGTGAAGAATTCCCTCTCGGGTGACCTGTTATGTCAACCTGGTTTTGATCATTAAAAACTAGTATTAAAGGTATGACCCAGCTGGAAGTGTTATTAAACTACCGGATTTTGGTTTAGCGTATTTGGTATATAATAGTTAGGGCCATTGAAATTTAGGTAGTAAGTATAATTGGTTGTCAGACCAACATACTTATGTGTGTGAACATGAGTTACCATGTGTTGTAAATGATATTTACCAATCTCGAGCTTGGATATTAAAGTTATTTAAATTAAATATATTTTAGGTTTATTTATATGAACATAATATTTTCAAAAAAAATTATCTCATTATTCAATACATGTTTTCATTTAAATTTTATTGTTGTAAGGATCTAATATGGATTCTTGAAGTTCATATTTTTTTCAAGGGGTTTCTCTTAAGATAAATAGATATGGTTATTTATATTTATTATATGTTTTCTAAAATAACAGATCTTCTAAATCCAAGAGATGAAGCTATGAGAAAATTTCATTAGGTGAATCCTCCAGTTCACCCTTCATTAGTGGAAGTAGTCATTTGTATAATCTAGAATCTATACCAGGTGAGTATTGGAAACTAGGGATGAGGAGTGGATCATTATTGAAAACATACCAAGAAAAATCATGCTATTATTAATGGCAATAAAGGATTATATTAATTCAAATAGTGTCTCAAATATTTTGATAAGATCCTCCATATGTTTTAAATTCTTGTGGACTTTATTGTGGGGTTTTCCACTAATATGTTTGAAGGGAATCATGGGAATACATCATATAAGATAAATTATATATAGATATTAACTATACATTTTAATGGCTTCACATCAATAATTTTATCCTAAAATGTGGTTATTGGAAAATACTCAGAATTTTAAAACCTTAGAGTAAGGGGTTATTTAGTTATTGATTTTATCACTCCATTCCCTGATATTGTTCCAATATCCACCAAGAATATTTATAAATAACACCAGCAAGCTTGAATGTTAATTATGGTATTGATGGGTTACATTAGGTTGATTACAATTATATTATTTCTAACATTAATGGATAAGATGGTAGATAAAAATAACTATTGTTTAGGAAAACATTGATGTAAAAGTAGTCTTAAGTGAGATTTTGTTGCAATGGGTGGTAGTTTAGGTGTGTCATTTGCATAGAAAATGAATCATAAAGTAGATCATTTGACATATATATAGGTTTCATGGAATATTATGGGAGATGATCAGGTAGTTTTTAATAAGTGTGGGAGATATCTTCACGCTAAAAATAATTTTATAGAAGTACCCATGATATGTCATCATTGTGGAAAATCTGTCTTCCTTAAATGTTTATGTTGAATAATTTTTCAAGGTATTTTTGTTGGATCCAATATTTCTAGAGGCTATCATGTTCATTCTGATTCATTATTGTGTGGTCTATCTCATTCTCATTCAAAGGGGGGTGCTCACGTATTGAAGAAATATTAGGGTGGATTTCAGGCCATGTCATACCAATATTTTTATTTTAGGTAATTTTCATTTATATTTGGTCTTTATTTTGTTAAGTATATTTTTTGGGTGTTTTTAATTGAAAATTTGTGGGTTTTGGGAGATATAGGGTGGTATATAGTTGGGAATATTTTGGTAGAAATTATGCACCGCCCCTAAAAAGTGTGTATGCCTTGGCAGGGGAACTGGGAAGCTTGGATGGTTAGGATAATGATTGTGCACCAGCCCCAAGAGAACTATACATCCTAGAATAAGGCCCTAGAGATCCTATATGGTTAGAGATATAGTTTGTGAAAATATGTGGACCAAACCGTGCATCATCCACATGTGGGTACATATGAACCTATACAGTTCATTCATGGTCTGGAGGAACATGCCGACAAACAATGTAGCCTTCCCAGTTTTAAAAAAATCAAAAAATACCCTCTTTGATTTTAACCCCCATTTACCCCTCTTTTTCCTCATTCTACTTCTACATCCCTAAGCATACCTCCAATATTCTCTACCTCCCTTTTGGCATCAATCCATGCATGGTTTAATCTTATATCTTCAAGGAAAATCCATTTAGGTTACTAATATTAATTCTCCTTTTTTATCCCATATTAATTTTTTTACAATCTCTTTAGTGGTTGTGATAAACAATAGTGGGTTGAATATAAATTTTTTTCTTAGTATTTGATCTTTTTGTTGTGTTCTTACTTCCATGGGATCTCTTATTTTCATAGACTGTAGTTTTCAATAGAATGGTGGTGGTTTCAAGAATAAATGAAGGTGGATCTAAGTTAAGATACATTTTAATAATTTAAATTTGTTTTCCAATATTTTTAAATATTTCACTGTTTATTTTTTATAAAAATCAGAAATTTTTATTTCTTTTGGTTTGTTTAAGGATTTAGAAAGGGTTTATACCCTATGTAAATGGTTATAAATTGTATGATTTTCTTTTGATGAGTTGGTTTGTGATAGGATTGGAGTTTAATGGTTTAAAAATGGCACAAATCACCTATGTACCATGGTTACTTAGATAGAAAGGCTTATAATATTATATAGATGAGATGACAGGGCCTTGAACCAGTTTTATTAGCTAAATTATGATGCAACACTAACGAAACGATGTGTCATGGATTATTACCGTTAGACCTTGGGTGAGTTCCCTCCAATGACTCATGCAAGGGAAGGGATTTTTATATGCTTGATCACTGAGTTATGATGTTCATATAACCCCAATAATCTAGTTGCATATAGGTTTCCATGGTTCTTATGATATGTCTTTTCCTATTTTTAGTTACTATTGCATATTTCACTTCCTTTGTAATGATAAGGACTGTTTTCATATTAAATTGTTTACTTCATTTCAAAATATGAAATTTTATTTTTCTTATAATGGATAAGAGTGGAAAAACTGCTATGACCATACTAGAAATGTGATCACATTTCCTTTATATACACAATGGGTATATGTAGACATTGTTTTTTCTGATTCGAGTAATGTAAAGGCCTCTTTTAAACGTGGTATGTACTCTTGTTAGTGACAATCTTTTTTTTAGGAAATTGTTGTGGTTACTAGGTGGGTGTTGTACCTCATGCCACATTGAGGATTTTTATTATTATTTTTTTAGTCCCATCATCGTTTTGATCATTTTGGTTTTTGGTTATAATTGTTAACATTCACCTAAAACTTGTATACACTATTTGTTGTATAGTTTTGTGATTGATGGTTGTAGTGATTTTTATAAATTTTTGAATGTTATTATATATAGATGTTGACTATTATTATCATGTGATAATAATTCTAAGGGAGTTATTCAATTCCCAGGAACAACACTACTAAAAATCCCACCTATTCCAATTAACATATTCAAATGTTTTTAAAAAACTTTTGGGATTGGTGGCCCTATCCCAACGATTTCATTGAACTGTTGGCCTTGGGATATCTAGAAATTCCATTCCCAAAACTTTTCTTAAACCATTGGGATATAGTCCATTCTATAAAGGGTACCCCATTAGTTTTTTAAAATAGTCGGGATAATTTAACCCCAAATACCAAGGTTCGATCACCCTTACTCGAGAATCACATTTCTATCTAAAAGAGATCACTCCATTCATTCAAGGGTGAGAACAACACTTCCTAACAATTGGTCCATCCGTTATTCAAGTAATTTATTTCTTCCTCTTCAAATATGAAATTTGTAACCGAGTTATATATTCTATCATGACTAATATTGGGTTTTTTCATTCAGCTTCTCTGAAATCTCGTCACGTTAAAACTGATGACTATTATTTGTTTAAGCCAATGTTTATTCTGATCCACTTATATGATTGATGGATTGAACACAAAATTAATAAAAAAAATATACACTTAATCATGGGGGTATGTTACAAGAAGGTTTGTGATCACTACCTTTTATACCAATCCTTGAGATACTAAGAGAATTTTGTAATGTGTAATTATAGAATTTGATTTTATTTATCATTAATTATGGGTAAAATTCCATTTTACAAATAATATTTAATAGAAACTAATTATATACATGGGTTTGGTATATTATTTATAGAATATGATCACAAGACATATGTTATTTTAGTGTGTGGTTTTTTTTATTTGTCTTCATTATAGAATAATTTTGAATGATATTGAAATGGATAATATGATCATGAGTCATTTTATCCTTGGATTAATTTAAATATAAGGTTTATTAACTTGATTTCATTGGTAAATTTTATTTATTTAACTATTTTTGGTTTTATTTAAAAAATTTATCCATTGGAGGTATCTTTATTTTGAAGTTCAAATTTCATAAAAATGTATTATAGTTTTTTCAAATTTTGGTTTCCCTTTATATGAATGTTTATAATGTAAAAAAATGTTTTACTGGGTTATTTAAAAAGTAAAATTTAATGTTGTTTGGATTGAAAATTTTAATTTCTTGGTTGCATGTTTTTTTTCATTGAATAATTATAATTGTTGTAAATTGTTTTCTTAATGGAAAAAAATATTATATGTTTATGTACACATTGATAATGGTTTTTTACATGAAACTATTATTACATCAGATATATTAATTTTTGTTGGATTTGTGTACATGAATTCTATGATTTTGGTTGAAATTCAAAACAAGGATAGGTAATTGAGGCAATATAATTGTTAATGAATATGTTTCATAACTTACAATAAATGAATTATTTTAGTTGAAATATTTTTTTAAATGTGTTAAAATTTTAATTTATGAACATTTATTTTTTAAATTACTTTATTTTTGTGATATCTTGATTATATCTATTTTATATGATTTGTTTCAATATATTTATTTCTAGTTCCATTATAAAATTGGAATACACATATGATTAATTATGTTATTAAACTTGTTAGATGTTTCATTTTAAATAAAATTATTTTGGATATATTGATATGAATAACCAAAAAAATAAATACATTTTCAAATATTTACCTTTCTAAATAAAATGTCTCATGAATTTGTTTAACAATTTTTGACTTCATGTGACTAGAAACATCGATTTTGAACTTTCAAGTAATATATTTAATGTTGTGGTTTTGAAGAGTGGTTTTGGTTGTTAGGAAATGGTTGGATCCAAAATGAATAATCTCTTTCATTTTAAGGTATATGATTTATATTTTATAGAATTCTATTTTCCATCTATATAGATAATAATAAACATGTTAAAGATGGTTTATGATTTCCATAGTATTCTTCCACTATGATGTACTAGGAATAGTTACCATCTTTTCTATTATTATATTTAGAGTAAGGAAATTCATTTTTTAGTAGATAAAACCCCATATATATATATATATATGAATTTTTGATAAATGATTTTATGATTATTTGCTGTGACTCACCAAATAAACTAAATTGAAATGAATTGATTAGACCCTAAGAAAACTAAATTGTACCAAACCAAACTAAATAGTCTTGAAAATAAATGAATTGAACATATCCACCATTAAAACATAGAGACTAAACTGATCTACAAAATCATATATGTATCATAACCAAACTGACTTGAACAAACCAACTATGTTGAATTGAAATGACATGATTTGACCCAAGTAGACTTCAATAAATCCAAACAATACTAAACTGCATAAAACTGAACACAAACAAAAAGAATTGTACTAAATTGAACCTATCTAAAAGAAATTATATTGTAATGATAGAAAATAATCTTAGTTGAACAATATTCAATAAAACCCTAATAAGCAGGCACCATCCCAAACCAAATGAAATAACCAAAATCAAAAAATATCTTGGTATTATATTATAAATTATTTTGATATCATGGATTTATATTTATATTAATTTGTTATATATATAATATTCTATTTTTATATATTATGATTCCCATATATAGTAGTGTGTTAGTAATGGATTCATATAATGTGAAAAAATCTCATTTACTTAAATATATTTTTAATTAAACCAAAATAATATTGAATTTATTTTATGAAATGATTTATAACAATTTTTTATTCATAATGTATAGAATTTGGATGCATGAAACTGATCGTATCACAAGTGATTTTCAAAAAAAATTGTTGATCATTTTAGATTTTTCATTTGATAACGAATCAGATAGTGGTCAAATACAATACCCTTGTTATAATTGTGTTGTAAAACCTTATATGATTCATGATAAGGTTAGATACCAAATAACCAAATATGGTTTTCAAAAAAAACAACTATGTGTTGTATCACAATGGGGAGAAAATGGAATCTTAATATGCTGATGATCCAAATGAGTGGATTGGATTGGAGAATTTGTTACATGACTTGTTTCTGTTTAATCATCATCATGAAAAATAATGTATTTCAACTTAATAAGAGTTCCATACTAGCACACATGATGTATCTAATGAAAATGATGATGTTTAAAGGGTGAGAAAATTGAATGATTTTGTCATGACTCCAATATATCATCAATGTGTTAAAATGAAAAGATGGAAATTTTAATCTGATTATTTCATGAAAGAACCATGTATGCGATTTATTATACATCCATTGATTACATTATTGCCTTCTTGATGGAATTACTCCAGATGACATATATATTCCCTCAAACCATTATATGGTATGAATGTTAGTTGAGGAACATTGATTTTCAAAAAACAAAATTCATGATTTCCTGAAAGATTTTAGCTTATTCTGGGGGGAAACTACTAATTGAAATGATTTTATAAAATTTTAAACATCCCGATGGAATCTAAAATATTTTGAAACACCATACCGTGTGACACAAAAAGTAATGTTTAACATTCCATTGATCCCCAAATTCCAGTATCATTTAATGAATTATGAGATATCAATAAAAACATGATGTCATGAAACTAAGAGAAAGAAGAATAATGGTGAGTTTCGTCACCCTGAAGATGAATTTACATGGAAATGATTTGATGCTCAATATAATGATATCATAGTTGATGTGTGTAATGTGAGGTTGGGACGTTCATGTGACATTTTTAATCCATTTGGGAATATTATTACTTCGCAAACACATGGACGAGTTTCATACACATTTATATCCTTCCCCCATGGTTATGTATGAAAAAACCTTTCACTATAATTAGTACACTCATGTCTATCCATTTTGATAGCGACAATGATATATACATATACATAAATCCTTTAATAATAGAGTTTAAACTTATTTGGTATGTGGGTATTCATACATATGATTCATGTTTGAAAGCCATATTTCAGATGTATGTTTCACTTATGTGGAAGTTCAATGATTTTCCGAATTATTCAACGATGTCATGAAAGAGCATGAAGGTAAAATTATCATGTCCTATTTAAATGAAGAATAAATGATTTATAAGACTGAAATAACCTTCAATTTCCAGTTTTAAGGAAAATCAACAATTTCTTCCAATGGACCATCCATATTGAAATAATCATTGGATATTTGGAAATACCATAGAGGCTGATAATCCACCTCAGTGTATGTCTATAATTTATGTTCATAATGAATTGTAATATTTCATTTTTTTATTTTGGAAAGGGAAAATAAAATATTGGAAGAGGAATAATGTTTCCACTGAAACCTATTTTAATTATATGAAGATCAAAATCATCATGGAGTTTCCTTATTGGTAAACCAATTTGTAACGCCACAACCCTAGTTACATAGAGTCAGTTCATTATTATATAAAATTGGCATGATCACAAAAGATAAAGTCTCGAAAGACCGATTAGTTTATTAGCCTTGGAATAAATATATACATTCATAAGACTAGCATTACTTCATAAAATGAAAACTAAAACAAAATCTTGTCTCCATAGACCACACTCATATTATAAAGACCCAGAAAAGTTCAAGGGAAATTTTTTCTTAAATTCTTTAGAATTATACGAGTCTGTAGTTTCTGACGGCGCCTAATTCCAAGGCCCAATGTGCCCAGAATCAATTTCTGATGTTTTTTCAGGTACGTTCAGTAAACGTACATGCTGGTTTTTCTATATTTTGAATCAGTGCTCAGAATCGAAATCTGAGGGCACTGATTAACTCGAAGCGTCGATATTCGCTTAAGGGGATCTTTACCACAGTTGCATTTTATGCCGGTTGAGAGTTAATTTTAGGGGATTTAGAATAAAATAAATAAAATTGTAGCACACAATTTTCTTTAAAGATGTTGGTTAATTCCTACAATGGGAAGTTAGGGGTGGGGTCCACACCCACATAACCTACCAAGAGAGGAATTAGTGTGGTGGGGCCCACACGATCCCTAATCCTTTCATGTCGTCTTTAACACCCATGAACCCCATTAACTCTTCACCTTCTCCCTCACATTTAATATGATAACCCACTAATTAATGAATGGAACTTATTCAATTAATTTAATTCTAGATTTTGAATTTTAAAAAGCTTGTCTACAATTAAATAATATGAGAGCCTATTATTTTAGTGGGTTGGTGGAACTTTGATAGGAATGGGGAAGAACTCTTGGTGGAATATTATTCCACTATGAAGAACACTCCACGTCTCAAAGAATGAGAGGAAACTTCTTATTCTTCCACTTATTCAACCAGGACAAGAATATTAGGTGACACCCACAAGGAATTCCATCTTCCTTCCTCTTCCTTCGTGTCAAAGGAGAATACGCCGCTCTCCCACAACGACACCTTCTCCTCGGATGCACCCCGACGTCAATGAATCGATGCCGTCAATGACGAACGCACCTTGAATTGAGGTAGGGGGATTTTGTATTATTTTATATATGTTAATTATACCCTCGAATATGGGCGATTATATTTTGGGTGATTTTTGGAACCACTAATGCGGTGGTTACGGGCTAACGAACAAGTCTAGACCCTCCACCAACTTATTCATGATGTGTTGTATGTTGTGTGGCAGATGAACGGAAGGGAAACGTGGAATTGAGGTCGTCGCAGTGAAGAGTGGGACCTGAGGAGGTCGCAGGTGCAGACGGGAGCTAAAACGGACCACGAGAATGACTCTGGTGTCCTGTGGAAGACTGCAGTGGCGCCGGCGACCGGATGTAGTGGCCCGCACCGGCAGTCCGCCTGGAGGTAGCGGCGCCCCAGCGCGCCGCCAGCGGAAGTCCTCCATGGCACCGGCCGTGGTGGCGGTGGAGCGAAACCCGTGCCGTGCAGGTTTTGGTGAGGTCGAGCGGTGCCATCCTAGTGCTGCCATTATGAAGAACCCCCCCCCCCCCCCCCCACCCCCACCTGCTCGACCGGCCTGGCCGAGCCGCGGTAGGCCACCGGGCCAGACCGCTTGGGCGCGGGCTGGGTAACTTGCGCGCGAGCTGGGCCGCCTACTGCGTGGGTCGGGACGACCTCACGTGGGTTGGGCCTCAGCCTACGGGCTGAACCCGGACCCAGGTTGGGTCGACCCGGTTCGGGCCGACCCAGGGTGGGTTGGGATCGGTCGGATCGGTTCCAGACCCCCCTCATCAGACAAATTTTTGGTTAATCACCCATAACAAGAGGTACAGACTTCCAATCAATGCTCTGTCTATTGCGTAGGATTCCTCGGATTGAGACGGTCATTTTGGTATATTACACTTAAGGTTTTGGCAAAATTTGGGTATGGCCGGGTTGGTTGGAACCCGTAACCAACCGGGCCCTCAGAGCGGCAATGCTTATAACGTAAGGACCAGATGTCTGTTTGATGTGATGTCAACTACGTTGGATTACTTTTGATGATATATTTCATTTGGAATACTCCACTTGAGGTTTGGATGTAGTTGGAGTATGGCCAGGTTGGTTTTAGCTTAAAACCAACCAAGCCCCTGGAAAGGAAAAGCCAATAACTCTCAAATCGGACGTCTGTTTGATGGACTGTCAGCAGCGCTTGTAATATAATTGAGAAACGTTCTCTTTGAGTATACCCCATGGGAGTTTGGTATACAGTTGAGATATGGTTGGGTTGGTTCGTACACGAAACCAACCGGGCCCCCAGAACAAAAAGGCTCATAACTCACAGACCGGGTGTCCGATTGACGCGTCGGCTGTTGCGTTGAGACCCCTATGACATGTTGTTCCTTTGAGATACTTATTCATAGGAATTCATGACTCTGGGTGTATCAACCAGTATCTCTTGGATCGTATCATACTAGAGATGATAATACGGAGTACGGAGACCTAGTAGCTGGCTGAGACCTGATGACTGCTTGTCCGATTCGTTTCGGAGTGACTTGACTAACCCAGTGGGGAGGACTATTGTGTGAGGTGGAATACCCATGGTGGAGGAGCACTAATTTGTGAGTTGGAAGACTCATGTTACTCGACAGAAGGAGTACCTCTGTAGGCTATTAGGGGGAGCACTACTGTGTGAGGCGGCAGACCTGCGGTACTCAACAGTAGGAGTACATCAGCAATCTAAGGTTAGTGGGCAGCACCACAGAGTCACGACAGGACAACTATTCTCGATAGAGGAGGATTTATCCAGCGTCCGTGGTTTCTACATCATGAATAAAATACTTTTTTGAGATGAGTCAATGAACTTTGTGTTTTCCTCATGATTGATATGGGTTACTTGATAACTTAGGTATATGTATAGGCATATACCTCAATAATGGTTATCCGTTGAAATCATACATTTTGGTTTATCCTTGTATGATTTTGTGAGACCTTGTGGGTCTCGGGGTCCCTACTGAGTATTATTATACTCACCCCTGCACGGGCTATGCCCGCACCTCGTTGTGTTGGATGCAGACGACGGACAACACTAGCGGAGGCCGAGAGCGCCATGACTGGACGGTACCCGGAGGAGGACCTTACGACGTGTCAGTACATGGTGGAGTCTGACTAACGTGGAGTGCTGAGGAGACCAATTGTACCAACCCTTCATGTAGGAACCTCGAAGACGATCCAAGAGCTGCTTTAACCTTTCAACTGTTTGTCTTTTCAGTTTTAATTTCTTTCAGTTGTAGTTGTACCTTTTTTTGGGATTGTATTTCAGGACCCTTTGTAATTTCAGAACACTTGTTATACTACTTTACTTGGTGTTTTCTTCCACTTGTACTCTGGTAGTGTTTGTTGCATTTTATAAAGGCAACTTCTTCCCAGTTTTTAAGGAATTACACCTTTGGTGCTAGTCGCCAGCCCCTGGCCTATGGAAGGAAGGCTTGGGGTAGTCACGATACGGGCCCAAGGGGACGGGTCGTGACACATATCCCATCACACTATCCCGTATGTCACTCAAAAAATACATCTTCACATCCTGTGAAAAATAAAACATAGAAATGGGTAAGCTCAGATGCCCAGTAGGGATAACAATATAGTTGAAAGTTTCATAAATAAGAATAAACATTTAAGGCAATGTATAACTAAAAAAAGACTTTTAAACTTGAACTTCAGCATAATATGGCAAAAATAAAATGAAATAATTCCATTTACTTATTCACATGGATATTATACTAATCAAATAATCACATGCTATATCAAAAACCACTTTCATAATGATGAAATGCATAATGTTAGACTATCATAACCACATAATCTAGGCCTTGTGGAAAGACTACAAATAATATTTTGTCAAGGCCTGTGCGGAGACAATACTTTGTCTCATTAGACCTAACGAATCATCGAGGAGCTATAGCGGGCTCCACCCGTCACTTATTGAGTCCAATGCATTCCTCATATGAACAGGTTTAAACATCACATAAACATTAGAATTAAAACTAGCATATGAAATGTCGATACAGTATCCATAAACCATTAATGGTATAAGAACAACACATCCATAGTCAAACATATCAAAAAACTATCAATACTATATGAAAGTTTTGTATCTTAATAAATCAACTTCAAATAAGATGAAAATCCATCAAATGATGTTTGTCATAAATGAAATAAAAACTATTTGAGGGAAATATCTCTTTTTTTGAAATCATTAAAAAGTCACATTATTATAAAATAAAACACTTACTTTGGAAATATTGTTATAATCTTGTAAGGTATGTTTCGATGATTTTATGATGGTGGAAAATAGTCACACCTGCCGTATAGGTTAAAAAATACATTCTTACCTTAATTCTGTCGAAAATGTTAAAAAGGACTTTGTTTGGAAAATGCCAGAAAGATTCCTTTATAAAATTCTTATAAAAATTCAAACAAGGGTATAAATGACTTTAACCAATAGTCGGTAAAATAGTAAGAATTATTTGAAATAGTTTTTTAAGATAGATGGATGTGGATGATAAAGAGGTCCAAGTAGATAATTACATATAAACAACCTCAGATAATGAAGAGATTGTGAAATAAACCCTTACCTTATAATTTTCCTTGGCAGGTTATCCTCTGGTATACTGGTGAAATAATTTTTATTAAATTATACAGGAATCATATAAATTAATATGATATCAGATATGATCTTTTAACATTTATTTGTTAATAATATCTTAGTATTATCATCGTTTCAGGTGTTTACTTACACATTTTATTTTATATGTTTTGTTACATAAGTTGTGTTTGTTATGGATAGGTTGTATCTTATTCATATCCATAATGATATAAATACTTTAAACATTATTTTTAATCATTAAATGAGAATTTTACTTGAATGGATATGATGGGGAATGAATCTCATCGCATTCTTAGAGACGGTAGTCCGTACATACAAACGAGCGACAATATCGTTCTTTTGATATGAAAATAATATATAATTGGATGGAATATCATATATAAAGAATCATTATAATTTTATATATATTATTTACTTCAATTACACATCATTATCATACCCATCCAAATAATATTGTTTTGAATAACAATTACAATGCCACATGGAACTGGTAAGCCGTACGTACACACGTATGGCGACATGCCATTCAAAGGATGGATAGAATACTGAATATGGTTGTACCATATTTATAATAACATCACAGTATATAGAAGATATTAGAGTTAATATTTTTGAATGGAAATAACAATGAAAGAAGAATTGTAAGAAGAAAGGAACTTGAAAGAGGGTGGTGAAATTATTACCTCTTCTTCAGGTTCTTCATTTTGATTTGATCAAAAGGGATCCTTAGGTTGGATTTCAGATTAAAGAAAGGACTCTAGGATGAAGTGAGGGAAGTTGAGAGGATATTTGGGTAGGGATTGGCTGAACCAAAAGCCTTTGAAGGTATGAATTTGAGAGAAGGGGGAGTGCCTTTTTATAATAGGGGTGAGTGGCACCTTAGGAAAAACTTAAAATATTATTTTATAATAAATTCATATTCAGTTTATAATGGATCCAAAGTGACTTATTTCGAGGATAAGGTGGGGATGGTTATAAATACTTTCAAACAATATATTTTAGATAATTTTGGGTCACTATATTAAACTTATCATTTATATGTGACTCTTAGTTAAATAGTATAACATTTACCATGTCTCTTTGTATTTTGATATTATATGGTTAATAAACTTACTATAACAAGCCAAGAGAACCCCAAGTGGTTCAATATTAATATATATAAACTTATCTATGTCATTTGGATTAACCTAATGTTTTTAGTAATAGAATATAAATTAATAATATAATATTTGTTTTAAATACTCCATTATGTCAATTTTGACACTATTTAATAAATGATTTTTTTAAGTACTAACAACATTATTAATTTGAAATAAACTCATTTAATCAATCCTGACATGTCATATTAACCTATAAAATTAGTTTAATTCATATGAAGTCTCATATTATATTTATTTGGATATTTATAATATCAATTATTTTAATATTTCATTAATTAGGTAATTACTGCATCACTATTCTGTCATAAATAAATTAAATTATTTAATGTCTAAAAATTATAAATAAAATACCATTATTTAAGAAATATATATATATTTTTAATGAATCTTTATAATCTAATTTATCTTATGTGTAACCCTATATCAAAAATGTTTTAGTTATTAAATGTTGATTTTAACTCTTTTTACTCTTCATTTAATTAAATAATAATAAAGGTCTTAATCTAATCCAAGTGGACCAAAGAGGTTAATATTTTATTTATAAGGTTGTTTTTGGTCGAATTACACTTATCCAATAGAATTAGGACATGTTTTAGGGTAATAATAATATCATTTTTACCCTTAATTACCCTATTTACTTTTAACCGTGGTAAATAAAAGTAAAAAGTAACTATTCAACAAAAACTATTTTTATCTTATTGACCAACATTTTACTCCTTGAAATTAATTATGTCTCTTTAATTTTTAAAATTCCACTCACAGAAGCAGTAAAATTATGTTTTATGTGAATTTGCAAATTCTCCTAGGAGATGGGTAAAAGACGGTGAAAAGTTCAATAAAATTTTTATATATCTAAAAACATTATAAACTGACTCCAATAGATTACATTGAACTTATATAGATATTATATATCTATTTTGACCAAAAATAAATTTAGATAAAATAAATAATTATTTAATTAAAAATTCAGTTTAAACTATAACTCAGTGTTTTTTCACTATTCATCAAAAATTAAACTATTTCAGAAAAATACCAAAAATTCAACCAAGGCTATTTTCGATATTACGAATCCAAAAATGAAGTCAATTTTGAAATAACAAATTTATAAAATTTCAAAAAGTGGATATTACTATTCATAACGGCTAGTTTGATTGGTTGTGGTGTGTGTTAGAACTCGAAGTTTCTTAAAACACACACTACTATATTATTCAAAGATAAGCGTACCGTGGAAGCTTGGGGTGTTACAGATTTGTTATGTAATTTCATAGAAATAATAAAAATTGAGACTAATATATTTAAATGGTTCTTTATGTTCATCTAAATGTCAATTGAAAAACAAAATATGATTTATTATCTCGGTATGACTTGGTGGATTAGGGAATCTATCAGAAATTGAATCTAGTGTGTATCAGTGAAAATAAATGGAAAGTTCTAGGTTAATCTTATGTTATAACACCTTTAGAAAAAAATCAATTTCTGGAAGTACTAGTAATTATTAATGTTCCCGATTGATATTCAAGAAACATATCAAAATGGGTGAACATAAGAGAGTTTTAGATGAAATCATTGAATACTAATGATTATCTTTTCCTTCTGCGTGAGTTGATTTCAATTGCAATTTTTTGTCTTTTGTCCAATAATGTTACATTTCTATTTATTTGGTAGTTCTTTTTGTTTAGATATATCTTTGGAAATAAGTTTTCTTGGCATTTCTTTTAATTGTTTTTTTCATAGTTTCCATTAATTTTGTGTGAGTTCGAGAAAATATTTCCTCCAACATTTTTCACATGCATGCTACATCTGACTGTCCATTTTCAAACCAAAATAATTCTATGAGGACCAGTTTCTTTCTATTGTATGTATCCAAATTAAATAAATCGTTACACATTTAATTCGTATGTCTGGGAAATGAATCATCCCGAATTCTCTACCATGAGTGGTTACTTGGCTTAAGAATGTATGGAGTTCTTCTCAGTGTATTTCCCTGATATTACAATGATAATGAACAGACCAATGTGAAATGAAGAAGAGAACTAACAAAAATTTGAACCATGTTTCCAATCACTCTCTTAAATAGGGGGAATTCTAGGATCATATACATTTTAAACATTAAGCTTTGAAGATAATGAGATGGCACATCACACAGTTTTGTTCAACTGTGATTTGTTGAATGACTACATAAAGTATGTAAATTAAACATATATATCTTATCTCATCTCATTTAATTTTACATATCTACTTACCTATTTCTATTTTTATCTATAGGGAATATAATTAAATGATATATGGAATGAATAATTCTATATCATTGAGAAGGAGAGAAACTTTTCTTAGAAAAGTGTTTTCTTATTTACTGAAATTAATGGTAGAAATATTAATGTAATAAATTAATTAAATAAATATTTAATTATGTTTAATATTCATTTATATTTCATGTATTGATTTTTTATACTAACTCTATTTCTGAGGAAATAATATCATCGTATGTTGGTCCTAATTCTATGGTTCTTGAATGTAAATCAATTTAGATCAATGAGTATAGATTTATAATTTGTGGAGGAGAAAAGAACAGGAGAACCCAACATGATGGTATTATGGTAACTACAATAAAAGTCTATTTTTACAATGAATCAGATAGTAAAACTTGATTTGAAAATGAATCTTTTTATGGAGTCATTTAAAACATAATTATATTAGATTATTACTCTCATAGTAGAGTAATTGTGATGAAATTTCAGTGGTTTGATTTGATGAAGAGGAATGGAACATTTATTGATTATTGTGAATTTTTAGTTTTTGACATGAATCACTCTGTTGGTACTGATGAATAATGAGTATCAGAATCAATGGCGAATTTTTTTTCTGCGAAATATCACCTTTGAACTAAATTTGGTGTCATTATTAATGTAATTCCAATACATGTTTTTATTATGGTGATGATGGAATTGACAGCATCCCAATTTCCATTAGCCTCAATCCATTTATTTCTATGATGACTCCAATAACTAAATTGTTAGAGTTCATTGCGAACCTGATGTTATGGTGGGAAATAAATAGAATCATTGATCCATGTTCTTATATATTTTGGTTTATCTCTTCTTGGGTAGTTATGGTTTGTATTATTCAATTTGATTTACTATTTGTTATAAATATTTGGTATCTGACAGGACCATAATGTGATTTTTCAATATTTATTGGTTGTATTTCTCTTTGAGTTTCATTTTATAATATATAATTGAACTATATTAAAACCTAAAAAACCAAACACAAACGAAATAATTAAATTAGAACAACTAAAAAGGGGAATTAAATTGGACATATTAAACTTATTGTTAAGAAAATCAAAACACCTTAAAAAAATTACATAATCAAAAAAATGGATAAATTATGTATCCCAAAATATGAACCAAATGACCTAAGAAAAATAAAATATAACAAATTACTTAATCAGTTAACAAAATGGAACCAAATGACCAAAAACATATAAAACCAAAAAAATGACCTAATCAATTGACAAAAATGTAAAAAATGACATAAAAATAAAAATTAAAAAATGAGCTATCCAAAATTAAACTTGATCGAATTGAAAATAGAATAAAACTATATCACACCTATGCTAAACCTATGAATTTGACAATATTATTTTCTATTTTTATATTCTCCCTAGTAAATTTTAAATTTGTTTATATCACTAAATAATGTATTTAGTTTTAAATGCATTATTCCTTAATTAAGGCATGTATAATCTTCTTTATTGTTTGGGTTACACATTATTTATCAATTTAAAATTACTTATATATTTGTTTTAAGATATAAAAAATGAAACCTATTGAGGAGGTGTGAAGAAAAGTGATGATGAACCACAATCATCACACGATAGAGAGGGGCGTTCCTCCATTAATGCATTTTGTGTGTATTTTATCTCAAATATATATATATATCAATAACCAATAATTTTAGGTTATTAATTTTATTTTAAACTTTTATAGAGGATCCATAAATTAGGTAGTAGTTTTTCAACGAGCAACCTAGTGGTCCCAATGCTCATGTTAGATGAATGAGGGGGTGGTACTAGAGCTAGGAATTCCATTTGGTGTACCTGATTAGACCCTATCCGTCCCACTAACACACCATATACCACATATTCATATCCCACAGTGTCGTTAGGGACACACAGGATATTTAAGCAACCCATGTTTTCGCTAGAATTTACATTTGATCCCTCTCATACATCTTTTCTATATCTGATGATTATTCCTACTGCACATTCATATCATGCATTCGGCCAGCCAACCAAGAAATATTCTTTTCCTTATAATTATTTATCTTTGATCTTATACATTCCTTATTCTTCAAATCATAATTTGAAAAATTATGAGCCTATGGAGTATACACTAATACCCACTCTATATGTACATGGTTATATTCCTTGATTGCCTGTAGATCCATCCACACCCATTGATCAGACTGTCGAACTTATATTTATAGAACCCTAATAAATATTTTAACCATATTTTATTTTCATTATAATATGTATTTATATAATATTTTTTCCTTCCAAAATATCTAGATATAATAATAAGAGAAATAGGTGTACATCAATGAATGTAGTGTGGAACCACAAATTGTAGTTGATGTTATACTATAATGAAGAAAACCAAATGATTACAAAAATAGTTCTAGAATGTAAGAGTTTTTTGGAAATGATTTACAAATACTCCGACATTATTCCCATTAGTGCAATCAATTGGAGAAACCTTACAAAAGAAGTCATGGATAATGCTTGGGAAAAAATATGTGTAAAAATATTTTGGATTTAATGTTATATTGTTATTTTATTTATATTAATTCATATATTGGTGTCGACATTGTTTTAATTTTATTGATGGTGAGGGTTTGAGGCCATCATGGTTAATGGAATTATTATATTTATGCAAATCCTATAAAATTTTGTTGTAAATTGGTTGGTGTGCTAGATTTGGCACTATTTTAGTGGTCGTACATATCATGGATTATTTTCCAATAGAACATTATCAAAAAATGATTACTCATTGGATAAGTACCAATTTCAAGGAATTAATCAAATTTGAGGTTTTTCAATGAAAATATTCATGTATTTAATTAATACATTATTATTTATTATTTAAATTTTTTATAAATAATCAGGAATAAATAAAAAAACACAGGTGTTAAGAAATACCTCAACAATTTGGGGTGGACTATGATATCAGACCACGAGAGGAAGCGGGTATAATAGTCATTTATAATTTTTCATTAGGATTTTCACATTCAATTATTTCCTCCGTAGTTCATTCAATTTATAATGTATTGGTATATAAATGGAGATTAAAACAAATAATTATGAACATAATAATATAAAACTGAATCAAACTGTTCATAAATAAATAAATTTTATTTCATTGCATAGAATACATTTTAAACAATTAAAAAATAACCAAATAAATATGAATTTAATTGACTAAAATTAAACTAACATGGAGTAAATATACTCAACCAGATATAAATCAAATTAAACAATACTAAAATAAACTAAATTAAACAATAATAAAGAAAACCTATCATAAGAAAACCAAATTGGATTAAACCAACATGAACTTATCTACCACATGTTTTTTTCGTCTTCATTTAAAATTAATATCCATTTTCTTTTAGTCATGAAATTAATTATTAGTAACCTATTTTCAACAATGGTTTCTGAAATAAAATGTCATTTCTTAGGGTGGTACTGAATATTGAATTGTGTGTGCCTCGAGAAAAACTATTTTTCTTGAGCAGAAAAAAAAATGAAAGTGAGGTTAACGAATTGACACAGTAGAAGATTATAATTTTTAATTTGTTGATTTAAAATTTTATTATGTATTTTTTTAGTTAATATTATATTTATATTTTTTTCATGCTAATTTGGAGTCCATTGATTCCCATGAAGCTGAGAATTTTGGGCCCAATGATCAGTTACAACATGTTTTGGGAGATGATTACCATGGTAGAGTATGATACCGACCTGGGAAGTGTATAGTCTTAAAATGGTATTGTCCCACTTCAGGTACCATTTGTTGTACCACTATCTTGGAAAAGTCTCATGAATAAGCATCACAGGCTGACGCTGAGGCATAAAAGTCCAAAAATGGTACTTTTGATGAATAACAGTCTGAAAGGGAAAATGATGAATTAATGAAAGTGAAGAATGTTTTATGTCCATAACATACACCATATACCACTAAATCTTATGATTAATATATTTCTTCGTTGAATTAATTATAAATTTCACCAGGTGGTAATCATAGTGGTGGTCAAGATGATTTCTTTCCAATCGATGGCGATGGATAGGATGGTGGCAAGGAAGAGGATGAGTGTGAGAGTAAGGGTATATATAAGGCTAAGGGAAAGGGAAAGGTTGAGGATGAGTAAAATGAAGAGGGAAATGATGAGGACAAGGATGAGGTTAGGGATGAGGATGAGGATAAATATGGGGACATAGATGAGGATGAGGATGAGGTTGATGATGATGGTGACCATAGTGATGGTGATGAGGGATGGATTAAACAGTTATAGTTTTCACTGATAATTTTGAAATTTGATGGTTGATGATTTGGTGTGACTAAATATATGTGTGATATTTTGTATGTTTGTTATCATTGTTTAAATGAATAAATTTTCATTTATTCTATTACCATTAAATGATTTCTTTGTTTCTTGAAGATGATTATGTTTTCATTAGATGGTTTTCTATTTTTGATTTTAGTTGAATAATTTTTTCATATTTTTATTGTTGGTATAAGTGGTTATGTTTTCTAGGTGTAGCTACATTGGAGTAGGGAGTTCTTTTTTATAGGTGCTTCTATAGAGAATTGTAGGATCTTATATGAAGAATTGCATTGGTGTTTTGTTTTGAAGATGATATTGTGAATTTCAAGAATTAAAGGTGCATCTTGAGTGTCTGTTGGGGGTATAAGAACAGTTTTATTACCATTGGTATAAAACTATCCCAGAAATTCAAGGTGAACTATTAGTATTGGACTTTCCCAATGATTCAAAATTGTTGGGATAACCCTATACCAAATGGTAGAAGCATTAGAATAGGTATATCCCAATAGTTTAGAACTATTTGAAACATGGAATTTGACCCACCATATATCAACGATTTCATAGAAACCATTGGTATAGAGCTATCCCAATATGTCCCATACCAACGGTTTTTGAAATTGGTGGGGTAGCCAATCGAAATGGTTTTGGTGGCTATCCAAACAGTTTGGTACCATTAGGATAGGTCATGTTTTCAGTAGTTATTTATATCATCCTGTGGGGATCATGAATTACCTTGGTTCGGGTAGCATGTCGGGTTCAATGGAATCATAGACCAATTGGTGACAGGCTTAGAATCTTTGTATTGTGAAGTACGAGAGAGAATTCAATTTTAAGAGGCATAGTGTTCATTTCATCCTCTCTAGTCCTAGATTTATTTGATATAGATGAATATAATTCATTAATATAATCTAAGTTGAATGATGTGTTGTGTTAATTCTTAGACCTCATGACTTTTATATTGGAACTTTCAACAACATTGGGATATAGGAAAATACAAGGTAACAAATGTCCTGCATGTCGAGTAACAATTTTCGAATTTGATGTTTTGTTGTATTTCGTATTTTTCTATCTTGATATCCTCAACCTTATTTTTACAATTCATTATATGATCAATATTAAAGACCATATTGATTTTTACTAACATCGATTTTAGTTTTTATCTCTTGATAGAGTCCCTTGTGTATTTCAGGGTGAGTGGGATCTTAGATCAAGGAGACTAGGTCATATTTTTCTTATATTGGAATGATCTCATGCTAGTTTTTAGAGATATCTATTTAGTCAATTTATCAATTTTTTATAATTCCACTTCCTATAATCGAAAGTGTGAACCATAATTTTTTTTATATTTTTTTGGTTCATCTCCCTAGAGATAAGTTTATTTCAATATTATCCTACTCCAACAGATAGTTCTCCTTTCTATTAAATAATATCATTTGAATACTATTTATTTCATAGAGTTTAATGTTATCCTTGTGGACCTTGAAGCCAAGGGATCTGTTTTTCATTGTATGTCACCTTTTCCTACCCCAATTATTTTTGAAAATAAGGAAGACAAAAGCCTCAATATTTTATTATTACTAAATACTTAATCAGACCACAATAATGAAAAAAAACTGCTTAGTATTATTGAAAATGTAAATTATTATCCAAGAGGATCTCAATGGTTTACTAATATTGACCAATGATAGAGGTACATTAAAATAAGTGTCTGGGAAAATGGTGTACTAATGATAAAATTTTGGATCTGTTATGGTAATTTTGAGTTCTGATTTATTCTATTCAGTCATACTAATGCTCCAAAAATATTTATGGAATTGTTAAACCATATATTTCAATGGTTCTTATAAACTATCATTGTTGTTTTTGTGGATGATAATTTGGTCCACATAATTTTATATTATGAATATAGGTTTTATTTAGATATCATCAATATGATCATGAAAAAACATAATCTTTATGAAAATAATTCTAAATGAGAATTTAGTACCCAATAAGTGTTATTTATATTACATTTTATAACCGATAGGTAGTTATCAGTTTATCCTAAAAGGATTCATGTTGTGATTTCATGGAAGCAATCATAGAATGCATTTTAAATTCAATTATTCTTAGGAATTTATAGTTTTTATATGTGGTTTGTTTATGATTTCTCTAATATTTTATATCTGATGATAGGTTTGACATGAAGGGTGTTATGTTTGAGTTGAATAATAAATCCTGAAGATTATTCAATGAACTAATGGTGGGTTTTACTTTTTATGTAGTCCTGATTCATTTGGAATTGGGATTTTTTATGATGTTTTATGTGATACATCAGGAATAGGATTGGAGTTTTTCAAGATATAAGGGAAGTTGGTGGAGGCTTACGGCTTTTTCCAATTATGTTCACATGAAAAAACAATCATCCCATGACGTTGATTTGGAATCTGTGATTCATAATCTCAAAAATGGTTCCACATTAGCATTGGGGGAGAAAATCATGGTATATTCAAGTCACAAGTGCTATAATTATATTTTTTTCTTAGATGTATCTAAATATAAGATAGATATTATGGGTTGAGTGTCTTTATAATTTCAATCTTCGTATCACATAATCAATGGGAAAAGGTAATTTGGTATCTGACATGTTGATTCTAAAGTTATTGACTCAAGTATTAAATGAATTGGAATAGGAGTGGTATCTGATGAGTTTTATACTAATTTGAGATTAGGAGTGTAAGTGACTAGTGGATAGGTTTTCAAAGCTTATATATAGGTTGACTCCTCATTTTATAATCATATTTTGATTTAAAGGTAATATAAAATGGTTAATAACTTTTTAGTATAATCCGTAATGGTGGGTATACTAAGAGTGACTGGTCTTGATCTCCCATTGTTGCTTTATGTTTTAAATTCAGTTTTGTCATTTGGTATCTTTGAGGAAAGAGTTGATGGATAACATACACTAGTATAGTTAGTTTTTACACACTGGGACTACAACGAGGTAATTTCATTTGTGACATTGGTATTGGTGGTCTGGGATGAAGTGGATTTTTTCAAACAGAGTTTAATTATTCCATACATTCCTATTGATTAAGGTGGTGAAGCATAGACTACAGGCTTGTTACAACCTTTCCCATTTTATTTTTGAAGTTGGATATGATATATAAATACTTATTAATTGGTTTAAAATATAATCCCAATTGGAAGGATGTAATTTGGGTTATCATTGGTCAACTTATGAAATCATATCAATTCTTTCATATAAAGGAGACATAGAAGGTGGAAGAGCTCAAGCACATGAATGTATTAGAGATTGTGAAGATCTAATAAGTTTCACTCATAATTTTTTCTGATAGATACCATAGTTTTCAACTAGTTATTTGAAGGGATTGAAAGGGGAAATGGGTACCCAATTTAAATTAATCACAAAATATAACTCTTGGATATATGGGAAGATTAAGCAACCCATTGATATTCTAGAGGATATGATTTGGGAGTGAATTCTTGATTTTGGTGGTTCATTGGAAAAATTATATTCCTTGGTCAAATTTTCCTATAAGAATAGTTATCGAGATTTGACTAAATTTAAACTTTTTAATCATTTTATGGGTATCCATGTCGATATTATTTATATTCGGAGGATTTGGTAGATCGTTCCTTGGATGTATCGAGTATTTTATAAGAGAAGACAAAAAAATGTATAGCTGATCCAAATGAGGTTAGTGGGAGGATATAGTCATAAAAAATCCTATACAGACCATCAAAGTCACCTGTTGGAGTTTAATTTTTGTGGCTTAGTTTTTCTCATAGTTTCACCTTTTATGGGACATTTTCAATTGGGTAAGTAGGGAAAGTTGGCATCGAGGTTCGTTATCCATTTCAAGATCATTGAACATCTTGGAAAGGTAACATATTAGTTGGAGTTTATATATCTCTAAAAATAGGTTCATTGCGTGTTTCATGTTTCCTAACTAAGGAGGTATGGACCAAGACATTCACATGTGATGGTATTGTAAGAATATGATCTTGATCCCATAACCTCTATTTGAATAGTTAGTTTAGATAATGGAGCTTCATAACAAGGTACTTTGTGATAAAAAAATTCCCTTGGTTCATGTATGATGTATGTGCGGATGGAATAACCATAAGAAATGTGAGTGAGAAATGATGATGAGGTAGAAACAAACTTCTCTTTTTGTGGGTCGAGAATCTTGGGTTCTTTTAAATGGAATGATGATTTTATGGATGGAAGAATTATAACACCCTCTGGTCACATGTATTCATTAATTTTATTTTAGATTACCTCTTGTGGTTATCTAAAGTTCAATGGAGTCATGGCATGGAAATTTAGTATTTTTAGGGAAAAAAATAACCAACACAATGTTTAATTGCACGATTGCTACTAACCTTGCGATATACAACTAATAGTCACCATAGTGTTTTTCATAGTTTGAGAATAGTTATTAAAACTGTATTAGTCTAAAAATAAACAATGAGGTTATCTAGGATTTGGTGTAGTGGCTATCACTTGGCTTGCCCATGGTTTTTAAAATTGTGTGTATCGTGCAACTTGGTTATGAATGAATAGAGACCACAACATGGTTAGTGAAGGGTTTTTTAAATCATGTTTCCTAACCATGTTCCCAAATCCAAACTTCTAAAAATGTTAAATTACATTTAAACCCATGGTTTTCTTATCTATAATCACTTTTTAATTCTACATTAGATCAAACAAAACCCTATAGGGAACTCTATAGGAATCCCACCTTAATTCCTTGGTGATCTTAGATCGTTTTGGGTGGATCTCATCATGATGTATTCGATTTTCTGATATGATATATTCTCATATTTCTAGATCTCTCCTTCATTGAATTTACCCTTGTTCCATTGGCACCCTTATAGGGATGTTATTTTTAAATATATAGGGTTTAATGGTGGAATAATGAAGTTTATTATTGATATAAACTTGTGAGAATAGTATCTCCTCATTTGAAATCTCTTTTTTTTACTATGACTAGTTTTCCTATATGGTGGAGGATGAGATCTATGTAACATGGTTATAAATCATTTATTACATAACATTCATGTTAATTTATTTATTTTTATTTAATAAATTGAATGATTTGAAATGGATGATAAGTATTTTAGTAAGTTGCGTCATTTTTAGAATAAAAATGGGGTTTTAAAGGGGTTATATTTTAAAAAAATATTTTTGAACTTCTTGTGTTTGATGAAATACATAAAGATGAATATGACTCAAAAAAAGATTTCATGCATGGATGTAGTAATGCATAATTTTTTAAAATGATTTATAAAATAGTGATAACGTTTTATTGTATTTTTTAAAACATATGACATTTGAAACCATAGGTTTTTAGTTTATTTACATATGAAAACCTTAGTTTATTTGACACCTCTAGGGATTGATATTATGGAAAAGTATATTTTTGAAGGACTCAATATCCGAAGGATTCATGGTATTTATTTCTTATTGTTCCTTTATATGCCCAAGTATGCATTCCCATAGGGTATAGCCCAACTTTTGCTTGGTTAAGTACCTGATGGTATTGTTTTATGTTTTATTTATCACATTAGTATATTTTGATATATGGTTTCCTTTGATTAATTACCTTCTTTTATCTCCAGTGTTTATACTCATAATATGTTGGCTTTATATATAGTCTCTTTTAATGAAACAAATAGTTGTTGTATGTAAAATTTATTATAAGGAAACTTCTTTATAAACTTGATATTTTTCCACGAAATAGCTGATTGTTTCATAGTGATATAAATTGTATAAATTCATGGAGGAATACTAATAGGAATTTTCCTCACACATTGTATATGACTTTTGGATTATGAAAATTTAAGAACCTGGATCTTCATTTCAGGTATGTCTTTCTTTTTTTTTGGAGTTTTTGATAATTTTTTCAGTTTCTGAAAATTTTTGAAGTACACACCGTGTATTCTTTTCCTGCTCAAAACTGTGTGCTGGCCATGTCCGGACCACACACATGGTGTGTAGAGGTGACGTGGAGGCCGATTTTGGTGGATTACGAAAAAACCCACTATGTGTCGTGTACTTTAAAAATACACATCGTGTACTTTTCTTTTTTTCTCACTAAATGAACCGGGGTCGTGCCTCATCTCCAAAAGCGTCTTGTTCTAGGTCTGCTTCGACCGAGAGATGATGTATGGCTGCAAAACATCTCAGGATTCCCGAGCCTCCATCTGTTCTCTGATTCAAGATCTGTCAATTAAGTTGGAAGCACAAGTGTGAGTTCTTCCTTCTTCATGCGCCTTGTTTTTCAATTCTTCCTCCTTCTCAAGTTATCTAAGGATGAAAGTTTTGTGCATTTTCTCAGATCTACGACGTTCTAGGGAGAATCATCCATCATGGGTCATGTTTATCGATCTTTTAATATCGAGGTAGGTGGGTTGTGACTTACCGTTCAATGTCTCTGTGTTTATGTGTAAATTTCCACTGATACCTGTGAATAGGGTATTGCCTGTTACCACTTTTTGCCTTCATTGTCTTCCTTCCATGCTTATATGCTTGTGTAGAAGTAATTTGACCATGTTAGAGGATAATTTTTTGTTCTTGTATGTTTTTTCCATTTCTTTGTTCTGTTTACGACCATTGGTTCTCGTTTGCCTTTGGCTGCTACCCACATTTTTGTGCCTCACTGTTATAGGTTGAAGTGAAACTCATGACATGCTTGTTTCTTTTAGACTATTTAGATATGTAGCTCTATAGGTGTACTTTGGTTAGCCAATTAGATCTATAGGTGTACTTTGGACTGATAGAATTGTTATTCACTAACTGGAACGGGGCTGAGAGAACCTGGTGCTATAAACTATAAGGGATAGACCGAGTGAGCTTCCCAGAGAGTCTTAGATATTACAGACTACGGAGGGGATGGACCGAGTGAGCTCCCAGAGAGTCTTTTATTTTAAAGACTATATGAGGCTAGACTGAGCGAGCTTCCTTAGAGAGTCTTACCTTGTTTGAATCTCTTTAAGAACCTTCCCAGGCTAGAGGAGGAATTGACCGAGTGAGCATTCTCAGATAGTCTGTGGTATACCTGAGGCTATAGGAGGAATTGAATGAGATAGATTTCTCAGTTAGTCTCTAGACCTTAGGGCTAAGAGAATTAGACCACGTTTTCTTCCTCAAGAGAGTCGCTGACTACCCTAGACTATAATTTTACGTGACCGAGTGAGCTTCCCCAGAGAGTCTCATAAATTTGTATGACCAATCCAGAGGGGTTAGGCTGAGTGCACTACCGAGAGGGTTCTGTTACTTCTTGTATATGACCAGAGGGGATGGTTGTGAGTACTTCTTAGAGGGTTTCTGGATTATTAGAATTTTGTTTCACTACTATTGATTTGTTGTGGATTGATTTCTACTATGTATCATCCTGTTTTACAGCTTACTGTTTACTGCATACTGCTTGTTGTTTCTATTTACTGCTTATTGTGCTTTAACTTGCCATATACTCACTGACTGTTAGGCACAAATCTTTCGGTGAATGGATACTGGTATTTTATCTCACACCCTGTTTGGTCCATGCTTCTGGGCCCAAGCAGACAATGTTGTTGTAGGTATAGACAAGGGAAAGCTCCATTCGACTTCTGGAACTTGATTGCTTGGCGCAGGAGAGCATGGGACCAAGCTTTGTCTTGTGATGCTAAGGAGCTGTTTACTCTTCTTTTGTACTTGTTTTGGTACTGTAGTGTTTTCCATCATTGTGACTTATTTTACTGCTTTCCTAGTTATGTATCATATATCATTTCATATATACATATGTGCTCCAGTTGTTGATTTAGTCTTCCGCTGTTATATTGTTGGTTATTTCTGCTTCCTCTATTGCATGTTTATTTTTCTTGTTCTGTGTACTCTTCCAATGAGGGCATACTTTCCCCACTATCACACCCAAGGCCCTCACTACTAGTAGGCACCCTCTGGCATTTGGGGAAATTCAGTTGAGGCCATGTGACCAACCGGGTATGGGGCGCCTCTAGGTGGATTTCGGAACCAGGACATTACAAAGTGGTATCGGAGGAATTCATTTCTCTTGCATTACTGTTTGGATACTTGACCAGAGATGGGATAGATTGGGTACTTGGTAATAAGTTGTTCTCTGGAGTAGCTAACCCGTGTACAGGGAAAAGTCATACTACCTCGTTTATTGCAGTTTTCTGGTCTTGAGATGTTACGGTTGATACGATTCCACCTAGAGTGATTCACATGCATTGTACTGTTATTGTTTTGATATTATGGTTCTATTTTTGTCTCAACCCAGTGATATGAGGTTATTCCATATCATGCATCAAATATGAACTTGTAGAAATCACATTCTATGCATTCTTGCCATGCCATTTAGGGTGCATTAGTGATTGCATGCTGTTGTGATAGACATTGTGTAGATTATGCATGTTGTTGTGATAGATGCTTGATAGAATCTCTGATACCTTGTTAGAGGATTGTTGTATTGTAGTTTGTTTAAATGAATTCCATGTTTTGATTATTGAGGTGTTATGGGCCATCTTGAATCAGAAATTGGTGGATCATGATCCTGTTTTCTCTTGTACATGATTGTAGGGGATGCCAAGCATTGATTCGCGGGGAGTATGGGCCCTCACGGATCGGAATTTGGAACCACTTTCCTATGTTTTTTGTGTTTCTGGGCTTCTATGCTGTTTCTGAGCTACTGCCCAACAAAACCCAGAATAAACAATGTGTACTTTCTGGTTACACACCGTGTAGTTTTCAGGCCATGTCTTTGACCGTGTAAGCAGAAACACAGTGCTCTAGAAATAACTTCAGAAACACTCCATGTACGGTATGTAAACGCCGTGTATTGTAGAGCCATGTACCCAGCCATGTCACTAACAACATGGGTCGGGGAAGCTCGAGTAGAACACGCTCTGTTGTAAAGTAACACGCCGTGTAGTTCTGTCTAGGTATCCGACCATGTTACGAACAACACGGGTCGGCGTGACCTTCTCTAAGACACACCGTGTTGCTTTCGGAAAAGGACGTGTAGTCTTTCCCAAGTACCTAGCCGTGTTACAAACAACACGGGACGATGTCACCTTCTCCTATACATGCCTTGTTCGTTCGGAACATGCTCTGTAAGGTCCAGCCGTGTAGACAGCCATGTAACTAACAACACGAGCCGCCGAGGCGGGGTCTAGTACATGCCGTGTACCTATAGAACAAGACGTGTAGTCTGGGGTTTGTTTGAACCGTGTGGGTTAGCCAAGTAAGGAGACTCAGGCAGGGGTTTAGAGTTCAAGTACACACCATGTGTGGGAACAACACACCGTGTAGTTTGGGCTGTTACATGACCTGTCGGCCAGGGGTACAAGCCCATGTTAATGTCTAAAGAAATCACAGCATGTAGTCGTGTTTTTTAAAACATGATAGTTTCTTTCCCTGTTTCTATTTTGTACCCCTGTGTTTCCAATCTTTGTTAATCCCGATCTAAGGTGTGCTTTTGATCTTTCAGAGCTATGCCTCTGGGACGTCCTCCGGTCGTGCGTCAGTTTCCAAATGGTGACCACACACCGGATACGGCTGACTAGGGACCTCCTACAGATCTTCCTATTGTGCAATCCATGGAACCAATAGTTATACCCATCGTAGGCGCCAAGGCGCAGTTCAGGGAGGAATTATTGAGGATGATGAAAACCTTCCAGGGAGCGCTGACTCTTGCCCTGTCGAAGGCTGAGTTGACGTGGGTTTTCCAGCAGCAGCATCCTCCATCTTTTTCAGGGGATGGAGGACCCCAGGGCACAGAGTCGTGGATAGAGGCCACACTGACCATATTTGAGAACCTATTGATCCCTCGAGAGAAAAGGGTAAAGCTGGCTACTTACATGCTCCGAGAAAATTCCAAGAGGTGGTGGGAGGTGATCTCATGGTCAGGGCATCAGCAGGATATGTCTTGGGACGAGTTTCGATGCACCTTATATGATTACATCTATCTGGAGACCCTGAGGGCCGATTTAGCCTGGGAGTTTATAGGTCTGCAGTTGGGTACGCTTTCTGTTATAGAGTACTCATCTCGCTTCACTGAGCTGAATTGTTTCACACCGATCCCAGCAGGATATGAGTTGTTTCTTTCTAGGAAGTTTGAGGGCGGTCTCAGGCAGGAGATCCGTTCCTAAGTGAATATCTTCTAGTTGACTTCTATATCATCCATCATTAATCAGGCACTGATCACTGAGCGCAATCTGAGGGATTTTTGAGCAACGAGCTAGTGTAGTTCATCATCCAGAGCTGGTATTCCTCCTACGGACAGTAGTAAGCGTCTCATAGAGTCTTCTTGAGGAGATCGAGGTTCGTGGGTTGCGTCTTCTGGCAGCTAGGTTGTGTGCTACCAATGTGGTAGGAGTGGGCATACTAGTCCTAAGTGCCATAGAGATCAGATGGAGTGCCGGTCTTAGGGCAAGATGAGACATCTTCAGCGTTTCTGTCACATCTTCTAACGTTCAGCTGGTGGTAGTGGTTACCCTATGACCCCGCGTTCAGGAGATGCTTCACCAGTTTCATACCAGTTAGGGAACTGGAGTTCTTCTGGCCATTCAGTCTGAGGTGGAGGACGTGGTCGTGGTGGTCATTCACCAGGTCATCAGCGACAACAGTGTGGATCAGCTCAGAGTGATCAGCCAGGGGCACAGGGGCGCGGTGCTGGCCAGCTTTTTGCTGTGGAGCAGTCCTATCAGAAGTAGGATCCTAGACCTTCTACTGTTCGAGGTACGATCTTAGTATCCTTATTTTTATCTTCTGCCCTTTTCGATACTGGTGCTTCACATAGCTTTATCTCTGTTGCTGTCGTGGAGAGCCTTGGGTATTGTATCTTTTCATCTTCCGACTTGTTGACTCTTTACACACCTTTGGGAATGAGGAAATATAGCATACGTCAGTGCAAAGAGTTCCCTCTTGAGGTTGTGGGGTGTTCTTTCATATGGGACCTCTATGTCCTAAATATGATGAGCTAGGACGTCATTCTTGGGATGGACTGGTTAGTTTCATTCCAGGCAGTCGTCGATTTCTATCACCACAGGGTGAGTTTTGTATCAATGGAGGGTAGATCATTCCATTGTAGAGGCGAGTGGGATGTCTAGGCAGGTAGATATGGACCAGATCATCATGGGAACGAGGAATTTATAGCTGAGATTTCCAATATTTATCTGGATGAATAGGGGACTGCATAGTTATACTTTCCTCTAGTGGTGGATCATTTCAAGGATGGCTTTCCAGAGTACTTTTCAAGTTTACCTCCGGAGCATGATTTAGTCTTCTCGATTGAGCTCGTGCCAGGAGTGGCACCATTGTCCATTCCGCATTATAGGTTGGCTACACCTGAGTTGAAGGAGCTCAAGAAGCAGTTGTTGGAGTTGTAGGAAAAGGGTTTCATCTGACCCAGTACCTCACCTTGGGGTTCGCCTGTCCTATTTGTGAAGAAGACAGATGGTACCCTTCACCATTGTGTGGATTATCAGAAGCTGAACCAGTTGACGGTCAATAACTGATATCTCTTTCCGATGATTGATGACCTCTTTGATCAGCTTTGAGGAGCCCAGGTGTTCTTGAAGATCGACTTGAGGTCCAGTTATCATCAGTTGCGTGTTAGATCATCAAATATTCTTCTGACATCTTTTAGGATCAGGTATGGTCATTTTTAGTATACATTCATGTTGTTCGGTCTCACGAACGTGCCTGTAGTTTTTATGGCACTGATGAACCGATTGTTCTATCTGTACATGGAATCTTTTGTCGTGGTCTTCGTGGACGATATCTTGGTGTACTCTCACACTCGACATGACCATGCCACACATCTTGAGATTGTTCTGAGTACACTGAGAGAGAATCGGCAATATGCTAAACTCTCAAAGTGCCACTTTTGGATGGATTAGATTCACTTCTTGGGTCACGTCATCTAAGAGGCTGAAGTATCGGTGGACCTATAGAAATTGAGAGCTGTAGTTTCATGGGAGCATCCAAAGAATGTCATTGGGTGTGGAGTTTTTTAGGGATGGTCGGATACTACATATGCTTCATACAAGACTTTTCGCACCTAGCAGCACCGTTGACAGGTCTTACCAAGAAGGGGGTGTAGTTTTTATGGCCAGGTTCTTGTGAGTCTGTCTTTCAGGAGCTAAAAGGGAGGTTGACGTCAGCACCGATAATAGTCTTTCCAGAGCTATGAAAGGTCTATACTGTTTAATTTGATGCTTCAGGTATCGGGCTAGGAGCTGTTCTTATGCAGGGAGATGGGGTCATTGCTTACAGGTCTAGACAGTTGAGGACACATGAGAGAATCAACCCAACGCACGATCTGGAGTTGGCAGTAGTTGTTCATGACATACATTGTTGGAGAAACTATCTTCTGAGAGAGAACATTGTGGTTTTTACCAACCAAAAGAGTCTCAATTATATCTTCACTCAGTGCGATCTGAATCTAAGACAGCATAGGTGGGTCAAGTATCTTCAGTCCTTTGACTTCGAGATCACGTATACACCGGGAGAGGGAAACACAGTGGCTGATGCTTTGAGTTGGAGAACCCATATTCAAGAAGTACAGGAGGCCAGCAGTAAGTGGTAGCTTATGGATCTATTCTCTTAGATGCATCTGGAGGTGAAAAACAGGGAGGGACATACCTTCCTTTCATCTGTAGTTGTTACCTCTACACTTCTTAATTGACTGCAAATGAGGCAGCTATCAGATTCGGAGGCCTTAGTCATGTGGGAGAGTGTGTTAGGAGGGGACCCTTTTCCAGGATGGAGAGTTGGGGAGGATGAGATCTTGCGTTTCCAAGGACACATATAGGTGCCAGAAGACATACGCAAGGAGCTGATGCGGGGTTTTCATTCCTCAGTTTGGACAATTTATCCTAGCATCACCAAGATATATCACGATCTTCATGGCCAGTACTGGTGGCCAAGTATGAAGAGAGATGTTGCATGTTTTTTCATGAAATGTTCTATTTGTCAACAGGTGAAAGCATAGAATCAGCGACCTGCAGGGCTTTTACAGTAATTACCCATTCTTTAGTGTAAGTGGAACGATGTCGCGATGGACTTCGTGACCGGGTTACTGAGGTCTCCTCGGGGAAGTGATGCTATTTGGGACGTCATCGATAGGCTTATGAAGGTAGCACACTTCTTTCCGATCAAGGAAACCTTCACTATTGATGATCTGGGACAACTGTATATCCGGGAGATTGTACATCTACATGGAGTTCCACACTCCATGGTTTCAGATAGGGATGTTCACTTTACCTCTCGGTTCTGGCAGGGACTTCAAAATACCTTGGGTACATAGGTACTTTTGAGTACGACATACCATCCCCAGACTGATGGCCGATCTGAGCGCACGATCCAAGTTCATGAGGATATTCCCCGAGCTTACCTTCTAGAATTTGGAAGTTCTTGGTAGAAGCATATAACTCTTGTGGAGATCGCCTACAATAATAATTTTCAGGCGACTGTTCAGATGGCTCCATACGAGGCTCTGTACGGTAGTCCATTCCGATCACCCTCATGCTGGCTAGAGGTAGGAGAGGTAGCTTTCATAGGACCTCGTCTTGTTCAGGAGACCTCGAAGTAGATAGATTTGATTTGGAAGAGGATGGCTACAGCACAGTCTTGACAGAATTCTTATGCTGATCAGCAGAGACAACCTATGGAGTTCGAGGTCGGAGATCAGGTTTTCCTGCGTGTCGCACCGAGGATGGGACACAAGAGTATTCAGAAATAGGGTAAGCTTTCACCATGGTACGTAGGGTCATTTGAGGAATTGGAGAGAGTTGAGCCGATTGACTATTGGTTGCAACAACCTCAGAGGTACCGGGCTATGCATGACTTCTTCCACGTCTCTCAACTCCGACGTCACTTTTCAGACCCAACTCATGTCTTTCAACCCGAGGAGGTTGAGCTCGAAGCGGATGCGTCGTTTAAAGATCGTCCTATTTGGATTTTCGATCACAGTACAACGGTTCTCCGAGGCCGATATGTTCCTCTAGTACGAGTTCTATGGCAGCACAGGCGAGTGCATGACGAGACTTGAGAGAGGGAGGACGAGATTCGATCGTAGTGGCCAGAGCTATTCAAGGTTTTTTTATCTATGCCCATATAGGGAAATTCAGCGATGAATTTATTTAAGTGGGGATGTTTATAAGAAACTAGATCTTCTTTTAAGTTATGTATTTTCTTTTTTGGAGTTTTTTAGAATTTTTGGAGTTTCTTGAAATGTTAGTAGTACACGCCATGTAATTTATGAGTACACACCGTGTACTCTTTTCCCGCTCAAAACTGTGTGATGGCCGTGTCTGGACCACACACACGGTGTGTAGGGGTGAGGTGGAGGCTGATTTTGGAATAGTATAGAAAAACCCACTACACGTCGTGTACTTTAAAAATACACGCTGTGTACTTTTCTTTTTTTTCACTAAACGGACCGGGGTCGCGCCTCATTGCCATAATCGACTTCTTCTTGGTCTAGTTCGACCGAGAGACGTCGTACGGCCGTGAAACATCTCTGTATTCCCGAACCTCCATCCGTTCTCCGATTCGAGCTCTGTCGATTGCCTTGGAAGAGCAATGGTGAGTTCTTCCTTCTACATGACCCTTGTTTTCCAATTCTTCCTCCTTCTCAAGTTATCTAAGGTTGAACATTTTGTGCGTTTTCTAATATCTACAATGTTATAGGGAGAATCAGCCATCGGGTATCAAGTATATCGATCTCCTATGATCAAGGTAGGTGGTTTTTTCCTTACCATTCAATGTTTCTGAGTTTATGTGTGAATTTATACCGTTACTCGTGAATGGGGTATTGCGTGTTACCCCTTTTTGCCTTCGTTTTTTTCCTACCTTGCTTGTATTCTTGTGTAGAGGTAATTTGACCATTCTAGAGGATAATTTGTTGTGATTTGATGTTTTTTCCCTTGGTTTGTCCTTTTTACGACCTTTGGGTCTCGTTTTTCTTTGGATGTTACACCTATTTTCATGCCTCGTCGTTATAGGTTGAAGTGAAACTTATGACAAGCTTGTCACCTTGTAGACTGTTTAGCTAAGTAGCTCTATAGGTGTACTTTGGTTATCCAAGTAGCTCTATAGGTGCACTTTGGCCTTATAGAATTATTATGCACTGAATGGCACAAGGCTGAGGGAACCTAGAGCTATAGACTATAAGGGATAGATCGAGTGAGCTTCCTAGAGAGTCTTTGATATTACAGACTACAGAGGGGATGGACCGAGTGAGCTCCCAGAGAGTCTTGGATTTTATATAATACGGGAGGGTAGACCGTGTGTGTTTTCTCATAGAGTCTTACCTTGTTTGAATATCTTTATAAACCTTCCCATGCTAGAGGAGGAATTGACCGAGTGATCTTCTTCAGAGAGTCTGTGGTATACCTGAGGCTGTAGGAGGAATTGACCGAGATAACTTCCTCAGAGAGTCTCTAGACCTTGGGGCTAAGAGGGTTAGACTACGTGATCATCCTTAAGAGAGTCCCTGAATACCCTAGACTGTATGGGGGAATTGACCGAGTGATCATCCCCAGAGAGTCTCATAAATTCATATGACCAAGCCAAAGGGGTTAGGCTGAGTGCACTACCCAGAGGGTTGTGGTAGTTCTTGGATAAGAACAGAGGGGATGGCTGCGAGTACTTCCCAGAGGGTTCCGGTTTATTAGATGTCTATTTCACTACTATTGATTTTTTTGGATTGATTGCTGCTATGTATCAACCTGGTTTACAACTTACTTTTTACTGCATTCTACTTGCTGTTGTTGTTTACTGCTTATTGTACTTTTACCTGCCATATACTCACTAACTGTTAGGCACGGATCTTTGGGTGAATACCTACTAGAATTTTATCACACACCCTATTTGGGCCATACTTTTGGGCCCACGCAGACTAAGTTGTTTCAGGTAGAGACAAGGGAAAGCGCCCTTCGACTTATGGAACTTGATTGCTTGGAGCAGGAGAGCATGGGACCAAGATTTGGATTGCGATGCTGATGAGATGTTTACTCTTCTTTTGTACTTGTTTTGGTACTGTAGTGTTTTCCAGCATTGTGACTTGTTTGGAAGCTTTCCTAGTTATGTATCATGCATCGTTTCATATATACATATGTGCTCCAGTTCTTGATTTAGTCTTCCGCTATTATATTGTTGGTTATTACTGGTTCCTCTATTACATGTTTATTTTTCTTCCACTGTGTACTCTACCAATGAGGGAATAGTTTCCCCACTATCACACCCAAGGCCCTCACTGCTAGTCGGCAGCCTCTGGCGTTTGGGGTAATGTGCTTGAGGCCATGTGACCAACCGGGTATGGGGCGCCTCTGGGTGGCTTCCGGAACCAAGACGTTACAAAAAAATGGTTTTACAGGAATTTGGTAAAAGGAAGGACATCAAGTAGTCTTCTGGATTCTCTTATTTTTTTTCAACTTCTAACTAAGAGTGGTTTGTGGTGATGGTTGGTCACACAGAGGCATGATTTAATTCTTGTTTGTTTATAATTTTAGGTACATTTTTTTCTTGTCCTCTTATATCTCATGGATGTGTTTTTTTATCTCATTTCATACTTTTTTATCTACTTCCAATTAAACATGAATCTTATTTAGTTCTTATATTGATTATTTTCTTATGGTGGGTCATCTGGGGTGACCTATTAAATCAATCTAGTTTGGATCATTACATTGGAAAATATGGAGTGCTCAAAAGGTGTCACTAAACAAAATAATGTGTTTAGAGGGGGTTATAACCCCCTTTAAATACTTTTGTTGTGGCTATACAAAACCAACAAAAATATTTCAATCAAATATTGTTTGTTGTAGTTTTTAGTAATCTCTAGTAAGTTTTAAAACATTATATGTAGTTATTTTAGACGGGGTTTTAACCAATTATAATTTCAATAAAAAAATATTTTTAACTATTTCTAACATAAGATTTTTTTATAAAAAATGAATGCAAATTTTGGATGGTTGTGACTACCCTAAATTGTTTTTTATGTATTTAGAAATTGAAAAAAAAATATGATAGTATTTTGTTTTATTTTTTTGTAAGAAGATCCCCATTACTTTGGGGCAGTTGTGATCCACTAAGAAAATTTCTTAAATTATATTCAAATTTAAAAGAAGATTATTTTAATTCATTTTATTATTTTGTAAAAATATCACTCTTACTTTGTAGAAGTTGTGAACGACCCCAAATATGTGCTTATGTTTTTATAAAAAATGTTAATTTTTTTTGAAAATGGCCCACTCTAGGTCAACCGACCTCACACGGCTCCTCAAACAACCTAACATACTAAACATAATTTGCGAACCAAATGGGTTTTAAACACCCCTTTCTGCGTGGAAGGAACCTCACACCCATCCAGTATGCCACTTCAATTTTTACATGTATATATATATGCATAGGTTTGTATTTATATATAGTAAGGTATCTATAAAAAAAATAATTCATGTATTGAAATTGATTTAAATATATAACCTTACATATACATTTATGTATACATTAATATATTTATAGCTATATTATGTATAGAGATATATTATATTCTTTAATGTTATATATTAAATACATTATATTAATGTACAAACAAATATAAATATGTTATATAATAAAATATTGAATATATATATATATATATATTTATATAAATTAATGTATTCATATTTATATTATGTATATAGTTATATTATATAAATTCCTATTATAAATTTCATAAAATTATACACTAATATAAATATGGAATGTATTTATAAAATATAGAATAGAATATACATTAATGCATTCATATTTATATAATGGATATATTTATATTATATACATTTGTATTATATATTATTAAAATATATTTTGAAAATATAAATATATACTATAAAATTATATGTTATGAAAATATATATTATAAATTTATATATATATATATAATACAAATACATATTCCATTATGAAAATATATTATACTAATACAAATATATATATATATTGATTTATTTATTATTCATTTATATATGTAAAAATAAATATATTTATATTATATTATATACAACACAAATATTCTATTGAAATATACACACACACACACACATAGGTACAAATATAAATTATATTATATAAATATATAAAAAAAGTATATATTATATAATACTAGTCGATAAAAATATGGATATTATATATTATATATTTATTTGTATGTAATTAAAAAATAAATAAATATATATATATTATATAATAAAATATATATTGATTATTATATTTATATGTATACAAAAATATATATATTATACATTTATATATTATCAAAATATTATATATATATATATATAATATTTATATATAGATAAAATTTTACATATATTTATATATAAATATATTTTATATACATAAATATATCTATACATATATTTAAATTTATAGATATATAAAGGTATACTATATATAAAAATATATATATGTAATATATAAATTTTAATATTTATTTGTATCTTCATATATATTTTTATATATACATATATTTTCATAGTATAACATAGAAAAATATTTATAAATAAATTTGTATTATGTATACTTATACACACACATAAACATACAATTTTTTATAAATATACATATACATATATTTATAGATAAATATATATCAAAATCACATAATGTATATATAGATAAACTTATACATACATTCACACACAAACACAAATGTGTATCTATATATTTATTTTCATACTTATTTGTATATATATATATATAATGTGTTTATATATATACTAATTGGATAAATATTATATAATATTTATTTGGATAATATAACTACATAATATATATACATGTGTAATATATTATAATATATTTATTTCTATATTTATTTCTATATACTTACACTTTTGTATTATATATAAGTATTTATTTAAAGTATTTATATAATGTCTTAATATAATAAACACACACACACAAGCACATATATTAAGAATTGATATTGAAAACATATAGAGTGTCAAACCCCCCTCTAATTTAATAAATTAGCGGTGGTTTTGAAATATGTACCGCTAAAATATGAAATATATTTTACAAAAATTAGAGGGGTTTCTATCTCCATCCAATTGATAAAATTAGCAGTGCTTAAAAACCACCACAAATCTCTCATATTAAAGATGATTTTAACCCCCTCTAATTTTTTTATTTTATATTTTAGGTTTTGTTAGGTTTATACCACCAAAAAATTAGAATTTTGAGATGATTTTCACTTAACTACAAGTAATATAAATGAATATTTAGTTAAAATAATGTTAGAAACCTCTCTAATAAAAGAAATTAGTGTTGTTTATTATCCATCTCAGAATATTTTTCTTTTAATTTTAGCCTTGGTTATGTCAAAACCACTACAAATTTAATATTTAGTGGGAGTTTTAACATAACCCCTACTAATATACATTAATATTTAATTTTGAGGGGATTGTGAAAACCCTCCTCTATATAAATTACCCTATATTAACTGCTTGTTTGTAGTTTTGAGGAAGATAGGATAGGAGATAACCTTCTATTAGAGAGGGGAGGGGATCATTTGGAATTACGTAATATATTAAAATAATAAATATGAATTTTCATAATCAACTAGAACCAAATTGAAATATTTCAAATCTAGGATGTGAATGGTTCAAAATTATATCATCTAGTAAAATTTAGACATGTTCTAGTGATGTTTTCATCTTTATTCCTTAGTTTTATCCCACATTAACACTTTTGATGATTACTATGATATCAATGTCTATTTACACTATAAAAGTCAATAAATTTACAATAAAATAAAGAATTAATGTATATGACAAATGGTTGATATCATTGATTATATCCCATTAAATTAGACTAATATAACCATACTATGAATTTTAAATAAATAAATAAAAAATTATTTAACATAATATACAATTAAATCCATTTTCAGGACTATTCACAATGTTTGACTTTATTAACATAAATATTATATTGGAATTCAAATATAAAAATTTAACACATCACTAATAAAATATATTAATATAAAAATTTCACATAACAAAATAAAACATCCATATTTTATTACAACTAATGATAAAAATAATTATTTACTTGATTTCTCCATTCCATGATGAATCATTTTGTTGGTGCTGGGTAAAACCTTAAGGGAATTATTCCATCACTAAAAATTAAAAATAAATTTCCATTTTTTAAAAAATCATTCATATTTGAATTTAACATTAATATCCACAGGTAACCACTTTATCCCTATGAAAAAATATTAGAGATATTAATACTAAGAGAGTGACAAATTTGTATTTTTCATTACATAAAATAATATTTAGGTTGTTATCATAGAAAACTGATAAGAAATTGCAAAATTTTGAACCTTGGATGGTTATGGTCGAAACAAACGTATAAAATAAAATATAAATGATTTTTAAGGATATTTTTAGCAGTTATATGATAGTATTAACCCTTTTTACTTTTTTATCCAAACCAATGTTTCAAATACTTACTGTAATTACTATTTATAATGACCAAAAATAAAGGGGACCTATTTACAAAATTTCCACCTTATGATAATAAATGTAGAATTAAATGGTCATGATTTAATTTAAAAAAGATTCAAAAATAAATTTTAATATAAATTCTTAAATTTCAAAGAAATATTGTTTTTTTAAAAAAATTTATTTAAGACCCCAAATGAACATATACTAAAAAGAGGGGTAATAATAATTCATATTTAATTAATTAGATTTTTCCTAATTAAATGAGTCTTATGTTACTTTATTTTAAATGTAAAAACATAATGGTACTTTTAAATTAAATTATTTTATGAAAATAAATGACAGTTTTATAGAATTAATTATTTTGAACTATTCACTCAAAAAACATATTTTTAGAAAATATCCAAAAAAATTATTCTAAGTATGTTTTAAATTGATGATTTCAATAAAAAGGGATTTATTCAAATTAAATTTATAAAATCTAAAAATTAATATGTTAAATAAAACCGTATAATATATAAAATGGAACTTATTGTGAATAAAACTATTTCCAATTTTATTCAAATATTACATAATATTATAATAAGTAATATAACTATATAAAATATAAATCATTAACATTAATAAGGTATTAAATTTATATACTATTACTTGGGTTGTCACATGATCATATGATCATTATTCTTTTTGTCTTTTGATTCAATTCTTAATTATGAAACAGTTTTAATTTTTCAAAACATTCATACTTTTTTCTCATTATAAACACATATCCATACAAACTAAATTCATCAGTAATGGGGATGAGTATCTAAATATTTCATTGGATTGAGTACTCACTATTCCATATATATCATTATATATGATATGCAATAGTCCACTATCGATTTCACCTTTTAGACTAAAATCATATTTCACTATCTTACATAATAATCAAAATCCCAATTTTAAAACTATTCATAATTGAATGGTTCCAATAACATATATTTATAGATTATTTGTACTTATTTCATGTTTATATTTCCAAGTCATCACAACCAAAGATAGAGGGATTAGAATCAAAGCTAACATTTTTATTTTGTTTGTTCTAAAAAATATTATCCATATATAGAATATATAAAGAAATTATTATATAAAAAATTAGATAAAACATTTCATTCTTAAATATAAAACATATATATTTCATTATAGTGAGGGAAAATCCCATCGTGTTTAAAAGTATATATAAGTAAAATTTTAATTTTTTATGAGAACATGCAACCCATTTTCCAATTCATTTATTATTCCTCTTTGTAAAATCAGACCATATGTTCCCACTTATAATGTAATAACTCATACTCTATTACCAATATAAAAGTCTACATCACCCTTTTCAATTCCCTATTATCTTTATGTCTATGTTTATCAGCACAAATGTGTGATGAATACCCATATCTTATACCAGTAAGTCTATAGAGACCCTTCCTTTTCATATATTCATATTACCTATTATTTTATGAATATTCAATATAATTCCAAAATACACGCCTGAGGATCGTATAGTTCTTGTATACTTGGAGACTAGATAAAAAATATTATTGTTTCATTAAATATCTTTAATGTATCCCATAAATATATCCCCATTTATTACACTTCATAGAAATACCCTACTAAAAGAATATCTTCATGACCTAGTGAATGGAAACATAAGAAAGGGTGAGATGAGATACTCGGTAAGGGTAAATATGGTAGATATCAATCGATGATATCATGAAAGAATAAGATAAGAATAAAGGTACGAGATCATGACCATAATGTTAAAACTTTCTTTCCCAATATATCAATGTTCATATACAGGACTCATTACATAAATATTGGTAGTTTGTAAGACAATAATAATAAAGTAAATCAATGAACATGAGCCACGAGAGAATAACATATACATAGGAATTTTAAAAAAAAATATTCTCATAACGATATGAGCATTTACAAATAGAAACTGGATCATTCATTAGGTAAAATACATGAAATTAGGTGTAGATACCCGAAGCTTGACGTATATGGACATTAAATTACTTTTGCGGAATACTTAGTACATAACAAAAACACACACACAAGGACCATAATAGTTTAGTGTCTTTGGAAACTCAGAATATAATCTTCTAATCATGGGAAAAGATCTTCAAAATCTCCCATAAAGATATTCCTTTTTTTAATACCTAAAACCATTCTTTATATCCTCAGGAAACGAAAACATAAAAGGGTGATCTCAAATGCTCAATAAGGGTAAACAAAAGAAATATCAATCACATCATATTCATAAGAACAAAACATTTTGGAAATCTTAACCTGCAAAAGAGATCATAATATCATAACATGGGATAAATCATAGTAGTGAAATGTAATCACAATAATCATAACTTAAACCATGAAACATTGTTTCATACACACATAATAATGGAGAATCATTTCTTATTAGTCAAGACTCATTGCCAAGATTATCTTAGTGGACAAAGTCCATTTTTGAACCGAGTTCACTCCTCGTTTCAGTCATGTTTCACTGAACCAGTTTAACCTGCTGTTCCAACCATGTCTATCTCATGAGATATAAAATCTTTACCCAATGCATTGGAGGGAGATATATGTCCCACCTATCTCTTAATGATACAATTCTTATGTGTGCCACAAAATCATAAACCATACATCATAGCATAACTCATGTAATAAAAATGGGTATCTTAAACATCGTGACATCATAAAACAATTCTTATAAGATAAAGGAATTCATAAAAATATTTCCATCACAACATAATAAAATCCATGTAATAACAGGGATAGAAATAGAACCCTGTATTATCTTAGATGGAAAATAATTTTTATAAAACTCTTGAACTCCATTCTTGAGGAAAATATCCTATCTACTTCAAAATCATTTTTCCTTTCTTAACATGTCATACAATTTTAAACTAAAAGAAGTTGATTAAAAATAAACATGAAAACTTATAAAGGAATATTCTTGGAAATAATGTTTTAAAAATCCATTCATGCCGTATAAGTTAAAAAAACATTCTTCTCGTACTTTTGTCAAAAAAGTCAAAAAGTACCTCATACGAAAAGATGACAAAAGATTCTTTTCATATCTTTTACTAAAAACTCACTGAAGGTTAAAATTAGATTTAAACAATTGTAGGTGGATGGAAATAATATTACATATTGAGGAAACATTGATGTGGATGAAAAAATACACCCCAGTAAATTCGAAAGTATAAACAATCTCGGATAAAAATTAGATTGTGATATTTCCCTTACCATAGGTCTGATTTGATTCGTAAGTGTCCGAACCTCCTGTATAATGATTTAAATAATGTCATTGACTTATTCCAGAATCATAATAATTGTAATGATATCATATATGGTTCACTTATGACTTTATATTACACGTTATTTTGTAAATTCCATGTTAAAGAGATTTTTGGGTAAAATCATTTCATTTTTAGTTCGTGTTTTGACTTGTAATTATTAATATGATTACGTAGATCATGATTACTTAATTCCAGATTATAAAACATGATTTATATATAATATATATTCAAAATATACATATACATAATAGATCAGTAAATGGAAAGAAATACACCGTTCATGGAGATGGTAGGTCGTACGTACGCATGAACGATGTTTTCATTTCCTTATTGAGTTGAATGGAATTAAGTAGATGACATACATATATATACACATAAATCCAGTATCATTATTATGTCATATATTTCATGATTACTTATTATATATACTTTATAATCATTCATGAATGGTTAACGTGGAGAATGAATCTGATCGCGTCATGGAGACGGTAGTCCGTACGTATGCACGAGCGATGATATCGTTCTCATGGTCGTGGAATTGTATTGGAGTGTATGTATACTATTTCAGAATAAATATCACTTTAAAATAATCATATATAGTTATTATTTACCCCATTATACCCATCCAAGTAAGGTGGTGGTGGAAAATAGATTACACTACGGCGTGGAGACGGTATTCTTACGTACGCACGCGCGGTGATTTCGTTTTCTGTAGGATGGATAGATGGTGAAATATGGTTGTTTCATAATTATAATAACATATCAGTATATTATTGATACTGATGTTATTAATTCATAATGAAACAGCCTAAGAAGAAGAATTGGAAGAAGAAATAAAGTTGAAATAATCGGTAACGAACATTACCTCTTCTTTGAAGCGCCTCTTTAAGATATCCTTTTAGGGCACTAAATTGGACTTTGAAAAAGACCAGAACCTCTAGGATGTTGCTAGGGAAGTGTAGAAGGGAATTTGGCAGGGTTTGGCCGAGATTGAAGGCTCAAAGTGGTGTGAGGAAGAGAGGGAGGAGGTTCCCTTTTATAAGGGAGGAGAGGGGCTCCTTTGGAATAACTAAAAATATTATTTTATTATAAATCCAAATTCTGTTTTAAATAGCTCCAAATTGATTTATTTCGAAGCTGAGGTGGGTATGGGTCAAAATCCTCCCATCCAATAGAATTTAGACAAGTTTAGGTTCCTATTGTAACATTATCATTTATATTTAACTTTATGTTAGATAATTTTACTTTTACCGTGTCTTTTTGTGTTCTTACACTATAAGGTTAATAAACTTACTATAAAAAGCCAAAAGAACTCCTAGTTGTTTATTATTAATATATATAACCTTATATAAGTCATTTGGCCGAACCTTAGATTTTTTGGAATAAAATAACAATTAATAATATAATATTTATTTTAAAAACTATTTTATGTCAATTTTTACACTATTTAGTAATTGATTTTTTTAAAACTCATAACTGAATTATTAGTTAGAAAAACGTTAATTAAATCCATAATAACATGTCATATTAACCTATAAAATTAGTATAATTCATAAAAAGTCTCAAATTACATTTATTTGGGTATTTATAACATCAATTATGTCAATATTTCATTAATAATATAATTACTGCATCATCTTTGTGTCATAAATAAATTAAATTATTTAATGTCTAAAAATAAAAAATAAAATACCATTATGTAGGAAATATTTATATATTTCTAATTAATATTTATAGTCGAATTTATCTAATGTATATCATTATATTAAAAATTATTTTCTTATTAAACATTGATTTTAACTATTTTAACCCTTCATTAAATAAATTAATAATAAATGTCCTAATCTAATCCAAGTGGGCCTAAATGGACATATATTATTCATAAGGTTTTTTTGGTCGAATTACACTTATCCAATAGAATTAGTACATGTTTTAGGATAATAATAATATCATTTTTACCCATAATTACCCTATTTTCTTTTAACCGTGGTAAAAAAGTAAAAAGTTACAATTCACCAAAAATTATTTTCATCTCATTGAACCACATTTTACTTATTGACATCAACCGTGTCTCTTGGATTTTTTAAATTATACTCATAGAAGCGGTAAAATTACGTTTTATGAAAAATTAATTTTTTTTACTACCACTTAGTGGTTTCACTATTCATCAAAAAATGAAAGTTTCCAGAAAATACCAAAAATTAGGCCTAAGATATATTTGATATTATGAATTCAAAAATGATGTCTATTTTACCAAATTCAAAACATATTAGTTTCATTAATTAATTTAAAAATTAATTCAAATCGTCAAAACAAATAGCATGTTCTTAAGAGATAATAACTATCAAAAGATTGATAGTTGTTTATGTCTGGTTTAAATGTGAAATTACATCCAATAACCAACATTGTATTAAATTTTAAAAATATAGTCTAAATATACTTTAAAACCACTCTAATTAATAATTTATCACTATTAATTATTTCTATTAAAAAGGTTGTTTTTAATAAAAATTTAGTAATTTTCCCTATTCCTCAGAAAATGAAAAATATCCGAAAAGTGCCAAAATTTCACCCTAAGCTAATTTCGATAATCCAAATCCAAAAATGATGTCCATTTTGAAAATAAAATTTACAAAATTTCAAAAAGTGGTTATTACTATTCATAACGGCTAGTTTTAATAATATTTTAATAGCATATCGTTGTTTAGTGAAACTCGGTATTGCGTACTACACATGCTATCGAGAAAGGTCGTGATTGTGTGTAATGCAAGGCAAGTAAAGGATGCGTGTTATGAAAGCTTCTTTTGGTTTAGCATACAACACAAGACATTAATGAAATTAAAAAAATATTTTTCATAAAATCTCTGGGTGTTACATTCTACCCCCTTTAAAATGAATTTCGCCCTCGAAATTTGTCGGGGTTATAAATGGTTTACTACTCGAAAGTTTCTTCAATATAAAATCATTTCGTAAAAAGGAATACCAAAACCAATCTTTAAAAACAAAATTATGAAACGTAACGGTTACCCAAATAAACTAATCACTGGGTTTCCACATAGGTGAAAATATGGATATGGAAGAGAAATCTAACCATCATGTTCTGATGGAGAGTGGTAGAGAACATGGCTTTGGAAAAGCTAGAAATCACAAATCCTTAAATTTGTGACGATCTAAGGTACCATCTGATTCATCAGATATAAGAGCACTAGGGAAACATTTTTGGTTTTCAAGATCATTTCCCTAAAGTTGAAGAATTTCAATTCGAATAAATACTTACTTTATTTTGGTATAATCTCATTTTTGTTCGTGACTTGAACAATTTCCACTTCATCTCTTAAAGAAATGAAGTTGAATTTTTTATTCGTGAAGTGTTAGCAGATCATGTGATAGAATGACTGGTCATTCCGTCTGTCTCAAACAAATGGTTGGAAAAGTTGTCACGAAATACATAAGTCCATCTATAGTGAGATTAATCATATATGGTTCCTAAAATGGACTTATACTTCATATATAATACTAATTAATATAATAAAACTAGTTTATACTAAACAGGGACTTCCTGTAGGCCAGTGGTAGGTGATAAAGGCCAGTCGCACTTCGGTTGTGGGTTCGATTCCCACAGCCTTGTCTGACGCGATGGGTTGTCGCCCGTCCTGCAGGTTTTCCTTTTTCTAAAGCTATATTACTATAACATCCCAACAATAATATTGAAAAAAGTTCTATCCTTAAACAATACTAACTTCTGTTCAACATAATCCATTCCAATCTTTAGGCTTATCTAAAATACTTCGGTCCAAGATCATAGTATAAAGGAAATGATTACTTGAAATGTCACATAACAATCACGTGAATGCCATCATTTATCCCCCATATATCATAAGATATATCTTGTTGGTCAAATTACAAACATGTGAATAACTTAATCATGTATTCTCTTGAAGAATGAATACCCATTAATTGAACCATAGTGAAAACATGAATGCAGTTAAAAGTTAACACTTTCCACATACCAAAATCCTCAAAATTATTTATACTCAAACCATGATATCACTTAGTCCTTATATCAATCATGAGATCATGAATACAATCAAACATCTCATTATCTTCTTATCCCTTCATTATGCACATATCATCTACTTACCAAAAATATCTCAATCACTTTCTATGGTTACCGGTACCATAAAATTATTGAAAACCACAATAGACAAATTCATAAATATTCCAATATTCTACGATACTATATACAACATTATTTTGGAATCCCATTACATAAACACTTAATCATTCCACAACATCGTTTTCATATTCAACATCGCCAATAGTGATCGCATGTGACTTCCCTTTGTCCTTTTCCATAAGTGGTTGCTCATGCCGATCATCACTAACCCTTGGATTAGGGCATTTATTAGCATAATTCACTATTTCCTTGAACTTGAAGCATTGAAGTGTTGGTGGTGCGTTCTCTGTATCCTTTTCTTTATTCACATCCTTAGAAAACCTTTTTCCATTACTTCGACACTCAGCTGCTCGATGACCTTCTTTTCCACACTTAAAACATTTTCTAGACCCTTAAAGATAATATCCACCATGCTTCTTTCCACACTTTGAGCATAAGGAAACATTCATCTTCTTTTCACCATTATTCTGAGATTTTTCCTTGGACTCCATATTTCATTTCTTGTCAAAACTATGAGATGGATAAGTAACACCAAAATCTATTTCTACCTTGATAGCACAACGCACAATTTCTTCATAGCTACCGAAGTCTCTTATATCTAATTCCCTTTGAAGATTTGGTTTTAAGCCACTGAAGAATCGATCAACTTTACATTCAGGTTGGATGATAAATCCATATGCATACCTTTCAAGCCTTGTAAAATTCGCTTCGTATATACCAACAGATTCATCATCCTTTTTCTTTAGTTCAAGAAACTCCTTCTCCATCTTTGTTCGAAGAATACGAGGGAAGTACTTATGGAAAAATATGTTCTTGAACTCGTCCCATTCCATGGACTCAATTTCATCTCTTGGCCTCGTATTCTTGATAAGATTCCACCATTGATCAATATCACCTTCAAAACGATACACTGCTAAGATGACTTTAAAATGTTCAGAACATTGAAGAATTGAAAATATCTTTTCAGTAGTATTGATCCATTGTTCAGCAACAAGTGGATCAGAAGACCCACTGAAAGAAGGTGGACGTTGCCTCATGAAGGACTCAGTAGAATATTTTTCCCTTCTCTGCTCATTTGGAAGTCCAGAATGATTCATAGCTTGTGTAAGTATTGAAATAAGATTTTTCACTCCATCTCCCAAAACATTTGTTTGTTCAAGAGGACAATCATTGCATTTTCCATTACATTGATCAACATTGTTCCTTCGGGTTCCATCCATCGTCTAAAACCCAAAAAGAATAGTGTGAGAGGAAAAAAAATCACACTAGGGAAAAAAATATAATAAATGGGGAGTAACTTGAATATCTAACATCTTGGGTTACCGTAATTCTAGTACTATAACTTATACTTATACTTAACCTTAGGGGCATCCCTAGACATACCTTAGAAATATCTCTAGGGATCTCACTAAAGTTCTCGCATCCTAGTTTCCAAAGGTTGACTAAACCTTTCCTCTGATACCAATTGTAGAGACCCAATGATTGACGTACATGGACATTACATTACTTTTGCGGAATACTTAGTACGTAACAAAAACACACACACAAGGACCGTAATAGTTTATTGTCTTTGGAAACTCGGAATATAATCTTCTAATCATGGTGAAAGATCTTCAACATCTCACATAAAGATCTTCCTTTTTTTATACCTAAAACCTTTCTTTATATCCTGGGGAAAGGAAAACATAAAAGGATGAGCTCAAATGCTCAGTAAGGGTAATAAAAAGAAATATCAATCACATCATATTCATAAGAACATAACATTTTGGAAATCATAACCCGCAAAAGAGATCATAATATCTTAACATGGGATAAATCATAGTAGTGAAAAGTAATCCCAATAATCATAACTTAAAACATGAATCTTTGTGGAATACACATATAATCATAGATAATCATTTCTTATTAGTATAGACTCATTGCCAAGACTATCTTAGTGGACAAAGTTCATTTCTGAACCGAGTTCACTCCTCGTTTTAGTCATGTTTCACTGAACAAGTTTAACCTGCCGTTCCAGCCATGTTTATCTCATGAGATATAAAATCTTTACCCAATGCATTAGAGGGATATATAGGTCTCACCCATCTCTTAATTATACCATTCTTATGTGTTCCACAAAATCATAAACCATACATCATAGCATAACCCATGTAATAAAAATGTGAATCTTAAACATCGTGACATCATAAAACAATTCATATAAGATAAAGGAATTCATAAAAATATTTCCATCAAAACATAATAAAATACATGTAAAAATAGGGATAGAAATAGAACCCTATATTATCTTAGATGGAAAATAATTTTGATAAAACTCTTGAACTCCATTCTTGAGGAAAATATCCTTTCTACTTCAAAATCATTTTTCCTTTCTTAACATGTCATACAATTTTAAACTAATAGAAGTTGATTAAAAATAATCTTGAAAATGTGTAATGGAATATTCTTGGAAATAATGTTTTAAAAATCCATTCATGCCGTATATGTTAAAAAATATTCTTCTCATACTTTTGTCGGAAAAGTCAAAAAGTACCTCGTACAAAAAAACGACAAAAGATTCCTTTCATATCTTTTACTAAATACTCACCTAAGGGTAAAATTGGATTTAAAAAATTGTAGGTGGATGGAAATAATATTACATATTGAGGAAACATTGATGTGGATGATAAAATACACCCCAGTAAATTCCAAAGTATATACAATCTCGGATAAAAATGAGATTGTGATATTTCCCTTACCTTAGGTCCGATTTGCTTCGTAAGTGTCTAAACCTCCTATATAATGATTTAAATAATGTCATTGTCCTATTCCAGAATCATACTCATTGTTATGATATCATATATGGTTCACTTATGACTTTATATTACCCATTATTTTGTAAATTCAATGTTAAAGAGCGTTTTGGGTAAAATCGTTTCATTTTTCGTCCGTGTTTTGACTTGTAATTATTCATATGATTACTTAGATCATGATTAATTAATTCAAGAATATAAAACATAATTTATATATAATATATTTTCAGAATATACATATATATAATAGATCAGTAAATGGAAATAAATACATCGTTCATGGAGACGGTAGGTCGTACGTACGCATGAACGCTGTTTTCGTTTCCTTATTGAGTTGAATGGAATTAAGTAGATGACATACATATATATACACATAAATACAGTATCATTATTATGTCATATATTTCATTATTACTTATTATATATACTTTATAATCATTCATGAATGGGTAATGTGGTGAATGAATCTCATCATGTCGTGGAGACGGTAGTCCGTACGTACGCACGAGCGATGATATCATTCTCATGATCATGGAATTGTATTGGAGTGTATGTATAATATTTAAGAATCAATATCTCTTTAAAATAATCATATATAGTTATTATTTACACCATTATACCCATACAAGTAAGGTGGTGGTGGAAAATAGATTACACCACGGCATGGAGACGGTATTTCGTACGTATGCACGCGCGGTGATTTCGTTTTCCGTAGGATGGATAGATGGTGATATGGGGTTGTTTAATACTTATAATAACATATCAGTATATTAGTGATACTGATGTTATTACTTCATAATTAAACAACCTAATAAGAATAAGTGGAAGAAGAAATAAAGTTGAAAGAATCGGAAATGGACATTACCTCTTCTTTGAAGCGCCTCTTTGAGATCACCTTTTAGGGCACTAAAATTAGTCTTTGAGGAAGACCAAAACCTCTAGGATGTTTTTAGAGAAGTGGAAAAGGGAATTTTTCAGGGTTTGGCCGATATTGAAGGCCCAAAGGGATGTGAGGAAGAGAGGTAGGAGGTTACCTTTTATAGGGGAGGAGAGGGGCTCCTTTGGAATAACTAAAAATATTATTTTATTATAAAGCCAAATTCGGTTATAAATAGCTCCAAATAAATTTATTTCGAAGCTATGGTAGGGATGGGTCGAAATCCTCTCATCCAATAGAATTTAAACAAGTGTAGGTTCTTATTTTAACCTTATCATTTATATTTAACTTTACGTTAGATAATATTACTTTTACCGTGTATTTTTGTGTTCTTACACTACAAGGTTAATAAACATACTATAACAAGCCAAACGAACCCCATGTTGTTTATTATTAATATATATAAACTTATCTAATTTAGTTTGCCGAAACTTAGATTTTTAGGAATAAAATAACAATTAATAATATAATATTTATTTTAAAAACTATTTTATGTCAATTTTGACACTATTTAGTAATTTATTTTTTGTAAAAATCATAACAGAATGATTAGATTGAAAAACATTAATTAAGTCCATACTAACATGTCATATTAACCTATAAAATTAGTGGAATTCATAAAATGGCTCAAATTACATTTATTTGGGTATTTATAACATCAATTATGTCAATATTTCATTAATAAGATAATTACTACATCATCTTTGTGTCATAAATAAATTAAATTATTTAATGTCTAAAAGTTAAAAATAAAATACCATTATGTAGGAAATATTTTTATCTTTCTAATTAATATTTATAGTTGAATTTATCTAATGTATAACCCTATATTAAAAATAATTCTCTTATTAAACTTTGATTTTAACTATTTTTACCCTTCTTTAAATAAATTAATAATAAATGTCCTAATCTAATCCAAGTGGGCATAAATGGACATATTTTATTCCTAAGGTTGTTTTTGGTCGAATTACACTTATCCAATAGAATTAGGATATGTGTTAGGGTAATAATAATATCATTTTTACTCTTAATTACCCTATTTACTTTTAACCGTGGTTAACAAAGGTAAAAAGTTACTATTCACAAAAAATTATTTTCATCTCATTGAACCACATTTTACTTACTGAAATCAACCGTGTCTCTCGGATTTTTTAAATTCCACTCACAGAAGTGGTAAAATTAAGTTTTATGAAAAATTCATTTTTTTAACTACCACTTAGTGGTTTCACTATTCATCAAAAAATGAAAGTTTCCAGAAAAATACCAAAAAATAGGCCTAAGCTATATTTGATATTATGAATTCAAAAATGATGTCTATTTTACCAAATTCAAAACATATCAATTGAATTAATTAATTTAAAAATTAATTCCCGTCATCAAAACAAATAGCGTGTTCTTAAGAGATAATAACTATCAAAAGATTGACAGTTGTTTATGTTTGGTTTAAATGTGAAATTACATCCAATAACCAACATTGTATTAAATTGTAAAAAGATATTCTAAATATACTTTAAAACCCCTCAAATTAATAATTTATCACTAATAATTATTTCTATTAAAAAGGTTTTTTTTAATTAAAATTTTGTAATTTTCACTATTAATCAGAAAATGAAAGTTATCCGAAAAGTACCAAAATTTCACCCTAATATAATTTCGATATTTTGAATCCAAAAATGAAGTCCATTTTGGAAATAAAATTTAAAAAATTTCCAAAAGTGGTTATTACTATTCACAACTGCTAGTTTTAATAATATTTTAATAGAATGTCGTTGTTTAGTGAAACTCGGTATTGCGTACTACACACGCTATCGAGAAAGGTCGCGATTGCATGTAATGCAAGGCAAGTCAAGGATTCCTGTTGTGCAAGCTTCTTTTGGTTTAGCATACAACACAATAAATTAATGAAATTAAAAAATATATTTTCATAAAATCTCGGGGTGTTTCATTAGGCCCTCACATAAACTTGTGGACTTGAAAGCTAGGTCAACACTTAATCTTATGGACATGAAAACCAGGTCAATGATTAATCTTAGTGTCATGAACCCAGGTCCATGAATAACCTTATGTACATTGTGAACATGTATTCTGGGTCATGCATAACATAATTAACTCATGATTTATCCATATTTACCCAATTCATTAGACAGATGTGATATGCTCACCTGTTATTGGTTTATAACAGAACCACCCATCCTTGGTTTATAATGAAACCAAATATCCTTTGATAATAATGAAACAAACCTTATTTGGTTATAATATAATCACTATCCTTATTTTAAAATTGAACATCCTATCACATAAAGAAAACTATAAATATTTGTACCACATGATTGTAAAACATTCATCATTTCATCACATAATAACCTAAGAAATAGAAACTAGTTTCATAAAAATTTCATCAATTCATCATTGAATAACCCATAATAATAAATGGGTTTACCAAAAATATCATCAACATTATCATAAAAAAATTTATGCACAGTAGTTGTGTGGGGTGAAAAAAGTTAACTAAATTCCCCTAAGGGTGTAGTAGTAGTAGAACAAAAATCATTTCTAAGGGGTAGTGTTTAAATTTATTTTTCATGGTGTCAATGTAAATTTTTGAGCAAGATCACATGTACTCTTATGAAAGGAAACAAAGACTTTAAAAATTCATGAAGTTAGGTAAGTGATTACGGTTTAGGTTATACACTATTTTTTAATTCTGTCACAATATTTCCTTTATAAATATTTTATCATTGTTAATTCATAAATTTAGGGGATTCACAATAAGTTTTCATTTTTCATTGTTGAATAATTATTTTGTTTATGAAATTAATTCTCACAATTTAATTTCATAGAATATTATCTATCTAATGTTTGAAATCCATAATGATTCTATGTCACTCCAAGACGATAAATAATTTATTATATAAAATAATTAAGTAATTTATTGATTTTTTTAAGTTTTAAGAAATTTGGAATTTAAATTTTATATTTATAAGTGTTTTTTCATAAGATCACATTTGAATAATGGATAGTGGAAACCATGAATTTTTTATTTGAGGGAATCTATGATTATTAGAATATACAACCTCATTGTTGATTGATTGTTTCCATAATAATTTTCCCTACCCATGTAGTGTGTTTAGAGGCTTAGATCCGGCCATAAGGTTGGCACAAAGTATGTCCAGTCATGCAACCAAACTGTGTGAGATAAAAAAGGGAAAAAAATAATATTTTATTATTTTTGTTGTATTATTATTATTTTTGTTATTGTTTTTATTATTGTTGTGGTTTTTTTATCATTATCTTAATAATTAGAAAACACCCAAGGGGTTCCTCCTCACCCGATCACCCCCACCCATTCCATTCCTCATTTGATGCTACCCAGGTGGGATCTCAGTGCATTACCCCCATCTCCACTAATCATTTTTGTCATTTTTATATTGATTCCTTATGTGATCACATCTGGTTAGCTTCTCATCTCATCATCCCTATTTTATAAATATATCTTGGCTTCCAGCCCCCATTATATAGCATACATCTTGGAAAAACCCTAGGATGTGGGTGGTGATTTTATTTTGTGATTTTCAATTCCCAAGGATTTTGAAACTCAATTTGAGGTTGGTGTTGTGGTGTTCATTGAAGGCACTGATTTACAAATCCTTGAATTTGGATTTCATACACGTATATATATAATCGTACACATGCGAGCATGTACACACATAGAAAAACACAGATATATCCTCGTACATATTTCATCATAGATATGGGAGTCTGTAAATTTGGTCAAAGGGTACATATATATATATATATGTTATTGTGTATATGTTTGCAAGTGTGAAGTGGTCATCATTAAAACTGACATGGTTTCAGGTAGGTTACCCTATGTCTGAGACTTTAAATTTAAAAATATGATTGGTTTTGTTTTTTATTGAGATTTTTAACTATATTACAATGTTATTAAATAGTATAAAAATGTTGTTTTAAATATAGTTGGTTTATTTCATGATTCATAGAACTTTTATAATGTTCCACTATGGGTTTCTCTTATTAAAACATGTTTCCATGCTAGTTTTGAAATTATATGAATCTTGGGCACTTGATTTGTTGTCCAAATGATTTTTGATGGGTGAATTAAAAATGTTGAATTTTTTTCTGTCATTTCCTCGATTTTTATATTAATGTTTAATTACATGTTTGATTTTATAATGATCTAAAAATGGTTTTTTAAAATGGTAAAAGGGTTTTTAATATTTATAAGGATCCATTGGTACCTTTGAATGTTTTCATGAAATAGTGAACCTCGATGTATAATCTCTACTATATGTGTAATTCACATGTTGGTATTGGGAGTTGGGCTTAGCATGTGTGATTGATTTTCATGACTGAGATGTTGAAATTGTGATTGGTTCATAACATCCCAATTTTTATAAATCCATGGGATCCTCGGAATAATAGTCATATTCGAGTGATATTTTATATTTATTCCTTATTAAAATAAATATATCCCCCTGGAGTAGCCATGCAAGTTGTTCCACTAGTGAGTCTAGTTTAGAGAAGTCAAGTTGGTTATTCACTTTGGATCACATTGATAGGATAAAAAATGGTTCCGCACTAAATAATTATAGGTTATCTTCACATTATCTCTAATTATATCCCATGATAACTATTTTACAAGAATTTTACTTTCGCTCTTTTTTTTGAAATATTTATAAAATCATTTTAATTTTCATGATTTTAATAGAAACTCTTACTTTATCACTTATCAACATGTATTCTGTAACCCACTATTTTCATAGAACATGTTACATGTTTTTCACTAATTTTCACTGAATTTTATAATTAATTTCATGTTTCTTATTATAAATTGTTTTTTTAATGATTAAATATTTATAATCAGTTTAGAATAAATAAAGGATAATGGTGATTTGGAATTACTGGATTATCACATGATTTAAAAAGGAAATTAAAACCTTATTTTTAAAATATGTATTTCAAAATAGAATGATATGGATATATTTTTAAAGTTATGGAATAGTAAATTGAAATATTTTAATCCCTAATAATCATATCAGTGATCATTCCTACTCAATAATTTTCAGTTTTAGGTTCTTCCATTATTATATCACTCTTAGAGTGACCATGGTTCTGTGACTAGTAGAGACCCATGAGGTCACTTGGAGATATTTTTTGATGTTTAGTTCGGTTTATTTTCATCTTAAAATGTTTATTTTATTCAGGATTCCTAAAACTAGTTCCCAGCCCTAGAGGATCAAGAATGCCTCAGAAGACTTATCGTGGGATACCCTAAGAGCCCAGTTTAAGGGGTAAATGAGGGTGGCTCATTAAAAAATGAAATTAGAGAATTGGACCATGTTATTTGTGAATGTTTGATAGTATAGAGCTAAGATTTTCTAAATTCAAGGTGTTAGTCAGGGATTGGTTCATGATCACCATCGATTTAAAATGGCAATTTAATTTACAGGGTGTTCTATAATGGCAGTGCCTCAAATCCAAGCCTAGATATTGAATTATTTTGAGGAGGTTAGTTTTTGATTGTTTTTTTTATTTAAAATAGATAATTGGGTGGTATATTTGAAAAAGTCCAGAGTTTGGAGAGGATTTTTAGAGGGATATAGAGGTTTCATGGTTATAGTTCATGGTCTGTAGAACCATGGACATACTATGCAAATGCATCTATTGGACATAGATGTTCACACATGATTTTATTATTTTCCAAAATGTTGTATAGAAAATTCATGTGTAGTAGATGTTTTTATATGGTTTTTTAACATTGATATGATGAGTGTTGAGTTACATTGGTTTATCCTTTGTGTGGGATTATTTTGGTTTTGGTGTGCTTCCCTTGGGTTTCAAAAATGATGATTAGTTTATCAAAATTGGAATTCTAAACAAAAACATTCGATTCTTTGAAAATTATATGGAAATTATTTTGAAAAATTATATGGATTTTTTTGTATTTTTAAAATGTTGGTGTATATATGGTTTCAAAATTAAATTGGAAATAGGTGGATGTTTTTTTCTAGTGACCCTTGCTATTACCTTTGAACATTCACATATGTTTTATGTGTGTGATGGGTATATGTTGGTATATATGCATGATTGGATATAAGAGGAGGAGGGTGTGGATACATATGTGACATTTCATATGATACAATTAGTCAGTGTTTAAAAAATTAAAAGTTTGATTTGGAGTTTCAAAATAGATTTCCAAGTAGAAAATTTTAATGTTTTTTATTATGGTAAATTAATTGATGTTTATACATGTTTTGGGTTTGATAATGTATTTTATATGTTAGGTTTGTTACAGAAATTGGTGTTTTGAGTTTGGGTTTCTATTTTCAAATGGGTTTGGATGTGGGAAACAATTTTCAATTTAAAATAGAAAAAATGTTTTTTTTAAATGGGGTTTTTGTTATTCACTCTGATGAATTCTTTGAGTTGAGGTTTTATTTGGTTTTGGGGTGATTTTTTCATGTTAGTAAGAATATTCTATCCAAAGAGATCCAAATTTTTCCAATGGGTCTCTTTTAGATTTTTTGTTTTTCATATACTCTAAGTGTGGTGGTGAGGTTGAGTTATATTTTTGTTTTTTTACCTATTTCTCATTTTAGTTAAGGACTGTTCGGGTTTGTAGGATACAAAATCACAAAAGTTTTTAGTAGGGACAAAAAACTGTGAAGGGGTATGTATACAAGTTTAAGGATATTGTTTATTATTCTCTAGAAATAGTGTTGAGTTATCTGTTTAATTATACTTTCTTCATATTCGATCTTCATCATAATATTGAGGATGATGTTCTCTCATTCGAGGAAATTTTTTCTTGAATTTAGTGGATGAATAATTTCTATTTAAGATGGTTCTTAAAGGAAAACCTATATTGGTTGGAATTACAGTTCCTTTGGTTCCCATGAAGATTCCACATCCACTCTGAACTGTGAACAAAATAAAATTGGTCCTAAGAAGTCTCCATTGTCAGTTCCAACTTCTCATTCATCAGAAAACCCACTCATTTTCTTATAATGTGTTAGGTTCAAGAACTATTTTATCATTTTTCATAATCCTCCAAAGTCTTTTCCATATTTTATCCATTTGATAAATATGGAGAATCTTTTTAGACTATGTGTCAAGAAAGATAATCCTTGTTCAGAGGTTGTTATCTCTTGGCTACGGGGAATGGGATACATCAAGCCATCATGGATCTATTCATAGGTCCCATAGTAAATCTTCTCACATAGTAGGATTATTTCTAGTTACAGGGTCTGTTTATCTAACTTGTAATCTCCAACATTGTATAGGAATCCTCTTGAGTTTTCATGTTTTAGTTTTTCATTGTGAGAAATTTATTAGGATCTTGGTTGTCTTTTTTCCTGGAGGTTTATTTGGTTGTACCTCATGGATGGATAATTTTAAATGGATGGCCTTGTTATGGGATGGTTTTAGTTTTTGGGTAGTTATTTTTTGGATATTATTATGTATAATGGTAATTACGAATCTTGGTTGAGTGATTAATTTTAGTCTCTTTTATTGGGGCCCCCTTGTGTTGGGGTTTGGTCCATCTTAGTTGGTTTTTAAATAGTAAGGAGACCCACTATATATATTATCTTTATTGATTTCTCTAGAGACGTTCATGTCTGGCTTTTGAAACTGAGTGGTCAAACATAGGTTGTCATCCTTCCTTTGTTTTGAGTTTTGTTTTTTGGTTTAATTCTGATGGGAGGTTTCTACATTTTTCCTTTATTCAAGTTTGATGATTTTATGAAGTCAGAATGCATCATAGTGGGGAGAATTTTCACACACTAACCGAAACACATTAATTATTTTTTAATCATTTAATTTCATTAGCTTAATTTTTGAGTTTTATGTTGGACCATTATTTGAATTTTTAATTTTTTGGTTTTCCAACATAGGTGCATGGTTAGCACATGGTTAATAATAGTTGTGTGCAAATCATGTGATGGCCTATATTATTTTTAGCAGATCCGACCGCATAGTTAGTGTGATTATTTCTTAACCATGATCCCTAGACATGTGAGGTGTACAAAGCACCATAGTGGGCCATACTTTTGGTCCATAGTTTGGTCAAACTTGCAACCGAACAGTGTAAATTGAAAAAATGGAAAAAAATATTTTATCATTATCATTATTTTTTTGTTTTTTTTATTATTTTTCATTTCATTGTTATTATAATTATTATTATATTATTAATAAGGACCCCCTAAAGTGGGTTCCTCCTAAACCTCTCGCCCCCACCCCCTCCCTTCTTCATTTAACACCACCTTACAGGGTTCCCAACACACAAACTTCCTCCTCTCCACCCACCTTTCTTGGACATTTTTTATTCATGGTGTGATATCCTTTGGTTAGATTCTACGGTCTACATCCTCCATCTTTTCTCCCTATTTATATTTTTCATTTACTTCCCTTATGTTTCACAAATATTTTTTGAAACCTATGTTGTGGGTAGTGATTTTATTTTGTGATTTTTGGTTCACAAGTCCCTTGATAGTCAATTTAAATTTGTTGTTGTGATGTAAATTGAAGTCAATATTTTTTGTTCTGTAAGGATTTCTTCCATGCATATACATAGGTAATCACATACACACATAAATACATAAGTATATCCTCCTTGAACATATTCCCTTATGGTGAGGGTAATTACTAAATTGGGTCAAAGTGTACATATATATATATTTGTGTGTGTTTGTGCATCTGTGAAGGTGTATATATGTGAATATCTAAAGTGGACATTGTCAAATGAGGCATTGATTGATGTATGTTATCTTATGACCATGTTGTTCAATTGAAAAATATAATTTATTTTTTTATTTGTTGTTTTAATTAAATTTTAAAGTTAGTAAATTATAGAAAAACATTATGTTGAATGCAGTTGGTTTGTTTCAAGATTCTCATCACTTTTCTCTTTTTTCATTATGGGTTTCTCCTATTAAATTATGTTTCTGGGATTGTTTTCAAATTTCATACATCTTGAGAACTTGATTGGTTGTCCAAATGATGCATGTCAGATAAATTGAAAACTTACAAAGATGTTTTGGCCTTTCATCTAGTTTTCTATAAAATTTTAATGACATCGTTGATTTTCCAAAGAGATCTAAAAAGATATTTTAAATTGTAAATGGTTGTTTTCAAATTATGAGTCCCATTTGTTACCATTTTATGTTTTCTGGAAAATATGTAAACTCCACAAAAACTATCAAATCTAGGGTAAATTCACAAGGATGGTTTTAGGATGTGGTATTATTAAATGTGATAGAGTTTAATGATGGATATATTGTAATTGGGCATTCTTCCTCACATCACACTTTTTCTAAATCCATGAGATCCTAGGCTGTGTGGTGAGAGTTAAGATATGGTTTTTATTTTTTAATAATTATATTTAATAGATCCCCAAGGAGTATACAAGTGGTATTTACCACTGTTTGGACTAGCTGAGAGCATCTATGTGGGTTATTCACTTTGGATCACATTGATAGACCAGAAAATGCTTCTGAACCAAGTACATCTACGGTTTATTAACTTGGTTTCTAGTTATATCACATGATAATAATTTTAAATGAATTTTTCAATCACTTGTTTTGTGTTATTCTCATAAAAATATTATAATAATTGTTATTTTACTAGAATCTCATAATTTACAATCTATCAACATGTATTCGGTTACCCTATTTTCAGTAGAACAAGTGATATATTTTTTTTAATTAATTTAAGTAAAATTTTTATTCAATTAATGTTTCATCTTAAAAAGTGGTTTATGAAATGATTTTTATTTATAAACAATTTTTTAAAGATAATTGAAAAATGTTCTTTGGAATTATAATCTTGAAAATTATTTTAAAACAGAAATGGAAACCTTATTTTAAATATATATATTTCAAACTAAAATGAAAGTTTTTGGTTTTTAAATTTAATTCATAAGGAATTTTTTCTTTGGAATATATATTAAGCATCGTAGAGATCATTCCTACTATATTTTTTTCAGATTTAGTTTATTCCAGTTTTGGAATACTCTCAAAGCAAGAATGGTTGTATGATTGGTGTTGAGCCATGACGTCAATTGATGGTATGTCTATCCATTTAGTTATATTTATTTTATAATTATAGTGTTTATTTTTTACAGTCTTTTTATATTTATTTATCTATTCTTCATGGGATAAATCATTCATAGTTGAGTATTCTTGATGCTCACCAATCTTTTTCAGCACTAGAGGATCGAGAACACCTCTTGGTCCTTTTCAGAGGTTTCCTATAGTGCTTGTATCATAGGATGACTTTGGGTGGTTTGTGAAAATATCATTTTAATTAACTAGGAAATACCTAACCAATAATTTGAATTCCCAATAATCTTATAAACAATAATGTTTTTCCACAAATGTTAAGTAATATTTATACTCTCTCCTAAGAACTCTAAACCAATAAATTAATAAAATTCATAATTTATGAAAAATATAAAATATTTAATAATAAATGAAATAGTTAAAATCCATAATTATTCACAAAAAACAACCTCATTCATATTAAATTATGAAATTAATAATTCAAAACCATTTAATAATGAATAAAAATTCATGAATCCATTTGAAACCAGACTCAAGAATCACAATATGGGTCACCTCTCCTTCAAACAACCACTTAATGTTGTTATGACTATTAAAGAATAAATAATTTGTGTTTGAGGAGTTTAAAATACAATGAAATAGAAACAGATTAAAAAAAAATTTTTTGTAAAAAATTACAAAGCGGGAACAATAATCCTTTTTAAATTCTTCTCGATCTTCTCAGATCATTTTTAGTGCTTGCAAGCCCCCTCTATTTAAAGATGGAGGAATCCATCTTTATTTCTCATTTCTATCTTCCATATATATATATATATATATATATGCATTATATTGGGTAAATTTTTTATTATATATTTTTTTATTATTCATATTTAATCTTATTAGATATTGGATGATTCCAACTCTTAATATTGATTACATCTATGGTGTGGAGAAATACCTTGTGACGTATCTCTTTTATTTCATTTCCTAGAACTGCAAGGAACTATATGGTAATTAGTGAAATAGTTTCTTCTAAGATCATAACTTTCAACCACTTTAATTTATTTAAAATAATCAACTGAATATATATAACCCCTTATGGTGGAGTGTTTCCTCCACAGTGTATCCTTTTTCATGAATATTGTTATTTAAAATTTGGTTCTTCCATATTTTTTGTGGCCAAAACATAGTGAAGACACCCCCAACGAAATTCTAACCTCACATGGATTCTCCATTATGGATTCAACATGGCTCTATTACTCATTACACACCTCTATTATCACATGAAACACTAACCACTATTATTTTGGTAACCTCAATAGTGTAGGTCCAACTCATTGACACATCACCCTTCATCATGGCAAGCCCATGAAATAATGAAAGAACCTATGACATAGGGATTGACCTCCTCCCATATCGAATTCATACTGGATGGACCTCCCTATAGAATTCAAGGTTCTACTCTCCTTTGTAATGTAGTTCATAGAGGTCATCCGAGGATCCAATGTTTTTCAAAGATCATTTATATCCACAATAGTGTTGCATTTATCGATCCTAGGTTCATCTAATGGATTCCATGGAATTCCCCATTAATATTTAAATGACTACATTCATCATTGAAATTTTTCAGGTGACATAAGGTTGTGATTGAGTGTGATAGAGTGGAATTCATGTGGGATGGTGTCGTTTTTTTAAGGGGTTAACAGTGAATGATAAATCATCATACCATATATAAGTTCAACACAGTTGATTTCGTTTTTTAAATAACATTGTGAGACAACTATTGATTAGATTCATGGTTCGAGGATGCACTCTCAATATACTTCACACACATACATGGGTCGTGCCTCCACGCAAGGCTCACATAGGCCATGGTCCAACCATTGTATAGGATCTCCCCTATGTATCACTCCCTTCAGCTATTCAAACAGCCCCTCTTGGTTGGATGGCTTGGATAGATCACCCTCTTTTGCTGGTTGGCCTATTGAATGAGTGATAGATTGGGATGGTGATATTTATTAACTAAAAAAATTATACACTTAGTAATATTCCCCAAAATAGTCCTCAAAAAAATAAATTCTTAAAAAAATATATTAATTTCTTTTAATCTCTTAATTGTAAATTACAACATATTAATTTAATAAATAATGACATGGTTATTTCAATTAAAAACCGTTAATAATTATTAAAAAATGTTTAAAAATATTCACGATAAAATGAGTTTATGAAATACCCCCAATCCATTATTATCAAGAATACCATGTCCTTATCTATGTCACATTGAATTATTTTATCTCATATATGATTATACAAAATCTTGTAGATATATTCTCTTATCCTGAGTAAATTCTCCTTTCATAAGGATCTAAATTCTCCACTTTGTAAATAATAATGTCTGAAAAAACATTTGGAATTTCCAATAAAGGTTTTGAGGAATTTGTTTCTTAAGGTTTTTGGGTTTTGATGTTTTAAATATTCATGCTCATAATATATTATTATATCTAATTCATAAACCATGATATAATAAATTAAAATATCAATGGTATTCTTCCCTTCAAAACAAAAATTCACACTTTCTAATCTCAATGAATGGTTATGATCAATTAAATATTTATAATTGATATCCACCATAAATAATTTTCCCCAATTTTCTACTTTTTTTCATTCTAATTTGACATATTTTTTAACTTTTTATAAATATATGTTTATAATAAACCTCATATTAACCACCTAACCTGAGAAGATAATTATACAATGTCTGGTAATGGTGTTTTTAATTTTTTCTATGACATAACCCATTATTTTTATTTATTTATTTTAAATAAGGGAAAAAATTAATTTATAATGTATGAATCAACAACATTTACCGATGCTTAAAATATCACCCACACTTCTTCCATAAAATTTAGTATATCATTCATCCCTGAATTCCCTCATCCCCCACACTTTAACAATAAAATATCCTGAAAATTAGAAATAGTTGGTTGGGAATGGATATAAATGGAATAAAATAGGGCATATTCCTATTAATATAATTCATGGTCTATATGTTCTAACCAAGTACCAATGTAAATGGGGTATCAAGGATAATGTATTATCAATAAAAATATCTCTATCATGCTAAATTTGTTTTGTCACAGTCATATCTTGGACAAGTACTAGTGTAAGTTCTGGTAGGTGACATTCCCCATGAACACCCAAGAATTATTCTCAAGATAATATATAAATAATTTGGTCTATAAATTTTATTGGGTAATGAATCATAGAAAATTGGATAATAACACATCAAATGACCAATAATAGTATATAAAATCATATGAATTATTGATATTCATATAATGAAAAGTGGTATTGAAATTTCATTTACATAAATCAACCAATTCCATAAAAATATGATTAAACAATTAAAATTATTCCTTAAATCTAATCACACAATTATATACCTTAACAATTAAATATCACTCTCATTGAAATATAAAACATATAATCATAGGGTTCTTAAGAAATACATGTCTCTTAGTTTGGTAATGTAAAGAAAAATTTCAAATCATGGGCAATCAATTTATAGTTTAATATAGATACTATATTTCCAATTGAAAAATATATTTTTATATAATTACAAGAGATAATAAGATAAATAATTCAATAATAAACTCCACTTTCCTCAGGAATATGTTTCTTCACCTACTTCTCTTCTCTGTTTTGTTTGGTGTCTTTCTTATATGATAGTCCTCTATAGAAAAGAATTGCATTACTGTAAGAAACATTCCATAAATCTCAGGTTATAAAGGGATAAGTGACTATTTCTTAAAATAATAAATCCAATGAAATCATTAAAACTAGGGTTTCCTCCTAAAGTGACCTTTGGTTAACATTGTTGGATCATCCTAACCCCATGAGAAGTAATCAATAGTTGGGTTAGATAATTTTGATCTTATTCACCGGTTCTTATTATAGATTTTTAGAGAGAGTTTTTATCCTTTGCCCATTGATAATGAATGGGTTCTATTTTTCTTCTTTCATGATCTAAATGTAACAAAAAAGGTACAAAAGAGTAATAATAAAATCTTCATACCTCCTAGAATGAAGCCTACCAAATTTTAACTTCAATATATATTTATAGAGAAAAAACATGATCTTAGGTTGAATGGCCTTGGTATGAATTATTTTTTCATGTGACACTAAGTTAGTATATTTATGAATTATTTAATTCTCAAAATCCCATATTAATATTTATTTTAAATCTTTTAACTGATTATTTATCTCTTCTCCTACACTCAAAAAATCAAAATTCATTTTTTTACATACTAAAAGGCTGGGTTTTTCCAACTCCAATAATAGATGAAAATATTTCCCATAAATAAATTGGTTGGGACTCATACCTATGTGTGTCTTGTAGGAAGTTTGATATTCCCATAATCTGCCTTCATGCCTTGGGATCTAACTATTTTTTGAGGGTTTAGCTAATTTATAAAAAATTAAATTAATTTCTTGATTATCAAATTAATCTTGTCCATCTATTTGAATTTGTTTGGGTGTATATGAATTATGATGCACCCTATGTTTCTTAAGAATATCCCTTATCCTTCAATTGAAAAAATGAGTCCCTTAGTCACTGATGATGGGTCTTGATTGACTAAACCTACAAAAATTGTTAGACCTAACAATACCACACACTAGTTTTTCATCGTCGGTCCTGCTGGCCATGCTTCCACCAATGTCTTGACATAATCAACACCAACAATAATTTATACATTCCAAAAAGTCATGGGAAAGGGTCTTAAAAAATATACTCCCATAAATTCAAATATTTCAAAAAACGGGTTTTTGAATACTTTCATTTTTTTTAAATTTTTACAAACAAATCACACTTATAAGAATATTAATAATATTAATTAGAATATTAGAAAAGGTTTTAAAATATATACACAATTATAGTTATTTTCTATTTATTCTTTTATGTTCTAAATGACCTCCACAAAAAAGTGTTTGAAATATTAAAATAAAAAATATATTTCATATTCTGGTAAGAACCTTCTAATGACTTGATAATTATAAAATTTAAATAAGAATGGATCCCCCCATATATATAATATAGATTTAGATTTGAATTTTTAAATTTGATAAGAATTATGGTTTTATGGAACATTATATATGAACAAATATGTTTCTATTTTAATATTCCATGGTTCTTCACCGACCATGATATAGAGTTCCTATCCTTACATGTGATCATTGAGTGGGATCTGTTCTATAATTTCTAATTCAATAATGTTTGGAAGCCTTCTGAGGTGATCTACCACCTAATTTTTAGAACCCTTATTTTCATTTGTCTCTATGTTAAACTCAGAAAATAGCAGTGTCCAATTTACCAAAACTGTATTAGAATCCTCATTCTTCATTATGTTCCCATGTTTTTCATTATCAGAAAAGACAACCAATTTAGTTATAATTAAATAAGATATGAAATTATCTAATGATAATACAACACCAAGGAACTAATTTTTAGTAGTTTTGTAATTGAGGTGAGTAGAATCCAAGGTTCTTGAGGAATAAGTTAACAAATGTGGTCTTAATTAAATTATTTTAAAGAAATATTCTCCCAAAGATTGGTTTAATTCATCACAAATCTCTTTAAATGATGGTTCCCAACATTTTTGTTGCATTATCGATGAGGTAATCATTTTTGGCTTCAGATCATTATAATCCATCCGATAATCATGTCTACAATTAAATTTGTATTATATTAAAATAAATCTATAAAGAGGAAGATAAATACGATTGAAATCATTGATGAATATTCTATATAATCACACTCGTCCCAATAATGATCTCATATTTTTTACACAAGTGTGACATGGTAATAAATTTATTACATAAAAATTTGATTTATCCTCCTCAATGAATTTACCTGAAATTAAATTTCCTAATATTATTCCAATCTTGACCATGAGATTACATTTTTTAAATTAGTACAGGGTTTTTTTACAAGGAATGTTTTCAAAATATTTTTATGATTCATAATGAAATGATCAAAAGGATCGTTGCTAACTGTGAAATCATCAATAAATACATCCAGGTAATCATCAATAGGATTAGAGAATATGATTACAATATACCATTGAAATTTACCATGAAAATTTCAAAGACGAAGGAATAATATTATAAGAAAGGGTTGTAAAAGGAAAATTGAATTTCATATTCTCTTGGTCTTATGGAGATACTTCTACCTAAATGTGCCCTGAAAATCCATCCAAGAAACAATAGTGTTCTTTCCATACTATAGTTTCTATAATTTATATGTTGAATTTTATGGAGAAGTTTTTCTTTTAGGTAAAATTATTTGGATTTATAAAATATATAGAAAATATCCAACTGTTTTTTACTATCACATGAATCAGTTCATTTTGTTCATTTTTTAAAATTATAGATGAGATTTCTTTAGGAAATCATTGATTAGGTATTCCCACTACGAATCATAGAACAGATATATGATGTAGCCTATAAGAAACTTCTCTATCTACTTTTTTAATACCTTTATGATGGTGGGTTTTAGATTCTCCAACCATCCTAGGTACCCTGGTAACCTGATAACCAAGTTGTCCCTTATATATCCAGAAAAGAATTCCCAACCCCCACGGGTCGATGACTAGCACCTAGAATCATACAAACTGAAGGTGGGATAAATTTTCTCCACTACCAATGTAGAGGTAAAAAAGGCAACATAATATACATGTCAAAATATTCTCAACTGATAGTAATGTACTTGAATTCGAACATGCTAAAATAATCCCACAGACTACTAACAAATACCATGAAACAAGAAAACGGGAAGGAAAACTAACTGAGTACCAAAGGATACAACTCACCAAGTCAAAGGTTCAATATCTGGATCCACCCATATGTGATCATTTTTCCTTGCTCGAACCTATATGAATATTTTATACAAACACCTAATGGAACACGTAGAGTGTAAGCCAAAACCTAGTAGGATTTCACCTAAGGATTTTATAATAAATTTAATATATCAAATTAACATTGAAATTTCATTAAATGTTCAAATAAAAAGGATTTTCATTCCAAACAATATTTATAAAAATTATTATTTCCATATCAACAAATGAAAAAACTTTATAAATTCATTATTTACATTTAAAATGATGGAAATACATTTCAAATGATAGAATTACCTTTAAAAATAGGGGTTCTTTTAAAAAAATGGAACTTTTCACAAATGTATTAAAGAGACAATTTTATATAAAATATTTTATATAAATTTATAAGGCATGTAAAATAGGTTAATACAATGAAATATATATATATAATTGAAATAAAATAAGAAATAAACATGGTCATATTCCAAACACGGATTATAGTTCCATTATATTGGGACCAAACACTATGAAATGACAAATATGTACATATTCCCCTTTGGGCCTATAGAAAAGGGGACTCATCACCATTTACTAAGGAACGTGATGTGATGATATGAGGTTTTAAAACATTATAAATCATAAAGTGCAGACCAAAATAACTCACTAACTATGTAAGTCTTTCATGTTCTCTACTACAAAACAACGATGGAAAATTTATTTTTAGTCTACTTAAAAATGAATTAAATATCATTTCCTATTTTAAATATTTCAATTTCCCATTTAAATAGTATAATGGGGTTTTTAATAAAAAAACACATAGTTCATAGTGGTGAAACCATATGGTTTACATTAAAACATTTTTAATCCATTTTTCAAAAATAAGGATTTGAAACCACCTCATGAAATTTCACAATCCACTTTTACAAATTAAATTTTTCAATTTTATTACAAAAAAATTCCACCAATTTCATAACAAACACCCCCAATACAACAAAATTTGTTTTTGAAAATTTCCCATAAAAACCATTTTAACAATTAAATCCAATAATTTAATATAATCAATTTACAAAAAAACTGAAATTTAAATTAAAAAATTTAAATTTCATGGATTTCCATAAACATACCCCATTTAAATGGAATTGGGGGTTTTCTAATTCAAGCCACAAACCTAAATGTCTTAAAAACACAATTATATTGAATTGGGTTTTCCATTTTTTGATGAAATCCACTTAATCAAAACCAAAAAATTAAATTTAATTCCAAAATTTAAAATTAAAAAAAAATAATTTTTGGTTATTATAAATTGGTCATTATAACATAATCACCATACTTTATTATAGAAACATAATGCCCACAATGGAACCATCCGACTAGAAAAAAGGTGCATGACATCCAGGAACTCAACCAAGAAACACGATGTAATGAAACATAGTTTATATTCATCAATAACAAGATGATTTATCAAACTCTATGTAGGAATAGAGAATGATATAAAGAGATAGGGAGAAAACTTACATAGAAAATCACACCATAATCATAACAATGATCAATCACTAAATGAAAGAACCTATAAGAGTTGAGGATCACAAATTTTTTTAGGAAGGCTGTTGGGTTGAGATTAAGTAATATTGGATATGAGGAAATAATATTTTCATGTGAGTTTCATATTTTAATAATAATATATGCGTTTTACAAGACATGTAACCCAATTACACGTTGTGTAATTGAAAATCGTCAATAATAACCATAAAACCCATCGTCTCTTGTATAAAACTAATTATTATTATTTTATGATTTACACAACTTGTAACTATATTAAACAACATGTAAATATCTTATAGGTTATACAAAAAACCTATTTTTACGAGTGTATAACAAATCTCTGACTTCACCATTATAAGTATACTCCCAAATCCTTCCTAGACCATCCCAGATAAAGAAAAAGTAAACTACAGTTTGGTTTTAAATTTACCTATCTCATGAGTAAAGAAATGTTTTAAAATCCCCACCATATGAACATTCTGGTACCCAGAAATCATGTAAAGGATAATCCATATTGAAAAGGTGTGGCCACTTCTCTCCCATCAGTGACTTTTTCTCCCATGTCTCTTGAAAATCCAAATTGTGCTTCCATATCCCAGGAACTAATGGTATCACCCTCAAAAAAAGAACCATGGTTTTAGAATCAAATTTATGACTAGCTATTCAGTCATGTATAAATCAGGCTTAACCTCAAGATCACTCCATCTCAAAACATGGTATGGATTATATATCTACTTTTAGTGTTATGATACATAGAAAAAGTCATCTATCGATATCATATGTTGTGGTAGTTCCAAATTGTATGAAACCACCCCCACCTACTCAACAACCTATAAAGGTACAACAAAACAAGGAGCAATATTCCCTTTCCTTCAAAGACATCGATGACCAAACTGAGTTGAAATTTAAAAAAACACTAGTTCACCGAATGAAGATTCCAACATTCCATAGTGAAGATCATCATAATACTTATATTGTCTTTGTTTGGGAAACTTTTTATGATTAATCAAATGAAATGTTTTTTTCATATATCGGGCCAAACTCGGTCCAACCACAGAACTTTCACCAATCTCAAATCAGCACAATATATATTTACAAGGACACCTATACAGGTCCTCAAAAGGATACATCTTAATCACATAATAGAAACTATTGTTATAATAAAACTAAAATATCCCCAAATGATTATCCCAATACACACAAAAGTCAAGAACACAATTTTGATGCATATCTTATTGAATATGTGTATCTCTTTATGTTTTTTCATCCGATTGAGGATGGTATGAAGTACTCAAATAGTCGTGAGATCCTAGTGCCTCCTAAAAGGCCTCTCTAAAAGCGAGATGTGAACCAAGGATCCCTATTAGAAACTATAGCAAAAGGAACAGTGTGAAACCAAGACATTTCATTCACATATTAATTTCTCAACTCCTCAAATATGGTTTTATCATGAATTGCTATAAATTGTTCCAATTTAGTTAGTTTTTCAATCACATTCCATATCAAATTATTCTTTCTCTGGGTACGTGGAAACACAACCAATAAACCCAGAACGATCTCATCCCACTTCCAAGTAGAAACCATGATTTTATTAAGAAATCATGCAGGTTTATGCTGATTTTCCTTCACCTTTTATCACATAAAATAGTAAGAAACAAATTCAATAATTCTGCATCTCATACTTGGACACATAAATTACCACTGCATGTCATATAATATCATCCTAGTTATAATATCCACTTCCAATTGAGAATTATAAAAATCCCCCATCATAGAATTACTTACCGAAGAGGGTTACACCAAAATATTTCAATAGAATAAGATTTAATATTTTAAATCAAACCAATCAATAACAAACTATCCACCAATAATAGTGTATCTAATTATATATAACTCATTAGTACGTTGTTGTTACTGAATAATCAATTCCTAAGAAGATGTTTTCAAATAAACACAATCCAAGGAAACCTTATCCATTGATTCTCAGAGTCCAATATGAAACTGTGCTAAGAGAGCCATCAAATTATAGTATTTTTAAGATTCTTTCACTACCTATATTGGGAGTTTCTTACTCAATGCATATGTAATGACATTACCATTCCGTATGGTATAAGTGATGCCAATGTAGAAATATTCATAGTATTCCACCCAATTTCTCTACAATTGACTCAAATGTTTTTTAAGATATGCTATAACTCTTGATTTTTTTTGTCTGAAAACATGGTATTCTTTTATCCATAATGTAAATGCTACCAAATCATAAGCACATTCATCACAAATCCATGTTCATGGTCATGGGTCGGAAAATTATTCTCTTTTTTTCTAAGATGACACGATCCAAAAGAAATTGAATGATCATCTTGGACGAGAAATAAGGAAAATCATAAACATGAAGGATCATAGAAGATCATATTGACCAACCCAACCTCTGGAAGAGTCAACACTAGAGAAATATTCAAAATACATTTCATCTCAACAAAATAGTTATGACATTTATCATTCCATGTAAACGTCACTCCCTTCCAAGCTAGTGTAGTCATAAGAGAATCCACCTTTTGGAAGTCCTTCGTGAACCTATGATAACATATAACTAAGACCAAGATGCTCTTAATCATGAAAACATTATGTGGTTTCTCGTAAGTCAAAAAAACTTCCACCTTATAATGATCAAATGATTTTCATTATTCGGACACTAAATGTCTAGTTAATTTCAATTCCAGAATCCAGAATTCACATTTTGAAATCATAGGATAAATTCAGTGGTTTTTCAGCAAACTCAAAACTGTTATTAGATGATTCACATGACACCCTTTGATGTAGAGTAAATGAGGATGTCATCCAAAAAAACCACAGTGATGTTATTAATATACTTGTGTAAAATCCTATTAATAAAATCCATAATGACTTTAAAAGAATTTTTAAATCAAAATATTATAACAGGGTACTCATAATGAATGTACCTTCTCTAGAAGGAACTTTTCAAAATATAATATTCTTTTATCCTCAATATATGGTAACTAAACTAAAGATAATTCATCAAAAACCACTTTTATCCCTTAATCTGGTCAAATATATAATCAATCTATGTCAATGGATACCTCTTCATTACCATCACTTAATTGATCATTAGGTAATCAACAGATAGGTGAAATCAATCCTCAAATTTCATAGGAAAGAGAACTGGAAGAGCCCATGGTGACACACATGGAAGTATAAATCATTTCTCAAAATGATATCCCAATTGGGACCTCAGATATTTCATTTCAACTGGTTCCATATAGTAAAAATGAATAGATACTAGTTGAGTACCAGTAATTATGTCAATGGAAAACACAACCTCCCTTACTGGTGGAAAACCATAGAAGTCGAAAATAAACATGTCAGGAAACTCAAAAATAAATATATCAAGATTACCACCCAAATATTCTCACTCCATATAAATTGAAAAAACATATATTTATTTCCCCAACTCCATATAAAAAGTTTTGTCTCTTCTTGAATGTCGGTCCCATTTTCCTTGAATGACATGAGATACACCACTAGGTGTAGTAAAGGAGACCCATGGAAGATAACAATCAATCTGGGGTTGATTTAAAATGATTCAATCCATCCAGAAAATTTCTTGAAGGAGTTTCCTATCAAGAACCAAAAATATCTAAGCAATCTCGACATCATAAAGGATGTAGACTATAAGGCCCCAGCCTTAAACCTTACTTAATCTTGAGTTATTACAAGATTACACATTTAGGATCTTTTCAGGTTTATATTTTTAGAAATTAAAACATAAAACATGCATTACACTCCACATTTAAACAAAGTGGTTACATAAAGATATTATTCATTTTTTTCCATCAACAGAAACATATTTAAAATAAAACATGTATTCTTTCTTGACACTTCCTTGACACTATCATCATATCATGTACCTTTCCCTTGACCTGTGAAAAAAATTTCAAAAAAAACTTGGGATGAGAATAAAAATCTCAGTATGGGTTATAAAAATATAGAAACGAAACATAAGTTCATATATACATAAGAATGAAATCATAATTTACCCATAAAACATAAGCACTTTAACATACCTCATCAAATCATGAATAAATCATAGAAATCATAAGACATAAAGGTAACTTGAGGAATTCATAACATTCTTACGTAGGGAGTAACCCTCTTGGTTACGTTTGGAATACCCATCACAGTATATTACCTAAATCTCTTCAGAGAAACCTTAACGTTTCACTCCTTCGTGTTACCCAATGTATTGGAGAGCAATATCGGGCTCACACGCCCTTAGTTTATCACAGAACCACCCTTCTTCATAATAATACCCAAGAACCATAACATAATCGTAACACATAAAACATGCATAAAAGAAACATAACATTTACACATTTCAATCACAAGATATCAATAAAACACATTGATATAATAAAAACATTATGAAAACATTTTTCAATACCAAAATAAAAGAAAATTAAAACATGGTATTTATTTTTCTGTTAAAAAGAAGGTATGGCTTATAGAGGAAGCCGAAATTCAATTAATGGTCACGGCGGCGGAGAAGTCGTTGTCGCCACATACTTATGACAAAAACATTCCCTTTTGTCGTTTAGTAAATTCTTCATACAAAAAATATTCCTTTTTAATAAACGTAAAAGTCAAAGGGGTTTATACACCATATAAAAGAAGGTTGTGTGAAAAACAAAGTATGCCTCAATGAAAGGAGATTGAGATGAAGTCCTATACCTCGGGTCCGACTTAACTCGATCGTTCTTTAATCTCCTGAATAATAAACTTGAGTTAATTTATACTTTCTTAAGAACCTTTTTCAATATCATTATTCCTTTTATATCACTTATTTCCATGTCATGAACACTATGTAATTATTTAAGTTAATAACGGTCGTTTAACGATCATTTGTACTTGAGTCAAAAATAAACCCTTTATAATTACAAGTTGTTCATTTATCCATTATATCCAGAATGTTATTCATAATGTAGATATGATATATTTCATATATATCCAGTACGTTAATGCATTTATAATTTTACATAATCATTTAGAGGTAAGAAATTAAATGCATCGTTCATGGAGACGGTAAGCCGTACGTATGCATGAACGCTACTATCATTTCTATTTCATATTTTATAGAATGGAATCATAATTATATATAGGTATATTATAATTCCAGTGTAATTTCATATATAATATCATAACTCCATCCTTTATATGTCCCACATATGGTATTAACGAATCAAATCACTTTGAGGGGGCGGTAGTCCGCACTTCCTTAAATGAAGATATCACGTTTACCCATAATGGAAACCATAAATGTATGCCCAAAATGAAAAATACAGAAGCTTAAGGAAAACATAAACATATTATATATAATATATAAATATAGTGTCATCTTAATGGCCACCTTTAAGGTGTTAAAAGAATTTTGAACAATCATCGTTTCGGGAGGCCGATATTCGCCATCCACGGAAATAGTATGTTCTTTAACCATTAGATGTAGGTGTGTGTAAGTGTAGCTAGAATACTTCTTATAACAACATCCTATTATATTTAACATACTGGATTTGTAACAAAATAAATGAATAAAAATAATTTAGGGGGTTGGAGAAGTAAAATAAAACAAAAGGACTCAAGTGAAGACATTACCTTAAAATCGGGTAACTCCCTTTGATTTGAGCTCAAAGGATTCCTTGAGAATACTTCTGCCCAAAGTGATGCATCAAGAAGTAAGAGAGTGATGTGTAGAGACAAAATGGGTAGGGGTTGGCCGATCCAAAGGCTTTGAAAATTTGGGTAAGGAGGTAGAGGTGGGGGCCTTTTATAAGAGGAGAGGAGGGACACTCTTGGAATGTAAAGAAATGTTACTTTATTTTAAAATGTGTTTCAGATTAAAAAGGTCCCACATTAATATAATTCACGATTAAGGTGATAATGGTTCTAAATCCACCCATCCAATAGGTTTTGGACATGTTTAGGTCATAGATTTTACATTATCATTTCATTTAATTTAAATTCTTTATTAATGAGGTAATCACTGCATCATCATGATGTCATAAATAATTTAATTTATTTAAAGTCTAAAAATAAAAAAAAATACTATGATGTAGAAAATATTTTTAGCTTTCCAATGACTATTTATAATCAAAAATTGGACTTGTATAACCCCATGTAAAAATTGTTTTAGTAAAACATTTCATGTTGGTGTCATTTTAACTTTTACATTAAATAAAAAGTTATTTATGTCATTTCCCAACCAAAGTGGCTCCATGGGGTCCACAAGTTGACCCATGGATTTTCTTGGTCGTAAATGACACATCCAATGAGGTTAGGACATGTGTCAAGCTCATCTCATATTATTAAAACATTATTTTTACCTTAAACTACACAAATTACCTCTAATCGTGATTAAAAACATAAAAGTTACTATTCAGCAAAAAATTATTTTAATCTCATTGAACCACATTTTACTTCTTAATGAAAACCATTTATGTCGGATTTTTGAAAATCAAATCACAGAAGTGGCAAATTTTCATTAAAACGAAAAATCAGTTTCTTTAACTACCACTTAGTGGTTTCACTATTCATCAAAAATTGATGTTTTTTTAGAAAGATACCAAAACTTCACCCTAAGCTATATTTGATATTCCGAATTCAAAAATGATGAATATTTTACAAAATTCAAAACATATAAGTTACATTAATTAATTTAATAATTAATTCTTTTTTTCAGAGCAAATAGCATGTTTTTATGAAACAATAAGTATCAAAAGATTGACACCAGTTTAAGTCCAATTTCAAAGTGAAATTAATTCCAGAAGCCACTATCAGATTAGATGGTAAAAATATATTCTAATTTCACTTTAAAACCAATTAAAAATATAATCTAATCATATAAATAAATTATATCAAAAAGAGGTTTTGAATTAAAATACAACATTTTTCACTATTCATTAAAAATGAACTTTATCAGAAAAAATACCAAAAATTCAAACAAAGTAAATTTTTATGTCCCAATCATAAATAATAAGCTTATTTTGACAAACATAGCTTATAAAATTGTCAAAAGATAGATTTAAAAATGGTTTTCCATCAAAAGGCAGTAAAAAAATCTTTTAAAAATATTAGTGTATTCCATGTTTAAGATTGGATTTATTTTCATTTCAAGCCTCTAAGACACTGTCTAATTCATTAATAGACATAGATAAAAATATCTATTATTAATTACTTACTTGGGATGTTACATAGACACAAGAGGGACTACAGGGACCCTTCTATCTCTTCGGACATATGGTTATATTTATATCCCTGGAAAAAGATAAAATCTCTATAAAAATATTAAGAATATTTACAAAAGTGGTCAAAATAAACAAATAATAGGAACCAATACCAAATATAGTAGTCACTAATGATGAAGCAATAGTAATGTACCTCTCATGATTGTTGGGCTCATATCCACATCCAATGGAGACTCTTCCAAGATGTAAAGTTGATGAATTCCAAATACATGTGGATAAAACCATTTTATATTGAAAAAATGTAATTATATGTAGTTTTAGGAGGATATGATGATCTCATTATACTATGTAGAGTGTAATAAATAGGAAAGAATCACTGAAAGATCCTAGAGCGTCGACATGGCCATAGTTCGTAGGATCGTGAGTGGGAATCTTCTTTTAATCTCCTAAATATCCACACTATTAGAAAATAAAATATCCTATTCTTGGAAGAATTGTAGGTCTAGAAAAATAATACAATCAAGATATTATTTGATAATCATTATGCATTTTCTTTCCCTTGACGGAACTCACACTGCCACTAGGAGAGAACAAAACTCAAGAAACCCATAACTTTACAACCAGGTCCATTTTAAATGAAATAACCCTATCCAACACATATGTATAGGAAGGAAGCATAAAGAATAAATCCTAATAAGGAATATCCTAATGATGTCCTTACTTGAACCCTATATCCTTCATCTTATCATTCAATACAATATCAGGTGCAATGTTCACAATATCAGTAAAATAGTTTTCGTACTCTATCACGACCATTTCATCCTAGTCAAGTATGAAAAACTATATATACTTGTCCAAAAACATATAATTTGGATATAACTAGTCAATGAAAAGATCCTTTAAGTCCATATAGTATAAGCCCTCATGTTTATCTGTCATCACCAGAGTGTCCCACTGTCTCATGCTCAGTCCTTCTAACATGAATGTGGAACAATTCACTTTGAGATCATCAGATGTTTCCATGAACCCAAAAAACCCTTCCATAATGCTCAACCATTCATATGACTATTAAGGATCATTTGAGACATTTAATAGTTATAGATTCATATGAAGGATGTCTTCAGAAAAAATATTGAGAATGTCCCTATGAGGATTCACAGATGTATCCTGAACAGAAACTTGAAGTGGTTCCTATCCAATATCATGGATAATGCACACAATCACCTCAACCAATTTCAGATCTTAAAAATTATTTTATCATTATGTTTCATCAATAGTTTCCTCCTAGATTCGATTCACAAATCTTCTCGGATTCATGAAGCTAAAAAACATTAGTAGAAAACAAGAAATCCATATTTTTATAGTCAATAAGATAAACAAGTGAAATTAATCCCTATAGATAGAACAAACAAGATTTATATTTAAACATATACAAATAAAAACAAGGAAAATTATGGAACTAAATCACATGATTTCTTTCCCTAACCGCCCATGGTGACTTAATCTTCATTGAAATGAGAGCTTGTTAGTCACTAAATCAAAACTACCTCTTATGTCCCAAAAAGATTTGACAATTGTATACAGAGTTCAAGGAAATATGAAAAAATGGTCTCTATGACACCACATTGTCATGATCAATCCCAAGTACCCTGGTAACCCGATAGCTAAGATAACCGTAATATAGCTCGAGGGGCATTCCAGATCCCCATGGTTTAACGACTATAACCTGACATCATACAACTTGAATTTGGGAATGATTTTATCCAATAATAATTAATAAATAAATGAGACAAGAGGGTATTCATATCCATAGAATCTCCATTGGGAGTAATTTACTATAAGTCAAACATGCATAAAAAATCCCAAATACCACAAAAAAGTACTGAAGACCCAATAAAAGATGAAGACAACATGGCCATGTTGTAAAGGATGCAACTAACTAATTCCATGGTTCAACAACTGGATCCTCCTCCAAGATATCCTTTTACCTTGCTCAATCTGGGAAGGAGATAATCTAGAAACATCTAAAGTCAAAATTAGGGAGTCTAATAAAGGCCAGTATTATTTCACCCAAGTATTTCATAAAAATATTCCATTATCAAATTAATCAATAAAGTGCATCTAATTTTTAAATAAATTGTCTTGGAATTTCAAAATAATCTTTAAATAAATCAGTCCTTACATTTAAATGGATGGAAATGCATTATAAATTCATGCATCATATTTAAAATCATGGAAATAAATTTTAAATGATTGAATTAACATTAAACAAAGGGTTTTTTATACAAATGTAACTTTTAAAAAATTGACTAAATAAACACTTATATATAAACTTGTGTATATAAATTTTATAGGTATGTAAAACAATTTACAATAATGGAATATACATATAATTGAAATTAAAACAATTGAACAAAATGATATTATGCCAAATATGTATTATAGTTTTAGGCTATTGGGACTCATAAATGTGAAATAGAAAATGTCTACATACACCCCATTGTGCCTAAGGTAAAGGGGACTCATCACCACTACCAAAATAATTATATGTTTTTATTTTAGGTTTTAGAACGGCATTAACTGTAAAGTGCCTCCCAAAAAAATCACTAACTATGTAATGTTTTCATGTGATTTATTACTAAACAACAAAGGTAAATTAATTTGAATACTTCTTAAAATAAAATTAGTTCCCATTCCTCAATTCAAAATTTCTAATTTTCTCTTTAATAGCTATAATGTATTTTTAATAAAAAATTCCTTTCAACAAAGATAAAACCATAAGGTTCTCATCAAACCATTTTAATCCATTTTTCACATACAAATATTTCAAAACAACTCATTCAATTTCTATATACACATTCATAAATTTAATTAAACAATTTAATTATCCAATAAATTTTGTCAAATTTATAACAGAAAACCCCAATTCAATGGAATTATGTTTTTCACAATATTCCACAAAAACCCATTTCCAAAATTAAATAGAATAATATAATTGAATTAATTTCCATGAAAAACAAAATTTTAATTAATCAATTTAAATTTAAAAATTTAAATTTCATAGATTTCCATAAACACATCCATCTTTAATGGAATTGGTGGTTTTCGAATTCAATCCAAAACCCCGTTTTTATTAAAATCCCCAATTAAAAGGAATTCGGTTTTTCCAACCAAAAAATATAACCACTTAATAAAAACCTATAAATTTCATTAAATTAAATTAATTGAAATTAAATGACCTAATTAAGGGTTAATGTAAATTAGGAATTATAAGGGAACTACCTAACTTTCTCACAAAAATATAAGGCCCACAATGAAACTAACCAACAAGAAAAAAGGCGCATGTGATATTGGAACTCAAAATATAAATAAGATATACCAACATAGAGTTTATATTCATTAGTAACAAGATGATCTATCAAACTCCTAGTCAAAAGAGAGAAAGAGTTTCAGGGACCTGGAGAATGCTTACTCAGAAAGCTACACCGTAATCGGAATAATGATCAACCACCAAACAAAAAGACCCGGAGGGGTTGAGGCCACAGAAATAACCTAGGGAAGGGTATTGGGTTGAGAGTAAGAAATTCTGGTGTGGGGGAAATAATATATTTATCCATGTTTTCTATATAATAACAAATAAAGGTGTTTTACAGGATGTGCAACCCAATTACATGTCATGTAATTGCAAATCCTCATAATCACTGAAAAATCCATAACCTTTTACTTAAAACAAATTATTTTTATATTATGGTTAACAAGGTGTGTAACCATATTACACAACAACTATATCTCTAGAAGGTTGCAAAAGTGACTGGTTTTTTATGAGAATCTCAAATATCTAGGACCTCACCATTATAGGTATCCTCCAAAATTCTTCGTGGCCCAACCCATATAAATAAAACAGGAAAACATGCTAAGGATAGAAACTTACATGTATTAAGATTAATGGAATGTTACATTTATCCTCATTTGGGGCTACCAAATTTTTCTGTAATACCCCTATAAGAATGTTCAATGTGATAATATTATTGGGTCATTTCTAGTGTTTTCACCTATACTCCACCCTATAGTTTGGATGTTTATTTTATAAAGGTCAACTAAATATTTCTCATGGTATTTGGATAGGCTATTATGAATGATGAATGTATATGATTCTCCGTCAATGAGATTCATATATTTTTTATTATATAGAACACATTTTAATTCCAAATTTTAGTGTTTCCTTATAGATGGTATTTAATTAAAATTCCCCGCATCCAAAGATTGAATTTTCTATATAAAGGGTATCATATCATTATCCTGTAATAAATTATAAAATAAATAAAAGTTTATTTATTAGTAAAATTTATAAACCTCATTTCATAATTATTGAGTATTCATTATGATTTCAATAGAAAAGTGATCTCATAAGGTTAAAAATTAAAAAATCATACATAAGTGTTTAATGGGATAAATTCCTTACTCAAGAGGGGTTTTAATGAGGGTGTGGTTTCTCGAAGGATTCCTCTTGGAGTTAAGAATATCTATGTAATATGTTTTTTTATCCATGATCCATTTTATGTGTTCCTCCATTCATATTAAATATCATATTATCCATCTATAGAAATGGTATACCCAATATGATGGGTGAATTGCGTGGCTCTTTATCTTCCTCCGTTTTGATCATATAAAAGTCAACTATAAAAAATTAATCATCCACACTGACTAGAACATCCTCTAAAACACCAACTAGAAAAAAAAGTGGATCAGTTTTCTAATTGGAAAACCACTCTTATGGTCTTCAATTCAACTATTTTCAAATATAAAAAATAGAGTGGGAAATTAAATATATAGAGACACCAATATCACACAAATAATTAGAAAAATTTTGAGAACCAATAGTTCTTTGAATAGAAAATTAACCTCAATCATGATTTGTTTTTGAAATAGTGTCATATTCATGGATGAGACACTCCTCCCTAGGAAGATTCTCTCATTTCCATCAATACTATTTATTTTAGTGAAAATATCCTTGATAAATTTATAGTATTTTGTAATTTATTAGATTTATTCTAATATTGATTAGTTAATTTCAACCATTTGAATGGTTTCATGGATATTACATTGAATTTATTATTCATTTATCTTTTTATACTCAGTTTACCAAGAGTGGAATGGAAATGTAACATCATTCTACTCCCTTTGTATATATTGTGATGGATTTTCAATTATTTACATTATAAATCTTATCCCTGCCTCCAATTTATTCTTGTCTTCTTACTTTGGTTGAGTGGGTTTTTATTATAGATTTTATACATAATTATCAGGATCATATCCTTAATGTTCAGTTAGAACATATTTGGGCTCAAGAAGTTGAATATCCTTACCACTCTTTATGATGCTCAGGACCACACATTACTTGGGGTTTTGGTATTGTTTGTGTTTGAAGCTTTACATAGTTTTTGGACATCATTTCTAGGATACCCTCAAATGTATTTGAAAAATCCTTCATTTTATTTTTTATCTCCTAAGTATTTGTTCCCAAAATTCATTTGACTGGTGGTGAACAAGAAGAGGGTTGTAAAAAGTAATTTTATGTATAATTATGTGGTTTATCTGTTTTTTTATTGGAAATTTGGATTTAAACATTTTTAGAAAGGGGTTGGGTTTAGTAATTAATGTTGTAAAATGTACTAAATTGGTTATTTGTTAGAAAAGGGAGGTGTATCATAGTTTTATTAACCTCAATATCCTTATTGGTATTTCCATTATATCCATGTTTTATTTTATTGAATTTTATTTTGTTGGAATGTAGTTTTATAGCTCTCTGTAACCATTATCTCAATACATTTAATAGTAAAATGATGGGATGATGAACACAATCAACATACATAAGGTGGGGATTTTTGTTTATTAACCTACTTAACCACCAATTATCTCATTATGCTTGTTAATTAGTTATGTTGGGTTTCATTTAAATTTTATGAGTTATAACTTCTTACTTCATGAATACATATCGTACTTATTCCTCTTCTTTCATACTATTGGGAATTTTGTGTTATGTTCTCAATTAGGATCCTAGATTCCATTGGTGAAATTTTAATCAATGATACATTAAATGGTGAAACAAATATTTTCCTCTCATTTTCTAGTAGACCTTGGTAGATTAAAACTAGAATGTAGTTGTCTTATACAACATGGTGATGTAATCATGAGCACAACCTTGTGAATCGGTCCCAGTACTCATAGAGGGTTTCTGTAGTTTATTTTTTGATTACATAGATCTCCTTCTATATTAGTGTGCATCATGAGGGTTGGAAGAATATTTTCATAAGAATTATCTTTAGATCATCCCTATCATGGATCTCTCTAGGTTGTAGATAATAAAAATACTCCTTTATGGATCCCTCAAGTGAAAAGGGGAATACCGTCCAATTGACTCGGGTCTTAGCTAATCTTATCGGCTTAAAGCATAAACATATAATGATAAAATCATGAATTTTATGGTTGTGATATTCACCTATAAGTACATTAAATTTTGGTACCACCATCATAATATTAACACATAATTCAAAATCAATTTGTTGAGCATGCATAGCTAACTAGTTCAATTTATTTGAAAATAGAAGGGAAGAAATTTCCCTTACAGTTGTTTTAGGGATTAATTCCATTATGGTGGTATTATAATGGGCATATAACGTCTTAGTTGAGTATTCCAAATTTATTTCTTCTAATTTATTTATGTTTCTATGTCTTGTTTTCAAATTTATCTCTATTTTAGGATCAAAAGTATATAGTTACTAATTGGAGGTCATAGTTAAGAAATTTTATGTTAAAGTTGCACTTACTCAATGGATATGGTTCCATGTCTTGATTCACACCTATAATGGGGAAAGGAAAAAAGTAATTAAAATAAAATAAGTGTATTTTAGTAGTATTAACAAAATTCATATCCAGAGAGTATCAATTAAAATTAATTTTCACGATGTGAAAATAAATTGTGGACAAGATCACAAGGATTATTACACAAAGAAACAGAGACTTTAAAAATTAATGATTAGGGATAAGTGGTTGGGGATTGGGTTGGATTCCCTTTTGTAACATAATCCTAGTCTTCCCCCTTTAAATTAATTATATTTTCAATATATTATATGAAAGGACTCATAATTTCTTTCCCTTTGTATCCTTATTCAATTTTGTTGTTTATGAAAATAATCTTGGAATTTCTTTCTCTAGGAGTATTATCCTTCTAATATGTGTAAGAAAAAACTAATATCCTTTGATTAACCAAAGAAATACCTAATCATGTATTAAAATTACTAGTAATCCTATATTTACTATTGTTTCTTCCTCGTGTGTTTAGTAATCACTAGAAACTCTATTTAATTCTAAACAAAGTAATTGATAGGATTAAAAAATATTTGGATGGGGAAAATATTTATTAATAAATGAAATAGTAAAAATTAAAAATTAATCACAAAAAAATCATATTCATATTAATTTATGAAATAAAGAACTAAAAACATATAATTAAGAAAATATATTCATGAATTCAGATGAAAGTACAATCAAGAATCGTAATACTAGTCACCTAACCTTCACCCAACCACTTAGGGTTTCCAACCGAACATTAATGAATAAATAATATGATTACGAGGGATAGAAAACATATAAAAATAAATTTAGAGTAAAAAAATATTGGTTCTAGGAAATTATATACTAGCAATAATATATTTCTTTCTATTCTTCCTAATATCATTCGATCAATTTTTTATGGAAGAAAGTCCCCATATCAATAAAGGGTGTAATCCCTCTATATTTATCATTTTTATCATCCATATGATTGTATTGTCTTCAGTAAAATATTAATTATATATATTTAGATTTCCCATATTCAATTTTCTGAGACATCAAGGGTTTTTAAATTTCATCATTGGCAAGTTTTTCAGTGTGGAGAGATACCTTATGACGTAACACTTTTATATTTTTGGAGAGAACAAAATGGAATTGTATAGGCTATGGTGCCACCATTTCCCCCATGTTCATGACCTCCAACCACTATAAAATAATCAAAATATGACACTCCTTATATATAACCATCCACAAAATAGTGTTTACTCAATGATGCACCCTTTGGTGGGAATCTTTTCCATCAAAATTTGGTTCTTCTATATTTCGTCTGGCCATGACATAGTACACACACCCATGACATAGTTATTCCCTCACATTATGATGTATGTGACACTACTATATTAACCATGATATATCTCTATTATCTCTTTATAAAATCACAACTACCATTTTAGAAACTATAACAGTATAATTACGACTCTACATCACAACCCCCTCATGCATGTAGAGACCAAAACCAAACAAGAGCAGCTATAGAATAGGGCTCCACCTCCTTCCATTTGGCCTTCAAAGTAGATGGATAGAGATCTCAATAGAATAAATAGTTTCATTCTCTTTTATAATGGGTAAAAGTGGTTGTTTTGTTTTCCAGAGTTTTTCCTAGTTGATTTATATCCTTGAATGTTTTATATTTATCAATAACTAGCTCTCTTATTTGTTACCATTTAATTCTCTTGTGATTTTCAGATGTCAACCATCATCATCGGGCATTAGTAGGTGGCTTAGAGGTGAGACTATGTGTGTGGAAGTGAATGTTTGGAAGGACTACATATTTGTTTTGGTGGTTAATAGTAATTGAGAAATATCCATCCCACATTGGAGTTCAGAAAAATTTATTTCTTGTATATATAAAAATGTGTGTCATCCATCGATAAAGTGTCGACAGTGAGGATGGTCTCCCACTACACTTCATACATGTACGTGGGCCATGCCTTTACGAAAATCTGAAAAAAAATGATTGGCCTAATATCTATTTTGGTCCTCCCCACATGGATTTCTCCCTCATACCACTCATGTAGGAACTCCTAATTGTATGTCTTTGCCAATTGGACCTTATGGAATATCTAAGAGGCTAGCATCCCTATTGGTTGAGGGATAACATAGGAAAAACCTATTGTTTACATGAAAAAATTCAAAAAAATTATGACATTCCAAAAAATATTCTTCGATAAAATAAAACATTAAAAATGAAAAATTCAATTCATTTTAATCCCTCAACTGCAAAAGCCCACATTTTATGTAAACATTGAATTTATTGGTATTTCTCTTAAAAATCAATAAAAATATTATTCTTTTTAAAAAAATATGCTTAAAATAGTGAATAACCATACATAGATTAAATAAGGATGGAACAACTTTATAATATTCCCAGTAAAACATATTCAACACTATGGTTTTCGTTATATATTAATATAACATCGATCATAATATAATCAAAAAATTCTTTAAAAAAATATCATTTCTATTTTGAAATCATTTATTTAAAATCATCAAAAATATTAATAAAGACATTTTATTTGAAAATGTCCTTGAAAATTATATGGGAGGATTTTAATCATTGAGTGGTCATGATGGTAGGAAATACCATTAATACAATACACATTAAAACAAACATTCCTTAAATTATTATAGTAAAAAAGAAACAATTACCTCACTTGGAAAATGATAAGAATATTATATTTTAAAAATATAGTAAAAAATTAATAATGGGTAAAAATTTATTCAAACAATAATTGTACAATAGTTTAAAATTTATTTAAAATAATTTATGAAAAAATGGACATGGAAGTAAATTTATTTTCAACCAAAGAGATAAATAAAATCAATTTACCTTAAAAATGTTTTTTTGGGTATCTTTAGATTATAAAGAGGTTTAAATTAATGTAATTAATGTATTCTCCATAAATAACTAGATGGGAATAAAATTTATTTGTTTCATGAGAGATTGATCATAATATTTCTTCATCAAAAGAATATTCATAAACAATCCTGATAAATAATGAGATTATGTCATAATTTCCATACCACTTTAGTAACTTTTGAATCAAAATTTCCTTGAAATAAATATAATTATATGGATATATAAATCCCTATAAATTTTAAAATAATAATCATAAAACACATCAATGGGAAGTATATACCCCACACAAAATAATCAAGTGCTTAATATGACATGTCTCTCAAATAAATAAAAGTGAGATGAAAATATATTACCTCATGGATTGAAATTATTCATAAATATTTGATCCTATTCCATAATAAATATAAATTTAATATGAAACTATAAAATTTCCATTCTCATATTTATCATGTAACACCTAGAACCCATAAAATATGTAATGTCCTGGTTCTAGGTGCCGCCCAAGGGTGCCCCGAACCCGATTGATCATATAACCGCAAGGGTATTTTCTTAGATGCCTGAGGTTGCCAACTAGAGGTGAGGGCCACGGTAAGACATTAAGGAATATATTACATCACTAGAAGAGTATGCACAACGTTATCTAAATATAAAGCAGTAGAGGAAGACGTAATACCATACAATAGAAGGAAACAACAGAAGACTGATAGTAATTAAAAAATAGATCATATATAAATGATGTATGTCACATGTTTCTAAGAAAGAATCCAACCAAGTAAACATGATGGAAATACAATTATAAACAAATTTATATAAAATCAATAAATTCCAACAGCATCGCAAGCCTTAGCTTGGTCCCATGCTCTCCAGATCAAATAGTAGTCATGTGCCTGATGAAGAAGGGTGTCTGGCCTTATCTATACCTGCTACCATATAAATGGTTTGGTTAAAAAAACATGACCCAAACTGGGTGTGAGATGAATCTTAGTAGGAAACCACATAACAATTAGTGACTAATAGTTAGTGAATATATATAATAATTAATATGTTGAAATGAAGTAATAAACTAGGAGGTGCTCAAAAGTAAACAATCCAACATTTTTCAATTACATTCATGTTCATTTATTAATTATTCAAATAGTGGAATAATGAATCTGAGGATATAGACTAAGATATGTATCCCTCCATGTAATAGTAATAACGAACGTGTCATAAGACTATCTAAACAATCATGTAAGACAGAGTCCATTATTGTTATTTGGATAAGAGACACACCACAATCATTCAGTTATTCACAACAACCCTCTGGGAAAGCTCTCATGGTCTAACCCATTTGGTTTAACATAGAACAAATAAATAAGTAATGAACCTATAGAAAATCTCTCATAGTCCTACCCCTTTTGTTTTATGTACCACTAAAAATCTACAAATGACCACCTAGGAAGCTCTCACAGCCAATACCCCCCAATTATTCATATCAATAATAAAATTTAATGACCACTTGTAATCTATAATAGTCAATTCCCTATGATCAAACATTCATTTAATAATGACCATCTAGGTATCTCTCATGGTCTAACACCTATGGTCTATGACCACCCAACATCTATCACAGTAAATAACTCAGGGTCAACATAACCAGAATTATACATAAATGAACCTACTTCGGGAACCTCTCACAGTCAAATTTCCCTTGGTTATACTTTCACAATGCGAATCACATGCATCTCACATAATCATTAACTCCATCCTAACAACACGAGGCATGGAAAAAAAGAAATCCAAATAGGTATTCTAGACCAAATGATCACAAAAAATCTACCAAATAAAACACACCCACAATCAATGTATAAAATCACATGCATAATCAAAAAAACCTTTCTCAAACAATCAACCCACATCATGTATTATTTTGCGTTAAATTTCAAATCACACAATACTAAAATCATGGTTTTTTGGTACTTAAGGATATAAAATAAAAATACAAGAAAAAAGCACAAACCACCTAACTTTATGCAGTATGATGAACTCTCTTGAACATCATCCCTTGAATTATCCTTGAACGACATAGATCTACGAAAAGGGTAAAAAACTCAACCCTTGATAATTAATTAGAGAGAAAGAATTTGGAAGAAACGGTCTAATGATCGAGATAAATCAACATAGGGAATCCAATGAAACTGGAAGTGTCTCAATAAAATCTCATATGGAGAACTTGGAGGGCTCTAAGTTCATCAATCGTTCCACAATGCTTCTATATGAACCAAGGTTAGAAGAAGGGTGCTTTGAATTTGAGACACGACCTTTCCCTGATATGTCAAATAAAAAAATATGTACATGGAGTGTTCATTTAATGTACACACCATGTACTAACCACAACTTGTCCCTGATTTAGGCGCTCTGTTAGGTCACCTACACAACTATGTACTCGGTCGTTCCACAACCAGCACAAGACTACTCACAGAAATAAATTACACAACATGTACACAAAAGTACACAACTTGTACTTAGAAAATTTAAAATTATTAATTTTTCTACAAAACAACCTGAAATAATGATCCATAACTAAAAAAAGATCTAGGTTGTTACAAAATTCCCACCTTAATGAAATTCATCCCCAAATTTCTCTTTAAAGGTTTGTGAAGAAGAAATTTAAAACAGCTCGGGCCACTATAATCGTACGTTGGACTTCCTCTCCCATGTCTTGTCATATACTCACCCATGATGCTATAACACCTGATCCAGAGGAATAGTCCAACCATAGAGAACCTTTGTTCTCCAATCCACAATATGAATAGGGTGCTCTTTGAAGGATGTATCCACCTCCAACTCAACCTCCTCGGGTTGGAAAACATGAAAGAGGTCTGAAGAGTAACACCATAGCTGAGAAGTATGGAAAGTGTCATGCATATCCCAGTACCAATGAGGTACCATCAATGTATTGGAAACTGGCTTGAATCTCTCTGAAACCTCATACAGCCCAATGTATCTCGGTGAATGCTTCACTTGTCTCATAATCCTATCATGTCCTAACCATGATGTGACATGTAAGAAAACCTGATCTCTGACCTCGAACTCTGGAAGTCACATCCACCTATCATCATAATATTTTTTGTGAGATTTTTTATTATCCATCCTCTTTTGAATCAACTCCACAGGCTCTATGGTATCAAGGACAAGACGAGGTCCCAACATAGCTACCTCTTTGGCCTCCAGCCGACATAGGGGTGATCAACATGACATATTGTACAATGCCTCATACGGTGTCATATAAATCATTTCCCAAAAACTATTATTGTTGGAAAAATAAAATTTTGTTATGTGTATCTCCTATGAGACCTCAAAGTCCATGATGCATACTCAAAGCATGTCCTCTAAAACCTGAATCGTTCACTCGGACTGGCCATCTGATAGGGGGTGGTAAGCTGTAATCGGAAGTACCTGTGTACCTAAATCATTTTATAGTCTCTGTCATACACGAGATGTAAACTGGGTGTCCCTCTTTGAAATGATATAAAGCAAAAAGATAGGTAAATGTACAATCTCTCATATGTATATCCTTCCAAGATCATCAAAAATAATTGTTTCCTTAATTGGAAAGAAATGTGCCACCTTCTTGAGTATGTCATCAACAACACAAACTTCATTATTCCCTCAAGATGAACTTGGTAATCCCGTTACAAAATCCATCGTAACATCATTCCACTTCCACAAAAGAATGAGTAACTAATGTACATGCCATGTCGGTCGCTGATGCTCTGCCTTCACCTGCCGACAGGTGGACCATCTCATAAAAAAACCAGTAACACCCCTCTTCATGCCTGGCTGGAAATACAGATAGTGTATATATTTAAACATCTTGGTGACACCATGATGAATTTCCCAAACTGAGGAATGAAAATCTTAAAAAATATCCCCATGTATGTCTGCTGACACCCATACGCATCCATGATAATGTAAAAAATCCTCCTCACTTATGGTCCACCCAGGAGTAGGGTCTTCACCCGACACACCCTCCCATTAGATTGATTTAAAAATAAGATAGCTACCCCATTATTACCTGATCTATAAGAGTACAAGTAATTTATGTAGAAGAAACAAAAGTCTGCCCTTGTCTGTTGTGAACCTCCAAATGAATCTTCAAGTATATAGCCATATGCTGCCCCACACTACTGGTCTCCTAAACTTCCTATATCTGAGTTCTCCTACTCAACGCAGCATCCACTATGTTTCCGTTCCTAAGCGTGTATGAAAGATCAATGTAAAAATATTGAAGGTACTCAACCCACCTTCTCTGTCTCAAATTCAGATCATGCTGAGTAAAAATATACTTGAGACTTTTGTGGTGAGTGTATACCACAAAATTTTCTCCCATAAGAAAGAGTCTATAATAGAATAAATCATATACAACAACAAAATTTGTATCATGTGTCAGAAAATTACTCTCATGTGGCCTCAATTGTTGAGACTTTTATGCAACGATGCCTTCCCCATGCATAAGCACATATCTCAATCTGATACCTGATTCATCACATTAAATGGTGTAGCTCATTCCCGACTCTAGAAAAACCAATGTCAGTGTTGAATTCACTCTCCATTTCTGCTCCTAAAAGGTTGAATCATAGGAATCTATCCCCATGTACTTCCCACCCTTCTTAGTCAGGCCCATATTAGTTCTTCTAGGCATTAAAAGTCTTAAATAATGCATTTTTAGTAACCATCCAGTCCTAAGAAAACTCCATACCTCAAAGATATTATTTAGATTCTCCAAGGAAACTATTTATCTAACATTATATGTGTCTACTAATACTCCTCCCTCTAAGATAACAGGACCCAAGAAAAGAATTTGGTCCATCCAAAAGTGTCATTTTGAGAGCTTAACATATAATTTGTGCTCTATCAGTGTACTTAATACGATCTCAAGATGGATGGAATAGTCATGTCGAGTGAATGTGTACACTAAGACATCGTCCACATGGACTACCACACAAGAAACAAAGGATAGAACACTTGGTTCATTAGTTACATGAAAACTATCGGCATGTTCATGAGACAAAATGACATAACCAAATACTCGTATAGACCATAGCTGCTCTGAAAGGCAATAATAGGTATATTTGATGTACTAACGCACAACTGATGATATCCATATCTCATGTCAATCTTTTATAACACCCGGTCTCCTCGAAGATGATCAAAGAGATCATCAATACTCGACAAAGGATATTGGTTCTTAACAATCAATAGGTTCAGCTTATGATAATCCACCAAATGTTCGAGGGTACAATCTCCCTTCTTTGGAAAAAAGGAAAAAAGAACCCCAGGAGAAGTACCGATTTGGATGAAACCCATTTCCTGTAACTCCTCTAACTACATCGTGATCTCTTGTAACTCTGGTGAAACCATCCTATTTAGAGGAACAGACACTAGGGATACTCTTGGAAAAATCTCAATAGATAAATTGACCTCTCTCCTCTGAGGAAAACCTGAGAATTCATCTGGAAAGACATCTCTGAAATGATACACCACTATAGTAAAGTACGTCTATGAAGACCCCTAGTCATCCAAATATAAACTAGAAATCTGGGTGGTATTTCCCCCATCTAGTGATTTGGAAATCACTTTGTGGTGATAGAATTCAACAAAGTACTGAAAGGAGACCAACCAATCCATTCCAAGAATGAAGTCAAATTCGGTCATATCTAAAACATATAGGTCCCATAAGAAGTGATAAACACCAATCACAATAGGGAAATCCTTTCACTGATACTCTATAAAATGAGAAGATTAATCCATCATTGAAAGAGCGCCCTGCTCCAAGGGCACGAACTCTCAGTCTCGATCATCCCTCAACATCTCGGGATAGAAATAGTGATAGAAGGTCCTCTAAAACTCTTCCCAAGATATATCTCGATGACGGCCCACCTATAAGATAACATACCACCATATCTTGTTGGTATCATGTATAATTTATGTCACAAGGTTTGGCCACTTCTCTAGAGGTTTCTCCAGATGCTCAATGATAGCAAGAGTGTCCTCAAACTATGACACTTAAGCATGTGGTCCTCCATCTCCAGAAAAAGAGGGAGGATTCTACTGTTGGAACACCCTCGTAAAATCTTCCATAGTCGGGGCAGGATGTGGTACTCCCTGATAATTATACAAAATCCTAAAAATACTTCACAGAGCTGTGCATCAGCACCAGTGACTAGTATGACATCCTGTGCAAAGATGTGCAAGATGGGAGGATCTATCGGTAGTCCCTCGTCTACCATTTTTGGTGCCTATTTTTTGACCTGTATCTAGAATAAAACTGGAGGACATATCGGTGGCATGAATCTGTAAGGTCATCCCCTCACCTCAGTTCATGATTATAAAGGACAATAACATAGAATTTCATGATCAAAAAATGAGAAGAAAAACATTCATGTATTACAAAATAGTGTTACACGACATGTATAAACACTAAAGTGTGTAATCCATAAATCATTAAACATGTTGTGTTCCTCTACTAATCCTAGTTGTGTAACACCCTTACAAGAAGCATGTTCCTCCTGAGACACGATATGTACCTGCAACTTCCCTCCTTCCCATGTACTTCTACAATGCAAGAACTACAGAGTTATCTCTTGGGTAACACTACACGGTGTGTTTCCCCTACAAATGGAATGCACCACTTATGTCCCATTCACTTGTGTTGTTGGTCACATGGCCGGATACATGGTTGATAACTATATAGTGTGGACAACCTATGTTTCATCCACCAGTGTCATTGGTCTCACGGCCGGATACACTGTTATTTACAACATGGAGTGTACTCTTTGTAAATGATGTGTTCCCCAAAGGATTTCCCAACCCGATTTCTATGCTCACATATTCAGTCACATGGTCAAACACTACCCGGTGTGTACTCCTAGTACACATGTTGTAATTAATAGAAGTCAGTTCTTCCCAAACAGAAGAACACATGGCATGTGTTTATAACACCACACATCGTGTTTTCTAGGATTCCAAATAGTGATCCTCTGAAAATTCTCATGAACACTTAAAAACAAAAAATAATTCCTTGGAATGAAAAACTCTGACATGTGAGAGCCCATACTAATATGAATCAAAGATTGGAATCCTTATTGATATCATAACATGAGAAAATTCTATTAAAGTTCAATCACGATCGACAAAATTTCAATCCAAGAGGTCCCATAACACCTCAGGGACCGAAGTTTGGCATCCATCCAAATGAAACATTACATATTCCATACCCTATCAAAATAGCAAGTTTTCTATGATGGAATCTATCATAATAGCAAGCATATCTAGCACAAAATCTATCACAATTACATGCATTCAGTAGTGCATCCTAAATGGAATGACAAGAATGCATGACATGTGAACAAAATGAAGTGCCTATATGATGAATGAGATGGCATACTTCCATATAATCAGTTTGTAAAATAAATAGAACCATAATGATAACAATCGTAATATAAAAGAAACATCTGTTTCACCCAATAGAGAAATAAAATCAACCATAACAATTTAAAAAACTAGAAAATTTTCAATATTTAAGGTAAATTGGCTTTTCCCAATACATGAGTTAGATAAACCCAGGAAGATCATATTAACAACTAATTTTCCTTACTATCATAATATATAGCATCCAAATATTAATACAAAGCAGCAAGAACCTCCTATGAGACCATGTTAAAAAGTCCTTGTTCTCGGTGCTGCCCAAGCGTTTTCCGAACACAACTCATCACATAACCTCAAGAAAATTTCCCCAAATTCAAGAGGCGACCGACTAGTAGTGAAAACAAAGTAATACATTCGGTAAACTATTCCCTCATTAGAAGAAAATGATCAATTAAATCTAAATGAAAAAACAGTGGAAACAGTAATACAATATAATAGAAGTAAACAACATAGGACTGATAGTAATAAAACAATTGGAGTATATATTAATATTGTGTGTCACATGTGTCTAGGAATGTATCCAAATAAGTTGCATTTCTATAAATACAGTACTAAACAAAATAACTTAAAAATAGTAAACTCCAACAGAATCACAATACTCATCTTGGTCCTATGCTCTGCAACTCCAAGAGTTATCAAGTACCTGATGAAGAAGTGCGCATGACATTATCAATACCTACAACCATATAATCTGTTTGGGTCCAAAAGAATGATCTAAATAGGTTGTGGGACGAATCCCAGTAGGAAACCACCAAATGTTTTATTCCTAATAGTTATTGAATATATATAGCATCCAATTTCCAGAAATGAAGCAATAAACTAGGAGGTACTCAAAAGTAAACAATCCGTCAGTTTTCAATTACATTCATTTTCATTTAGTAACTATTCAAACTGTTTAATAATGAATCCTACGATCTAGAATAAACTTTTTATCCCTCCATGTAATAGTAACAACAGATGTCTTAGAACACTATCAAAATAATTTAATATAACAGAGTCCATGCTTGTTCTTTGGCTTCGTGGTTTTCCACAATCATTCAATTATTCACAACAACCCTCTGGAAAAGCTCTCAAGGTCTATCCTCTTTGGTTAAATATCCCACTAATCAATAAATAATGACCCTATGGGAAATCACTCATAGTCTAAACCCTTTGGTCCAATGTAACACTAAAAATTTACAAATTACCACCTGGGAAACTCTGTAGAGACCCGAAGCTTGACATACATAAATATGACATTACTTTTTCGGAATACTTAATGCCTAAGAAAAACAAACACACAAGGACTGTAATATTTTAGTGTCTTTGGAAACTCGGAATAAAATCTTCTAATCGTGGTGAAAGCTCTTCAACATCTCCCAATAAAGATCTTCCCTTTTTTTTCTTACCTAAAACCATTCTTTATATTCTGGGGAAAAGAAAACATAAAAGAGTGAGCTCAAATGCTCAGTAAGGGTAAACAAAAGAAATATCAATCACATCATATTCATAAGAACATATCTTTTGGAAATCTTAACCTGCAAAAGAGATCATGATTTCATAACATGGGATAAATCATAGTAGTGAAATGTAATCCCAATAATCATAACATAAAACATGAAACTTTGTGGCATACACACATAATCATAGAGAATCATTTCTTATTAGTCAAGATTCATTGCCAAGACTATCTTATTGTACAAAGGCCCTTTCTGAACCGAGTTCACTCCTCGTTTCAGTCCTGTTTCACTGAACCGGTATAACCTACCGTTCCAGCCATGTCTATCTCATGATATATAAAATCTTTACCCAATGCATTGGAGGGAGATATAGGTCTCACCTATCTCATAATTATACCATTCTTATGTGTGCCACAAAATATTAAATCATACATCATTGCATTACCCATGTAACAAAAATGGGATTCTTAAACAACATGACATCATAAAACAATTCATATAAGATAAAGGAATTCATAAAAATATTTCCTTCACAACATAATCAAATCCATGTAATAATAGGGATAGAAACAGAACCCTATATTATCTTAGATGGAAAGGAATTTTGATAAAACACTTGAACTCCATTCTTGAGGAAAATATCTTTTCTACTTCAAAAACATTTTTCCTTTCTTAAAATGTCATACAATTTTAAACAAAAATATGTTGATTAAAAATAAACTTGAAAACTTGTAAAGGAAGCTTCTAGGAAATAATGTTTTAAAAATCCATTCATGTCGTATAAGTTAAAAAAAACATTCTTCTCATACTTTTGTCGGAAAAGTGAAAAAGTACCTCGTATGAAAAATGAAAAAAGATTCCCTTCCTATCTTTTACTAAAAACTCACTGAAGGGTAAATTTGGATTTAAAAAATTATAGGTGGATGGAAATAATATTACATATTGATGAAACATGGATTTGGATGATAAAATACACACCATTAAATTTCAAAGTATAAACAATCTCGGATAAAAATGAGATTTTGATATTTCCCTTACCTTAGGTCTGATTTGCTTCGTATGTGTCTGAACCTCCTCTTCTTTGAAACGCCTCTTTGAGATCTCCTTTTAGGGCACTAAAATTGGTCTTTGAGGAAGTCCAGAACCTATAGGATGTTTCTAGGGAAGTGGAGAAGGTAATTTGGCAGGGGATGGCCGAGCTTGAAGGCTCAAAGTGGTTTGAGGAAGAGAGGGAGGAGGTGTCCTTTTATAAGGGAGGAGAGGGGCACCATTGGAATAACAAAAAATATTATTTTATTATAAAGTCAAGTTCGGTTTTAAATAGCTAAAAATTGATTTATTTCGAGGCTAAGGTGTGTATGGGTCTAAATCCTCTCATCCAATAGAATTTAGACAAGTTTAGGTTCCTATTGTAACTTTATCATATAGATTTAGCATAAGTTAAATAATTTTACTTTTACAGTGTCTTCTTGTGTTCTTATACTATAAGGTGAATAAACATACTATATCAAGAAAAAAGATCCCCAAGTTGTTTATTATTAATATATATAACCTTATCTAAGTCATTTTGCCGAACCTTAGATTTTTAGGAATAAAATAACAAGTAATAATATAATATTTGTTTTAAAAACTATTTTATGTCAGTTTTGACAATATTTAGTAATTGATTTTTTTTGAAACTCATAAAAGAATTATAAGTTTTAACAAAGTTAATTAAATCAATACTAACATGTCATATTAACCTTGAAAATTAGTGGAATTCATAAAAAGTATCAAATTATATTTATTTGGGTATTTATAACATCAATTATGTCAATATTTCATTAATAAGATAATTACTGCATCAATGTTGTGTCATAAATAAATTAAATTATTTAATGTCTAAATATTACAAATAAAATAAAATTATGTAGGAAATATTTTTATCTTTCTAATTAATATTTATAGTAGAATTTATCTTATGTATAACCCCATATTAAAAATGATTTAGTTATTAAACTTTGATTTTAACTATTTTAACCATTCTTTAAATAAATTAATAATAAATGTCCTAATCAAATCCAAGTGGGCCTAAATGGTAATATTTTATTCCTAAGATTGTTTTTTGTCGAATTACACTTGTCCAATAGAATTAGGACATGTTTTAGGGTAATAATAATATCATTTTTACCCTTAATTACCCTATTTACTTTTAACAGTCGTAAAAAAAGTAAAAAGTTATTATTCACAAAAAATTATTTTCATCTCATTGAACCACATTTTAGTCCTCGATATTAACCGTGTCTCTCGGATTTTCGAAATTCCACTCACAGAAGCGGTAAAATTATGTTTTATGAAAAATTCAGTTTTTTTAACTACCACTTAGTGGTTTCACTATTCATCAAAAATTGAAAGTTTTCAGAAAAATACCAAAAATTAGGCCTAAGATATATTTGATATTAAGAATTCAAAAATGATGTCTACTTTACCAAATTCAGAACATATCAGTTGCGTTAATTAATTTAAAAATTAGTTCCCGTCGTCAAAACAAATAGCGTGTTTTTAAGAGACAATAACTATCAAAAGATTGACACTTGTTTATAACTGGTTTAAATGTGAAATTACATCCAATGAACAACATTGTATTAGATTGTAAAAATATATTCTAAATATGATTTAAAACCACTCAAATTAATAATTTATCACTATTAATTATTTCTATTAAAAAAGTTCTTTTTAATTAAAATTTTGTAATTTTCACTATTCATCAAAATATGAAAGTTATCCGAAAAGTACCAAAATTTCACCCTAAGCTAATTTCGATATTCCGAATCCAAAAATGAAGTCCATTTAGAAAAATAAAATTTACAAAATTTCAAAAAGTGGTTATTACTATTCATAACGGCTAGTTTTAATAATATTTTAATAGCATATCGTTGTTTAGTGAAACTCGGTATTGCGTACTACACACGCTATCGAGGAAGGTTGCGATTGAATGTAATGCAAGGCAAGTCAATGATGCGTGTTGTGCAAGCTCATTTTGGTGTAGCGTATAACACAAGACATTAATGAAAATAATATTTTCCATAAAATCTCGGGGTGTTACATTCTACCCCCCTTAAAATGAATTTCGCCCTCAAAATTTGTTGGGGTTATAAATAGTTTACTACTTGAAAGTTTCTTTAATAGAAACCCACATAGTAAAATTAAATACCAAAACCATTCTTTAAAAACAAATGTATGAAACGTAATGGTTACCCAAATAAACTAATCACTGGGTTTCCACATAGGTGAAAATATAGATATGGAAGAGAAATCTAACCATCATGTTCTGATGGAGAGTGGTAGAGAACATGGCTATGGAAAAGCCAGCAATCACAAAGCCATAAATTTGTGACGATCTAAGGTACCATCTAATTCATCAGATATAAGAGCACTAGGACCACATTTTTGGTTTTCAAGATCATTTCCCTAAAGTTGATGAAATTGGAATTAGAAGAAATACTTTTGTGATTTTGGTACTGTGTCACCGTTGGTCATTCTTTGGACAATTTACACTTCAACTCTTAAATAAATGAAGTTGGATTTGTCATTCGTGAAGTTTTAGCAGATCATGTGATAGAATTATGGGTCATTCCATCTGTCTCAAACAAAAGGTTACAAAAGTTATCAAAAATACATAAGACCATCTATGGTGAAGTTAATCGTATATGATTCCAAAAATGAACTTATACTTCATATATCATACCGCATAATAAAATAAAACTAGTTTCTACTAACCAGGGACATCCTGTAGGCCAGTGGTAGGCGATAAAGGCCAGTCGCACTTCGGTTGTGGGTTCGATTCCCACAGCCTTGTCCGACGCGATGGGTTGTCGCCCATCCTGCTGTTTGTCTTTTTTCTAAAACTACATTACTATAACATCCCATCAATAATATCGAAAAAACTTTTATCCGTAAACAATACTAACTTATGTCCAACATAGTCCATTCCAATCTTTAGGATTATCCATAATACTGCTGTCCAATCTGATATTATAGTGAAAATGATAACCAAAGAGTTCATATAACAAGCATGTCAATACCATCGTTGATCACCGTATATCGTGAGATATGTCTTTTTGGTCACATTCCAAACATTCGAAGGCCTTAATCATGTATTCTCTTGAAAAATGAATACCCATTGAACCTTAGTGAAAACATTAATGCAGTTAAAAGTTAACACTTTCCATATACCAAAATCCTCAAAATTCTATATACTCAAACCATGATATCACTTAGTCCTTATATCAATCATGAGCTCATGAATACTGTCAAATATGTCATTTTATCATTTTCCCTTCATTATGCACATATCAGCTTTTTTTCCAAAAATATCTCAATCACTTTCCATGGTTACCGGTATAAAATTATTGAAGACCACAATAGACCAATACATAAATATTCCAATACTCAACATTATTTTGGAATCCCATTACATAAACACTTAATCATTCCACCACATCGTTGTCATATTCAACATCACCAATGGAGATCGCATGTGACATCCCTTTGTCCTTTTCCTTAATTGGTTGCTCAGGTCGATCATCACTAACCCTTGGATTAGGGCATTTATTGGCATACTGTCCCATCTCCTTGCACATGAAACATTGAAGTGTAGTAGGTTCATTCTGTGTATCCCTTCCTTTGTTTGCATCATTAGACATCTTCTTCCCATCATTGCGGCATTCAAACGCCCGATGACCTTCTTTTCCACATTTGAAACATTTAATTGTCCCTTTAAGACAATCTCCACCATTCTTCTTTCCACACGTTGAGTATAAGGAAACATTCATATTATTTTCACCATTATTCTGAGATTTCTCCTTGAACTCCATCTTTCATTTCTTGTCAAAACTACTAGATAGATAAGTAACACCAACTTTCATTTCTACCTTGATAGCTCAACGCACAATTTCTTCATAGCTACTGAAGTCTCTTATAGCTAATGCCCTTCGAAGATTTGGTTTTAAGCCACTGAAGAATCAATCAACTTTACTTTCAGGTTGGATGATAAAGCCAGATGCATACCTTGAAAGCCTTATAAAATATGCTTCGTATACACCAATAGATTCATCATCCTTTTGCTTTAGTTCATGAAACTCTGTCTCCATCTTTGTTCAAAGAATACGAGGGAATTACTTATTGAAAAATAAGTTCTTGAACTCGTCCCATTCCATGGACTCAATTTCATCCCTTTGCCTCGTATTCTTAATAAGATTCCACCATTGATCAGCATCACCTTCCAAATGATACACTGCTAAGATGAATTTATCATGGTCAGAACATTAAAGAACTGAAAATATCTTTTCAGTTGTACTAATCCATTGTTCAGCAACTAATGGATCAGTAGACCCGCTGAAAGAAGGTGGACGTTGCCTCATGAAGGAATCAATAGAATATTGTTCCCTTCTCTGCTCATTTGGAAGTCCAGAATGATTCATATCTTTTGTAAGTATAGAAATAGGAATTTGAACTCAATCTCCCATAACATTTGTTTGTTCAGGAGGACAATCATTGCATTGTCCATTGCATTTATCAACATGGTTCCTTCGGGTTCCAGCAATCGTCTAAAACCCAAAAAGAATAGTGTGAGAGGGAAAAATCATGCTAAGGAAAACAACATAATAAAGGGGGAGTATCCTCAATATCTAACATCTTAGCTTAAATTCTATGATCGTTACCGTAGTTCTAGGACTGTATCTTATACATATACTTATCCTTAGTGACATCCCTAGACATACCTTAGAAATATCTCTAGGGATCTCACTAATGTTTTCGTATCCTAGTTTCCAAAGGTTGACTAAACCTTTCCTGTGATACCAACTATAGAGACCCGAAGCTTGACGTACATGAATATTACATTACTTTTGCGGAATAATTAATACATAATAAAAACAAACACACAAGGACCGTAATAGTTTAGTGTCTTTGGAAACTCGGAATAAAATCTTCTAATCGTGGTGAAAGATCTTCAACATCTCCCAATAAAGATCTTCCCTTTTTTTCTTACCTAAAACCTTTATTTATATTATGGGGAAAAGAAAACATAAAAGGGTGAGCTCAAATGCTCCTTAAGGGTAAACAAAATAAATATCAATCACATCATATTCATAAGAACATATCTTTTGGAAATCTTAACCTGCAAAAGAGATCATGATTTCATAACATGGGATAAATCATAGTAGTGAAATTTAATCCCAATAATCAGAACTTAAAACATGAAACTCTGTGGCATACACACATAATCATAGAGAATCATTTATTATTAGTCAAGACTCATTTCCAAGACTATCTTAGTGGACAAAGTCCCTTTCTGAACTGATTCACTCCTCGTTTCAGTCCTGTTTCACTGAACCGGTATAACCTACCGTTCCAGCCATGTCTGTCTCATGAGATATAAAATCTTTACCCAATCCATTGGAGGGAGATATAGGTCTCACCCATCTCATAATGATACCATTCTTATGTGTGCCACAAAATATTAAATCATACATCATTGCATAACCCATGTAATAAAAATGGGATTCTTAAACAACATGACATCATAAAACAATTCATATAAGATAAAGGAATTCATAAAAATATTTTCATCAAAACATAATCAAATCCATGTAATAATAGGGATAGAAACATAACCCTATATTATCTTATATGGAAAAGAATTTTGATAAAACACTTGAACTCCATTCTTGAGGAAAATATCTTTTCTACTTCAAAAACATTTTTCCTTTCTTAAAATGTCATACAATTTTAAACTAAAAGAAGTTGATTAAAAATAAACTTGAAAACATGTAAAGGAAGCTTCTTGGAAATAATTTTTTAAAAATATATTCATGCCATATAAGTTAAAAAAACATTCTTCTCATACTTTTGTTGGAAAAGTCAAAGAGTACCTCGTATGAAAAACGACAAAAGATTCCTTTCATATCTTTTACTAAAAACTCACTGAAGGGTAAAATTGGATTTTAACAATTTTAGGTGGATAGAAATAATATTAAATATTGATGAAACATGGATGTGGATGATAAAATACACCCAAGTAAATTTCAATGTATAAACAATCTCGGATAAACATGAGATTGTGATATTTACCATACCTTAGGTCCGATTTGCTTCGTATGTGTCCGAACCTCCTATTTAGGGAACTTAAATTGGTCTTTGAGGAAGACCAGAACCTATAGGATGTTTCTAGGTAAGTGTAGAAGGGAATTTGGCAGGGGTTGGCCGAGCATGAAGGCTCAAAGTGGTGTGAGGAAGAGAGGGAGGAGGTGCCCTTTTATAAGTGAGGAGAGGGGCACCTTTGGAATAACTAAAAATATTATTTTATTATAAAGTCATGTTCGGTTTTAAATACCTCCAAATTGATTTATTTCTAGGATAAGGTGGGGATGGGTCGAAATCCTCTCATCCAAAAGAATTTAGACAAGTTTATGTTCCTATTTTAACCTTATCATGTAGATTTAACATTAAGTTAAATAATTTTACTTTTATCGTGTCTTGTTGTGTTCTTATACTATAAGGTTAATAAACATACTATATCAAGCCAAACGAACCCCAAGTTGTTTATTATTAATATATATAACCTTATCTAAGTCATTTGGCCGAACCATAGATTTTTAGGAATAAAATAACAATTAATAATATAATATTTGTTTTAAAAACTATTTTATGTCAATTTTGACACTATTTAGTAATTGATTTTTGTGAAAATCATAAAAGAATGATAAGTTATAACAAAGTTAATTAAATCAATACTAACATGTCATATTAACCAAGAAAATTAGTGTAATTCATAAAAAGTCTCAAATTATATTTATTTGGGTATTTATAACATCAATTATGTCAATATTTCATTAATAAGACAATTACCGCATCATCGTTGTGTCATAAATAAATTAAATTATTTAATGTATAAAAATTACAAATAAAATACCATTATGTAGGAAATCTTGTTATATTTCTAATTAATATTTATAGTCGAATTTATCTTATGTATAACCCCATATTAAAAATTATTTAGTTATTAAACATTGATTTTAACTATTTTAACCCTTCCTTAAATAAATTAATAATAAATGTCCTAATCTAATCCAAGTGGACCTAAATGGTCATATTTTATTCCTAAGTTTGTTTTTGGTCGAATTAAACTTGTCCAATAGAATTATTACATGTGTTATGGTAATAATAATATCATTTTTACCCTTAATTACCCTATTTACTTTTAACCGGCGTAAAAAAAAGTGAAAAGTTACTATTCACCAAAAATTATTTTCATCTCATTAAACCAAATTTTAGTCATTGATATTAACCGTGTCTCTCGGATTTGTGAAATTCCACTCACAGAAGCGGTAAAATTAAGTTTTATGAAAAATTCAGTTTTTTAACTACCACTTAGTGGTTTCACTATTCATCAAAAGTTGAAAGTTTTCAGAAAAATAAAAAAAATTAGTCCTAAGCTATATTTGATATTAAGAATTCAAAAATGATGTCTATTTTACCAAATTACGAAAATATCAGTTGCATTAATTAATTTAAAAATTAGTTCCCGTCGTCAAAACAAATAGCGTGTTTTTAAGAGATAATAACTATCAAAAGATTGAAACTTGTTTATAACTGGTTTAAATGTGAAATTACATCCAATGACCAACATTGTATTAAATTGTAAAAATATATTCTAAATATACTTTAAAACCACTCAAATTAATAATTTATCACTATTAATTATTTCTATTAAAAAAGTTCTTTTTAATTAAAATTTAGTAATTTTCACTATTCATCAAAATATGAAAGTTATCTGAAAAGTACCAAAATTTCACCCTAAGCTAATTTCGATATTCCAAATCCAAAAATGAAGTCCATTTTGAAAAATAAAATTTACAAATTTCAAAAAGTGGTTATCACTATTCATAACGGCTAGTTTTAATAATATTTTAATAACATATCGTTGTTTAGTGAAACTCGGTATTGCGTACTACACACGCTATCGAGGAAGGTTGTGATTGCATGTAATGCAAGGAAAGTCAATGATGCGTGTTGTGCAAGATCCTTTTGGTGTAGCGTACAACACAAGACATTAATAAAAAGAATATTTTTCATAAAATCTCGGGGTGTTACAAACTCTCACTGTCAATACCCCCTTGGTCTGCATAGCAACAATAAAATATAATGGCCACTTGGAAGCTCTCATTGTCAATTCCCTAGGGTTGAACATTAATTTAATAATGACCCTTTGGGTAGCTCTTATGTTGTAAACCCTTTGTTCTAGGGCTAGATCGTATCTCTCACAGTCAGTACCTATGGATCAGTATGATTACAATTATACATAAACGACCATACATCGTAAAGCTCTCACTAACAAATTCCCCTTGTTCATACGTTCACATTACGAATAACATGCATCTTAAAAATAATTAGTAACAACAACTTAACAACATGAGGCATGAAAAATAGAGAAAGCCAAATAGGCATTCTAGACCAAATGGACAAAATCAATCAAAAGAGGGAAATGAACCCATAATCAAGGTATAAAACCTTATGAATAATCAATAAGACTTTCTAAAATAAACAACCCATAGAAGGTATTATTCATGGGTAAATTCCAGAAAATTCCATACCCCAAATGTGGGTGTTTGGCACATTAAGCATATATAATCCTAATACAATTAAAAATGGGAAACAAACCAGCTACCTTTATGTTGTATGATGAACACTATTTAATGTCAACCCTTGAATCATCCTATAACGATGTAGATCTATGAAAAGGGTAAAAAAACATACCATCGATAAATCATGAGAGAGGATGAATTAGGAAGAAAGGACCCATTGAAAAAAAATCTCACCAATCATAATCCAATTCCACCGGCGACGTCTCAATCGTAGCTCGGACAGAGAACCAGGAGGGCTCGAAGTTCGTCGGTCATTCTACAATGCTCCTTTATGAACCAGGTTAGAATAAAGGTTCTCTTGATGTGAGACACAACACAACTCCACTACATCCAATAAAAATAAAATTGTACATTGTGTTCATTTAATGTACACTCCATGTACTAGCCTCAACCGACCCCCACTTTAGGCACTCTGCCATGTCACAAACACGACTATGTACTCGGTGGTTATACAGCCAGTGCACGGATACTCACGACAATCGAATACACATATTGTACTCAAAAATACACAACATGTACTAAGAAAATTTCTAACTCTTCATTTTTAATCAAAACAACCAAAAATAAACATCTATACTTTAAATGAAGATCCATATTCTTACAAATTAGAGCCAGTTTCGTACTTTATTACATTTGAAAAGATATACGATTCAAATCCCAAGAGGATGAATAGTTTATTATTTCTGGAAAACCATATTACATACATGATATCCATATTATGTTGGGAAAAAGAAAATAAAAAATTATACATAAGAAAATGTAATGAACTGAATCCATGAAATCATATTCAAATAATTTTTCTTTATAAAATGGGGAAAGGATTGATAATAAGGGTGATCTCAAATGATCAGTAACGGTATGTAAAAATAAGAAATAATGAACTTTTGAGAATAGTCAACATAGAATGGTATGAAACTAACACTCATTCCATTTAATCAAAAATATGGGAATTAAATTAAACCATATATATCTCGATGAAAAATATCATAGATAAAAATGGCAACTGAAATAAAGAAATGATTTCATATTGAATATCATGTATCTAGAAAAAAATATATACCATAAAGATATATTGTTAATAAATTTTTAACTATTCTAATGTGGAAAAGTGACTCATCTCATGAGGATACCATTGCATCAAGGGGATATCTACAACTGGGCCCCACCCATATCATCCAATCCAAATCATTCCTTATATACCCAATAATCAATTTAATTAATAAATTATTTGAATTATGACCAAATGTCCATATTGAATAAGGGGTATAGATTTATTGTTAATTTCATAGTGAATGAAAAGTAACAAAGACTATTTTTTATATTGATTAATGGAAATACCATTTAAATATCATTAACATATTCTTGAGGAAAATATTTTTTAAACATTCCAAAGTTTCCCATACCAAATTAAAACATTATAATTCATATGACTCGTGAAGTAATGATATAAAATTAAATAAATAATATCATGAGAATAATTATATTAATGATATAATTTTTCTAAGTGTAGTTTATACAATATATAAATGTGAATTGGAACATAACAATTAATAAGTCTCAATGGAATGTAAATTGAGACGAATCCCTTAACTCGAGTTTGTCTTGTTATGTGTACCTTTATATACATGAAATATATACCTATGTAAATTATTTATTTTCCGGATAATCTTATTCAATTTTATTATTAATTTTACATAACATATTACAATTTTGTAAACAACTACTTAACAACAAATATCAGATCAGGTGTTTTGACCATATTCGGTTTATATGTAAACTTTTTTTGGCATATCGACTCTTGTAAAATGGTTCATTAAATAATCATCTCTAGAATATTACTCATAAGATAATTTTCCTAACTATATGTCAATTATAATTTTAAAATCAATCATTACATATTTTTATGCAAAATGAACTAGCGTTATAAACATGAAGACAGTAGGTTGTATGTACGCTTGACTAACATTCCGTTTTTTCATTGATTATTTGGAAAATAAGGTATGTAATAGTATATATTTCCATAATTATATTTATTTTATAAATATAATTTTATTTAATATTATATAAATATACATTGGAGTCATTATATGTAAAAGTAATTGTATCGTTTTGAGGATGTGGTAGTCCACACGACCACAATCGGTGTTATCAATTTTTAGTGTGTGAAAAGCGTAATAATGAAAATGATATAGTATGTTAAAAAAATGAAATTTTATCATTAATATCATATATATTTCATTTAGGTTAATTTTTTTAATAAAACCATCATTTATACATTCCATTTATTACATGAACAAATCACATCACTTTGAGGAGGCAGTGGTCCATACTTCCACAAATAATGTTATCTTATTTAAACAAAATATAATGTATATGGGTATGTGTTATAAAATAATTACATAAGTATAAATATATAATATATATAAATATATTTTCTATTATAATTATATTCAATTAATGTTTGTAAAGGAAAAATGAACAATCATCGTTTTGTGAGGCGGTATTTCATCGTACACAAAAAGAGAATGGTTGTTACTGATTAGGTCGAAGTGTGTGTTATTGTAGGTTTAAACCATAGAATAAAAAACTTCTAGAATAGTTAGTATATTTCCTTATACAATAATGGAATAAAAATATTTTATGGTGTATAAAATGAAAATATAAATAAAGATCCTAAGGAAGGATGTTACATTTGCATTAGCAAAATTCTTTTCATTTTCACTAAAGGTATTCCTTGGATTAATTTATGATGAAGGAGGGGATTATAGAATTATTTTTTTATTTTTAAGAGCTATTTGGGTAGAAATTTTTTTGGTAAAAAGTGGATTGAGATGTTTGAGGATGTGGGAGTAGAGGACGCCTTTTATAGTGGATAAGTAGTATCACACTAGTAAATTTTTGAAAAGGAATTTCACCTATGTTTTTCACATTGGATATGGATCAATTAATAGTTAAAAATTGATGAAATTTGGTATAGGGTAAAAATATTCCCCTAAAATATATTTTGGACATGTTTCAAGACTATTTTCACCCTTAAGGTAATGTTTTATTACTTATTTATGCTTAATTTCACCCATGTCATTGTAATTAATTTTAATTACATTCACTAACATTTTTGGTCAAAAATAAGTTAACCATATTATAAATTATATAATAATATAATAAAAAATATGGAATAAATTTTTTTCAAATTAAAAACAAAAAGTTGTATGAAATTAATTTATAATCAATCCCATAGACGGGACGACAATGTAGGTTTTTGAAGTAAAAACGTCCAAAAAGTTGCTATGTTATTGTACCAAATTTCAATTTTAAATTGATTACAATGGCCTAAATTGGATTAATAAATTATATCTACTATAATTAAAATGTAAAATTTTTTAAAAATATAATTTAACCATATAAATAAATTCTCTGAAAAAAATTGAATTTAAATTTATTATTTTTCACTATTCATTAAAAAGTGAAACTTCGGAGAAGAATACCATAAAATCACACTAAATTAATTTTTATGTTTTAATTTTAAATATTAATTTTATTTTGAAATATATAGTCTATTAAAGTTCCAAAATTTTTATTTCATATTGGTTCTCCATTAAAAGGCGTTAAAAATACAATTGTAAAAAACTTGGTTTTTATGCATAAAATTGGGTTTTTTTAATATATATAAATTTCATTGGATGAATAAGAAAAATATTATATTAAATATATAATATAAATATATATAATATTAAAATCATCCACTAATAGTAATTATCTTAATTTATTAACGTTAAACAACTTTTGGTGCATAAAATGGGTTTTTATGAAAATCATTTACTTTATATTGAATTGGTTCTCATATTAATTTCTAATTAATTTTTAACCTATGATTTATTTCTTATTTTTATTAAACCATACGTTTTCATTAGTTATTTAATACTATTCATAGATGATAATTTAATGGCCAGGAAAATTCATATTATATTAAATAACAATAATTTAATAATATAATGTTTTCAATTAAAACCGAGTCTTAAATGTAATGAAAGCTAACGAACAAGGTCATTCTTAAGTGTAAGGAATGAAAACATAGTTTTTGTGTTCATTTCATGCTATAAAATATATTAAATTTATTTAAACTAGTAATTATATTGTAATTTATTTGGATATTATATTCCCTTACGCAGTTGGGGATGTGTGTTATACATGCTACCAAATAAAATGTTTTTACATAAGAATTTAGTGGTGGTACATTCACCACACCTTAATTAAAATGTATCATCACAATTTAATCATGATCTCGAGAATCAATGGATTGATATTTGAAAATAAAATATTATTGAGAAACTGACATTTTAAATAGGGTTAAAATCATATCTACTTAATTGTAGGGAATGAAAATTATAATGGACCCGTAACTCGGTTCCCTTATAGGAGAACATAGGTTGGAAATGGAACCATGGAGGTGAAATAAAAATATAACAATCATGTTATGATGGAGAGTGATATAGAATATGGTTATGATAAAGCTAACAATCACAAATCACTAGATCTGCGATGATCTAAGTGGACATTTGATTCATCAGAAACCGAAGTATTCAGGCAATGTTTTTGGTTTCAAGATAACGTTTTACGAGAGTTGGGGAATTATTTCACTCATTACGAATATAAGTATGTATACATACATGGTTCATTTCTATGAGGGAAATATTATTCATTAGTTATTCCTTGAACTATTTTCGGTATCTTTTTATAAGATATATTTCATCATATCATTATATAATTCATTATCCTCTAAAACCTCATCTACTGATCAACATAAACCATTTAATAAACGGTTTAATTTTCCAAAAGATCATGATCTAACACATTATAAGAAAGGTAACTGAATATACAAAATGAACTTATCAAATAATATGAAATGGATTTTAATCATGACACAAAAAATATGTAAATATGTTAACAACATGAACTACCATAAAAAACTTATTGAAAACCTGCATGCTTCTTAATTCTTAAAGAGAATATAGATTATTGAATTTATAAATTAAATCTGAAAAGATGTAAACTCCATCAATGATAGTTTAATCCACATTGTTAATAAATCATTACTCAATTACAAGGTATTAATTACTTATCCTATTTATATTATCCAAACCAATCATTTCTTTATCCTCAAATCATTGTCTTAACATTAGGGTAATCTTCCACTCAACCATGGGTCTCTAATTTTTTTTATTTTTACTAAATTACTTTCCTTAGTACCATTCAACATATAATATCGAATAATTAATGAAATAGTATTTCATTATAATACTTATATATTTCATAAATAATATGGTGAAAAAATCATTAATAAAATAATTTTACAAAATATTTCATAGATCCAGATATAGAAGTACATTAATCATTCCAATTTGGTTGTTTCAATAACACATGATTGATCTTAGACCCTAAGCTTCTTCTGATGTAAATTCCCCTGATTCTTGAGGAATTCATTTAAATAGTGTCCCATATACTTGCAGTTATAACACCAACTAATAGCCTATTTATTTTTTTCCTTTGAATTATTTAGCAAGGTGATCCTTATCAACACTTTTATAAAAAATTCTCATTCCCTTCAGGAATTTAACTGGGTTATTCTTTCAACAATTATCACATGTGGTAAGATCCTCCATTCCCTTATTCTTTGACTCTTTCAATTTTTCAAGGTGATCGATTGAATCTTCTTGTATTTTTTTCCAATGAATATATTTATTCTAAAAAAGTCATTCTCTTTATTAATGGAACCTAAAACTATATCATTATATTATGAGAAATTTTTGGAGACAAATTCCCTTCTGTTATTTGGATTATGTCATTCATTGAAATGATTAATCTTGTATTATATATTTCACAAAAAATCCATAACATACATTGCTAACATTGTAAAGGTAGCTTCATACTATTCAATACTTTCTTACACTGTTTTGATTAATTTATAAAACATTATATTCATCACATTATTTGTTTAGGAGGGAAGTATTTATCATAGAATATCTCCTTAAAATCCTGCATTCCATGAGTTTTATTTCTAAATCCTCCATTGAATTCTGTAACAATGACCATTATTGATTAGAAACTCCTTGGAGATAATACACCACAAGTGTAAACTTTTCCTTTTCACCACATCCAAAAACCATAAATATATTTTACCAAGACATAATTCATTGCTCAGCCACCATTGGATTCATAGTCCCACAAAATGATGGGGGCCTCTATTGTATAAAATGATCTAACATTAGTGAATATCATTGTGGGATAGGTTTCTAAATCTGGGAAAGTCTATATGCCATAACTTGATTTTGATGGTTTAATATTTTCATAACAATATCAATTCCAATACCAGTTGAATTGGCATACTCTATAGTGAAATATTTGAAATTTCCATGAGAATTGATACCAATATTCCTTCCAATATCCATTTATAAATTGTGGAAAATTATGGATTAGCCCATAAACAAATGAACATTTTATAATTCTAAATATTTCTTAACAGTAAGCATAAATTGAAAATTTTATGCATAGTTATTCTCATAATCTTATACATATTTTCATGGGGATAAACTTACATTTTAAATTCTTCATAATGGTCTGTAAAGAAAATGAGGATTATCCTAAGTCAATCCTAGAGAGTGTAAAACCACGTGAATTGATTGGAAAGTTTTCATATACAAATTTATGCCATGTTACGCCTAACACACCATGTCAGAGTAGTTACTCCAAGGTACATCTATGCAAGAACCACATTCAAATGTAGTATCCAGGAATATATGTATTTCTAAGAATACCCACACAATAACTACCTTATCAAAATTATTTTTTGTACTTATATATATATATATCCACAAATTCTATCTTTGGGTTATGTTTTCTAATATATTTTCTCAAAATCTCTTTTCCAAGGTTGCTGGTAAATTTTCTTTGATACCTACTGAAACACCCCATCCCTAGAAACTCAGATCTAGTGTAATAATTTATTACATTAGCATATATAAAATCATAAAATCCAAAGGGAAAGAATTGTTTAGCAGTTTCCAAAAATCATATTGCATACATGTTACCCATATTACATTAAGAAATATAAAATAAAACATGATACATAATAAAATGAAATTTACTTAATCCTTGAAATATTATTCATAGATTGAATTTTCATAATTTAGGGAAAGAAAACATAATAAGGGTGAGATAAAATGCTCCGTAATGGTATGTAAAGTGGAATCCAAAATGAAATAATGAGAATAATCAACATAATAAGATAATAAATGGACAATTTAAATTTAATCAACAAAAATATAATGAAAAGCACACATAGATATGTCAAGGAAAAATATGATAGATAAAAATGTTAACTAAAATGTAGTAAATTCATTAATATTAGAAATAATGTATATAAAATTTGAACCACTATACCATCATGATATATTGTCAACATAGTTTAATCTATTATGATTTTGACAATATAATAATCTCATGAAACTACTGATGCATTGAGGGGAGCTCAATAACCATCCCCACACATATCTAATAGTCCAAAGCATTCCTAATATAATGAATAATCAATTTATTTAATAAAAAGTGTGTAATATCACAAAATATTTTTATTTAACATGGGATAAAAATTTATCAATGATTTCCCAATGGAGTATAAGTAATAACAATGGATTTTATCCATGATGAAAGAAAATACCATTCAAAGATCATTAAAATATTCATGAGGAAAATAATCTTTAAACATTCTAAAGTGTCCCATACCATATTAAAACATTTTAAATCAGAATAATAAAAAAATAATTCCATAAAATGAAACATATAATATCATTATAATAAGTATATTCAGGATATAACATGTCTAAGGGTAGTAAATACATTATATAAAATTTAATTGGTGTATAAAAAAATAAGCGTCAATGGAATGTAAATTGAGAAGATTTACCTTACCTTCAGTCTTTATTATTATTTGTGTATTTATATTCATAGATAATAATATCATGTTAATTTTAAATTTTTTGATATCCCTTTTGATGTTTATCATTAATTTAACATAATTTTTTACATTGTCGTAAATAACTACATGTATAACTACGTTTACATCAGGTGTTTTTACTATATTTGGTTTATGTGTCCAAAACAACTTCGTTATATCGCCATTGGACAAATGGGTCATTATATAAACATATAAAGAATTAAAATAATGAAATAATACAATTATACTTTTAAAACCAATCATGAACGATGTTTTTTGAATAATGAACCATCATTGAAATCATGGAGACGGTAGGTCATACGTATACCTAATTAACAATATCATTATTTTTGTGATCATTGTCGAATCAAGGTATGTAACACTATATAATTCCATAATGATAAAAATATCACAAGTACCATTTTATTTAATTAAATATAATTTTAAATATGATTCTTTTGGTTTAAATGGAATTACATCGTTTCAAGGAGGCGGTAGACCACACATCCACGACCGATGTTATCACTTTTTAGTGTGTGAAAAGGGTAATAATGAAAATGATACATTATATTTAAATAAAGTTAATTTTTAATTTAATATAATATTAATTTCACTTTTGTTACTTATTTTTAATTAAAATTACCTTCTATATGTTACATGTATATAGTGAATGAATCAAATTGATTGGAGGTGGCAGTAGTCGACACTTCCTCAAATGATATTATCATATTTACAAAAACATGGAAAGTATAAAGGTATGTGTTATAAAATAATTAAATTATAAAAAATAAATATAAAATATAAAATATAAAATATATAAATACAGTTTCAATAATCATTCTCAAACATGAAAGGAGGTAAATGAAAAAATGATTAATCATCATTTCATGAGGTAGTACTTCGTCGTACACATAAACATCATGTTTGTTTCCCATTAAGTGGAATTTTGTGTGAGTTTATGTAGAAAAAGTATTATAAAAACGTCCAAGTATATTTTTTATAATGTTTTTGTTTTATAATAGTGGAATAATAAGAGATTATGGGGTGGATAATGGAAATAAAATTAAACAATCTATGGAAATATGTTACATCCTTTTTGGGTAAATCCTTTAGGTTTTCACCAATGAGCGTCCTTGGATGGATTTATTCTAATGGGGGGGGAGGATTTAGGATGAGTTTAGGGATTTTTCGGAGTTATTTGGGTAGATATTTTTTGATCCAGAGTTTCCTAAGTGGTGCGAGGAAGTGGTAAGAGAGGAGGCCTTTTTATAGTTGAGGAGGAGTGACACTCTTGAAATTTTTTGAAAATTAATTACACCCACATTTTCCCATTGAATTTGGATCCAATAATGGTTCATATTTTATACATGGTATTATAGATTCTAAATATGGCCATATATTATCTTTTAAACAAGTTTTTAGGTCATTTGTGACCTTAAGATTACGGTTTAGTCCCTTATTAATCGAAATTCCACATTAATCGTTGTAATTAATTTTATTTACATTCAATGATATTTTTGTTCAAAAACTAAAATTGATATGATTATATGTTATAAATTATTCTTATTCAAAATATTAAAACCATTTTCCAAATTTTAATCAATTAATTATTAGAAATTAATATAAAATTAATCCCGCACATGTGATGACAATGTGGGCTTTTATATTAAAAAATGTCCAAAAGTTTGATATGTTATTATACCCAATTTAATAGTTAAATTTATTCCAATTACATACATTTTAGTAATTGAAAAAATGATATAATTAAAATTTAAACGCAATTAAAAATATAATTTATCCTTATAAATAAATTAGATGAAAAATTAATTTTGAATTAAAATTTAGTATTTTACACTTTTCATTACAAAATGAAACTTTAGAAAAAAATCCAAAAATTCACCATAGACTATTTTTTATATTTATCATTAAACTATAGTGTTTATTTAGACATATATTATAAGGGTAAAGAACATTTTTTCATGGAGTCTATTACTTATATAAATATATTGGTATGATTACAAGAAAGTTGTATCCTAAATGATTTAATAGTATAGTAGTTTTTGAAAATAAGATAAAAACATAAGTTAAAATTTGCAACACGAAATTAAATACATAACAGTAGTTCTGTTGGAAGAATATATGAATCCTAGATTATCCTAGAAAGTCAATCATAATATCTATCTTCAGAAACTATGTAAAATAAAACATAAGTTAGCGGTGAAATCAGAAGCTCAGTAAGGGTAAGTGATACATTGTATGTTATCATAAAAATAATCACTAGTCATGATGATCAATGAAAAACACATTCTATAAGAAATATATTTGATCATAATATGTAATGAATTAAAGATGATTAAATAAGGTCATATAAATGACAAAAACAGAATAAAACATAACTATTGATATTCTACTGGTCTAATACTCACATGGTGTATAAATTACTAATTACATAATGAGAGAATGCATAATGTCAGACATCTAAAACATATTTTTAAGACCTCATCCAAGACATCTAAAAATACTGGGGTAAGACTTCAGCAAAAACCCAATTCTAGTTTGTCTCATTAGACATACCGATGAATCAAGGGGATATATATGGCCCCACCAAACACTTGGTGATTACAATTAATTCCTCATAAGAAAGGGGAAATACATAAACAACATGAAAATATGAAATAACATTCTTTATATGAAAAAATAAACACTAACCATTTTGAGTAGTATGGTTAATAGAATCAAGATAGCACATCCACAGTCAAACTGATCATAAAATATTTTATACAATATTTTAGATGATAAACATAAGATATTATCCTCAATAAGACATAAAATTCTATAGAGGTGTCGAAATAAACAAAAATACTCTAATAGGTTCATTGAGTAATTTCGAAGAGAAATACAGTATTACTCAGAAAAGAAGTGTTCTTATGGAAAAATATTACATAAATATAAAAATAAAAAATGTTTTTTTTCGTGATAAAATTAGTAGTTCAAGAAAAATAATTGTGGCTTAAAACAAATTATTGAGTGCACATGAAAATATGTAGTAATTTGAGAAGGTCCCCTGAATCAGGCATGTTTATCAAAAATAATTGAGAATGATATTTATTAAACATTTAACCCCACATAAAACAAAAAAATATTTTGATTCCTACACATATATAAAAACTTCCCACAGAAAATATGATTAGTACAAAAGAATAATTAAAAATTTAATTTGGCTTAAGAGAGACAAAGAGTAACCCGAAAGAAAATGGAGGTTCCCGTAGAAACCCTTACACTATGTCAAAATGAGTTCTATACTTGAACTTAATGTCCTATATAATCAAATTAAATCAATTAATTAATTAATTAATAACCTTATAAAAATTTATTTTATTTATTATACTTTTATTATGTTCATTTATGGAATTTTTTATGCGTTATGTTATTTAATTTTATTGCTCATGAGTGTTTGATTCCTATGGTTTCATGAATGATATACAAGTATATGAGTATCGAAGTTCATGTGGAATTGGTATAATTATATAAAATTATATTTATATGATAATAATTAACATCTGGAAGAATAAATGATGATATAAGTCATTTGTTTATATTTTATTAGGATGATTTATTAGATATAACATTAATGATATCATTTAGATTATTTTGGTGATATTTTGATTATCACAAACTAGTTTTGTCGTATGATTTAGTTTTATGTTTATATAATAGTTTAAGAACATTACATAAGACATAATACATATTTTATAATCCTTTTCAAATGTAAAAATAGTTTCTTAAACATAATTGAAGGTGAAATTGAAGGATGAGTGTTCATCCTCCTTGAAGGTTGTAAATCAGCACCTCCTAGGCGATGATTTTGTTTTTAAAATAAGAGAGAGAGAGAGAGAGAGTAAAAAAATTGATGATGGTTCTTCCATTAGCATGATATAATTATAGTATATAAATTATAATGGATTTATCATGATCATTTGGACAAAATAGTTTATGGGAGGATAATAAATTAAAGTAACATGAAATGAAAATAAAAGAAAAAACATGTGGATTTTACCTCTTGAATACACCTCCTTAAGAATCTCCTCAAGGGAAGGAATTATTTTCTGTTTGGAAGACCAAGAGATCTTGGATGTGAGGAGTGACTATGGAATAGTTATTTGGTATAACATTAGTAAGGATCAATTCTTGAGATTTGTGAGGGGAAGAGGGGGTGAGGGGCAGTATTTACAATGGAGGAGAGGATGATTTTTCTATTAATTTATTCATTATTTCATTATTTTGGATCAAGACAATGAATATTATTTATTATTATGACCTAAAATAGTAATATGTGCATTTTAGTTCTAACCAATGTCCATTAACATCATCCATGACTCAAGTATGAGTAGAAATTAAATTATTTAGCATATTTCATAAATTATTAAATATCACTATTCACAAAAAATTCATGTATTTCAGAAAAATACCAATACATCACCCTTAATATTTTTCAATTTTTAGAATTCTAAAAATAACTTCATTTCACCAAAATAAATTATAAATATTGGAAATTAATTTTTAATTTAAATCATAATTTAAATGAAAAATACAGTTTTTATAAATAAAACAGATTTTATAACACCTTTAAAATTAACTAATGTCACATTAAATTATCCTAAAATCATAGGAAAAAAATATTGAATTTGATATATATTTTATGAAAATGAATTTTATTTTTAAATCAATTTAAAAATTAGAAATTTAGTTAAATATTAATTAATCCTGAAAATACCAAAACGTAATTATTAATTTTAAGAATATCACTCTCATTTATAAGGTGTGTAAATTTTAATTATAATTACGTGGGTGAGGTTACTATTAATATGGTTCATATTACTATTAATAAGGGTGAATTACTATTCATAAGCTTCATGTTACTATTCAAAAAATGTAATTTGATCATATCAGACTCTAAATATCTTACTGGCCAGAACAGTGTATGTGTATTTTTTGAAATTCAAAATGTAGGGGAATAATAATTGTGTTTAATGGATAGTTTATAATAAAAATGACTCATTGTTTCAGGCATTACAATCTATATTAATTTTATTTTTAAAACATTGGGGTGTTACATTCTTCTTCCCTTACATGTGTTGGGTAAAACATGTACATTCTCAACTATGAGACATGGAACAAATTTTGTACCTTCGAAATGCTAGGTGTAATTTCCAAATGAATAGACCCAACCCCTATTCTATACATAATTTCAAAATGACCAATATACCTGAGGCTTAGTTTCCCTTTTTTCCAAAATCATATAACACCATTCCATGGATATATATTTATGAAATCATGATATCCCCTTTGAAATAACAAATCCATACTTTGATTATCTACATAGAGTTTTTGCGTACTTTGAGATGCTTTGATATATGTTTAAATATCATTTCCTTTTAGTTGTTTCTTCCATAAGCTCTAGGCCCATATGGATCCTCTCACCAACATCATCCCAACATTTCGATGTATGACATATATTTCTATAAAATTCCTCATATGGGGCCATTTGAAAACTTTAATAGAAACTGTTATTACAGTTAAACTTCAATTAAAGTAAATACTAATCCCACATAGCTTGAAATTCATGTGAACATGATCTTGACATGTCTTCTAATGATTAGAATGTTCATTCTAATTTCTCGTCAGTTTGAGGGTGATAGGAAGAACTAAAACGAAGTTCAGTATCCAATTATTTCTTAAGACTTCTCAAGAATATTGATGTGAATCATGGATCATGATCATACACAATTGTTAGAGTTACTCCATGAATCCTCACAACATCATTGCTATAGGGTCGTCTAAGGTTCTTTGGTGGAAATTCCTCCCTTATAGTGATTAAATATGCATATTTCATAAGTCGATCAACAATTACCCAAATCACATAATTTTTTCTTATAGTTTTGGGAAATCTAGTTAAAAAATACATGGTTATTTCATCCCATTTACATCTAGGAATGGGTAGAGTTTTCATGACTCCACTAGGATATTTCCATTCTACCTTCACTTTTTAACAGACTAAACATCATGATACATAATCAGTTATTTCCCGATTCATGTGGTCCCACACGAAATGTTCCTTGAAACCATTATTCTTTTTCATGATACCAGAGTCTATAGAGAAATTCCAGATATGGAGAACATCCAATAACTCCCATTTCCGCAAGGGTATAGAGGGAACACATATCCTCTTCCCAAATTTCAGAATTTCATCCTCACACACAAAGTCAGCCAACTTTCCATCATCACAGCTTTAATTTTATTTTGAAGATACTCATCTACATACTAAGAAGTTTTAATCAGGTCTAATAATGATGGTTAGGAAATCAATTGAAAAATTAATTATGGTTTACCTTCATTGATAATTCTCATATAAATATTTACCAGAACCATGAACAAATTATATTTTTAAATTAAAATTATTTTTATAGATCCAAGATTATTAATTATGAATGAATCAGCTAACTTATTTTCCTTTCTTGGGTGGTAGTGTATGGAACAATCATAATCTTTGAGTATCTTAAGCCATCTCCTTTACCTAATGTTGATTTCTTTCAGGGAAATGATATATTTTATGCTATTTAGATCCATATATATCTCACATATTTCTCCATATAAATAGTTCCTCCATATCTTCAGAGAAAACATTACAGCTACTATCTGAAGGTCACAAGAGGGATAGTTTGGTTCATAAAATTTTATCTACCTTGATGCATAGGAAATAACTCTTTCATTCTGCATAAGGAATCAACCAAGTTCTTTAATTGATGCATCACTCTAAATAACGGATCTACCATTTCTTGATGGCAGAGTACTGTTTTGATAATTCTATAACCTCATCTTCAATTCTTCAAAAAATTATTCACATCCTTTTATCCATACAATCTTTAACCCTTAACAAGTAATATTTGTTAACGAGTTTGCTAATTGGGTGTAGTTTTGAACGAAATGCTAATAAGAACCTACAAAACCAATAAAATTGTGTACCTTGGTTATGTTCATTGGAGTAGGCCATTACAGAAATATCTTTTTCTATATAGCATCAATGATGATTCTGTCCATATAGACAATACAGAAAATAATTGAAACTATTTGAAGCTAAAATTCACACTTTCTAAATATCCCATATAACTCATTTCTTCTCAGAGTCTTTAGAATAATTTTCAAGTGATTTTCATGTTAGTCCTTGCTTTTGGAGTATTTGAATATATCATGTATAAATAGAAAGAACAATTATTAATATATTCCTTGAAAACTCAATTCAGATCCATGAAAATATAGGGTGAATTAGTCAGTTGAAAATTCATTACTGTAAACTCATAATGCCCATACAGGGTTTCAAATGCTATCTTAGGAATATCATCCATCCTTAAACAGCACTGATGATATCCATATTAAAGGCCAATCATCAAAACAATTTGGTATCCATGAAGTTGATCAAATAAATCATGAATGCAAGGATGTGGATACTTGTTATTTATCATAATATCATTGATCTCCCAATAGTCAATGCATAACCTCATAAATACATCATTATTCTAAATAAAAAGAAGAATATATTTCCATGAAGAAATATTATGGTGGATTAATCCCTTATCACTCAATTACTTTAGTTTTATATTCATCTCTACTAATTCCGTTATGTTCATTATATAATGGGTCTTTGATATAGACCCTGCACCATGAATTTGATCAATAGAAGAATATATTTCCAACTCTGAAGGATGTTTATGTAAATCCTCCGATAATACATCAACATATTCTTTCAAAATAGGTACATATTCAATTTGAAAACTTCTTTAATAACCCATAGATATTATTTTATCTTCCCCCTTATGAATTGAATTCAGTAGAGATACTGAAGGTGGATATAGATAAGATATAAATTATGAGGTTTACACTATAAATATGAAGGATTCCAGATCATTTTCCAAAATTTTAACTACCTTATTCTTGCAATATATTTTCCCATCATAACATGAAATCGACTTCATACCATGAATTTTTATAAATTATATCATGAGAATGAAAATAATTTCATTAAATAAAGAACATTTATGTTTTATAAGGAGGACTTATCGACACATATTTTTTGAAATGATAATTCCCTTAAGATTTTTTACTAAAAAATACTTTATTAAATCAAATTTGAAATGTCTCTTTTTTAGAAAACTCAAAAGATATAAAATAATGAGAAAATCCAAAATAAAATAAATCATTGGATAATTTTGAGGAAATTATTAAAGTACATACCAACACATCATTATGAACTTCAACTTCAGCAATTATAATCACATACGCTTGGCCATTCTCCCATGGCCTATTCTGGATAATGTTTCCTTGACACAAAGGAAAATAATTGACATAATTTTCCATATCATTACAATTGTAGAATTGAAAATTAGAGGATTATTTCTTTCCCATTCAATCATAATATTGGTGGCATATTTCTCCATATTTGTAAAAGATTCATTTTCCTTTTAAGAAGGATATGGGTTGTTTCTTTCCTCAATTATATCATGATGGAAACTACAATTTTTTCTTCCGTTTATCTATTATTTCCTCATCCAAACACTTCTTCCCTTTCAATCCTTTTTATTCATAAAACATATAAAATTATTTTCTATCTTGATTGTTTGTGAGTCTATATCTTTGTATGATGAAAAACTTTGGGAAACTAGTACTCTTCGGGGGAATGGTTTTAAACCATCAATGAATATATCAATATTTCTCATAGGATTACATATTTAGTTCACATAATTCCTTTCTAGAATTTTAAATTGTATTAATACTATGCAAATTTTTAATCTTCTTTTTGTTTCAAACTTAATAATTGCTTCTCTATATCCTCTTACAATTCTTGAGGAAAATATTTTTCTAATAATATTTTTTAAAAGACCATATATTCAATATAATATATTTATTCATGATCTTTCCTATTTTGAATCAACAACCACCAATGATCCACAAATCCGAATAGATGATAAATTTCAATGATAACCTTATTCCATTTGTTACATCCCAATGTGGGGAATATATTTTCTAAAGAACTTATCAGATGCTCTTTTATGAATGGGTATGTAGTCCCATTGAATGATGGAGTCTTTTGTTGTATAAACAGGTATATCATTTCTCCTCTATTTTGTGGATCTTGTTGCTTTAGAAATGTAAGAATTTTATTCATAACTGAACTCAGTTTTCTCAGTATAGTTACGAGTTTGTCACCACCAGTTTCAACTTTAGAACCAGCATCATTATTATTTATAGGTGGTAAATCCCCTCATGGGATAATTTTGTTCATATAGTTTCATACCTTCCACTAGGAACAATTTCTAATTAATTAAAAACACTTAATTATGTTATGAATCACATTGTATAATTTTTTACTAGAAAAATACATAACATAAAATCACATTTTATGCAGGTATAATTTCATAATCATAATCCTGGATTCATTGATAGAATATTTACATTTAAATCATTTATAATGGATTGTAAATAATATATAAATTTTCCTAAGAATACCCCCTAATATTTTAAAACTAGGTGTGCCTTAAGGCCCTTATTTTGTACCAGGTTACCCCATGTCAAGCCTAAAACAACTTATCAGAGTGGTTACTCCTAGGTACGTCTATGATAGAACCATGTCCACTTATAGTATCCATATAGCCATGTATTTTCTAGTAAAATACATTTAATTTATTCATTATAAAAATTCTAGGATATTCTTATATGATTATATTCAATGTCTACCATAGATATTTCTTCCCAAATCTAAATTTTGTATATCTAGTTTCTAAGGTTTCTACTAAACTTCTTCTGATATGAACTGTAAGGACCCATACCCTAGTTTCCTAGATCCAGTTCCTCATATTAATACATTGGAATGATTACAATAAATTAATATCAAAAAGGAATTAATATTTTATTATTTTTGGAAAACAAGATACAAACATAAGTTCAAAATTATAACATCAAATGAAATACAAGATAAATATTCTATTAGAATAATATATGACTCTAAGATTATCCATGAAAGTAATTCATAATATTCTTCTAAAAAACATATGTAAAATATAATATAAAAAATGGGTGAGATCATATGCTCATTAATGGTTAGTAGTATAATGGAAGTAATCATCTAAATAAAAATTTGGGATGGTGAACAACTAAAAACACATTCCTTAAAAAATATACATGAGCACAATATGGAATGAATGAATGATGATTAATTAATTCCATATAATTGATCATAATATAATGAAACATAAAAATTGATAATAAACTATTCTAATAGTTATATGGATTATCAATTACTAATACTATAATGAGGAAATTCATAATTTCATACATCTAAAATTAATTGTTAAGGCCTCAGCCAAAACGTCTAAAAATACATGGGTAAGGCCTCAGCCAAAACCCAATTCTGTTTTCTCTCATGAGGCCTGTAAATTTTTTGATTGGATATGGAGGACCCCACTGATAAATTTCTATGTCCAATTAATTACTTATATTAATAGTGATAAACATAAATAACATGATAATATGAAATAACTTTCCCCAATCCGAACACATAAACACTAACCATTCTGAGTAGTATGGTGAATGGTATCATGATAGAAGAAACGCATTGAAAATTATTATAAAAAATTTAATACAATAAGTTAGATGATATGAATAATATATTAACATAAATAAGATAGAAATTTCAACATAGTTGTTGAAATAAAAAAATACTCTAATAGATTCATCAAATTTTTTATAGAGAAATGCACTTTAACTTTGAAAAGAAGAGTTATTTTTGAAAAATATTTTCATAAAACAAGAAATTACCCATGTATGTTTTTCCATGAATAAATGAGTGGATTTATAAAAATAGTTTTGGCTTAAAATAGATTTTATAGGGAACTTGAAAATAGGTAATAATTTTAGAAGTTCCCTTGAATCGGGCATGTTTATCGAAAAGATTTGAGAAAGATCATTATGAACTATTTAAATCCCCATTAAAAAGGAATTATTTAGAATGGTAAAAATATATAAAATATTAAAAAAATTATAAGGAGTAATTAAGATATATTAATAATTTAATTGGGATTAAGAGAGACAATGATTATCCTGAAAGAAAATGGAGGTTCTTGTAGAAAACCCATAACATATGTATGGAGGAGTTCTTCAATTGACCTTAACATCCTAGATAATGAAATTAAATCTCTTAATTAATTAACTTATAACCTTATATATTTTTATATTATTTTTTTATAATTATATTAAGTTCATTTTTGGAATTTTTATGAGTTATAAGATGCATTTTTATCGCTCTGGAGTGTTCGATTCCTTGGTTTTCAGGATCAGTATACTTGTATATAAGTATGGAAGTTCATGTGGAATTGGTATAATTCTCCATAATTAAGTTTATATGATACCAGTGAACATATAAAATATTCAATTTTTATATAATTCATTTTTTTTATATGGTATGATGATGATTAATTACTTAGAACATTAGTGATAATCAATTAGATTATTTTAGTGATATTTTGATTATCACAAACTAGTTTGTTCGTATGAATTAGTATAATGTATAGATACTGGTTTCATAGAATTAAATAAAACATAATACATATTTCATAATCTGGTTAAACAAAAAAAATGGTTTCATGACCAATATTTAAGGAGTAATTGAAGAAAGAAGGGTCGTCATCCATGAAGGTTGAACCTCAACACCTCTTAGATGATGGTTTTGTTTTTAAAATAAATAGTGAGAGAGTAAAGATATTTATTATGGTTAATCCAATAAAATGATATAATTAAAGTATATAAATTATTATGGAGTTAAAATTACCAGTCTTACAATGTAGGTTAGGAGATGATAATATATGAAAGGAACATGAAATGAACTTAAAAGAAAAAGTAAGTGGATTTTACCTCTTGAAGACACCTCCTTGAGAATCACTTAAGGGAAGAGGTTTTGGTATTTTGGAAAGAACATGATTTCCTTGATGTGGGTATGGTATAGGAAAGAGTATTATTCATAACCGTGGCAAGGCACAAAGTATTATAGTTGTGAGAGGAAGAGGCGGTGAGGAGTAGTATTTATAGTGGAGGAGAGGATGGATTTTCTATTATTTTAATCATTATTATATTATTTTTGGCCAAGACTATGAATAGTATTGACTCTTCTGACCAAAAATAGTAAAAAGTGCATGTGAGTTTGAAATACTATCCATTTACATAATTCATTATTCAATCATGAAGTAGAAATTAATTTAGTTAGCATATTTTGTAAATTATCGAATATCACAATTCACCAAAAAATTTATATATTTTAGGAAAATCAAAAAAACATCACCATATCCATTTTTAGATGTGTATAATAAAAAAATTAAATATGTTTTATCAAAATAATTTTCTAAATATAAGAAATTTAATTTATAATTAAAATCATCAATTACTCGAAAAATATATTTTTAAATTAAAACTGATTTTATAACAACCTGAAAATTAACAAATGTCTCATTAAAATATCCTTAAATCATATGAATATAAAATATTTATTTTGTAATGTAGTTTGTGAAAAATAATTTTATCTTAAATAAATTTATTAATTAAAAATTTTAGTTAAATATTAATTACTCACAAAAAATACCAACACATAATTATTAAATTTTAAAACATTAACTCTCATTTATAAGGTGCCTAAATATTAATTATACTTACATGGGTAAGATAAATTTTCTTAAGGGTCATATTACAATTTACAAGGGTTCATTAATATTCATAAGGGTCATGTTAATATTCACCAAAATGTATATTGATCCTATCTGGCCCTAAATATCGGACTGATCACAACCGTATATGTGTGTTTTTTAAAATTGAAAATGCAGAGGTCAAAAATGATGTTTAACAGCTATTATATAATAACGAAGACTTAGTGATTCATTAATTACATTCAATATTAAATTTATTTTTATAACCTCTTTCTGTTACATATATATCCTATAAAAGTTCCAAAATTGGATTTAAAATGGGTTCACTATTGAATTCTGGTAAAACAGCCTTTATAAAATTATTTTTTTTATGCACAAAATTGGGTTTGTTATTATTTAATTCCTATAAAATATGTTGGATGAATATAAAAAATATATTATTGAATATATAATATGTATTTTATTTAAATAATATTATAATAGTGATTAATAATATTAATTATGGTAAAAAACCTATGGGTGCATAAAAATAGGTTTTTTATGAAAAACATTTCATTTATATTCAATTAGCTCTAATATTAATTTTTAATGAATTTGTAACTAATAAAGTCAATTTAGATTTTGGTGAACCATTGATTTTCATAAGTTATATAACACTTTTCACAAACACAACTTTAATGTCTAGGTTTGGTCTTGTTATATTAAGTAATAGTATTTTATTAATATATTGATGTTCGATAAAAACAAGTTCTTGTGGGTGATACAAGCTATCAAACAAGGTCATTATTTTTTTAAGGAAATATTACATAGGGTTTTAGTTCATTGAACTCTATCGAATATATTAAATATATTTTAAATCGTTATTATATTATAACGTCTCGTGATATTACATTCACCTACACATTTTATGTTTCATGTTATACACACAATAAAATATAATTTTATTACTTTAAAATTTTGTGGTGATATATATAATATCATATATTATTTACATATAACCTTTTATCACCAATTTATTTACAATTCATTGTTAAAACCACTATTCATGGAGATAATTTTTCCATTTATCGTTTATGTTTTGGTTTTTTAGTTTTGGTAATTGAACATTTATAATTGATAAATAATATCCATAATTTTAATCATCATTTAAATAACATATATATTTAATATATATATATATTTAGATTTATCCATAAAATTTATAAATATAAAATTAATTACATTGTCTAGGGAGATTGTAAGGCATACTTATGCATGAAAGTTATTTCATTTATCCTGACAGATCAAATGAAAGAAAGTTAAATATTAAATTGTATTTATAGAATAATTATTATGTAATATATTTCATATTTATTTATTAAATCTATTATTACTACAATCCTTTTTAAAAATTATTAATTATTTCACATTGCATCACGGAGGCGGTAGTGCACACGTACGCATGAATGACAGTATCATTTTTCAATTGACTGGATGGTAAGACGTTATATGTTATAATATACATAAATAATTATAATTATGTCATGAATAAAATTTATATAATTTAACCCTACCATTTTATATTTCATTGATATGTCGATATTGAAAATGAATTACATATATTGGTGAAGCGGTGGTCTGCTATACACGCGATCAACAATTCCATTTCCCATTTGACGGAACAAGGAATTGATATAGGTTATGATATTAAGATAATAAAATATAACTGTATGGGAAATAATTATTTTTTTATATAAACATATTCAAATTTAATTTTAAGGAGGATAGATAATAAATGAAACAAAAACTATCTGTTAAGAGTGATACCTCTTCTTCAGAAAACCTCCTTAGGTTCACAAAAAATCCGTCAAGGGGTTGTTTTATAATTAAAATAAGGCCTCCGGGATGTTTTAAGTGAATTAAACAAAGGAATCTGGGTATGTATTTTCTTTTAAATAATCTTTTTAAATGTTAATATGAGAGGAGGTTGGGTTCCATTTTATATGTGGTGGAGATTACACACATGGAATGTTTAGAATGAAAAATTTATACCAATGTTTTACACAAGAAATAGTATAAGAAAATGGATCATTATAAACAATTATATGATATATATTTGAAATATTTTCATAAGATAGTAATTGGACATATTATTAGGCCATTTTAACACTTATATTTTAAGATAAATGCGTTCTAGAACCATTTTAACCTTAACATGATAACTAAATATTACTATTTTTTCCCACTCAATATGTCAAAAAAATAATTTTAACTTATTATATAATTTTAATTATTATCATTCCGAATACAGAATATATTTTCCAAATTCAATTCAAATATGTGAAATAATTTAGTGTAAACATAATCTGACATATGCAATGAATAAAAGATTTTCCAAAGAAACATTTATCATAAGTCTATAATATTTTTATATAATAATTCAATGAGAAATCGAATATAATGAACTAAATTATATTATTAATTGAATAACTGAATTAATTAAACTTTTAAAAATTTTAAAATAATAGTTTACTATGTAAATTATTTAAATAAAAAGGCAGTATTTAATAAAACCCATTATTTTTTAGTGCTCCTTAATAAAATTAAACTTCTCTAGAAAGAAATTATATTTAATATAATTTTATCATATTTATTTCAAAGATGAAGTGAGTTTTTTCAAACAAAATTTATAAATGTTTAAAATTTTAATATTATTTTTTTCCAAAAAGAATTAAATATTGTTCTTTAAGAAAAATTGTAAGTTAGAATAATATAATGACATTACTAAATATTATGTGCCTATTTATCAATATATTTTATTTATATAAATCAATAAATTTTAAATTTAATTTTTTTTTATTTCATAATCAGACTTCTGGGTTTAACATCTATTCTTTTGGGTCATGTTTAAATAAATATAATAAAATTAATATATTACACATTGTTAAAACTTCATGTTGCATGTAACACAAGATATTGATAAATTGAATTTATTTGATATATATATATATTTCATAAAATATCAAGGATTAAAATTCAACCACCTTATTATTATTTTCACCCTTGAAATTAAATAACTTTAATAGAGAAAACTAAGGACAGTTCTACCACATCATATCCTTTGTTTCCCAGATATCTTATTCAAATTGGTGGTTTCACCACAAATCACTGACTATGTGAGTGGACTTATATTATATAACTTTCTATCTATGATCTATAATTTCAAAAAACGTTTCTTCGAAGGAATGATAATGATCCATTAGTATGACTATTACGGTCAGTTCATGTGATAGATTAGGTATGTATTTTCTCATGGGAGATACATGGAACCCATCATGGACATGAGAGAGGTTCAATGGAAGTTCCCAAATATAATATACTGGCCTAATCAATTGAGAATCTCAAAAGGGGACAATGTACCTTTGGATCGGTATTCCATTTTTTTCAAATCTCATAAACTTATTCCATTGAGAAATTCACATAAGCACCTTCATTCAAACATCAAATTCTTGATCACATCGACGATTATCAACATAAATTTATTCTTCACTTTATGCTACCCTTATGTTTTTACAAATTTATTTAACTTTCATTTCCACTAACACATCTATCATTAGTCTCAATAGATTTATTTCTCTTACTTCATCCCAACCCATTTGTTTTACACATTTCTTTCATTAGATGGATTCATAAGGATTCATTTGAATGCTTAAGTGAAAGTAATTATTCTGGGAAAACTAACAAATGGGAGGAATTGATCCCAACTAAATTTATAATCCATTAACAAGATCTCATAATATCCTATAGGTTTTTAATTTTTCGCTCAAACTAACCATCACTATTAGTACGATACAATGTGTTGAAACTCATATTTATATAATGGTCTTGCTGAAGACATCGACTGAACATTAAAGTAAACATCATATCCCGATAAGATACAATAGAATGTGGTTCTCCAAACAACCTTTCTAATTACTTAATATATATCATGGAAATATGATCTAGAGATTAAAATTCTCTGATAATTATGGAGTGTTATAAATTCATATGGTGGTTAACTACAAAACATAAATCGTTATTCCTTTTAGTTTTTTTAGAGAGTTTAAGTAAAAAATACAAGGTCAAGTTTTACAATTTTCATTCAGGTATGGGTAGTGGTTGTAATATCCCCTTATATTTTTTCTATCTAAACATTAACTTGTCTATGTCCCAAGAATTTAGATAAAAACTCTAAAATATATTTCTTCATTCCACCACCTCCATAAATAATATTTATATTCTATATATATCTTTCTACTTCCAGGATGAATAGATAACAAAGTAAAACAAACTTCTTATAACATATCCATATTTAAAAATTGTATAACTCGAACATATACAAGGTTTTGGACCCTTATCATTCCATCATAATCATGTTTAAACATAGTAATAGTTCTTTCCATATCCATCCTATCTAAATTTAATTTTTGCGCCTCCTAAATCTTTAATCGGATAGATGGTTAAACACTCATTTGATAATGAAAATATTTTCCTCTTTCCTTAATGATTTCCAGATCAATCCTTTGGAAACTATAAATATTGGATCTTTTTAATCCTCATCATATATAATTTCTCATGATCATTTTGACATAAATAATCTTTAACCTTGTTTTCATTCCCATGGTAGTAATGTATTGATTTTTCATAATCATTAATCAGCTCCAACCATATTCTTGGGTACATATTCAACTATTATGGTGTAAATATATACTTGATACTTGTATGATCAATATACATATCACACCATTCTCCATACATATAATTTTACTAAATATTTAATTAAAACGTTACCATAGGTAACTCCAAATAATGAGTTGTGAAATTTGGATCATGAACAGTCAATTTTTGTGACACAGAAGTTATCACCATATCATTTTTAAATATAATTGTTATCACTCTGATAAAAATTATATTCCCAAAATAAACATAATATTTAATTACCACCTCATTTTAAAAAAAGTATTGTAACCAAGATATCATTTGTGTAATGCCCTGACCCCATTTACCCAGAGTCGGTGCATTGTTACATAACATTGGCATGATCACAAAAGATCAAGTCTCAAAATACTGATTATTTTAGTATCTTTGGAATCCCTAGATATATTCATAAAGTTTAAATTACATCATAAAATTAAAACTACCACAATATAGTCTCCATAGTCCACACTCTTATACCCTCATATTATCCCTGCAGGTCATTTATAAAACAATTCTTCACATCATGGGAAAAATAAATCATAGAAAGGGGTGAGCTCAGATGCTCAGTAAGGATAACAATATAGCAAAAACTATCATAAACAAGAATAAACATTTAAGGCAATGTATAACTAAAATAAAAGCCTTTTAAACTTGAACTTCACCATAATATGGAAAAGATAAAATGAAATAATTTCATTTACTTATTCGCATGGATATTCTACTAGTCTAATAATCACATGCAATATCAATAACCACTTTCATAATGATGTAATGCATAATGCCAGACTATCATAACCACATAGCCAAGACCTCGTGCCAAGACTAAAAATAAGATTTTGTCAAGGCCTTGTGCCAAGACAATAGTTTGTCTCATGATACCTACCAATGCATTTTGGAGCTATAGCAGGCTCCACCCATCACATCTTAAGTCCAATTCATTCCTCATATGAACAGGTTTAAACATAACATAAACATTCGTATTAAAACTAGAATACGAAATGTCAATACTTTCTCCATAAACCATGAATAGTATAAAAATAGTACACCCACAGTCAAACATATCACAAAACCATCAATACAATATGTATGTTTTGTATCATAATAAATAAAGTTCAAATAATCTTAAAATCCACCAAATTATGTTGACATAGATGACATCAAAAATATTTGAGAGAAATATCTATTTTATTGAAATCATTTAAAAGTCACATAATTATAAATTAAAACATTTACTTTGAAAATATTTTTATAAAATTTTAAGGGAAGATTCAATGATTTTATAATGGCGTAAAATAGTCGCACCCACAGTATAAGTTAAAAAAGACATTATTACCTTAATTCTGTTGAAAAGGTTAAAAAGGGCCTTATTTGGAAAAAGACAAAAGGATTACTTTATAAACTTCTTATAAAAAGCCAAAAAGGGTATAAATGACATTATCTTATAGTCTTTAAAATAGTAAGAATGATTTGAAATACATTTTTAATAAACATGGATGTGGATGATAATGAGGTCCCATTAGATAATTACGTATAAACAACCTCGGATAATGAAGAGATTGTGAAATAAACCCTTACCTTTTACTTTTTCTTGGTTGAGAGTAGGTTAACCTCCTGTATAATGGTGAAATAATTTTTATTAAATTATACAATAATCATATACATTAATATGTTATCATATATGATCTTTTAACATTGATTTGTTAATAATATCTTAGTATTATCGTTGGTTGGGGTGTTAACTTATTCATTTTCATTAATATGTTTTGTTACATAAGCCATTTTGTTATGGATAGGTTTTATCTTATTGATATCCAAAATGATATCAAGTACATAAACATTATGGTTAATCATTAAATGATAATTATTCTTCAATGGATACGATGGGGAATGAATCTCATCGCGTTCGTGGAGACGGTAGTCCGTACATACACATGAGCGATAATATCATTCTTTTGATATTAAAATAATATATAATTGGATGGTATATAATATATACAGTATCATTATCATGTTATATTTATTATTTACAAGAATTACACATCATTATCATACCCATCCAAATAATAATGTTTTCAATAACACTTACACCACGACGTGGAGACGGTAAGCCGTACGGACGCACATATGGTGACATGTCATTCAAAGGATGGATAGAATACTGAATATGGTTGTACCATATTTATAATAACATCATAGTATATATAACATACTGTATTTATTATTTTATAAGGGTAATAACAAAGAAAGAAGATGTTTGACAAGAATGGAACTTGAAAGAGGGTGGTGAAAACATTACCTCTTAATCGGGTTCTTCCTTTTGATTTGATCAAAAGGGCTCCATAGGATGGCTCTCTGATAAAACTACGGCCTCTAGGTAGAATTGAGGGAAGTTTAGAGAGTATTTGGGAATGGGTTGGCCGAGCCAAAAGGCTTTGAATGTGTGAAAATTTGTTAGAAGTGGTGTCCTTTTATAAGTGGGAGAGGGGCTCTTTAGAAAAAACATAAATTATTATTCTATAATAAATTCATATTCGGTTTCTAATGGCTCAAAGTGGATTATTCAATGTCTAATGTGGGTGTGAGTCGAAATAAGTTTAACCAATAGATTTTATATAGGTTTGGGTAATTATATTAAACTTATCTTTTAGTTTTAACTCTTAGTTAATTAGTTTGACATTTACCATGTCACATTGTATTTTTATATTATATAGTTAATAAACATTATATATACATCCTAGAGACGCCCAAGTGGTCCATTTTTGATACACCTACCATGATATAATTCATTTTGACAATACTTATATTTTTTGGAATAGAATATCAATTAATAATTAAATATTTGTTTTAAAAACTCTTTTATGCCAATTTTGACACTATTTGGTATTTTGTTTTTGATAATTTCATAATAGCATTATTTCTTCGAAAAAAATTAATATAACCAATCATAATATTTCATATTAACCTAGAAAAGTATTCTAATTCATATAGATTCTCAAATTGCATTTATTTTGATATTTATAATATCAAATATTTTAATATTTCATTAATTAGGTAATTACTGTATCACCATTGTGTCATAAATAAATTAAAACATTTAATGTCTAAAAATTATAAATAAAATACCATTAAGTAGGAAATATTTTTATCTTTCTAATTAATATTTACAGTTTAATTTATCTCATGTATAACCCTATATTAAAAATGTTTTAGTAATTATACCTTGATTTTAACTCTTTTAACTCTTCTTCGAATTAAATAATAATTAATGTCCAAATCTAATCCAAGTGAACCTAAATGATAATATTTTATTCCTAAGGTTGTTTTTGGTAGAGATACACCTATAAAATAGAATTAGGACATGTTTTAGGGTAATATTAATATCATTTTTACCCTTAATTACCCTATTTACTTTTAACTGTGGTATATAAAAATAAAAAGTGACTATTCAAAAAAAATTATTTTCATCTCATTGAACCACATTTTACTCCTTAATATTATCCTTGTCTCTTGTATTTTCGAAATTCCACTCATAGAAATGGTAAAATAAAGTTTTATGTGAATTTCCAAATTCTCCTAGGAGGTGGGTAAAAGACAGTGAAAAGGTCAAGAAAATTTTTATATAACTATAATTATTCTGAACTAACTCCAATGAATTACATTGAACTTATATCAGTATTATATATCTATTTTGACCTTAATTAAATTTAAATAAAATAAATTATACTTTAAATAATAATTCGGTTTAAAACTATAACTCAGTGTTTTTTCACTATTTACCTAAATTTGAATGTTTTCAAAAAAATACCAAAATTTCACCCTAGGCTAATTTAGATATTCCAAATCCAAAAATGAAGTCCATTTTGAAAGGTAAAATTTATAAAATTTCAAAAAGTGTATATTAATATTCATAACAGCTAGTTTGATTGGTTGTGGTGAGTTAGAACTCGAAGTTACGTACAACACATGCTACTGTATTATTCAAAGAGAAGCGTATCGTGGAAGCTTGGGGTGTTACATTCTCCCCTAATTCAAATAATTTAATCATCGAAATTTCTAGAATAATACCATATTAAATGAATTGGGTGATTCTTCATCATAAGTTCCTCGGGATCCCACGTTGCATCTTCCATCTTATGATATCTCCATAGAACTTTTACCAGACGAGTCATCCGGTTTCTCAGCACTTGTTCTCTGGTATCAAGAATCCTGATGGGCTCTTCGCAATAAGAGAGATCAGGTTCCAGTTCTAATTCCTCGTAAGTGAGGACATGCGTTGGGTCAGGCATGTATTTTCTCAATAGTGATACCTGGAACACATTGTGAAATTTGGAGAGATTTGGCAGCATCTCTAAACAGTAAGCTACAACCCCAATTTGTTCTAAAACTTCGAAATGTCTGATATACGTGGGACTCAATTTAACCTTTTTACAAAAACATATAACTCCCTTCCATAGAGACACCTTCAAGAAAACATGATCTCCTACCTAAAATTCCAAATCCTTCCTTCAGTAATCGGCATAGCTATTCTGCCTACTTTGAGCTGCTTTGATGTGGTTTTGGATTACCTTTACCTTTTCCATTGTTTACTCCACCAGTTATGGGCCTACAGATTTTCTTTCACCAATGTCATCCAAATAGGTTGGTGTGTGACATCTCTTTCCATATAATGCTTCATATTGTGCCATCTGAATACTTGAATGGAAGCTATTATTATAAGAAAATTCCACCAGAGGTAAATATTGATCCCACATACCCTGAATGTCCAGTTAGCATGATATCAACATGTCTTCTAAGGTTTGAATAGTTTGTTTTGATTGTCCATCAGTTTGGGGGTGGTAGGCAGTGCTCAAACGAAGTTCAGTATCCAGGGATTTCTGAATACTTTTCTAGAATCTTGAAGTAAAATTGGGATCATGATCAGAAACAATTGATAGGGGTACTCCATGATGTCTCAAAACTTCATTAATATATAGTATTGGTAGACGTTCTAGTGGTAGATCTTCTCTTATAGTAAGAAAATGTGATGACTTAGTAAGACTATCAACAATAAACCATATTGCATCGTTCCTTCTAGGAGTCTTTGGTAGCCCCATGATAAATTTCATCATAATATTATCCCATTTCCACTTCGGTATGGGAAGAGGTTGCAATACTCCTCCAGGTTGTTGCCTTCTAGATTTCACTTGTTGAAAAACTACACATCTTGACACAAAATCAGAAATCTCCCTCTCCATGTTGTCCCACCAAAAATTTTCTTTCAAATCTCTATACATTTTGGTGCTCCCAGGGTGTATAGATAAATTCTAACTATGAGAATCATCCAACAATTCCCTTTTTATATCAGGTATATCAGGAACTCAATGTCTCTTCCCAAATTTCAAAATTCCATCTTCATACACAAAGTCTCTCAATCTCACATAATTCACAACTTTAATCTTCTTTTGAAACTCTTCATCACCATTATTAGTATTCTTTATCCTTTCTATTAAATATGGTTTGGAAACCATTTGAAAAAGTATAGATGTTTCACCTTCCATGGTAATACCCATATCCATCTTCACTATATCAATGAAAATAAGAACCCTTTCAATTATCATCAAGTTCAAAACTCCATGATATTTTCTTCACAAAGCATCTGCCACATTATTTGCCTTCCCCAAATGGTAGTTTATCATGAAATCATAATCCTTGAGTAGTTCAACCCATCTCATTTTCCTCATGTTGAGTTCTTTCAGTGAGAAAATGTACTTCAAACTCTTGTGATAAGTATAAATCTCACATTTTCACCATAGATATAATGTCTCCATATCTTCAAATCAAATATTACCGTATCTAACTCAAGATCATGAGTAGGATAGTTTTGATCATGAATTTTTAGCTGTCATGATGCATAGCAAATAACCCTATCATTCTGCATAAAGACACAACCTAGTCCTTTCATTGATGCATCACTATAAATAACGAACCCATAATTCTCCAATGGTAGATTAAAAATATGGGCATTGACTAATCTTCTCTTCAGTTCTTCAAAAAATTATTCACACTCTTTTGTCCAGACAAATTAAACCCCTTTACATGTGAGCTTCATTAATGGGTTAGCCAATCGGGCAAAATTCTGGACAAAACGTTGGTAATAACCTAATAAACCAATAGAACTGTATACCTCGGTTATACTCATTGGTGCTGGCCATTCTTGGAATGCCTTGGTATTAGAAGTATCAACAGAGATTACATCCTTAGATACAATATGGCCAAGAAAAGAAATCTCTTGAAGCCAGAATTCACACTTGCTAAACTTCCCATATAATTCATGTCTTATTTGAGTCTTCAATATAATGCGTAAGTGATTTTCATGATCCTCATAGCTTTTGTAGTATACCAATATTTCATCAATAAATACCACCACAAAATCATAGAGATATTCCTTGAAAACTCTATTCATTAGATCCATGAATACAAAGGGTTCATTACTCAATCCAAAAGGAATTACTGTAAACTCGTAAAGCACATACCTGGTTCGAAATGCTGTCTTCAGAATGTCTTCCTTCTTCACAGACAACTGATGATATCTAGATCTACGTTCAATCTTTGAAAAGTATTGAGCTCCATTCAGTTGGTCAAATAAATCATCAATGAGAGGTAGGGGATACTCGTTCATTATTGTTATAGCATTGGTCTCTCTGTAGTTGATACATAACCTCATAGATCCATCTTTCTTCTTAACAAAATGGACAGGAGCTCCCCATAGAGAAACACTAGGTTGAATAAGTCCCTTATTACTCAATTACTCTAGTTGTTTCTTAAGTTCCACTAAATTCCACAGTGGCCATTATATAAGAGGTCTTCGATATGGGCCCTGAACCAGGAATTAAATCAATGGAGAACTCAATTTCTCGTTCTGGAGGATGTCTGGGTAAATCTTCTGGAAACACATCTACATATTCTTTCACAGTAGGTACATCCTATATCTGAACATTCCTTTCCTTAGCCAAAGTCATTTCATTCTCTTCCTCCCCAATAATTGAATTTAGTTGAGCTACTGGGGGTAGATCAAGGTAAGAATTAGGTGGTGATGATTCTGTTCTAAAGATAAGGTGTTCCTTATCATCATCATCAAAAATCATAACCTCCTAATTCATAAAATAAATAGTCACATCATGGTCCGAAAGCCAATCCATACTGGGGATTATATCAAATTAAATCATATGTATGATGATGAGATCAGTGGATAAAGAACATTTATGTGCTCTAATGGGGACTGATTCACAAAACTTCTTTGTAATGATACTTCCTTAGGAGTTTTAACTGAAAACTCCCTTGTTAAATCAAATTTGAAATATCTAATTTTCTTAGCAAACTGGGAAGATATGAAACAATGCGATGATCCAGAATCAAATAATTTATTTTCTAAACTTGAAGAAACCATTAAATTACCTGCCACCATATCTTTTGGAGCTTCAACCTCAGTAGTAGTGATAGAAAAATCTTGGCCTTGATCCCTTGGCCTTTTCTGAGGTAAGTTACCCTGACACTTAGGACATCCATTTGCATAATTTCCCATCTCCCTACAGTTGTAGCATTGAACATCGGTAGCTTCTTTCATCCCTTTGCAATCACGAGCATGGTGGCCTTTTTCACCACACTTGTAACAGACACCCATTCCCTTCAAGCAAGTACCGGGGTGTTTCTTCCCACATTTACTACAGGATGGATATTCAAATTTTCCTTTATTCCCCTTATTTCAATTCCCCGAGTTATCAATAGATATCTTCTTCTCTTGTATTGATTTAAAGTCGTAAGACTTAGATAATTCTTTTCATGTCTTTATAGCACATGTGTAAATATCTTCGTACGACGAGAAGGATTGTGACCCAAAATCTCGATGAAGAAATGGTTTTAACCCATAAAATAAATGATCAATCTTACTTCTTGGTTTACGTATATAATCTCCAGCATACCTTTCTAACCTTGTAAACTTAGCCTCATACTTTACGACATTCTCATCCTCTTTTTCTCTTAGACATAGAAATTTCCTTTCCATATCTTCTCGATGATCATGAGGAAAGTATTTTTCTAAGAAAATATCATTGAACTCTCTCCATTCCATATTTTATACTTCATCATCTTCCTTTGTGTTTTGTATCAGTGACCACCATTGATTAGCATCTCCAGTGAGGCCATAAACTACCATGATAACTTTCTACCTTTCATTACTCCCCAAAGCCTGAAATATTTTTTATAGGGAACTTATCCTTTGCTCAGCTACAAATGGATTTTTACTCCCATTGAACGTTGGTGTTTTTTGCCTCATGAAGCGATCTAACATTGATCCTCTATGTTGTGGGTCAGGGTTCTCCATACAGGTAAGGTTATTATTCATAACCTGAGTGAGTTGTCCTAGTATGGTGATTAGCTGATCAGCACCATTTTCATCACCAGCTCCACTATAATTATCTTTAGAAGGAGAAAAATCCCTACATGTAGTGCATGCATTGATACGGTTTCAATTTCTTCCACTAGGTTCCATTTATAAACAATGGAATAAACTATATCAGTTTATGAATCAAAATACATAATTCCATACCAGTAAAACACATAACATAAATTGAACTATTTATGGATATAATCCATAATCATAAAAATGTTTTCTTTGAGCAATTATATACTCATAAAACCTTCATAATGATTTGTAAATAAATTGAGAATTATCTTAAGCATATCCACTGGGAGTGTCGTAAGAAAGAGTGCAACAAGGCACGTTGTCGTGCACCAGTTCCCGTTCGAGTCTAGCTCAAAGCGGTGTTTTTAGGTTTTACCCCTAGGTAAATCTGTGTCAGATCCGACTCTACCTGCTCATATCTAGACAGGGATATATTACTTAGAAAACTCACAAAATTTCTACAATAACAAAATTCTAGGAAGTTCTTCTATACTAATCCTCAAAGTCCATCTTAGATCTATGTTTTCTAATCAGAGTTTATCTAAATCTAGCTTCCATGGTTTGTACTAAACTTCCTCTGATACCAACTGTAATGCCCCGACCCCAATTACCCAGAGTCATTGCATTATTACATAACATTGTCATGATCACAAAAGATCAAGTCTCAAAATACCGATTAGTTTAGTATCCTTGGAATCACTAGATATATTCATAAAGTTTACATTACATCATAAAATGAAAACTACCACAATATAGTCTCCATAGTCCACACTCATATCCCCTCATAATATCCCTATAGGTCATTCATAAAATACTTATTCACATCCTCGGGAAAATAAAACATATAAAGGGGTGAGATCAGATGCTCAGTAAGGATAACAATATAACAAAAACATTCATAAATAAGCATAAAAATTTAAGGCAATGTATAACTAAAACAAAATCCTTTTAAACCTGAACGTCATCATAATATGGAAAATTTAAAATGAAATAATTCCATTTACTTATTCACATGGATATTCTACTAGTCAAATAATCTCATGCAATATCAATAACCACTTTCATAATGATGGAATGCATAATGTCAGACTACCATAACCACATAGCCAAGGCATCGTTCCAAGACGACAAATAATATTTTTTCAAGGCCTTGTTCCAAGACACTAGTTTGTCTCATGAGACCTACCGATGCATCTAAGATCTATAGTGGGCTCCACCCATCACATATTAAGTCCAATGCATTCCTCATGTGAACAGGTTTAAACATAACATAAATATTCGTATTAAAACTAGCATACGAAATGTAAATAATTTCTCCATAAACCATGAATGGTATAAAAATAATACATCCACATTAAAACATATCACAAAACCTTAAATACAATATGGAAGTTTTGTATCATAATAAATAAACTTCAAATAATCTTAAAATCCATCAAAGGATGTTGACATAGATGCAATCAAAACTATTTGAGAGAAATATCTATTTTTTGAAATCATTTAAATGTCACATAATTATAAAATAAAACATTTACATTGAAAATATTCTTATAAGATTATAAGGGAAGATTAGACAATTTTATAATGGCATCAAATAGCCACAGCTTCCGTATAAGTTAAAAAAGACATTCTTACATTAATTCTGTAGAAAAGGTTAAAAAGGACCTTATTTGGAAAATGACAGAAAGATCCCTTTATAAACTTCTTATAAAAAGTAAACAAGGGTATAAATGACTTTATCCTATAGTATTTAAAATATTAAGAATGATTTGAAATACATTTTAATGAAACATGGATGTGGATGATAAATAGTTCCCAGTAGATATTTACGTATAAACAACCTCGGATAATGAAGAGATTGTGAAATCAACCCTTACCTTGTACTTTTCCTTGGTTGAGGGTAGTTTAACCTCATGTATAATGGTGAAATAATTTTTATTATATTATAAAATAATCATATACATTAATATGATATCATATATGATCTTTTAACTATGATTTGTTAATAATCTCTTAGTATTATCGTTGTTTCGGGTGTTAACTTACTCGTTTTCATTTATATGTTTTGTTAAATTAGTCGTGTTTATTATGGATAGGTTGTATCTTATTCATATCCATAAAGATATCAAGTCTATAAACATTATTTTTAATCATTTAATGTGAATTAGTCTTGAATGGATACGATGGGTAATGAATCTCATCGCGTTCGGGGAGACGGTAGTCTGTACGTACGCACGAGCGAAAATATCATTCTTTTGATATTAAAATAATACATAATTGGATAGAATATCATATATACAGAATAATTATCATGTTATATTTATTATTTACATTAATTACACATCATTATTATACCCATCCAAATAATAATGTTTTGAATAACAATTACACCACGACGTGGAGACGATAACCCGTACGTACGCACGTATGGTGACACGTCATTAAAAGGATAGATAGAATACTTAATATGGTTGCACCATATTTATAATAACATCACAGTATTTATAATATACTGGAGTAATTATTTTATAAGGGGAAAAACATAGAAAGAAGAAGTTGAAGAAAAAAGGAACCTGAATGAGGGTGGTGAAAACATTACCTCATAATCAGGTTCTTCCTTTTGATTTGATCAAAAGGGCTCATTAGGTTGCCTTTATGATAAAAAGAATCCCTATAGGTCGAATTGAGGGTATTTTAGAGAGTATTTGGTCAGTTTTTGACCGAGCCAAAAGGCTTTTAATGTGTGAAGAATTTGTTAGAAGTGGTGTCCTTTTATAAGGGGGAGGAGGGTCTCTTTAGAAAAAACTTAAAGTATTATTCTATATTAAATTAATATTCGGTTTATATTGGCTCCAAAGTGAATTATTCAAAGTATAAGGTGGGTAGGGGTCGAAAGCCTTTCAACCAATAGATTTTAGACCGGTTTGGGTCATTATATTAACCTTATCTTTTAGTTTTAACTCTTAGTTAATTTGTTTGACATTTACCATGTCACTTTGTATTTTTATATTATATAGTTAATAAACATACTATATACATCCAATTGACCCCCCAAGTGGTCCATTAATGATACACCTATCATTATATAAGTGTTTTGTCCGAACCACAGATTTTTAAGAATAGAATATCAATTAATAATATAATATTTTTTTTTAAAACTCTTTTATGTCAATTTTGACACTATTGGGTATTTTGTTTTTGATAATTTCATAATAGCATTATTACTTCGAACAAAATTTTTATAACCAATCCTAATATGTCATATTAACCTAGAAAAGTATTGGAATTCATAAAGAGACTCAAATTACATTTATTATGATATTTATAATATCAATTATTTTAATATTTCATTAATTAGGTAATTACTGCATCACCATTGTGTCACAAATAAATTAAATTATTCAATGTCTAAAAATTATAAATAAAATAAAATTATGTAGGAAATCGTTTTATCTTTCTAATTAATATTTACAATTGAATTTATCTTATGTATAACCCTATATTATAAATGTTTAGTAATTAGACTTCGATTTTAACTCTTTTAACTCTTCTTTGATTTAAATAATAATTAATGTCGTAATCTAATACAAGTGGACTTAAATGATAATATTTTATTCCTAAGGTTTTTTTTGTTCGAGATAAACTTTCCCAATTTAATTAGGACTTGTGTTAGGGTAATATTAATATCATTTTTACCCGTAATTACCCTATTTACTTTTAACCGTGGTAAATAAAAGTAAAAAGTTACTATTCACCAAAAAATTCTCATCTCATTGAACCAAATTTTAATCCTTGATATTAACCATGTCTCTTGGAATCTCAAAATTCCACACACAGAAGCGGTGAAATTATGTTTTACGTGAATTTCCAAATTCTCCTTGGTGGTGGGTAAAAGACAGTGAAAAGTTAAATAAAATTTTTTTATATCTAAAGTTATTCAGAACTAACTCCAATGAATTACATTATACATATATAGTTATTATATATCTATTTTTAGCTTAATTAAATTTAAATAAAATAAATAATTATTTAAATAAAAATTCGGTTTTAAACTATACCTCAGTGTTTTTTCACTATTCATCAAAAATTGAAAGTTTTCAGGAAAATACCAAAATTTCACCCTAGGATAATTTCAATATTCTGAATCCAAAAATGAATTCCATTTTGAAAGATAAAATTTATAAAATTTCAAAAATTGGGTATTACTATTCATAATAGCTAGTTCGATTGGTTGTGGTGTGTGTTAGAACTCGAAATTGCGTAAAACACACACTACTGTATTATTCAAAGAGAAGTGTACCGTGGAAGCTTCTGGTGTTACAATTTGTGCTAGTGGTTGGAGTTTCACCCTTATCACCCTCCAGTTGTGAGTTCAATCCCCACGACATTTCTAGATGTGAAAAGTTTTCTTTTTACTAAAAATATATGGATATAATTCTTAAAATATCCCTGGAAATAAATTCAACATACACAACCATAAAAGTTAATATAATCTCAAAAGGTTATAAATACCATTACTCTTATGAAAATATTATTCATCCTCAATTAATACTTCTCCTTGAAACTAAGAGTTAAATATACCATATTCCAATAAAACATAAAAAAATTTCATTAATCACATTAATATCCAAACACATGGTACCTAAAAAGGGTTTCTAATATATTGAAATTATGATCAACATTAAACTCATAAACCCATAATGGAATCCATAACTCTTATGTTAATCATACATGAAGACATAAATTCTTCCAAATTTAAAACAATGCTTAGATTTTTCATTTCATGACCCCCTCCCCACAAAGTGTACCCCTCCTGGGTCAGTAGTGTGAAAAGGAAGATAATGACCCCTGAGTTTTGCCTCAAGTAGGCCCCGGGTTGGTGACTAGCACCGAGGGTATAATAAACACACAAATGGGAGGCATTACCCTCTAAGAGAATACATTCGAAAGAGACAGATAAGATAGACACCAACCAACTCCAACTCAGAACTGATATATAAAAGAAACCCAAGTTTACGTATGTAATTCCATGCAAAAGTACTACAAGTGAATGGGGAAAAGAATCAAGTACCTTTTGACGCTCATTTTCGTCACATTTTCTAAAGGAATGGAAAGGGAAATGACCTAACAAAAATTGATTCATCCTTTGAAGAAAACATAAAAAATCGATAAAGGCATGAACAAGGCTTCAAATTCACATGCACCGCACATGTTCCCTCACTGTCGTGTAATTACACTTGTGCGCTGCCTAATTGTCATGCAATTGACTTTCGCGCCCTCTTTGAAAACTGCTCAGGGTCTTCTCCAGCCTATAAATACCCCCAGTGGGCCCCATATTCAGGAGGAATTTTTCCAGAATTCAGATACAGAGCTATGAACGCTCATGTCTCTTCATCAAGTCTTCCAAACACTTCTAAGGTAATTCTTTACCTATAATGGAAGGTCTATACAAGAGGAATAATATCTAAGTGTTAGAAATCACTAACACTTGCACGGCTAAATTGATTTAACCTTAAGGGAAATGAACATACTTGCGCGCCTCCTTATCCATTATTTAAAACTTGTGCGCCCCTCTTCTGGAAGTACCTCAGGATAATTCTAAAGGCTTTGGTCAAGGATCGCCCAAGTATTACCCTACTGGTTAACAATCTCCCAAGTACCCATGTGTCGTGCAGGTATACCTGCGCGCCCAGGATGTGCGCGCCCATGCAGTACCTACACGCCTACCAGGACTTGCACACCCCTATCTTTTTGGGTGCCTTTCCTGCCCATTTCACCTCTCTTATGCCATTCCACCTCTCCTATTCAAGATTCATCTTCATAAAACTCTTCAAATCCATTTATGGAATGATTTATTGATTTTTCTTCCTTATTTGAAAGGAAATCCATGGAAAATCTCTCAAAAGCTAGTGATTTACACATCTTTATGTCACTAAAGATTGATATTTCATTCATTCAACCTCATCCTTTAATATGAGATAACCCCATAACCTAGCCCTCCTTTTTATGAGTTAGCCCTAGTCCAATGTCTCAAATTTGGGCATTCTCATTAGGAGTAAGCCCCATGTACCCTAATATGGGAATCCTCCTTAGGAGTAAGCCCCAACCATAATTTTCTTAACTTGGGCTTCCTTCTCAGGAGTAAGCCCCAGTCTCAAATATGGACTTCCTTCTCAAGAGTAAGTCCCAGTCTCAAATATGGGCTTCCTTCTTAGGAGTAAGCCCCAGTCTCAAATATGGGCCTCCTCTTTATTATTAAGCCCCAAGTCCCTTTAATTTTCAAATCCATTTAACCTAGGCCTTATTTTTTGGAGTAATCCCCAGTCATAATTTCTCTTCACCAGGCCTAATTTAATTTTGATTTGGGCTTCCATCTCAGGAGTAAAACCCAGTCATATGACCCCTCATATTTAGGTCTCCTTTTCAGGATTAAGCCCCATGATTAGAATATCCAAATCTCCATGAAGAACATATACTTTTATGGACCTTTTTCTTGAATTTCTTCCTTGAAGTAAATCTTAATCTTCATTTATTTGGACAGTCATACATACATAATCCCCACATCATTGCATCTTTCATGGATCTATTGTCTGGTTTCACCAATACCTCTTGTTTCTCACACTGAGCATGACTCACATGAGCTTAGTGTGTAAAAGTAATAATGACATCTTTCTTTGAGCCAACAATCATGCATAAAAATCATACTCCCTTACTCGAACTATGTGGGTTCTGATTCCTTTTCTAAACAAAGGATACATAGGTAGCCCATCTGTGGGTACGATACCAACATCAAAATAATTCATGTCCTCCTAAATGACAATAAACTTCAAGTGCCCCACTAAGTGGCTTTAAAACCAGTCTGGTTGTCATAATGACCAAGAGATTTTATGTATATAAGGATACCATCGACTAAGAATCTCTAGAAAATACAGAAGATTCTCTATTGATGAAGAACCTCGAATAAATATAAATTATTTTCTAAATTTCCTATATATTTAATCATTGATTGTTAGATCTAAAGGAAATCTCATTTTATACTTGATAATGTAATAAGGATTCACGAACATAACTTAAATCTATAAAGAGAGTACCGGAGTCAAAAATAATTCCCCTCAAAAAGGTGTGATCAGTCTGACCTCTCATCCTCTCGACCAATGAAAATTTCTAATCCTCATTAGTCCATAACTAATGAGCGCCTACCTTTGGAAAGTAGGTCCAAATGGATATGGAATCACTGGATGTTTCTAGTTCTGTGAACAAACCCCTTAGAAACTATTTGGAATGTTTGAATATTAAATCGAAGAGATCATCTCCAATTCCAGAGGGAAAAAAATGGTGAACCCTACGTGAATCCTTAACCATGTTAAAATGATGTTTTACATATTTGTTAGTCCCCTATTTAAAACTCAATGAGAGGGCCAAAAAAATCATTGACATATGTGCTCATCCAAAAGATGTAGTGGCTGAATTTATCTTTATTACGTCTGTTATATCAAACAAGAACTCTTTTACAAGATCATCTGCACTGTCAAATGGATTCTCATAAGTTCACACCCGTGAATACGTCTGTTGTGAAAACCTCCGCTGCGAATTCCATTGATGTTACTCATGCTGGATCGTCGTCCGCTCTGAGGATGACATCACCTACTTAGAGTCTTCAAATCTGGGTATCAAATGCGCTGTTTAAAGAGTACCGTCAAAATGGTACCATTCCAACTCTGGAGGCTTCCTGACAATCCCTCCAAGTGAATAACTGACAATGGTCATCCGGACAAAGACGACTAGTGATTAAGAAGCAGGTGGTTCCAACCATCGTTTTCAACTGTTTCGGGTCGTTATCCCCAAAACGCAATCACCACTCACTCCCATATTCTAGGGAGGTGAATGATCAAGCCCCTCAAGGCCTCAATTCAAGGAGATAAGAGTCTTTCCTGAGGGCTCCCACCAACAATCGCCACCATACTCGTGCGGTAGTGCACCCTCAACATGATGAGGGTATCGACTCCAGGCGTTCGGCTTAGGTTCCTTGAACCCGAGTTGGCAAGACGAATCACCAAAGACAATATCCGGTCAACAGTGAGTAGGTTATCATCTCTACCATCTCTGGAGAAGTCCATAAACCTAACTTGGTGGTAAGAAATGAGCGGGCACATACATCGGTCCGTTTTAATTCTGCTGTCCAGCAGACTCGTCTGGCAGCATCACGCCAATCCCGCCAGGCAATTCCGGCAGAGTACTATAGGAAAGAACATACACATGTTTATACATCATCAGCTAGTCAGCAGGCTCGTCTAACTACATATGATGGATCTCCTCAACCACGTTCGGTGAAGTAATATCAGCAGACACATACATCTGCTAGTATTGATCAAGCCTACCAACTGTCTCGCTTGGTAGCACACGGAGAAGTCTGTCGGAAAGCTCCAGCGAAAAATAGGAGGCAGATTCAACTATATGCCTCCACACTTGAGTATTGTCAGGATTCACTTATAAGAAAAGAAGGACATGAGCAGGAGCACACACCTCCTCCAAGCACGTAATGGAATTATATCCTCATTCCAGCAGCTGAAGTCACCAAGCACATTCTGTCAATGGTGAAAGAGAAGAAGCAAATCCCTGCTCATATTCTGGGTGCCTTCCAGGATATTATAACAGCTTCAGCAGCATCTTAGGTAAATACACATAAATATATCCCTACTAGTGGAGTGACACATCACCAGTTCACTCCGGAAAAGATAGACACATCTGTTCCAGTCCAAGAGGGTTGTGAGGCATACTCCCCCATATCATACAGACTACCAAGTCAGGCACATACATTTGATTTGAGTGGATATCGTCAGCCTAACCAGGTCATCTCTCCTAATCAAGCACATACACCTGCTCAGAGTAGCCACTTTTTTCAACAAGTGGTTTCCAAGGTGAGTAAGAAGGCATCCAAATTGAAGACCCACCCATCACAGTAAAAAAATCATGATCCAATCTGTAACAAGGCTTTTCGTGATGCTGGAGTTCTTGAAGCCCTCAGACAGTTATCTATTGGAATCTAAGATTCTACTCCCTCATTTCCCAATAGTGGGAAAATTAATTCCTAAGGACTTCAACAGTCACTTCCTCATGAAGGCTTGCTTTATGAAAGTTCTATCGAACACGAAGCTTCATCATCAGATGAGAGCCACAGGAACCCTTTGTGTGTTCAGAAGACCACGGAGCAAGAGATCTCATCTTTTGTTGTAACCCACCATGGTGGTCCTCCCCATGATGATGAAATTCACTATGAATGTCCTCTCTGCAGTAGTGATTCAAATTGTCCGAGAAATGAACCAGTGGACAATGTAGTGCTGAGAAAGCCCTCTTATCTTGAGGCACATGAAAATGTGAAACCATTCATGTATGATGCTTCCTCTCTAGCAGGTGAAATACTTTCTAAATCAGAAGATGGACCAGGGTGTAGGTCATTCTCCGAACCACCCCTAAGTCATGCATCTTCTAGTTTGATCAGTGGATTCTCTACCAATCTTGATGAATACGATGAACCAACAAAAAAGTACCAACTTTGTTCTAAACAGGTAGAAGAATCTTCATTGAATGATAAAGAGGAAATGTTGAACATGAGAAAACAACTGGCGAAAGGTGAAGTGCCAGTAATGTTTCGGCCTCTGGGTGAATCTCAGTATGACATTCCAGAGATGTTGACGAAAGATATGATTCATGAAATTCATCTCAACATATGGAAAACTCTTTGTCAGTTGAAAAAGAAAGTATTATCTTATGATGAATATGAAAATAATGTTAAGATAATAGAAGGGTTACAATGTCAGATTGATTTGGCATCTTTATCAGTCTCTCGATATCTAAAGGCTGAAAAGCAACCGAGAGCCCTTCAGTGTTCATGCCTTGGCGCACTAAGAAGATCGCGCTAGTTAATTGTCAATGCCCCATCTGGTATTCATGTCAGAGAATGGGGTGATCATGGAGCACTACATTTCACTGTGCTCTCTAGTCAGCAAAGCCCATAGAAAATGGTCTCATGCAATGTTATTTCTCATAGCCAGCCACGGTCAATGGGTTTTGTTTTTAATCAAATTACTTCCCATGAACAAGCCTCAACTAGTTCTTCTCAAAATCAAGAATACAGAGAAAAAGTTGTTGAATTACTCCTGCATCAAGAAAATGAGAATATTGAACATGCCACTTGTATGCATCAAGCATATCATCAAGTGATAGAAGTGTCAGAAATCATCCAATGGTCTTTTGAACCGGGTGATAAAAGGGGATGTCGATTAATGCATCCAGCTAATTTCTGGACCAAGGTCCTCAAGATTAGGAGATCTTTTAAGAAAGTCTTAGACATAGCATGACAAGATCCACATCAGCTTGCCAGACTGGAGACTCTTTTAAACCAACCCTTGGAATCAATAAATAGGATTCGAGGAGTTGAGCGTGAACAACAGGAACAGCCCCAATCCACCAGACTGGGGACTTTTTCAAATCCTCAATCCCTTCCTCAAAGAAAGTTGGACTTCTCTCAATTAGGGAAGAATCCCCAAGAAGAACAAATAGCCAAATTATCAGGTTAATGTCTCTAAATTACGGTTAGCCAAGAAATTCCTGAGGGATCGAATCAGCGAATGGAAATGTCTCATCAAATACATGGAAGAAGAAAATATCGTAGAAATGCTGATAGAAGAGATGTGATGCACTATGAATCAATTAATTTCATCAATGTCGTTGTTGTTGATCCACCAGATGAGGATCTTTCAAAGGGATCAGATGAAGAGGTTCCTGCTCATGAAGTTGTACGTACTGACACAAATGAAGAAGGTGTGCACACACGAAATAAAATGTTAACCCAAAATCGTGGTGTTCCTTCAAATAACCTACTTCCCCCTCTCCGAAGGGGATCAAATAAGGGGAAGGGAAAGAATCAGGTTACATATCCTTCCTCTGGAGAAGTCCAATATCTCTCAATAGAGAAAAGGTTTGCACAACAAGAGGAAGAAATTAAGGAATTAAGAAGGATGAATGAAGAACTACTTGAATTTAGTCTTCCTCCTAAGCATGCTGGAGTCAGTCATCCAATGGATTTTGTTTCAGCTACTGAGATGGATCAAGAATATCCTCCTTTATTAGAATACCTTCACAGGTCTAATACTATAGATCAAGTGCAACAATAATTGACGGTGCTCCCATCAGTTGTAGCAACATCCACCATATCTGTACCATCTCCATTCATTGCACCAGACCAAGTCCAAGTTCAACTGCATGTTTCTTAAAATTTAATAAATATCATTGAGTCATTAACAACTCTGTTAATAACTATGGAAGGGCAGCGTTCACAGGTTCAACCAGAAATGAGAGCTTACCCTGAATGGGTAGATTTAATCTCTCCCCCATCAAGTTTTAGGAACCCTATATTCCCTATTTTCAATGGATCAGGTGATCCTGAGAAACATTTGATGCATTACGTGTCTTGTTGAAATCCTATGATGGGAACTCTGGAACATCAAAAGTAGTGAAACTCATATGCTTCTTGCAAACCATTCAACAAACAGCTTTTGTTTGGTATACAAGCTTGCAATCCTGGTCAATTACCGGATGGGAGGATCTTCACCAAAAATTCCATCTCCAATTCAGCTCAACGTTGACAAAGACAACAGTTTTTGATCTTACAAACTATAATAAAAGGGAGAATGAAAGGGTCTCAAATTTCATTGCTAGATGGAAGGGATTAACATATTCCCTATGCTTAGCACTCCCTCAAGAAGAACTGTTTCCAATCTGTGTGGAAAATTTGTGTGATGAGTTGCGCACACCGCTGATCATTGTGAAGTACACAGAAGGGTTTCGAGACCTTGCTTCAATCGCTCAACAGATTGAAGATTCTCTTATACATACTAAGGCTAATTCTCGTGTAATTCCATCAGCTCCAGGAAGAAGAATGGGTAAAGTAGAGACTGCTATAGTTATGCTTAAACAAGCACCTGTACCTGCTTCTACTTCAAAACCTTCATCTTCTCAAAGGGCTCCACCTCCTGAGCACCAAAAACAGATGTCGTTTCATCATGATGGTCAAATAGATCAAAGAGGAAAACAATTTGAGGATTTGAAGAGAAAAGTTTATTCTTTCCACAATAAACAAGTTCCTGGTTATTTCATTTCGTCTCTGGAAAATAATTTGGTTCAATTACCAAGGCCCAATAGGCCAAACAAGGAAGTAGATGAAGACCATCCAAACTATTTACCGTTTCATCAAATGTTGTTTCAACCCATTCAGGAGTGTTTTACTCTTTATGATAGACTAGATCACCTAGAAAAAATTCTCCACAAACGTGTTTTTGATGGAGTTCTCTTCAGATGCATTGATGGTGAAGAGACAATGGTTGTCATGAAAGAAGTGCATGCAGGAGTCTGTGGTGACCACCAGTCTAGATATAGACTATGTGATCAAATTCGAAGGCTTTGATACCTTTGGCCTTCAATGATACAAGATTGTGTTGATTTTACAAGGAACTGTCCTTCATGCCAAGTACATTCCAACTTCATTCATCAACCTCCAGAGTTTCTTGATACAGCTAAATACTCGTGGCCATTTTCCACATGGGGAATGGATGTGGTGGGACCTTACCCTTCATCTACAGCCATGTAGTTTAAGTATATTCTTACGGTTACTGATTTCTTTTCCAAATGGGATATGGAAGTACCTCTCATGGAAGTCAGTTCTAAATGCATTGTTAGCTTCATCAGGTCTAACATTATTACTAGATTTGATGTCCCTCATACCATATTGATGGACAATGGCACCAACTTCTGTTCATCTGAGGCGAAGAAGTTGTATCAAGAATACAACATCAAAACCAAACATTCATCTCGGTATCATGCAGCAACCAATGGATAGATAGAATACTTTAATAAGACTCTTTCAAATATACTTCAATAGATGGTGGATAAAGATAATAAATCTTGTCCTGATAAACTCTTTCATGCTTTATGGGCTTATCGAACGACCACCTGCACTGCAATGCGATCAACTCCATATTCATTGGTATATGGAACGGAAGCAGTCATTCCAATTGAAGTTCAACTAACCTCACTCAGAGTAGCCATTTGTTATCATTCATCTACAGATGAGAAATCTTAAAAGTGATTGACTGAATTGGAATGGTTAGATGAGAAAAGATTGTTCTCTTTGCACCACTTGGAAGTCTATCGGAATTGAATAGCACATGCTTTCAACAAAAAAGTTCATATTCGTTCATTCGTTCAGGGAGAATTGTTATTAGCTCTCATAACTCCAATGATACCAGGAAAAAAACCTCCAAAGCTTGATCCAAAATGGGAAGGACCTTATTCAATACATAAGGTCTACTCCTATAGAGCATATTTATTAATCTCAATGGATGGAGAACTCATCACTACTCCAACCAATGCCAGATTTCTGAAGAAGAATTTTGTATAAACAAAAAATAGATTTCCATGGTCCATCCATATGACGTTAAACTATTTGTATCACCACCAAGGTTCCATGCATACGTCCTTAAACTATTTTCACGTCCCTTACGTCCAGCATGACGTTAAACTGCACCATCTAGGGTCCATGCATATGACCTTAAACTATTGGTACTTAAGTCCAACATGACGCTAATCTATATCGTCCCTTTTTTGTCCAACATGACGTTAAACTGTGAAAAAGTACCTAATATGTCCAACACGACATTAAATGGTGTACTCTTTTTTCCTCACTACATGACATTAAACTGAACAGTCCCCCTTTTGTCCAACATGACGTTAAACTGTATTGTCCCCATCATCCTAGCTACATGACGCTAAACTGTACAAAAGCCCTTTAAATATGTCCTATATGGCATTATACTGTACTTTGTACCTGCTACATGATGCTAAACTGTGCATCACCAATAGTCCTAACTACAAGACATTAAACTAAAAAGTCCCTTCATATTTCCTACATAACATTAAATTGTGCATCGTTAAGGTTATGGTTACCTCTTGTTTCTCACACCGAGTATGACTCACATGAGCTTTGAGAAAATTTCAACCATAACACCCTCTTTGGGCCGCAAACCACATGTAAGTCCCAACATCATTTTTTATGTCGTTGTCCCCAAGAATAACTTGATCATTAATTAATTCTTTAATTGAACTACGCGGAATTTGATCCTTGCCTTCTTGGATGGGTACGTCGGCAACCTCCTGAGGTTCAAGCCCAAAACAAATCTCTTCACATCGGTTCACCTACATCTCATACGATGTTGATTCATGAAACCGTCCCCATAATCAATATCTTTACACTGGTTCAATTTTTTCCTTGTTATATGACATTAAACTGTACAACACTTTTTGTCATGTACGGCAATAAACTACAATATTCTTTGATACCCTCACCTGAGAGGGAATAATTTTTTTACATTGATTTTTCAATCATTTTTCATTCCAAAGACTTTGTGCATACATGGAAATGCCCAAACCTTTTATCTTGGGTTAAATCATCATTTCATTAATGTCCCCTTTCACCCTTCACATGTACGAACCAAATTTGTATAGAGGGTAGTTCTAGAACTACGTGGGCTTGATTCCCATCCTTATGGGATACGTAGGAACGTTTGAGTGTCCATCGAATCTCGCCCCAAGTCTTTTGGGCCTAACCCCAAATTCCACTTTCAGTTATTTGGCTGAAAAGTCCCCATGAATGCACAAAATGTGTATTTCTTATAATGGTATGAGCTCTATGACCCTAAAATAAGATCTCCAATCCTTTTTTGTCCCGCACGACATTAAACTGTAGATTAAGAACTACGTATGGATTGATTCCCATCCTTATGGGATACATAGTGAAGTCCAACAATTCAATTCAGGACCCATCCACAACATGATTGTGGTTATCATTGATCTGTGTATCTCTGTATACATTGGAAAACACCCATCTTTGTGTGTCATAATCCTAATCTTAAATATTTTCATATTTTCATAACCCTTTTTCTAAACTTCTAATCACAAAAGGCCTGAAATTCTGGGAGTTCTTTTTCCTGACCATGCATCACGTGCCCTTAGGCGGCCTTGCATAAACAGTCTACATAACGGACCTTCCAGCCAAAAGATGCTATTATTTGACTATGGAGTCAATTCCCTTAGGTGGCCCTGCATAATTCAACCCCCTAACGGGTTTGTTAAATACTGGTAATGTCATTCTTGGGGAAAAAAAATCCTCTTTTGGCCATATTTTTCTTAATGACAATATGTAGGGATCCGCAAAAATAGTCATCCGTAACATAATTTTCCCATATCCTTTTTCATGATCTAAAATTATTCATGTCTATGGTTTATATTCTCCTTCCCTACATTTCGGTCAGACCTTCATAGGAGTGATATTCATCCAGTTCTTCGATAATCTTGTTTGAAAATATCTTCTCCATATTCAAGTACCTCTTTCCATAGAGAAAACTCTATACTTTGGAAAATTTGAATCTTCATAAACCTTCACTGGCTTTTTAGCACTAGGAATGAAAATTTCTGAGAGTTCTCTTTCCTGACTATATAGCGTGTGCCCTTAGGCGGCCTTGCATAAGTACTCTACATAATGGACCTGTTAGCCAAAAGATGCTATTTATTTGACTATGCAGCCAATGCCCTTAGGTGGCCCTATATAATTCAACCCCATAATAGGTTTGTTAAATAATGGTAATTTCATTCTTGGAAACTACTTCTTCTAAGGCCTTTTAGCTATTTTTCATATCATTCCTCTGATTCAAACATTCGTAAGTCATAGTTTATATATTTTCAGTCATACTTGAGTATGGTAATGTATTTTAAGATAAATTTTCAAGGAATTGAGTCAATTTTAATCCATTTCGGTCAATTCAATTTTGACATTAAACATCAGCCTCTTCTTGTCCGACGTGCATAACATTAAACTGCCCACAAAAGACAAAGGAACTCTGAATAATAGTCGAGTTTCGTCTCACTAAACATACATTTTTTATGATTTAGGTAATATTGGGAATTTAAAAGATTCAAATTTTGTAGGCTTATTTACATTAATCCTAGTAAAAATCAAACTATTCTTACTAGAACCATTGTCATAAGTAAAATTTAAATAAGGTAGCGAAAGAATACAAGAATAATTGATTGAAGATAAATGTACTCTCCATTGATGCACAAGAATTAGAGGGACATACACATATTGGAGCCTCTTCAATTTTTCAGGAAATTACAAAAGACTATCAACATAAGTCTTCAATTGATGTACAACATCCTGAGCTTCATCAGAAGCTACTTGAAGCTTGTGCACTCGACCAGCTTCACTCTTCTCAGCTTGATGGAGTGCTTTCTTGGAATCTGCAATGGCTTTCATACAATTCGTTTGAGATCCCTCTAATGAATTACTGAGCTGTTCATGTTCCCTAGTAACATCATCTAACTGTTGTTGGAGATATTCCTGCTGGATGAATTTTTCTTTGATCTTATGCTTCAGCTCCTTCATCTTGGCAGCATAATCAGCTTCATCTCAGGATATTTCAGCCTCCAATTCGCTGATATTGACTGACAGCTTCACCCTGGTCAGATCTTCATGGCTCTTTTCTCCTACTCCCTTCTTAAGATGACTTGTTTCACCACGGTATATATCTCTTGGTATCCAAAACCGCCAAGTCCTAGCATGATGAACTGGGATGAAAACCAGGAAATCCTTGATGTCATATCTTTAAGAGGCACATCATATATGATTTTCCATATGTTGTTCCATGCCTTGTGTCGTGAAAAGAAAAGTGCATTAAGCACCTCCGGGTCTGATTTGATATCATCATCACATGAGGGCATGTAATATGGTATTAATGCACTTAGGGAAGTGCCCTATTCTGCTCTTTCCCCCCTGACCCTGGTTGTTTCACCTTTTACTACAGTTTGGGAAGAGGTTGAGACTTCACCTCTAGTTCTAGCCATTGATGTTGACGGCCCTGTTTGATCAATTAAATGTATGGTTACTTTCATAAAATAATGGAAGTTGGTTGTCTTTCATGAAAACTTAGTACAATCATTACCTAACAGTAGATTAGCAGCTTAAGAGGACTCCTCCCCATCTTTCCCAGTTTCAACAGGATCTTCAAGAGGGGTCTTAGGAGGGTTTACTAGATTTAGCTTTACTTAAGCTAATGTTTCTAGAATGGTAGGTTTGACATAAATTTCCACACCCTCTTCAGGCATTGGCAGTTCAGGATCTTCTATGGATGGAACTTCATATTAATTTCAGTCATGATTAGAAGTGTAAATTATAAGAAAATTTACTGGACTAAGGATAACACTGACACCCAAGGTCTTCTAAATCACATGATAACTTAGCATGATCAAAAAATTCTTCAAAATACATGCCACGATTCATCATTTCATCCAATAATATTTAAGAATCCGGGTTGGCCTCACCAGTGGGAGAATTTGATGTTTCCTCTTGGTGACCCTCATTCTGCGGCCCCTGACCCTGGATAGCTTCTTCAGGAAGGATGGTAGATTCAGTTGTTGTGACCAAAAATGATTCTGGTGTAGGTTCTTCTCTACTTTTAGCAGTAGTTGGAGCAGTACTGGGAATAGATGTTGGCTCTTTTTCAGAAGCAGCAAATTCAGCCTAAATTTTTGTTTCATCCAAAGCACCCTCTGTGGTCCTTGAAAGAAGATAAGTCCTTTCCCTCAGAAGGGAAATTAATGAAGCCCCTGCAATCCCAAGGAAAATGAGCAATTTTTTTCATGGTTTAAAATTCATGATTATTCCAAGTACTTACCACTACTGATAAAGTGTTTAGCGGTGGAATTCCTCCTTCGTCGCCTTTGTCGTTTTGGTTTTTTAAGAGTATCAGCTGTCTCCCGTATTGGAAATTGAATTGGTGGATAGAAGGCCATGTGCAACTCCTCATTCATGGCCTGATGGCCTGGAGATATCTCGCCCGATTCATGAGGAGATTCATCAGCAGCCCCAATGGAAGTACCACCAGGGCTATACTGTGGCGAAGGAACCTCAGTAGTTCCTTTCTTTTCAAGCTGCAAGATGAAGAAAACAACTTCCTTAAGTAATAAATCTTCTACTGGAATCAAGTTGCAAAGAAAATAAGGAAAGAATACTTACATCTTTAGGAGCCACATAATCATGCCACTCCTCATCTCCAGAACCACCAGCCCCCTCAGTGGCGCCACGATCAATCATTTCCTTCACCCATCTGCTGACAGGAATGGACGCATCAGTGGAATATTTGAGCATTTCCATCTCTCTGATATAAGACCGCACTTCATTGGGTTTATCCTCGTATTGGATATTTGAAGAAGCCACAATATTCCTTATTCCAGGGAGTTGTAGAACCTCACACAAATCCAGCCTGGCGGTCTCAGTACCACAGTATAAACTCTGCCATGTCCGGATAGCCTCTGGTCTTAGATATGAAGGCTACGAGGAAGGTCCTACAATCTTTTATTTCAGTTTATTCCTAGCTCATGTAACTACAGATAGAGAATAATAAAATAAGACTCATTACATTATAAATTAGTAGTGATTAAATTACCACCATGAAGCAACTCACCCGGAGTTGATGGAGTAGGTCTTTTTATTCTAACCGAAGGATTATATCGGGCATGAGGCCACATTGCCACTTGTTTGGCCTCATCATCCCCATCATGGAAATCCGGTGAATCAATCCTAGAGGAGGAATCTGGCGAATCAGCTTCAGTTGGTGAAGCATCACCTTCATGAGGAAGGGTTCCTTTCTCTATAGTCCTATTCCTTTTCCCCACCTGATAAAATGGGTGATTCGGCACCCCTTTAGGGTATGATGCTATCCATTTCTTGGTATACCATGTAGTCATGTTATGTGCCTCTTTTTCAACTGGTAGATCAAATACCCCCCCCCAGTTTCTCCCTTGACGTCAGTAGCCATAGTTGTCGAGAAACCATCAGATATTGCTCTATCCTGACATGTACTGGGGGAGATACAACAATTTGTTGCAGACATTTGAATTGACGTGCAAATCTCTATGAAGCATAGGCCTCACATATAATTTCTCCGTCAATCTTGGAAACTAGCACACCATCTCTACAATCTAGCATGTACGCCCTCAAATATAAGTGGGTTGTTCCATCATCAACAAACTTCTCGGTTGGCAGATTTCGATAGGGGAAGAAGTTGACTTCCTAAAACATTCTCAGCCTCACTTTCATATCATAGGCATTAAGATCTAATGGACCAACTCTAGAGAATGCTTGCACTGAAAACCTAGAAGAACTTCCAGGAATTTGTACTCCGTTCTGTACATTATATGTCTTGATGTGAGTGGAGATCCATCCCCATAAAACATGAAATGGTCCCACTATTATTAAAGGAGATTTACCTATGAAGACATGAAGTAAACTCCTGTGAATCATTGCTAAAATGGGGGTATCCAACCCAACCATTTTTTCCTCAGCCAACATTGCTGCAATAACGAAGGTCCCTGGCCTGACGCCTCCCTTCGAATCCCTGACTGGCAGGAGATAAACACTGAGCCACAAAGTCAAGAATCCCGCCAGACGAATCTTCTTCGGGATCCTTTGATTCACCTCATATCACCATTTCTCAAACTCTCCTGCTTCTAGAGTTGGACAAAATGTTCCCGGAGCACCCATCTTCTCTGGTTTTGGGTAGGTTGTTGGATGGGTGGGCCTCATATCCTTGGATTCTATTTCTTGGATCCTTTCTCCTTTTGATCCTTCACCTTTGGCTCCTTCTCTTTCTTCTCAATAATAAATATATTTATCCACTCATCCAGATGAATATTCTTTCTAGAATGAGTTAAGGAGGTCTATGAACTCCTGAGCCTATAGAAGATTTTATATAATTCCTAATATAATGCAGGAGTCTTATCTGAGTCATTCCAAGTCACTTTGGAAGGAATGAATTCATCATATATGTCGCCCAAAATTGGAGCCCTTGAAATCATGTGGACATCCCACAGACTGATGCCTACTTCTCCATGAGTCAGATGGAAAGAATTGGTTTTTGTGCTCTAGTGGCTGAGTATCTCCAGCACAAATTTATCATGTCTATAAACATATGTTTTCCTAACCCAGACAGCTTCATATATCGTAACTCCTTTCAGATCTTCGACAAACTCTGCACAGGTTTGTTGTACCCATTTTGCCCACACCCAAGCTGGCTTCACACCTTCCCCTGGATGGATGTCCCAACTATTCTTCCTAACTTTGGATTGATCCAAGTGAGCATTTTGGAAGATTGAAAGATGACAATGTGGTTGCAGCTCAGGCTTATGAGGTTTCAGATCTGGCGTACAAGGGCTATGATTCATCATGTGGGCCTTCTCCACTGTTCCAGCATGTATAAATCCTCCCCCACATGAGATATTAGCTGAAGCAAAATTGGTGTAATTATGAAACTAAGAAGGTGGAAGATAGTTCTTTACTTCTAGAATAGTGACTTCTCGCAGATGACCGTAACCATACAAAGGCAGATAAGTGCTTTGTGGGAAATCAAAGTGATATTTCTACAGATACTTAGCCAGATCTCAGAGGGTGCTATCACAGACGGTATAATAATCATGCCCAACGATAACCATCGTATCATGAAGACGTTTTCTTACCAATTCATCAGTCGTTCTGATTCTCTTGGGAGCCATTGAATCTGCACAAATGTTGAATAAATTAACTCTTAAATGGGTTTATTTTTCATTCAATTTTTGAAAGAATTCGGAAAAAATGGCAAAGGCATTAAGGTGCGCAAGTGTGGATGTGGCGTGAAAGTATAATGTGTCGCGCAAGTATTTGGCACGAAGGTATCACCATGCAGCTCCAAATACCTTGATCGCAGCGTGACAATAAAGGAAAAGTGGAAAAGAGAGCAGCTTCCGCAGCGGAGATGACCTGTGCGGTGAGATCTCAAAAATCCAAAGTTCTGTGCAATGCACAGGAAATGAGCATATATTTATAGGCTAGGTTGGCCACCTACATGCCTATAGACAGCGTGCTCCAGCCCTGCATGATTTTCACCTGTGCAACGAGTGTTGCGCGCTGAAAACTTTCATGCCTCTTACACTTTGGTTTTCTTCTTTTCCTCAGAGTCACATCCTTATTAATCTGGATTCAACTCTGAGGGGGGGACTTTTGTTAATGCTCTTTTTCATCACATTGTCTAATGGAATGGAAAGGGAAATGACTTATCACAAATTGATTCATCCTTTGAAGAAAACATCAAAAATTGACAAAGGCATGAAGAAGGCTTCAAATGTGGATGCACCGCGCATTTTCCCTCACTATCGTGCAAGTACACTTGCGCGCTGCCTAATTGTCGCGCGTGTGACTTGCGCACCCTCTTTGAAAACCGCTCAGGGTCTTTTCCAGCCTATTAATACCCCCGATGGGCCCCAAATTTGGGAGGAAGTTTTCTAGAATTTAGATACAGAGCTCTGAACTCCCATGTCCTTTATTCAAGTCTTCCAAACACTTCTAAGGTAATTCTTTACCTAGAATGAAAGGACTATACTAGAAGAATAAGGTCTAAGTGTTATAAATCACTAACACTTGGGCGCCTAAATTGTTTTACCATTAAGGGAAATGAACATACTTGCGCGCCTCTTTATCTATTAATTAAAACTTGCGCGCCCCTTTTCTGAAAATACCTCAGAATAATTCTAAAGGTTTTGGTCAAGGATCTCCCAAGTATTACCCTACTGTTTAACAATCACGCAAGTACCCATGTTCTGCGTAGGTATACCTAGGTGACCAGGACTTGCACGCCCACGCAGTACCTATGCACCTTCCAGGACAAGTGTGCCCCTATATTTTTGGGTGTCATTCCTTCCCATTTCACCTCTCTTATGTCATTCCACCTCTCCTATTCAAGATTCAGTCTTCAAGACACTCTTCAAAGCCATTTATGGTATGATTTCTTGATTTGACTTCCTTATCTGAAAGGAACTCCATGGAACATATCTCAAAACCTAGTGATTTACACATCTTTATGTCACTAATGATTGAGAATTCATTCATTCAACCTCATCCTTTACGATGAGAGAACCCCTTTACATGGGCCTCCTTTTCAGGAGTAATCCCTAGTCCAAAGACTCAAATTTGGGCATCCTCCTTAGGAGTAAGCCCCAAGATCCCTAATATGGGCATCCTCCTTAGGAGTAAGCCCCAACTATAATTCTCTTAACCTAGGCTTCCTTATCAAGAGTAATCCCCAGTCTCAAATATGGGATTTTGTCTCAAGAGTAATACCCAATCTCAAATATGTGCTTCCTTCTCAAGAGTAGCCATAGTCTCATATATGGGCCTCCTCCTTAGGAGTAATCCCCAAGTCCCTTTAATTTTCAAATCCCTTTCACCTAGGCCTTCCTTTCAGGAGTAAGCCCCTGTCTTAATTTGTATTGACCAGTCCTAATTTACTTTTGATTTGGGCTTCCTTCTTAGGAGTAAAACCCAGTCATAAGTCCCCTCCTAATTTGGACCTCCATTTCAGGAGTAAGCCCCAAGATTAGAGTATCAAAATCTCTATGATGCACATATACCTTTATGGACCATGTTCATGAATTTCTTCCCTGATGTAAATGTTAACCATCATTTATTTGGGCATTCATATATACATAAGCCCCACATCATTGAATCTTTCATGGCATAATTTTCTGGTTTCACTAATACCTCTTGTTTCTCAAACCAAGCATGACTCACGTGAGCTTAGAGTGTAATAGTAATCATGACATCTTTTTTTGAGCCATCAATCATGCATAAATATCATACTCCATTACTCGAAATAAGTGGGTTATAATTCCTTTTCTAAATAAAGGATATGTAGGTAGCCCATCTGCGGGTACGATCCCAACATCAAAATAATTCATGTCCTCCTCAATGATAATAAACTTCAATTGCCCCACTGAGTGGCTTTAAAACAAGTATGGTCATCATAATGACCAAGAGATGTTTATGTATTTAAGGATACCACTGACTAAGAATCTTTAGAAAATACAGATGATTCTCTATTGATGAAGAACCTCGAATACATGTAAAAGATTCCCTAAATTTCCTACATATTTAATCATTGATTTTCAGATATAAAGGAAAGATCATTTAATATTTGGTAATGTAATAAGGATTCACGAACATAACTTAAATCTATAAAGAGAGTCCCGGAGTAGAAAATAATTCTCCTCAAAAAGGTGTGATGAGTCTGACCTCTCATCCTCTCGACCAATGAAAATTCCTAAGCCTCGTGAGTCCACAACTAATGAGCGCCTACCTTTGGAAACTAGGTCCAAATGGATATACAATCATTGGATGTTTCCAGTTCTATAAAAAACCCGTTAGAAACTGCTTGGAATGTTTGAATCTTAAATCAACAAGATCATCTCCAATTCCATAGGGAAACAATACCCAAAAGAAGGTAAAAATAGTAGCAACCACAAGCCCGAACAGCTCCTACAACCCCAAGGTAGATGAAACCAGCTTGATCTCCAACCTGATCTATATGACCTAAAAATGTTTATATATACATAGGGTGGGTATAACAGTATACTCAGCGGGATCCTCCCCAAAGCCTCTCGTGCACAGTAAAGAAAGCATGCTAAAGCCCCGTGAACAACAAGTGAAACTAACTCGTCACCTAAACCGGTATACTATGTTCCCAACCTCACCATGGCTACTCTCACCAAGTTACGCATACAATAATATATCATATAATAAAGAATATCAAGGGTACCCCACTACTACATCCCCACTAGTTTCCCGCTTTTCCCCAACTTCGCACGTCGTGAGCATCTCTCTCCAAAAAGGCTTTCTCATAGACACCTGGGTGAAACATTACAATATGCACCTTGTGCAACAAAACCACCATGTACACACACCAAAGTTACCAGGTAGTTTCTGGGAGGCACCACAGCTCGCATAACGTGTATCATACATCGGGTATTATACCTCAAGCCATTACAACCCATATACCGAGTAAGGATCCTCAAGCCTTCACAGCCTATACACGTTACACCTATAGTAGAACTTAGAAAACTATATCCAGAATATATGAGTGTGAATAACCACAAGCTATTACAACCACGTACACACATATTTGGGGAAAACTAACCAATGTACCAACCAGCACCAGTAAATACCAAGAGAAGTTTGTGGGGCCAAAGGGGGTAGTCATCCATCCATCCTTCCACCGGAATGATGGGGAAAACACCCCTAGGGGTCTGAATCCTTGGGGTGTCAGTTTCCCTTATTGATAGGGTGGAGTAGCATATAGAAATAAAAAAAGTACATGATATATTTTAACTCACAACCACACTATGGGCATTACCTAGTATTAGACACAACTACAGCTAACGTATCTCAGACTTCGCACTGCTACTTCTAATACTAGTATTCCAAAAAGCACACAACCATTTAAATAGCTTCATTAGATTACTTCATTCCCTTTTTTTATCAGTTCTACTGTATCTTAATTAATTCATTAATCATTAATTAACCATGAACATTTCCACATTAAATTTCATTAGCATCACACCCAAAGTCAAATGTTCCTTCCAAAATTACAACCTCATCATTATGTTCTAGCATCTCCATCAACATGGGTAAACACCATTTATTCAATTATTCATTATAGAAATACTTTCCCACATTCCTATGCATTCTAGAAAAACATTATATGCTACTAAACAGAATGGTGCTCAACACGGTGAGTAGTTGTACTACCCGTGGAGTCTTTGCCGCTTATCAAGAGCATATACACGTCCTTCATTGAGAATATAAACATGGAAACCACGTGGCATACCCCATGTGTCTTAGCCTCTTTCGGAAAAAGGGTAAGTAAGAACAGCTTCCATGAGTAGTGGGGAAAATTAAAGTAGATAAACAGCCAATCAAAACTACCAAGCATCCAACATTCACATCCACTCCGTTCCATCATCCCTGGAGTCCTCCCTGACAACCACATGCATAAATCGATGCATATTGCCACACTAGGAATCATCTACTTCCACAAAAAAGGGCCTCCATTACTCCAAATATTACCACAACCATCCAGGATCACATTAAAACACAAGCAGCAGTAAAAAAAACATCTTCACAATTGGGATCTTGGACCTTAAACAAGAATGAGGGTAACTCATAACCCTAAAAGCAATTATCTTTTAACAACCACCAGTTCTTTAATCCAACATGGGTTAACCGATTTATCATTCATTGGTTCTAAATTCTAGAAACCTAAACAGTAAGTTATCACAAATAAATAAACATTATTACTGCACTAATTTGATTAACATCAAATTAAAGAAAGAACCAGATTCATTTTCATGCGTCATTATCTTTAGCCAAAAATTATCAATTAATCTCTTCTTACGTTCATTACTGATTTCTTTCATGAACAAAAATCTAATAAAAGAAAGCATATATATCACACTATCTCGCAATATAAGAGGCAATAACATACAATAGATATCAATTTATTTATTCGGTTAAAATATTTATTATGTCAATTCCATTGTCATCCAGTGGGATTAAAATTGCTAACAATGCAGTTTCACATAAAATAAAGAGAAGTAACGAATCCCCTACCTCAAGCAGTTCCTCACATTATTTATCCACACAACAGGTCACGATCCTCCTCTCGCGACAATTGCATCCACCCAAGGATGCCACGATATGACAACACCAACCACACCCCAAGAAAAACCCCATTAGAAGCATGGATATTACATGATGTAACATGGAAAAGAGAAAAAGGATAAGATGATACCCAACAGAATGACGATAAAACATACCTTATATCGAAGATTTATCGATATAGCTTGGTTGCATCAAAATAGATCGGAACTAATCTGAGTCATAATGTTTGATTGTGTAACTCCTACGATAAGGATTGAAAGGTTATTGATTCTCATAGCCAAGAATAAAGAGGAAGAATAAGGGTGGGAGATATCTTTTTCCTTTAGAAGATTTAATGTGGCGACGATATAAGATACGCTTAATTCCCCATTGGAAATTTGGAAAATTATTGGGGATAAGTCCCCTTGACCTCCCAGAACACCTAAAACACCATATTTTCACAAAGTAATGGACTGGAGAGGTCCATGCCATTAAATTAGATACCTCTCAAAACATTCTCATCCTTGAGAATTAAAAACCACATAAAGAGAGAAAAAAAAAAGAAACGGTGTCTGAACAACCACCCGTTGAGATACATCTCAAAAAAAGAGCAAGCCACAGAAAAATCAAAAAAAATCATAAATAAAACATGAAAGGACTAACCACAAAGGGAACATAATTATATGAAAAGAGTTAAACATAAAACAACTCTGGGTACTGAGCACGTATCTGGGACTCAGGTTCCCAGATACTCTCCTCCAAGACATTGTGTCACCACAAGACACGAACTAAGGGGATAGAACGCCCGCGCAACACCTTCTCCTTGTGGTCTTGGATCCCCACAGGTCTCTCCTTGAAGGTTGCATCATCATCAACATCGATTTCCACCCAATCAATGATGTGAGAGTCATCATGAAGATAAAGACAGAGCTGTGATACATGGAAAGCATCATGTATCTGACTCATCTGTGGGGGAAGTGATACTCGTTACGCCATAGCTCCAACATGAGCTAACACCTCGAAAGTCCCGACAAACTGGGGAGAATTCTTACTTCCACGACCAAAACTTCGCTGCCCATGATGGGTATTCACCTTCAAAAACAACTGATCCCCAACATTAAATTATAAGGGTCACATTCTTTGATCAGCATATGATTTCTGACGATCTTGTGATTTCTTCATCCTCTAACGAATCACCTGGACCATCTCTGTTGTATTCTGTACAAGTTCCTGTCTGAGAATTGCTGAATCACCGACCCCAGTCCAGCACAACAGAGAACAACAAGGCCGGCCATACAAGAATTCAAATGGCGCCATACCTATAGTGGAGTGAAAACTATTATTATAAGAGAAATCCACCAAGGGTAAGTGCCTCATCCATGAACCTCAAAATTCTAAAACACAAGAGTGTAACATGTCTTCAAGAGTCTAGATGGCTTGCTCTATCTGACAATCCGTTTGAGGATGAAAAGTAGTGATAAGGAATATTTGAGAACCAAAAGCATGTTGGAGACCTCTCCACAAAATGGAGGTAAAATGAGGATCTTGATTAGAAATTATCATCCCAGGGACTCTATGAAGTATCACCACCCCCTCTAGATACTACCTTGAAAAAACTTCAAATAAGCTTGACTCCTTGATTTCTATGAAGTGGGCCGATTTTGTTAAAGGATCCACTACCACCCAAATAGCATCATTTCCTCACATAGCTCAAGGTAAACCAGTAACAGAGTCCATTGAGATTTCCTTTAACTTCCACTAATGAATCTCTAATGGCTAGAGAAGACCACCTGGAACATGATGTTCGGCCTTCACTATCTGGCAGACTAGACATCAAGACACAAACTCCACAACCGTATTCTTCATCCCTAGCCACGAAAACTGATTCCTCAAGGATCGGTACATCTTTTTCATGCCAGGATGTACTGCTAAGGGCGTACTATGGAACTCTCTGAGAAATTTCTCGTGCATCACCAAGGGAACAAAAAGCCTTATATGATACAACACTCGGTGTTGTTCATCCTCCGACCAACCATTAGGGGCCTCACCACAAACAAATCGGTCTCTCCAGACATCCATCTCAAGATCCCCCAACTAGGACTATTCCACCTTCTGCACCATGGATGACTGTACCGTGATCTGAAAAAGACAACCTCTACCCCCAACTTCTCCCATATCATGATGCAGTGCTGACAGTTCTTCAATTACTCTACAGGAATCACTGGATTCACGCAGAGCATCACTACGTTACTTTCGGCTCAGCACATCAGCTACAACATTCCCTTTTCTTGGTGTATACAACAATTCAAAGTCGTACTCCAGTAATAACTCCATCCACCGATGCTGTCGTAAGTTCAAGTCATGCTGGTAGATAACATACCTCAAACTATTATGATCAGTTAAAACCACAATGTGCTCACCAATAAGGTAATGTCTCCTCAAAATCAGAGCAAACACCACGAATTCTAAATCAAGATCATGGGTGGAATATTTACGTTCATGGGGACACAACTGATGAGTCCCATTAGAAGAAACTGACCTCTGCTGTTTGAGAACACAGCTTAACCCCTGAGGTGAAGCATCGCAGAAAACATCAAGTTGGACTCCCTCAGCTAGAATATAAAAGAATGGAGCACTTATTAACTTCTCCTTTAGATACTTGAATGCTTCCTGACACTGATCAGTACATATGAATGCTTAATCCTTCCTAGTCAATTCTGTAATTGGAGTCACAACTCGTGAGAAATCGGATATAAACCTCCTGTAGTAGCCTGCGAGACCAAGGAAACTTCACTCCTCTGACACTATCTTGTGGGCTTACCAAGACAAAACTACTTCTATTATCGATGAATCCACATATACTCCCTATTCGGACTCAACAGGCCCTAAGAAACGGTCCATTCGAGCCCAAAACTCACACTTCAACAACTTCCTGAACAACTGATGTTGGCAAAGAACTCCCAAAATGGATCGTAGATGCTCTTCATGCTCATCTTCAGATGTGGATTACACAAGGATGTCGTCGATGAAAACTACCAAGAAATTGTCCAACAATTCATAGAACATAGCATTCATCAATCCAATGAATACAGCTGGATCATTCGTCTTGCCAAATGGCATTACAAGGAACTCATAATGCCCATGACGACAATGGAAAGCAGTCTCCGGGATATCCTCATCCTTCACACACATAAGATGATATCCCAACCACAAGTGGATATTTAAGAACCGACTTTCACCTTTCAGTTGATCGAATAAATCATAAATTTGCAGAAAAGGATAGCGATTATTTATTGTCACTTTGTTTAAGCGACGTTAATCGACACACAACTAAAAACTGGCATCGTCCTTCTTCTTGAACAAAACTGGTGCACCCCATGGTAACACATTTGGCCGAACAAAACAGCACTGTAACATACCATCAAACTGTATACGTAGCTCTCATAACTCGGAAGGGGAAATCCTATATGGAGACATAGAGTTAGGATACTCTCCGGGCTGTAGCTTGATCCCAAACTCGATCTCTCGTCGAGGGGGTAATGCTACAACCTCTTCTAGAAAGACATCAGGGTACTCCTCTACAACTCTAGGAAACGCCAACTGCTGAACCTCTGAAGAACTTAGTATCATCTCAGCCATCATGGATGATGAGGATGGAACGCATCTGTGACCCATCTGAGGATATTGCTCACCCACAAACACAACTGGCTCTCCATCCACACCAATGAAGACGACTTTCTTCCTGAAGCAATCCACGATATCCTGCACTAAATACCACTAATCCATGATGACGATGAAATCATATGGTTGTAGTCGTAAACATAGGAAATCTCCCCAAGAGCGGTGTTTCCCCAACACTAGATCACAGTCTCTACATACTTTAAACAAGTCAACTTGACCTCCAACTGGCGTAGTGAACGCCAACGGCACTAGAATCCTCTCTACCTCATGTACCAATGCATGGAAAAGGGTAGGTGATATGAAGGAGGGTGTCGCTCCTAAATCAAACAATCCATACACTTATGTAGAAAACAAGAAAAGGGTACCTCAAACTATGTCTGGCCTGCATGGAGCTAGCAACACTAGAGCATGAAGCTGACCACGACCTCCTCCATTCTAAAGACCCATACATTACATACATGGTTATTACTTCAAAATTTAAATACACTTATTACAAAATATAACAAAACCATGAAAGGACCGTATAGGTATAGTGTCTTTAAAAACTGGGAAACATAAACAACTGGTTCATAAAGCATTTACATTGTCTCCCATTTATTCCATCATATCTGGAGTCACTTTTGGCATATCCTATATAATAACCTTCTTCTTGACCTGGGGAAAGAAAACATACAAAAGGGTGATCTCAAATGCTCAGTAAGGGTAAACAAAAGAAATATCAAACATATCATATTCATAAGAACCTAACATTTTGAAAATTGTATCCTGCAAAAGAGATCATAATTTCATAACATGGGATAAATCATATTAGTAAAATGTAATCCCAATAACCATAACATTAAACATTAAACTTTGTGGCATACACACATAATCATAGAGAATAATTTCTTAGTTGTCAATACTCATACCCAAGACTATCTTAGCGGACAAAGTCCATTTCTGAACTGAGTTCACTCCTCATTTCAGTCTTGTTTCACTGAACCGGTTTAACCTGTCGTTCCAGCCATGTCTATCTCATGAGATATAAATATTTACCCAATGCATTGGAGGGAGATATAGGTCCCACCCATCTCATAATGATACCATTATTATGTGTGACACAAAATCATAAACCACACATCATAACATAACCCATGTAATAAAAATGGGAATTGTAAACATCATGCCATCATAATATAATCCATATAAGATAAAAGGGAATCATAAAAATAATTCCATAATAACATAATCAAATCAATGTAAAAAAATAGGGATAGAAACAAAACCCTATATTATCTTAGATGGAAAATAATTTTGATAAAACACTTGAACTCCATTCTTGAGGAAAATATCCTTTCTACGTCAAAAACATTTTTCCTTTATTAACATGTAATAAAACTTTAAACTAAAAGAATTTGATTAAAAATAAACATGAAAACTTATAAATGATGCTTCTTGGAAATAATGTTTTAAAAAAATCCATTCATCTCGTATAAGATAAAAAAACATTCTTCCCATACTTTGGCTGGAAAAGTAAAAAAGTACCTCGTACGAAATACAACAAAAGATTCCTTTCATATATTTTACTAAAAACTCACCGAAGTGTAAAATTGGATTTAAAAAATTTTAGGTGGATGGAAATTATATTAAATATTGACGAAACATGTATTTGGATGAAAAATATTCCCCAGTAAATTCTGAAGTATAAACAATCTTGGATAAAAAAATGAGATTTTGAGATTTTCCCTTACCTTAGGTCCGATTTTCATCATAAGTGTCTGAAACTCCTGTATAATTATTTAAAAAATGTAATTCACTTATTACATAGTCATAATTATTTTTATGATATCATATATGGTCATATTCTTATCTTCTTATTAGTAATATTTCATTCCTACTTGTTATTCGGGTGTTTATTACTTTTTGTTCTTATGCGTGTTTTGTCGAATAAATTATTATTCTTATTTTTAGATTATAGATACCTAATTTCCAGAATGTTATTAATGTAATATATATCAAATTAATTCATTCAATTCATTTATATAATCATTATGCAATGAAGATCATGTAGAATGAGTCGCATTACATCGTGGAGATGGTATTCCGTACGTACGCACTAGCGATGATATCGTTCCAATGATCGTGGAATTGTATTGGAGTGTATGTATACTAATTCAGAATCAATATCACTTTACAATAATCATATATTTTTATTATTTACACCACTATACCCATCCAAGTAAGGTGGTGGTGGAGAATTGATGACACCACGGCATGGAGACGGTATTCCGTACGTATGCACGTGCAGTGATTTCGTTTTCCCTAGGATGGATAGATGGTGAAATAGGGTTGTTTAATACTTATAATAACATATCAGTATATTAGTGATACTGATGTTATTACTTCATAATGAAACAACTAAAGAATAAGAAGTGGAAGAAGAAATAATGTTGAAAGAATCGGTAATGGGCATTACTTCTTCTTTGAAGCGCCTCTTTGAGACCTCCTTTTAGGGCACTAAAATTGGTATTTGAAGAAGACCAGGACCTCTAGGATGTTTATATGGAATTTTAGAAGATAATTTGGTAGGGGTTGGCTGAGCTTGAAGGCTCAAAGTGGTGTGAGGAATAGAGGGAGGAGGTGCCCTTTTATAAGGAAGGAGAGGGGCACATTTGGAAAAACTAAAAATATTATTTTATTATAAAGTCATATTCGGTTTTTAATAGCTCAAAATTGATTTATACCAAAGATTTGGAGGGGAAGGGTTGAAATCCTCTCATCCAATATAATTTAGACAATTTTAGGTATCTATTTTAACTTTATCATTTTGATTTAACTTTAAGTTAGATAATTTAACTTTTACTGTGTCTTCTTTTTTTCTTACACTATAAGGTTAATAAACTTATATAACAAGCCAATAGATCCCCAAGTTGTTTATTATTAATATATATAACTTTAGATAAGTAATTTGGCCGAACATTAGATTTTTAGGAATAAAATAACAATTAATAATATAATATTTTTTTAAAAAACTATTTTATGATAATTTTGACACTATTTGGTAATTGATTTTTGTGAAACTCATAATAGATATATTAGTTCGAAAAAAGTTAATTAAATAAATAATAAAATGTCATATTAACATAGAAAATTATTTGAATTCATAAAAAGTCTGAAATTACATTTATTTGGGTATTTATAACATCAATTATGTCAATATTTCATTAATAAGATAATTACTGCATCATATTTGTGTCATAACTAAATTAAATTATTTAATGTCTAAAAATTATAAATAAATTAAAATTATGTAGGAAATATTTTTATCTCTCTAATGAATATTTATAGTTGAATTTATCTTATGTATAACCCTATATTAAAAATGATTTACTTATTAAACTTTGATTTTATCTATTTTAACCCTTCTTTAAATAAATTAATAATAAATGTCCTAATCTAATCCATGTGGGCCTAAATGGTCATATTTTATTTCTAAGTTTTTTTGGTCTAATTAAACTTATCCAATAGAATTATAACATGTGTTAGGGTAATAATAATATCATTTTTACCCTTAATTACCCTATTTACTTTTAACCGTGGTAAAAAAAGTAAAAAGTTACTATTCACCAAAAATTATTTTCATAACATTGAACCACATTTTACTTACTGAAATCAACCATGTCTCTCAGATTTTTCAAATTTCACTCAAAGAAGTGGTAAAATTAAGTTTATGTGAATTTGGAAATTCTCCTAGGAGGTGGGTAAAAGACGGTTAAAAGTTCCATAAAATTTTTATATATCTAAAATTATTATAAAATGACTCCAATTAATTGAATTGAGCTTATATAGGAATTATGTATCAATTTTGACCTAAAATAAAATAAAATAAATAATTATTTAAATAAAAAGTCTATTTTTAAATAGTAACCCAGTGTTTTCACAATTCATCAAAAATTGAATGTTTTCTGAAAAATACCAAAATTTTATCCTAGGATAATTTTGATATTTCAAATCCAAAAATGAATTCCATTTTGAAAGATGAAATTTACAAAATTTAAAAAAGTGGTTATTACTATTCATAACGGAAAGTTTTAATAATATTTTAATAGCATGTCGTTGTTTAGTGAAACTCAGTATTGCGTACAACGCAAGCTATCGAGGAAGGTCGTGATTGAGTGTAAAGCAAGCCAAGATAGTGTTGTGGGTAGTGAAAGATCACTTTGATGATTTATATAACATAAAAACAAAATATTTCTCATAAAAGTCTCAGGTGTTACATTCTACCCCCCTTAAAATGAATTTCTCCCTCGAAATTCGTCACTTCATTAAAAACAGATGAGGATACCTCTCCCTCATCATATCCTCAAGTTCCCATGTAGGTTTTTCTAATTGGTGGTTCCTTCATAAAACATTCACCAAGCGAGCGGTATTGTTTCTTAGGACTTTTTCGCTACGATCAAGAATCTCTATTAGCTGTTCTTCATAAGAAAGATCTTTCTCTAGCAGTACAACTTCTGAGCTGAGTACATGTGAAGGGTCAGGTATGTATATTCTCAGGAGAGATACATGGAACACATCGTGAACTTGAGAGAGATTCGGTGGAATCACCAATCAGTATGTTACCTTACCAACACGATCCAAAATTTCAAAAGGACCGATATACCTAGGGCTCATCTTTCCCTTCTTTCCAAATATCATTACTCTCTTCCAAGGAGATATTCGTAAGAACACTTTATCACCCACTTCAAACTCTAGGTCTTTTCTTCGGTTGTCGGCATAACTTTTTTGTCGACTCTGAGTAGCTCTAATGTGTTGTTGAATAGATCTGACCTTTTCTATCATCTCAACAACAAGATCAGGTCCTAATAGCTTCCTTTCCCCAACTTCATCCCAACAAGATGGAGTCCTGCATTTCTTTCCATAGAGAGCTTCATAAAGAGCCATCTGAATTCTGGAGTGAAGCTATTATTATAAAAAAATTACACCAAAGGTATATGTTGATCACAACCACCTTTGAAATCCATAGAGAAAGCTCTCAACATGTCTTATAGATTTTGAATTGTCCTCTTAGACTGACCGTCTATTTGAGGATGGTAATCAGAACTGAATCCCAACTCTGTATCCAGAGTATTCTGAAGACTTCTCTAGAACTTTGAGGTAAATCTCGGATCCCGATCAGATATAATGGAAAGTGATACTCCATGAAATCTTACCACTTCCTTTACATATATCCTAGAAATATGATCAAGAGAAAAATCTTTTCTAATTGAAATGAAGTGTGCTGACATCGCAAGACGATCAACTATAACCCAGATAGCATTATTGTCTTTGGATGTTTTAGGAAGTCCAATGAAAAAGTCCATAGTGATGTTTTCCCATTTCCATTTTGGTATGGGTAATGGTTGTAACATCCCCTTAGACCTTTGTCTCTCAGCTTTAACTTGCTGAAAAACCAAGCATCGAGAGACATATTCAGCAACATCTTTTTTCATGCCATCCCACCATAAGTACTCATTCAGGTCCATATATATCTTCGTGCTTCCAGGATGAATAGAGAATGAAGAACTATGAGCCTCATCTAGCAGCACCTTCTTTAATTCGGGGATGGGAGGAACACAAACCCTATTCCTGAACTTTATTTTTCCATCACAATCAAGGTTGAATTCAGGAAAATTTCTCACCTTCTTTTGTAACTATACATCTTCATTTTGTGACTTTTTAATCTTTACATGTATATATGGTTGAACATTAATTTGAGAAAGATACGATTTTCCCCTTTCATTATAATTCCAAGATCCATCCTTTGTAAATCCATAAATATTGGATCCTTTGTGATCCTCATCATGGATAAGCTCGCATGGTCTTGTCGACTTAATGCATCCTCCACCTTATTTGCTTTCCCGGGGTGGTAATGAATTGAGTAGTCGTAATCCTTAATCTTCTCCAACCATCTTCTTTGGTGCATATTCAGCTCCTTTTGTGTGAAAATATACTTTAAACCTTTATGATTAGTATAAATGTCACACCTTTCTCCATACAGATAATGCCTCCAAATATTTAATGCAAAAATTACTGTAACTAACTCCAAATCACGAGTTGGGTAATTTTTCTAATGGATTTTCAACTGTTGTGAGGCATAAGCTATCACCATATCATTTTTCATGAGAACACATCCTAATCCCTTCTTGGATGCATCACTGTAGATCACAAAACTTTCTCCACTACAAGGACGTGTGAGCACTGGTACACTAGATAAACTTATTTTCAACTCCTTAAAATTCTCTTCAAATTCCTCTGTCCACACGAACATAACTCCTTTTCGAGTCAACCTGGTGAGTGGATTAGATAATCGTGAAAAATCATTCCCAAAACGTCGATAATATCCATCGAAACCAAGAAAACATTGGATCTCAGTTACTGTTTTTGGTCTCGATCATCTTTCTATAACCTCTGTTTTTGCTGGATCCATAGATATCCCCTCTTTTGATATTATGTGACCCAAAATGCAACTTTTTGAAGCCAAAATTTACACTTGGTAAATTTGGCATAAAGCCTCTCCTTTCTCAGGGTCTTCAATATAACTCTCAAGTGATCTTCATGTTCTACCTTGCTCTTTGAATAGACAAGAATATCATCTATAAATTCTATCACAAACTGATCAAGATATTCTTTAAAGACTCTATTAATTAGATCCATGAAGATAGTAGGGGCATTAGTAAGAGAAAATGGCATCACTATAAATTCATAGTGTCCATACCTTGTACGGAAAGCCATATTTGGTATATCCTCCTTTTTTACCATTAATTGATGATACGCAGAATGAAGATCAATCTTGGAAAAGTATTGAGCTCCACGTAGTTGTTCAAATAAGTCAACAATCCGTGGGAGAGGATATTTTTTCTTGATAGTGATCTTGTTAAGTTCTCGATAATCAATGCAGAGTCTCATTGATCCATATTTCTTCTTAACAAACAGAACTGGTGCTCCCCAAGGTGACACACTTGGGCGTATGAATCCCTTATCAAGATTCTCTTGAAGTTTCTTCTTCAATTCCTGCAACTCAATTGGGGCCATTCTATAAGGTGTCTTTGAAATAGGCAAAGCACTCGGTACGAGTTCTATTGAAAACTCTACATCACGATTTGGTGGAAGACCCAACAATTCCTCCGGAAAGACATCGTCAAACTCCCGTACAATGGGCATATTCTTAATCATGAGTTTCTCAACAACCATTTGAGATAAATAACCCTCATTTAGTGGAATCAAGACCCATAATATGGAAGAAATTCCCACTGGAAGGTTATGTTCGTCCTTGCATCGATAGATGATCATAGATTGATCTGGACTATGAAATGTGACTTCCCTTATTTGGAAATTGATATGAGCTCCATATAAAGAAAGCCAATCCATGCCAAGAATCACATCAAATTCCACTATCGGAAGGATCACAATATTTGCAGGAAGGAGTTTCCCACAAACTTCAATCGGAAAAGAATTGTAAACTTTTGATGTGACTGTTGTGCCATTAGGGGTTTTCACATCTAACTCAACATCTAATTGTTGAGGTAATACGGCGATACCAATAGAAAATTTATCAGAAATAAAAGATTGGGTGGATCCAGAATCAAATAAAACATTTTCTAATTTAGAGTGGATGTTAACTATACCTTTCACCACTTCATTATCGTACTCCACATCGCTGATAGAGATTGTGTGTGACTTTACTTTGTCGTTAGCCTTAAGAGTTTTTTGATGGAGATCATCATCAACAACCCTTGGATTAGGGCATTTATTTGCATAATGCACCATTTCCTTGCACTTGTAACATTGAAGTGTAGGAGGTGCACTCTGTGTAGCCTTTTCTTTGATTCCATCACTAGACATCTTCTTCCCATAATTGCGGAATTCAAATGCCCGATGAAATTCCTTTCCACATTTGAAACATTTACTTGTCTGTTTAAGACAATTCCCTCCATGTTTCTTTCCACACTTTGATCATAAGGGAAAACCCATCTTCTTTTCAGTGTGATCTTTATATTTTCCTTTGAATTCCATTTTCCTCTTCTTATCAAACCTATATGAATGATGGGTTACTCCAATCACCATCTCAACTTTGAGAGCACATCGAAAGATTTCCTCTAAGCTATTAAAGTCCCTTATGGATAATGCCCTTCGAAGACTTGGTTTTAATCCACTAAAGAATCGATCGATATTACTCTCAGGTTGTATAATAATACCAGAAGCGTACCTTGAAAGTCTTGTAAAATTTTCTTCACAGGTACCAACAGATTCATCATCCTTTTGCTTTAGTTCAAGAAACTCCTTCTCCATCTTTGTTCGAGGAATATGAGAGAAGTGCTTATTGAAAAATAAGTTCTTGAACTAGTCCCATTCAATGGACTCAATTTCATCTCTTGGCCTCGAATTCTTGAAAAGATTCCACCATTGATCAGAATCTCCTTCCAAACGATACACTGCTAAGTTGACATTATCATGTTCAGAACATTGATGAACTGAAAATATATTTTCAGTAGTACTAATCCATTGTTCAGAAACTAATGGATTAGTAGACCCGCTGAATGAAGGTGGATGCGGCCTCATGAAGGATTCAACAGAATGTTGCTCCTTCCTTTCCTCGTTTAGAAGTCCAGCATGATTCATAGCTTGAGAAAGATGTGTGAGCATGGCGACAAGATTTTTCATTCCATCTCCCATAACGTTTGGTTGCTCATGGGGACAATAATTTCATTGCCCTTCACATTCCTCATTAACATGGTTCCTTCAGGTTCCAGCCATAAACTAAAACCAACCAGAATAGTGTGATCAACACTAAATATAAAAGTAAAACCACATAATCAAGAATAAATTTCCAAACATAAGGTCTTATCATATGTTTTTAATGGAATTTATAAAACACTAAGATTTTTTCCTATGCTTAGACATATCCTTAGGGTTCTTACTAAGGCTTTCACATCCTAGTTTCCAAATGTTGACTATAACTTTCCTCTGATACCAAATCTAATGACCCATACTTTACATACATGGATATTACTTCAAAATTTAAGTACACATATTACAACATATAACAAAACCATGAAAGGACCGTATAGGTATAGTGTCTTTAGAAACTGGGAAACATAAACAAATCGTTCATAAAGAATCTACATTGTCTCCTATTTATTTTATCATATCTAGAGTCCCTTATGGCATATCCAACTTAATAACCTTCTCCCTGACCTGGGGAAAGAAAACATACAAAAGGGTGAGCTCAAATGCTCAGTAAGGGTAAAAAAACTAAATATCAAACATATCATATTCATAAGAACATAACAACGTAGGGGATATATGAAGTATCACCACCTCCTCTAGATACTACCTCAAAAAACATCCACTAAGCTTGACTCCTTCATTGCTATGATGTGGGTCGATTTTGTTAAAGGATCCAATACCACCCAAATAGCATCATTTCCTCACAGAGCTCAAGGTAAACCAGTAACAGAGTCCATTGAGATGTCCTTCCACTTCCACTAATGAATCTCTAATGGCTGGAGAAGACCACCTGGAACACGATGTTCGACCTTCACTATCTGGCAGACTAGACATCAAGACACAAACTCCGCAACTGCATGCTTCAGCCCTAGCCACCAAAACTGATTCCTCAAGGATCGGTGCATCTTTGTCACGCCAGGATGTACTTATAAGGGTGTACTATGGAACTCTCTAAGAACTTTCTCGTGCATCACCATGGGAACAAAAATCCTTCTATGATACGACACTCGGTGTTGTTCATCCTCTGACCAACCATTAGGGGCCTCACCACAAACAAATCGGTCTCTCCAGACATCCATCTCAAGATCCCCCAACTTGGAATCTTCCACCTTCTGCACCAGGGATGACTATACCGTGATCTGAAAAAGACAACCTCTACCCCCAACTTCTCCCATATCATGATGCAATGCTGACAGTTCTTCAATTACTCTACAGGAATCACTGGATTCACGCATAGCATCACCATGTAACTTTCGACTCAGCACATCAACTACAACATTCCCTTTTCTTGGTGTATACAATAATTCAAAGTCGTACTCCAGTAAGAACTCCATCCACTAACGCTATCGTAAGTTCAAGTCTTGCTGGTAGATAACAAACCTCAAACTATTATGATCAGTTAAAACCACAAAGTGCTCACCAATGAGGTAATTTATACTCAAAATCAAAGCAAACACCACGAATTCCAAATCAAGATCATGAGTGGAATATTTATGTTCATGGGGACACAACTGATGAGACCCATTAGAAGAAACTGACCTCTGCTGTTTGAGAACACACCTTAAACCCAGATGTGAAGCATCACAGAAAACATCAAGCTGGAATCCCTCAGCTAGAATTCAAAAGAATAGAGCACTTACTAACTTCTCCTTTAGATACTTGAATGATTCCTGAAACTGATCAGTCCATATGAATGCTTAATCCTTCCTAGTCAAATCTATAATTGGAGTCACAACTCATGAAAAATCAGCTATAAACCACCTGTAGTAGCCTGAGAGACCAAGGAAACTTCACTCCTCTGACACTATCTTGGGGGCTTAATAAGACAAAACTACTTCTATCTTCGATGAATCCACATCTACTCCCTGTTCGGACACAACATGCCCTATGAAATGGACCATTCGAGCCCAAAACTCACACTTCGACAACTTCCTAAACTACTGATGTTGGAAAAGAACTCCCAAAATGGCTCGTAGATGCTCTTCATGCTCATCTTTAGATGTGGATTACACAAGGATTTCATCGATGAAAACTACAAAAAAATTGTCCAACAATTCATAGAACATATCATTCATCAATCCAATGAATACAGCTGGAGCATTCGTCATGCCAAATGGAATTACAAGGAACTCATAATGCGCATGACGACAACGGAAAGCAGTCTTCGGGATATCCTCATCCTTCACACGCATATGATGATATCCCGACCACAAGTCGATCATTAAGAACCAACATGCACCTTTCAGTTGATCGAATAAATCATAAATTTGCGGAAAATGATAGCGATTATTTATTGTCACTTTGTTTAAGCGATGTTAATCGACACACAACCGCAAATTTCCATCGGCCTTCTTCTTGAACAAAACTGGTGCACCCCATGGTAATACATTTGGCCGAACAAAACTGCACTGTAACATACCATCAAACTGTATACGTAGCTCTCATAACTCGGAAGGGGAAATCCTATATGGATGCATAGAGATAGGATACTCTCATAGTTGTAGCTCGATCCCAAACTCGATCTCTCGTCAAGGGGGTAATGCTACAACCTCTTCTAGAAAAACATCAGGGAACTCCTCTACGACTCTAGGAAACGCCAATTGCTGAACCTCTGAAGAACTCAGTATCATCTCTTCCATCATGGATGAAAAGGATGGAACGCATCTGTGACCCATCTGAGGATCTCGCTCACCCACAAACACCACTGGCTCTCCATCCACACCAATGAAGACGACTTTCTTCCTGAACCAATCCACGATAGCCTGCACTGAATACCACCAATCCATGATGAGGATGACATCATATGGTGGTAGTCGTAAACATAGGAAATCCCCCCAAGTGCGGTGTTTCCCCAACACTAGATCACAGTCTCTACATACTTTAAACAAGTCAACTTGACGTCCAACTAGCGTAGTGAACGCCAAGGGCACTAGAATCCTCTCTACCTCATGTCCCAAAGCATGGAAAAGGGTAGGTGATATGAAGGAGTGTGTCACTCCTAAATCAAACAAGGCATACACTAAGGTAGAAAACATAAAATGGGTACCTCAAACTATGTCTGGCTTGCATGGAGCTGGCAACACTAGAGCATGAAGCTGACAATGACCTCTTCCATTCTAAAGACCCATACTTTACATACATGGTTATTACTTAAAAATTTAAGTACACTTCTTACAACATATAACAAAACCATGAAAGGACCGTATAGGTATAGTGTCTTCGAAATCTGGGAAACATAAACAACAGGTTCATAAAGCATCTACACTATCTCCCATTTATTTCATCATATCTAGAGTCTCTTTTGGCATATCCTACTTAATAACCTTCTTCCTGATCTGGGGAAATAAAACATACAAAAGGGTGATCTCAAATGCTCAGTAAGGGTAATCAAAAGAAATATCAAACATATCATATTCATAAGAACATAACATTTTGAAAATCGTATCCTGCAAAAGAGATCATAATTTCATAACAAGGGATAAATCATAGTAGTGAACTGTAATCCCAATAATCATAATATTAAACATGAAAATTTTTGGCATACACACATAATCATAGAGAATCATTTTTTAGTTGTCAATACTCATATCCAAGACTATCTTATCAGACAAAGTCCATTTCTGAATCGATTTCACTCCTCATTTCAGTCATGTTTCACTGAACCGGTTTAACCTGCCATTCCAGCCATGTCTATCTCATGATATATAAATATTTACCCAATGCATTGGAGGTAGATATAGGTCCCACCAATCTCATAATGATACCATTCTTATGTGTGACACAAAATCATAAACCACACATCATAGCATAACCCATGTAATACAAATGGAAATCTTAAACATCATGCCATCATAACATAATCCATATAATATAAGAGGACATCATAAAAATAATTCCCTCATAACATAATCAAATAAATGTAACAAAATAGGGATAGAAACAGAACCCTATATTATCTTATATAGAAAATAATTTTGATAAAACACTTGAACTCCATTCTTGAGGAAAATATCCTTTCTACGTCAAAAACATTTTTCCTTTCTTAACATTTCATACAATTTTAAACTAAAAGAAGTTGATTAAAAATAAACTTGAAAATTTATAAAATAGGGTTCTTTTAAATAATGTTTTAAAAAAACATTCATGCCGTATAAGATAAAAAACATTCTTCCCGTACTTTGGCTGGAAAAGTCAAAAAGTACCTCGTACGAAATACGACAAAAGATTCCTTTCATATCTTTTACTAAAAACTCACCTAAGAGTAAAATTGGATTTAAACAATAGTAGGTGGATGGAAATAATATTAAATATTGAGGAAACATGGATTTTGATGATAAATATTCCCTTGTAAATTCTGAACTATAAATAATCTCAGATAAAAAAATGAGATTGTGAGATTTTCCCTTACCTTAGGTCTGATTTTCTTTATAAGTGTCTGAATCTCCTGTATAATGATTTAAATAATGTCATTGACTTATTCAAGAATCATAATTATTTTTATGATCTCATATATGGTCATATTCTTAGATTTTTATTTGTAATATTTCATTACTACTTGTTATTCGGGTGTTTATTACTTTTTGTTCTTATGAGTGTTTTGTCGAATAAATTCTTATTATTCTTTTTAGATTATAGATACCTAATTTACATAATGGTATTAGTTTAATATATATCATATTAATTAATTAAATTCATTTATATAATCATTATGCAATGAAGATCATGTATAACGACTCGCATCACATCGTGGAGATGGTATTCCGTACGTACGCACTAGCGATGATATCATTCCAATGATCGTGGAATTGTATTGGAGTGTATGTAAACTATTTCAGAATAAATATAACTTTACAATAATCGTATATTTTTATTATTTACACCATTATACCCATCCACGTAAGGTGGTGGTGGAAAATTGATGACACCACGACGTGGAGATGGTATTCCGTACGTACGCACGCGCAGTGATTTTGTTTTCCGTAGGATGGATAGATTGTGAAATATGGTAGTTTCATACTTATAATAACATATCAGTATATGGGTGATACTGATGTTATTACTTCATAATGAAACAACTAAAGAAGAATAAGTTGAAGAAGAAATAAATTTTAATGAATCGGTAATGGGCATTACCTCTTCTTTGAAGCGCCTCTTTGAGAACTCCTTTTAGGGCACAAAAATTGGTCTTTGAAGAATACCAGGACCTCTAGGATGTTTCAAAGGAATTGGAGAAGATAATTTGGTAGGGTTTGGCTGAGCTTCAAGGCTCAATGTGGTTTGAGTAAGAGAGGGAGGGGGTTCCCTTTTATAAGGAAGGAGAGGGGCATATTGGGAAAAACTAAATATATTATTTTATTATAAAGTAATATTCGGTTTCTAATAGCTCCAAATTGATTTATAACTAATATAAGGTGGGTATGGGTATAAATTCTTTCATCCAATAGAATTTATACAAGTTTAGGTATCTATTTTAACCTTATCATTTAGATTTATCATTAAGTTAGATAATTTAACTTTTACAGTGTCTTCTTGTTTTCTTACACTATAAGGTTAATAAACTTATATAACAAGCCAAAATATCCCCAAGTTGTTTATTATTAATATATATAACCTTAGCTAAGTCATTTTTCTGAACCATATATTTTTAGGAGTAAAATAACAATTAATAATATAATATTTGTTTTAAAAACAATTTTATGTCAATTTTGACACTATTTAGTAATTGATTTTTGTGAAAATAATAAAAGATATATTAGTTCAAAACAAGTTAATTAAATCAATACTAACATGTCATATTAACATAGAAAATTATTGTAATTCATAAAAAGTCTCATATTACATTTATTTGGGTATTTATAACATCAATTATGTCAATATTTCATTAATAAGATAATTACTGCATCATCGTTGTGTCATATATAAATTAAATTATTTAATGTCTAAAAATTATAAATAAATTTCCATTATGTATGAAATATTTTTATATCTCTAATGAATATTTATAGTAGAATTTATCGTATGTATAACTCTATATTAAAAATGATTTACTTATTAAACTTTGATTTTAACTATTTTAACCTTTCTTTAAATAAATTAATAATAAATGTCCTAATCTAATCCAAGTGGGCCTAAATGGTAATATTTTATTTCTAAGTTTGTTTTTGGTAGAATTAAACTTATCCAATATAATTAGGACATGTGTTAGGGTAATAATAATATCATTTTTACCCTTAATTACCCTATTTACTTTTAACCGTGGTAAAAAAAGTAAAAAGTTACTATTCACCAAAAATTATTTTCATCTCATTGAACCAAATTTTACTTACTAACATCAACCGTGTCTCTCGGATTTTCAAAATTCCACTCAAAGAATCGGTAAAATTATGTTTTATGTGAATTTGGAAATTCTCCTCGGAGGTGGGTAAAAGACGGTGAAAAGTTCAATAAAACTTTTTATATATCTAAAATTATTATAAAATGACTCCAATGAATTGCATTAAACTTATATATGTATTATGTATCAATTTTGACCTAAAATATAATAAAATAAATAACTATTTAAATAAAAATTCAGTTGTTAAATAGTAACCCAGTGTTTTCACAATTCATAAAAAATTGAATGTTTTCCGAAAAATACCAAAATTTTATCCTAGGCTAATTTCGATATTTCAAATCCAAAAATGAAGTCCATTTTGAAAGATGAAATTTACAAAATTTCAAAAAGTGGTTATTACTATTCGTAACAGGTAGTTTTAATAATATTTTAATAGCATATCATTATTTAGGGAAACTCGATATTGCGTACAACACAAGCTATAGGGGAAGGTCGTGATTGAGTGTAAAGCAAGCAAAGATAGTGTTGTGTGTAGTAAAAGATCCCTTTGATGATTTATATAACATAAAAACAAAATATTTCTCATAAAAGTCTCGTGTGTTACATTCTACCGCCCTTAAAATGAATTTCGCCCTCGAAATTCGTCACTTCCTTACAAACAGATGAGGATACATCTCCCTCATCATATCCTCAAGTTCTCATGTAGCTTATTCTAATTGGTGGTTCCTCCATAAAACTTTCACCAAGCGAGTGGTCTTGTTCCATAGGACTTTTTCGCTATGATCCAGAATCTCTATCGGCTGTTCTTCATAAGAAATATCTTTCTCCAGCGGTACAACTTCTGAGATGAGAACATGTGAAGGGTCAGGTATGTATTTTCTCAGGAGAGATATATGGAACACATCATGAACTTGAGAGAAATTCGGTGGAAGCGCCAATCGGTAAGCTACCTTACCAACACGATCCAGAATTTCAAAAGGTCTGATATACCTAGGGCTCAACTTTCCCTTCTTTCCAAATATCATTACTCTCTTTCATGAAGATATTCGTAAGAACACTTTATCACCCACTTCAAACTCTGGGTCTTTTCTTCAGTTGTCGGCATAACTTTTTTGTCGACTCTGAGCAGCTCTAATGTGTTGTTGAATAGATCTGACCTTTTCATCCATCTCATCAACAAGATCAGGTCCTAATAGCTTCCTTTCCCCAACTTCATCCCAGCAAGTTGGAGTCCTGCATTTCTTTTCCTTGAGAGCTTCATAAAGAGCCATCTGAATTCTGCAGTGAAGCTGTTATTATAAAAAAATTCCACCAATGGTATATGTTGATCACAACCACCTTTCAAATCCATAGAGCAAGCTCTCAACATGTCTTCTAGAGTTTGAATTTTCCTCTTATACTAACCGTCTATCTGAGGATGGTAAGCAGTACTGAAACCCAACTCTGTATCCAGAGTATGTTGAAGACTTCTCCAGAACTTCGAGGTAAATCTCGGATCCATATCAGATATAATGGAAAGTGGTACTCCATGAAATCTTACCACTTCCTTTACATATATCCTAGCAAGATGATCAAGAGAAAAATCTTCTCTAATTGAAATTAAGTGTGCCGACTTTGAAAGACGATCAACTATAACCCAGATATCATTATTGCCCTTGGATGTTTTAGGAAGTCCAATGACAAAGTCCATAGTGATGTTTTACCATTTCCATTCTGGTATGGGTAATGGTTGTAACATCCCCTTAGACTTTTGTCTCTCAGCTGTAACTTGCTGACAAACCAAGCATCGAGAGACATATTCAGCAACATCTATTTTCATGCCATCCCACCAGAAATACTCTTTCAGGTACCTATACATCTTCGTGATTCCAGGATGAATAGAGAATGAAGACCTATGAGCCTCATCCAGCAGCTCCTTCTTTAATTCGGGGATGGGAGGAACACAAACCTGATTCCTGAACTTTATTTTCCTATCACAATCAAGGTTGAATTCAGGAACATTTATCACCTTCTTTTGTAACTCCACATCTTCTTTTTGTGACTTTTTAATCTTTACATGTATAGATGGTTGAACATTCATTTGTGAAGGATACAATTTTACCCCTTTCATTATAATTCCAAGATCCATCCTTTGTAAATCCATCAATATTTGATCTTTTGTGATCCTCATCATGGATAAGATCGCATGGTCTTGTCAACTTAATGCATCTGCCACCTTATTTGATTTCCCGGGGTGGTAATGAAATGAGCAGTCGTAATCCTTAATCAGCACCAACCATCTTCTTTGGCGCATATTCATCTCCTTTTGTGTGAAAATATACTTCAAACTTTTATGATTGGTATAAATGTCACACCTTTCTCCATAATGATAATGCTTCCAAATCATTAATGCAAATATTACCGCAGCTAACTCCCAATCATGAGTTGGGTAATTTTTCTAATGGATTTTCAACTGTTGGGAGGCATAAGCTATCACCATATCGTTTTGCATGAGAACACACCCCAATCCCTTCTTGGATGCATAACTGTAGATCACAAACCTTTCCCCACTGCAAGGAAGTGTGATCACAGGTGCACTGGATAACCATATTTTCAACTCCTTGAAATTCTCTTCAAATTCCTCCATCCACATGAACATAACTCCTTTTTGAGTCAACCTAGTGAGTGGATTAGATAATCATGAAAAATCATTCACAAAACGTCGATAATATCCAGCGAAACCAAGAAAACTTCGGATCTCAGTTACTTTTTTTGGTCTCAGCCATCTTTCTATAACCTCTGTTTTTGTTGGATCCATGGATATCCCCTCTTTTGAGATAATATGACCCAAAAATGCAACTTTTGAAGCCAAAATTCACACTTGGAAAATTTGGCGTAAATCCTCTCCTTTCTTAGGGTCTTCAATATAATTCTCAAGTGATCTTCATGTTCTTACTTGCTCTTTGAATATACAAGAATACCGTCTATAAAGACTACCACAAACTGATCAAGATAGTCTCTAAAGACTCTATTCATCATATCCACGAAGATATCAGGGGCATTAGTAAGAGAAAATGGCATTAGTATAAATTCATAGTGTCCATACCTTGTATGGAAAGCCATCTTTGGTATATCCTCCTTTTTGACCTTTAATTGATGATACCCAGAACGAAGATCAATCTTGGAAAAGTATTGAGCTCTATGTAGTTGGTCAAATAAGTCATCAATCCGCGGGAGAGGATATTTTTTCTTGATAGTGATCTTGTTATGTTCTCGATAATCAATGCAGAGTCTCATTTATCCATATTTCTTTTTAACAAATAGAACTGGTGCTCCCCAAGGTGACGCACTTGGGCGTATGAATCCATTATCAAGATTCTCTTGGAGTGGCTTCTTCAATTCCTGCAACTCAATTGGCGCCATTCCATAAGGTCTCTTTGAAATAGGCAAAGCACCTGGTATGAATTCTATTGAAAACTCTACGTCACGATTTGGTGGAAGACCCAGAAATTCCTCTGGAAATACATCGTCAAACTCCCGTACAATGGGCATATTCTTAATCGTGATTTTCTCACCAACCATTTGAGATAAATAACCCTCATTTAGTGGAATCAAGGCCCATAAGATGGAAGAAATTTCCACTAGAAGGTTATGTTGATCCTTGCATCGATAGACGATCATAGATTGATCTGGACTATGAAATGTGACTTCCCTTATTTGGAAATTGATATGAGCTCCATATAAAGAAAGCCAATCCATGCCAGGAATCACATCAAATTCCACTATTAGAAGGATCACAAGATTTGCAGGAAGGAGTTTCCCACAAACTTCAATCGGAGAAGAATTTTAAACTTTTGATGCGACTGTTGTGCCATTAGGGGTTTTCACAGCTAACTCAACATCTAATTGTTGAGGTAATACGGCGATACCATTAGAAAATTAATCAGAAATAAAAGAGTGGGTGGATCCAAAATCAAATAAAACATTTTCTACTTTAGAGTGGATGGTAAGTGTACCTTTCACCACATCATTATTGTACTCCACATCGCTGATAGAAATTTCATGTGACATTCCTTTATTGTTAGCCTTAAGAGTTTTTTGACGTCGATCATCATCAACAACCCTTGGATTAGGGCATTGATTGGCATAATTCCCCATTTCCTTGCACTTGTAACATTAAAGTGTAGGAGCTGCACTCTGTGTAGCCTTTTATTTGTTTGCATCACTAGACATCTTCTTCCCATCATTACGACATTCAAATGCCCGATTAACTTCCTTTAAACATTTTAAACATTTACTTGTCCCTTTAAGAAAACTCCCACCATGTTTCTTTCCACACTTTGATCATAAGGGAAAACTCATCTTCTTTTCAGTGTGCTCTTTAGATTTTCATTTGAATTCCATTTTCCTCTTCTTATCAAACACATATGAATGATGGGTTACTCCAATCTCCATCTCAACTTTGAGAGCACATCGAACGATTTCCTCATAGCTATTGAAGTCCCTTATGGCTAATGCCCTTCGAAGACTTGGTTTTAATCCACTAATGAATCGATTGATCTTACTCTCAGGTTGTATAATAATACCATAAGCGTACCTTGCAAGTCTTGTAAAATATTCTTCGTAGGTACCAATAGATTCATCATCCTTTTTCTTTAGTTCACGAAACTCCTTCTCCATCTTTTTTCAAAGAATACGAGGGAAGTGCTTATTGAAAAATAATTTCTTGAACTAGTCTCATTCCATGGACTCAATTTCATCTCTTGGCCTCGAATTCTTGATAAGATTCAACCATTGATCAGTATCTCCTTCCAAACGATACACTGCTAAGTTGACTTTATCATGTTCAGAACATTGATGAACTGAAAATATCTTTTCATTAGTACTAATCCATTGTTAAGCAACTAACAGATCAGTAGACCCACTGAATGAAGGTGGACGCTACCTCATGAAGGATTCAACAGAATTTTTCTCCTTCCTTTCCTCGTTTGGAAGTCCTGCATGATTCATAGCTTGAGAAAGATGTGTGAGCATGGATACAAGATTTTTCATTCCAACTCCCATAACGTTTGGTTGCTCAGGGGGACAATCATTGCATTGCCCGTCGCATTCCGCATTAACACGGTTCCTTCGGGTTCCATCCATTATCTAAAACCAAGAAGAATAGTGTGAGAAACACTAATTATAAATGTAAAACCACATAATAAAGAATAAAATTCCAAAATTATGGTCTTATCATATGTTTTTAATGGAATTTTTAAAACACTAAGATTTTGTCCTATGCTTAGACATATCTTTAGGGTTCTTACTAAGGCTTTCACATCCTAGTTTCCAAAGGTTGACTATACCTTTCCTCTGATACCAAATCTAATGACCCATACTTTACATACATGGTTATTACATCAAAATATAAGTACACTTATTACAACATATAATAAAACCATGAAAGGACCGTATAGGTATCGTGTCTTTAGAAACTGGGAAACATAAACAACTGGTTCATAAAGAATCTAAACTGTCTCCCATTTATTTCATCATATCTAGAGTCCTTTTTGGCATATCCTACTTAATAACCTTCTTCCTGACCTGGGGAATGAAAACATACAAAAGGTTGATCTCAAATTATTAGTAAGGGTAAAAAAAATATCAAACATATCATATTCATAAGAACATATCATTTAGAAAATTATTATCTTGCAAAATAGATCATAATTTCATAACATGGGATAAATCATAATAGTGAAAAGTAATCCCAATAATCATAAAATTAAACATGAAAATTTGTGGCATACACACATAATCATATAGAATCATTTCTTAGTTGTCAAGACTCATAGCCAAGACTATCTTAGCGGATAAAGTCCATTTCTGAACCGAGTTCACTCCCTATTTCAGTCCTGTTTCACTGAACCGTTTTAACCTTCCGTTCTAGCCATGTCTATCTCATGATATATAAATCTTTACCCAATTAATTGGAGGGAGATATAGGTCCCACCGATCTGATAATGATACCATTCTTATGTGTGCCACAAAATCATAAACCATACATCATACCATAACCCATGTAATAAAAATGGGAATCTTAAACATCATGCCATCATAACATAATCCATATAAGCTAATTTACATCATAAAAATAATTCCAACATAACATAATCAAATAAATGTAAAATTTAGGGATAGAAACAGAACCCTATATTATCTTCGATGCAAAATAATTTTGATAAAACACTTGAACTCCATTATTGAGGAAAATTTCCTTTCTAGGTCAAAATTTTTTTTCCTTTATTAACATGTCATAAAATTTCCAACTAAAAGAATTTGATTAAAAATAAACTTGAAAATTTGTAAAGGAATCTTCATGGAAATAATGTTTTAAATAATTCCATTCATGCCGTATAAGATAAAAAACTTTCTTCTCATACTTTAACCGGAAAAGTCAAAAAGTACCTCGTACGAAAAATAACAAAAGATTGTTTTCATATCATTTACTAAAAACTCACCGAAGGGTAAAATTGGATTTAAACAATTGTAGGTGGATTTAAATAATATTAAATATTGAAGAAACATGGATTTGGATGATAAATATTCCCCAGTAAATTCTGAAGTATAAAAAATCTCAGATAAAAAATGAGATTGTGAGATTTTCCCTTACCTTAGGTCCAATTTTCTTCATAAGTGTCCGAACCTCCTATATAATGATTTAAATAATTTAATTGAATTATTCCAGAATCATAATTATTTTTATGATATCATATATGGTTATAATCTTAGCTTCTTATTAGAAATATTTCATTGCTACTTGTTATTCAGGTGTTTATTACTTTTTGTTCTTATACGTGTTTTGTCGAATAAATTCTTATTCTTGATTTTATATTATAGATACCTAATTTCCAGAATGTTATTACTGTAATATATATCATATTCATTCATTCAATTCATTTATATAATCATTATGTAATGAAGATCATGTAGAACAAGCCACATCACATCGTGGAGACAGTATTCCGTACCTACGCAGAAGCGATGATATCGTTCCCATGATCGTGGAATTGTATTGGAGTGTATGTATACTATTTCAGAATAAATATAAATTTAAAATAATCATATATTTTTATTCTTTACACCATTATACCCATCCATGTAAGGTGGTGGTGGAAAATAGATGACACCACGGTGTGGAGACTGTATTCCGTACGTACGCACGCGCGGTGATTTCGTTTTCCGTAGGATGGATAGAAGGGGACATAGGGTTGTTACATACTTATAATAACTAATCAGTATATGAGTGATAATTATGTTATTACTTCATAATAAAACAACTAAAGAAGAAGAAGTGGAAGAAGAAATAAAGTTGAAAGAATTGGTAACGGATATTACCTCTTCTTTGAAGCGCCTTTTTTAGACCTCAATTTAGGGCACTAAAATTGGTCTTTGAAGAAAACAAGGACCTCTATAATTTGTCTAGAGAAGTGAATAAGAGAATTTGGCAGGTTTTGGATGAGGATGAAGGCTCAAAGTTGTGTGAGGAAGAGAGGGAGGGGGTTCCCTTTTATAAGGAAGGAGAGGGGCACTTTTGGAAAAACTAAAAATATTATTTTATTATAAAGTCATATTCGGTTTTTAATAGATCCAAATTGATTTATTTAGAAGCTAAGGTGGGTATGGGTCTCAATACTTACATCCAATATAATTTAGACAAGTTTAGGTATCTATTTTAAACTTATCATTTAGATTTAACTTTAAGTTAGATAATTTAACTTTTACAGTGTCTTCTGGTTTTCATACACTAAAAGGTTAATAAACATACTATAACAATCCAAAAGAGCCCCAAGTTGTTTATTATTAATATCTATAACCTTATCTAAGTCATTTGTCTAAACCTTAGATTTTTAGGAATTACATAACAATTAATAATATAATATTGTTTTTAAAAACTATTTTATGTCAATTTTGACACTATTTGGTAATTGATTTTTTTGAAACTTATAACAGAATTATTAGTTATAAAATGGTTCATTTAATAAATACTAACATGTCATATTAACAGAGAAAATTATTTTAATTCATAAAAAATCTCAAATTACATTTATTTGGGTATTTATAACATCAATTATGTCAATATTTCATTAATAAGATAATTACTGCATCATTTTTGTGTCATAAATAAAATAAATTATTTAATTTATAAAAATTATAAATAAATTACCATTATGTAGTAAATATTTTTAGCTCTCTAATTAATATTTATAGTAGAATTTATCTTCTGTATAACCATATATTAAAAATTATTTACTTATTAAACTTTGATTTTAACTATTTTAACCATTCTTTAAATAAATTAATAATAAATGTCCTAATCTAATCCAAGAGGGCCTAAATGGTCATATTTTATTTATAAGGCTGTTTTTGGTCGAATTACACTTATACAATAGAATTAGGACATGTGTTAGGGTAATAATAATATCATTTTTACCCTTAATTACCCTATTTACTTTTAACCGTGGTAAAACAAAGTAAAAAGTTTCTATTCACCAAAAATTATTTCCATCTCATTGAACCGCATTTTACTTACTGACATCAACTGTGTATATTGGATATTTTAAATTCCACTTAGAGAAGTGGTAAAATTATGTTTTATGTGAATTTGGAAATTCTCTTAGGAGGTGGGTAAAAGACGGTGAAAAGTTCAATAAAATTTTTATATATCTAAAAGTATTATAAAATGACTCCAACGAATTGAATTAAACATATATAGGTATTATGTATCAATTTTTACCTAAAATAAAATAAAATAATTTATTATTTAAATAAAAAGTCGGTTTTTAAATAGTAACCCAGTGTTTTCACTATTCATAAAAAATTGAAAGTTTTCAGAAAAATACCAAAATTTCACCTTAGGCTAATTTCGATATTCCAAATCCAAAAATGAAGTCCATTTTGAAAGTTGAAATTTAAAAAATTTCAAAAAGTCGTTATTACTATTTATAACGGCTAGTTTTAATAATATTTTAATAGCATATCATTGTTTAGTGAAACTCGGTATTGCGTACGATGCAAGCTATCAAGGAAGGTCACTATTGCGTGTAAAGAAAGCCAAGCTAGTGTTGTGTGTAGTGAAAGATCCCTTTGATGATTTACATAACATAAAAACAAAATATTTCTCATAAAAGTCTCGGGTGTTACATCCATGGACTCTCTGACCCTGATGACAACCACCACCATGGTCGCGCTCTTCTCTCTGAGGACGGGGAGCACCATGGGGTTGTCATCTACCTACCCCTTCCACCCTCTACTGATCTAAAGCTGGTGCAACCGGCTACTACTGCCTCGGCTGGAACTGTCTCAATGGAGGAACCTGGAGTGTAGTGCCTGATGCACGATGACCGCTTTGAATGATCGGGCACTCCCGCTGCTGATGACCACAACCACCACAATAAAAACAAGTGCAAGGTCCATTGGAATAGGCCTGAGAGTTGCTGCCTATGGAGAAACGAGATGTGAAGGGCTGTGACCTACCCCCGGGTGAACGGAAACTCTTATGCACTAAAAACCGGGAACCCCAGACCATAGCTCTGCTTCCTGAGGAATCATGTTGATTCCCCACTCATGTTGATGCAGTCCTAGACAAAGTCCTCTTGACAACCTCTGCCCTCGCCAGCACCTCAAGATATGTTTTCATCATAAATGGGGTGACCTGGTGCTAGATCCCTGGATGCGAATCCTCCCCAAAATTCCTTGCCCTAGACTTCTCATCTAGCAGTAGGTCTAAAGCATATCTTAAAAGGTTCCTGAAATAGAATCCAAACTCTCGAACACTGGAGCTCCCCTGTCAAGGGTAAGAATCTCCTGGTGACTGGACGCCTTCGAAGTCGAATAAAGAAACTTGACTCTAAACTTGTCTTGGAACTCCTCCCATGAGATCGCTGACTCCTCGCGATCCACGGGGAACAAGAACCACAACTTCCTTGCTACTCCATGCAGCATCGTCACAACCAAGGACACCCAGTGTTCCTTCAGAGCACGAAACGAACTGAAGTTCATCTCGACATCATCTAACCAGTCCTCTGTGACTGCATCTGAAACAGATCCCTCGTACTTCTGCAAACTCTGTTGCTGAAACTCTCGGAGTGTCTTCCTCCAAGTGTCATAGTCGTCAACCTCTACCCAACGGCGATCTTCTGGAATATCCTTCTAAACATTTTCTTTGAAAACCTAATGAGGACGTCGACCTGGATCCATACTTGTAAAATTACAAACTGTTAGACCTCCTAATCCTGGATCATGGAGGACTCTACAATAATTAATTAACTGTTTTCTTCCATTGATTTTAGGTTATCCTATCTTAAGGACTACCCATTCAAACATAGGCACAATGAAAAATGATTCATGTTCCATTCCTAGGTCTCTACCCTAAAACTAGTATCACATTGATTAGTATCCATTGTAAACTAAAAGGTTCGTACATCATATCATAGGGAGCCCAAAATGCCTATGTATCAACCGGTCTCCAATGTTTACCTCACATGCTATACATGAATGACACTGTTTCCCTACCAACCCATGAAACCTCACCTGTGCCTAACCCAAAACTCCATCCTATCCCTCAACCAGACCTCTGATACCACTCTGTCATGACCCCCTCCCCACAATGTGTACCCCTCCTGGGTCAGCAATGTGAAAAGGGAGATAATGACCCCCGAGTCCCACCTCCAGTAGGCCCCAGGCTGGCGACTAGCACGGAGGGTATAATAAACACACAAATGGGAGGAATTACCCTCTAAGAGAATACATGCAGAAGAGAGACATAGGATAGACACCAACCAACTCCACCTTAGAACTGAAATATAAAAGAAAACCAAGTGCACGTATGTAATTCCATGAAAAAGTACTACAACTGAATGGGAAAAAACTGCAAGTACCCAAAATATAGTAAACACAGTAGCAACCACAAGCCCGAACAGCTCCTGCAACCCCAAGCTAGTAGAAACCGGATTGATCTACAACCTGCTACAAGTGACCTGAAAATAGTTTATATATACATAGGGTTATTATAATAGTATACTCATTAGGATCCTCCCCTAAGCCTCTCGTGCAAAGTAAAGAATGCATGCTAAAGCACAGTGAACAACAAGTGAAACTAATTTTTCACCTAAATAGTTATACTAAGTTCCCAAACCCGCCATGGATATTCTCACCAAGTAACTCATACACGAATATATCATATAATAAAGAATATCAAGGGTAACCCACTACTCCTTCCCCACTAGTTTTCCGCTTTACCCCAATGTTGCACGTCCTCAGAATCTCTCTCCAAAAATTCCTTCCCACAAACACCTAGGCGAAGCACCACAATATGAACCTCGTGGAAGAAAAACACCAAGTCCACACACCAATGTAACCAGGTAGTTTTTGTGATCCACCACAGCTCGCATAACTTGTATCATACAACGGGTATTATACCTCAATCCATTACAGTCCATACACTGAGTAAGGATCCTCAAGCCATCACATCCTATACACATTACACCTATAATAGTACATAGAAAACTATATCCAGAATATATGTTTGTGAATAACCACAAGCCATTAAATCCCTCTACACACATATATGGGGGAAAATAACCAATGTGCCTTCCAGCACACGTAACCACCTAGAGAAGAGAGCGGGGCCAAAGGGGGTAGTCAGTCATCCATCCTCCCACCAGAATGTTGGGGAAAACACCCCCCCCCCCCCACCTCAGGGCTCAGAATCCCTAGGGTGTTAGTTTCCCTTACTGACAGGGTGGAGTAGCATAAGGAAATACAAAAATTACAGGATATATTATATCTCAAATCCACAGTATGGGCATTATATAGTCTTAGACACAACTGCAGTTAACGTCTCTCAGACTCTGGGCTGCTATTTCTAAGACTAGGTATCCTACAAGCACACAAGCATTTAAAGAGCTTTATTAGATTACTTAATACCCTTTTTAACAGTTCCATTATACGTTAATTAATTATTTAAACATTAATTAACCATGAATAGTTCGACATTAAATTTCATTAGCATCACACCCAAAGTAAATTTTTCCTTCAAAAATTACAACCTCATCATTATGTTACAGCATCTCCATCCCCATTGGTTAAGACAATTTATTCAATTATACATTATAGAAATACTTTCCCACAATCCCAGAAATTCTAGAAAAACATTATATGCTACTAAACACGATGGGGCTCAGAATGGTAATTTTATGTACTACTTGTCGAGTCTTTGCCGCTTAGAAAGAGCATATACCCATCCTTCTTTGAGAAGATAAACAAGAAAGAACGTGGAATACCCCGTGTGTCCTCGAATCTTTCGGAAAAAGGTTAATTAAGACCATATTCCTTGAGATGGGGGTAAAATTAAAGCAGATAAACAACCAATCAAAATTACCAAGCATCCAACAATCACGTCCACTCCATTCTATCATCCATGGTGTCCTCCCTGACACACACATGCATAAATCGATGCATCTTGCCACTCTAGGCCTCATATTATTCCACAACTAAAAGGGACTTCATGCCTCCACATATTACCACAACCATCCATTCTCACATTAAAACCCAAGTAGCAGTAAAACAAATATCTTCACAATTGGTCTCTTGGCCCTTAAACAAAGAAGAGGGTAACTCAGAACCCTATAAAAATTATCTTTTAACAACCACCAGTTCTTTAATCCATCTTGTGTTAACCGATTTATTATTCGTTGGTTCCAAATTTGGGAAACCTAACTAGGAAGTTATCACAAATAAATAAACATGCTTACTGCACTAATTTTATTAATATCAAATTACAATATGAACCAGATTCGTTTTCATGCCTTGTTATCTTTATCCAACAATTATCAATTAATCCTAGTTTAAGTTATTTACCAATTTCCATCAATAACAAACAACTAAGAAAACCAAGCATAGATATCACTCTATCTATAAAAACATGACGCAATAACATACAATTGATATCAATTTTTTATCCGGTTAAAATATTCATTATGTCAATTCCATTGTCATCTAGTGGGATTCAACATGCTAATAATATAGTTTCACGTCAATGAATTAGAAGCAATGAATCCCCTACCTCAACTAGTTCCTCACATTCTTTATCCACACAACGGGTCATGATCCTCCTCTCGCGACAACTGCATCCACCCGAGGATTCCACGGTATGACAGAACCAACCAAACCAGAAGAAAAACCCCATTAGAAGCATGAAGATTACATGATATAACCTGGAACGGAGAAATATGAGAAGATGATCCCCAAATGAATTATGATAAACTATACCGTATATCGAAGATTGATTGATACATCTTGGTTGCATCAAAATAGATTGGAACCAGTCTGAGGATTAATGTTTGATTGTGGAAATCCTATGGGATGGATTGAAGGTTTCTAGATTCTCATAGCCGAGAACAAAGAGAATGAATAAGGGAGGAATATATCTTGTCCTTTTAGAAGATTTAACGGGACGATGGTTTAAGATACGCTTAATTTTCCATTAAAAGAGGATCGCATTAAACCACACTATTTGACCAAGTAAAAACATCCCATTTTTTTGGATTAATTAATATAGGAGTTATGGCCTTTGAATTGGCCATAGAGTCCTTGAAACAAGGCTTTAAATGAATTTTACCTCAAAGGAAATGGCTAAAGGGTGAAACTTTAGGAATGTGGAAACACTGTTCATGAACATCACTATTAGAACACTATTCATGAACCTCACTATTAGAACCTCACCGATAGACACTGTTCATGAACCGCACCATTAGAACATTGTTCATGATCCTCACTGTTATAACCTCACCGATAGAATAGTGTTCACTGAACCTCACTGATAGAACACTATTCACTAAACCTCACCGATAGAACACTGTTAACTAAACCTCACCGATAGAACACTGTTCACTGAACCTCACCGATAGAACACTATTCACTAAACCTCACTGATAGAACACTGTTCACTAAACCTCACTGATAGAACATTGTTCACTAAACCTCACTGATAGAAAATTGTTCACTGAACCTCACTGATAGAACACTTTTCAATGAACCTCCCCGATAGAATAGTGTTCAGTGAACCTCATCGATAGAACACTTTTCAATGAAACTCACTGATAGAACACTGTTCATTGAACCTCACCGATAGAACAATGTTCACTGAACCTCACTAATAGAACACTATTCATAAAACATCACTGATAGAACACTTTTCATAGAACCTCATTGATAGAACACGGTTCACTGAACCTCACTAATATAACACTTTTCACTGAACCTCACCGATAGAACAATGTCACTGAACCTCACAGATAGAACACTCTTCACTAAACCTCACTGATAGAACATTGTTCATTAAACCTCACTGATAGACAAGTTTTCACTGAACCTCACTGATAGAACACTTTTCACTGAACCTCACTAATAGAACATTGTTCACTAAACCTCACTGATAGAACAGTGTTCACTGAACCTCACTGATAGAACACTATTTATTGAACCTGAACAATAGAACACTATTCACTGAACCTCACCGATAGAACATTGTTTGCTGAACCTCACTAATAGAACAGAATTCACCTACCATTATAGGTTACCGATAGAGGTTATAGATAGAACTGTTCACTGATGGAACTGTTCATAGAATTGGGAATTTGTCAAAGGAAATAGAGGTAACCGATAGAAATGTTCAATGATGGAACTATTCACAGAATTTGAAATTTGGAAAATTATAGGGGATAAGTCACCTTGACCTCTCGGAACACCTCAAACACCATATTTTCCCAATGTAATGGACCGGAGAGGTCTGGGACATTACATCTCATTATTTATATAATCAATATAGAGTTGGTAAAGATAGTTATACATCATAATTCAATTATATCAGTACATAAATACCTCAATACTATTGAGGAAATGATTTTTTACAACATATATACATCCTTGGTTTAGGGGATGGCCGCTACTTAAGGGAATTAACTCAGATAATTCCAATGTTTCACCACATATAATATATGAAATTCCTTGGAAATTCATTGCTTTGTCACCTTTATTTATATACATAAAAAAACATCCCCTCTTTTTTTGATATTGTTATAGGTTCTTACTCAAACCTTCTTAACATGTATGAAGCTGAATCATCTATCTTCTATGTTCATTACCACATAAAATTTCACAAATGTAAATATTACTCTTATTTTATGCATTGGTAATCTCACTAAAGGTTACATTGTTATTCATATATAGTGATAGATGATTATGAATAATCAAATTATCTTACTCTTAAGTCATCATCCAATTTGTTTTATCGTAATAAAAAATATCCACCACATTTAGTGTTAACATTATACTTTCAAGTTCTGACCATTGACTAAAACCACAAACAATAGTATGAGAAAAAATAATCATAGTGAGAAGCCACATAATTAAGAATAATTTATAAGATTTATAAATCTCAATACATTTTCTCCGATTTATGACATATTTGGTTTAACATAGGTCATCCATGATTATCAACTTTTAAAATTCTTCATGATGGTTCATAATGAGTTTTTAAATTTCAAAAACATATCTATCGAGGGTTTTAAACATGGTTTCAAGTTAGTCCCAATAACATTCACCATGTGACAATCGATTAGATGAACAATTTTCCCTTTTCATAGTTATTGGACTAAGGAATGACTATTTTAGAGCCACATCCACTTGTAGATTCGAGATAGAGATGTCATTTTGTGGAAACCCTTCTTTATATCCTTCACCAAAATTATAGGATGTTTTAATCTACTTAGACTAATACTTTTGTTTTTTACTAAATTTTTCTCATCCATGTTTTTGACGGTAAAATAAACTTTTCTTTGAAACCAAATATTTCATCCCATGAATTTCATACAAAAATATTACATCTATTTAAATAAATATTCAAAATAATTCAAAAATACATTCTCGAGGATTATGTCGGTTTATTTTCCTTGGAGACTAGATACAAAATATTCTCATTTCATGAATGATGTTAAATATCTCCAACAATGACTTTCCCATTTAGTACACTTCGTAGACATACCGTACTTAAAACCATCATTCATGGCCTCAGTAAAGGAAAAAAATAATGGGGGAGCTTAGATACACAGTATGGGTAAACATGGGAGATATAAATCGATCATCACAAAAAAGAATAATATTAGAATAAATGTATGAGATCATGGATATAAATATAAAAATATCATACCCAATAATTAAATGATCATATGCATGATTCATGTAATAAATCGTGGTAGTTTATAAGACATGAATCATAATGTAAATCAGTGAAAATGATCCATTAAAGTATAACATAGTCATAATAATGTTGAAAAAGCCTTTGATTGTAACGTTGTCAAAAAGTATAAATAGAAACATGTTTAATCATTAGGTAAAGGAAATTAATTTAGGACCATGCATAAAATTATGGAAAAGAAATCTAGGTCCATACACAATCTTATGTACATGAAAATGAAATAACATGATTAATATTTTGGATATGATACCAGGTACACACATAACTTTATAGATAGGAAACTTTGTCCACACATAACATTATGAACATGAAATCAGGTTCACAAATAACATAATTAATTAATTAGTTGTCTGTATTTATCCAATTCACTAGAGATCTATAAAATTCTTAACCATACTTAATTTATAATAGAACTTTCCATCCTGGTTTATAACATAACCACTCATCCTTGGTTTATAATGTAACAACTCATACTTTGTTCATAACGTAACCGCCTGTAATTTGTTATAATATAGCCACCATCCACGGTTTATAATGAAACTATCCATAAAATAATTAAAACTATAAATTTATGTCCCATAATATCATAAAGAAATCATCATATCATCACATCATAACCAGTTCAAGAGAAACAAGATTTATTAACATTTCATCAATTCATCATAGCATAAATCATGGGAAGAAATTACATTCATGAACATTTCATCATAATAATAAACCGTATAAATAATAATAAGTATGGTTTCATTAGATCTTATCTTCAGAAAAACCTAATCCATACTAAATGTTGTTGTATTTGATAAGTATAAATTTAATCAAAATATCAATAAAACATTTTTTTGGAAAATATCCTTTCTATTTTGAAATTGTTACTTTAAAATATAAAAATTTCAAAAATATTAAATAGATTATATTATTTGAAATGAACCATGAAAACAATTAATGTAATATTTAAATAATTGGGTGGTCATGATGGTGTAAAATAACATTCATACAGTACACATTAAAAAAATTCCTTCCATATTTTCAACAAATAGTAAAAAGTACGTCAGTTAGAAAATTACAAGAAGATTCCATTTAAATAATTTTGTGAAAATTAATAAATGGGTAAATATATCATTAAATAATAATTATGAACTATAAATAACCTTTTTTAAATCATTTTAAGAAAACATAGAAATGTAAGAAAGTGGATTTTTGACAGAAGAGAGAAATAAAATTATTTTTCCTAAAACAAATTTTGTGTCTTTATTTACTAAAAAGAGTAAAATGAAAGGAATCCATGTATTATATAAAATTAAGAATATTAGAATGAAATTCATGGTTTTCTTGAGATATAGATCATAATATTTTATCATCGTAACCACACTCATATATAATCTCGAGAAACAGTGAGATTTTATCATAAAACACATACAACTTGGGTAATTTTAAATCACAAGCCAATAAAAAATGGAAAATCATATGGATTTAAAAATCCTAATAATTTTCATAATAATAATCATAAAATACATTCATGATAATTATATACCTAACATAAAATAAATAATTCATGAATATGACTTTTGTCTCGCAAAAATAAAAGTGATATTAAAATCCCTTACCTCAAGTCTTGAATTTCTGAATACATGTTCGAACGTCCTATATAATAAATATATATTTATTATAAACATAATAAATAACCATAAAAAATATTTAAAATATCACATGTTATTTACTTATAACTTTTTGACACCTGTTTATTTACAATCTTGGTTAAAATCACTATTCTAGGTGATTAGTGCTTTGTTTTTCATATATGCTATGTTTTAGAGGTTTAGTCCTTGTACTTTTACTATGGTTCTATAATATCCAAAATAATAATCATGATATTAATTTTATATAAACTCATTAAAAAATATTGTTATTCATCCAAAATAATTAGTGATTGAAAATGAATTGCATAATTAATAAAGAATATAAGTTGTACGTGTGCAAGAATTTTGTTTGTATTTTCACGATGGATGGAATGAATGAAAGGTAAATATAAATTAAGATTTTTATTATCATTATTATATCACATATATTATATATATTTATTTAATCAATCCTTTTAATAATTTATTTAAAAAAAAATTTAAAAATCAATAACATTATTTCGTGGTAGCGGTAGTGCAGACACACACGAGCGATGTTACCATTTCCAAAATATTTGATGGAAATAAGGTTCATGTGATAATGAAATTAAAAAAGAATAGTTATTAAATAAAAATATTATATATATATATACTTTAAATTCATCATTATATCCATAAGTTATAGGTGGTGGTGGAAAATGAATTACATCAGCTCTTGAGGAAATAGTTCGCCATACGCAAGATCGACAGTTTCATTTCACATTTTATGGAATAGGATAAGGATAAAAGTTAATATATTAACATAACCAAAAAAATATAAATTATATAATGAATCTATCATATCATCCTAGTTGTATAATATTTCAAATAGGTTGAATAAGAAATTAAAAAATGCTATGTTAAGAATAATACCTCTTCTTCGGAAAACCTTCTTAGGGTTGCACCAAAAGCCTTCATAGGTGGGTCTAAAAATAAAAATGAATACTATAGAATGTGGGGAGGTAACTAAGGAAGTTATTTTGGTTGTTATTTATATAAAAAATGGCTTTGGTGGTGTGAAGAGGATAGGAGAGGGGTTCCATTTTATAAGTGGGGGAGAGGAAAAAGTAGGATGTTTTTAAAAGAAAAAGTTATAACAACATTTTAAACAAGCCACAAGGATCAATGATAGATCATTATAAAACCTTATATGATAAAAGGTCAAAATAATTCTATAAATTTTAAATTTTAAATTATTTTAGGTTATTTAAATAAATATCTTTTAATTTTAACACTGATAAATCTATTTTAACCTTAAATGTGGTAATTAATTTTTATTATTATTACCATTAATTATGACACAAAATTATGATCACATTGTAATATAACATTTATTATTATAATTATAAATAGTTAATATATTTTACCAAATTATACTAACATAAATAGTAGAATTTAATTTAAAATTAAACCCACATATGTGATTAAAAACATGTTCCCAATGAAAAAGTTTATTTGTGTATGATAAGTTTTTATATAATAATTATACCTTAAATTAATTTAAATGACCTAAATTGGATTAATAATATAAAAATTAAAATAAATATTCTTTTATAATTTTTTAAAACAAAATTTATCTTTGTAAATGATTTAAATGAAAATGATGTTTCCAAAAAATAAATTATATATCATTATTCATTACAAAATTAATATTTTAATAAAAATACCAAAAATAAATCATAATATATTTTTAAAAATTTATTTTAAAAAATAAATATAAAATTTTAAATTACTATTTCTATAAGTGGAAAAATTAATTTTATTATTTTTTTCACAAAATGTTATAAAAATATTTGTTTTGGGAAAAATGTATTTTTAAAGAATATAAAGAATTCACTAAAAATTATGTTCTTATGTATCCATAGATTTTCTTTATCAAAAAAATTTATAGTTAATTGAATAAAATTATTCATATTTATACCTCTGGGTTTAACAACTAGGTTGTAACTATCATGATTAAATAATAATAATAATAATATATTATGGATCGTTAAAACTTAGTGTAACATATAATGAAACCTATTGATGTAAATATATTTCTTTAAAAAAATTAGAATTTATAAAATATTAGGGTGTCACATTCTACCCCCATTAATATTAATTTCAACCTCTAAATTCAATCAAATTGACATAAATAACTGAGGAAAATTCATCTTTATCACATCCTCAGGTTCCCACGTAGCTTCTTCAAATTTTTGGTTTATCCAAAAAACATTTACCTAGTGAGTGGTCTTGTTTCATAGAAAAATATCTATATCATTGAGAATATTCATATGTTATTATTAATAGGAGATCTCATGTTATAGTTGTATGACCTCTGATTTTGAAATATGTGATGGATCAGTTATGTACATTCTTAGGAGAAATACATGGATCTTGATGTGGATTTGAGAAAGGCTCACTGGATGTTCGAGGAAATAAGATATTGTACTTAATTGATAATAATATCAAAATGGAAAATATACCTAGGTCTTAAATTTCATTTCCTTCCAAATCTCATAACCATCTTTCATTGATAAATTCACTAAAACTCATTCTCACCGACTTCAAATTCCAAACCACAATAACGATTATCAATAAAATTTTATGTCTACTATGTGTTGACCTTATGTGGTTATAAATGGATTTAAGATTATCTATCACTTCATTATACATATTTGGTATAAATATGTTTTTTATATATATTCACCCTAACACATTAGATTTGTACTTTTCCTTCCATATAAGGATTCATAAAGATCCATATGAATACTTGAATGAAATATATTATTCTAAGAAAACTCACCCAGATGAATGTGTTGATCCCAACCACATATAATATCCCTTTAAAAGGATCTCATCATATCCTATAGGGTTTGAATTTTTCACTTAGGTTGAACATCTATATGAGGATAATACAAAGTTCTTAAACTCAACTATGTATCAAGGTATTATTAAAGAATCCAACATAACCTTGTGGTAAACCTTAAATACCGATTAGAAATAATAGTTTTTTGTACTACATACAACCATGATACTTTATTAATGTTTATCCAGAAAATATTATCATGAGAAAAATATTACCAAATAGTGATTAATTATTCTAAATTCATAAGGTGATCCACTACCACCCATATTGTATTATGAACATTAGATGTTTTGGGATACTGATGATAAAATATATAGTGATGTTTTCCCATTTCGATTATGGTATTTATAATATTTGTAACATCAATATTTTAGGGAATTAAAATAGATCATTCCTAGGTTTACACATATATATGGCATTGAATTTTTGGGAGTCATTCTTCTCTATGGACTTAATTTATACATAGTAAACATTTCCCCCTATATTCGAGATATTATTATAGGTCATTATCTATACCTTATTACCAAATAGTAAGCTTAATCTTATTTAATCAATGTTCATTACCACATTAAATTTAAAAAAAATTCATATTCCTCTAATTTAAAATGTTAGTAATCACACTGAATTTTATATTATTAATAATATATCACCATATCTGATTATTCATAATCAGAATATTTTCACTCCAATCATCATTTTATTTACTTTTTCATAATCACTGAATTTTACAGAACATTTAGTGTAAATGCAATTTTTACTTATTTTAACCATTGACTAAAACAATAAAGCATAATATGAGAAATAATATTTATAGTGGGAAACCACATATTCAAGAAACAAATTATAAGATATCTAAATAGTTAAAGATTATTTTTAATCCATGATTTCTTATATTTAACCAAGGTTATCCATGATCATTAACTATAAAAATACTTTATGATATATCATAAAGAGTTTGTGAGTTTCTATAAAATACCCCCAATAGTTTCAAAATAGGGGTGGAACAAGGCCCGTATTTACACACAAGGTGACAATGAAGTCAAATACCAATGTCCCCTTTTTATAATTATTACCCCTAGTTTGAATTGTTCTAGATCCACAAAAAATTATATTATCTATACATGGATATAATTTATTCGAAACCACTTTATCCAACCTTCACCAAACATCCAGGATATTTTCTTATACTTAGACATGACCTTATGGTTTTAACTAAGTTTTTCTCATCCTAGTTTCCAAAGTTGAACTATAACCGGTTTCAATAACAACTATATATACCTATGATTTTCATACATATATATTACATATTTTTAGACCAATATTCATTAAAATTCACAAAAACACGATCAATTATCATATAGGTTTAGTTTCCTTGGAGAATATATGCACAATATTATTATTTTATGAAATATCTTTAAATAATCCCAAAGTGATCTCCCCATTTAATACTCTTTATTAACATACTCTAATTAAAACCTTTCTTCATGGCCTTGGGAAAGGGAACATAATAGATGGTGAGCTCATATATTAAATAAGGGTAAACATAGGATATTTGAAACAGCGGCCATATTAATGATAAGATAAGTATAATGGTATAATATTATGACCATAACATTAAAATTTTCATACCCAAACTTTTAAATAACATATAAATGAGTCATATAATATAGCTTAGTTGTTCATAAGACACGAATCCAAAAAGAAATTAATTAACATGATCACTGGGAGAATAATAGAGACATATAAATATAGAAAAACATGTCCTCAAAATACCAAGAACATATATAAATATGTGAAAGTTCACTAATTAGGATTTGGATATGAAACCAAGCCCTGAAATATACTTATCGACATGAAATTCATGTCCACGAATAATATTATTGACATGAAAACTATATCCTTGATTAATTTTATGGACATTAAACTATCTCAACACATTTCCATATGAACATAAAACTAGGTCCATGAATGACATTGTCAATATGAAACTTTTTTCACATATAACATAATTAACTCATTAGTTTCCCATCTTTACCCAATGTATCGTAGAGATATAATGTGATCTCCATTCATTTGTTTAAAAACCCCCTCCTCAGTTTAAAATGTAACCACCCATACATAGTTTTTAATGTAAACACTCATGCATGTTTATAACATAACTACTATCCTTTTTTTATAAAATAACCAACCATCACATAATGAAAACCATATATATGTGTCCCACAATATCATATAACATTCATCATGTAATCACATCATATCCTATGAAAGGGAACCATGTTTTATAAACATTTCAATAATTTTTCATTACATAACCCATTAAAATAAATGTGTTTAAAAAATATTTCATCATCATAAACATAAAACATATATAGGAAAAATAAGTATGGTTCCATTGGATCATATCACATGAAAACATAATACAAACTAAAGGTTTTTGTCATTGATGGATAGAAATTACATTAAAAGATAATTAAAAAATTCATGAGAAAATATCCTCTACATTTTTAAATAAATTATTCAAAATATAAAAAGTACAAGATTATTAAATAAATCGTTTTCATTGAAAATAAAATTATAAAATAATAATTTTAGGTTTTAATAATTGAGGTATCACAACGATGGGAAATACGGTTCATATGGTACACATTAAAACAAATATTCCTTCAACATTTTAACTAAATTTTATAAATTACCTCAATGAGAAAATAAAAATAAGATTCCATTTAAACCATTGGGTAAAAAATAAAATTTGGGAAAATATTTTCTTATATAATAGTTTTATAATAGTAGTAACTTTCTTTAAAAGATTTTTATAAAACATAGTCATGAAAGAAAATTTATTTTTATCTTAAAAGAGAAACAAAATCAGTTTTTGGAATATATAGATAGAAAAGAGTGGAAAATGAAATGAAAACATGTATTATATAGAAAAAAATTATAAGGTAATTCTTGGGTTTCTTGGGAGATAGATAATAAGATTTTATCATTGGATGCATAATCATAAACAATATCGATAAATGGTGAGATTATACCATAAAACACATAGAACTTTGGTAAAAATTGAATCATATTCTCCATGAAATAAATAAAAATATATGGATATATAAATAACGATAAAATTTCATAATAATAATAATATAAAAACATTCATGGGAATAATATATACTACCAAAATGAAACAAGTCTCTAATAGGAACTGTGTCTCCAAGAAATAAAAGTGAGATGGAAATCCCGAACCACATGTCTTGAATTTATTAACACAAGTTTGAAACTCCTATATAAAAAATATATATTTATTATTAAGATATTAAAAAACCAAAATAACATTAATCATTTCATATATGATTTACGTATAACCTTTTATCACCTATTTTTTTCAATTCTTTGTTAAAATTATTTTTTCGGGAGATAAATGCTTCATTTTTCATTTATTTTATGGTCAAATTGTTTATGTCCTTATATATTGATTATAATTTAATAATTTATATAATATTAATTATGATATAAATATAATTAATATTTATTATATAAATATTTATATTCATCCATGATATATAGAGATAGATAATCGATTACATGATTCATGGAAATGTTAAGTTAAATGTACGCATGATCGTTGTTTCCATTTTCTTGAAGGATGGAAAAAAATTTGTAAAATATTAATTCACATTTAGAGAATAATTATTATATCATTGATACTATATATATATTTTAAATATATCCTTATTACTATCCACATAAATATAAAATTAAAAAGTTTCACGTCAATTCATGGAGGCGGTAGTCCATAGGATTGCACGAACGATGTTATCCTTTTTCAATGGATTATAATTTAAGAAGTTATATGTGATATTATAATTAAATAGGAATAATTATTTCATAAATATCTTATTTATATTTTACATCCATCATTATACCCATCCATGAGTGGTGGTGATGAAAAAAGAATTACATCAGATTGTGAATTAGTAGTCTTCCACATACACGATCAATAGGTTTGTTTCCTATTTTATAGATAAAAATATGAAAATATATTATCATATTACCATAATAAAATTTAATTATATTATATAAAATGATTTTAAAATATTATTATAGTTGAATAATATTTTATGGAGGTGGATGATGAAATAAAAAAATACATGATTAAGAACGATACCTCTTTTTCATACATCCTCCTTAGGTATATTAAAAAATCCTTCCTATGAGGGTTTTATAATCAACATAAGGACTCTAGGTTGTAGATAGGTAATTAAATAAGATATAATTTTATTTATTAGTCCAACTAAAATTATTTTTAATTGTGGATAATTTTGGACATGGGGTTCACTTTTATATGTGGGGAAGATGACACACGTGGTATTTTTAGAAAGAAAATGTAATAACCACATTTTACACATGAAAAAATGATAAAAAAATGGATCATTGTTAAGAACTATTTGATATAATATTATGATATGCCTAAAAAATATAATTTAAAAAAAATTAGGTCATTTATCCATTATCACATTATTTTAACCCTTTGATGAACCTGTTTTAACTGTAACAACAATAATTATGTTTTACTATTTTTACTATTCATTGAAAAAAACTAAGTTGAAATTATATTATAATTTTTATTTTTTTTATTTTTATTATCTAGTAAATTTTTAGAAATTCAATTAACACATGTGGTATAATTAAATTTAATATTAAACTCACATATGTGAAAAGAGGGTTTCCAACGAAATTTTTTTTTGAGTATAAGAAGTTTTTATAAAAAAATTCAAGATGAAATTAATGAAAATGACATAAATGGGATTAAATAAAACATAATTAAATAATATTTCAATTATAAAAATTTAAAACATAAAATAACTTTGTAATTTATTTTAATTAAAATGAATTTTTCATTAATATCTAGTATTTTTCACTATTAATTAAAAAATAATGTCTTCAAAAACATCTAAAAAAACTACCCTTTGCAAATTATGGTGTCTTGATTCCAAAAATTAAGTTAATTGTTTCAAACAAACATTCTAAATCTTGAAAAAAATAATTTTTTTTGTTCATAGGATGAAATAAACATAATTTATTTGATAAAAATATATTTTCAATCATATAAAAACTTTATAAAAAAATTAAGTGTGTATTAATAAATATATTTTTTTTATAAAAAATCTATACATAATTTAAAAAATATTGTTATTACTATTTATGAAACCAATTTTAATGTCTGGGTTATGATGGTTATGTTCAAATAATAATATTTATATTATATGGATGTTTTTTAAAACTCAATGTTACGAGTAACAAAAGCTATATAAGAAATTAAATTTATTTGAAAATATATATATTTCATAAGATATCAGGTTGTTATAGAGTCAAATTTGGTGAATCATATATCTATTATATTAACATTTCTATATTATGAATGATTAGATTATAGAACACTTATCAACTTTAGATACTAATTTAGTACTAACTTATATGTCATACCTATGAGGGATCTCAATATAAATATCCTGGAAGAAGTCATAACCTTTAACATGGACATATATACTGGTTATTATCATGTATTATATATTTTTAACAAGGTATTTTATCTAAATTTATCCCTATAAAATTTATGGATACTTATATCATGTCTATTTAGTAAGCCAGGATCCATATTTCATAAAAAATTACACTGGTTAGTGAATGTAAATAATCCATTACTATGTCTAGTAGAAGAAATTTGTTTAATCATATCATCTATGATTATTAGATCAATGAGTAGATAAAACCATTATTAAAATCCTTTATATATATTTAATAAATATTATTACTTGGGTATCATATCCTTTAAAGATACTTATCTAATTTAATCCAAAGAAAACACTATGAATAAAGAAACTATCCATTAGGGTCATCTTTTATAGTTTCCTTCCATACATAAGATAATTTATAGTGTAAACCCCTAGAATTTTCAAAAGATATTTTGGGATCATTTATAGGTAATTTTTCTCCTTATGTTGAGTAATTTTCGTTTGGTTTTTACATTTTGGAGTGTTTGGGTGAAAATTTTAGAAAAATAGGAAAAAGAGGGTAGTGCGTAGTTGGTACATGGTTTTCCCTGACTGTTCACCCTGGGCCATCAATCCATGCAACCCTAAACAGAGGGGTTTTGCATGGTTGGTGAATGATTTTTCAAACCATGCATCCTCTTAGGAGAAACAGTGCTCTCCCTAGAAGAGGTTCACAGTTAAGGAACACAGGTAAGTGAACCCGTGTGCCCTAAGTAGTAAACCGTGCACACATGATTTTAATCCCCAAATTTTATTTAAAAAATCATAAAACCCATATACTACCCTGGAACGCCCTAGATTAACCCATAATCATTTTCTCTCAATTCCAGAGCCTCCCAGAGGGATTCCAGGAAATTCTAATCTCTGTTGTTCATGATTAAAATCCCAAATTGAATACTTATACCCCTACTAATATGTGAATCCAATTCTTTTTTGTTTCCAATTCCTCTTCCTTTCTTCTCCCATTGTAGAAAGGGTTTTACCTTACTCTTTTTATTAGATATAGACCTAGTTTTTATATAGATTTAAGATTGTGGATCAAGATATTTATTTAATATATTTTGATTTTTTTATCTTGATTTAGGTTTTAGATCTAGATCTCATTCTAAAAATTTCTCATTAATGGATCTTCATTCACATGATTTAGGTATTTGATCTTACTCTACTAAAATTGTGGATTTCCATGGGGACATTTCTCATTAATGAATCAAGGTATGTAGTCTATTACTCAAATCGCCTAGTCTTGATATTAATTATGTTTATGTGATTGTGGAATTTCTATTTTTTTTTTAGTAAATTGAATTCATAAATTGAATTAATTAATGTGATAAATTAATTAATATTGGATTTGTATAATTTATTGAATAATTAAATTGTTGAATTCAGATAATTAATTGAAGAATTAATTACCAAATTATTAAATTGTGGAGTTGGGGATAATACTATGTGAGTTAATTATCAAAATTATGAATTATGAATTTATAATAATTAATTATTGAAATAATTATTTGAATATTTATATTATTTAATATGAATAAATAATTAATGAATTGAATATGGGAATATATTTTTTCAGATTTTATTAATTAATTTTGGAAGTAATTATGGATTTCATGAGATTAATTTATTGGTTAATTAATTAATGGAATCATGGATATTAATTAACTGGTGAATTTATTATTGGGTGTGACATGATAAACTAGATTTTCAATTACTAATTTTGTTGATGTAGTTAATTAATGAGATTTATGTGACCAATTAATTGATTGATTAATTGAAGGTATTTTCATGGTTAATTAATTGTTCAATTAATTAATAGTGTTTTTGAGATTAATTAATTATTGAGTTAATTAATTCCATATACAAGACACATGTGATGTATGTGATTGATTTATAAAACATGTTATGGGACACTGAATGATGCTCCAAATATCCATGGGGTCATATCCATCATGGTCTAGGACCTAATGGATGCATCAAAATTGAATGGGATAGCGACTAATAATCCAAATAACCATGATGTGTGGGATAGGGACTGATACACAAAATACCCACAATGTGTGAGTCAAGGAATAATGCTCCAAATACTCAATCGGCACTAGACATGAAGATCTATGCCCAAAATAGTGGCATTTGACTATGGTTCCAATTAGCCATATCCTAAATTCAAATTAAATGGATTATGAAAGACCATTTCTTAAATGATTTATTAATTAAAAATGTGAAATTATTTAGAATCTAGCATGGGACGATGTAGGTTTTAAGGTTCTGGTGTCCTTGAGAACCCAAGGGTTTATGTGGTTAAATAAAGGGTAAATGATAGTGTTGAAACTGATTACTTGTGAATTTTACTTATTTTCAATACAATTGTATCCACTTTTATTGATTGGATATTGTTTATGATGTTCTTTAAGATGGACTACTGAGTTGTACTCACACCATACTAAGGGTCCCTGGTTAGTGCCGCAATATATTTAATATTCATAGGACATGATAAGAGAAACAGACCATTGTTAGATAGATGTTATGGTATAGACAATGGATAAGGGTACTGGACATGATTCGGAACATACATAGGTGAGTCTCTTGTGTATTTATTTTGTGTTTTCAATGATACACATGGAATGTAATTTAGAATGGAATATAAGCAGTTCAGTTTTGAAATTTCATTTCAGGTTTTGGGTCATCTTGTGATACTGGTAATATTCTAATTATAGTTATATGATATTCAGTTATTGTTTCTTATTTTACACTAGTGTATTACACAGATAAAAGTTGGTACAGTCTCCTTATAATCAATATTTTACCATCATTGCTATTTTTTAGTCTCTGGTGTATGGGGAGGTCCACCTCAGGTCAAATAGAGAACCGACATGGTGCACCCTTGCATTGAACCCGGGATTTTACAATACTGTAACATCCCAGGTAAATAAAGAACATGGAATTTTCATATTTATTAATATTCGTGGATTAAATAGTAATTTTACATTAATGGGGATGCTATGTTTGATGGCGTCCTGGTACGCAACAACGGGTTTCTTTGAAATCTTATGTTGTACACTAATAATATAATATTATTATTTCAAATAGTAGTTAAAACCTAGTTGTTGTAATGGAACAAATAAATATATCTAACTACAATATAATTATACTTGTTTTTTAAATGTTTTAACATTTATCTAATAAATTTAGAGGCTTAAAATGTGAATGAATCTATTCATAAGCATAAATACTCCAATATTCTTTAAAAGGTCGATTTACAACCATTTTAAGGAGAACCCTTTTAAAATATTCTTTTGGTAACTTTTATATGTTCTATTAGACAAAATAAAATTCTTCTTTAGATTCGTGTCATCATGGTTTACTTTGGGTAATTTTTTGCTATTTTTCTAATAAAATTCATTTTTTAATGAATAATAAAAAATACTGTATTTTAATTCAAAACATCCTTTTAATCTAATTTATTTATATGGTTATATTATCTTTTTAATTGGTTATAAAGTTTAATTTAATTATTCTTTTTACCATTAAATCCAATGTTGGTCATTGAATTTATTTTTACTTTGAAATTGAACATAAATAAGTGTCAATCCTATGATAGTTATTGTTTCTTAAAAACATGGTATTTGTTTTGACAATGGTAATTAAATTTAAATTAAATAATTCAACTTTTATGTTTTAAATTTGGTAAAATAGACATAATTTTTTAATTTGGAATATAAAATATGGCTTATTCTGAATTTTTGGTATTTTTCTAAAAAACATCAATTTTTTTGAATAGTGAAACCAAATAGTAGTAGTTAAAAAAATGAATTTCTCATTTAAGTGAAATTTTACGGCTTCTGTGAATTGAATTTCAAAAATCCAAAATACATGGTTCTTATTAGTAAGTAAAATTTTTTTCAATAAGATGAAAATAATTTTGGGCGAATAGTAACTTTTGCCTTTTATTTACCACGGTTAAAGGTAAATAGGGTAATTCATGGTAATAAAAATATTATAATAACTAAAAAAATTCATAACACTTCTCCTAACCTTATTGGTTGAGTAATTTACGACCATGGTCATCTATGGGTCGATTTATGGACCCCATGGATCCACTTATGAGTGATAATGACACTTTATTTTAATTAACTTAATGTAATGGCAAAAATGACGTAAACAAATATTTTTTAGTAAATCAATTTTTACATGGGGTAATATAAGTCATATTTTCTACTATAAATATAAATTAAAAACCTAAAATTATTTCCTACATTATGGTTATTTTTTCAGTAATTTTTAAACATCATAAAAATTAAATTATTTTTTACACATTAATGATGCGGTCTTTACTTCATTAATAAATGATTTAAATAAATAAGATTATAAATATTGTAAAAATATTCAAAAACTCTCCAATTCTTATCGGATGATTTTATTTCGACCATGATTCATATTATTTTTTCTTTAATTAGGTTTGGACCTTTAGAAATTGAATATCATTATATAATTAAATAATATTTTCACACATTCCTAAAGAGCCCCTCCTCCCCCTTATAAAAAGCCTTCAATTGTAACTCATTCCTCACACTTCTCAAGCCCTATGGCTTGTCCAACCACTGACCAAATAATCTCTCAAGATCCCTATCATCCTCCTAGAAGTTGTACCTTAGGCAGAAAGCTTTTCAGGAAGTCCTTTTCATTCAAAGAAAAGGGAGTTACCCAAATTAAAGGTAATGGTTTCTCTAAACTTCTTTTCTTTTATTTTACTTCTCCAACCCCTAAACTCTATTTTTTTCCTTTCTTTTATAAAAATACTAGTATCCTAAATATACTAAATTTTTTTATGAGATGGACATGAACTAAACTTACACACGCCTCCATATAATGAGTGAAGAACATATTGTTTTCATGGATGAAAACTAATTCCTCACGAAACGTTGATTATTCAATTATCTCCTACCACCTATCATGGGGGACATTATGATGGAACTGTATTTATATAATATATATACTATGTTTTTGTTTTCTATATTCTTCTATAATTTTTATTTACAAATATACCTTTATGATTTCCATTATTTTTAAACACGATAATTTCATTTGAGGAAGTGCGGACTACCACCCCCTCAAGGTGATATGATTCGTTCATTACATACATGGAACATATAAAGGATGGAGTTAATTAAATTATGTAACATGTATATCATATGATATTACAATGGAATTATAATATACTTATGCCTCATTATGTTTTTATTCCTTTAAATATAAAATAGAAATGAAAGTTGTGTTTATTTGTACGTACGACTTACCGTCTCAATGAATGGTGCATTTCATTTCATAACTCCAAATGATATGGAATATTATAAATACATGTACACTATATATATATGATATATATTATATCTAAATCATTTATATCCTTCTGGAGATAATGGGCTTTTGACCACATGGAAAAATTGTAATTATGACAAGTTTATTTTTGAATCAAGTTCCGAACATCGATAAAATAACAAATATAAACTCAAATAATAAACTAATTTCTATAGAAAGGTAATAAGTGATATAAAAGTAATAATAAACTTTAAAAAATTTATTAATGTATTATATATTAACTTCTGTTTATTATTCCGTAAGAACATGAAACATACGAGTCAAGTTGGACACTAGGTAAGGGATTTATCATCTAACTCTTTATTCAATGATATTTCCATTGTTTGACACTTAATTATTTCATGTGGTATATTTTGTACTTCCATTTGAAATATATTATCTATATTCTATTTATATTAATTTTATTCTGTTATTCATTTGGTGGTTATGAATAATTGATCATACGAGTTGATTGATTTCAACGTGGTAAAGGGTTTTTATCTCACTTTTTATTCCCCTGAGATTCATGTTATAATTGTCACTATTACCTTTGTTTTGGTGGTTTTACTGTCCATGATTGTATTATTTGTGTAATATACAATAATTTATGGGTATTTACATATTCATTTTATGATCCTTCTTTCATGGGGTGTTTGTTTCAAAAGTTACAAAATCAGTAAGGGAACCTTTCATCCACCTCTTTTTAAAAGACTTTTTTTGTTATGTCTTTTAATTTACATATTATTATGTTGGGATATGTTATTATATATCCTTCTTGTTTTAATTTTTATATCCAAGTGATAAGATACCCTTCTTTCTCTCATGAACTCATTTTTTTAATTTTAAATTGACGTTGTTGTGTTGTCGAATTTCATTAAGGGAACATCTTAACCCAATTTCAATTCTTTGGGTTAAACTTATACATTTTTATTTTGTTTAATATGAATATGTGTGAAATAACTATAATTTTTTTACATTGAATATCCAATCATATTAAGTGTATTTATATTTTAAACACATAATGTTGTAATTGATTTATCCTTTATCTAAGGATACTGTCTTTATATGGCATTTCATCTCAATTTACATTCCATTGAGACTTCAAAGTTGTTATGACCCAATTCACTCTTATATGGTGTATATACTATCCTTTGGCATATTATATCATGAATCCATTTATTATCATGATATTATAATGTTGTGATTAAATTTTATTCCTCAATTATTTGTATTCAAACATCTCTCATTTGGTTTGGAACTCTTTAACTAAAATATCATTTTAAATGTTTTAAAGATTTATTTTTCTAAATAATTATCATTAATGTCCATTTTTTAATAATGGGTTTAAGGATTTATTTATATGGACATTAATGTTTTAAAATTTTGATTCCTTTGAAAGTTTCAAAGTGGTACATGACACTTTGATTCAAAAATCTATTTTTAAATGGTTTGGAAAATGGTTTGATAAAGCTTTGATTTTGTCAATATTTTGAAATGGTATATTGTTATTGCAATGTGGAAATGTTATCTTTACATTACGCTGGTTTTATGTGTTATGAATATGATATGGTTATTGGTTATTATTTACAAATATGGGTGGTTCTGTGATAAACCTAGGGAGGGTGAGCCCGAGATAGCTCTCCAATGAATTGGGTAACGTCACGGAGGTAAACGTGATGTTTCTACTAAGAGACTTACGGAATATATTGTGATGTGTATTCCAAGTGTAACTCTCTATGTAGCTATGATATATACAGTGTATGTCTGATATGGATGCCTCTTATTAACTTTATGATTTATGATTTATGTCTGTTACTCATAAATATTATTATGTTTTAAGGTATGTTATGATTGAAAAGTATAGTTTCATTGATTTGTATTTATTGATGGTATACTATTTTTTCCTTTTTTATAACCCATACTGATCTTTTTATGATCATTCCAAGTTTTTGAAATTTTTTTCATAGGGTATAATGACGGGTGATAGAAAGGAAGTATTCAAGAAGGTTTATATCAAGAAAATAACTGTTGTTTTATTTAAGGAGTTTTATTTTTTTTGAAACATTGGATAGAGTATAAGTGTCTTATTTTAAATTTTTGTGATGTAATGTAAACTTTATGGCCTAATTTACTAAATATCTAAACCTAAAAAGATTCTTAATGTGAATTATTCATTTAATTCCATTTTATGTATTATTTTATTGTCAACTCTTTATAGTTGGTATCATAGGTTAGTTTAGACAACTTTAGGGATTAAGAGTTTTTGTTTGACACATGGTTAATCTCTATTTCTACTCTTTGAGTTAAATCATTATTTTTGAACCTTTCTCAGATCAAGGAAATTCTGTTACAAATAGAAGGAAGAGGATCTCAAACTACATTTCTATCTCTTCCTGATGACTTGCTTTCAATAATTATTGCAAAGTCGTGTTTGGATGATTGTGAAACTTTTTCTAACATACAACTCTCTTGCAAGATATTTTTTGAGATATCAAACACCTCCACTATAACCTGATATCATTGTGGATCATGGGTTGTATTTAATTAAATAATATTTTCACAATATTCTCAAATTTTCAAGAAAGGTAAATATTTTCAAGGAATTTTCAAATATTTTACAATATCACAAGATTTTGAAGCATATTACTATTTTGAAAAAGGTCCTAAAGAAGGAGTCCCTTTCACAACCTATTTATATTTTATTTTAAAATATAGTCTCTCAGAACATACTTATGGTATTTTAAAAGGATCATTTATTGAATTTTTTAACACACACTCAGTCCTACTATTTTATAAAAATCATGTTTTATCAGATGTTTTGAAATTATATGTCATACATGATTATTTTCCAAAACTATTTTTCTACGAACACCCTTCTGACCCATGTTGTACAAGGTGTATTTTGATGAAGGAATAAAATTATTTTGAAGGATATCTATATCATTTTTGTAATGCCTAGAACTTATACACACGTGAAAAAGATTGTGATGAAACTATATGGACACCATGATCATGGTATGATGTTATTTTGTTTGGAATAGTTTTATTTTAATTATATGGAGGTGAACAAAAATGAAAATATATAAGATATTGAGGTCTTAATGTATTGGGATGAAAATTAAAGGTACAAGAAAACCTTTGAGGTTAAAACATTTTAGGGTTATTTTTGAGTTTTATAAAATGGACATCAAGCAGACCGTGTGACAACTTGTCACATCGGACAAAGATGTGGGAATCGAACCCACAACCAATGTGTGATTGTAATTTAACGCCTACCATTAGACTATGTAAAGTCCCTGTTTAGTATGACATATTCTTTTTAATTATATTATTTTACGGATCAAGAATATGTTGATTTTTGGAACTTACGTTTTATTAAATGGATTTTCTTAATATAGGAATGTGATTTAGTGATTAATTGATAATGGTTATTTTGGAAGATGTTCTCTATTTTTGGGAAGCACTCTATTCATATGTAAAATAGAATACATTGTGATTTAAATTGAGGAGTAATGGTAGAATTTTATTTTGGAATAATATCTATTTTTATTATGGACATATGGTGATTTGGTTTTTTTATGGAAATGATTATCCTATCATAGAGAATATGTGATTGGTTTAATTACACTTTAGTATGAGACATTAAGAGTAGTTGATTTTATTTAGAGATAAATATTAAGATTTACTATATAAGACTATGTGATTAAATACTTCTGAGTTTTTGGGTTACAATCTTAGTTTGGGTTATTTTGACTAATTTTAAGGACAATTGTATATTAAATGGTTTGTCTTGAACTTTGGGTTATTTTTGTTTAATTTTGGAGATTAAGACTAGTATTTCTTTTATAAATGATTATCATTTGGGGATTATCTGATCTCGTACTAACCTTTTTTGTTTTATGTGATGTCTAAAGACATGGGAAATATATTGTTCATCTTTTTTCGATCATTTAATACTCTATAAGTTGATTATAATGATTTTGATGTGACCAAGTCCGGTTGAATACTCATTGTTTGGAGAAAATATTAGTTTTTGGTATGAAAATATTAAATGATGATACTCTACTGGAAGGTAAGAATATTTTTTTATCTTCTTATTATATGTAGTAAATGAATTCCTTAAATTATGAAAAGGAAACATGAAACAAAAACATTGGCAGTTTATGTTTCATAAAGTGTAATCAAAGACCGCTTAACACATGACATCTTTGTGATATTCTGGTGGTTAACATTCTCCTAATCATATTTTCAATAACCCTCCATCAGAACATGATGGTTAGTTTTTCTTCCATATCCACATTTTCTCAACATGGAACCATAGTATGGGTTATCTCAGGTAACCATTGGATCTATTTTTCTTTATTTTAATGTGATAGTTTTATTTACAATTTTTCTGATGTGGGGCATTAAATGGTGTTTCCAAGCCCAATTTTAAAATTGTGAGGACACAATTTCAAAAAGGGGGGGAAGGATGTAACATCCCAGGTAAATAAAGAACATGAAATTTTCATATTTATTAATATTCATGGATTAAATATTAATTTCACTTTAAATGGGGTGCTGTGTTTGATGGCGTACCAGATATGCAACAATGAGTTTCTTTGAAATCATACGTTGTATACAAATATCATAATATTATTATTTCAAATAGAGGTTAACGCCTAACTGTTGTAACGAAACAAATAAATAGATATAACTACAATATGATTATAAATGTTTTTTAAATGTTTTTACATTTATCTAATAAATGTTAGAGGCTTAAAATGTGAATTAATCTATTCTTAAGCATAAATAAACAAATATTCTTTAAAAAGTCGATTTACCGCCATTTGATGGAGAAACCTCTTTAAATAAAGTATTGGTCACTTTCATATGTTCTATTTGAAAAAATAAAATTCTTCTTTAGATTCGTGGCATCAAGAATTAACATTGGGTGTTTTTTTTTTATTTTTGTAATAAAATTTATTTTTTAATGAATATTGAAAAATACTATATTTTAATTCAAAACTGCCTTTTAATGTAATTTATTTATATGGTTATATTATATTTTTAATTGGATTTAAATTTTAATTAAATTATATTTTTACCATTTAATCTAATTTATATCATTAGAATTAATCACACTTTGAAATTGAACATAAAAAAGTGTCAATCTTTTGATAGTTATTGTTTCTTAAAAACAAGCTATTTGTTTTGACAATGGGAATTAATTTTAAATTAAATAATTAAAGTTATATGTTTTGAATTTGATATAATAGACATAATTTTTGAATTTGGAATATCAAATATAGCTCAGCCTGAATTTTTGGTATTTTTCTGAAAAACATCAATTTTTTATGAATAGTGAAACCATTTAGTAGTAGTTACAAAAATGAATTTTTCATTTTAATGAAATTTTACAACTTATGTGAATTGAATTTAGAAAATTAGATAGACATGGTTGTTATTAGTATGTAAAATTTGGTTCAATAAGATGAAAATAATTTTTACTGAATAGTAACTTTGGACTTTTATTTACCGTAGTTAAAGGTAAATTTGGTAATTCACGGTAAAAAATATTATAATAATTAAAAAATTTCAAAAGAATTATCCTAAACTTATTGGATGTTTAATTTATGACCATTGGCATCTTTGAGTCGATTTTGGGACCCCATGGTGCCACTTATGAGTGATAATGACACTTTATTTTAATTAACTTAAAGTAAAGGCAAAAATGACTTAAACAAATATCTTTTAGTAAATCAATTTATACATTGGGTTATATAAGTTATCTTTTAGACTATAAATATTAATTAGAAACCTCAAAATATTTCCTACATTATGGTAAATTTTTTATAATTTTTACACATCATATAAATTAAATTATTTATGACACAATAATGATGAAGTATTTACCTCATTAATAAATGATTTAAATAAATAAGATTATAAATATTAAAACAATATTAAAAACCTATACAATTATTATTGGATGATTTTATTTCGACCATTAGTTGTCTTATATTTTAATTAAATTATTTTGGGATCTTTAGAAACCGAATATCATTATATAATTAAATAATATTTTCACACATTCCTAAAAGCCCATCCCCCCTTATAAAAATACCTCAGTTATAACTCATTCCTCACACCACTCAAACCCCATGGCTTGTCCAACCCATACACAAATAATCTCTACAAATCCCTCTCCTCCTCCTAGAAGCCTTTCCTTTGGAAGAAGGAATTTCAAGAAGTCCTTTTGTTTCAATGTAAAGGGAGTTATCTAAATTAAAGACAATGGTTTCTCTTAACTTCTTTTCTTTTATTTTAAATCTACATTGTTAAATTATTTTTATTCGTATTTTTTATAAAAATACCAGTATCCTCAATATTCTATGATGTTTTTATGAGATGGATAAAAACTACACTTACACACACCTCCATATAATAAGTGAATAACATACTTTTTCCGTGGATGGAAAACTAACGCCTCACGAAACGATGATTGTTCTATTATCTCCTACCTCCTCTCTTGGTGTCCATTATGATGGAACTGTATTTATATATGATATATACTATTTTTTTATATATTTTTATTTAATTTTCATTTACAAATATACCTTTATTCTTTACAATATTTTTAAAATTGATAATTTCATTTGAGGAAGTGCGGACTACCGCCCCCTCATGGTGATATGATTCGTTCATGACATACATGGAACGTATAAATTGTGATGTTAATGAAATTATGTAACATATATATCATATGATATTACATTTGAATTATAATATACCTATGTATCATTACGTTTTCATTCTTTTAAATATAAAATAGAAATGAAAGTAGCGTTCATTCATACATACTACTTACTGTCTCTATGAATGGTGCATTTCATTTCGTAACTAAAAATGATATGGAATATTATAAATACATTTAAACTAAATATATATATGATATTTATGATATTTAAATCATTTATATCATTCTTGAGATAATATAATTTTTACCACATGGAAAAATTGTAATTATTACAAGTTCATGTTTGACTAAAGTTCCGAACATCGATAATATATCAAATATGAACTCAAATAATTAATTATTTTATATAGAAAGGTAATAAGTGATATATAATGAATAATAAACTTCACAAATTTTCTTAATGAATTAGGGATTAACTTATTTTTATTATTCAGGAAGAACATGAAACATACGAGTGAAGTCGGCACAAGGTAAGGGATTTCTCATCTCACTTTTTATTCCATGATATTTCCATTGTTTGACACTTAATTATTGCATGTGGTATATTGTGTACTTCCATTTGAAATAAATTATCCTTATTCTATTTATATTCATTGTATTATGTGATTCATTTGGAGGTTATGAACTTATTGTCCTACGACTCGATTGATTTCAACGTGGTAAGGTGTTTTCATATCACTTTTTATTTTTGTGAGATTCATGCTATAATTGCCACTATTACCATTGTTGCGGTGGATTTAATGTCCATGATTGTGTTATTTGTGTAATATACTCTAATTTATGTGTATTTACATCTTAATTTTTTGATCCTTCTTTCAGGGGGTGTATGTTTCAAAAGTTACCAAATCGGTAAGGGAACCATCTACCCACCTCTTTTTAAAAGACTTCATTTTGTTATGTCTTTTAATTTGCATATTATTATATTGGAATATGTTATTTTATATCCTTATTTCTATAATTTTTATTTCCAAGTGATAGTATACCCTTTTTTCTCTCATCAACTCATTTTATGAATATTAATGTGACGTCGTTAGGCTGTAGAATTTTTGTAAGGGAACTTCTTAACCCAATTTCAATTCATTGGGTTAAACTTCTACTTCTTTATTCTGTTTTAATATGAATATGTGTGATAGAACTCTAAAAATTTTACACTGAATATCCTATCATATTTAGTGTATTTATATTTTTAACACACAATTATGTAATTGATTTATCCTTAATCTAAGGATATTGTCTTTATAAGGTATTTCGTCTCAATTTACATTCCATTGAGACTTCAATGTTATTATGCACCAATTCACTATTATATGGTGTATATAATATCCTTTGGCATATTATATCACAAATATATTTATTGTCATGATATTATAAAGTTATGATTAAATTTTATTCCTCATTAATTTTTATTCAATCATCTCTCATTTATTTGGAACTCTATAACTAAAATATCATTTTAAATGTGTTAATGATTTATTCTTTGAAATAATTATCATTAATTTCAATGTTTTAAAAATGGTTTTAAGGATTTATTTATATGTAAATTAATGTTTTAAAATTTTTATTCCTTTGAAAGTTTCAAATTGGTATGGGACACTTTGATTCATAAATCTATTTTAAATGGTTTTTAACTTTGTTTGATAAAGCTTTGATTTTGTCAGTATTTTGAAGTGATATATTTTTATTGAAATGTGGAAATGTTATCTTTACATTATGCTTGTTTTATGTGTTATTAATAGTATATGGTTATTGGGTATTATTTACATATACGTCTGGTTCCATGATAAACCACGGGCGGGTGATCCCAAGATAGCCCTCCAATGCATTGGGTAACGTCACGAAGGTAAACGTGATGTTTCTCTTAATAGATTTAGGGAATATACTTTTATGGGTATTCTAAGTGTAACTTCCTATGTAGTTATGATATCTATAATGTATGTTTGATATGTATGCCACTTATTACCTTTATGATTTATGATTTCTATTTGTTATTCATAAATCTTATGATTTAGTAAGGTATGTTATGATTGAAAAGTATGGTTTCATTGATTTGTATCTATTGATGGGATAATGTTTTCATTTCTTATTTTATAACCCTTACTTTGATTTTTTTTCTCATCCAATGTTTTTGAAATTTTTTTCACGTGGTATAAGGAAGGGTAAGAGAAAGGAATTATTCAAGAAGGTTTATATCGAGAAAATAACTCTTGTTTTATTTAAGGAGTTTTATTTTTAAAAAACATTGGATAGAGAATAAGTGTCTTATTTTTAATTTTTGAGATGTAATATAAAATTTATGGCCTAATTCACTAAAACTATAATCCTGAAAATATCCTTAATGTGAATTATTCATTTAATTCAAGATTATGTAATGTTTTCAGGTCAGGTCCTTATAATTACAAACTGCTATACGAGGAGTTTTATTTTCATTTATTTTTTCCTTGATATTTATGAAATGTGGATAAGGGAATGGGGTGAGTTGGGCCCTGGTCATGATCTCATGCATGGGAGTTTCAAAACCTTGTATTGGGGCATCACCAAGTAACTAGTGTGGGATTTTTGTTGTTGATATTTTCTATTATAGTTGAATATTATTTCACCTTGGGGATGCACTTGTTGAGTGATGTGCTATTTTTTTTAGAGACATATTTATATTTGATTCATGGAAGGTGTGGCATGACATATGAGTATGCAAGAATTTTTAATGAAACTTGGGATTATTATGTGCCATGCATCATTTTAGGCATGCATGAGAAAATGAATTTTGGGTATGTTATTGAACATGAACTCATTTTCAGTTCTTGTGGAATTGAATTTAAAATATTTATAACATGACATGAATTGTAAAATTATGAAATATGAAAATAAATGGGTGTATAATGATAAACATGATTTGATAATGAGAATTCCCTTTGATAACCAAGAACTAGGTGTAGGATGGTTAAGGGTAATGATAGAACCTCAGTTTTGACAGTGTTTCTACATTTAGGGAAATGAATTGTTGTGAATTATTGTGATTTTACTCTTATATAAATGTGATAATGTTTGGTTAAGGGTCATAATATGTGTATTTGAAATTGTAGAAAATATTCCTCCATAAATATTCTTGTTGAGAGGACGACCAGAGGACGTGTTTATGAATGATCCTCTAGTGACGAAACCTGAGGCACCGATAGTGTCATGTGAGGAAGTAAGAGAGTATTTAAGATATAACTTTGCTCCCTTCATGAATATTATTGAAATAGACCCAGGGAGGGTATTAAGCAGTATGTATTATCTGAAAATGTAGTTTTAGTTGCAGCAACCTCTGAGGTTTAGCGAAGAGGGTTGAACTATGGGAGAAGAGTTCTGGATTGGGTCTACCTACACTATACTTGACCACAAGAAGACTAATACTAATAAGGGAGTCTAATTTGATACCTATATGTTCTAATGTAAGGAGAATTATTGGTGAAACATACAGGATCAGGATGGATAGCGGGAGACTATGGAGTAGAAGGAAATTTTGGAGAAGTTCTTGGAGCACTTTTATTTAGAGATTTTTAGGTAGGAGTGAGAAGATGAGATTATATGGTCGACTCAAGGTATCATTACTATGATGGAATATATTGTACAATTTATATACATACAATTATTTGATCCAACATTGACAAAATATGAGTATTATTTAGAAAAATGGTTTTAGGATTGGCTTACATGTGTAATAAAGTCCGAGGTTAACATCTTCAGGATGAAAAAGTTTTCAAAAGTTGTGGATTAGGCATTCATCATAAAGGGGAACCTGGATGAGGATTCCAGTGGGGGGCATGTGGTTTTTTTGAATGATCTAGAGGAATTTATTCTGAGTTCTGGATGATTTTTTATGATAACTTTAGCCAAAGTATTGGGAAGAAAATTAACCAGTCATGGGGTTCAGTTACTCATGATCTTACCCAAGTACATTTCCTCCATTGTGGTTGTCCGGACCACTTTATTGTAAATTTTCCTTAACAAATGGTAGAGTGTCATGATTGTGTAAAGTTAGGACATCTACATAAGATTTTCAAGAACCCATGATAGATGGGTATTGCTTTAGGATCCATATAGGACCAAGGTGGGAGAAAGGGTTCTTATACACCATATAAATCTGGCAGCTAGAGTTTTACTGGATGAAGTAGTAGAGGTATTGTACATGATTATTCTAAGAAATATAACCTATATCATTAGGGTAGTGAAACTCAGGGGAGTCAGAATGCATCATATAGAAGATGGGTAATACAGTCGCATGTGATGTAGCCTACACTTGTTGATAGCAAGGATGGACCATAGATAGTGAGGGGGACTATTCATTTAGATTATATATTAGCTACTGCCTTATTTGATACTAGTACCTATAATTATTTTATTTCTGAAAAAAATATTGATGGGTTCAGCCTAGAAGTGGAGTTCATGATCATGTTGTTGATGATAGATACATTGTTGTGAATATGGTTGATGGATATTTTTTTGGGAAAGAGGTGTTCTCTCAAAGATGGGGAGTATCATTCTCTTTGGGATCTTTACATCCATGACATGTACGGATTTGACATGATTTCGGATTTGGACTTGCTAGTCGTATACCAATCCCACATAGATTGTTACTATAGGAGAGTGAATTTTATATCTCCTATGGGTGACAACGATATTCATCATAGATAGTGTAATATCCAAGAGGGATAAGTATGGCCAATTAATTAGAAACTCGGAGATCTCATAACCCAAGATTCTAGTTTTTTTCGATAACAGAGATTTAAATCATGATTAATGTCCATTGTTAGTGAATAGGTTTCACGATGTGTTTCTTGAAGAAATATTGGGAATGAAATCTAATAGAGATGTGGAATTCACTATTGAAATCATAACGTGGGATAATCTAGTTTCTATTCCACCATACAGAATGGCACCGACATAGCTTCATGAGCTCAAGAATTGGATGGTGTATTTTAAGGATAAGGTATGTATCCGACCTAGTATGTCGCATTAGAGTTCACTAGTGTTGTTTTCATAGAAATATAATGGGTCTCTTTGATTTATTTTTTATTACCATATGTTCAACTGGATGAATGTAATGAACTGATATACTTTTCTGTGTATTGACAATGTATTTGACCAGTTATGGGTACCATGGGTTTTCTCCAGGATCAACATGAGATATGGGTATTCTCAACTGAGTGTTTGGACTTCTAATATACTAAGGAAAACTTTTATAATTCAATATGTCCTTCATATGTTCTTCGTAATTCTGTTTCAGTTGATGAACTCACAAGTAGTGTTTATGGTATCGATTAACAGAATAATCCATCATTACATTAATCAGTTTTACGTAGTATTTAAGGATGTCATATTAGTGTACTATTAGACTAATGATGATCATGCCCAACACCTTGACATCATCGTAAATACAATAAGATAGAATCACTTATAAACCAAGCATTCTAAGTTTTAGTTTTGGATTGAGCAGGTACACTTCTTGTGTCAGATCATATTAGAGGAAGGTGTGTGTATGGACCTAGAGAATGTAAATGTATTAGTATCTAGGGAGAATCCCAATAATTTTTTGATATCAATAGATTTATAGGGATGGTTTGATATTATCATAGATTCATCTAGGACTATTCATGGTTAGAAACACTACATACGAGCTTCAAAAAAAGGGATAATGTTTGAATGGTATGAAGCATATGAAAATTCCTTCCAGGATATGATGAATCATTTTAATTGGAACTGATCATGATACTACCTGAAAAAAGTTGTATGTATACAGGGTATTTTTACTCTTCTAGAATTGGAAATGAAGTAGTGTTGATGTAGAGAGATCGAGTTATGTCATATGGGAATAGAAAGTTTAGGACACTTGAATAGAACTAACCTATGCATGACCTCGAGTTACCAGTAGTTGTTTATTCCTTGAAGTGTTGGTGTCATTATTAGCAGGGTTAGAATAATACCATACATACATATCACAAGATATTGATGTATATCATTTTTGTCTCAAGAAAGGAATCTCTAGAAGTGGATATCGGTTGACAATATATAATCATTTGATTTTAAACTAGAATATACACCCAGAAATGGAAATAATGTGTCTAGCACATTGAGGAGGAAAACTCAGGCTCAGGTGGTTTAGGAGTCTAGGGTTGAGTGGAAGATTATGAATATGCTATCTGAGAATCCGGTGATGATTCTAGAGTTTAGATACGATGACCCTCATATATGCTTTAGTGGTGTATACAAATTTGAGATAGATTTGAGAAAGGCAGTATACTGATCTGGATAACCTGACTTTGAGGGAAATCCTTGAATGGGGGGAGTCATTTTCCGATTATATCATAGATGAGGAAGAGATCACTGATGTCAAGAATCGACTTATGTTTCTTACTATTATGCGAGAGGAGTTGATACTGGAATTGCATGCCTTGTAGTGGATGGTAAATCTAAGTGTGACCAAAATGTATAGTGACCCATGATGAAAGTTTTAATTTTCAGGCATTAAAAAGGAGATAACAGGTTTCATGACATGATGTTACACCTTTCAGCAGGTGAAGGTAAATCTCTAATGACCTATAGTTTTACTACAGCCATTGTCCATTCCTGCGTAATGGTGGGATGATGGGACAATGGACTTTGCGGTAGTTCTACTAAGGATTCCTTGGAAAAATTAATCTATTTGTGTGATTTTTTACCATCTAAAAGGTATCATATTCCATTCTTATATAGGAGACCTTCTCAGTAGAGGAGTTGGGAGACTTCTACATTTAGAAGATAGTCAGTTCACATAGGGTTCGATAGACAATTGTTTCAGGACAAGACTCACGTTTTACTTAATTTTTATGGAAAATATTACATAAGAAACATGGTATATAGTTTTTTCTGAGTAAAACATTCCACCCACATATAGATATGAAGATGGATCGTACTATTTATGTGATTGGGGATATTTTAAAAGAATTTTTCCAAGTCTTTGGTGGAACTTGGACGAAGAACGTAACATTTATTGAGTTCTCCTATAAGAATAGTTATCATTCTATCATATATATGAAAACATATGATGATATTTATGGTAGTCTATTTTGATCACTCCTATACTAGATGGAGGATGGTGAGTCAGAGTAGAAGGGACCGACTCTCATGAAAAAGATGCTATAGTTGGTTTAGTTGATTTGGTAAAGAATGGATACAGTTTAGAGTATTAAAAAGTCTTAAGATCACTGATGTTGATTACCCCTAGAGTTTACATAGGGTGATCATTTATTCCTTCAGGTTTCACCAGGAATGGGACACCACAGGATACAAAGATAGGGAAAGTTTCCACCCAGGTTCATTGGACCATTTGACATTGTGGAGAGAATCTGGAATGTGTCATACCGACCGACTCATCCACATAGGTAAAATTATATGCAGGATGTTTTCCATGTTTAAGAAATTCATAGGTATCACCCCGACCCTTTTAATGTGATCTTTGTGGATGATTTTGAGCTTGAGACTGATGTTTCCTTTGAGGATCATATGATACGTGTGTTATATCACTGTGAGAATGTGTATTGGGGAAATATCATATCGATAGTTCATGTATTTTGGTAGCATGGCTATGTTCAAGAGGAATCTTGAGAGGGAGAAGAAGATATGAGGGATCGTTTTCCCAACATTTTGACAAAGAATCTTATAGTTTCTTGTGAATACAGATCAAGGAAAATATTTTATAAGTGGGGAGATTCTAAAACATTGGCATTTTCTAGAGATATTTTGAGCTCATTTACATTTATTATTTTTTCCTTAGTAGATAACTTTTCATCACAGTTTTACATTGGGGTGTTTTGGGTTAAAATTTGAGAAAAATGGAAAAATGAGGATGGTGCACGGTTGGCACATGGTCTTCCCTAATCGCGCACCATGGATCAAAAAACCATGAAACCCTAGATATAAGTGTTCTACATGTCTAGCACATGATTTATCAAACCATATCCCCTCTTAAGAGAAACTATTCACACCCCCCCCCCCACTAGAAGAGGAACACATTCAGTTCATATGATAAGGGGAAATTGTGGGCCCTGAGTGCCAAATCGCACATACAGGACTTTAATCCACTAGATTTTATTAAAAAAATTCCTCAACACCCATCTAACGCCCATGAACTTCCTAGAATGACCCATAATCATTTTCTCTCCATTACAGAGCTTCTATTAGGGATTATATTCCATTTCAACCTCTATTATTCCTAATTCAATGCTTGGATTAAAGATCTTCACCCTCCTAATAAGTGAATCATATCCTATTTGGTTTCTCATTCCTCTTCCTATTTCTCACATTTGGAAAAGGTTTTTTCATCCAATTTTGATTATATATAGATATATTTTGTTATCTAGATCTTGCATTTTGCATTTATATTTATATTTTAGATATCTTGATTTAGCATTTATATTTGGGTCTCATTCTTCATCATTACTCCGCTAAAATTGGAGTTTTCTTAGGGAAAATAGATCATCATGAAATCATGGTAGGTGGTATATTATTGAAATGTCATAGTAGCTATATAAATTATGTGCATGTGATTTTAAAATGTATATGTTTTTATAAATTGTAATTCCTAAATAGAATTAATGAACATTATCAATTAATTAATTGAGGAATTGGGGATATGATTGAATAATGAAATAGTGGAATTCTGATAACTAAATTATTAATTAATTATTAGAGTATTTAATTGTGGAATTATGGATAATGCTTTGTGAGTTAATTATCATAATTTTGAATTGGAAACTAATTATAATTATTTGTTTACTTAATTACTGGAATATTTATAATGTTGAATTGGATAAATTATTTGATGAATTAAATATGGGAATATTTTTACTGTGAATTTGATTAATTAATTGTTGAATTAATTAACAGTTGTAATGAGATAAATTTATTGTTTAAATAATTAATTGAATCATGGAGATTAATTAATTGGTGAATTAATTAGTTATAATAATGTGATAAACTAATGTATGAATTAATAATGTTGTTGACGTAGTTAATTAATTATTGAATTAATTAATTGAATTTAGGAAACCAATTAATTGATGAATAAAATGGAGGTATTTTCTTGATTAATTAATTGTTTAATTAATTAATGTGGTTATTATGATTAATTAATTGATTAATTAATTAATATGATATACGTGAAACATGTGATACTTATGATATATATGACTAATTGAGAAAATGGGGTGTGGGATAGGGATTGTCACACAAAATAACCATGAGGTCCTAGACCGGATGTTCTAGGACCCAAGGCTTGAATGGAACTTATATGGGACATGAAATAATTCTCCAAATACCCTAGATGTGTGGGACCTAAATTGATGCTCCAAATACCCATGATTTGTTAGATATGGACTTATGATCCATATATTCATAGGGTCATAGACATGAAAATATACATCCCAAATATTGGCATTAGACTATGGTTCCAATTAATTATATCATGAAATCAAATTAAATTGATAATGAAATCCTATTTTTAAATGAATTGTAAATTGCGAGTGTGAAATGGTTTGGACTCTGGCACATGCCAAAGTAGGTATTGAGGTTTGGGTTTCCTCATGAACTCATGTGGGTTATGTGGTAAAATAATTAGTAAATGATAATATGATAATTTTTTTACTTGTGCATTGTAAATATTTCTTTATACAACAACATAATCATTTATTGACTAGATATTTCATTATACAACGTTGGGGGTGACCTACTGAGTTGTTCTCACAGCCTATATGGGTCACCTGATTGGTACCAAAAATAGATTTCATGTTTATAGCATAGGATATGGGAATGACCCTGTGTTAGATAGGTGATATTAGATATAGGTTGGATGAGGTAACTAGACATGATTCAAGTCTCGATTACAGGAGACGTCAGTATATTTATTTTGAATTTCCATTGAGATACTTGGAACTTATTTTATCATGGAATATCTACTGTTATGTTTTGATATTTTATTTCTAGGTTTACATCATCATGTGATACTTGTATTGTTATATTTATGGTTTTATGTTATTCAGTTATTATTACTTGTTTTACACTGGTGTATTACTTTAATAAAAGATGGATTTGTCTCCCCGTGATTGATATTATACCCTTACTTCTAGTCGGGAGCCTATGGAATATGGAGAGGAACACTTGAGGTCATATATAAAACTAGCTCGGGGAACTGGTGCGTGGAACTAAGTCTGTGATGTTAAATATAGGAACCAAACCATTAGGTTCAACCATACTAAATTGTTGAGGTCGTGAAATGTGCAACAATGAAAATAACATCACACTTAGTAATTTAATGCGTGTTTTTAAAAGTATCAGCAATTTAATAAATATAGTAGTCATATAAAACCCATTTCATATAATTTAATATTTATTATCACATGTTTTATCACTTTGTGTATGCATACTTCTAATGATCTAGTTTTGGAATCCTATCTCAGCCACTAAATTAATTCATTCACACCACATTAATGTGAAACTTTTTGAACAACCCATAAGTTTATATTACTGACCCAAAAAGAGAAGACAAATATCTAATACATTTCTGAATTAAACATGCGCATAAGGTACATAAACATTTCACATAAATAAATAGAGTAATATAAGATTTAAAATATGTACTTGAGTTTTCGTATGGTAACTTTTCATAACAATGAAAAAGACTCTATGTTGGTGGAAGTATGACCCTATGTCACTATACCTATAGGTTTTTTATGCAATAGAGAATTACATTCATGATAACACAAAAATATAATATTTACAAACTATATTATATAACTATTTTCATTCTCACAACTCAAAAAACAAACTTAGGTAAATGAATAATTAATATTATGAATAAACACCTAGAATTTAATCAAAGGTTATATATGATAGAATCAGTTTAAAAAATTCATCCCATTGGTGATGGCGCTATAGCGGTGGTTATAGTTCCAATTAAAATATTAAGCATCTCCAGTGGTTGATGCTTCGTGGATCTTGATAAGGTATTCCCCCATTGTCACCCATATTCTTCCATTTCCACCTCAAGTGGACTGTTCTAGGTATATGCTTCCATTGTCCCCAATTCCTATTGGACCGTCACTTACAGACATTCCAATTCCATATGCTTGTTCCTCCAAATCGGTGGTTCCATATAATAATCCCCCCAATCCCTACCAACCTGTATTCATCCATTATTAATGGAGTCAAAGTATACAGAATTGGTAGAAGGATGTACAAACCTATCATTATATAAGGATGAACTCGTGTTGTATTATAAGTATAACCACAGGTTTTTGGTCTCCAAATATGGATATTACTATATATAAGTAGTTATTTTCTATATCTTCATCGTATCTTTTGGTCTTTTTATACTCAAAATTTAGTCAATATTAAATCAAACATTCTTTTTCATTTATATATTCTGGATGTTTTATTTAATTCGGAATTGGTCTATAAAGGGACTTGTATGAGACCATAGTATATTCTGTTTTCTTATATTGTCCTTACATGTTTATCAGGGTAAGGATTAATCTCTAATAGTGGTATTGCTTCACCTCCCATGCCATTACAAATATTTTAAAAACCCATACTTTTCATAAAAACCTAATGGATGATTGAGGGCATTTTTTGTGTGTGGATGACCATGCTCTATGTATGGAACACATCATGGTAACCCAAACTTTTGATGATATTGATATGGATTCCCCTTTTCTATAAATAATTATTCTATGTGTGGGGAATGATATCTCATTCAATAAAAAGGTATTTTCATCCCATTATATAAGATTCTATTCTCTTTTCAGATCACAAGGGAATAAAGACCACTTGTCCATGAATTTGATGAAAGATTCTACTTTTATATTTCTTATATGTCCACCTATTTTATGTCTCATATGATTATTCCCGCTGTTGGGATTTACAATGGGTTATCTAGGTAGACCACTAATATGAACATGGTTTGGGAGTTTGAAGGTGTAAGGTTCAACAAGAGTTGGTATGATATTGATGAAGGCCTAAATCCTGACCAACTGGGTATGAATTTGGCTCCCTAGATAGAAATAGTGACTCAAAGGGTTGTTCTTCCTCCCATGAAGGAAATAAATTAGCATCAAGTCATTATAGAAGACCTGGAACTTGATGAACTAACACATATTCCCACTACCATCCTTAGGAATGCTTTTTTTTCTTGCATAGAGATTCCTACTCCTCCTTCAACAAAGGTTCCCCACTATGAAGAGCATCTCTTAATATATAGGGATTCTTATAGAAATATATTGGAAAACCAATTCTTATATACTAATATATCCATAATCCATGATTTTATTATTGATGATATAACCAATCCCCTTCTCTTCTCCCTAGGATTAATAATACCAAATCTCTCCCACCCACACCTAGTAGTATTGTTACCCATTGTATACTCAATTCAAAGGTTAATATCTCACTTTTTAAATCTAAAGATTCATAAGGTCCCCAAGAATATTCCCATAATTTATATAATATCGTCACATTTATAAAATACTAAGGAAATCCGTTCTATATATAAAATCAATAACCTTATTAATGTTTTCAAAAGCAATGATATCTCTTTCCTTTTGGTTTTAGATCCCAATCATAAATCTCCAACAATACAAAGATTTTATCAGAAACAAAATACGTTCAATATCCTACATATATTTCCATATAACTCATGTATTTTGATTTTCAAGATGGATAGGATTCATGTGGAATCTATTGCAGGTTACCCAATATAAATTACTATTAAGGGTATTTAACACAAAACATGTTTCATTATTTCCATCACTTTTTCCATATTTGAGGTTTCAAATAGAGAAGTACTCTAGAGAAATATATCCTATTTATTTTAGGATCTTCTTATAGGTTCATTAGGGTGTCTTTCAAAACTATATTAGAGTAGTCTAAAAATATAGGAAGTTCACCCTACATGAGTAGGGATATGGGATATTATCAATCATTTTTAGCTTCTAAAAATTATCTCAATCTAGGTTTCACTAGGGAGAAGTTAATATGGTTCAAAAAATAATGGTAGTGGGAGATTTTGGATATGGATTGATAGATTATTAGTTAAATTAAATGTCATATCTAAATTTTCCAAATTAAATTCCACATGTTTTCCTTGATCACTCTTGGGTTACTCAAATCTTTTTCTTCAAATCCAATCCATGGTGGTTAACTATAGAAACATTTTCTATGCTATTATATGGATGGATTTCTGTTGATTTAATGAGATTTTTCATTATTAATAGCCATACACTATACATGGATATCCATGGGTGATCCCTATAGGATAATATTTTAATAGTGAAATGGGATATCATCAGATGAAATAATATTTTTGTTTTTCATGACTTATGTATGGAGGGGCTCCATGATGAAATCAATCATCTTGACAATAGTTTGTAAGAACATTAGACTGATGGATATTTTTTATATCCTTACAAAAAATGTAATTTCTTCTAGGAGAAACTCTTTGACGATGAATGGGTATCTAAAGATAGATCATTATGAAAATGGTTGAGGGAGGGTAATATAAACATGGATTAATTCCATTATTATATTACATAAATTAAATTTTTTGGTAAATTTAATATGACCCTTGAGGACGGGTCCTTCTCGAGTGAAGTCATTATCACTTGGACTCTTTTATTCTCTCATTTTTCTAATATAATTTCAATATTGATACAAGTTATTAGAAGGGAATCCAATATATTGGATCCTAAAGAATCTATTTCCAAGAATATCCCTAGTTACATTATTGGAACAAATAATAACTCCATAGAATTTTATCCAAATGGGAAGGAGATTAAATAGGATATATATTGTATTAACCACCATAGTGCTCTAGGCTCAGATGGATTCCTATGCTCCTTTTACATAGATTCTTGGTATCAATTTAAAATTGGTGTCATTAATGATATTTTGGATTTCATTAAGGGAGGGAAAAGTCCTAGAATTGTCTTATCCATTATCTGTATTCTCTTCACAAAATTGAGTAAACTTAATGGTTTTATCCAATCATTGACCATCAGTCTCTGCAACATTTCTTATGAACTTCTTGCCACTATCATTAATAATAAGATATCTCAACACTTAGGCTCTCATCACATTGGATCTCAAATTTACTATGAACAATATGGCTTCATCAAATGTAAGAATATTCAATGTGTAATTATATTGGCTATGGAAATGATCTCTAACCACGATACAAGGGTTACATGTTCAAATATAATTATTAAAATTTATTATAAAAATACATTTGATTAGATTTAATGGAACTTCATTAAAAATGTTTTCAGGAACCATGGATACACTAACCATCTTTATGACCTTTGTTATGGGAAGGCTATTTGTCCTTTTCAAATCTGTCAGGGGTCTTCATGAATTCTATTCACTCTCTCTAAGCTTGTTCTTTATTTTCAAAGATTCTTCATGTAGGAACCTAAATAAAAGAATTTACAACAAATTTTTTTACCCTTTCAAAGGATGTTATGGTTTTAAGGGAAAATTGAATTTATCCTTTACTGATGACATGATCATTTTCATCAATGGTAAAATAAATTGCATAATTATCTTGAAGAAGATCCTAAATTCCTATAGTATTATAAGTCAGAAACACATAAATATCAATAACAACTGTGCTTAAATTTATAAATCCTACACTAGAAAAAATTTAAGGTGCATTGAAGAGTTGTTTAGTAGTACCAAAGGGAAATTTTATATAGATTGACATGTATCCTTGTGGTATAATAGAATAATTAGAATAAATATTTTATATGGAATTTAAAAAATAATTACTAGAAGAGTTCTCAACTGGAATAGAATATTTAAATTTTTTATTGGGGGTATCAGTTTAGCCAATAATTATCTGAGTTATATACCCACGCATATTTTATAATCATGCAGGGATCTAAATACTTTTCTAAAAAAATTTAACAAACTATGAATTATTACATCATATATTTTCATCAGGAAGGGAGTAACCATCTGGGAAGCTGGTATACAATTTATAAACCTATTCATAATGGATGATTAAATCATAGAAGCATTATAAATAAAATTACATTCATGCATGAAAAGATTCAATTGGAGTATTTTTCTAGTCTGTCACCATGGGCCAAATTAATTAGATAGAAATATGGTAATTATCTTGTGGGATGGTTTGAGTGTTCCGCTAGTTCTCACATTTTTCATGGACATCATGACACCATCAAACACATATACGAAAACACCTTGTGGATGATTGGTAGAAGATACATCACTTTATGGATTTATAATTACACTGGAACCCATCTTTACTTACATGGATTCCATGTCTTGGATCTCAACTTCAGGAATGCTACTAGATATTATTATCTCTTGAACATAGTTCCTAATGATGATAGAAAAATAAATAGAATAAAATCTAGATTTCTGATATTCCCAACTGCTATAAAATCACCCCTCCTCCTCAGGGGTCTTCACTTCCTCCTCCTTCTAAGAGTTAATCATTGTTCTATATCTACTGGTTTTATGGATGATATAGGTAGTTTGTGAGTTTCCTATAAATCTCTTAATTGGGGACTCAATCTGAGTACCGATGGATCATGTGTTTTGGGAGGTATGTATTTCTTGATGTGGTAGAAGCTCTATTATTCTTGAATTCAACGACTTCTATAGATAATTAACATCTATACAGGAAGAAACATATCCTATGAAAATTGACATAAATCATTTAAAGTCCCTTAATATCAATATTTCCTCAGTGGAATATTACTTTCCTTTTCTAGTTATATCTCAATTCTTGTCATTAGAGTATTTAATACATTATCAGAAATTTTTGGATTATTATACATCTAGATATTGATATCCACTGCATTTTTTGTGATGCGAATAAAGATACCAACCTTATAACACCCAAAAGAGACCATGGTATAAATATAAATCCTTACTTGAGTCTCGGATCCATAAATATGTACTATAATAATATCATTACAATGGATTCACTTTGAAACCACTTCTTTAACCCCCCTAAAACCCTCCTCCTCCACATTCCCATTCTATAGTTATCTAAAAATTTAATAAAAATTATTTTTTCAGACAGTTTATAAGAATGTTTAATATAAAATAATAATAAAAATTTACAAGAAAAGTATTTAACATTAGTAATAAATAGGAAATTTTTATTTTAAATTTAGGATTGTGAAATATAATTTCATAAATCCTAAAACCTAAAATTTATAAATAATATTAAAAACTATAAGAATAATAATTTTCTAAATAAATGATTTTTTGAAATTTGATGTCTAGCCTTATCCACTCAGCTCGAGTATACATCCATTACTTGGGGCACTATCAAATCTCAATGATTATTCGAATAAAAGTGTGTGAGTCATTGTAAGCATGGGGAGTTTCAGGTGGAACTACATAAATGACACCATCACCACAACAAATCACACATTATGCATAATTGATAATGTTAAATTTTATTAGTGCTAACAAAAATGATGATAAAAGGGTACCCTTTTCCACTATTTTTATATCGCTAAGAAAATTCCCCCATTTATCAGTTCTTTTTAAGCTCAGATTAAAGCTACACCTTTATCGTCACTTTTTTCTAGAACTGATAAAGGCCATACTATAATTTTTTTAATATATATATAATATTTATTTTAATGTAGGTATATATATATATGTAAATATAATATATAAATATTATTTATATAACATTTAATAAAAAATGAATGTTATTTTCATAACTTTTTATATATAAAATTATCAAATTTATATTAGTGAAAAAGTTTAATAGTTTATTTGTATACATGAATTAAAAAATTTGAATATAATTAAAACAATATAATATATTAATATTTTATTTAAACAATTATGTAATATATAAATATATAAACTTATTTAAATATATTTCTATATTGATATTAAATAATATTAAATATATATACATATGTATAATTGTATGAATGTATGTATATGAGTGTATATGTGTGTGTGAGTTTGTATGTGTGTGTGTTTAGATCTATATTTGTACATATGTATTTTTTTTCATGTGTACATGTATGTGTGTGTGCAAGTGTGTTTATTGATTTAATATAATATCTTCTTTTTTAACATCACTCCATTTTTTGTATTTTTTTGTTTAATCATTTTTAATATATATTTATTTTAATTTATTAATCCTAAATAAATAAATATATATATATATCTCCCGGTTTGTGTGTGTATTTAAATAAATTTGATTTAATTTAATTCGATTTAATTTCATTATATTTCATTTAATTCAATTTAATTTAATATTAACATTTTTTATAGTTATCATAATTCATTTTTAATGATTTTTTATTTATATAATTGATATAATCTATTTATTATTTTACCTTCATTATTTATTTTTATGTAATTCATGTAAATGTTATGAATTTTATTTTAAATATATTTAAAATTTATATAATTTATTTATAAAATTATTTTTTATATTATTTAATAATTTTAGAAATATACCTAATCATTTTGTAATATTTATTTACTATATATGTAATATTTCCAATAAATTTTTAATTTATATGAATAATATTTATCTATTTTTATTTATTATGTTTTGAAATTTATAATAGATTTGAAAAGTATATAAGTAATCTATTTAAATAATGTTCTTATAATTTTTTTAATTTAAATGGTTAATTAAAAAAATTATAAATACATATAAAATTTTAAAACAATTATATAATAAATTATAAATTAACAAATATATATTTAAATAATTATAAAATTATAATAAATATATTTGAATACTCAATGTGGCTGGAGTATGGGTCGGAGCCCAACCTACGCCATCAAAAATAATATAAAAAATTAAATTGAAAGTAGATGAGGATGAAGTGACAAAATAATGTGGAAAGAACACCATAAAAACATGAAAATCAAGAGAAACATGGCTTAAATATAGCTAGCATTCCTATTTCCCCTGTTCTGTGACCATAAAAACATCATGTGTATTTAGATCGGCCATCACCCCTATATCGTGGATTAAGAACCCTCCTCTATGTTTTAGTTATTGCATGTCATCTAATCAACAGCTTAAGGTTCAATGTTCTCATTCGGTGGGATGAGATCCTCATGAGACTGAGGATCTTGTTGACTAGCCATACCTGAACCCTCCTTCAGATCAGAGCTTCTCCATACATTGACAGTGTCAGTGCACATTCCATGGTCGTTACTGAAATTCCTCAAGTAAAATATACCTTCTATAATAACTTTTGAAAATGTAAAACAGAATTTGTGAGTTCTACATTTCATTCTAATGTACCTATATCAAGGGTTTCTTTATCCTAGTAGGATAAATTTTTGGATGATTGACTTGTCCACACTCTAGAGAGACTTTTGTATGCACTACCTAGGTTCATGTAATGGTTTCATTCATTTTAGGAAGTTAAACATCTTTTTTATGATTCCTTGGTTAATTTAGACACAACATCCTTCTTCTCAATAGATCACAATATTATCTTGGGACTTGGACTATTTTTTTCCAATGAAACATTAGCTTGTTTACTGATTGAATACCCATTAGAGTTCCACAGTTTGGTAGCCGAAATTTGTTATTTTGTAGGAGGCTTTATATTATCCTTGGTTCTATCAAGTCTCATTGGATTTGTATCAACATGGGAAATATAAATAATATCATTATGGAGATCCTCTATATCTAGAACCACAACATTACATGGAGATCTTTTACTAGCCCCATAAGTCTCATTTCCACCACATGAAGTTATCCGACCAGGGGTATCAGATGGTCTTTTCAGGGACTTATTATAGTGAATAATGTAAGATCCCTTAACTTACTTTTTACCCTTACTATTACTAGACCTCTTGAAGAGATCATCAAGCAGATCAGCTGGCTCCAAATCATTTTCATCCATAGATTCGTGACTCATCTATTATTTATTTATATCTTTTGAGTGTGTAACCCCTGAATCTACTTGATGAGGAACCATAGACTCACCACTCTCCCCCTGTATAAGATTCATGGGTTCCATACCACTAGATCCAAGGATTTTATTAACATTGGATTCTACATCTAGGCCAGCCTCATTCACATTAGCATCCAGTTTAAAATTATGAGTATCAACAAGATGTCCACCCCTCTTAAAGTATGTACATATGATCCCTTTATCATGGATAACAATAAAAACATTATATGATCTATCCACATTCCTAACACTATGATTATGTGGATCCTTCATAGAGTATACATGCACCTTGGGCTTAAACTTATAGGTGTAAATTTTATGACTATACTTCTTACTTTTTGAACAAGACATGTTCCTATGTATTTTCTTAGCATTATGTCAAATGAATTTTCATTTGAAACACATATTAGGTATTGTATTATACAAATATTTTTAAATATATTTATTATTAATTATAAATATAAATATATATATATATATAATTTTAAAATTATAATGAATTTATTTAAATGAAAAATATATATTTTATAATTATAATTATATATAATTACATATTAATAAATAAATAACTAAAAATATAATTATATATACAAATACATAAATATAAAAATATATTCATTTATAATAATAAATAAATATATAACTTGAGGGGATATGGGTGAAAATTGAGATCTTCTCTCTATATCTTCTCATGGAGACTTGGTTTACATGGTGAGGGGTTTCAATTCAGATTGATACATTGATATGTGGGGTGTTTTCATCTTCAATACGAAGCACGTGGAAGATGAAATTGATTTGAATAGGGATAATATGAATAATGGTGACCCTATTCCAAAAGTTTCTCACAAAAGAGAGGATTCTCAAACATCCAGGACTGATAAAGCTGAGAAGGGTAGATCATTATTCGACATAGTGTTTTTTAAAGAAAGATTAACAAAAATGGAACACGGCCCTTCATTGACATTGATCATGTGATTTTTCAAGAATGGATAATGGCCTATCAACATTCAATCATTACTTGAGGTACTCCTCTATTGCCTAACAGTCCATGTAAGATTGAGAGGCATCATCATCGTATATTTCTAATCCATGGTTTCTAGGATTGGATATTAACATCAATAAGTATTACAAATTTTGGGCGCAGTGGAAACCTGTGATGGTTCTTTCCCATCTTTTATTTTTTTCATCATCAATGATTAATCAGAAATTTATACAATAATAAACATCACGATCTATATAATTGAATTAAGGAATATAGATAGGGGATATAATTTCGATACTAAGAGAGTATCATCACAGATATTTTATCATTAATTTAAATAATTAAATATTTTACTTGATAAAATTCTTTCATCATTGATGGATCTGTCAATAGATCAATATTTTTCATCAAATCATTTTAGAAATTGATGTTTATTACCTTTATTAGTGATCCACATGTGTTCCAAAAATCATTTAACATCACCGTAGAAATCTTTTGGAGCTATAACAATAGATCCTAGCACTTTCATTGTCTATATTTGATCTCCTTGAGAACCACTTCTAATGAGTTCTCTTTGATCTCTCTTGACTTGAGAGTGGGAGGTAGAGGAAGATCACTCTCTGTTCTTAGGATAATTATTAGAGAAGATAACTCTATAAGTATTTATAGGATTCTCCAAATCCTTTTTACACAACCAAAACAAATGAATTGGATTATTTATAGAATAATATAATTTTTTTATATATCACTAGTGTTTAAATAAAAAAATTACAAAGGTTCCACCTATTATTTATTTAATCTCTACATTACTCCATGTCAAAAAATAATATTATTATAATTTCTCAACATGTTCTTATCATGTTAATTAAATTAAATATTATTTAATAAAATAATATTTAATATATATTATTTCTCATAGGACCATTAAACTTAGCCTTTCATTCCTCCATAATATTTATCAGGCCCTGAATAAAGACTATTTTTTTAAATAAATATCTCAGCATTATTCGACAATTAAACAATAAATATTATAATCACAAAATTTCAAATTAATATTTATATATGATCAATAATACATGAATAATTATTGACCCACATTCAGGAATATTATTTATTACTAATTTAAAATATTAAATAATAATATATTATTTAATTAAGATTCTGGATACACATACTATGTGACCCTCTAGGCCTCTTTCTCAGTGGCATTAAGCGAACCATCCTAATGTCCATGGTTATAATCTATCAACACATCAAGGAACTCATAGAGACAGAAAATAATGCTCAAATGACATGAATCCTCATACGAACACATACTGTGCAATATTATCCTTATTCATGATATCTCCAATCAAGAAGGTTTTATGTTAGTGCCATCAACCTATGTGCTTGATATCTCTTTCTTTGACATCCCAAAAATTGATGTTCCATATTGTACACCATGGAAATTGTTTAATATAGGCTATATAATTTCCATCAAAGGGACTAAGGTACCAACTTCTGTTAAAAATAGAATGTAAAAATTCATTCTTATATTATTCAACATTACAATATTACTAATGACACAACCAATGAATCCAACCCCACTGTGAACATATGTCATCACGGTTTTCATCAATACATCATTGTACATGACTCATATTACTAAATAATAATAATTTAAATGTATATGGACTAATACATATATTCAAAGATAGGAAATTCCAATGACACGTATAAATGTTGATTTCTAATAGGTTGGTCTCATTCTCATAATATCCTACAAGATATTACTAAGGGCCTACACCATGATTGGTTTCCTCAAATTCCACTGACTCTATGTCCCTAATAGTTTGTATCATTTTTGTCTCTCAAGTGAAATCATCCTGCTATAGAACATATATTGAGGAATTGTGTCATAGAACATTTGAGTTTTCATCATATACGGTAACTTCTTTGACCTTTTAGTGTGCCAACTAATTTTAGGACATTATCACATACTATGTCACATATTAGATAAATCATGATGTGATGAGGGGTATATTAATATTAAAAACCATAAATACAGGTTATCATAAAGTACAAAAAAGATGGTTATAGGGAACCAACTCCTACAGACTCCAACTTTTACAATATCAAACTATTAATAACCTTTATTATACTAGCTATCACATGATACCCATGCTTTTGTTTATATTGGACATTATTCAGTGGTTAAACAACGTTCTCTTCCATGTGAACTCCTCTTACATCAACTTCACACCTCTAATTAAAATCCATCAATAAGTGATACTTCTATAGTATGTTCTTTGTTTATTGGCATGACCCTAGATCTTGTTTAAGAGCCACCACTGTAGTATTATCACAATACTTATGATAGGGTCTTTATTTCAAGGTACCACATCAATCTCCTAGAAAGATATATGAATCCAAGTTGATTCCATGGATTAACATGACGAGACTATATACCCTAACTCTATTATAGAATCAACAAAAATTGGCTTCATGGAACTCTTCCATATCACAACTCCATTGTTGAGACCAAAAACATATCCAGGATATGAATTTAGATTATTCTAATTTGTCTCAAAACTAGAATCAGTACAACCCCTAATGACCATCCCATAATATTCTCCATATACTAAGAACATATCCTTAGTTCTTCTCAGATATATAAGGATATCCTTAATAGTATACCAATTTTGTTCTCTTGGATCTGTTTTTTATCAACCTAACATGCTCAATGCATATGAAACATCATGTCAAGTACATATTATGGAATTCATGATTGATTTTATCTCTGAAGCTTATGGAATCTTTCTCATTATCTCTTTCTCATGTTATGTCTCAGGGAACATTGTCTTAAAAATATGTAATCCATTTGACACTGGAAGCATTCTTCTCTTGGATTATTCAATACTAAATCTATTTATTATCTAGTCAATATATGTGCGTTGAATCACTTGAATCATTCTCTTGGATCTATCATGAATTATGTTGATTCCTTAAATATAGGCTGCTTCACCTAAGTCATTAATGGAGAAACACATGTTTAACCAGTCCATAAATGACTGTAAGACTGAAATGTCACTTCCAATAAGTAAAATGTCATCAACATGGACTACTATGATAATGGCCAAATTTCCACTATACCTTTTGTAAACACATGAATCAAATTCATTATTAATGAAACCAAATTTCTTTATAGATTTATTAAATTTAATGTTTTATGATCCAGATTCTTACATCAATCCATACATGGATCTTTACAACTTGAAAATATTTTTGGTATCACCTAGAGCCACAACCCCCTCTGGTTGTACCATATAGACTTATTCATAAAGGTTATCATTAAGGAATGAAATATTTACATCCATTTTCCAAATATCACAGTCATGATAAATTGTTCTAGAATCTAGAGTTATGATGGATTTAAATATGGAAACTAGTAAAAAGGATTCATCATAGCCAATTCCTTAATTTTTTATAAACCATTTTTCTACTTTCAATTCTTTATATATATTTAAATTACCATCCATGACCAGATTCTCATTCAATACCAATTTACATCATACAATATTAACATCAACTGACACATCGAACAAAACCCAAAATTGGTTCTAATACATAGAGTCCATTTTAGAATTAATGGTCAATTTCAATCTTGAATATTTTTAAACTATATGGCCTCCTTATAGGATAGAGGTTCATCAATGTAAACTAATAATGAGTCTCCATCATCATTGACCAGCAATCTATATCTCTCTAGTTCTCTTACCTCTCTTGTGATCCTACATAGAACTAATGTTTCAAGAACTAATTCACCCATGGGGACCAGTGGAATATGTTCCCATACCAACACCTATGTATCTTGAGCATCAACTTCATCAATGTAAACCTTTCACACACTATCCTTTTTCAATATGTTCTCCCTCTCGAGAAATATGTATAGTCAAACGATAGTAACATTCTTATCTGAGGGGTTTTTTGGGATGTATCTCTTTATGTACATGTTATTTCCTATAATTATAAACTTTATTCCCCAGGGTTATAGTTTCTTTCTTAAGAAGGACATAACAAATGTCTCATAACCCCATACATTTGTGTGCATGAAAATGGGTTTATTTTAACTCTATCATTGGAAGGTAATTCAATTTTACACATTAGTTGGTAAATAGTTTAATTAGTATTCCACAGTTACTAATGAATATAACCAAAAATATAATGAAATATATGCAAGATTCATCATTTACCATACCATGTATAACAAGGTATGGTTTCTCCTTTCACTAACACCATTCCACTGTGGTGTGTAAGTTGGGGTGAGTTTGAGATATAATACCAAACTAACAGGGAATGTCTATGAACTCTTAGTTTTGATGTTCATCACCTCCAACTGATCGAATCTTGTTTATCTTCCTACCATGTTTATTTTATACACCATTCATTAATTACTTTAATTTATCAAAGTACATTGACTTATACATCATCATGTAGACATAAATACATATACTTAGTTCATCCTTAAAATTTATGACGTATGAATACCCACCTATATCTTCTACTAGAAACATTAAACACACATCAGTCAATACTAATCCTAGAATCTATATTGCCTTTTCACCCTATCCACTGAGTTTTAGTTTAGACATTGTTTCTTATCAAGAAGCATGAAATATTTCAAGTGGTTTTAGCTCTGATGAGTCAAAATAACCATCTTGATAGTCCATTGTTAAACTAATCTCATTTACATAATCAATGTGGTGATTCCAAACATGGGTGTTATATGAGTCCTGTGAACATGATTCGTTATCAATTGTGAACACATGATTTTAACAATATAATAGATAAATATATTTATTTAAATTTTCCATACCATAACATATCTTATCATTATAAAATAAATAACATTTACTTCCAAAATTGAAAAGAAACCTACTTGTATCAAGGTATAAAAAAGAAATTTTGTTCTTAGTAACCATTGGTACATAACAAAATATTTTGAAACCAAAATCATTTTCACTAGAAATGAAAGGTTGTAGTCACCAATGTCAAGAGTAGGTAGCCTCACAACATAAAACTCTCTCCAATCCACAAATTCTCTAGAAATCATTCATAATATACTTGGTTATTATATTTGGATATAGATGTGATAACCACATGTTATATCTAATACCCAATGTGTATATATGAAAATATTACACTCGATAGCGAACAAACCTTTATCTTTCCCTAGTTTCTAGGTGTAGTTCCTCTTCTAGCAGCCTTTCATTCCACATGTAAAACATACATCCTCATTTTATTTTCCTTTCCTAAGGAACTTACTCTTATTGTAAGGATCGTTCTAAGGATATTTAGACAATTTATAGGTCTTGGGACCCTTTTTCATTTTCTTCCTTCTCCTATTCACTAGATGTATTGTGGGTTTATCATGCCACATGCCCTTGTCCACTTGGAGAATCAATGTAAGATGTTTTTAAATATTATTCTAATTATTACTAATGATGTAATTAATAATAAAATTTGATACAGTCTTGGGTAGTGATGAATGTATGAGATATGTACGCAACTCATCAAGGAATTTAATCCCTAAGATGTCTAACCATTAAATGTAGCCAATAAACTTGACTACATGAGGGCTACCTGGCACATACTCTCTATGATTCTTTGTGAATAAGGAATTTTAGATCTCATACCTCTCTTGTCTCACCTTGGCTTGATTGGGATACCAAAAGTGAGACATCATGTTATATGCATCCATGTCCTCATGTTGCATCAAAAGTTCATTAGACATAGATGATAGCATGAAACATGGGACATATATAGAATCTTTTAAATTTTTCACATAGAGAGATAACTCTTAATCAGTTTCCTCATTACCATGAGTATTAAGAAAAGGTTCTCCTAACACATACAATTTCCTGTCATGTCGAAGGATAATAAATATGATTCTTTTCCACACATGGAAATTTATGTCAGTGAGAAGGTTTTTCTTCTCAACTATGGATCACAATGACATGTTTGATGTCATTTTATTTTTGTTTCTGAAAATAAGACAACCATATTTTTTTTACTTTATATTATAATATTTTGAAAAATAAATAAATATTATATTTATTATCCTCTATATATTTTATTAAAATACAATATCCCCCACCTTTGGTTTTAGAATATCTTATTTATTGGACATCCTAGTAGTGAGGATCCATATTCCCTTTCTCATTACCCCAAATTTGGTTGGTCAAGAAACTAGAATGGTTTTAGGTAGCCATTCAAAATTCCATTTGCATTAACTCAGAGTTCCTTGATCCATTGAGTGGACTCCCCAATCCTCAAATCCATAAATTGGATTTCATCAACTATTACCTCTCAATTACACCACGTCCTTCTTTAGTGTTCAAACCCGGATGCGAATATAGTTATGTGAACCTAAAAGGTCATGTTATAATTCATCATTAATTGAAAGCAACCCAGTGACGCATAGTCAAAAACTTTTAATTGTGATTCGATTTTAACTAATGTAGAGGAAGGATACACTGAATTAATATATATAATTGAGGGATTTTATCCGTTTATGTATATATGTACAATTATTATCATTATTACATGATTTTTAATTTTAAGTGGATTTACATAGGTGATTAATCATGTCTTAGATAAAATTTGTGCATAAGACAATTTATTTGAGTTCTATATTGCATGATTGTTAATTTCATTAAATTATATGATTGTGACAAAACATCCATAATGAAATAACCATACATCTTCAATGAAATAAAATAATAATGTGTAATGATCATTAGCGTTTACTATTTTTTAGTTTATGTAGTGGTTGATAAACTGACCACTAACCTATGGGGAAAACGTATTGATCCAATTAAGGTTTGTGTTGAATATTTCTATATTTTCACTATTGTATCACTTTTGGATTGATTTTTTCTCACCTCCAAACATGAACTGCTTCCACTAGCTTTGGATCTATATACATTACATATTCATTTACTCACACATAGGTGAGGGAAAATGGATTATATTAAAGAAACCATGGAAACACAGGCCCTACCTAATATGATGTGAAAAGTCATACATGAAAAAAATTTAATTTAATAATAAATTAAATGAAACTAATCACATAAAAAGGTCTGGTCTATAATCATGATCATCAACATACATGTAATGAATTAATAATCTAGTTAAACTACCATTTATTTCTTAATGGTTCTTATTTATGATAATTTGTACTCAAATAAGTTAATTATAATCAATAATTAATCTATTCTTTTATTTTAATTCTCATTTGAATTTCCTTGAAATTCTCATCCATTATAATTTTAATCAATTTAAAAAAATTTGTCTAAAATTAATTTTTGTACATAAATGTACCATGGTTGCAATTCAATGAATACCCATATGATTCTAGACAACATGTATTATACTCGTATATTGTTTACTCTTGTGAAATATGGCATACATGACTTATCACATAGTTTGATGATGTGTACTATCAACTTAATGATTACAAAAATTACGTAATTTTCAATTCAAGTGTTATTCTTCAATTAAAGTAGAGTTACAATTGCAGTATGACTCATTTATGATATAAAAATCTAAAGAATATGCAGATATTAATTAAACACACACACACACACACACACATATATATATATCAAAGAGATATCACATGGAATTTCATATCAACTTAATGAACACATGAAACAAAATGTCGATAAGGATTACATAGTATAAAAAAAATTAAATCTGTGTAATTTGATATAAGTAAACAGTGTGTACATGTGAGCTACACGACATGTAAATCTCTTATAATGTATCTAGGGAACATACCTATGGACTTATCATGTAATTTATACCTCCAAAAAAATGTGTACATAGAGTGAATAAATGTCTACATTGTGTATTATCTCTAAGTTAGGTGGTCGCCAATCAGGTAGTCCATGTATTGAAATACATTCCCAAACTATGAATCAAGGAACTATGTATCATTTACATGGGTAAAAACTATATAATTTATCGAACTATGTGCTAGGATGGCCTAGTCATCACACATTTTAATAATTAACTATTGTTCACATAATCAATGCACATGGTTTGAGTAATTTCTGAATTAACTCCAGACACATTAAACAACAGAACATGGAATGTAACTCTAGTTACACGACATGTACTACTGTGTTTTATAAACAAAGTACCACTCCACATCCGAATAAGTACCTTGATTTAATTTTATTTAAAAAATTAATCATCTCAATTAGATCTATGAAAATGAAGGAGGAAGAAGCAGATCTCTCAATTTAGATTAATAGAATGATTAAAAATTCATTCAAAAACTAAATTAAAATGAACACATCAATCAATGATCTTAAAAATAATTTAATATAATTATGTGAATACTATGATACCACTTGCAGGTTCATGGAATAGTAGAATCATGTGATGGGTCATTCTAAACATTTCATTTTTCTATGATCAATGAACAATCCTATATTTACACAATGATTAACATCATGATCTATAGATTTCAATCAATGAATATAGATAATGGATAGAACACCAAAAAAATAGATATGATCATCACATATTATTTATAATTTATTTATTTAAATAAATAAATACCTTGATATAATTATTTCTTTATTAACGAATCTAATAATAGATCTACATTGTTTCATTGTTGCGTTGTTGGAATCAAATTAGATTCCCTTTAATGATAATCCACATGTGTTCCATAAATATTTGAAAATATAAGTATGAAACTATTTATGCAACCACATCATATCCTAGTTATTGTGTTTTCCACCATTGATCGCCTCGATAACGGCTCCAAAAGAATCCCCCTGGATCACTCTTGACTCTAGAGTAGGAGGTGGAGGAAGATCACTCTCTGTTCTTAGAAGAATTATTGGAAAAGGGAGCTCCCTACTTCTAGAGAGGATTCACTAAATTTGTGTTTCACATCCAAAATAAATCTATTGGATAATTGTTAAAAATAATATAATTAGTTTTATATATCACTAGGGTTAAACAAAAATTATATCAAAAGTTCCATTTACTATTTATTTAATCCTTACAAAGCTCCATGTCAAATAATAATATTATCATTATTATTTCTCGACATGAGCTTAAATTGTGAATTAAATTAAATATTGTTTAACAAAATAATATATAATATTAATTATTTCTCACTGGACCATTGAACATGGTCGTCCATTATTCCATAATATTTATCAGACCTTGAATAATGAATAATTATTTATTAAATAATTATCACTACATTATTCTCTAAAAAATATATAAATATTATATTCAATAAATAGAAAATAAAATTTTTATATGGGATCAAGGATACAAGATTAATTATTAAATCACATTAGACAATAATATTTATTCAACTTGTTAAATAATAAATAATATTATTATTTTTAACTGATATTTTGGATACATTAACTGTATGAACCTCTATGAGTCATTATGAGTCGAACTAGGAGAAGTAGTCCAAAATCTAAATTTTGAATCTAGAAATACCCCAAGGTACCCATAGAGAAAGGAGTTAATTCCTCAATGACATGATACTTCATAAAAATTATCACCGTGCAATATAATCAATTTATCCTGAAATTTTAATTCAAATAGGTTGCATGTGAGTTCCATCAACCTATCTACTAGATGTCTATTTCTTTTATTCCCAGAAATTGAACTTACCTGTTATAGAAAATGGTCATGGATTTATTTCATCTATATCATTTCCATAAATGTTTTTGATATATCATCTTCTATTAATGAAAAAAATTGAAAAATCCTTTCTCACATTATTCATTAATTAAATATTACATGTGGAGAACCCAACACATCCTTCCTTAACATGAACGTCAGTCGTCGAGAATTTCATAAATACATCAAAAGTATGCGAATAATAATAAAAAATAATAATAATCATAAATTCTAAGGACCAATACACATGTCTACAGTTAGAAACACCCAATGACACATATAAATGGGTATTTTCTACGGGCGTCTCATTATCATAATATCCTATTGGATATTACCAAGGGATTACCCCATGAGAAGGTGCCTCAATGTCTTATTAGTATAGTCCCCTGATATCCTATATCATTTTTGTCCATCAAATGATATTATCTAGCTATATAACATGTATTTAAGAATAGTTTCTTAACACTTATGGGTTATCATCATAATGGGGAACTACTATGACCTTTCATTGTGACATATATTTTTAGGATCTTATAATATACTATTTTACAATGAATAAAAATAATTATGTTATAAGGATTATATTAATATTAAAAAATATGAATACATATTATCATAATGTACAGATAATTTGGTTCTAGAGCTAAAACTCCAGCTGGTAAAGGATTATGTCACACCATTTTCCCTTTAGCTGATTTAAAATCTAGGGAATGTGGGTACCGAATAGTATCCCTAAAACATGGTACTCTTAGGATCCATTACTGATATCTGTTAATCAAATCCTCAAAAATCAAGAATATAACTTCCAATGTATGTTTTAAAATAAATTTATTAAGCTGGTTATTTTAGAACATTAATATCCTTGGGGACATTACCATAGTTGTGGGTATCCCTATCAAACATGACAAAGAAACTGAGAGAACAAGGTTTGGTCACTTTTTAAAGATACTCATTAAGGATTATATTTTTTCACCCCTTATTGATATCATCGTTCTGGTAGTCAATGAGTTCAGAACTGATTTCAAAATTACATCAGTGAAGCTTCCAATTTTTTTCAAAATGTGAAAACATTGGGAATATCATTGAAAACTATCACATGGGTCCAAAGTTCCCAAATTGTAAAATTATTGGTCACTTGATGCACCACTTTAAATTATATAAACCAATCAATGCACTGGATTCTTTTGTGAAAGTTGGAAAACCACTTTTAAGTGTCATATATTCTAGGATTTACTCTATCTAAGTATTCTAGGTTTCTGGAATTCATAACATTTTAAAATAGGGAAATCATTCCTTTACTACTATTGTGGCTAGAGGTTTTCCAGAATATCTATAATTAAAAGTTATAATTGTATTTATAATTATATATAAGTAATTATAAATATAAATATATTTATATAAATATATTTATGATTATATATAAATAACATTTAATTTATATTTATTTATAGTTATAATTATAAATGAATATATGTGTATATGTATTAATAATTATAAAATATATTAAATATATATTGATGTTGATGTTTGTTCATTGGGGTGTAAAGAGGATTCCATCAACCAGCCAGACTTTGAAAAGGTTAATCAGGATTCTATTGATTTCCAACTAATCATCGAGAGGCATTATCTTGCCTCCAATTTAAGAAAGGGGAAACCAAATGTGGATGAATCACATGCTCTTTAGACAAAGAATTCTATGATGTCTTGATTCCAAAGTTCTTGTCTACAAAAATTCCCAACTCCTCCTCTAACTTCTAATGGAGTGGTTAATCATGCTACATCCATTCGTGAATGAAGGAGGGTGAAAGGGGATGCATCAATTGACCATGGATGTTTCTTAACTCCACTAAACTCTGGTAAATAATTAATTAATTTTATTGACATATTGAATAGATCATGAATCAAGGAGGTATTTTATGTGGAATTACGCAGTGTTCACAAAGTGATCTGTGGTGATGAACAAGCCCCAACAGCGGAGAGTGTTCCATATCCCCTGAATGATCCCACACCATGGAATGGTATTGATGATCCCTAAGAGGATTATGGGACCATGAAATAACCCAAAACATGGCAGAGAGGACACCATCCAAGAGGCCAAGGTGGTGTTTGATCCCATAGATGATTTTTTCTTTTCCTCCGGAGTAGATGTTTGCTTTGAGTTTGGTGGTTGTTGTATGCTGTATTATCCTCCTATACCCTTCTATTACCTTAGTTTCAATAAATTTTGGGACCATAAATATAATAAATGGTTCACAGCATCTGGTAAAATAAATTTATTTAATTATATTTATTATATTATTAAAATCAGATCTTTATCAGTGCTGATAAAACATATATTTATCAGTGCGATAATTTTGTCCCCACAAAAGATACATTTCATTTATGCATTTTTAGCACTGATAAAACCACTAGTTATTACTGATTTATTGAAATTGTTGATAAAAAACATACATGATATTTAAATACTACCATAAAAGAGTCCTTATCCCTCATGAAATTCAAGATCACATAAAATCGAATTGATGCTACCTCTCTACATCAAATATCTTCTACCTCCCTTCATAAATTTTCTCAACGAATCGATCCTCTCAAAAGATAAGGTATGTGCCAATTTATTTTGTTAGTTCTTGAAGATACAATTCTCACCACATGTAAACCACCCTACTCCCATCACAAAAAGATCACCATATATTTCATAAAAAATCCATTGTTACTGATCAAAACCAACCCATCACATTCCAAACCATAAACCTAATATGATTCTCATTACACTGTATCCCATCACATGAAAAATAATAGATCAAACCTTATTTTTCCAAACCCTTTGTAAATGTCTGGAATATCCAACTGAAACACTATCTATTTATCTAAACTTGATATATTCACTCATGTAGGCACCACAAGAACGTTCTGAAATACCCATCGAAGTCTCAAATTGTTATTGGGTTCTTTATGCTTCACCAGTTATCATTTTTTTCATTTGTTGATATCTTGAAACATTTTTTATGATGGTTGTTCATTTTTTGGGATTTCATACTTATCACAATCTCCCCACTACACATTTCCAACCACTACATAATCAGGGTCATTTGGAGTGAATCCCAGAGAGCATGGGCCATTTTTTGAAATTTTCTGCACTACCCATTATGCATATTGTATTCTATGTTTTCATAAATTATTTCTTATATAAATGATCATATTGATGATTATTAATAATAAAAAAATAGTTTTTTCATGTTTAAATAAATATTTTTTTAAACTTAATTTATTAATAATTACTTTTATAACATCGATATAATTTATAAGTGACAATAAAAAATAATTATTAATATTTTTTATTATTTTAATGAATGAAATTATAAATAATTTAAATATAATTTTGATTATAGATTACCATGATTGTAAATTATTCTGATTATCTGTAATTAATAATTTATATAAATATTTTGTAAATACTTTTCAATAATTAATTATATTGAATCATTAGTTTTGAATATCCTTAATTAATAATTTTAAATTAATAAATAGTAAAATTAATTTCTATGTTATTCATAAATAATTTTGATTATGATAATTTTGTAGAACAGGAGTGAACCCCATCAGTCCCTCTGAGTGACTGCATCTTCCAAGATCATTCGATAATCCTTAACTTATACTCTTATGTATTGAATCATCTAAACATGAGGCAGGATTTAATGAAATCGAAGGATCGAGATAGATATGAATCGGTTTGTCCTGAATGAATTGTGGGATATGTATGTGGATCTTTTTCCGTTATTAAACATAATACTATATAATGGTTTATCAATAAGGGAACTGTCACACATGTCTTGACATTTAATAGAGCTATTTCAGAATGGATTGAGATGTGTAGACACAACTTCATCACACATAATTATATGTCTAAAGGTATGAACCCTTGTAAGGTCTTAGATCTAATTTGTATACTCTCTTAATATTGGGGTTTTGATAATTAAAAATGTATCTAGATAGTAAATGTATTTTCTTCTTCTTATTTTCCCCTCAATTGAGTTGAAAGGAAGAGCATGGAGTTTTGGTACATTCAAACATATTCCAAGAATTCTAAAAATATTAAATTGGTCTTTGAATTTTAACATAAATGATTTTAAGTAATTTTGTGCTCAAGTTTGGGTAAAGATATATGGATTGAACTGGTTCCTGTGGAAAACTGAGATCTTGTTTGACATTGCCTCTACTGTTGGAGTTCCAATTATGATGGATACTACAAATGAAATTGGTTTTCTATGGGAACTTTTCTCGAATTCTAGTAGAGATTGACCTATATTCTACTCTTTTTGACAAAGTTGAGCTATCCAAGACATAGGATGAAGTCATCTTGACTATTTAATATGAAAATAATCTCTATTTTCCACCTTGTGGCTCCACGGGTATGTTTAGTAGTAGATGATTCCATGTTTCAAATAGAAAATGTTATGATTTTGGATGAGGAAGAATTATGTTGGAAATAGTTTGTGGAGTTTGAGTCATGGTCCAATATTTGTTATTCCTCTGAGAATATTGGCCCTACTATAGTATCATGTTAGTGGGGTGTCAATAAATGTGAATATTAGAGGAAGGTATCTTCAGATGATAGTGAAAAAGGACAAGGGCCTAATATAGGGTTGGCTGGGAAATTAAATATGGATGCAGGTTCTATTCCAGATTTGGAAGATGTTGTTCATCCTATTTATCAAGAGTGAGACTACATGGCTTATAATATATTTAGTATATTGAGGAATGACTTGGGACTACATGTCACTTGAAGCCATGTTTGACTAGAGGTGGATAATGAGTATTCTTCCTCTGTTCTGAATCCCTACCCTTTTGAGACCTCCAATAGCGATACTAGTTGTGGTGTTAACCAGGAAGATGTAATAAGAATGTGGTTGAGGGAAGTTCAAAGGCCCTTCAAGCCTCCTCCTATATGGAGGTAGTACTTAAATGAAATGGTAAGACTGGAGGTGATGGTACCTATAAGATTGAGATAATTTTTGTATATTGGTTATGCTTGAGGAGAGAGTTCCTAACCATTAAGATGGGAAATCACTTTGATATCTTAGGGAATGAAGTGCCTAGATAGAATGAAGATCTGGTAGAGAACACCATTGAAGAGTAGGGCTTACCAAGGGGAGAGTCTAGTGATGATTCATCTGGTCTATTCTAAGGAGATAGTGCACATGATTTTCATGATAGAGACTTTTGAAACCTGAGGAGGAGGAAGGGTACAAAAGGTTGTAAGAAAGGAAAGAAATATTACTCTTATTTACCAAATCCAATGGAGTTTCACTAATCCTAAAAATATAAATCCATGATGATGGAAGTTAATATCTATATTTCTAAAATTTGTATTCAGGTAGATGATGTGTATGGAGGGGCTTCCCCTCTTATGGGCTATATGTGGGAGACCATCGACAAGGTTTTTCAACCTTTGGAGGTCCTCTGTAATATGAATATGTTATGGAAGAAGAATTCATGTGGATATATGTCTCATTTGAGGATACTGAGAAGCTGATATGATGGCACATAATTATAGATATTAACTATGAACTAAGTGATTGGATCAACAAGAAGAACTATATTTTAGTAAGAAGCTTCAAAGGATGGAAGATCAACCATGAAGAGTATGTGCATGCATGGGAAAAGATGGCGTTTCGTTTTTAAGACCGTATAAAGGATGATATAGAAGTTTTTTTATCATCTATCTCTTAGAAAATTATTAGGTATTATAATGACAATATGATAATGTTATCTTTTAAAAATTTTGTGTTTTACTTTAGATCATGGTTCGGGTGAACTTGGGTTTCTCAATTTTCCCAAGAAAGTTTTTTTGGTAATAAAAATTTAAAATTCAATATAAGTATAAATTTTTTGGAACTATTTAAATCTCATTAATTACTTAGTCCTTAAGAAAATATAACATTACATAGTTATGGGGATTAATTAACTCATTTTGTGAAATACTTAGATTCAATTTTATATTAGAAGTATTCATTTTATATAAACAATATTATGTATACATCCAAGGAGAATGATATATTAACATGAGAAATGATCATCTTATCATTAGAGATGTTGGATTAAAATTTTATGACATAGAAGAAGTATTCCTTTAGTAGATAAGGGTGGGTGACAACTCTAAAATAAAGGCTGGGTATGGAATTTATCCCAACATATTTCTTAAGTATTTTTCAATATAACAATTTAAGAGTTATTCAAAATCATAAATTATCCATTTTTATTGGATAAAAATAATTAATTTAACTTATTGATATCTCAAAACCTGAAGAGTTGGTGAAATTGAAGGTACAATTTAATAAACTAGTGTATATAATATTTATTTACCTTTTATTTTTAATTATAAAATACAAATGTTTTTTTCCTTAATGTTTGACAATATCCCGGTGTCACATATTACCGAAGTCAGAATTTATTGATGATAATTACAAATATAAAATTTTCATCACATTGATAATATTTTTTATTTTTTAATGTATAATGGATGGTTTCTAAGAATAATATCTCATGTGGATATACTAAATTGAGGGAAAGATAATGTGGGAGAGAAATGAAGGATATTTGAAATCACTATATAAATTATGTGTCCTAATCATGTGTGAAACCCATCTAGTCATTGCTATTTATTTATTATGAATCGTTATTTTAATTTTTTTTTGAGATTTTGATAATTTATTGTCTATGATATTAATTTTTTGGGAATCAAGAAATGAGAAAATAGTTATATAATGGTTAGTAATAACTATCACCCAACCATGTGAAAATGGAAAAGCTATAACTAGTTTTATTTTCATAACTGACAAATATTTTTTTACAACATTTCAATTTTTCTGAGAAACAATAAACCAAATTTTGATCTTGACGGTGACCCACATGGTTGGTTCATGGTTTTACAAATATTGTCACCAAAATCATTCCTTACACAATTCACATAAAAATGAAAATTTACTTTAATAACCCTGTTGATTTTTAACATTATTTCTCCCTTATTCTACTCATTTGTGAGAAAACATTTCCCTTGAGTTTTGGGCCTTCTTTTCCCTTTCCTTCATATTGTTTTCCTTTTAGAATTGTTTTATTTTCTATAGGTGAGGATTATTTTCTCTTGAATTTATCATATTCTATTCCTATCATACCATGTTCTTTTTCATATGGATTTCAAAAACATAGATGGTTGTTGTGGTATAATTTAGTGTTATGTATGAGTCAATAATAAAATTTCATAATGGTATAGGCTTAGGGATATACCTTTTACTAATATCTATTTGTGTTAGATGTCAGTGATTAGGTTTATATCATTTTGAGTTAGGTGTATCTTTTTAATTGTAAATTCCCTTAGCATACATTATGTTCTTAAATTTTCATTTTTGTTCCTTTATTATGATTCAATTATGTTGTTGAGTGTTGATGATTTTTTTGATGATTTTTTTCATATATTGTTTTAAAAAGGTTGTTTTCACATGGTTAAATGGGTTGATATTTTTACATTATGGGAATGATTGTTTTCCTAGATAGTCAAATAGTGATTCCATGATAGTATATTGGGTCATATATTCCAGTTAGTGTTCTTATAATGAGTCCATGTTTCCATAGACTCATAGTTCCATGCACATGATGCAAATATGATTTGTGACTGAGATGTTTGACTAGTAATTTACCATTTCATTATTTTTTCTGGATGTTATATATACCATGTTTCCATATTGATTATAAGTAATTTATTTTTTTAAACCATATTTAGAACATGGTCCCTTTTAATGGAAGCCAAACGATTTTTGGATATTTTTTAAATAAATAGTTTTTAAAACTCTATTTTTATACTAGAATTAGTGGTTTTCATACTGAAATAAATTATATAGATTCATTTTAGTATCTAACTAGGAGTTTTCTCATACCTTGTATATACCCGTGTGGTATATATGGCCATATTTTTGTAGAATACATGTAAAATAATGGTTTCTGTTTTTACTTTGGTTTCCTTTCTCGATGATAATTGTACATCTTTTATATTGTAGTGGTGGTGGTGACCATGTGTCACAATGAAATTAGCAACATGTGGTGAATCTTGGGACCCCTAGTGTTTTTTCAGTTATTTTGGATCATCCATTTCAACCATGAATTTTTTTTTTATCTTTTTCCTATGTAAATTTTTACTTGTGTTTTTACATGATTTTTATATGTTATTCGACAAATTTCAATGTTTATGAAATTTTTGTTTATATTAGAATATTTTAAATTGATTATTTACATATGTGGGAATATAAATGATGGATGAATCATGTAGGATTTTTGGAAATAATATACGTGATTGATATATTTATTTTGAGGGTGAAAACTTCCCAAAGATCATTTTTTATATCACGGTTCTTTTCAATAGCCCATGGTGATCGGGAACATGATTCTGACCATATGGAGATCCATATTGATTGATGTGTTAGTTAAAGTAAGAAAATTTATTTATAAAATGGTATCATAACTAGGTTTTGGTTGGGTAAGTAAAAGTATAATAGAGATAGGACTGCCAAATATCAAGAGGTATGTGTGGGTAGCTACTAACCAGATCTTATTTCTATCAAAATTATTATTAAAAATGATCTTAAGAGTTGTGTCTTATATTTCATATCTATTTTGAATTGATTTAATTATCTTTTGTATTGTTTAAAATTTATTATTTATTTTGGGAAATTCCCCCATATTGTTTTGGGAAATTTTGAAATTTTTTAGTGAAATAGGGATGGGAACCCCAGACACATCGTTAATGATAAATGTTAAGAGAAATTAGGAATTAATTATGAATCTAGGTATAGAAATTATAAAATTTTAACATTCACAGTTGAAAAAATCATTCCCCAAATGAATTTCCAAATCATTCATAGTGAGGAAATGCTTTAATTTTCATCTTTTTCATTACCTTTGGTGTTTTTAATTACATTATTTGATGATATTAGTAGTTAAAGTGTTCTTTAATTATTATTTTTGGATAAAATTTATTATTTTGGAATCGAAATTTTCTATTAATTTAATTTTATTTGTTGTATTTTATTGATCATGTCTCTAAAAAGGTCACATGGGAACTGGATAGAGGGAGATATATGACATGAACTATAGACTAACTCTATAAAAAACCTTATATAATTGAATCAATAATATAGCCATTAAAATCAATTGTACAGGAGGGTGTAGTATAGAGAAAATTAATGTTAAATCATGAATTATATTTCACAAAAGAAAATCCACAAGTATTTCGTGTTGATAAAGGTCATCATGATCCCGACGAGTAGATGGAGAAGATAAAATATATTCTCAATTTTATCAACAACACAAATTTGTCTAAATTTATATTCTCTACTTATATATATAAGGTCCCATCTATATATAATGAGTCTATAGTATAAGCCAAGATATATGAGGATCTCTCCAGTAGAGTATTAAATCCACTTCAATCTGGTCATTTCTTCTTCCTTGTTGTTTACATACCATAATAGGTGAGTTCCACAGTATTCAATCCCATAAGAAATGGTTCCTAAAATTTTCATTTATGTACATAATGTTTTAGATATTATTTTATTCAAATTGATAGCCACCTATAATCCTTGAAGATATGTTATTTTTGTAATCATGAACATCTAAAATTATGATTTCATGAGATTTGAAAATTAATCACACGATTTCACTTCACATCAACCAAATAATATATCATATATATCATAATATCATAATATAGGTAAGAATTTATTCTTATCATAGGTTTATTTTCATCTGAGCATGGTTAGTTATTTATCATCATTCCCACCATATAATATTTTTAGTTGTCTCCTATTATAGTTCTCAATATTATCCAAATCGAATCATAAATCTACATTGTGTTTTAATAATAATATGATATTATCTTAATTAAATATAGTTTTAGTGTATTTGTTTTTTTCTAATACCTAATTGTTTTGGAGCCTTGGGATAGAGGATGACATTTGAGATCTCATTATTCCAAGGTGTATTATTTTTTAGTTATATCTTGCTAATCTGATGATGGTTCTATTCATAACCTGATTTCAATTCATGTTGTATTGAATTAGAATTTTTATATTTTATACATATTATATTTATTAAATGTATAAATTTGTTAAATGGAATTGATCTATATGGTGATTAGGGTAATACATTGAATGTGTTTTTACTTGATCAAAATTAATATATCCTTCCATAGAGGGTTACTATTAAATTTTAGACAATATGATTATAAGGATTCCCACTAATATATTATTTGAATAGAATAAAAGTTATAGTGGATAATGTATATGATCAATATATAATGGTTGACAGCTAATATGGGTTTTTTCTGAGTAATTAAACTTCTTTTGTTTACGTTTTTCTATTAATTATTTTATTGGGTGTCTTTTTGTTTTATAGGTATTTGGTTTTTCTCATATGTTTTAGTGGACATGCTTCTGATTCACATTTTTTTATTTTCATTAATTTTGGTTTGGCGGGCCATATATTATTTCATTATTTAAGAGGTTCTTTATGTATTACCTTCTGTTCCACCACCCATATCACATTTGAAGATACCTTATTTTTATGATATATCATTGGTCTATGTTACAAACAATTAAATATAAGGGGTGAGAGATTCTTGATGGGATATACCTGAGAAGTCTTAGGTTTGAAATCCATCCCCGATGATTTCGTTGCATAATGTTCAGTTTGTAGGAGATGATTTGGTTTTTTATGCCACATAATAATATTATTCCTAAATATTTACTAAAAAAATATCAGAAATGAATATGTTATTCTATTTATGTGTTTCTTCCATGAGGGATTGTTTATACATGTCATTTTTCATGATTTCAATTATCAATTGATAGTCCTGCTTTTCCTATTCCTCCAAAGATAGTGTTCTGAAGATGGTGAGGTTGTTTTGGGAGTCATACACATGTCTAAAATACACATAAATGTAGGTATATAGACATATGTTAAGTCCATATCTCTAAATTTTATTAAGGGTTCCAATGATATGTTTGGTTAGTTCATATTTGTTCTTATTTTTTTAGGGTTTTTTGAGTGGTATTTTTGTGTTTGTGTGTTTATTATTTAGGGAGTTACTTAACACTACTACAATATAGCATGAGAGTTAAAATAATTTATCGGGGAATATTTTAGAAACTATATATGCTTTTGTGTTTTTTATTGTAATAAATCAATGATCTATTATAATATGGATGTATTTCATGGTTATTCACTAGTATTAGTTTCTTTTTCTTTTTTGGTGATGGACATAGAATGTCTATGGTGTTTCTTTAGAGGAATAGTGACATGATTGTGCGATTAGGTATCTATGAAAACATCGAGGCTATCTTGATACTAGAGTTCCTAGTCATCATAGTGAATTGGGTATCTATTCCTGACATGGATTTTAATTATTTTCGGTTCAGGTTTTATTGCATATTTTACTATAAGGTTTTTTCATGATGTATTGGTTTCCACCACTCTCCCTCCATAATTAATAATTCATACTAAAAATTAAATTATTCCTTTTTAAAAAATCAATTTTATAATGTATATTTTTTTGTTATTGAGTGAGAAAAGGATAAATTAAATGTAAATTTTTGGGATCAATTATTTTTTTGTGGTATTTTTGTAATTCCAGAATTATATAGAATAAAAAAGTATTAATTAATTTTTTTTAAAAAATTGATTATCTTTTTATAACTCATATAAATTATTCTTCAAGTGACAAAATATTTTATTTTCCCCATCAATTTAAAAGAAATAAATATAATTAATGTATAATTTCTATTTAAATAAACCAATTAAGAAATATATGTTCGCAACAATTGACCTATTTTATATGTTCTTTGAATAAAAATTTCCAAGAGACGTTTAATTTCTTAAATCCTAAAAACTATAGAAACATATTCCTCCATATAAATTTTTTTAACTCAAATATAACCCTTTCACATAAGTAAATATTTATTTCTAAAATACTCGCTTTATAATAATGTAAATTTTTAAAGAACCACTTTATTCCAATAACATTGTGTACATCTAGTATTTTCATGGCCTCCCATGTTTTATTATTTTAAAATATATGATGTTATTTATTTACAACATTTACCCATGATTCTTTTTTTCTTTTTCCTAAAATTAATATTTCTCTACATGTGATCATAGGGAAACTCTCTCAATAATTTTTCTTAAACTAATATAACTAGTTTTTTTTATGTATAATATTGTACTCATCCACATTTTCTATTTTACATTAATTACGACCATCAATATATATTTTATAAATTTACACTTCCTCTTATGTGACAATTTTATATCTATTTTATTGAGAGACATGTCATTGATTTTTAAATTCCACATCATTTTTTACATTCATGAGTTTTATTAGATTGATATTTCATTGGTTGATTTAGAAATTAAAAATTCATAATATTTTAAAACATATTTTTTAAAATATTTTAATGTTTTTATTGAAATATTTATAATACTTTATCATTATAAAATATCCATGAAACATTCCATCATTTGTAGCATCGAAAGGATTCCCATGAGTATTGTTTTTGTTTTTAATAAATCACTTAGTATGAAAAAATATAAAAAAATTTTGATTTGATTTTACTCTATGTATACTTTATAAATTCAACCTACATACATTGACAAATTAGAACATATTTTTGAATATATAAAACATATTACATTACCTATTTATAATAATGTATTTATATTCTACATCCAATACATAAATTATTTTCTATAGTATTTGGTATTTTTTAATTTTCCCACTAGTACATTTTAATGTCCTAAAAATGAGAATTTAGGTATTTTTACATGTTTATCAATGTAATTATAATCATAAATTAATTTAAATATTGTCCCATTTGGTGTCATATAATAAAAAACATTTCTGTGAATAAGATGAATAACATTTCAAACTTTTTGTTTCTTGGAATTATAATGTATTCTTATTAGTTTCCACAAATAAAAGATGTGATGTTATTATCTCATTGACACTTCAAACTCGTATAAAAATTATATATTTTATTGTCGAGTGTTTCTATATATTTTTATATTCTATATCTCCCAAAAATTTATTCCATAATATATGTTTCACATGAATAATTTAACAACCCCATCTCTAGTTACTACAAACTAGTGTCTACTTTATTACCTTGGAAATGATACTGGGGTTGTAATACCAATGTATTGATCAGTTTATCAGTATTATAAAATTGAATAAATAATCTATACCCATTCTAAATTGGGAATAAAATATTAACATAAAAAATTGAATATTCTGCATCTTTAAAACACATTAAAAATTTTCTTCTTTATAACAAGGTAAAATGAATTGAAATAAGTGAGGGATAAATTTCTCATTAAGGGTTATGTAATAAGAAGTAATCATAAGTAAAAAAGGTCTAATAGATATTGAATTGAAAATAACTAAAACACATTACATTTAGTCAATAACTTCAGCACAAAATGCATCCATGAATAATAACAATGTAACAATCTCATGGATAATTAAAAATAAATTTTCAGTGTAGGAAATTCATATTGTTTCACATTATGATATCAGATATGATGATATATCTACCTTCAATACCATGGAACAAAGAATTTTTAAAACAAGAGCTAAATTCCCATTTAATATTGATGAATGATTTATCTCATGAGACCAATCGATACATCGTGGTACTATATAATTATGGTTCCCATCTATAACTGCAGGTCGAATTAATTCCTCATACATAAAATTAATAATTTAATTCATGAAAAATATTCCTTATAAAAAAATATCAATATTGATTAAAGAATACAATATATCAATATTTCCCAAATTAATCAAATAATTATCAATATAAAACACCATATATTGAAATGGTATATGATTCACAAAATAACAATATACATGATGGATATTTAAATGACATATAATATTAAATTAATAAAATAAATTTAATGTTTCAAGATAATGTTAATTCCTATGAGATTAATCAATAGATGAGAGATGACTATCAAAATGGTATGTTTTTTAATAAAATTGATTCTTTTAAATAATATATGATAAAATAAATGAAACATTTAAAATTATGTTCTCATTAAATATTTTTCTTTTTAAAACAATTTGAAAATTATAGACAAATTTAAAGTGTGTAAAATATTTAAGGCAATTGGAATGTTTGATAATGTTGTATAAGTCAAAATAACATTTTGTTTGACTTTCTGGTAATGATTGTCGAAAAAGTATCATTTGAAAAAATAATTACAAAGATAAATTTTATAACATGTAAAAAAGTAAAATACAACCTAAAATATCCTTCATAAATAATTTTAGTAAATAAATAATATTTTCATAATTTCTTTTTAAAAAATATCAACATGGAAGAAAAATTTACCAAATCAAGATGTGAAACAAGATTGATTTGTATTTTAAACATTTATCTCGAAAGATTAACATTATTTGAATTATTAATCATCATGTAGAAAATATATTCATGTCATATAATGAAAAGTGTAATTATATAAACCACATAAAATTAAATTGGTTCGTATCACTAAATATGTCTCTATGGTGTGGAAATTGGGATAATATCCATTACAATGACCATATAGTTTAATTCCGAATTTATCAATGAATTAATTATGTGATTTTTGTTAATATGTTTTCATATATTTTATTTTATTTCGTGTATCAAATTTTTTTATTACATGTTGATGATTTCTATTTTTTGAATATTACAAAATCCTCTTATTATTTCTTGTAAAAATTAGTACTAACTAGATCTCTATGATTTTTTAATAACATGAGCTACGATGATAAAAAAAAATTAGATATTATTTATTTTTAAATATAATAAGTATATATTAATTTTATTCAACTATGTTTAAGCCCAATTATCTCTCTAGTATTTTCCCATTTTGATTCGAACATACTACTTGATTTTGGTTTGAAGAAAATTTTTTGATTTAAAATGATTCATAGTTTTCTTTTGTTCCTTATTTATGAAATGAGATATATATACTGGAATATCAAAAAGATTAATCTCTTGGATATAAAAAATATTTTTTAATTAATTCCTTAAAAAAATATAAGTACAAATTTTTGATTTAAGTTGTTTAAAATTTTCCAGAAGTTCATGGAACATTTCTAGATTTCTATAATTTTTAGAATTCAATTTTTTTGTTATTTTAATAGTATCTATTTCGATTCACATTATAATAATGATACATTTATCATGTTAGAAATATGATAAATTTTTCTACATTTAATTCCACTATGTAGATTTTAAAATTTATTTTTGACAACTCATAAAAAGTTGAATTACTACAATTTATTCAAAAAAATGGTAATGTTTTTAGATCATGTATTTCACTATTTCTCAATTGAATATTTTTCATTAAATATCTGATTGATGTGTTATTTTATCTAATTAAAATATATTTAAATTATTTAAATTTAATTCTACTCAATTAAATTATAATTTTAATGTTTATATGGGATAAAAATTAGTTTAAGACAATAATTATTAGATGGAAATGTTAACTCACCTTTCTATACAACCTTACTATGAGTTCATAAAACATTACCATGTGTTACATTAAATATTACCATGATTTCCTTACCATTATTTACATACCACCGTACCATGAGTTCCATACAACATTACCACATGAATAATACAACCTTACTGCATGTTTTTAAAATTTACAAAAGTGTCTTAAAGTCCATGAAGGATATCGCATCAGCCATACCCCACCTATTATACAACAACATATTTCATTAATATGTAGTGAATTATATAATTTTTTATTTGTTTAATTTTTCATCATTTAAATTTACAATGAGTTTTTGTATTTATCTATTGCATAAGGAATGTAACCAGAATATTTTTCTTCCATGTTATAGTGTTTTTCATTGATATACATACTTCTTGAAATATTTCCTATGAAGTGAATAAATCTAGTGGAGTCACACATGAAACTCTCTTGAAGAAGTTTTCCTCATAAAATCTTGCAGATCATGCTTATTTATACTGTTCATACCTATGGGAGGCTTCACCTCATCCCTCTTATTCATTCCATGTAGTTTGAAAATTAACGTTGAAACTTATCAGTATCTTTCCCATATATTTTCACATGAACACATATAATTATGAAAATGTGTTTTCTGTATATCACTAAATCTACCATGTTCATAACCACATAGTAATTATAATTATCATAAGATGATATTTTTAATTGACTGTGAATCTTGGTAACAATATCTATTGTGAGATTGTATTTTAAGTGGCCAAATGTTGTAAATTTCACAAAGTCGGTATAGTGGTCATAAGCCAATCGACCACATGTTATGACGACATGGTAAGAATACCAACTACATTACCACTTGAAGCGCATGGTTAATTCCTTACTTTTATTATTTTGTATTTGATATGGACTTTTTTGCATGTTTTTTCTTCGTTTATTTTTTATTTTTTAGTTAACATAATACATATTTTATTTTATTTTTTGATTGTTTTATTGATTTCCAACATTAAAATAAATTATATACAATCCTTGAGAATTGTTTTTATAAAAATTTATTCAGTTTTAAAATGTTATTAAATTTGTTATTTATTCATGCATACACAAACACCATATTTTCTCTTATAAATTTTTATATATTATGATTTGATTTGTTGGTGTTATTTATTTCCATATTTATATTCAATAATGACCATATTATTGAAAATTATTGTATGGAATTAAATGTAGGATAATTAAATCTTTTAATTCATATATGATGTATTAAATTAAAAAAGTATTTAATATCTAAATATAAATAATCAAATTATCTTATGATTTTTATAACATCATTTAGACCTTTTATCATGAATAATTGTTTAATCATTTAAACAGTAATTCAAAATAGCTTGAATCTATCTGCAATTTTTGAATTCAAATGATTATTATTATGATTATTTAGATGATAATTTTCTATCTCCTATATAATTATCTTTTTTAAATTCAAATTCACTTAACCGATCATGGTTTCTTCTGTAAGTATTTATATATTTGGTTTAAATACTTTGAGATGAACTCAAAGAATGATCCCGAGATGAACCATGAGTACACTATATTTTTTATAATTAATGATCGACACTGAACTTTTATGTAATTTACAATCGAATTTTCATCCATTAAACAGTCTCTGAAGCATATTAAAACTTCTATGAATACTAATTCATCGATGATACATCCACTTTTATTAAGCTATAGTATGTTTTCTTTCTTCATTATCTTATACTTTATATTGGTTTCTTAATATTTAGGACCATTTCTTATGTCTTTTTTTAAGACACTATTTTTTATTTATCTCTTTACCTATAAAACAATTTTTGATTCCCTTCTTCAAGATGTGACCCTCATATTCTTAATTCAAGATCTATTATTTTATGAATCCAATAGTCTAAATGTTTTGTATTATTTTTGTTTCTAACTCCCCATAAAAAATTTAGTGTTTTGTGTTAATTCTTATAGACTATAGAAAATGATTCTGTAATCAGGATATGATTCCTCTATGAAAACTAATTAGTGAAAAAAGTATCTATCACCGAGTATAGAGTTATAATGCTATACTATGTCCAATTTTAGACCAAACCATTATAAAAATTCTTCTATTCATTATTTTATTACAATACTAACTATGTATAATAATTAATTTTCATTATTAATTTATGTAATCAATTTATTTGACTAAATTTCTTCTGGTTTATTCACCCCCCTCTAGACCATATTTTATTGCACTTCAAAACCTCAAAATTGGAATCATGTATTTTTCTTTTTTGAATTTATCTAATATTTATATGTAGTAAGATTATATTTAATCGTTCTCACCTGTTCATAAACCACACAATCTAGTGAAAAATATCTTTATGAGGACATGAGTGATTGTAAATTATTCTTATAATCCACATAAGCCACTACAATTTGATGAAAATGATTATAGATACTGGGGATCTAGAATGGTGTAATACCTCAAAAAATTAGGCATATAATAGTATTACATCATTGTAAAATAATAAATTGTACTAGAAGCTGACCACAAATGCAATAACTGTAATCGATGCAGTTAGATATGTTTTAAACTATAAAGTTGTTAATATTTTTATATTGTTCTATTATCAAAATCATGTTTAGTCATGTGTTTAGTTTGGATAAAGATCTTGAAATTTGGATGATTCTTTGAGTAACTCACCTTGGAACATAAATTTTTTATTTGAACTATTATTAGAATCCATCAAGAAGAGTACCATGACATCAATATGGGTGAATAAAAAACTATTAGTCCAAAGTTCCACTGATTAATTACAGTTCTAAATAGAATGAATTACCTTAGGAATTTGTTACAAAACCCTAAACATGTTGAATGATTCCTAATAATACTTCTGAAGAAATGACATGCTATGAAATTCACCACTAATGAATTAAATAAATTCAAAGAGTACACTCTCAATTATTTTATTAGATCACTACTTTATTATGAACTAGAACAAAATAGCATAGCTGAATAGAAGGAAATGAAAAGAAATTGTGTGGAATCTAAATATGTGAATGTTGATTATATTTAATCTTATTATTCTAATCTACAAGATAGTGAAAATGAATATATGGTGAAAATTGTGGCTGGATTCTAAAAATGATTGAAAAATAAACGATTCAGTAACCAATTTAGAAGAAACCCTCAAAAAGAAAAATGAAAGGGAAATATGAAAGCGAGTAATAAATATAATAATTCAAATGTTACTTTTTTATGTGTAGGAAGAATGAATATATCATTCCTCACTACTCATGACTAAATAATAAAGAGAAATAAAAAATAAAGACAAAAATACTTTGACAACTTGTTGAAGTTTTATCGAAGAATCAGATTCTAGTGACTAATATGGAAATGAGAAAGAATTATTTACCTTGTGATTTATGCACTATAAAAAATATCCCTTTATCCAGTAATGGATTTTATTAAATGCTAAACAAAAAACATCAATAAAAGGGTAACCATTATCAACACTACCTAAAATGTCTAATAAAATTGTACCCTTTTTCAAAACATTTTCTAATGATGATAAAAGTTCATATCGATCAATTAATTTATTATCATTGAAAATTAAATTAAAAAATATTAATAATATATATTTGTATATTTATCATATTTATATTGAATAATTAGTGTGTGTTTAAAGAAATTAATTACAAAATGCATGTATATAATTATTATAAATATGATATGTTAATATATATATATTTTAGTCCTAAAAAGTAATTTTTATTCAAAATCAAAAACAGAGAGCATGAAACCAATGTCATCAAGGAGGGAAAAAATAATGGAGACCAAGAGCATTGGTTCTGATTGTGAATTTGCAATCATCGGGCAAAGATCCCAAGCTAATGTAGGTAATCAGTCTCTCTCATGATCTTCCCTTAATAGCTTACAAGTCAGCCGCGCAATTCCTTTCACTCCAAGTGTTCTTGTTAGAAATATTATAGTTGGAAAGGGTGTTACAGAACTGGACCATATAAACCAGCTCCCAGGGGATGACCCCATTGCCCTGAAGAAATTTGACCATCATAGCAGAATCTGTTTCTACTTCAGTGATGGGGATATTGAACTGCCTACATAAGGAAAAACTTGTGACCAAGGATTTGGCTTCCGCTCCCAAGGAATTATCGATACCAAAGTAGGAACTAAGTCCCACAAGAATGGAACCCCTGCTGTCACGAACCAGCCCTCCCCATCTCATTTATCCATTCATGTAAGATCCATCCACATTCAATATTAGCCCCATACAAGGAGGGACCCATCGCACCCATTGACCCCGGTTGAGTTGGATGGAAACCAAACCCGAGCAAATAACAGGGGTAAATATTATCAAATTCACAAAGTGCCCTGCATTTTTAATAAGATCCTCCAAATCCATCACTAGCAGTCTAACCCGCACCTATAAATAGTAGCCCAAAATCCTGGCTCTGTGCCTGACATTGTTCTTCGTTTCCCAGTGAACCCAACAAGCAGACGAAATAACCATCTCGTGGATCTGAACCTCTGTCCCCAAATGCCCCGACCCCTGGAACCAGCTCGAAATCACCTCATCTATGGGACCAAAGGAGATGTGGGGATTGATCCCCTATTCCAGGGAAGACAAGACACCTTTGGCCCAATCATAGTGGAAGAAGAGGTGCTCCGACGTTTCCTGTTATGGCCTGCTCCAACATTGGCACCGGGAAGCCGGACTTGCGCCTCTCTTTTTCACATTCTAATCTATTGGTACATCATGATTCCTCAGGCGCTAAACCAGGATGTTCATCTTCCCTGTGATCTCCTTGCACCAGAGCTTCAAAGCCCACAAGTCCATACCCATGTTGTGTGTGTGTGTTTTATGTATGTGTATATATAGATGTGTTATGTGTACATATATATGTATGTGTATGTGTATGTTCCCATGTCTGTGGAATGTACATATAATTGACATATACTTATTCCACACAAGATGTATATATATATTATTCAATTTTGATATAATATTTTGGGAATTTATTCATTATATATATATATATATATATATTTATATCATACTATGTATTATTTTTAATTTAATTTTTTATTATATTTAATCTAATTTACATAGGATGTTTTCATATTTTTAAAATGTTTTAAATATATAAAATTTTAGTTATTTAAATTTATTTTCCAATATTTCCTCTATTTTTGTGCGTGCTTACAATTTAAGTAGTTAAACTTATATGAATTAATTTTTTAAAATAGTAATTATTAAATTATATTTATTAAATTTTAATATTTCTTATGTTTAATATTATTTATTAATTTTTAATATTTGTTTATTTTTTGTATTTTTTGGAATTTAATCAATTTTGTAAAATTTATTTATATATATATTTATTCACTATATGTAATATTTTTTATATTTTTATAATTTATTAGAAGATATTTATTCATTTTTTTATTAAGTTTTAACATTTAATATATGTTTGAAACTTATATATATAATATATTTAAATTATTTTTAATAAATTTGTAATTTAAATAGATAATTATAAAAAAATAAATAAATATATTTTTCTAAAAAATATTTATAAAATTATAAATAAATATATATATATATATATATATTTAAATAATTATGAAATTATAATAAATATATTGAAATAATAAATATATTAATTATATTTATAATTATATATATTTATATATTAATAAATGAGGGATGCATGAAGTCGTACCACGTCCTATTGATATTTTTTAAACAGTATGATGGTAGTGGTTGGGATCGTCAGTTTTAGAGATGCAAAGGGATTTAGGGGTTTTCAAGCTTGATGAACATTATAAGGGATGACATCCTTGAGATCAAGTTCATTCGGGATGGTGGTTGTCTTAGGGCCTAAAATCATTAGAATGAATTCAATTGTAAATTTGAGACATTTTTTTATCATAAACACTTCACATCTCATTAGAATGATTACTTTGGTAATGTTTTGAAAAAAAGATTTATTGCATAGGTTTTTGTGAGGTATGAGGCTGTCAATGAAGGACTAATTCATTTTAAGATATAAATTATAGAACGATTTATTATTCCAAATGGTTTAAAATCAAGAAAATATGATGATATAATTCCTTGATAGTACTTGAATTGGGGGTTTCCCAATTGGAAATTCATTCCAATTGGATATGGATTATTCCGCAATTTTTTCCTTGCAATGAACTCAAGAAAAGAGAATAGGGTCATGGATTGGTCTATCCAATAGATGTATTTCTATGTATTCAACATAGATTTTTAGTTTCAATTATTTTTAAATAAATAATTTGTCTTTATCAAGTTTTGGTAAAAACAAATTGGGTTAAATTGGATTATGCGGATTCCTATATTCAATACGATATTTCTTCATCAATTAGTGTTCTTATTCAAAGGCATAGAAAGACTAAACAAGCTAGATTTTTATTAATTTTCTAGGGTTCTATTTGATGTAAAATTAAATTCAGTTCTGATTGAACAAGTGATCTTATCTACAAATGATGATGAGATGAATCTTACGGTTGTTTATGAGTAACTCCACAAATTCTATTCTAACTGTAAGATCATTAGCTTTTTGAAAAAAAATTATGAGGGATATTAAATGTTAATTATATTTAATGATTGTACATGGTGCTGAAATATTTGGTTCAATCATTCATATCAATGGCAGTATATGCACTTCCACCAGGGGAGGGGACCAAAGCAAGGAGGCCATTGGTTCACATGTTCATAAATATCTTTAATAAGAAGTTGTCGAATCAGTTGATGATAGAGTTGTTGTTGTAGTTCGTTCTACACAGGACAACAAAATTAAAGAGGTGGGGTATTCTAAGTGTTGTTAACAAAAAAAGGTCCCATTTATAAGAAGACATTATGCTAGGTTTGGTTTCGACTGGGATCTCTAGGAAGAGATAGACTATTCAGGTACAAAATTCAAGTCTAGTGGGTAAAATTGTAGATTCCCCTAGATTTATGAATTACCCTGGTTTGACATTAAACAAGGCACATCCATCATCTTCCTCAAGAGGTTTAGAAACCATAGAAACTCATGTGGTTTTTGGTTTTGTCATGGATGCTAGTAAAAAACCATTGTAGGTAAAATATACTCATTCAGATTATTCTATTGTTTCAAAAGGGGTGTGGAAAGAGGAAGGATAAATCCCAGGACATACATCATCTTTGGAAAAACTCATGTGGGTCTGCATATTGGAACTATTCTGATATTGGACAATGAAAACTGTATATGGCATGTTGTTCATGAGGGAAGTTATTATAAAAGTATGGTTGGTTCTTGTCTTTTACTGGAGCAGGCTTACATGCTTCATGTTGGGAAGTAGTATCAACTCACTAATTCCCTTATTGTTGATGTGTACATAAGTGATTCTTCTCATGTGGGTCTCGATATCATATAAGAACATTGGAAACTAAATAAAATTGAGGGTAATTGGACTAATATAGAATAGTATGATCCTTCACTAAGGATATCCTAAAGGGATACAGCTGTAAACAGAAAAATCAAGTATGAGAAAGATTTTTTTTCATTCCAATGAATTCCATTACTGAAATCGGCCCAAGGAACCAATCTATCACCCTACATTATCCCAATTCCAAGTAGCAGAACTATAACACCCGGATGTTTGTATGTAATATTGACTTTAAATAATTTAATTCCTTAAGTTTCCTACATTTCCTGAAATAATGATTTTAAATGAACCATAAGATGACCTTAGTACAAAATTACAATTATAACCTTGTTGTTAGGTTAGCTTAAATAAGTATAAATAACTTATGAAAATGCAATGTGAATTCCTTTGCTATCAATTATTTATGAAAAATATAAATTAGATATTTTTATTATATATGAAATTACTATTATAAATGAAATTAATGAGATATATATGTTATATAAAATATTTTTATATTCATGAAGTGGATATTTAAATCATAGGGTGTTAAAAACCCTATTTATTGTCTAGAATCCTATATTTTTAAGGGTAATCTTACGCCATTGAATGCATAAACACTTTTAAATTAAAATTATGAGAAATTAATAATTTTTATATTAAAACATAAACATGTTATTTTATATCTTGGTATAAAAATTTACATTGGATGAATTTTTGATATTTTTCTCATAACATTCATGTTTTAATGAATAGTAAAAATACACAAAATTTTATGTGAAAATTATTTTTCATCAAAATAATTTATATCGATAAATTCTAATATTTAATGGTTTTAAAGTATTAATAGAATATATTTTTATCATTCAATATATTGTATCTTGGTTTCATTACATTTAATTCATATATAAAACCATTACAATCTTTTGTATTATTTTAACATTTAAAAACACGTTCTCTCATTCCGACAACGTGATTAATTTTAGATTAATTTTTTAATATTGTGTTTTTTGAATTTAGAAAAATTCATTCCATAATTAGAATAATATGTTCTAAATTGTTTAAATAGGTTCCATTTATTTTTGGACATTATGAATAGTAACTCTAATAATTATTTTTATTTACCTTGGTTAAAGGGTAAAGCTGGTAAGTAAAGGTAACAAAATAATATTATAATAATACTAAATTATTCTAAAACATGTACTATTCCTATTGGGTGATATTTGTATGACCCTTAGATTCATTGGGTCAATTTTAAGACCCCATGGAGCCACTTGGGTGTGATAATGACCTTTTAGAATTTTTAATTCAAACTAAAGAGAAAATTAACATAAAAATATATCTATTACTATTTTTTTAAAATTTGTTTATACAACTGATTTCATTAACTTTAAATAATAATTATAAATTTAAAAATATTTCATACATCAAGTTATTTAATTTATAATATTTATACATTAAATTAATATATTTAATTATGACACAATGATGATGCATTGATTAACTAATTAATGAAATATTCAAATAAATTATATTATAAATATTAAATTAAATTAAATGTTAACATTATGATTCCATAAATGAATTTTATGGATGAATATGACATGTTATCTTTGATTTAATGTAGTTTTTTTCGAATTAAGAATGTTTTTATGACTTTAAATAGTGTTGGAAAAATGTTAGCGCAAAATAACATGCTACATGATTCGAACGATTTTCAAATTTTCTGGACCGTTAGACCTCTATGGAGCCTTCTTCCAGTCCCTTCAGCGTCGTCTCCCTTTGTCCCCAACTCTGGCTCCAGCCTAGGGGTTCTCCTCGTCCTGTAGAGGATGTCGTCCCCCCCCCCCCTCAAGTCCTTGTAGAAGAGTGCTCTCCATCAAAGATGTGTTTTTCGGCCCTATATGCTCCTTTGAGATTCCTTGTTTTCAAGCGGCCCCTCCGGCGGATCCGGCGGTCTCGCGGGATGGTTTGGGTCTGTCTCTAGACTTCACAACGGCGGAATTTTATGGGGTTGTGTCTGTTTCGAAATGGATTCTTGTGGCCCAGTTTAGAGCTATAAAACCTCCTATTCAGGTCTTCAAGCACTGGGTGGACTCCTGGGGGCTAAAGGCCCAGGTTTGGATTTCTTCATTTCATCGTCTATCCTTTTTCTTGGTTTTCTCCTCGGAGGAGGACTTTGTCCATGCGTGGTGTCAAGCGCCCTGGTGTGATGGTTGGTCGTAGTTTAGCCTAGAGCGGCGGTCTCTGGAGGTCCACAAAGGAAAGGAATGTCCAAAGGTAGCAGTCTGGATCAGTCTCCCTGGGATTCATATGCCCTTTCAGAAGAGAGCTATCATCAAAGCTATAGGAGACTCCCTTGAAGGTTTCCTATGCATGGATGAGCGCACTCGGAGTGGTTCGGATCTCTTGGTCTCCCATTTGTGCACAGAGCTTGACCTATCCTCTCCCATCCCAGAGAAAATCAACCTGAAAGTTCAGGGATCAGTGGTATGGTCCCAAGTCATGGTGTTCCCAGTATTCCCTAGTTTTTGATCATTTTTCCTCCTCCAAGGGAACTCCCTACAAATGTGCAAACGTCGGCGCCATGTTTTCCCCCGTGAAGACGTCAGGCCCATCTAGGGACATGGTGCTCCTGCCCGAAAAATGGCGGGACCCTCCCCCAGCTCCCAGTCGGCTATTCAGGCAATGGTTTATCCTTTAGACCTGGTTTAGTCAGAGTGTTTCCCTTGCCCCTCATCTTCAGAGGATGGTGTCTCGCCCTGGATGGACCTGGCCTGTAAGCCCCAAAGGGCCTACAATGCATGGTTGGTTGGGGTGGATGGGTGGATCCTAGACCCTCACCAGCTGCATTCGATGGGCGTGATTTTGGAATCAGTAATTCGGGGTTCGGCTGGCATGATGGCTCCATTGGCGCTGCTCTCCTCGCTCCCAAACTTGGACATTGAAGCTTCTGATCTGCTGGATTTGGGGGTCAAGCCTGTGGTCTCCATCCCATTATTGGAAGGGGTTGGTGTGAATGGTGTGGTCATCACCACAAGGCCAATAGTTTTAACCATCCAGTCCTCTCCGGAGGAAGGATATCATCCTCTGATGATGTCACCCCCCAGTGCGGCTAGGGGGAAGGCTCTAAAGATCAAATCTCCTCTGCATGTCTCTTCTACTAGCCTTGAGGATACTGGCTCAGGGGTGTCTACACGGTCAAAGCCAAATCAACAAAGTCCATTGGAGTTAACCATCCAGTCATCGCAGGAGAAAGACAAACTTCCTATGATGTTGTTGCCCCCTAGTTCAGCTAGGTGGAAGACTCTAAAGATCAAATCTCACCTGCATGTCTCTTCTCTAGGCCTTGAGGATACTGGAACGGGGGTGTGCACCCGATCAAAATCAAATCTACAAGGGGCTCAGACTCAGGAATGTTTCTCTTTCATGCTTGAGAACAAGTCACCTGGGACCACAGCAGGGCTGGAGGGGATCTAATGTTACCCATTCTTATCTGGAACGCTCTCGGGATCATGGAAAGAGTTATAACAGACATTATGTATTCGGAGATCAAGAAGCATAACACGCTAGTTTCTTTGGTTCTAGAACACAAACAGAACTCAAGTAAAATACAATAGTGTGCTAAACTAATCAAAATGCAAGGGTTCATGCAATATGCTCCAACTAACCATCACATTTGGATATTCTGGAAAAGAGACATCGTGGTGGATCTCATACAGGCAGGAGACCAATATATCACAACGAGGGTGAAGAAAGGCATGTACTCTATCATAGTTTACATTGTTTACAGAAGCAGCGACGCATTGGGGAGAAAATCACTGTGGAAAGAGCTGAGTGTTTTTTACCCAGGAGAGGGCCCCTAGTTAGTTGAGGGGACTGCAATACAATCACTGAACCATCTGAGAAAAATGGATGCGGGGTGTTTCTACGTCGAGCTAGCAGAGACATTTTCCAGTTCATGGAAATCAAGGGTTTAATGGATATGGGGTACTCTGGGGATCCTTTAACATGGTTCAACAACTAAATAGGCAATATATGTTTTTGGAGCTGGCTAGATAGATGCCTAGTGAACTTACATTCCATCGATGTGTTTCCAAACGCAAAGGTGATCCATCTGGTCGGAGGTATTTCTGATCACTCTCCACTGCTTTTATATTTGAAACCCAAGAAGGACTCCCCAGAAAGGTTCAGATTTTATGACAACTGTATGTGCCATCCCGAGTTCCACAACCTTGTAAGGAACTCATGGGGGAACCAGTGCAAGGGCTCCACTGATTGGGCATTAATAATAAACTCATACACCTAAAACAGGGGCTTAAATAATGGGCAAGAGCCCTCCCCCCTATCAACCAAGAGATGGATGATCTTAAGCATCTGATCGAGTGTTTGGAAGGTGAGTTGGAGGAAGATTGGAACGATCTGATTATTGAAGACCTTTCATTCAAGAAGGACCGTATAGCGGAGTTACTTCTTAAACATGAATGTATGGCCTGTGAAATATTGAGGATGAAGTTGTTACATGAGGGAGACAAGAACACGTTATTCTTCCATGCTTGAATCAGGGAGAAACATTGACCGATCATCCCCAACATATGGATGGAAGATGCCACATACATGGATGATAGCGACACAGTGGGTGGGATGGCATCCTTCTACTTTTAAGACATTCTTGGTGGACGTAACCTGAGGATAGATAGCGGGTACCTGAGTGGGGGTGATAATCAGTGGGATGTAATTCCCAACTGAGTCTCTAATGAGGAAAACGCCTACTTGGAAAGAAATACAGACGATCTAGAGGTTCATGCGGCAATGCTAAATCTTGACCTGGGTAGCACTCCAGATCTGGAATGCTTCCCTAGATCATTCTTCAGAGCTTCGTGGGATGTTGTAAAAGAGGATATCGTTTCAGTTGTCCATGATTTTTTTGAAGTGGAGCTCTACCTCAGGTGGCTAGTTTTACGACCCTAGTTCTAATCCTAATGATGAAGGCTCCTACCTCCTTACTCGAGTACCGTCCAGTGAGCATGTGAAATTTCACATATAAGATTATTCCGAGTATCATCAACATGAGGCTGTCCATGTGTCTACCTCAGTGGGTATACATTAAACAACACGAATTTGTAAGGGGGAGGACAATATTGGGGGAGATTGCTCTGGCCTAGGAGATGTTCAAGGACCTGAATAATAAGACCCATGGTTCCAATATGGTCATGAAACTGGACATGAGTAAGGCATATGACAGAGTGGAATGAGGATTTATTAATAGGGTCTTCACATGCATGGGTATATCTCACAAGGCCTTGGACATTCTCTTCAGATGCTTCAGCTCATCGTGGATGATTGTTTCCTTTATGGTGAAAAACTGAGGATTCTTCAAGGCTACCCGAGTCTTACAGAAATGTGATCCTATTTCTCTGAGTATTATCATTATTATGAAGGAAACTCTTATCAGGATTCTTAATAGAGGAATTTACAATTGAAGTATTACTCTTTTCCGGAGGAAAGGGAACCGGACTCACACATCGCACCTGATGTTTGTGGATGACACATTTATTTTCTTGAGGGCTAGGTGGAGGTCTATACATTCCATCAGGAGGATTGAGGAGGAGTACTACCACTGGAGTGGGCAATTGATTAACCACGAAAAAATAAACTTATAAATTCCAAAAAATGCACGACAAGGTGGGATGATGACCTGTGTAGGAGGATGGACATGCAGGTGGGATCTCTTCCAATGGAATATCTAGGATCTCCAATTTCATCGGGATGAATGTGAGTATGGGACTACAATAAGTTGGTGAGTAGGATCTTTTTCCGGGTTCTAAATTGGAAAATCCACTTTTCTTTTGGGGGATGCATCGCCCTCATCAACAGAATTCTAACGTCTATACCAGTGCATGCTTTGGCTTCCTATTCAGTGCCAAAAGGGGTTCATAGAGACATTGGTAGGGTACTAGTAGGGTTCCATTGGGATGCGGCTGGGGAATGGAAGAGGCACTAGGTCTCATGTGGGAGAATGGATTGGCCGATTTCGGAGGGGGGCATTAATGTAAGGAGCATTGAGGGAATGGTGCAGAACATGGAAGACAAGCTGTCTTGGGATATTATGGAAAATTAGACCCTCTAGGAGATGATCATGTGCCACAACTTCATCAAATTTATAGAAAACGAAAGCGTCCACAGATCCCCCTTCCGGAATATGATTTTTCCACTGGTCTCGAACCTATAGCAACATTCCTGCTGGATCTTAGGAGAGGGTAGCATCCCTTTCTGGAGCAGAAACTGGGCAGGCTCCGAACATGGCTTCCCGGGATGCTCTACCCCTTAGATCACCTTCAAGGAGGTGAGATAGTTACAAAATTTTGTTAAAGCCATTCTGGTCAAGGATCAAAAAGAAATTTTCGATTCTATCCACATTATCTTTGAGCTGGACAAGTGTGTGTTTACTCCTTCTTTTTTGGGGAAGTTCACCGAAAAGTACTTTCACAGGATCTCGACTCCCCAGGCTTAGCACGAAAACTGGTTTGAGCGAATGTGGTGCAAAAACATACCATCCAAATATAACTTTCTTATCTGTGGAGTGAGGAACTCGACGATCACTTCTGATGAGAGCTTCAGGAAAATGGGAATCAGCCTCGCCTCTGGGTGCCACTGCGGTAGCAACAAAATCGAGGAGACTACCAACCACATATTTTTGGAAGGTGAATGGGATAAGGTAGTCTGTCTCTAGTTTGGTTTTTATACAGTGGAACCCCCCATGGAGCTCCTAGGGGTTGTGATCCTTGAGAGATGGTTCCAGGGGACTACGGACAAAGGACCAGAGTGGATAGAACATTCGTTTGTTTTCAGTGCTGGTTGTTGGTGTCTTTGGTAGGAACGGAACAAAGAAAGATACAAGGGGAAGATCTATTCGGGGAGTTCCATCATCGTGTGATCTAAATACCTGCTCATTGATATGGTTCCCCTTCCCAAGGGATGGCGGGAAGCCTACTACCTTCATAATATGCAAGCATTCACTGAGCAGGCTATCCCCAGGGTGGGTTTTCTAGGACAGTGGTTAAAATGGAACCCCCCAGCAGAAGGTCTCAAACTAAACACTGATGGCTCATGCAACTTATAAATCATGCGAGGAGTAGGAGTGGTCTGTAATTAAGAAGGAGGCATGCTACATGCATTCACAGTGCACTTTGGTAATAGATGCACACTTCAAGTGGAGGCCAAGGATCTCCTCTTAAGGCTCAACCTTTGTAATCAGAAAGTTATGGACATCTCCTATGTGGAAACAGACTTGAAGATCATCCATGACTCTCTGCTGGACAGAGGATCCACTCCCTGGTAAGGAATATATATCATTAGGATATGTAAGGAACTTATGATGAGCAACATGTAAGTTACACATACATGGAGAGAAGTGAATGAAGTTCTGGATTATATGGCCTCCCATTCCATCCATAGCTCTGATGTCACCGACCTATCCAATTCCATCTCCTTGAAGCCGGAGGGGGTGAATTTAATTCACAGCGACGCCCTTGGTCTCAATTATTTTAGACCCCCCACTAGACTGGTTTTTCATGGACTCATTCTTTTGTTCTCTTGAATTTTCCCTTGATTAAATATATAAAAATGATGATGATGATGATGATGACATTAAGAAAAATAAATTACCAAATAGTGTCAAAATTGACATAAATGAGTTTTTAAAACAAATACTACCTTATTAATTGATATTATAGTACAAAAAATAAACTATTCATCCAAATAACCTATATAATGTTAAAAATGTGATTATTGATTCACCTGTGGTTCTCTTGAAATTTTATAGTCACTATAGTAAAAATATATTATAAAAATACAAGAAGTCGCGGTAAGTGTTAATGTTTTTAATTAAGGGTTAATGATAAATTATAAAGTAAATTTGTGACCTAAACGGGCCTAAAACCAATTGTTTGAGAGGATTTAGACCCATAATAATATTATTATATAACATTATGACTTTGAAACTATTATAAATCTAAAATTATTTTATAATAAAATAATATTTCAAAATGATCCTAAATTTCCCTCTTCCCTATTATAAAAGGCCAAAACCTCTAACCAATTACTCACACCTTTAAAGCCCATTATATTGTCCAAATTATACTCAGATAAGATCCCAACATCCCTAAATTCCTCTTAGAGTCCAAAATTTGGTCATAAATCCATCGTAGGGAGACCTTTTGTTCAAATCAAAAAGAGAAACTAGAAAAAGAGGTTATTGTCTTGTCACCTCTTTCAAAATTATTTTCTTCTTATAATTCCTCTTATTGTGTTTTTTCCATAATAATATAGTAAATAAAATTAATTATATATTATGATATGTTATTATAATTATTTTAAAACCTTATACCTCATTTTATCCATCCTACGAATAACAATATCCCCATGCGTGTGTGCGTACAGCTTACCGTCACCACGCTTTGGTTTAATTTTATATTCAAAAATAAATTATTTGGATGGGTATTATTATGAGTATAATGGATTCAAATAATTAATATCACATGGTAATTATTTTTTATATTTAATATACCATCCAATTCCATATCATTTGACCTTTATGTGAATGATATCATCACTCATGCGTATGTATGAGCCACCGTCTCTATGATGCGATGTGATTCATTCTATATGATCTTCATTAAACCATGATTATATAAATTAAAGGAATGAATAAATATGATATATATTATTTTAATATCATTATATAAATGATATTACTATAACATAAGAAGTGGAACATGAACCTACCTAACAAAACATGCATAAGAACAGAAAGCACTTAATATCTGAATAACAAGTGACAATGTAATTTTACTAACAAACAGATTATAATATAGTTATATATGATATAATAAAAATTATTATGATTCTAGGATAAGTCAATAACATTATTGAAATCATTATACATTAGGTTCACCTAAATATGATTGATATCATAACTAAGGAAAGGAATAATTTTTCAATCTCATTTTTATCCAAGATTGTTTATACGTTAGTATTTATCAGGTTATATTTATCATCCAAATCCATGTTTCCTAATTATGTAATATTATTTACATTATTATACAAATGTTTAAAGTTAATGTTACCCTTTGGTAAATTTTTAATAAATCGTATGAAAGGAATCTTTAGTCGTTATTCAATTGGAGGTATTTTTGACTTTTCTAGAAAAAGTAAGAGAAGAATATTTTTTAACTTAAATAGAATGAATGGATTTTTATAGTTTCATGAAACCTTATTTCTATAAAGCTTACTCTACACTATTTCAGCATTATTTTCATCTAAATTCATTTCATTTAATATTTTGTGGCATTTTGAGAAATGAAAACCTTATTGAAAAAGAAAATATATTTTTATCACGAATAAAGTTCAAGTGTTTTATCAAAATTATATTCAATAAAAGATGAAATAGGTCTATGTTTCTATCCCTATTATTAAATTTATTTGATTTTATTTATCATGGAATTATTTTTATGAAATCAGTTAATTTTATATGGATTATGATGGAATGGTGTTTAAGAAACAAATTTTAATTCAGGAGTTATGCTATGATGAATGAGTTATGTTTTGTGGCACATGTAAGAATGATTTCATTATGATATAAGTGAGACCTATATATCCCTATAATTCATTATTTAATGATTTATATATAATTAGATATACATGAGTGGAACAACAAGTAAATATGGTTCAGTAATACAGGTCTCGAACGATAATAAACTCGATTCAATAATGGACCTTGTCTACTATGATGGTATTGGCTATGAGCCTTGGATAATATAGTAACGATCTTTTATTCTTATGTGTATTCCATAAACATCATTTCTTATGTTATAAATTTTGGTTTATGTCTATTAATTCTTATGAACTCTTATCCCGTGACATGATGTCATGATATTTTGTATGCAGGATAAGATTTTAGAATGTTATGTTCTTATGTCTTACGATTATTATATGATTGATATTTTCCTTTTATACCATTACTGAGAATTTGATATCACCCTTTCATATGTTTCTTTTCCCCAGGTCATGAAGAAGTGTATTAACTAAGCTATGTCAGAAAAGAGTCCAGTTATGAAGATATAAGTGGGAGAAAATATAGATGGTTTATGAAACAATAGTTTATGCTTTCTAGTTTCTAAAGACACTATACCTATATGATAATATCATGACATTATTATATTTTGTAATGAATATAACTCAATTTTGAATTAATATCAAATTATGTAATGTATGGGTTGCTATATTTGGTATCCGAGGAAATATATAGTTGACCATTGGAAAATAGGATGAGAAATACTTAGTAAGAACCCTAAGGATATGTATAACATTATGATATAATCCTAGTGTTTTAAAAATTTCTGTGAATAAACTAGGATAAATATTATAGCGTCCAAAATTGAAATATTATTCATGATTATGTGGTTTTCCTATTAAGATTAGTGATTCTCATGCAATTCTTGTTGGTTTTACTCAATGGATGGAACATAAATGAACTATGTTAATGCAAGAATGCTATTGAAAATGAAATTATAGTCCCCCTGAGAAACCAAATTTTAGTAGATCTAGAATAAAAAATCTTGTATCCATAACCCCAAAACATTATCAATATATGAATCATGCTAGACTTCCAAATTCCCAAAGGAGGGAGAAGAATTCTATTGAGTCCCTCATGAGGAAGTATCAACCATAATTCAGTAGGTATTCTGATCTTTTAGTGGATTAACAATGGATTAATACAACTGAAATGACATTTTTATTTACACAATGTTATGAACATGTTAATGTAAGCTAAGTAGTCTATCGTTTGGAATGTGAAGTTGATCAATGGTGTAATATTATCAAGAATATGAGGAAAAGAGGTAAAATTGAGTCCATGGAATGGGATACATTCAATAAATTGTTTTCATGAATTACATTCCTCGTATTCATTGAAAAAATATAGAGAAGGAGTTACTTAAAATTAAGCGAAATGATGATGAATATGCCGACACCTATGAAGAAAATATTAGAAGACTTTATAGGTAAACTTCTAGAATTATTAAATAACCTGAGAGTAAAATTGATTGATTATTTACTGGCTTATAAGAATGTCTCCAAAGGGCATTTGAAATAAGGAACATTAACATCTATGAGTAAATTGTTTGACGTTCGCTCAAGGATGAGATGGAGATTAGAGTTTCCCATAATTCATATGGTCCTCATAAGAAGAGAAAAAGGATTTCAAAGGAAAATATAAAGAGCACACTGAAAAGAAGATGAGTTTCCCCTTATTCTCGATGTGTGGAAAGAAACATGGTGGATGGTTTCTTAATGGTACTAGTAAATGTTTTAATTGTGGAAAGGAAGGCCATCTGGCGGTTCAATTCCTATGTGAGTGGAATCATATTTCTATTGACACGAACAGAGAAAATGCTGCATAGAATTCACCTCCTACACTTCAATGAAACAAGTTCAGGGAAATGGGGGGTTATTAAAATCAACTCCCTAATACAGCAGTTATTTATGATGATCTATGTCAAAAAAACATAAGGAAAATGACAAATGAAAGTCACATGCAATCACTATCGGAAAATTGGATTAAAATAATGAAGTGGTAAGAGGTACACTTACCATCCACTATAATGTAGAAAATGTTTTATTTGATTATAGATCCACCCAAACTTTTATTTATGAAGAATATTCTAGGGGTATCAAAGTATTACCTCAACAATTGGATGTTGAGTTAGCTATCATAAATCATAATTACACAAAAGTCTCATCCAAAGTAAAAAATTATTCTTTGGTTATAGTTTGTGGGAAAGTGATTATTGAAAATCTTGTAATCATCATATATTGGAATTATATGTTATTCTTGGCAAGGATTAGATTTCTAAATATGGTTCATATATCAATTTTCAAGTAAGGGAAGTCACATTTCATATTCCAGATCAGTATATGATCATCTGTCGATGCAAGGATTAATATAACATTCCAATAGAAATTTCATCTATCTTATAGGTTTTGATTCCTATAAATGAGGGTCATTTATCTTAAATTTTTGGGGAGAAACTCAAGATTAAGAATATTCCAATTTTAAGAGAGTTTAATGATGTATTTCTGGATGAATTTTATTGTCTTACATAAAATTTTGAAGATTAGTTTTTTATAGAACACATATTGGGGGATACACCTATTTTAAAAAACCTTATAGAATGGAACCAATTGAGTTTTCATAATAAAAAAATAAAATCCAAGAGAATCTTGAAAAGGGATTCATACACCATAGCGTGTCACCTTGGGGAGAACCTATTCTATTTGTCAAGAAGAACGATGGATCAATGAGACTCTGCATTGATTATTGAGAACATAACAAGGTAACTATCAAGAAAAAATATCCTCTTCTATAAATTAATGATTTATTTGATAAACTATGCCACGCTCAATACTTTTCCAAGACTAATCATCATTCGGGATTTCATCTATTAAGGTTCAATAAGGAGGATATATGAAAGACGATATTTTGTACAAGGTATGGATACGATGAATTTATAGTGGTACCTTATGGGCTTACTAATTACACCGATATCTTCATGGATCTAACAAATATATTATTTAGAATATTTCTTTATTAGGTTGTGGTATTGTTTATAGAAGATATTATTGTATATTAAATGTGAAAGGAAGAACTTGAAGACCACTTTAGAATTGAACTCAAGACCCTGAGAAAAAAGAAGCTTTATGAAAAAATTACCTACTGTGAATTTTGGTTTCAGAAAGTTTCATTTTTGGGTCACATAATCTCAAGAGATGGGATATCTATGGATCGATAAAAAATAGAAGTTTTTTAATGTTTTTTGGGACCAAAAACAGTAATTGAAATCCTATATTTTCTTGGTTTGGATAGATATTATCGATGTTTTGTGACTGCTTTTTCATGATTATCTATCCCACTCATCAATTTGACTCAGAAAGGAGTTATTTCCATAAAAAATTAATAATTTGAAGATAATTTCAATTAGTTAAAAAAGAAGTTTATCCAGTGCACCTATTAATACACTGCCTTCTAGTGGAGATGTTTTTTTGATCTACATTGATGCATCCAAGAAGGGTTTGCGATGTGTTCTCATTCAAAATGATAGATTGAATGATTATGACTCATGGCAGTCAAAAATACATGAGAAAAATTACCCATCTCATGATTTTGAGTTATCCATAGTAATCCTTTCATTAAATATATTTAGACATTATCTTTATGGTGAAAGGTGTGATAATAATATTTATCATAAAATCATAAAGTATAGTTTCACACAAAGGAATATGAATTTGTGACAAATAATATGGTTTTATTTGATTAAATTTTATGACTTATCAATACATTACCACCCTAGGATAGTTAACAAGGTGGCATATGCTTTGAGTCACAAGACCATGCTTTTCTATCGCTGATGATGATAACAAAGATCCAATAATTATGGATTTTCAATGGATGGATATTGGAATTTTAATGTAATGGGGGAAACATTATATTTCTAAAATGAATATTCAACTATCTATTCAAGATAATATTAGTGAGGAGTAGAAGAAATATGTAGATCCACAATATAATGTGAGAAATGTTCCTAAATACAACCTTAATTATGATGAAATAATAAGGTTTAGGGTCCAAGTTTGTATTCCTTCCATAACGGAACTAAATAAGGATCTATTGGTTGAGGGTCAAAGTTATTCATTCTCAATTCACCCTAGAAGAAAAAATATGTACATGGACCTAAAAGATTATTTCTAGCGGGGTGGCATAAAGAGTGATTTCGTTGAATATGTCTCTTGATGCTTGGCTTGTCAGCAAAGTAAGGCTCAGAGAAAGATGTTTAAAGGGATGTTACAACCATTACTAATACTAAAATGGAAATGGGAAAATCACTATGGAAATTGTCATCGGACTTCCCAAAACATCAAAATAATAATAATTCTATCTAGTTTATAGTTGATCACCTTACAAAGTCAGCACACATCATTACTATTACAGACAATATCTCTCTTGACCATCTTTCCAGGATATAGGTAAATTAAGTGGTATGGTTGTATGGAGTACCCCATTCCATTATATCTGAACAGGATTTGAGGTTTACCTCAATGTTCTGGAGAAGTATTCGGCTGGCTCTAGATATAGATTTATGTTTTAGCATTGCTTATCATCCTCAGAGAGATTAATAGTCTAAAATAACAATTCAGACTTTGGAAGACTTGTTTAGGGCTTGCTCTATGGATTGAGAATGAGGTTGGGATAAACACATACCATTGGTGGAATTTTCATACAAAAATATTTCTCACTGCAGTATTCAAATGGCTCCTTATGAATCCTTATATGCAATTAAGTGTATAACTCTAAAATTCTAGGATGAAGTTGTGGATATAATTCTATTAGGAGCTGATCTTGTTGATAAAATGGAAGAAAACGTCAAATATATTCAAAAACATATAATAGCAGCTCAGAGTCAACAAAAAAATTATACTAAAAATTGAAGAGTAGACCTAGAGTTTGAAGTGGGTGATAAAGTATTTCAATGAATATATCCCTGGAAGGGAGTAAAGATATTCGGAATGAAAGGCTAGTAGATCCCCAGATATATCTATCCTTTTGAAATTCTTGATCGTGTCGGGAAGGTATCTTACCAATTTTTGATTACAGTGAATATCTCTTGTGTTCATGATGTGTTCCATGAATATCTCATGATAAAGTTTATAACTGATCCTTTACATGTACTAAACTGATATTTCTTACCATTTGATGAAGATATTTCTTATGAAGAACAACTGATAGAGAATCTATATTGTAGCAAAAATGTTCTACGAAATTAGACCACTCACATGGTTAAATATTTATTACAGAACCAAAAATTTGAAGAATTTACATGGGAACTTCAGAATATTATGAGGGAGAGGTATCCTCATCTGTTTTTTTTTCTGTGTGAAGAATTTCGAGGGAGGCATTCAGTTTAAGGGGGGTATAATGTAACTCCCTGATGATTTTATGAAATATTGTCTTTAAATAATTTTTATTTTTCAATATCTTTCATTTCACAAAATCATGAGTCTATATAAACCACAAGATGCTCTTTTTATAAAATTTACATTATATTCCAGCCATTAGGTTATTGTGAATAAGTATAACTATCTTTTGAAAATGCATTGTGAATTCATTGGCTATCAATTATTTATGAAAAATATAAATTAGATATTTTTATTTTTGAGTGAATTAATATTGGTAATGAAATAAATCACATATTTATGTTATATAGAATATTTTCATATTCATCTAATGGATATTTTAATCATATGGGTGTGAATAATCACTATTTGTTGTATAAAAACATATATTTGTAAGGGTAGTATTACACCTTTGAATGTAGAACCCTATTTAAATTAAGATTTTGACACTTTAATAATTTTAATACAAAAAAATAAACATTTTATTTTTAAGAAGGATATAAAAGTTTACTACTGATGAATTTATGATATTCTTTTGATAACATTCATTGTTCAATGAATATTAAAAATACACTAAATTTTATGCGAAAATAATTTTTTCCATCCAAGTAATTTATATTTGTTAAATTAAAATATTGAATGGTTTTAAAATATAAATAGAATATATTTTTATCATTCAATATAATTTAGGTTGTAATCATTAACGTTGAATCCATACGTAAAAATATTTCAATATTTTTCAAAGTTGAAACTATTAAAAACATGTTCTCTCATTCTAAAAATGGGAAAGATTTTATTTTAATTTCTTCAAATTCTATGTTTTTAATTTATAAAAATGGGTTCTGTATTTTTAATCACAAGGGGGAAATTGTGTAAATAGGTACAATTTATTTTTTAACATTGTGAATAGTAACTTCAGTAATTATTTTTATTTACCATGGTTAAATGGTAAATCATGTAAATCTGGCTAATAAAATTAAATTATAATAATATAAAACTACCCTAAAACGTGTCATAATCCAATTGGATGAGATATTTATGACCATGTGAATCCTTGGATCGATTATACGACCTAATGGAGCCACTTTTGTGTGATAATGACCTTTTATAATTTTTAATTTAAAGTAATGGGAAATATAACATAAAAATGTATATTTTTATAAAGAAATTTTATTATATGGTTATATAATGGATTTATTTAACTATAAATAATAATTATAAATATAAAAATATTTCATAAATCATGTGATTTTATTTATAATTTTTATACATTAAATAAATAAATTTATTTATGAAACATTGATGATGTAGTGATTACCTTATTAATGATATATTCAATTAAATGATATTAAAAATATTAATATAAATATAATATGAACATTATGATGCCATACATGATTTTTTTGTATTAATATGACAAGTTATCTTATTTTTAATGTAGTTTTTTTGATTGAATAATGTTTTTATGACCATAAAAAAATAAATTAATAAATAGTTGGAAAATCGACATTAATGAGTCTTTAATAAATATTATTTTATTAAATGATATAATAGTTATAAAAAATAAAATTCTGAAAAATAACTTATTTAATGTTACAGATGTCATTAATGATTCACTTTTCGTTATCTTGACTTTTTATAGTAGCTATAGTAACCATACATTATAAAAATACAAGAAGACATGGTAAGAGTTAATGTTTTTAACTAAGAGTTAAAGACAAAGGATAAGGGTAATTTTGGGCCATAAACTTGACTAAAACTAATTTATTGAGAAAATTTAGACCATTAATCATATTATCTATTAAATTCATCACAGTTAAATAGTTATAATTCTAAACTCATTTTATATTAAAATAATATTTCAAAACATTCCTATTGTGCCTCTCCTCCCTCTTATAAATGGACACCACCTCTACCCACTTACTCACACCCTCAAATACCCTTTAATCATCCAAATTATTCTCAAATAAGATCCATAAATCCCTAACTTCCTCTAAGAGGCCACACTTTTCACATAAATCCATCATAATGAGAACTTTTGTGCAAATCAAAAGGAGATAATCGAAAAAGTAGTAATTGTTTTATCACCTCATTAAAAATAAATTTCTTCTTATACTTCATCTTCTTAGGTTTTTTCCATAATAAAGTAATATATTATGTATAATCTAGATTTCGATATGTTATTATAGTTATGGGACATCCTTATAACTCCTTTTATCCATCCTACGAATAACAATATCATCGTGCATGTGTACGTATGGCTTACCATCTCCACATCGTGGTGTAATTTGATATTCAACAATATTTTATTTGGATGAGAATAATGATAAGTATAATGGATTTAGAAAATGAATATAACAAGATAATTATTCTTTATAATTAATATATCATCCTATTTAATATCATTTAACCCTGAAGTGAATGATATTGTCACTCGTGCATACGTACGGCCTACCATCTCCACGATGCGATGCGATTCATTCTACATGATATTCATTAAACAATGATTATATACATGAATGTATTTAATAAAAATTATATATATTATTCTAATATAATTATAATAATGATATGACTATGACCAAAGAATTGTAACATGATCGTACCCAAGAAAACATGTATAAGAACATAAAGTAGTTAATATCTGAATAATGAGTGATAATAAAATGTTTCTAACAAACAGATGATATTATAATCATATATGATATCATAAAAGGATTATGATTCTAAAACAATTCAATAACATTATTTAAATAATTATATAGGAGGTTCAGATAAGTATGAAGGATATCAGACCTAAGTTAAGGGGTAATTTTCCAATATCATTTTTACCTGAAATTGTTTATATGTAAATATCTATTAGGGTATTTTTATGATCCAAATCCATGTTTCCTAATTATGTTATATTATTTGTATTCTTCAATAAATTTTTAAACTCAATGTTACCATTTTCTGATTTTTTTATTAAACAGTATGAAATGAATCTTTTGTCATTATTCGATTTGAGGCACTTTTTGACTTTTCCATCAAAAGTATGTGGAGAATGATTTTTTTACTTATACATCATGAATGGATTTTTGCAGTTTCATGATAACTTATTTCCATGAATATTCCCCTACAGTATTTCAAGATTATTTTCAACTTAATTTAAATCTTTTAAAATTGTTTGGCCTTTTGGGAAATAGAAAAGATTTGGAAAATGAATTGAAATATTCCTCGGGAATTAAGTTCAAGTGTTTTATAAAATTTATTTTCCATATATGATGACATAGGATTATGTTTTTATCAATAATATTAATTTGATTTTATTGTGTTGATGATGGTATTATTTTTATGAAATCCAGTAATTTATATGGATTATGATGGAATGATATTTAAGAATCCCATTTTATTTCATGGTTTATGATATGATGAATGATTTCTGTTTTTTTGGTACATGTAAGAATGATTTCATTATGAGATAGGTGTGGCCTATATCTCCCTCCATTGAATTGGTTAAATATTTATATATCATGAGATATACATGACTAGAATGGTAATTAAATCTGATTGAGTAATACAAGGATAAAATGGCATGTAAACCCGGTTTAGTAATGGCCTTTGTCTGCTCTGATGGTCTTAGCTATAATCATTAGAAAATATGGAAATTATTTTCTATGCTTATGTATATTACATAAAAATCATGTCTTATGTTATTAATTTTGGGACTATGTCTATTAATTCTTATGAACTTTTATCCCATGACATAATATCATGATATCTCATATGCATGCTAAAATTTGAAAATGTTATGTTTTGATATCTTATGATTATAATATGATTGATATTTCCCCGGTATACCCTTACTGATAATTTTATCTCACCCTTTCATATGTTACTTTTCCCCAGGTCATGAAAAAGGTTATTAAGTAAGATATGTCATAAACGAGTCTATTTATGAAGAAATAAGTGGGAGACAATGTAAATGTTTTAAGAACTAATTATTCATGTTTCCCAGTTTATAAAGTTACAATAACTGTAAAATCCCAAGTAAATAAATAATATGACATTTTAATTTTTATTAATATTTTTTAATTAGATGTTTATTTTACTTTATAGGGGTTTGTATGTTTGATGGTGTACCTGATATGAAACAATGAGTTTCTTTGAAATCTTACATTGCTCACTAATAATATAATATTATTATTTTAAATGGTAGTTAACACCATGCCATTGTATTTGCGAGAATGAATATAGGTAACTAAAATATGATTATAAATGCTTTTTAAATGTTTTTACATTTATCCAATAAAAGTTAGAGGCTTAAAATAAGAAAAGAATTTGACATTAAGCATAAATACTCTAATATTCACTAAAAGATCGATTTACCGTCTTTTGATGGTGAACCGTCTTTAAAACTAGTTTTGGTAACTTTTATATGTTCAGTTTGACCAAATAAATTTTTTCTTTAGAATCGGGACACCAAAATTTACATTGGGTAATATTTTGGTATTTTTCTGATAAAATTCATTTATAATGAATAGTAAAAAATATTGTATTTTAATTCAAAACTGACTTTTAATCTAATTTATTTATATGGTTATATTTTCATTATAATTGGTTATAATGTTTAATTATATTATGTATTTACCATTTAACCTAATTTCAGTCATTGGAATTAATTTCTCTTTGAAATTGGACATAAACAAGTGTCAATCTTTATATAGTTATTATTACTTAAAAACGCGCTTTTTGTTTTAACTGTGGGAAATAATGTTAAAATAATTTCGTCTAGATCGGTGTTTTGAATTTTGAAAAATGGATTTCATGTTTTTATTGAGTAGTTATAAACTGTGTGAATAGGTAAATTTTAATTTTAGGCATTTTAAATATTTACCTCAGTAAATATTTTATTTACCATGGTTAAAAGATAAATATGTTAAATAATGGTAAAAAATAATATTATAATAATATTAAATTACCCTAAATTGTGTCATAATCCTACTGGATGTGTAATGGAAGACCATGGGAATCCTTGGGTCACTTTTGGGACCCCATGGAGTTACATGGTAGTGATAATGACACATGATATTAATTAATATAAAGTAAACACAAAATTGACTTAAACATATATCTTATAGTAAACCAATTTTTACATGAAATTATATAATTTATCTTTTTGACTATAAATATTCATTGGAGAGATAAAACTATTTCATACATCACGTTAGTTTTTTATAATTTTTTGACATCAAATAAATTATATTATTTATGACACAATAATGATGCAGTGTTTACCTCATTAATAAAAGATTTAAATAAATAAGATTATAAATGTTAAAACAACATCCGAAACATGTCTAATTATTATTGGATTATTTTATTTCGAACATTAGTTATATTATATTAGTATTTAATGTGTTTGGTAACTCTATAAACCGAAGATATGTTTATAATAAAATAATAGTTTCACACATTCCTAAAGAGGCCCTCCTTCCCCTTATAAAAAAACCTCACCTATAACCCTTTAATCACATTTCTAAAGCCCTTTAGATGATCCAAACCCTACCCAAATAAGATACCAATATCTATATATTCCACCAAAAATCCTTACCTTATGTAGAAGGCACATTAAGAAGATCTTTTGGTTCAAACCATAGGGAGTTACCAAAATTAAAGGTAACAGTTTCTCTTAAATTCTTATCTTTTATATTACTTATCCAACCACTAAAATCTTTTTATTACTTTATTTTAAAATAAAAACAGTATTCTCAATATAATTTGATGTTTTAATGAGAATTATTTGAACTATTATTTCACACACCTCCATCTTATGGGTAATGAACCAACTTTTTATGTGGATGGAAAACTAACGTCTCACGAAACAATGATTGTTCAATTATCTCCTACCGCCTATCATAGTGGACATTAAAATGAAAATATATGTATATATGATATATATTATGGTTATGATTAATTTATTTTTCTGTATTTTTCATTTGTAGCATACATTTTTGGTTTCTATAAAGGGTTAATACGATATTTTCATTTGGGGATGTGCGGACTACCACCCCCTCAAAGTGATATGAATTGTTAATGCCATATGTGGGATGTATTAAAGATGTATTTAATGATATTATATATGATATTATACTGGGATTATAATATACTTATTTATCATTATGTTTTAATTCTATTAAAATATGAAATATAAATGAAAGTAGTGCTCATGTGTACGTATGGCTTACCATCTCCATGAACGGTGGATTTCATTTCTTATCTCCAAATGTTATGTACTGTTACAAATACATATATATTCTAGATATATAAAATATATATGATATATAAATCATGAATATCATTCTAGAGATAATGTACTTTTGAAAACATATAAAACATTTAAATATAATAAGTTCATTTTTTAATCAAGTACCAAATATCGACAAAACGACTGTTATTAACTTAAATGATTACATAATGTTTATAACAATGTAATAAATGATATATATGGAATAATACACTTTAAAAAGGTTCATTATAAATTATAAATTAACTTTAGATTATTATTCGGGAGATTAAAGAATGAACGGGTCAAGTCGGACATAAGGTAAGGGTCTTCGTCTCAGTCTCCTTTCATTGAGGCATATTTTGTTTTATACATGAATTTATTTTATAAGGTGTATAAACACCTTTTAATTTATATTGAATTCAAATGGAATATTTCTCTACGAGGTGTTTAACTAGATGGGAAAAAAATTTCTTTTTAATGTAAGCAGTGACAACATCCTTTTTCACTACCGCGAGTATTATTTGATCTTTGGCTTCCTAAACAAGCCATAATGTTTTTTGAAGGAAAAAAATACCATTTACTTTTTACATATTTTGGTAATGAAAATGGTTTTGATAATATATTTGTTATGTCATATATTTAAATAATATATTTTGATTGAAATGTGGAAATGTTATCTTTCCTTTATGTTTGTTTTATGTGTTATGAATATGTTATGATTCTTGGGAATTGTTTACGTATACGGGGGGGTTCATAATAAACCTAGGAGGGTGAGCCCGAGATAGTCCTCCAATGCATTGGGTAACATGACAGAGGAAAATGTGAATGTTTTTCCTAAGATATATAGGGAATATACTATGATGGGTATTCCAACATAACTCCCTATGTAGATGTGATAGCTACAATGTAAGTATGATATGGATTCCAAAAGTAACATTTATGATTTATGATTTCTATGTGTTATTCATAAATATTTTATTTCACTAAGGTAAGTAAAAGAGTTTATTTTTTATGTGTTGATGGACTAATGATTTATTTATTTATTTTATAACCATAACTAAGTTATTTATGCTCATCCCATGTTTTGAAATGTTTTTCAAATGACGTAAAGATGAATAGGGTCAAGGATGGGATCAAGGAAATGTCATGCTATCCAAAACATGGAACTAGACATGTCTTTTTTTCAAGGAGTTTTTATTTTATGAAAAAATGTAAACTGAGTAGGAGTGTCTACTTTGTAATTTTTTGACGTAATGTAATTGTTATGGAATAATTATATAAAACTCTAAACCTGAAAAGATCCTCAATGTTAATTATTCATTTAATTCAAGATTATGTAATGTTTTAAGGTCTAGTCGTTATAGTTGGTATCAGAGGTCAGTTTAGACATCATTAGGAGTTAGAATATTGTTAAATTAATGTCCCTAAATTAGTTTATCTGAAGATATAAATGATATATCATTTGAATATTACCATGTTTCTTTGCCTAAGATATTTTTGTGTTCAGAATGGTGTTCCATAGAGGAAAGAGGGTATCTATGTTGGGAAGGCATATAGAGGAAGACAACCCTCCAAATCAAAAACCTGATATGGTTGGAATCAGGACTGAACTATTTATTGCCATTATGGAACATTTGACTGAGGCTATAAATTGTGGTGGTATGCATGCACGAGATCAGTCAGATCAACCATAGAAGAACATATCATTAGTGGATCATTTCATTAGGTAACATCCCACATCATTCTGAGGATCATCTGACCATGTGATAGTTTAAGGGTGGATTAAAAACTGGAAAAAAAATTCTATTTCATGGGTTATTCAGAACATCAAAAGGTTAGTCTCGTTATTTACCATTTTGAAGTTGAAGTCGATCAGCGCTGGACAATGGTGGAAAATATCATGGATAGTGATGAGATTTATGCTCTTGATTTGGATGAATTCAAAAGTATGTTTCATGATAAATATTTTCGTAAGGTGGTTCGTCTTAGGATGGAAAAACATTTCTAGGAATTGAGGTAGGAAGATGACTTAGTGGCTTTTTATGAAGCAAAATTCACTCGACTAGAAAGGTATGCTCCAAATTTCATATGATATCTTAATAGTAAAATCAACCAATTTTACTCAGGATAAAATCCAATGTATTGAAGCTCTTTAGATTCTCGTGAGTTCAAAAGTTATGAAAAACTAGTTCGATGTGTGGAGAAGGTGGAAATGGAGTTTGTTGATGATCAGTTGTTCATTGACAAACAACAGAATAAGAGGTATAGGTGGAAGATGAAATGGAAGAAAAATTCTTATGGTATGAAACATAAGTTTATATTTTTGGAAAATTTTGGTAAAAAGCATGATGGGTAATGTATTTTGAATTCTGGTAAATGTTACCGATGTGGAAAAAAGGGGAATAAGGATCGTAATTGTACCAAAAAAGATCGGGGTAATGGAAAGACAAAAGCTGATTTACAGTCAGTAAAATATTTTAAGTGAAATGAAATGGGTCATTATGAAAATGAGTGTCCAATGAAGAACACAATTGAGGGAAAGCAGCCTGACTACAAGAAGAAAGGGGTGGTGAAATCTTTTGCAACTACTTCAGCCAATCTTGGTCCATCAAATGAAGTAGTATCAGTAATTGAAAATAATAATGGTGAATGCTCTAATTTTTCACCACCTTCCATATATGAGAGTTTGTTATCTACAGTGATTCTTCATTTAAAGGACTTGGTTTTTTCCAATTGCAAAATGATCAGGTAATTTCTTATTCATCACATTAAATAAAACCTCTTGAGTTAAATTACCCTACAATGATTTAGAATTTGATAATATTTTTTTCTTTAAAAATTTGGAGGCATCATCTATATATAGTAAAATGTAAAATATATACTGACCAAAAAATATTGAGGAATATTTTCACTCAAAAATTAGTATACATGAGAGAGAGGAGATGGCTAGAATTAATCAAGGATTATAATTTCACGATACATTGCCATCCAGGAAAATAAAATAAAGTGGCTGATGCTTTGAGTCGAAAACGTAATTCTTCATTAACATGCTATGTTTGGAATGAGATCCTTTTGTTTTTGATTTGATAAACGTTGAAATAGAAGTCGTTGGTGCAGGAGATTCATATGTTTTGTTTCAGGTGTTAGTGAAATCATATCTATCAGACTGAATTATGAAAGCGCGGAAGGAAGATAGTGAGTTGTAGAAAAAGGTAGAGTTGTTTTAGAAGGGTAAGTTTTCTTGATTTTAAAATTGATAATGATTGTGTTTGGAGGTTTGGAAATAGATCATGTTTGCCTTGTGTTTCGTAGTTGACAAATGATTTGTTATGTGAAGCTTATAGTTCTCCATTTTTAGTTCATCCTTACAGTACAAAGATGTACATGATCTTTGGGAGTATTACTAGTGGGATAGAATGAAAAGATATATTACTAAATTTACTGTGAAATGTTTTAATTTTCAATAGGTTAATGCATTACAACATTTACCGAAAGTGATGCTTCAATCATTACCGATGAAAAAGTGGAAATGGGAAAATATATACATGGACTTCATTGTGGGATTACCAAAGACATCTTGAGGTAATAATGAAATCCAGGTTATTGTTGATCAATTGACTAAATCTTCTCATTTCCTTCCAATTCAAGATACTTTGCCTCTAGATAAACTTTCTCGATTGTTGGTTAAAGATATTTTTAGGTTTCCTTGAGTTACCCTTTTCATTATATCTGATCGTCATCCCAGGTTTACTTTTAACTTTTGGAAAGCCCTTTATAAGTTTTTGGGTATTGAATTAATTTTTTGTACAACTTTTCATCCTCAATCAGATAGGCAGTCAGAACAAACAATTCACACCTTGGACGATATGCTACGTGCGTGTTCACTAGATTACCAGGGAAGTTGAGACCAACATATTTCTCTGGTTGAATTTTCATATAATTACAGTTATCATTACAAGATACAAATGGCTCCATTTGAGTCATTATATGGAAAGCGTTTTCGAAATACAACTTTTGGGATGAAGTAGCTGAAAGGACGATGATGGAACTAGAATTAGTAGAAGATATGGTAGAAAAAGTTCAGTTGATTTAGAAGAACATGACAACATCTCAGAGTAGGCAGAAACATTTTGTGGATAACCAGAGGAAGGGTATATCTTTCAAGGTAGGTGATCATGTCTTTCTGAATGTTTCTCCATGAAAAAAGTATGATGCGTTTTGGGAAGAAGAGAAAGTTGAGTTTGAGGTTAATTGGACACTATAAAACCCTAGAGAATATTGGATGAGTTTCTTGCAGAGTGGAATTACCTCCAATTTTATCTCAGGTACACAATTTTTTTCATCTTTCAATGTTGAGAAAGTATATGCCAGATCCATCTCCTGTTTTGAGCCTAGAGGTAGTTCAGTTGGAGGAGAATCTCTCTTATAAAGAAAAACCAATCAAGATTCTTAAATGAAGATAGAATGTGTTACAAAATAAGTTAATCTATCAGGTAATGGTTCTGTGAATAAACCCATATGGTTGAATAGGCAATGTGGGAATCTGAAAATATTATGAGGGATAAATACCCCCACTTTTTGATAAGTGAATAAAAATTCCGAGGATGCAATTTCTAAAAGGGGGGAAGGATGTAACATCCATAGTAAATAAAGAATATGAAATTTTCATTCTTATTAATATTTTTGAATTAAATATTAATTTTACATTATTGGGGTTTCTATGTTTGATTGTGAACCCGTTACGCAACAACATGTTTCTTTGAAATCTTATGTTGTATACTAATAATGTAATATTATTATTTTAAATGGTAGTTAACGCCTTACTGTTGTATTAAAGGGAATCAATATAGGTAACTAGAATATTATTATATAAGTTTGTTAAATGTTTTTGCATTTATCTAAAGAAATTTATAGGCTTAAAATAAGAAAAAAAATCGATTTTAAGCATAAATACTCTAACATTCACTAAAAGGTCGATTTAACGCCTTTTGAGGGAGAATCCTCATTAAACCTAGTTTTGTTCACTTTTATATGTTTTATTTGACCAAATGAAATTATTCTTTAGAATTGGGACACCAAAATTTAATTTGGGTAATTTTTTGAATTTTTTGATAAAAATCATTTTTAATGAATAGTAAAAAATATTGTATTTTAATTTGAAACTGCCTTTTAATATTATTTATTTATATGTATAGGTTATAGTTTTAATTGGTTTTATAGTGTAATTATATTATGTTTTTACCATTTAATACAATGTTCTTAATTGGAATTAATTTAAATTTGAAATTGGACATAAACAATTGTCAATCTTTTGATAGTTATTATTTTTTAAAAACACGCTTTCTGTTTTAACAGCGAGAAATAATTTTAAATTAATTTCTTCCAATTATATGTTTTGAATTTAGAAAAATGGATTCCATATTTGGATTTAGTATGTCCAAATTGTGTAAATAGGTAAATTTTATTTTTAGTCATTTTAAATATTTACCTTAGTAAATATTTTATTTATCATGGTTAAATGGTAAATATTGTAAATAAGGGTAAAAATTAATATTATTATAATATTAAATTATCCTAACATATGCAATAATCCTATTTTATGAATAATGGATGACCATGGGCATCCTTGGGTAGAATTTGGGACCCCATGGAGCCACTTGGGAGTGGTAATGACACATTATATTAACTAATTTAATGTAAAGACAACAATGACTTAAACATATATCTTTTAGAAAATCAATTTTTACATGGGGATATATAAGTAATATATTATAATATAAATATTCATTGGAAATATAAAATGATATATACATCAGTTAATTTTTTTTATAATTTTTAGACATCATATAAATTAAATTATTTGTGGCATAATAATAATACAGTGTTTACCTCATTAATAAAAGATTTAATTAAATACGACTATAAATGTTAAAAAAACATAAAACAGATGTACAATTCTTATTGTATGATTTTATTTCAAAGATGTGTAATATTTAATTTTACTTTAATGATTTTTGGATCTTTATAAATGGATGATACGTTTATAATAAAATAATATTTTCACACATTCCAAAATAGCCCCTCCTCCCTCTTATAAAAAGACCTCATCTCAAACCCATTAGTAACACCTCTCAAGCCCCTTTTCTGGTCCAAACTCTGTCCAAATACGCTCTAGATACCCCTCTCTTACACCTAGAATCCTTACCTTAGGCAGAATGCAATTCAAGATGTCCTTTTAGTTCAAACCAAAGAGAGTTACCCGAATTAAAGGTAACTGTTTCTCTTAAATTCTTTTCTTTTATTTTACTTCTCCATCCCCTAAACACTTTTTATTCATTTATTTTATTAAAAAACCATTATTTTTAATAGACTAGGATGATTTTGTGAGATGTATTTAGACTACAGTTACACACACCTCCATCTAATGGGTAAAGAACATACTGTTTCTCTGGATGGAAAACTAACGCCATACAAAACGATGATTGTTCAATTATCTCCTACCACCTCTCATGGTGGCCATTAAGATGAAAATTTATTTATATATGATATATATTATGTTTATTTTTTCATTATGCTTCTTTATTTTTCAATTATATCATCCCTTCATGGTTTCCATAATGGGTTAATATGATAATTGCATTTGGGGAAGTGTGGACTACCACCCCCTCAAAGTGATATGACTCGTTAATTCCATATGTGGGATGTATAAAGGATGATTTTAATGATATTATATATGATATTATACTGTAATTATAATATTCTTGATTATGATTATGTTTTAATTCCATTAAAATATGAAATATAAATTAAAGTAGCGTTCATGCGTACGTACGATTTACTGTCTCCATGAACGGATCATTTCACTTCTAATCTTCAAATGTTATGTACTATTATAAATATATATATATATAATGGATATATAATATATATATGATATATAAATCATGTATATAAATCTTGATATAATGTACTTTTGATCACATAGACAACATGTAAATATAAGAAGTTCATTTTTAACTCTAGTACCAAATATCGACAAAACGATCCTTATTAACTTAAATTAATACATAATATTTATACCATGGTAATAAATGATATAAAATGAATAATAAACATTAAAATGGTTCTTAATCAAGTATAAATTAACTTTAGTTTATTATTCAGGAGATTAAATAATGAACGAGTCAAGTCAGACATGATGTAGGGACTTCGTCTCTATATCCTTTCATTATGGAATATTTTGTTTTATACACAAAATTCATTCATATGGTGTATAAACACATTTGAATTTCCATTTGATTCAAAGGGAGTCCTTTTCTATGAGGTTTTTTACTAAATGAAAAAAATTAAATGTTTCTTTTTAACGTAAGCGGTGACGACGACCTTTTTCTCCTCCATGAGTATTATTTGATCTTTGGTTTCCTTAACAAACCATAATGTTATTAAAGGGAAAATAAATACCATATACTTTTTATGTATTTTTGGAATTGAAAATGGTTTTGATAATGGATTTTTTATGTAAATATATTTAAATGATATATTTTGATTGAAATATTGAAATTTTATCTTTATATTATGTTAGTTTTATGTGTTATGAATATGTGATGGTTCGTGGGAATTGTTTACATATACAGGTGGTTCCATGATAAACGTAGGGAAGGTAAGCTCGAGATACCTCTCCAATGCATTGGGTGACGTGACGGAGGTAAACATGAATGTTTCTCTTAATAGATTTAGGGAATATATTGTGATGGGTCTTCAAACATAACTCACTATGTAGTTGTGATAGCTACAATGTAATAATGATATTTATGCCACAAGATACATTTATGATTTATGATTTCTATATGTTATTCATAAATCATATGATTTCATGAGGTAAGTGAAAGTGTTTATGTTTTGTATGTGTTGATGGACTAATGATTTATTTCATTATTTTATAACCCCTACTGAGTTTTTTAATGCTCATCCCATGTTTTGAAATGTTTTTCATAGGTTATAATGATGAATAGGGTTAAGGATGTGATCAAGGAAAAGTTATGCTATCAAAAACATGGAACTAGACATGATTGTTTTTATAATAGTTTTTATTTTATAAAAAAATGGAAACTTAGTAGGGGTATCTACATTGTATATTTTTTTATGTAATGTAATTTTTATGGCCTAATTATCTAAAAAACACATCCTGAAAAGATCATCAATGTGAATTATTAATTTAATTAAATATTATGTAATGTTTTAAGTTTGTTTTCTTTTATTTGGTATAAGAGGTTGGTTTAGACAACATTAGTAGTTAAAATATTGATAAATTAATGTCCCTATATTAATTTATGGTATGACAGAAATGATATATCATTTACTGATTACAATGTTGCTTCGCCTATGATATTTTTGTGTTCAAAATTGATTTCTGCATACGAAACATGGCAGCTATGTTGGGAAGGCATACAGAGGAAGACAACCTTCCAAATCAGCAACCTGATATGGTCACAATCAGAACTGAACAATTTGTTGCAGTAATGGAACAATTGACTCAGGCTATAAATGGTGGTGGTATCCATGCATGAGATCATCTAGGTCAACCACAAATGAACATGTTAGTAGTGGATCATTTCATGAGGCAACATCTCCCATCATTCAGAGGATCATATGACCCTATGCTAGATGAAGGGTGGATTAAATCATTGGAAAAGATTTTCAATGTCATGGGTTGCCCAGAACATCAAAATAATAGTTTCTTTAATTACCGTTTTGAAGTTTAAGATGATCAGTGGTGGTTGATGGTGAAAAATATCAGGGATAGTGACGATATTGATGATCCTGATTGGGATGAATCTAAAGGTATGTTTCATGAGAAATATTTTCCTAAGGTGGTTCATATTATTATGGAAATAGAATTCTTGTAATTGAGGCAGTAGAATGACTTAGTGGCTGCTTATGAAGAAAAATTCACTTGACTAGCAAGGTATACTCCAAATTTTATATGAGATCTTGATAGTGAAGTAAATTGTTTTTATAAAGGATTAAATCCAATGTATCGAAGGGATTTAGATTTTCATGAGTTAAAAAGTTATGAAAAACATGTTCTATGTGTGTAGGAGGTGGAAATGGAGTTTTCTGATGATCAGGTGTTCTTTGAAAAATAACAGAATAAGAGATCAAGGTGGTAGAAGAAAGTGAAGAACTCTTCAAAAAAGTCTGATTGTAAGAAAATTAAGTTTACATTTTTTGAAAATTTTGGTAAAATGCATGATGGGTAATGTCTTCTGAATTCTATTACGTGCTACCGATGTGTTAAAATGGGGTATAAGGCTCATAATTCCACTGAAAAAGATCATGGTAATGGTAATAAAAAATCCGATTTACAGTTAGTAAAATGTTTTAAGTGTAATGAAATTGGTCATTATGAAAATGAGTGTCCAACAAAGAACTCAACAGAGGGAAAGTAGTAGGAATACAAGAAGAAAGTGGTGGTAAAATCCTTTGAAAATACTTCATAAGATGTTGGGCCATCAAATTAAGTAGTATCATGAATTGAAAAGAAGATTGGTGAATACTCCGTTTTTGGCATTTCTTTCCAGAAATGGTGAGTTTTTTATCTACAGTTATGCTCCAATGAGAGGAATTGGTTGTGTAAAATAATGAATGATCAGGTAATTGCTTATGCTTTACATTAGTTGAAACATTATGAGTTAAATTACTCTACACAAGATTTGGAATTAGCTGCTGTTTTTTTTTCTTTGAAATATTGGAGGCATCATTTTTATGGTGTAAAATGTTAAATATATATTGACCACAAGAGTTTGAAGAATATATTCACTCGGAAAGAATTAAACATGAGACAAATGAGATGGTTGGAATTTATCAAGGATTATGATTGCTAGATCCTTTACCATCCAGGAAAAGAAAATAATGAGGCTGATGCTTTGAGTCCAAAAAGTAATGCTTCATTAACTATGCTATGTTTGGAACCAGATCCTTTGGTTTTTGATTTGATGAACATTGGTATAGATGTTGTTGGTGCAGGAAATTACACTTTTTTTTTCAGGTGTTAGTGAAATCAGCTATATCAAACAGAATTAAGAAAGTGTAGAAAGAAGACAGTGAGTTGTAGAAAAAGGTAGAGATGGTTCAGAAGGATAAGTTTCCTAATTTTAACATTGATAATGAATGTGTATTGAGGTTTGGAAAGATATTGTGTGTGCCTTCTGATTCACTGTTTAAGAATGAGTTATTATCTGAAGCTCATAGTTCTCCATTTTCAGTTCATCCTAGATGTACTAAAATGTACAGAGATCTTAAGGGGTATTACTAGTGGGATAAAATGAAAAGAGACGTTGCTAATTTTATTGTGAAGTGTTTGACTTGTCAATAGGTTAAAGCAGAGCGACAGTTATAGAAAAGGATGCTTCATTCTTTACCGGTGACATAGTGGAAATGGGAAAATATGGCCATGGACTTCATTGTGGTATTACCAAAGACATCTCGAGATAATAATGCAATCTGGGTTATTGATGAATGATTGACTAAATCCTATCATTTCCTTCCTATTCGAGATACTTTTCCTCTAGATCAACTTTCTCAATTGTTTTTTAAAGATATTTTCATTTTGCATGGAGTTCCACTCTCCATTGTATTTGATCATGATCCCTGGTAAACTTATAACATTTGGAAAGGCCTTCAGAATTTGTTGGGTACTGAATTAAATTTTAGTAAAGATTTTCATCCTCAATCATATTGGCAGTTAGAATGAACAATTCAGACCCTAGAGGATATGCTACGTTCTTGTTCACTATATTACTAGGGAAGTTGGGACCAACTTATTTCTATGGTTTATTTTTCATATAATAACAGTTTTCATTCAATTATCCATATGGATCCATTTTATCCGTTATATTGAATTTTTTGTCGAACTCTAGGTTTTTGGGATGAAGTAGGTGAACGGAAGCTGATGAGACCAGATTTGGTAGAAAAGATGGAAGTAAAAGTTCAGTTGATTCAGAAGAACAATACAACAACTCAGAGCAGGCAGAAATGTTATGCGGATAATCGTAGGAAGTATCTATCTTTCGAGGAAGGTGACCATTTCTTTCTCAAAGTTTCTCCATCTAAAAGTTTTATTTCTTTGGCAAGAAGATAATGTTGATTTCGAGGTTCATTGGACACTATGACATCCTAGAGAATGTTGGATCAGTTTCGTAGATAGTGGCTTTACCTCCAAGTGTATATCTTGTACACAATGTTTTTCATGTTTCAATATTGAAAAGTATATTCCAGAACTATCTCATGTTTTGAGCCTAGAGGTAGTACAGTTTGAAGAGAATCTTTCTTATGAGGAACAACCAGTCTATAATTTTGACCGAAGAGAGCAAGTGTTTCGGAATAAGGTATAAGGACCAGACCTTAAAACATTACATAATATTGAATGAAATGAATAATTCACATTAAGGAACTTTTCTGGTTTATAGTTTTAGTGAATTGGGACATAAATTTTAAATTACATCTCAAAAATTAAAAAGAAGACACTCATACTTATCCAATGTTTCAAAAAAAACTCCTTAAATAAAACAAGAGTTATTTTCTAGATATAAACCTTTTTGAATACTTCCTTTTTCTTACCCTTATGTATACCCTGTTAAAAAAATTTCAAAAACTTAGGATGAGCTTAAAAAGCTCAGTAAGGGTTATAAAAAAAGAATTCATTATCCCATCAATAAATACAAATCAATGAAACCATAAATTTGAATCATAACATACCTTATAAAATCATACAATTTATGAATAACACACAGAAATAATAAATCATAAGGTAATAAATGGAATCCATATCAAACTTACATTGTTTTTCTCACTGCTATGTAGGGAGTTACACTTGGAATACTCATCACAGTATATTCCCTAAATCTCTTAGGAGAAACATCACGTTTACCTCTGTGATGTTACCCAATGCATTGGAGAGCTATCCCGGGCTCACCCACCCTAGGTTTATCACAGAACCACTTTTATATGTAAATAATACCCAATAACCATATCATATTCATAACAAATAAAAAATCATAATGGAAAGATAACATTTCCACATTACAATAACAATATATCATTTCAAAATATTGACAAAATCAAATATTTATCAAACCATTTTCAAAACCATTTAAAAATAGATTTTTGAATCAAAGTGCCCAGTACCACTGTGAAACTTTAAAAGGAATAAATATTTTAAAAAATTAATTCCCATATAAATATATCCTTAAAACCATTTTTAAAACATGGACATTAATGATAATTATTTAGAAGAAAAAATCATTAAAACATTTGAAATTATATTATAGTTAAAGAGTTCCAAAATAAATGGGAGATGTTTGAATACAAATAATTGAGGTGTAAAATTTAATTATAACTTAATAATATCATTATAACAGAGGGATTAATGATATAATATGCCAAAGGATAGTATATACACCATATAAGAGTGAATTGGTGAATAACAACATTGAAGACTCAATGGAATGTGAATTAAGACGAAAAACCTTATAAAGACATTATCAATAAATTAAGGATAAATAAATTACAAAGTTATTTATTAATAATATGAATAAACACAATATGATTGGATATTCAGTGTAAAACAAGTAGATTTATTTCACACATATTTATATTACAACAGAATCAACAAGTAGAAGTTTAACCCAAATAATTGAAATTGGGTTAAGAAGTTCCCTTATAGAAATTCATCTTCCTAACAACATCACTTTAAAATTCAAAAAATGAGTTGATGGGAGAAAAAAGGGTATCTTATCACATGGACATAATAATTTCACCTACAATAATATATAAGAACATTTCCCAACATAATAATATGTAAATTAAAATACATAACAAAAAGAAGTCTTTTAAAAACAGGTTGGTGAAAGGTTCTCTTACCGATTTGGTAACTTTGGAAAAATACACCCCATGAAAGAAGGATCATAAAATGAAGATGTATATACCCACAAATTAGAGTATATTACATAAATAATACAATCATGGATAGTAAATCCCCCACAACCAAGGTAATAGTGGCAATTATAGCATTAATCTCAATGGAAAAAAATGAGATTAAAACCCCTTACCACATTGAAATCAATTGAGTCGTATGACCAAAAGTTCATAACCACAAAATTAATCACATAATACAATGAATATAAACAGAATAAAAATAATATATCTTAAATTTAAGTACACAATATACCACATGCAATAATTAAGTGTCAAACAATGGAAATATCACGGAATAAAAAGTTAGTTGAGAAATCCATTACCTTTTGTCCGACATGACTCGTATTTTTGTGTTATTACTGAATAATAAAATTAATTTAATCTCTAATTCATTAAAAAAAATTGAATTTATATTATTCCTTTTTTATCACTTCTTACCTTTCTAAAGAATTAGTTAATTATTTGAGTTCATATTTTATATTTTATCAATGTTTGGAACTTAAGTAAAAATTAACTTGTTATAATTACAATTTTTCCATGTGGTAAAATTTCCATTATCTCAAGAATGATATACATGATTTAAATATCATAAATATCATATATATATACAGTGTAAATTTATTTATAATATTACATATCATTTGTAGTTAAGAAATGAAATGCACCATTCATGGAGACGGTTAGTCGTACATACGAATGAACGCTAATTTCATTTTTATTTTATATTTAAAGAAATGAAAACATAATGATAAAAAGGTATATTATAATTATAGTTTAATATCATATGATATATATGTTACGTAATTTCATTAACTCCATCTTTTATACGTTCCATGTAATACATGAACAAATCATATCACCTTAGGGGGCGGTAGTCCGCACTTCCTCAAATGAAATTATCTTGTTTACAAATATTGGAAAGTATAAAGGTATGTTTATAAATAAAAATTATAGAAGAATATAGAAAAAAACATAGTATATATCATATATAAATACAGTTCCATCATAATGGCCACCATGAGAGGCGGTAGGAGATAATTGAACAATCATCATTTCATGAGGCATTAGTTTTCCATCCACGAAAATATTATGTTCTTCACTCATTAAATGGAGGTCTGTGTAAGTTTAGTTATTATCACACTCATAAAAACATCCTAGTATATTGAGGATATTTCTATAATTAAAAAATAAAGTAATAAAAAGATTTTAGGGGTTGGAGAAGTAAAATAAAATAAAAGATGTTATGAGAAAGAATTACCTTTAATTTGGGTAACTCCGTTTTCATGGAACCAAAAGGACTTCTTGAAATTTCTTCTGCCTAATGTAAGGCTTATAAGAGGAGTAGAAAGATCTTGAGAGCTTATTTGTGCAGGGTTTGGTCAAGCCATGGGGCATGAGAGGTGTGAGGAATGAGTTTTAATTGAGGGATTTTTATAAGGGGGAGGAAAGGCCCTTTAGGAATATGTGAAAATATTATTTAATTATATAATGATATTAGGGTTTTTAAGGTCCAAAACTAATTAAAGTAGAACATAATATGACTAATGGATGAAATAGAATCGTCCAAGAATAATTGGAAATTTTTTTAAATATTGTTTTAATATTTAAAATCTTATTTATTTAAATCATTGATTAATGAGGTAAATACTACATCATTATTGTGTCTTAAATAATTTCATTTATATGATGTCTCCAAATTATAAAAAAATTACCATAATGTAGGAAATATTTAAAGGTTTTAAATTAATATTTATAGTAGAAATGATATCTTTTATAACCCCATGTAAAAATTTATTTACTAAAAGATATTTTTTAGGTCATTTTTGCCTTTACTTTATGTTAATTAAAATAAAGTGTCATTATCACTCATAAGTGTCTCCATGGGGTCCCAAAATATACCTAATGATGCAAATGGTTGTAAATTACTCAACTAATAAGTTTAAGAGATGTGTTAATAAAAATTTTTTATAATATTTTTTTACCTTGAATTACTCTATTTACATTTAACCCCGGTAAGTAAAAGTCAAAATTTACTATTCACCAAAAATTATTTTCCTCTTATTGAACCAAATTCATCTTAATAATAACAACCATGACTGTCGGATTTTTGGAATTCAATTCACAGAAGTGGTAAAATTTCATTTAAATGAAAAATTCATTTTTTAACTACTACTAAGTGGCTTCTCTATTCATCAAAAATTGATGTTTTTCAAAAAAATACCAATAATTCATACTAATCTATAATTGATATTACAAATTAAAAAATTATTTGTATTTTACCAAATTAAAAACATATAATTTTCATTCTTTAATTTAAAATTAAATCCCATTGTCAAAACAAATAGCATGTTTTTAAGAAACAATAACTATTAAAAGATTGACACTTATTTATGTTCAATTTCAAAGTGAAATTAATTGCAATGACCAAATTTGGATTAAATGGTAGAAATATAATTTAATTACACTTTAAAACAAATAAAAAGATAATATAACCATATAATTGAATTATAATAAAAGGTATTTTTGAATTAAAATATAGAATTTTTCACTATTCATTAAAAATGAATTTAATTAGAAAAATTCCAAAAAAGTACCCAATGTAAATTTTGATTCCATGAATATAAAGAAGAATTTTATTTTGTCAAATAGAACATATAAAAGTGACCAAAACTTTATTTACATAGGGTTCTCCATCAAAAGGTGGTAAATCGACCATTTAAAGAATATTAGAGTATTTATACTTAAGAATAGATTCATTCACATTTTAAGCCTCCAACATTTATTGGATAATTGTAAAAACATTTAACAAACATGTATAATCATATTTTAGTTAGTTATATTTATTTTTTACATTATAGCAACTTGGATTTAACTAATATTTTAAATAATAATATTATATTATCAGTATACAACATAAGATTTCAAAGAAACCCGTTGTTGCTTATCAGGTACACTATCAATCATATAATCCCATTTAAAGTAAAATTAATATTTAATCCAAGAATATTAATAAATATGAAAATGTCATGTTCTTTATTTACCTGGGATGTAACATCCTCCCCCCCCCCTTTAGAAATCGCGTCCTCAAAATTTTAAAATCGGGCTTGGAAACATTATTTAAAGTTCTACATCAGAAAAATAATAAATAAAACTATCACTTTAAAATAAAGGAAAAGAAATAAAAAGGTTACCCAAGATAACCCACACTAATGTTTCAGGTTGGGAAAAAATGGATATGGATGAAAAACTAACCATCATGTTCTGATGGATATTTATAGAAAATATGATTAGGAGAATTTTAACCACCATAAAATTACAAACTTGTGATGTGTTAAGTGGTCTTTGATTACCGAGTAGGAAACATATACTGACAACGTTTTTGTTTCATGTTTCCTTTTAATAATTTAAGGAATTCAATTACTACATACAATAAGAACATAAGAAAATATACTTATCATCAAGTAGAGTTTCATCCATTAATAAGATTCTACCAAAAACTAATCTTTTCTCCAAACAATGAGTATTCAACATGACTTGGTCACATCAAAATCACTATAATCAACTTATAGAGTATCACATGATCCAAAAAAGATGAACTATATATTTCCCCTATCTTTAGACATCAATAAAAACCAAATAGGTTAGTACAATATCAGATAAACCCAAAAGTATAATCCTTTATAAAATGAAATACAACTATTAATCTCAAAAATTCATCAACAAGAACCCAAGGTTCATGAAAAAACATTCAATATACATTTGTCATTAAAAATATTAAAAATAACCCAAACTAGGATTGTAACCCAAAACTCAGAAGGATTTAATCACATAGTCTTCTACAGTAAAACATAATATTTATCTCTAAATAAAATTACTACTCTTAATGTCTCATACTGAAGTTTAATTAACAAAATCAGATACTATCTATGATAGGTTAATCATTTCCCTAAAAAACCCAAATCACCATATGTCTATAAAAAAAATAGTTATTCTTCAAAAATAAAAATCTACCATTACACCTCAATTGAAATCCCAATGTATTCTATTTGACATATGAATATAGTACTTCTCCGAAATAGAGAACATCATACAAAATAACCTTTATCAAGTAATCAAAGAAATCACATTACTATATTAAGGACATCCATTTAATAAAATATAATTTCCCAAAATCAACTTATTCTTGATCCATAAAATCATTTAATAAAAATAATAAGTTATACTAACTCAGGACTTTACGTAGTATAGTGGTAGGCGTTAAATCCCAATCACACTTTGGTTGTGGGTTCGATTCCCGCATCTTTGTCCGACACGAATGATTATCACACGGTCTACGTGTAGTCCTTTTTATAAAACTCAAAAATAACCCTAAAATTTTTTAACCTCAAAGGTTTTATTATACCTTTCATTTTCATCCCAACACATTAAGAATTCAACATATTATATATTTTCATTTTTTTTCTCCTCCATATAATTAAAATAAAACTATTCTACAAAGAAATAACATCTTACCTTGAACATGGTGTCTAAATGGTTTCGTCATCATCTTCTTCACGTAGGTAGATGGTACAGGCATTGCAAAAATGATTTAGATATCCTTCAAAATAATTTTCTTCCTTCATCCAAATACACCTTGTACAACTTGGGTCATAAGGGTGTTCACAGAAAAATAGTTTTGAAAAATAATCATGTATGACATATAATTTCTAAACATGTAATAAAACATGATTTTTATAAAATATTTGGAATGACTTTGAGATGAAAATTCCAATCAGTGGGCCTTTTAAAATACCATAAGTATATGCTAAGAGACTATATTTTAAAATCAAATATAAATAGGTTGTGCAAGGGACTCTTTCTCCAGCACCTTTTTCAAAATCATAATATGCTTCAAAATCTTGTGATATGGTAAAATATTTGAAAATTCCTTGAAAATATTTTCCTTTCATGAAAATATGAGAATATTGTGAAAATATGGATTGATTAAATACAACCCTTGATCCACGATGATATCGGGGTATAGTGGAGGTCTTTGATATATCAAAAAATTTCTTGCAAGTGATTTGTTTGTTAGAAAAATTTTCACAATCATCCAAACACAACTTTGAAATAATTATTACAAGCAAGTCATCAGGAAAAGATAAGAATGTCATTTGAGATCCTCCTCATTTGATTTGTAACAGACTTTCCTTGATCTGAAAAAGTTTCAAAAATAAGGATTTAACTTAAATAGTATACATAGAGACTAACCATGTGTCAAAAAAACACTTAGTCCCTAATGTTGTCTAAACCCACCTATGATACCAACTATAAGGACCTAATCTTAAAAAATTACATAATCTTTAATTAAATGAATAATTCACATTAAGTATTTTTTTCAGGATTATTTTTTTATTGAATTAGGCCATAATGTTTACATTACATCTCAAAAATAAAAAAGAAGACATTAATACTGTATTCGATTTTTCACAAAAATAAAACTCCTTAAATAATAAATGAGTTCTTTTATTGATATAATCCTTCTTGAATACTTCCTTTCTCTTACCCATCCTTATACCCTATGAAAAATATTTCAAAAATATGGGATTAGCATAAAAATATTAGTAAGGGTTATAAAATAAAGAAAGAAAACATTATCCCATCAATAAATACAAATCAATGAATCCATACTTTTCAATCATAACATACCTAATAAAATCATAAGATTTGTGAATAACACAAAGAAATCATAAATCATACAGGTAATAAGTGGAATCCATATAAAACGTAAATTGTATCTATCACAGCTATGTATGGAGTTACACTTTGAATTCCCATCACAGTATTTTCCCTAAATCTCTTAGTAGAAACATTATTTTTACCTCTGTGACGTTACCCAATGCATTGACGAGCTATCTCGGGCTCACCCGGCCTAGGTTGATCACAGAACCACCCGTATATGTAAATAATACCCAATAACCATTTCATATTCATAACACATAAAACATGAATAATGGAATGATAACATTTCCACATTTCAATAACAATAAATCATTTCAAAATATTGACAAAATCAAAGCTTTATCAAACCATATTCAAAACCATTTAAAAATAGATTTTTTAATCAAAATGTCCATTACCACTTTGAAACTTTAAAAGGAATAAACATTTTAAAACATTAATTTCCATATAAATAAATCCTTAAAACCATTTTTAAAACATGTAAATTTATGATAATGATTTAGAATAATAAATCTTTAAAACATTTAGAATGATATTTTAGTTAATGATTTCTAAACCAAATGATAGATGTTTGAATACAAATAATTGAAAAATAAAATTTAATCATAACATTATAATATCATGATAATAAATGGATTCATGATATAATACTCCAAAGGATATTATATACACCATATAAGAGTGAATTGGTGCATAACAACATTGAAGTCTAAATGGAATGTAAAATGAGACGAAATACCTTATAAAGACATTATCCTTAGATTAAGGATAAATAAATTAAATAATTATGTGTAAAAAATATAAATACACTCAATATGATTGGATATTCAGTGTAAAAAATTATAGTTCTTTCACACATATTCATATTACAATAAAATCAACAAGTAGAAGTTTAACCCAAAGAATTTAAATTCGGATAAGAAGTTCTCTTAAATAAATTCGACAGCCTAACGACATCACTTTAAAATTGAGAAAATGAGTTTATGAGAGAAAAAAGGGTATCCTATCACTTGGAAATTAAAATTACATCAATAAGGATATATAATAACATATCCAAACATAATAATATTTAAATTAAAATACATGACAAAAATAAGTCTTTTAAAAAGAGGTGGGTGAAAGCTTCCTTTACTGATTTGGTAACTTTTGAAACAGAAACCCATTGAAGGAAGGATCATAAAATAAAGATTTAAATACCCATAAATTATAGTATATTAAACAAAGAGTACAATAATGTATAGTAAATATACCACAACTAAGGTAATAGTGGTAATTATAGCATGAATCTCACGGGAATAAAAAGTGAGATGAAAACCTCTTACCACGTTCAAATAAATCAAGTCGTATGATGAAATGTTCATCACCACCAAATGAATCACAAAATAAAATGAATATAAATATAAAAAGGATAATATATTTCAAATGTAATTACACAATATACCACATGAAATAAGTAAGTGTCAAACAATCCAAATATCGCAGAATAAAAAGTGAGATGAGAAATCCCTTACCATATGTCTGACATCACTTGTATGTTTCGTGTTCTTCCTGAATAGTAAACATAAGTTAATCTCTAATTAACTAATAAAATTTGTAAATTTTATTATTCCTTTTATTTAAATTAATACATTTCTATAGAAATTAGATAATTATTTGAGTTCATATTTGATATTTTATCGATGTTTGGAACTTGAGTAAAAAATGAACTTGTTATAATTACAATTTTTAAATGTGGTCAAAAGTAAATTATCTACATAATTATATAAATGATATAGATATCATATATATCATATATATCTAGTGTATATGTATTTATAATATTCTATATCATTTGGATTTAAGAAATGAAATGCCCCATTCATGGAGATGGTATGTTGTACGTACGAATAAATGCTACATTCATTTTTATTTTATATTTAAAGGAATGAATACATAATGATACATAGTTATATTATAATACTAGTGTAATATCATATGATATACATGTTATATAATTTCATTAACTCCATCCTTTATACATTCCATGTATGTCATTAATGAATCATATCACCTTGAGGGGGCAGTAGTCTGCACTTCCTCAAACGAAATTATGGTGTTTAAAAATATTGGAAAGCATAAAGGTATGTTTGTAAATAAAAATTACATAATAATATTGAAAATAAACATAGTATATATCATATATAAATAATGTTCCATCATAATTTCCACCATGAGAGGCGGTAGGAGATAATTGAAAAATCATCATTTCGTAAGGCGTTAGTTTTCCATCAAGAGAAACAGTGTGTTCTTCACTCATTAGATGGAGGTTTGTGTAAGTGTAGTTCGTATCATTATCATAAAAAAGTTCTAGTATATATTGAATACAGTTATTATTATAAAATAAGGGAATAAAAAGAGTTTAGGGGTTGGAGAAGTAAAATAAAAGAAAAGAAGTTAAGAGAAACCATTACCTTTAATTTGGGTAACTCCGTTTGATTTGAAGAAAAAGGACTTCTTGAAATGCCTTCACCCTAAGGTAAGGATTCTTAGAGGAGGAGAGGGATCTTGAGAGCTTATTTGGGAAGGTTTTGGGCAAGCCATGGGGCTTGAGAGGTTTGTGGAATGAGTTAAAAATGAGGGATTTTTATATGGGGGAGGAGGGGATCTTTAAGAATGTCTGAAAAGTGTATTTAATTATATAATGATATTCAGTTTATAAAGGTCTAAAACTAATTAAATTTAAAGATAAGATGACTACTGGTCAAAATAAAATCATACAATAATAATTTGGCATGTTTTGAATATTATTTTAACATTTATACTCTTATTTATTTAAATCATTTGTTAATGAAGTAAATACTGCATCATTATTATAAGGCCCCAGCCTTAAACCTTACTTAATCTTGAGTTATTACAAGATTACACATTTAGGATCTTTTTAGGTTTAGAGTTTTAGAGAATTAGATCATAAAACATGCATTACATTCTAAATTTAAACAATGTGGTTACATAAAAGATAGTATTCATTTTTCCTATCAACAGAAACATATTTAAAATAAAACATGGATTCTTTCTTGACACTTCCTTGACACTATCATCATATCATGTACCATTCCCTTGACCTGTGAAAAACATTTCAAAAACTTGGGATGAGTATAAAAAGCTCAGTAAGGGTTATAAAAATTATGGAAAGGAAACATGAGTACATGTATACATAAGAATGAAATCATACTTTACCCATAAAACATATGCAATTTAACATACCTCATAAAATCATGAATAAATCATAGAAATCATAAGATATAAAGGTATCTTGAGGCATTCATAACATTCTTACGTTGGGAGTAACCCTCTTGGTTACGTTTGGAATACCCATCACATTATATTCCCTAAATCACTTCGGAGAAACCTTAACGTTTAACCCCTTCGCATTACCCAATGCATTAGAGAGCTATATCGGGCTCACCCACCCTTAGTTTGTCAAGGAACCACCCGTATTCATAACAATGTCCAAGAACCAATACATAATCATAGCATATATCTTAAGCATAAAGTAAAGATACTATTACCACATTGCAATAACAATATAACATTTTATGATATTGAAATAATGAATCAATTCTAAAAACCATTTTCAAAACCATTTAAAACATTTAATAAAGAGATTTTTGAATCAATGTGTCCCATACCACTTTGATGCTTTTAACATTTTAAAACATTAATATCCATATAAATAAATCCTTAAATTCATTTCTAAAACATGGATATTAATGAGAAATATTTATAAGATTAAATCATTAAAACATTTAAAATGATATTTTAGTTAAAGGGGTTTTATCAAAATGAGAGACACTTGAATATAATAATTGAGGAATAACATTTAATAAAAACATTATAATATCATGTGAATAAAGGGATTCATGAAATAATATTCCAAATGATAGTATATACACCATATAAGAGTTAATTGGTGCATAACAACAATGAATTCTCAATGGAAATGTAAGTTGAGATGAAATCTATTATAAAGATGGTATCCTTAAATTAAGGATAAATCAATCTCATAATTATGTGTGACAAATATAAATACACCCAATATAAGTGGATATTATGTGTAAAATAATCAAAGGTAATTCACACATATTCAAAGGATGACATATTCAATAACTACATGTTGAACCCAAAGAAATCAAAATTGGGTTAAGAAGTTCCCCTGACAGCCTAACAGCGTCACATAAAAATGAGTTGATGGGAGATAAAAAGGGTATCTCATCACTTGTACATAAAATTTACACCAATAAAGATATAGAAGAACATATCCCAACATAACAATATGTCAATTAAAATACCCAACAATAGAAGTCTTTTAAAAATAGGAGGGTGAATGGTTCCCTTACCGACTTGGGTATCATGCGAAACATACACCCCATGAAAGAAGGACAATGCATCATTGATGTAAATACTCATAAACGAATGTATATTACCCAAAGAGTAGAATAACGGGAAGTATATATACCAGTCAACAGAAATGGTGGCAAATGTTTCATAAATCTCACGAGAATAAAAGTGAGATGAAAAATCCCTTACAAAAACATGGCAGCCTAACAGCACCACTTAAAACTTCCAAAAATAAATTGATGAGATCAAATAGGGTCTCTCATAATATAAAAATTATAGAATTAAGAATATAAAATAACATCTCCAAACATAATAAATATGAGCTTAAATGAAATGACATAAAAGAAAGTACTTAAAAAGTAAGAGAGATATAGGATCCCTTACCTCGTGTCCGAAATGACTCGGTCGTTCTTTAATCTCCTGAATAATAAAATTTGGTCAATTTATAATTTCTTAAGTACCTACTTTAAATATTATTATTTATTTCATATCGAATGTTATAATGTTATAATAACTGGTTAATAAAGTGAGTTCATATCAGACGTTTTTGCCGATGTTCGGTACATGAGTAAAAATTGAACTTGTTGGAAAAGAATTTTCCATGTAGTTATAGGTACATCATATCCAGAATAGTATTGATGTTTTAAATATAATATATATCCAGTATATATTCATTTTATACTATTACATATCATTCGGAATTAAAATCACCGTTCATGGAGAGAGTAGGTCGTACGTACGCATGAACGCTACTTTCATTTTTTGTCATATTATTGGAATTAATACAAAATTAGAGATATATATATTATAATTCCAGAATGATTTCCATCATTTAGATGTAATATATTACATATATATCCATTATATTTATGTACTTATAATAGTACATAACATTTGGAGATAAGAAATGAAATGTACCATTCATAGAGACGGTAAGTCGTACGTACGCATGAACACTACTTTCATTTTTTTTTTTTGTATGAAATGGAATGAAATAATAATTATATAAAGGTATATTATAATTACAGTAGGATATCATATGTAATACCATTAATTCCATCCATTATACATCCCACATATGGAATTAATGAATCAAATCACTTTGAGGGGGTTGTAGTCCGCACTTTCAAAAATGAAGATATCGTGTTTACCCATAATGGAAACCACAAAGGTATTCCATAAATGAAAAATACAGATGCTTAAGGAAAACATAAACATATTATATATCATATATAAATATAGTGACATGTTAATGTCCACCTTTGAAGGTGTTAAAAAAATATTGAACAATCATCGTTTCGTGAGGCAGAAATTCACCATCCACAGAAATAGTATGTTCTTTAACCATTAGATGTAGGTGTGTGTAAGTGTAGCTAGAATAATTATTATAAAAATATCATAGTATATTTAAGATACTGGATTTGTTACAAAATATATGAATAAAAAGAGTTTAGGGGGTTGGAGAAGCAAAATAAAATAAAAGAACACAAGTGAAGACATTACCTTAAAATCGAGTATCTCTCTTTGATTTGAGATCAAAGGCTTCCTTGGGAAAACTTCTACCCAATGTGATGCTTCTAGGAGTATGATAAGGATGTGGAGAGGCGAAATTGGAAGGGGTTGGCTGAGACAAGGTCTTGAGAGGTGTGGGTAAGGTGGTAGAGGTGGGGGCCTTTTATAAGAGGAGAGGAGGGGCACTCTTGGAAAGTTACAAAATGTTACTCTATTTTCAAATGAGTTTCGGATTTTAATAGTCCCACATTGATGTATTTCGAGGATAAGGTGGTAAGGGTTCGAAATATACTCATCAAACTGGTCTTTGACAAGTCTATGTTATATTTTTAACATTATCTTTTCATTTTGTTTAATTCCTTTATTAATGAGGTAATCGTTGCATCATCATGATGTCATAAATAATTTAATTTATTTAATGTATAAAAATTATAAAACAAATATAATGATGTAGGAAATAATTTTAGCTTTATAATTAATATTTATAGTCAAAAATATGACTTTTATAACCCCATTTAAATTTTTTTTAGGAAACATCTCATGCTTGTGACATTTTTATTTTAACTTTAAATAAAAAGTTATTATGTCATTTTTCAACAAAAGTGGCTCCATGGGGTCCCCAAATTGACCCATGGATTTTCTTGGTCGGACATGACACATCCAATGAGGGTAGGACATGTGTCTAGGTCATTTCATATTATTAAAACATTATTTTTACATTAAATTACACTAATTACCTCAAATCCCGATTAAAAACTTAAAAGTTACTATTCACCAAATAATTATTTTAATCCCATTGAACAACATTTTACATCGTAATTACAACCATGTATGTCGGATTTTTGAAATTAAAATCACAGAAGTGGAAAAGTTTCATTTAAACGAAAAATCAGTTTTTAAACTACCACTTAGTGGTTTCACTATTCATCAAAAATTGATGTTTTTCAGAAAAATACCAAAAATTCACCCTAAGATATATTTGATGTTTTGAATTCAAAAATAATGTCTACTTTACAAAATTCAAAACATATATGTTGAATTAATTAATTTAATAATTAATTCCCGATGTCAAAACAAATAGCGTGTTTTTAAGAAACAATATCTATTAAAAGATTGACACTAGTTTAAGTCTAATTTCAAAGTGAAATTAATTCCAAATACCACCATTAGATTAAATAGTAAAAATATATTATAAATAAACTTTAATATAAATTAAAAATATAATATATCCATATAAATAAATCATATTAAAAGAAGGTTTTGAATTAAAATACAACAGTTATCACTATTCATTAAAAAATGAACTTTATCGGAAAAATACCAAAAATTTACACAAAGTAAATTTTGATGTCCCGATTATAAAGAATAATTTTATTTTGTCAAATATAACACATAATATTGTCAAAAAGTGGATTTAAAAGAGGTTCGTCATCAAAAGGCGGTTAATCGTCCTTTTAAAGATTATTAGAATGTTTATGCTTAAAGTTGGATTCATTTGCATTTTTAATCCTCTAACATTTATTCTAAAAAGTAAAAATATTTGAAATATATATATAATCATTTTGTAGTTAGTTCTGTTCATTCCTGCCATTACAACGACTAGGCGTTAACTACAATTTAAAATAATATTATTTTATTATTAGAGTGCAACGTAAGATTCCCAAGAAACTCGTTGTTGCGTATTGGGTACGCCCTCGAGCATAGAATTCCCTTTAAAGTGATATTAATATTTTATTCAAAAAAATATGGATAAATATGAAAATGTCATATTCTTTATTTACCTGGGGTGTTACATCCTTCCCCCCTTTTGGTAATTGTGTCCTCGGAATTTTAAAATTGAGCTTGGAAGCTTCATTGAAAATCCCACGTCGGAACAAGAGTCAGTAAAACTATCACTTTAAAAGAATGGGAGAGAAGTAAAAATTTCACCAGAGTTAACCCATACTAGGATTACAAGTATGAAATTATGGATATGGAGGAGAAAACAAAGTTTCATGTTCTTATGGAGAGTGATAGTAAACATGTCTAGAGAAAGTTACCCACAAGAAAATCACAAACTTTTGATGGGTTAAACAGTATTCGATTCCCCAGTAGGAAAAGTTAACAGACAACATTTTTGTTTTATGTTACTCTTCATTGAGAAATTTATTTTTGAGCTTAACTAAATAATAATGAAACATACTTACTTGTCTTGTAGGATTTCAAATTTTACTAGATTCCTTATCAAACTCATATTTTCTCCAAACGACGAGTTTTTAAGAAGAATTGTTCACATTAAGAGTACTATAATCAACTTCTTGAGAATAACCTAATACAAAAAATAGAACTATATATTTATCATGTCTTTAGACAAAATCCAAAACCAAAAATTGTTAGTATGAGAACAGATAACCCACAAAAGTATAATCCTTTATAAAAATAAAAACTATTCTTAATCTCCAAAATTTGTCCAAAAAAACCCCAAAGTTCAACGAAGCCCATTCGATAAACAATTGTCTATAAAATTCTTCAAAGTAAACCAAATGAATATTGAAACCCAAATATTTGAAGGATTTAATCACATAGTCTTCCAAGGTATAAATTAACTTTTATATCCAAATAACATCAGTTGCTCTTAAATTCTCATATTGAAAAGTAATTAACCTAATAACATATCATCCATGATAGGTTAATCATTTCCATAGATAACCCAAAATAATCTTACTCTTGATTCTTAAAATCATCTAACTAAAAATAATTAGTCAAACTAACCAGGGACTTCGCGTAGTCCAGTGGTTGGCGATAAATACCAGTCACACTTTAGTTGTGTGTTCGATTCCCGCAACTTTGTCCGATGCTACGGGGTGTCACACGTTCTGCGTGTTGTCCTTTTTCCAAAACTATATAATTCTTAAAACCTTCTCCAAAATGAGATAAAATCTTCAAAAATAATCATAACATATTTTATGCTCAAGTTTATCTCATGCCCTTCAATTTCCATCATAACATATAATAACCCATAATTACCTCAAAAGTAAGGATCATATAAACTCTTATGGTTACCGTTATAATTATTACCTGAACTTCCACATCGATTGGTCATCTCATACATGATTCATTACAGAACATACCAAGGTTCAAGTGGTTGATCATGACTCCTTGATAGTTGGTTTAGAACAAATATGAGTTTCCTCATTGAATCCCCCATTTTACCTAGTATCTTAATCAGAGAACCACCACAGTTTCCTTCAAACCTGTTGTCTCTTTGGTGCCTGCTAGATCTATCCATTCACTAAAAACAGAAATGTCAGTGTGAGTATATCAAAAAAACCATCATGTACTAATGAGGAAGGTAAACACTAAGATATACTTACTCATTCACTTTATCTAAAACTAGGACTCTTTCTGAAATCCTAACCATTATGGTAATGTCACTTATGCTTAGAGAATACCCTAACCTGTAAAGTTATCTAAACCGATCTCTCATACCAACTATAAGGCCCCAGCCTTAAACCTTACTTAATCTTGAGTTATTACAAGATTACACATTGAGGATCATTTCAGGTTTAGAGTTTTATAAAATTAAATCATAAAACATTCATTACATTCCACATTTAAACAATGTGGTTACATAAAAGATAGTATTCATTTTTCCCATCAACAGAAACATATTTAAAATAAAATATGGATTCTTTCTTGAAACTTCCTTGACACTATCATCATATCATGTACCATTCCCTTGACCTATGAAAAAAATTTCAAAAACATGGGATTAGCATAAAAATCTCAGTAAGGGTTATGAAAAGTATGGAAAGGAAACATGAGTACATATATACATAAGAATGAAATCATAATTTACCCATAAAACATATAAACTTTAACATACCTCATAAAATCATGAATAAATCATAGAAATCATAAGACATAAAGGTAACTTGAGGCATTCATAACATTATGACATAGGGAGTAACACTCTTGGTTACGTTTGGAATACCCATCACAGTATATTCTCTAAACCTCTTCGGAGAAACCTTAACGTTTAACCCCTTCGCGTTACCCAATGCAGTGGAGAGCTATGTCGGGCTCACCCGCCCTTAGTTTATCAAGGAACCACCCATCTTCATAACAATTTCCAAGAACCATTACATAATCATAGAACATAACTTATTCATAATGTAAAGATACTATTCCCACATTGCAATAACAATATAACATTTTAAGATATTGAAATAATGAATCCATTCTAAAAACCATTTTCAAAACCATTTAAAACATTGAATAAAGAGATTTTTGAATCAAAGTGTCCCATACCACTTTGATTCTTTTAACATTTTAAAATATTAATAACCATATAAATAAATCCTTAAACCATTTCAAAAACATGGATATCAATGAGAAATTTTTATAAGATTAAATCATTAAAACATTTTAAACGATATTTTAGTTAAAGGGGTTTTATCAAAATGAGAGACACTTGAATACAATAATTGAGGAATAAAATTTAATAAAAACTTTATAATATCATGAGAATAAAGGGATTCATGATTTAATATTCCAAATGATAGTATATACACCATATAAGAGTGAATTGGTGCATAACAACAATGAAGTCTCAATGGAAATGTAAATTGAGATGAAATCTATTATAAATATGGTATCCTTAAATTAAAGATAAATCAGTCTCATAATTATGTGCGACAAATATAAATACACCCAATATAAGTGGATATTAAGTGTAAAATAATCAAAGGTCATTCACACATATTCAAAGGATGACATATTCAATAACTACATGTTGAACCTAAAGAAATCGAAATTGGGTTAAGAAGTTCCCTTGACAGCCTAACGGCGTCACATCAAAATGAGTTGATGAGAGATAAAAAGGGTATCTCGTCACTTGTACATAAAATTTACATCAATAAGTATATATAAGAACATATCCCAACATAAGAATATGTAAATTAAATGACCCAACAATAGAAGTCTTTTAAAAAGAGGAGGGTGAAAGGTTCCCTTACTAACTTGGGAATCTTTCAAAACATACACCCCATGAAAGAAGGACAATAAATCATTGATGTAAATACTAATAAATGAATGTATATTACACAAAGAGTAGAATAATAAGAAGTATATATACCACTCAGCAGAAATGGTGGAAAATGTAGCATAAATCTCACGGGAATAAAAGTGAGATGAAAAATCCCTTACGAAAACTCAGCAGCCTAACGGCGCCACTTAAAACTTCAAAAAATAGATTGATGAGATCAAATAGAGTCTATCATAATATAAAAAGTATATAATGATGAATATAAAATAACATCCCTAAACATAATAAAGATGATCTTAAAATAAATGACATAAAAGAGAGTACTTAAAAAGGAAGAGAGATATAAGATCTCTTACCTCGTGTCCGACATGACTCGATCGTTCTTTAATCTCCTGAAAAATAAAATTTGGTCAATTTATAATTTCTCAAGGACATCCTTTAAAGATTATTATTCAGTTCATACCACATTTTATAATGTTATAATAATTGGTTAATAAAGTGTGTTCATATCAGACGTTTTTGTCGATGTTCAGTACATGTGTAAAAATTGAACTTATTGGAAAAGAATTTTCCATGTAGTTATAGGTACATAATATCCAGAATAGTATTGATGTTTTAAATATCATATATATCCAGTATATATTCATTTTATACTATTAAATAGAATTTTTAATTAAAATCACCGTTCATGGAGATGGTAGGTCGTACGTACGCATGAACGCTACTTTCGTTTTTTGTCATATTAATGGAATTAAAACAAAATGATAGATATATATATTATAATTCCAGAATGATATACATAATTTAGATGTAATATATTACATATATATCCATTATATTTATGTAATTATAATAGTACATAACATTTTGAGATAAGAAATGAAATGTACCGTTCATGGAGACGGTAAGTCGTATGTACGCATGAACGCTACTTTAATTTTTTTTTTGTATTCAATGGAATGAAATAATAATGAAATAAAGGTATATTATAATTCCAGTAGGATATAATATGTAATACCATTAATTCCATCCTTTATACAACCCACAAATGGCATTAACAAATCAAATCACTTTGAGGGGGCGGTAGTCTGCACTTCTTAAAATTAAGATATCGTGTTTACCCATAATGGAAACCAAAAAGGTATGCCATAAATGAAAAATATATAAGCTTAAGAAAAACATAAACATATTATATATCATATATAAATATAGTGACATCTTAATGTCCACCTTTGATGGTGTTAAAAAAATATTGAACAATCATTGTTTCGTGAGGCAGAAATTCACCATCCACAGAAACAGTATGTTCTTTAACCATTAGATGTAGGTGTGTGTAAGTTTAGCTCAAATCCATGTTATAACAACATTATAGTATATTGAAGATACTGTATTTGTTACAAAATAAATTAATAAAAATAGTTGAGGGGGTTGGAGAAGCAAAATAAAACAAAAGAACACAAGTGAAGACATTACCTTGAAATCGAGTGTCTCTCTTTGATTTGAGCTCAAAGGCTTCCTTGAGAAGACTTCTGCCCAAATTAAGGCTTCTAGGAGTAAGAGAGGTATATTTAGAGGCACAATGAGTAGGGGTTTGCCGAGACAAGGTCTTGAGAGGTGTTGGTAAGGTGGTAGAGGTGGGGGCCTTTTATAAGAGGAGACGAGGGGCACTCTTGGAATGTTACAAAAGGTTACTTTATTTTCAAATTAGTTTCGGATTTTAAAGGTCCCAAATTTATTTATTTCGAGGATAAGGTGGTAAGGGTTCGAAATATACTCATCCAGTAGGTCTTTGACAAGTTTAAGTTATAGTTTTAACATTATCTTCTCATTTTATTTAAATACCTTATTAATGAGGTAATCACTGCATCATCATGATGTCATCAATAATTTAATTTATTTAATGTATACAAATTATAAAACAAATATCAAGATGTTGGAAATCGTTTTATCTTTCTATTTAATATTTATAGTCAACAATATGACTTGTATAACCCCATTTAATATTTTTTTAAGTGAAACATTTTATGCTTGTGACATTTTTATTTTAACTTTAAATAAAAAGTTATTTATGTCATTTTCCAACCAAAGTGGCTCCATGGGGTCCCCAAGTTGACCCATGGATTTTCTTGGTCGGAAATGACACATCCAATGAGGGTAGAACATGTGTCTAGGTTATTTAATATTATTAAAACATTATTTTTACCTTAAATTACACTAATTACCTCTAATCGCGATTAAAAACATAAAAGTTACTATTCACCAAAAAATTATTTTAATCCCATTGAACCGAATTTTACATCCTAATTAAAACCATGTATGTCAGATTTTTGAAATTAAAATCACATAAGTGGTAAAGTTTCATTTAAACGAGAAATCATTTTTTAAACTACCCCTTAGTGGTTTCACTATTCTTCAAAAATTGATGTTTTTCAGAAAAATACCAAAAATTCACCCTAAGCTATATTTGATGTTTTTAATTCAAAAATGATTTCTATTTTACAAAATTAAAAACATATATGTTGCATTAATTAATTTAATAATTAATTCCCCCTGTCAAAATAAATAGCGTGTTTTTAAAAAACAATATCTATTAAAAGATTGACAGTAGTTTAAGTCAAATTTCAAAGTGAAATTAATTCCAAATACCACAATTAGATTAAATGTTAAAAATATATTCTAAATACACTTTAATCTAAATTAAAAATATAAACTATCCATATAAATAAATCAGATTAAAATGAGGTTTTGAATTAAAATACAACATTTTTCACTATTCATTAAAAAATGAACTTTATCGGAAAAATACCAAAAATTGACACAAAGTAAATTTTGATGTGCCGATTCTAAAGAAAAATTTTATTTTTTCAAATATAGCACATAAAATTTTCAAAAAGTGGATTTAACAGAGGTTCTTCATCAAAAGGCGGTTAATCAACCTTTTAAAGAATATTAGAATGTTTACGCTTAAAATTGGATTCATTCGCATTTTTAATCCTCTAACATTTATTCTAAAAAGTAAAAATATTTGACAAACATATATAATAATTTTGTAGTTAGTTCTATTCATTCCTTCCATTACAACGACTAGGCATTAACTACAATTTAAAATAATATTATTTTATTATTAGAGTGCAACGTAAGATTCCCAAGAAACTCATTGTTGTGTATTGGGTACGCCCTCGAGCATAGCATTCCCTTTAAAGTAATATAAATATTTTATTAAAAAAATGTGGATAAATATGAAAATGTCATATTCTTTATTTACCTGGGGTGTTACATCCTTCCCCCCTTTTGGGAATTGCGTCCTCGCAATTTTAAAATTGGGCTTGGAAGCTTCATGGAAAATCCCACATCGGAACTAGAGTCAGTAAAACTATCATTTTAAAAGAATGAGAGAGAAGTAAAAATGTCACCCTAGTTGACCCATACTAGGATTCCAAGTATGAAATTATGGATATGGAGGAGAAAAAAAAGTTTCATGTTCTGATGGAGAGTGATAGTAAACATGTCTAGGAGAAAGTTACCCACAAGAAAATCACAAACATGTGATGGGTTAAACAGTATTCGATTCCTCAGTAGGAAAATTTAACAGACAACATTATTGTTTTAAGTTACTCTTCATTGAGGAATTTATTTTTTAGCTTAACTAAATCATAATGAAACATACTTACTTGTCATGTAGACCTTCAACTTTTACTAGATTCCTTAATCAAACTCATATTTTCTCCAAAAGACGAGTTTTTAGGAAGAATTGTTCGCATTAAGAGTACTATAATCAACTTATTGAGAATCACCTAATCCACAAAAGGGAACTATATATTTCACATGTCTTTAGACAAAATCCAAAACCAATAATTGTAAGTATGAGAACAGATAATCCACAAAAGTATAATCCTTTATAAAAATAAAAACTATTCATAATCTCCAAAATTTGTCCAAAAAAACACAAAGTTCAACGAAGACCATTCGATAAACAATTGTCTATAAAATTCTTCAAAGTAAAGCAAATGAATATTGAAACCCAAATATTTTAAGGATTTAATCACATAGTCTTCCTAGGTATAAATTAACTTTTATCTCCAAATAACATCCGTTGCTCTTAAATTCTCATATTGAAAAGTAATTAACCTAATCACATATCCTCGATGATAGGTTAATAATTTCCATAGATAACCCAAAATAAACTTACTCTTGATTACTAAAATCATCTAACAAAAAAGAATTAGTCAAACTAACCAGGTACTTCACGTAGTCCAGTGGTAGGTGATAAATACCAGTCGCACTTTGGTTGTGCGTTCAATTCCCGCAACTTTGTCCAACGCGACGGGTTGTCACACGGTCTGCGTGTTGTCCTTTTTCAAAAACTATATAATAAATAAAAAATTCACCAAAACGAGATAAAATATTCAAAAATAATCATAACATATTTTATCCTCAAGTTTATCTCATGCCTTTCATTTTCCATCATAACATATAATAACCCATAATTACCTCAAAAGTAAGGATCATATAAACTCTTATGGTTATCTTTATAATTATTACCTGAACTTCCACATCGATTGTTCATCTCGTACATGATGCATTACAGAACATACCAAGGTTCAAGTGTTTGATCATGACTCCTTGATAGTTGGTTTAGAACAACCACGAGTTTCCTCATTGAATCTCCCATTTTATCTAGTATCTTAATTAGAGAACCACCATAGTTTCCTTCAAACCTGTAGTCTCTTTGGTGCCTGCTAGATCCATCCATTCTCTAAAAACCAAAATGTCAGTGTGAGTATATAAACAATACCATCATGTAATAATGAGGAAGGTAAACACTAAGATATACTTACTCATTCGCTTTATCTAAAACTAGGACTCTTTCTGAAATCTTAACCATTATGGTAATGTCACTTATGCTTAGAGAATACCCTATCCTGTAAGGTTATCTAAACCGACCTCTGATACCAACTATAAGTCCCCAGCCTTAAACCTTACTTAATCTTGAGTTATTACAAGATTACATATTGAGGATCTTTTCAGGTTTAGATTTTTAGATAATTAGATCATAAAACATTCATTACATTCCACATTTAAACAAAGTGGTTACATAAAAGATATTATTCATTTTTCCCATCAACAGAAACATATTTAAAATAAAACATGGATTCTTTCTTGAAACTTCCTTGACACTATCATCATATCATGTATCAATCCCTTGACCTAGGAAAAACATTTCAAAAACATGGGATGAGCATAAAAAGATCAGTAAGGGTTATAAAAAGTATGGAAAGGAAACATTAGTAAATATATACATAAGAATGAAATCATACTTTACCCATAAAACATATGCACTTTAACATACCTCATAAAACTATGAATAAATCATAGAAATCATAACACATAAAGGTAAAATGAGGCTTTCATAACATTCTTACGTAGGGAGTAACCCTCTTCGTTACGTTTGGAATACCCGTCGTAGTATATTCTCTAAATCTCTTCGGAGAAACCTTAACGTTTAACCCCTTCGTGTTACCCAATGCATTGGAGAGCTATGTCGGGCTCACCCTCCCTTAGTTTATCAAGGAACAACCCATCTTGATAACAATGACCAAGAACCATTACATAATCATAGAACATAACTTAAGCATAAAGTAAATATACTATTCCCACATTGCAATAACAATATAACATTTTAAGATATTGAAATAATGAATCCATTCTAAAAACCATTTTCAAAACCATTTAAAACATTTAATAAAGATATTTTTGAATCAAAGTGTCCCATACCACTTTGATGATTTTAACATTTTAAAACCTTAATATCCATATAAATAAATCCTTAAAAACATTTCAAAAACATGGATATTAATGAGAAATATTTATAAGAATTAATCATTAAAACATTTAAAACGATATTTTAGTTAAAGGGGTTTTATCAAAATGAGAGTCACTTGAATACAATAATTGAGGAATAAAATTTAATACAAACTTTATAATATCATGAGAATAAAGGGATTAATGATATAATATTCCAAATGATAGTATATACACCATATAAGAGTGAATTGGTGCATAATAACAATGAAGTCTCAATGGAAATGTAAATTGAGATGAAATCTATTATAAAGATGGTATCCTTAAATTAAAGATAAATCAGTCTCATAATTTTGTGAGAAAAATATAAATACACCCAATATAAGTGGATATTATGTGTAAAATAATCAAAGGTCATTCACACATATTCAAATGATGACATATTCAATAACTACATATTGAACCCAAAGAAATCGAAATTGGGTTAAGAAGTTCCCTTGACAGCCTAACGGCGTCACATCAAAATGAGTCGATGAGAGATAAAAAGGGTATCTCATCACTTGTACATAAACTTTACATCAATAATGATATATAGGAACATATCCCCACATAACAATATGTAAATTAAAAGACCCAACAATAGAAGTCTTTTAAAAAGAGGAGGGTGAAAGGTTCCCTTACCGACTTGGGTATCTTTCGAAACATACACCCCATGAAATAAGGACAATACATAATTGATGTAAATACTCATAAATGAATGTATATTACAAAAATATTAGAATAATGGGAAGTATATATACCACTCAATAGAAATGGTGGCAAATGTAGTATAAATCTCACGGGAATAAAAGTGAGATGAAAAATCCCTTACGAAAACTGGGCAGCCTAACGGCGCCACTTAAAACTTCCAAAAATAGACTGATGAGATAAAATAGGGTCACTCATAATATAAAAAGTACAGAATTACGAATATAAAATAACATCCCCAGACATAATAAAGACGAGCTTAAAAGAAATGATATAAAAGAGAGTACCTAAAAAGGAAGAGAGATGTAGGATCCCTTACCTCTTGTCCGACAAGACTCGATCGTTCTTTAATCTCCTGAAAAATAAAATTTGGTCAATTTATAATTTATTAAGGTCATAATTTAAAGATTATTATTCAGTTCATATCAAATGTTATAATGTTATAATAATTGGTTAATAAAGTGAGTTCATATCAGACCTTTTTGTCGATGTTTGGTACATGAGTAAAAATTGAACTTGTTGGAAAAGAATTTTCCATGTAGTTATAGGTACTTCATATCCAGAATAGTATTGATGTTTTACATATAATATATATCCAGTATATTTTCATTTTATACTATTACATAGCATTTGGAATTAAAATCACAGTTCATGGAGACGGTAGGTCGTACGTATGCATGAACGCTACTTTCATTTTTTGTCATATTAATGGAATTAAAACAAAATGAGAGATATATATATTATAATTCTAGAATTATATCCATAATTTATATGTAATATATTACATATATATCCATTATATTTATGTACTTATTATAGTACATAACATTTGGAGATAATAAATGAAATGTACCGTTCATGGAGACGGTAAGCCGTACGTACGCATGAACGCTACTTTCATTCCTTTTATTTTTGTATTCAATGGAATGAAATAATAATGATATAAAGGTATATTATAATTCCAGTAGGATATCCTATGTAATACCATTAATTCCATCCTTTATACATCCCAGATATGGCATTAACGAATCAAATCACTTTGAGGGGGCAGTAGTCCGCACTTCCTAAAATGAAGATATTGCGTTTACCCATAATGGAAACCACAAAGGTATGCCATAAATGAAAAATAAAGAAGATTAATGAAACCATAAACATATTATATATCATATATAAATATAGTGACATATTAATGTCCTCCTTTGAAGGTGTTAAAAAAATATTGAAAAATCATCGTTTCGTGAGGCAGAAATTCACCATCCACAGAAATAGTATGTTCTTTAACCATTAGATGTAGGTGTGTGTAAGTTTAGATCTAATAATTCTTATAAAAAAATTATAGTATATTAAATATACCGGATTTGTTACAAAAGAAATTAATAAAAAGAGTTTAGTGGGTTGGAGAAGCAAAATAAAACAAAAGAACACAAGTGAAGACATTACCTTGAAATCGAGTATCTCTCTTTGATTTGAGCTCAAAGGCTTCCTTGGGAAGACTTCTGCCCAAAGTGAGGCTTCTAGGAGTAAGAGAGATATGTGGAGAGGCAAAATGAGTTGGGTTTGGCCGATAAAAGGGCTTGAGAGGTGTGGGTAAGGTGGTAGAGGTGGGGGCCTTTTATAAGAGGAGAGAAAGGGCACTTTTGGAAAGTTACAAAATGTTACTTTATTTTCAAATGATTTTCGGATTTTAAAGGTCCCACATTGATGTATTTAGAGGATATGGTGGTAAGGGTACTAAATATACTCATCCAATATGTCTTTGACAAGTTTAAGTTATAGTTTTAACATTATCTTTTCATTTTATTTAAATCCTTTATTAATGAGATAATCGATGCATCATCATGATGTCATAAATAATTTAATTTATTTAATTTATAAAAGTTATAAAACAAATATCATGATGTAGAAAATCGTTTTATATTTTTAGTGAATATTTATAGTCAAAAATATGACTTGTATAACCCCATTTAAAATTTTGTTTAGTGAAACATCTCATGCTTGTGACATTCTTATTTTAACTTTAAATAAAAATTTATTTATGTCATTTTCCAACCAAAGTGGCTTCATGGGGTCCCCAATTTGACGCATGGATTGTCTTGGTCATACATGACATATCCAATGATGGTAGGACATGTTTCTAGGTCATTTCATATTATTAAAACATTATTTTTACCTTAAATTACACTAAATACCTCTAATCGCGATTAAAAACTTAAAAGATACTATTCACCAAAAAATTGTTTTAATCCTATTGAACCACATTTTACATCCTAATTACAACCATGTATGTCGGATTTTTGAAATTCAAATAACAGAAGTGGTAATGTTTCATTTAAACGAAAAATCAGTTTTTAAACTACCACTTAGTGGTTTCACTATTCATCAAAAATTGAAGTTTTTCAGAAAAAATACCAAAAATTCACCCGAAGCTATATTTTATGTTTTGAATTCAAAAATGATGTCTATTTTACAAAATTAAAAACATATATGTTGCATTAATTAATTTAATAATTAATTCCCGCTGTCAAAACAAATAGCGTTTTTTTAAGAAACAATATCTTTTAAAAGATTGACACTAGTTTAAGTCCAATTTCAAAGTGAAATTAATTCCAAATACCACCATTAGATTAAATTGTAAAAATATATTCTAAATAAACATTAATATAAATTAAAAATATAATCTATCCATATAAATAAATCAGATTAAAAGGAGGTTTTGATTTAAAATAAAACATTTTTCACTGTTCATTAAAAAATGAACTTTATCAGAAAAATACCAAAAATTTACACAAAGTAAATTTTGATGTCCCGATTCTAAAGAAGAATTTTATTTTGTAAAATATAACACATAAAATTGTCAAAAATTGGATTTAAAAGAGGTTCGTCATCAAAAGACGGTTAATCAATCTTTTAAAGAATATTAGAATGTTTACGCTTAAAATTGGATTCAATCGCATTTTTAATCCTCTAACATTTATTGTAAAAATTAAAAATATTTGACAAACATATATAATCATTTTGTAGTTAGTTCTGTTCATTCCCTCCATTACAACGGCTAAGCGTTAACTACAATTTAAAATAACATTATTTTATTATTAGAGTGCAACATAAGATTACCGAGAAACTCGTTGTTGCGTATTGGGTACACCCTAGAGCATAACATTACCTTTAATGTAATATTAATATTTTATTCTAAAAATATGGATAAATATTAAAATTTCATATTCTTTATTTACCTGGGGTGTTAAAATTATTGTGTCATAAATAATTTAATTGATATGATGTCTAAAAATTAGATAAAAATTACCATAATACAGGGAATATTTTTAGATTTCCAATTAATATTTATAGTTTAAAAGATAAATTTTATAACCCAATGTAAAAATTGATTTACTAATAGATAGTTGTTTAGGTCATTTTTTCCTTTACATTAAGTTAATTAAAATAAAGTGTCATTATCACTCATAAGTGGCTCCATGGGGTCCCAAAATCGACCCAAAGATGCCCATGGTCATAAATGAGTCAAACAATAAGTATATGAGAGGTGTTAAGAAAATGATAAATTATTATAACATTTTTTACTTGGAATTACCCTATTTACCTTTAACCACGGTAAATAAAAGTTCAAAGATACTATTCAGAAAAAAATAATTTCATCTTATTGAACCAAATTTTACTTACTAATAAAAATCACGTATGTCTGATTCTTGAAATTAAATTCACAAAAGTTGTAAAATATCATTTAAAAGAAGAATTCATTTTCTTAACTACTACTAAGTGGTGTCACTATTCATAAAAAATTGAAGTTTTTTAGAAAAATAAAAAAAATCAGAATAATCTATATTTGATATTCAAAATTCAAAAATTATTTCCAATTTTCCAAATTAAAAACATAGAATTTTAATTATTGAATTTAAAATTATTTCCCATTTTCAATACAAATAGCGGGTTTTTAAGAAACAACAACTATCAAAAGATTGACACTTATTTATGTTCAATTTCAATGTGAAATTTATTCCAATGACCATCACAGGATTAAATGGTAAAAATAAAATTTAATTAAACTTTAAATTCAATTAAAAAGATAATATTACCATATAAATAAATTATATTAAAATGAAATTTTGAATTAAAATACAGTATTTTTCACTATTCACTAAAAAAGGATTTTATTAGAAAAGTACCAAAAATTTACCCAAAGAAAATTTTGATGCCAGGAATCTAAAGAAGAATATAAAATTCTCAAATAGAACATATAAAAGTTACCAAAACATGATTTAAATAGGGTTCTCCATCAAAATGCGGTAAATAGACGTTTTCAAGAATATAAGAGTATTTATGCTTAAGAATAGATTCATTCACATTTTAGGCCTCTAACATTTCTTGATAAATATAAATACATTTAACAAACATGTATAATCATATTGTAGATAGTTATATTTATTTTTTCCATTACAACAGATAGGCGTTAACTACTATTTGAAATAATAATATTATATTATTAGTGTACAACGTAAGATTTCAAAGAAACCCATTGATGTGTATCAGGTACGTCATCAAACATTAGATCCCCTTTAATGTAAAATTAATATTTAATCCAAGAATATTAATAAATATGAAAATGTAATGTTATTTATTTACCTGGGATGTTACATAACATAATCCATCAGGTAATGGTTTTTTGAAAAAAACCATATGGTTTAAGAGGAAACGTAGGAATCTGAACATGCTATGAGGGATAAATACCCTCACTTATTTGATAAGTGAATAAAAATTGTGAGGTCACAATTTTCCAAAGGGGGGAAGGATGTAACATCCCAGGTAAAATAAGAATATGAAATTTTTATTTTTATTAATATTTGTTAATTAATTATTAATTTTAATTTAAAGGGGTTTCTATGTTCTATGGCATACCCGATACGCAACAACAGTTTTTTTTGAAATCTTACGTTGAACACTAATAATATAATATTATTAAATTAAATGGTAGTTAACGCCTAGCCATTGTATTGGAAATAATGAATATATGTTACTAAAATATAATTATATATGTTTTTAAAATGTTTTTACATTTCTGTAATAAAATTTATAGTCTAAAATAATAAAAGAATTCGATTTTAAACATAAATACTCAAATTTTCACTAAAAATCGATTTACCGCCATTTGATGGTGAACCCTATTTAAATCTAGTTTTATACACTTTAATATTTTCTATTTGACCAAATAAAATTCTTCTTTAGAATCGGGACACCAAAATTTACTTTGTGTAATTTTTTTGTATTTTTCTGATAAAATTCATTTAATAATGAATAGTGAAAAATAATATATTTTAATTCAAAATTTCCTTGTAATCTAATATAATTATAGGGTTAGAATATTTTTTTAATTAATTTTAAATTTTAGTTATATTTTTGTACCATTAAATCCATTTTTTTTCATTGGAATTAATTTCACTTAGAAATTGGATATAAACAAGTGTCAATATTTTGATATTTATTATTTCTTAAAACCACTCTTTTTGTTTTAACAGCATGAATTAATTTTAAATTAAAATTTTCCACATATATGTTTGTAATATTGTAAAATGGATTCCATATTTGGATTAAGTAGGTCTAAATTGCGTAAATAGGTAACATTTATTTTTAGGCATTTTAAATATTTACCTTAGTAAATATTTTAATTATAATGGTTGAAAGGTAAATATGGTAACTAAGGGTACAAAATAATATTATAATATTACAAAACTTTCCTAACATGTCTCTTAATCCTATTGAATGAGTAATGGCCGACTATGGTCATCCTTGGGTCGAATTTAGGACCCCATGGAGTCACTTGGGAGTGATAATGACACTTTATATTAATTAATTTAAAGTAAAGACAAAAATGACTTAAACATATATCATTTAGTAAATAAATTTTTACATGGGGTTAAATAAGTTATCTTTTCAACTATAAATATTAATTGGAAAGGTAAAACTATTTCCTATACCATGGTATTTTTTTTATAATTTTTAGACATCAAATTAATTAAATTATTTATGACACAATAATGATGCAGTGTTTACCTCATTAATAAAATATTTAAATAAATAAGATTACAAAAGTTAAAACAACATCAAAAACATTTAAAATTCATATTGGATGATTTTATTTCTAACAAGATTAATCTTATCTCTATCTTTAATGAGTTTTGGATCTTATAGAAAATAAAGATATGTTTATAATAAAATTATATTTTCACACTTTCCTGAAGAGCCCCTCCTCCACCTTATAAACAGTCCTCACCTCTAACCAAATTACTCACACCTCTCAAGCCCCTTGGCTCATACCAACCCTGCCCAAATAATCTATCAATATCTGTCTCTTCCACATATAATCCTTACCTTTGGCAGAAGTCACTTTAAGAAGTCCTTTTGGTTCAATCCAATGGGAGTTACCCAAATTAAACATAACAGTTTCACTTAAATTATTTTCTTTTATTTTACTTCTCCAACCCCTAAACTCTTTTTATTCATTTTTTAATAACAAAACATGTATTATCAATATAACAAGATGTTTTTATGAGAAGTATGAGAACTACACTTACACACTCCTCCATATATTGGGTAAAGAACATATTGTTTCTGTGGATAGCCAACTAACGCCTCACGAAATGATGATTGTACGATTATCTCCTACCACCTCACATGGTGGCCATTAAGATGACACTATATTTATATATGATATTTATTATGTTTATATTTTCCTTATGCTTCTATTTTTTTCATTTATATCATACCTTTGTGGGTTTCATAATGGTTTAATATGATAATTTCATTTGGGGAAGTGTGGACTACAACCCACTCAATGTGATATGACTCGTTAATGCCATATGGGGGACATATAAAGGATGGATTTAATGATATTATATATCATATTACACTATATTTATAATATTAAAATATATCATTATGTTTTAATTCCATTAAATTATGAAATAAAAATGAATGTAGCATTCATGCGTACGTATAATTTACCGTCTTCATGAATAGTGCCTTTCATTTTTATCTCCAAATTTTTTGTACTATTATAAATACATATATATATATATATATATTTTATATATAAGATATATATTATATATAAATCATGATTATAATTCTGAAGATAATGGACTTTTTACCACATAGACAACTTGTAAATATAAGAAGTTCATTTTTGACTAAAGTTCCAAATATCGACAAAACGACCGTTATTAACAAAAATGATTACATAATGTTTATAAAAAGGTAATAAATGATATAAAAGGAATAATAAACTTGAAATTTTTTCTTGATCATGTAGAAATTAACTTTACTTAGTTATTCAGGTGATTAAAGAACTAACGAGTCCAGACAAACACTAGGTAAGTGAATTTGTCTCAATCTCCTTTCATTGAGGCATGTTTTGTTTTATACACCACTTTATTTTATATGGTATATAACCACCATTTACTTTTCCATTTAATTTAAAGGTAATATTTTTCAATGAGGCATTTTACTAAACGACAAAAAAAATGTTTCTTTTTAATGTAAGTAGTGAAAATGACCTTTTTCACCACCATGAGAATTATTTGATCTTTGTATTACTTAAAAAGTCATAATTTTTTTAAATGGAAAATAAATACCATATATTTTTTTAACATATTTTGGTATTGAAAATGGTTTTGATAATTGATTTGTTATGCCAATATATTTAAATGAAGTATTGTGATTGAAATGAAGAAATGTTATCTTTCCTTTCTATTTATTTTATTTGATATGAATATGTTATGGTTCTAGTGAATTGTTTACGTATACTGGTGGTTTCATGATAAACCTGGGGTGGGTGATCCTAAGATAAATCTCCAATTCATTGGGTAAAGTGATGGAGGTAAACATGAATGTTTCTCCTAAGATATTTGAGGAATATACTATGATGGGTATTCCAACGTAACTCCCTCTGTAGCTATGATAGATACTATGTAAGTATGATATGGATGCCACAAGTTACCTTAATGATTTATTATTTCTATGTGCTATTCATAAATCTTCTTATTTAATGAGGTAAGTAAATGATTTTGTGTTTTGTATGTGTTGATGGACTAATGATTTCATTCATTATTTTGTAACCCATACTGATTTTTTTATGCTCATCCCACATTTTGATATTTTTTTAACAAGCCTTAAAGATGAATAGGGTCAATGATGGGATCATGGAAAAGTCATGTTGTCCAATACATGGAACTAGACATGATTTTTTTTTCAAAGAGTTTTTATTTTATCAAAACAATGGAAACTGAGTAGGAGTGTCTACTTTGTAAAATTTTTAATGTAATGTAATTGTTATGGAATAATTCTATAAAACGATAAACCTGAAAAGATCATCAATGTGAATTATTCATTTAATTCATGATTATGTAATTTTTAAGGCCGAGTCCTTATATTTGGTATCATAGGACAGTTTAGACAACTTTATGAGTTAAAATATTGTTAAAATAATGTCCCTAAATTAATTTATTGTAAGATGGAAATGATATAGAATTTTCAGATTACCATGTTGCTTGGACTAATATATTTCTGTGTTCAGAATGATTTTCTACAGAGGAAACACGACAGCTATGTTGGGAAGGCATATAGAGGAAGACAACCTTCTAAATCAGAAACCTAAGATGGTCAGAATCAGAACTGGACAGTTTGTTACAGTGATGGAACAATTGACTCAGGATATAAATGGTGGTGGTAACCATGCATGAGATTAGCTAGATCAACCACAGAGAAACATGTTAGTAGTGGAGCATTTCGTGAGGCAACATCCCCCATAATGCAGAGGATCAACTGACCCTGTTCTAGATAAAGGGTGGATTAAATTCCTGGAAAATATTTTCGATGTCATGGGTTGTTCAGAACATCAAAAGTTTAGTCTCGATATTTACCGTTTTGAAGGTGAATCCGATCGGTGGTTTTTGATGGTGAAAAATATCAGGGATAGTGAGAAGATTTATGCTCTTGATTCAGATGAATTCAAAGGTATGTTTCTTGAGAAAAATTTTCCTATGGCGGATGGTCTTAGGATGGAAACAAATTCTTAGAATTGAGGTAGGAGGATGACTCAGTGGCTCATTATGAAGCAAACTAAACTTGACTTGCATGGTATTCTCCAAATTTCATACGATATCTTGTTTGTAAAATCACCCATTTTTACTCAGGATTTAAGCCAAATTATTTAAGGGATCTAGATTCTCATGAGTACAAAATTTATGAAAAACTTGTTTGATGTGAAGAGAAGGTGTAAATGGAGTTTTCCAATGATCATGCGTTCTTTAAAAAACATCAAAATAATAGGGTGAGGTGACAGAAGAAAATGAAGAACTCTTCAAAAAAGTCTGATGGTAAGAAACTTACGTTTAAAGTTTTTGAAAATTGTGGTAAAAATAATGATGGGGAATGTCTTTTGAATTCTAGTATGTTCTACCATTGAGGTAAAATGGGGCATAAGGCTCGTAATTTCACAGAAAAAAAATCATGGTAATGGTAAGACAAAATCTGATTTACAGTTAGTAAAATGTTTCATGTGAAATGAAATGGGGCATTATACAAATGAGTGTCCAGCAAAGAACTCAACTGAGGGAATATAGCTTGAATACAAGAAGAAAGTGGTGGTTAAATCCTTCACAACTACTTCAGCAGATGTTGTTCCATCAAATGATGTAGTATTATGAATTTAATAGAATATTGTTGAATGCTCTGGTTTTGGTACTGCCTTCCAGAAATGGTGAGTATTTTATCTATAGTGATACTTATTTTAAAGGACTTGGGTGTGTCCAAATGCAGAATTATAAGTAAATTTCTTATGCTTCACATTAGTATAAACCTCATGATTTAAATTACCCAACACATGATTTGGAATTATCTTTTGTTGTTTTTGATTTAATAATTTGGAGGCAACATTTGTATGGAGGAAAATAAGAAATATATACTGATCACAAAAGTTTTAAGTATATATTCACTCAGAAATAATTTAACATGAGATAGAGGAGAGGGATAGAATAAATCATGGATTATGATTGCACAATATTTTACCATCCAGGAGAAGCAAATAAAGTGGATGATGCTTTGCATTGAATATGTAATGCTTCATTAACCTTGATATGTTTGGAAGGAGGTCCTTTGGTTTTTTATTTGATGAACAATAGAATAGAATTTGTTGGTGCAAAAAATTCCTCTTTTTTTGTTTCATCTGTCAGTGAAATCATCTCTATTAGATAGAATTATGCAAGCGCAAAATGAAGATTGTGAGTTGTTGAAAAATGTAGAGTTGGTTTAGATGGGTATGTTGCCTGATTTTAACATTGATAAAGATTGTGTTTTAAGGTTTCGAAAAAGATTATGTGTTCCTTGGGATTTATAGCTGAAGAATGAGTTGTTATGTGAAGGTCATAGTTCTCCATTTTCAGTTCATCCTGGTTGAACTAATATGTACAGTGAAATTCAGGGCCATTACTGGTGGGATGGAATGAAAATAGAAATTGCTAATTTTACAATGAAGTGTTTGACTTGTCAACAGGATAAAGAAAAACGATAGTTACTGAAATGGATGATTCAATGTTTACCAATGTGAGAGTGGAAATGGGAAAATATATCCATGGACTTCGTTGTGGTATTACCAAAGACATCTCGAGGTAATAATGAAATATGGGTTATTGTTGATCGATTGACTAAATATGCTCATTTCCTTCCTATTCGAGATAATTTTTCTCTAGATGGAATTTCTCGATTGTATGTTAAAGAGATAGAAAGGTTTAATTGAGTTCCCCTCTCCATTGTATCTGATCGTGATACCAAATTTACTTCTAGCTTTTGGAAAGGCAATAAGAAGTCATTGGGTACTGAATTAAATTTTAGTATAACTTTTCATACTCAATTATATGGGCAATCAGAACTAACAATTCATACCTTAGAGGATATGCTACGTGCTTGTTCACTAGATTACCAGGTAAGTTGGGACCAACATATTTCTTTGGTTGAATTTTCATATAATATCATTTTTCATTCTAGTATATAGATGGATCCATTTGAGGAATTATATTTAAATCATTGTGGAACTACAACTTTTTCAGATGATGTAGGTGAAAGGAAGCTGATGGGACCAGAATTGGTAGAAGAGATAGTAGAAAAAGATCTATTGATTCATAGGAACATGAGAACATCTTAGAAAAGGCAGAAAGGTTATGCGGATAACCAGAGGAAGGATCTATATTTCAAGGTAAGTGATCATGTATTTCTTAAAGTTTCTCTATGGAATAGTGTGATTCATTTTGGAATGATGATAAAGTTGATTCCAAGGTTAATTGGACCCTATGAAATACTGGAGAATATTGGATCAGTTTGGTATAGAGTGGCTTTACCTCCATGTTTATCTCAGGTGCACAATGTTTTTCTTGTTTCAATGTTGAGAAAGTATATGCCAGATCCATCTCATGATTTGAGCCCAGAGGTAGTGCAGTTGGATGAGAATCTATTATGTGAGGAACAAGAATTCCAAATTCATGACCTAAGAGAGAAATTGTTACAGAATAAGGTAATTCATCAGGTAATGGTTTTGTGAAAAAACTATATGGTTGAAGAGGCAACATGGGAATCTGAAAATGCTATGAGGGATAATTACTCCCACTTATTTGATAAGTGAATAAAAATGGCGAGGATGCAATTTCCAAAAGGGGGAAAGGATGTAACATCCCAAGTAAATAAATAATATTACATTTTAATTTTTATTAATATTTTTTAATTATATATTAATTTTACTTTATTGGGGTTTCTATGTTCGATGGCGTACCTGATAAGCAACAACGAGTTTCTTTGAAATCTTACATTGCACACTAGTAATATAATATTATCATTATAAATGGTAGTTAATTCCTAGACATTGTATTAGAGGGAATGAATATAGCTAACTAAAATATGATTATAAATGTTTGTTAAATGTTTTACATTTATCAAATAAAAGTTAGAGGCTTAAAATAAGAAAAAAATTCAATTTTAAGCATAAATACTATAATATTCACTAAAAGGTCGATTTACCATATTTTGATGGAAAACCCTCTTTGAAAAAAATTCGGTCACTTATATATGTTCTATTTAACTAAATAAAATTATTCTTTAGAATCGGGATACCAAAATTTACTATGGGTAATTTTTTTGGTATTTTTCCTGATAAAATTCATTTTTTAGCTATTAGTAGAAAATACTGTATTTTAAATCAAAATTTCCGTTTAATCTCATTTATTTATATGGTTATATTATCTTTTTAATTAGTTTTAAAGTGTAATTGTATTATGTTTTTACCATTTAATCCAATGTTGGTCATTGGTATTAATTCCACTTTGAAATTGAATATAAATAATTGTCAATAATTTGATAGTTATTATTTCTTAAAAACATGCTTTTGGTTTTAACATCGGGAATTAATTTTAAATTAATTTCTACCACTTCTGGATTTTTAATTTACAAAAAATAGATTCCATATTTGGATTAATAAGGTCCAAATTGTGTAAATATGTAACTTTTATTTTTAGGAATTTTAAATATTTACCTAAGTAAGTATTTTATTTACCATTGTTAAAAGGTAAATATTGAAAATATGGGTGAAAAATATTATTATAACAATATTAAATTACCCTAACATGTGTCAAAATCCAATTGGATGAGTAATCACTGACCGTTGGAATACTTTGGTAAAATTTTTGACCCCATGGAGCCACATGAGAGTGATAATGACACTTTATATTAAATAATTTAAAGTAAAGTAAAAAAATTAACTAAACATATATCTTTTTGAAAATCAATTTTTACATGGGGTTATATAAGTTATAATGTCTACTATGAATATTCATTGTAAGGATAAAAATATTTCATATATCATTTTATTTGTTTTATAATTTTTAGACATCAAATAAATTATATTATTTATGACACAATAATGATGTTGTGTTTACCTCATTAATGAAGATTTAAATAAATAAGATTATAAATGTTAAAAAAACATCGAAAACATGTCCAATTATTATTGGATTATTTTATTTCTAACATGATTCATAAAAAAATTTACTTTTATTATTTTTTGATCTTTAGAAACTGAAGATAAGTTTATAATAAAATAAAATTTTCACACCTTCCAAAAGAGCCCCCTATAAAAAGCCCTCACCTCTAACCCATTACTCACACCTCTCAAGACCCTTGGTTCATCCAACCCCAGACCGTAAAATCTCTAAATATTCCTCTCTTCCACTTATAATCCTTACCTTAGGAATAAGGCACTTCAAGAAGTCTATTTGGTTAAAACCAAAGGGAGTTACCCGAATTAAAGGTAACATTTTCTCTTAATTTTTGTTATTTTATATTACTTATGAAACCCCTAAACTCTTTTTAATTATTTATTTTATTAAAAAAATTCTCAATATAATAGGAAGTTTTTATGTGAAGGGTTAAAACTACACTTAGAAACAACTCCATCTAATGGGTAATGAACATACTTTTTTTTTGTGGATGGAAAACTAACGTCTCACGAAATGATGATTGTTCAATTATCTCCTAATAGTAGTCATGATGGCCATTAAGATGACACTATATTTATATATGATATATATTATTTTTATATTTTATTTATAATTTTGTATGTTTCACTTATAGAATAACTTTATGGTTTCCATAATGGGTTAATATGATAATTTGATTTGGGAAAGTGCAGACTTCCACCCCCAAAGTGATATGGCTCATTAATGAAATATGTGGAATGTATGAAGGATGATGTTAATGATTATATATATGATATTATAGTGTAATTATAATATACCTATGTATCATTATGTTTCAATTCCATTAAAATATGAAAAATAAATGAAAGTAGTGTTCATGCGTACATACGGCTTACCATCTCCATGAACGGTGCATTTCCTTTGTTATTTACAAATGTTATGAATTATTATAAATACATATATAAACTAGATATATAAGATATATATGATATCTAAATCAGGAAAATAATTCTGTAGACAATGGAATTTTGACCACATAGATAACTTGTAAGTATAAGAAGTTCATTTTTTACTTAAGTACAAAATATCTACAAAATGACAGTAATTAACTTAAATGATTACATAATGTTTATAAAATGGTAATAAATGATATAAAAGGAATAATGAACTTCAAAAATGTTCTTAAGCAAGTAGAAATTAACTTTAGTATATTATTTAGGAGATTAAAGAACGTACGGGTCAAGTCGGACATGAGTTATGGGACTTCGTCTCAATCTCCTTTCATTGATGAAATATTTTGTTTTATACAAGACATTATTTTTTATAATGTATAAACACCATTGACTTTCCATTTCATTCAATGATAATATTGTTCTATGAGTCGTTTTACTAAATGAAAAAAATAGTGTTTTATTTAATGTAAGTTGTGACAATGACCTTTTTCACTGCCGCGAGTATTATTTGATCTTTTCCATCCTTTAAAAGACGTAATTTTTTTAAAATAAAAAAAAAATACCATATAATTTTTATGTATTTTTTTATTGAAAATTGATTAGATAATGGATTTGTTATGTCAATATATTTAAATGATATATTTTGATTGAAATGTGGAACTGTTATCTTTCCTTTATGTTTTTTTATGTGTTATGAATATGTTATGGTTCTTGGTCATTGTTTACGTATACAGGTGGTTCCGTGATAAACCCAGGGAAGGTGAGCCCAAGATAGCTCTCCAATGCGTTGGGTAATGTGACATAGGTAAATGTGAATATTTCTCCTTAGAGATTTAGGGAATATACTGTGATGGGTATTCCAATATAACTCCATATGTAGCTGTGATATATAAAATTTAAGTATTATATGGATGCCCCAAGATACCTTTATATTGTATTTTTTATGTGTTATTCATAAATATTATGATTTCATGAGATATGTAAAAGAGTTTATGTTTTTTATTTTTTGATGGACTAATTATTAAATTCTTTATTTTATAACCCTTACAGAGTTTTTTTTATTCTCACCCCATGTTTTGAAATATTTTTCACAAGACTTAAAGATGAATATGCTCAAGGATTGGATCAAGGAACAATCATTCATTCCAAAACATGGAATTAGACATGACTTTTTTTCAAATTGTATATATTTTATGAAAAAAATTAAAATTGTGTAGGAGTGTCTACTTTGTAAATTTATTTATGTAATGTAATTGTTATGGCCTAATTCTCTAAAATACTAAACCTAAAAAGATCCCCACTGTGAATTATTATTTTAATTCAATATTATGTAATGTTTTTAGGCCAGGTCTTTATAATACCTATTTTATCCTATCAGGGATTTACTATATTATGTAATTAATTTACATAAATTTTAAAGTAATATCAATTTATATAATGTATGGGTCCCTATAAGAACATCATTCAGAGATTTATGACCATTCGACCATTTGAACAATGATCTAGTGGGTTCTATAACCATATCCTTATGGAAGGAATTCTTTTTACTGTTAAGTTTTTTTTCTATATCATTGGATTTTAAGTCATAATGTATCAAATCCTGATCAGAGTTAACAGATTTTTTTTTCTTTAATATCTTCCTAGGTCCTTCACTTTACCTACATATGTGGACCTATACCAGAAGATCCCACTATATTTTCTGTGAGCACTCCCTTTACCTTCGAAAAATATAAAATATTGAGTCCATTTTCAACCTTCAAATAATTTCCAACATGCACCAAATGATGTTCAGTATCATTCTTTATAGTCCATATTTTTTCAATAGATGTAGGAGGACTTCTTTTTATTTTCATGGGATGCATCACCATTCAGAATAAAAAATCCCAATGAGATATTTCTGAAATTTTTTCTTTTTGTTGAAAATGGTATGGTATCCCCTATAAATGAAGGGTAGTGTTTCAAAATTAATGGATAATACATAGATGAAATCCTTAATATACAGTACCATATGAGAAATGGGTGTTTAACTAAGATCAACCTCCCCCAAGAAGCATGCAATGTAACCAAATATTTCTTCCTTAGTTTCATGATCTAGAATAAATGGGGTTCTAATTTATGAAGTGATGTCAATGATAATTTAAGGATTCTAGAAAATATAATTTAATCCACAAGTCCTAACTTAATCCTGGGTCCTTGTTATATATATTGAAAAAGGGTTGAAGCTAGGGTTCAATTCCTAGATTCAAAAAATATATAGTTTTAGATATATTGAGTCAATCCACCAATCCATTATATTTAATTCTTATAAATGGGACAAAATATGAATGTATCCATAGACTATATGTATACATTTCACTTTTTTGAGTCCCCAAGTGGCGTGAAAGCTACTGAAAAAATACTCTGTTGTCCATGGTGTTTTACCTAGTTGTAGAACCAATCTTTAAATAATAAAAAATTCACATATCACAAACCTGTCAAGAACCTAATCTTGATTAGAATGGATGATATCTATGATACCTTTCCTAAAACATATTTTTGAGATCTCATCCATTCCCAATGTGATGGTTTGATTAGCCTCTCATTCCTCGTATCTGAAAGGGAAGGAAGTAGATACCATAGTTTTATCTGAACACATTTTTAGAATCTTCGAATGGGGAAATGGAATCTCAGATTATACTACAACAACATGATGGTATTCAAAATGAACTTTTGTAAGAATTGATTCTTCCAAATTAGTATGAACTGGATACTTCATGAGAACCTAATCACCATTGAGGATGCATTAGAAGAGCTCCCATAGACCTCCCATCTTCATATATATATATATATATATATTTATATTTATAATTATAAAAATAATATTAATAATTATAATTATAAATATAACTTTATAATTCTTTTAATGTATTTTCAATTATAAAATAATTTTAGTTTTATACATATATATAATTATATATGATTTTATTTATAAATACATATTTATTTATTTTTAAAAAAATTGAGACATGGGAAGGTGTCCCAACCCATATCTCTGAAGAATTTATTCAAAAATTAAAGAGGTACAAAGTAGTCTCGAGGTGTAATGAAGCTACACCAACAAGGCAAGGAACCAGATACATGGGGATAGGAAAAATTTAAAACAGGTACCGATTCAAAAAAGAGGAGCTGCAGATCTTCAAGCTTGTTCACCATTCATCCGTGTCCATTCCACCTCAATCTTATAGGGAAGTAGAATCAAAGCATCTCAACCAAGCAGTGAAGCCCCAAACTCCTGGTTGTTGAACATTCTAGCCAAATAAAACCTTCAATTCCAAAAACTGAAGCAGATGACCATAGAAACAGAACAAACTCAAAACTGAATTAATGAGGCAGATCCAAATCAGCCTTAATCAGACAGAGCAGATGAGAGGACAGTCCAAAAAAAAGCAAAATACAGCATCTCAAATGCAGAACCAGCCCGGGTAAGCATGCACAACCAGGATTGTAGCAAAAACCAGGAGTGTGCTTCACCAGAGGAGATGGAGGCATCAACCAAAAAAAGCCATAGCAAACAACAACCGATGTAATCAGAAAGTCTCATAGCAGAAAAAAAGATTCAACAGCTTTCAAAACTTGCAGGAAAATGAAAATCTGCACTCCGAAAAAAATAAAAATTCATCTCCAGATATTAACTCTCAGCCAAAATAGAGGAGCAAGTAGAGGCCAATAACCATAAAATCATGAGACAAACCAATCCAGCAATCAAAACAGTGAGACAGTAGCTTCACCCAAGAATAAAATAGCACCTCAAGAGAACTAAAACCGAAGGGAGTAAAATCTTCCAGAATTAGGAAGATTTGATACTCATCTTTGATTTTTCCTCTACAATGGATCTTTTTATACTAAGGTATTCAGCAGCTGAAATCTTCTTTTCTTGAAATTCTTGATGGGAAATTTCTTGTTGCATATCCATATACTGAGTCTACACATGTATATCTTGTTCATCAAAATCCTACAAAAAGTAGTACAATTGAGTGCTAGAAGCAGCAACCTGGGTATTTTCTTGAGATTCCGCTGCAGGTTTAGGTTTGGAAGAATCAACAGAAGGTTTTTACTAAGGGACTTCAACAGGTTCAGACTTGGAAGCATTCACTGATCTGGTCACAATTGTGCGTTCTGTGTTCGAGTAATCCTTATGTCTTCTAGATTTTCTTGATTGTGGGGTGATGAACCCATCCTCATCAACCAGGGGTTTCTTACCTTTTTTTTCCATAGCATTTATAAATGTTTCTTCAATCTGTCCTAGTTTATCATTATAACCAGAGGGATCAAGATCTTCTTTATCTTCATTCTTTTCTAGAGCTTGTGTGTTATCTTGCTTCGAGACAAGTCCTTCATTATTACTTGAGGTAGGGAAATTATCACACCCTTTTTCAATGACCACCTTAACAGGTTCCTGTAAGGTAGCCTGATTAGGATCAGGATTCAGGGCTGTATCCTCTGAGACAGCCGTGACAGAAGCCTCAACTTGATTCTCATCAATGTGATTATCCTTCAAGCTATCTCCAGACACCAAGTTAGAGGTTAAAGAATCAACAGAATCAACCATTACATCCTGAGCAGCATTCTTGATAGAAACGGTTTGATTGTTTTGCAAACTTGGTTTTTTTTCAACCCATGATGGCTTATAATGTATTTGAGTGACAACTTTCCCACAGTCTTTATAAGAGTGACCTACTTTGAAGCATATTTTACAAAAAGGTGGTAGTTTCTCAAAAACCACATCCTGGACAAAGCCGCTCTCACCATTTTGGATCTAGAAACAAGAGGGAAGATCTTTGGATAGGTCAATTTCAGTGCAAACTCTAGCAACTGAAGGCCGAGTGAGATTCAAAGTGGCATAATCTAATTTAATGGGAGTTCCAAATAGCATGACAATTGAAAATAGGGCCCTCTTTTTAAACAGGTGAATCGGAAAATCAGGAAAAGCTAACCAGAATGGAGAAATGGGGGACTCAAAGCCCGAAACAAAATCTGGAGACCATTTATGAACTTTCATAGTTGCCCTCCCAAAAGACCACGAGCCACGCATCCAAAAACGGTAAAAATCAGAGTCCGAAGAAAATATAAACAACACATTCCAAGAGTTTAAGAAGCCAATGCTAAAATCAACAAAACCAATCCTTTCTAACGTCTTGTGCAAGAACCGAAGCGAGGGACGATGCTTTAAAAATTCCCCGACCAAGGCAAAATGAAGATCAGAGGCAAGAGATATTACCTCAGCTTTCGAGAAGGAAATAGTAGATAAACCTCGATGCTTGAAAACATTTGGCATGATAATCTCCTCCTTCTTCAGAGAAGAACTCGAATTTTCACCTTCAACCACTTCGGCAAAGGTTCGGCCATCCTTCTTCCACCCTAAAATAGGGTTTTCGCCTTGTATGCCGCCGCCCGACAGGGCCCCCGCTTCAGCCATTTTCCCTCCTATAACCTCTTATACATTTTTTATAAATACATATTTATAGTTATTTAAATATTTATTTATATTTATATACAATTTTATTTATTTTGAATGATAAAAATTTGAAAATTTTAATTATAATAAATATATTTCTAAAATTAGTCCTTTATCATTGCTAAAATATTTTCATTGATGAAGACATTTTTTATCAACAATTATTATTTTAGAATTGATAAATCCACTATTTATCATAACTTTTTTAAAATCACTGAATAAAGACATCCAAATATTTTAAATAGAACCCTAACTGAGTTATTTTCTCTTATTTCATTCAATCTCTCACATAATCAAATTTATATTGTCACTCTCCCTCAATTATTTAATATATACTGACACCTTCTAAAGAAAATTTACATCATCAATTTTCTCCCTTTACTCCCCCTATATCATATATGATTGTTTTTAATTTCACCAGATGGTTTTAATGGTGCAAAAAGCAATCTTATTTGTGGTCGATCTACCTCTCTGATTCTAAACCCAATATACCATACCAACATCCATTGTCGGCTCATCATTTCTTTCACCTTCACACTCATTTTAACTCATTCATAATTATTTTTCACTCTGATTTCATGTTGATCCATGTTTTTCACTGAAAAATTCCTTCCCACTTATCATGAAGTGTGGTGACAACAAATGATAAGTAGGAAGAGTTTTTGCAGTGTACAAATGGTAATTGGATAAAAGTTCCAAGTGTATCTTCTTCTCCTATGGATTAAACTCAAACAATTATAACCATTTTATTTGAATACCATTTAGAAAAATCCCAATAATTTTTATATATCCTAATTTGTTTGAAATTTTGACTGAAATTATGAAATGTTTTTAATTTAGTTAGAATGATTTGTTCCCATTTTTTATTTTTATAGTGCTTGGTAAAAAATATTTCAGGATAATTTTGACACTTATACACATAATCTTTATTTATATTCTTCATTGTCGTAACATGTTTCTTAATAAATATATCTTGTAATGGTATTAATTAGTTTTTATATTTTTTTAATATTGACTAAGGTTTTTGAAAATTATTATTAAAAAAATTTATGGAAACCGATTTGATCTATATTTTACACATGTGGTATGGAATGAATAAATGGGTTATTCACAAGGATTATAGATATATAATGAACTATGAAATACTATAGGAATTGAAATTACAATATAACCAAGATATGGAAAAATCCAATTGCTTACATTCCATCAGAAGTATATATTACATCAGAACCCAACACATCTTACATTACCTTCAACAGAGTATGACTATTCCAACACATGATATTTTTTTATTCAATGCCAATGTAGCTAACATAATCAATCCAATATATTGATCATTAAGAGGCTTGAATCCTCCGCTATTATTGAACATGAACCTATTACACTGCATGTTGTGTATTTGAAACAGGTTTATCTTCTTGTTATTGTTATTAATTCTCTAACAATTAATAGTACTTGAATTTGTTTTAATTTTCATGTACCAGGATTAATAGTATTTATTGTTCATGTAAATTAAATTCTGATTTATACAGTGTTTTACCAAGCCAAAGAAGAAATTTTTTTGGGCATTTCATGTTAATGAATGAATTAAATAAAGCCTACATAGATATAAATATAGATATATTATTGTATATCTTCACACACTGATGTTTTAATATGTGAAATAAGATGAATGGTATCTACATTTATTAATTCCTTCATGTGTAAGAAAATATAGTGGTCCAAGAACTCAAATTACATATGTTGAACATTGATTTTTTTCATAAAACTGGGATTATTAAAATGATATTTATAAATATTTTCATTACATTCAAAGTAAAATTCACCGATTGTATTTTTTTACCTTGATGTCACAATTTAAAAAATGTGATTTAATTGTTTAAATCCTTATTATGATGTTTTTATGGATTTTTATAACTCTTGATTCGTTATATTGTATTATAGAATGATTTAAGAGATTTAATTTTCTGAATTGTCATGTGGTATTTATTTAATTGAATTTCCTGGTATGAGTTTTTTAAAGTACCCTTTGATGAAATGTGAACTGTCTTGAATTAGAATGGGACATGGGAATTTTTTTAAGAATTCTAGTTCATTTGATTTAAATATATGATTTTATTTAGACATAGACCTCTAAAGCCCATATTGTTTTTTCCTATTAACATCTTAATCTGCTAAAAAAATTCAACTTCAGATCCAAAGGATCATTTCACTAAAACACCACCTAGACTATCACATACCATGTGAATAAATGGATAACCACCAACTCCTCTCTCTTTTTTTCGATTTATTGGTCTTGACCTTAACATAGCAACATATTAGTATATTGAAGATGCTTATTTTTTTATATAATCATAGTGTAAAATTAATTAATGGGGTTTGGGGATGAACTAAAACAAAAACATTCATTGATAAAAATTGTGTCTTCGTTAGGTATCTATTTTTTGGTTTGCAAAAAAGTCCTTCCATGATTGGATTTATACCAAAATTAAGTGTTATTATAACAAACCAACCCGGTTTGACCCTGAACCAGTCAACCAAGCCGGTCTGTGACATGGCCTGAAGGGTATTCCTGATCCTAACGGGCAAGAAACTAGTTCAAGGCATCAAAATTAACATGAGGGAACAATTTGGACCATAAACAAGAGGTAAACAACTAAATAAAAACCTACGATGAAATAAAAACTCACAGCAGAAAGGATGTAAAAATGAAAATACCTCCACTTGACATTCTGAGTCACCATCCAACCAAAGGCTGATCTTGCTCTAATAATGAGCAATCGAGCCAAGAGGACCTGAGCAAAGGGAACCTGAGACTAAAATGATAAAATAGGTGTGAGAATAAAAATGCTCAGTAGGGATGCAAAAACAAACCATGGAATCAACATTTCCTTTCCTGAAACAATCTATTTACACAAATTTGAAATAAAATTATAAAAGTAGTTTTTCCATATTTTAATAAAATAATAACATTATCCCATTTTAGAATCCCAACGCACACCACATGTAATTTCTAAAAAATATTTCAATTATGAAAAAAAACCAAATGAGGAAATAAAGAAATGTTAAAAGAAACTGGTGACATTAGAAGCTGAAAGAACAAATATAAATGAATGTAAACAAGCAAATAAATGGTAAACCATGGGTGATCCTAAACATCCCTAGATGATTCCTAGACGTACTCGATTTTGGAACCACCTTCCAGCATATGTTGAAGCTCCAATTTCTATAACCAACTGGCCTCTCTATAACTGGCCAATCCATTGGCAAATACCACCTATCCTAACAACCAATACAAGGGGTACCAACCCATCTAAATGGGGTTGATTGGAAACTCTCACTCGATCATCTAAAAGATGCCCAAGAACCCATACTGGTTGTAATAATATTATCTATGTTTGAAGGACCTCTAATGTGTGACTCATATCCCTGTACTTGCCTTCCCTAAACACGAACGCTTCCTATGCATTCACCAATAAAGGGTTACCTAGATAGGAGAACCCCCAGATACACATTCAATAATTTCACATTAACAGAGTGCCACCATGGTCATCACACCATATGAAATTTAAACCATTTCATAAAATGTTCAAAGTTTCAAATCAGGCATACACTTTTTCCAAAACACATTCTCCATTAAAACATAGAACCAACATTACCCTTCAGTTAAAAGTTCCAATTGGTCCTTCTTGTCACATCATGTTGAAACTATTTTTTCTTAAAAACATTTTGACACTCCGACTAGACACACACAATTTCCAAATAGAAACCATTCTAAAAGTTATCAGAACTTCACCCATGAGTTAGAATAGACAAACGAGCACACCCTTTGAGAGTATAATTCAATACTTTAATGAGAACCCACAAAAAGAACCAAACTAAAATAAACATTCCAAGAATATTCAAAATTTCTCCATTTCTAAAAACTATTCAACTAGTAAAAAATAAAAATCAATCCATCAATAACTGTACAAACAAACCAATAAATTTATAATAAATTATATAAGAAACCCAACAAGATTACTAGAAATTTAATAAGGAAAATAAAATAGTTTATAAACCATTCCATAAAAAGCTCAAACAAATTGAAAAAAATACCCATACATAACCATTTCATGATAACCACCATTTTCAACAAAACAACTCATCTCACTTTTTATAAACAACAAAACCACTCGAAAACACTTTTCACACCACTTATGTAACTCATGAAACTCAATTAGAACATTAATAGAAAAAAACATAATACGTTCAACAATTTCTCACGGACCAACCCCATTCCAAATCAACACACAAGTAAAATCCTTTTAAAACATGTTTCTCATCATTAACACAGTTCATAAGACACATTTAGAGGTATAGAATAAAAACCAATATATCAAAACAATTCATTTCTCATTGAAAATACATTCGTTATCATAGTCGTACCTCAAGTGTCATTGAAAACACAATTTCCATCATTTTCATAACTATAAAAACACCTAAAAACACCACAAAGATACACAATGAAATATTTAAGCATTTTCATTTGAAAAATTCGTTCTGACCACATATTTTGTCAAACCACCACATGGTCTATTTTTAAAAAAATTTAAAAAATCATAAAAACCATCATGGACTATTTAGATTTATTATAAAACTGTGAATCAAGTAAAAATGATAATTAAATTAAAACAAGCATCAATTAATTGCTTCATAAAGGAAAGGGATGATAACACCTACCTCAAATCCAGGCGCAGACACGAAAAAAATATGACGAGAGGAAGAACAATCCCTTATGGACTAACCGCACACGCTGAACAATGATAAATAAACACGAATCCCAACTCACGACAGTAATAGGATTTATCCAAATTAAATAAAAACACCAAGATGGAAGGAAGGAAACAAATAATTAAATAAATAATTAAATAAAATGATAAATAAATAATTGATTAATTAAATAATAGAATAAATGAATAAATGAACAAATGAATAAAAGAATAAATAAATTAATTAATTAATTAATATAAAAACAATAAATAAATAAAAGAATAAGTAAATAAATAAGTGAATAAATATACCGGATGAGGGGGTGGTTGCTGGAAAGGATGGAAGAATCCATACCGAGAGAAGGCAGAGGCGCCACGTAGGGGGTTCAGATCACCGGTGAGAGGAAGGTCGGCCGTGGGATGAGACAGTGAGAGGAAAACCAGCTGGAGATGCACTAGCAAGAGGGAGGCTAGCCTCAGGTAGGATGCTGGAGCAGCGGGGTGCTGGTGTATCATATTCAGAAGTGTTGTTGGCCTAAACAAAGAGACCGGAGGCAGGAGGTGGAATTTCTCGAGGTGGGGGTTGGCTACCAGAGTGAAGGGAAGAGGGGCCTGGTGCACTGCAGGGGCTGTGGGTGAAAGTACGAAGGGTAGGTGTTGGGGTCGAGGGCGAAGTTGAGGATACTGGCTGAAGGCGGGGAGGGCCTGGACGAGACAAGGGTGATGGGTTGCTGGGTAGAGGCGCAGGGTGGTGGGAGAGTGAGGGTGAGGCGAGGGGGTGAGGACTCACGACGAGAGTCGGGGCGAATGCAGAAGGCAGCCAGCTTGGAACTGCATGTGGAGGGGAGGCCGAGAGGCAGTTCCTCAGGTGCAGGGAGTGGGGAGTGGGGCAGCTACGGGAGGCAAGAGTAGGGGAGGCGAGGCAGGGATGTGGAACACAGAGGGGACCTACGAGGGAGGTGGCCACTGGGACTGGGGCCGGTCGGGACAAACCAGAGGTGGTCAGGACGTGAGCGGGTGGCCGGCTAGGGAGTAGAAGTTGGTGCTGACGAAGAGCTATAGAGAAGAGGGGCTGGTTTGGGCAGGGAATGGGGAAAGGGTTGCGAGCCGCGACAAAGAACATGATAAAGGGTGGGGGTAGATTAGGTTTTGGGTCATTTTTTATAATAATAATAATAATAATAATAATAATAAAACCTAAAATAAAATTAATAAAAATAAAAATGATAAAGATAATAATAATAAAAATTAACAACAATAAAAATAACAATTATTTCAATAATAATAAAAATAACAATGAAGATAAGGAAATAATATTAATACCTTTAATACAATAATAATAATTTTATAATAATTTTAATCATTTTACTTAAAAAACAACAACAATAATAATAAAATAATGAGCAATTTTATGACACCTGGGAAAGTTGTGTGGCTACCACCAACCGTGCAGTGACCGCACAGTGGTCCGAAACCCACTTAAAACATTAAATGTGAAAAAAAATTTGACCTGTGCTCAACCTGCACCTCAACTAGGTTTACCATATCCCTGAAATAAAAAAATAAAAAATAAAATAAAACGTCAGGGTGTGACAATTCTCCCCACCACAGACACTTAATGCCCCCACAAAGCCACCCATCCAAACAATAGACAAAACAAGAGTCCATACCCAATTGAAACCGAAAGAGACCCCCATATAGTAGAATTTGAGGAAACGAGGGGGTTCTCCCCACCACAAGAACTGATCTAGCGCAGAATCTTAACACTCAAACATACCACTCCAGGAAGGGGGCCGATGTGGTAACTCCCAACCTAAACAACCAAACTTCTATAGAACGTGGGAAAAACACCTCAACTTAAACATGAAAATCTCTACCTAGACCAAAAACTCCCAATAATAGGAGATAAACCTCTGAGAAAAACATACTCCAAGCAGTGAACCTGAGCATAACCACAAACATCGGTTCTTCTTCATGAACATACATCTCCAAAAAAACATAGTTAAACTGAGATCAACCCATAAAAGGGTCAAATACACTTTTAAGAAAAACACATGATTCAGAAAACCACATTCACACAACCAAGACTTCATGGATTAAAATATGATGAGTCAATCATACATTCATGAATAAATAACGAACTTACAAAAACGTAAAAATTTTAATAGCCAAAAATAAGAACAAATAGATTTTAAATATTCTACTACCAATAATAAACACAAAACCTTAACCAAAGCTTCACACCTCTCGAAACTCCTGACTGTACGCGAGCTTCACCCCAAGACATGTGGCTGGGGATCTGATGGCTAAAGTATCTCTTACCTCATCGTTAGGCTCTAGAATTCCTCTGGCCATATAATATTCTTCAGTCTACACTTCTTAAAAAACTTATCTTGTTGACCTAAACACCCACAACGACAACACGTATTCAGAGGAATGCGATATGACGTCTTCACGTGCCCGAACCGGCTACACAGGTGGCACACCACTGAATGGTCTGATGAACTGGAATCCCGAACCACTGCATATGATTCTTTAGAAATAGGTTCCTATGGAACACCCTACTCGCTAGATGAGTAACCTTTGCAAGAAACCATATACCCTATATTTACAACCATCTACGCACCGGAGACCAAATCAGCTAAAAACACCCTGTCCACCTACTTCTCAAAACGATGGTCCCTAAAAGGGAGGAACCTCTCTTTGATCTCAGGATGAAGACCCCAGATGAAGAGAGAAGTCTTCATCTAATCTTGTGATTCTACCTCTGCAGAAAAGGACACAAGTTCTTTGAAATGGTCAGCATATGCCTCCACCGTCCATTGGCCTTGTTGAATACATGTGAGCTCTTCTATTTTCTTCGTGTTCACCTCTTCAGGTATAAACCATTGGATGAAGATAGATTCAAATACATCCCACGTCATCTCAACTTGCAGTGACGATGTGGTGAACAACTCTGATTAGTCTAGAGTTGGACCATAAAATAGGCCCAAAATAGCACGCACTCTGACAACTTTCAGAGTTACCAAAACCCAGAATATGTGATCGACCTCTTCAAGCTACTTGGCTAGCTCTAACGGACCCTTATCACTATAAAGGATTGGCAATGTCTGAGAAGGACCAAAAACTGGGAATGACTTATCATTATCCTTGGAGACCTTTCTGGGCAGCATTTTGTGAACAGCATATAAAACATAGAGCCAAAACAGATATCAGACCAAAGAAACATAAAGGAAATCACCTTCATCCAAAACAACCGACTCAAAAGAAACAAGAAAAAACAAACACAACTCAAAAATTTCTTTTTCAAAATCCCCATTCCATTTTAGATTTCAAACCCACCATCTTTAAATCCCACATTCCAAATACAATGTCCAATTTTCAAACCAAATTCAATTTCCATAAATCATTCTCCATTTTTTTTAAAAATCCACTTTAGAAAAAACAAGGTCAAGCCTTTAATTCCAATTGCACACCCCAGTAATCCTATAAACTGTTTCACATGTCTTCATCCTCTTTCATCCATATTAACCAACACACACTTCCAATGTATTCCCTCACATGCAAAAATGTTCATAAAGAGTACCTGAGATTGCGCCCAAACCATACATCTACCAATTCCAAGCGAACACCAGATTTTTAGACTATGGTATTTCAGTTTTAAAAATACATTTAACAAATTTAAGGCCATTTAAATGAAATAATTCTCATTTAAAAAACCCTTTTTAATTTTCAAAAGTTCACTTACACCAATCAAAACTATGACGCCACTCAACTTGCATCGAACTACCAGACTTAAGGACTAGTAGTTACGCTTAACCAAGTGACATAGTAGTGGGTCATGCCCCAAGTAAGCGTCAACAACATAGAGGAACTTAAAAAATGTACTCATCCTCCACATGGGTCCCTAATCAATGTAAAATCATGATGTAACATAGGCTTTCCTCCATTTTCATCCATCAATATAAAACAAATCAAAAATAAACAAGGAATCAATTCTCGGTCTATCGTGGCTATTTGAGGTTTAGAACGGGTGGAGGTTTATGATGTTCTTATCGTACATACCTCTCGAGTCCCAACAGTCATAATCTCCATCTACTGGACACCCCAAATAACAAGGGCCTCCTCTGATACTATTTTTTCATGAACCAGCCCGGGTCAATCCTGAACTGGTCACTAGAGCCGGTCCGCAACATGGCCCTAAGGGCGTTCCAAATCCCCATGGGCTGGAAACTAGTTCTGAGCATCAAAATTAACAAGAGGGAATTATTTGGCCCGTAAACATGAGGTAAATTGATAAATAAAAAACTGACGAGGAAATAAAAACTCACAGCAAAATGGAAGTAAAAATTCACATACCTCCACATGACTTTCTGGGTCACCACCCAACCAAAGGCCGATATTTCTCTAATAATAAGTAATACAGCCAAGAGAACCAAAAAAAAGGGATCCTACGACTAAAAAGATAGAATAGGTGTGTGCATAAAAATGCTCAGTAGGGATTCCAAAATAATCCACAGAATCCAGCGTCTTCTTTCCCAAAAAATCCATTAACACAAGTTTGAAATTCAATAATTAAAGTAACTTTTCCATATTTTAATAAAACAATATCATTTTCCAATTTTAAAAACCCAATGCACAACACGTGTCATTTCTATAAAAATTAAAATTTGGCAAAAAAAAATCCAAACAAAGAAATAAGTCAATTCTAAAAGAAACTGGTGAAATTAGAAGCTGAAAGTAGAAGTATAACTGAAAGTAAACAAGAAAATCAAAGGCAAACCATGGGTGATTCTATACATCCCTAAAAGACCCCTATACATAATCGGTTTCATAACCACCTGTCGGCATATAGTGAAGCTCCTAATTCTATAACCAATTGGTCGCCCTATAATTTACCAATCCAGTGGCAAAGCCTACATGGACTAACAACCAATCCAATGGGTAACAACCCGTATAATCGGGTTTGATCAGCAACTATCACTCGATCATATAAAAGATGCCTAGGAGCCCATTGTGGTTGTAATAATATAGTGTAAGTAGAAAGGACCTCACACGTGTGAATCATCTAACCGTACATGACTTCCCCAAACACAGCAACTTCCTATGCATTCACCCATAAAAGGATACTCTAGACATGAGCGCCCCCAGATACACATTCAATCATTTCTCATTAACAAAGTTCCAACTGGGTCGTCACACCATTTATCATTTAAACCATTTAATAAAATGTTCAAAGATTCCAATCGGGCATACACTTTTGCCAAAACACAATCTCATTTAATTTTTAGTACCAACATCACCCTACGGTTCAAAGTTCCAAATAATCCTTTATGTCAAATCATATCGGCACCATTTTTCCTAAAAACATTTTGAAACTTCAACTAGACACACAAAATTTCCTAACACAATCCATTCTAAAAGATAACACAACTTCACCCATGAGTTGGAAGTCCAAAACGGGAACACCCTTTGAGAGTACATTTGAAACCATTCATGAAAAACCACACAAAGGACCAAACCAAAATACACCTGCCAGGAAAATTCCAAATATCCCTATTTCTTAAAACCAAGAAACAAGTAAAAATTACAAAACAATTTATCAAAAATTGTACAAATAGACTAAGAAATTTATAAAAAATTACATAAGAAACCCAACCAGTTCACTAGCACTTTTATAAGGAAAATCAATCAGTTTATAAACCATTCCATAAACACCTCCAACAAATTTCACAAATAACCCATACCCAACCACATCATTAAAACCACCATTTTCCAAAAAAACAACTCATCTCAATCTTTACACACCCCAAAACCACTGGAAAACAATTTTTTCACCAATTATGTAATTCATGAAACTCAGTATTCACATTATCAAAAAAAACACGTAATAAGATCAACAATTTCTCATAGACCAACCCCCTTCCAAATCAACACACAAGTAATTTCCCTTTTCAAAACATGTATCTCATCATTTACACAGTTCACACGACACATTTAGAGGTACATAATAAAAACCAATATCTCAAAACAATTAATTTATAATTGAAAATTCATTCGTTATCACAGTCTAACCTCATGTGTCATTGAAAACACAATTCCCTTCTTTATCATCACTATAAAAACACATAAAAACACCACAATGAGACACATACAAATATTTAACCATTGTTATTTGAAAAACGCATTTTCAACCCATATTCTTGTTAAACCACCACAAGGTCTATTTTTAACAAATTATAAAAATTTATAAACACCATGATTGAATAATTTGATATATTATAAAGAAATGAATCTAGTGAAAATGATAATTTAATTAACACAAGCATCAATTAATTGCTTCAGAATAGAATGGGATGAAATCATCTACCTCAAATCCAGGCGCGAGCGAGATAAAACTATGACGGGAGGAAGAACAATCTCTTGCGGACTAACACTGCACACTGAATAGTGATAAAAGCACATGACACCCATCCCACAAAAGTATTAGGATTTTTCAAAATTAAATAAAACCCCAAGATGGAATGAAGGAAAAAATTAATAAATAAATAGAATAGTAAATAAATATTTTAATTAATTAAATAAAACAATAAATAAATAAATAAATAAATGAACAAATGAATGAATGAATAAATATATAAATTAAATAATAAATAAATAAATAAATAAATGATAAAAAAACAAACAAATAAATAAATAAATAAAAGACTAAATATATAAATAACTGAATAAATATACTAGATGAGGAGGTGGTTGCCAGTAAAGAGGGATGCGACCACACCGGGAGAAGGCAGAGGCACCACGCAGGGTTTGGATCACCGGTTAGAGGAAGGTGGCTGGGCAAAGGCGCAGGTCAGTGGGAGAGTGAGTGTGAGGCAAGGCGGTGGGGACCCGCGATGAGATGTGGGGCGAATGCGGAGGGCGGCCAGCATGGATCTACAGGAAGAGGGGAGGATGAGAGGCAGTTCTTTGGGTGTAGGGCTCGGGAAGTGGGCTAGCTACTAGAGGCTAGAGCTGGGGAGGAGAGGTAGTGATGGTGATCATGGAGGGGACCTAAGAGGGAGTTGGCCGTTGGGATTGGGGATGGTCGGGACAAACCAAAGGAGGTCGGGGTGCGAGCGGGTGGCCTACCGGGGAGCAACAGGGGCGCCAGCGAAGATCTGTGGAGAAGGGGGGGTTAGTTCGTGCAGGGAACAGGGAAAGGTATGTGGGCCACGATGCGGAACGTGCAGGGGGTAGATTATGGTTTGTGTCATTTTTTTATCATAATAATAGTAAAACTAATAATAATAATAATAATAATAAAACCCAAAATAAAATTAATAAATATAACAGTGATAATTATAATAATAATAATAAACAACAATAAAAATAACAATTATTTCAATAATAATAAAAATGAAAATGATGATTAGTAAAAAATAACAATACCTTTAACACAATTATAATAATTTTAATAAAAATTTCATCATTTTACTTAAAAAAATAATAACAATAACAATAATAAAATAATATGCAATTTCATGACACTTGGGCCAGCTGTGTGGCTACTACCAACTGTGTGGTGACCACGCATGAGACTGAAACCCAATAAAAAATTAAACGTCAATGATTTTTGACCTGAACTCAACCCGCACCTCAAATAGGTTAACAAAAGCCCTAAAATAATAAAATAAAAAATTAAATTAAAACGTCAGGGTGTGACACTTGTAGTATGAGAGGAGGGATATAGAGAAGTTTTTTTGTAGCAATTTCATGAACCAATTAGTTTATAAGGGGTTAAGAGATGGAAATAGGGGGGTGGTCTTCTATAACGGAGGTGAGTGGAAAACTTGTAAAAATGTTTAACGAGAGATTTCCACGTACATATTTTCAATGTCATGTTTCTGTAATAATGGAAAAATAAGAATAATATAAGGGGTAAGGTTAAAATATAGACATCAAATGGGTGTTGGAAAAGTTTCTGTGTCATTTTTATCTTTAATTTTAAATTTTTTACCCTTAGTAAAGTTGTTTTTTCTCATAATCAATGTGAATAATTTTAACTATTGTCACTAATAATTATGGTATACAGTTATATCCTAATCATTAGAAATTAGAATTCATAATTATTACAAATATTGTCTCCATTTTTTTAAATTCCACTAACAAAACTGGTATACATTTATTTAAAATTTAATCCTACAGACTAGACTAGACAATGAGTTTCTAAATTGAAAATGCTCAAAAGTGTGAAATGTTTTTATATATAATATTCCTTGTGAAATTTATTGTAATGACCTAAATTGGATTTATTGACATATAATATAACTAATTATACTTTATAACCAATTTAAAATATAATTTAATTTCATAAATAAATTAAAATAAAAGGAAGATTTTATTTAAAATTCGGTAATTTCACTATTCGTTAATAAATAAAACATTTTTAAAAAAATCAAAAAATCCACCATAATTTGTTTTTTCAATTTTGAATTAATGAATTAATTTAATTTTATGAAATTATTTTTCTAAAAGTTTCAAAAATTTAGTTCATTATTATTCATAGAAGGAAATAAAAAGAATTTCTTTTGAGAAAATACTATTTTGAAAACATATAAAGACTACAAAAAATATATATTTCATTATAAATATGTTTAAATTATATATATTCATTATAAATAATATCTAAAAATATAGTTATTACTATTCTTATTACTAATTATAATGGCTAGGTTATAAATATCTTGTTTAAATAATTAAAATAAAAAAATGTAGAAAATCTGCATTGCGTGTAACGAAAGATATGCCAGTATTGCATACATGCAAGATTCACATGGTTTTAAATATAATGAAATCATAACATGGCGTACCGTTCAATTTGATCAGTGAAATAAATTTAATTTATTATTAAAAAAATCATAAAAATCGGGGTGTTACACCTATGTCCTATTCTGTAAGGGGGTACCAATCAGTTGGTAGTGGACCCACACTATAGTCCATATGGGGGAACCAAATAGTTGGTAAAGGTGTGTGGGGGACCGACTCCATGGTACAAAAGGGGGATTTCCATTCTCGACCTATCTCTAATGATACTTTTCGATAAATGCCATCAGAGTGCATTGCCATCGGCGAGCACTGCTTAAAGAAGCATCCTTCTCAAAATATCTCTCATCCAATCTCAATATCAACTATGATGGCCACGATCTCATTATATAGTAAAATCACTCTATATTGGCTTCTCTTGGGCCACAATATAAGTTTAAAAAAATGGATATGTTAGATTTAAATGTTTTATAAAGATGTACACCATGTGTAAGTGAGTGAATATAACATATGGTCCTTCTCCACTACATAAAAGTGTACCTAGCTATGTTCAGTTACTAGGCCATGATCATTTATCACTGGATATTCTTGTGTACTTGTAGAGTACATTATATGTCTAGATAAAATCCAAATGATCACATGAGACTTGTCATCAGTCTAACGGGAAAAAATCAACCTCTATGTCACCAAAAACCCTCAATAATGGATAAACAAACCACACAATTTCAATACTCATGGAAAAAAATTTAGGATAGGATAATTACTTCCCCAAAATGGAATATTGGTGAAAAAAATTATTTCACCACATTACTCTCTTACAATGTTTACTTGGTCCAAGAAACATATCTAAAAAAGGTACCCAACATTTGTCTTGAAACGTCCACTTCAATTTCAGTGTCAAAATTCCATAGAACATTTTTCATTCTGGCCCTCTATGAAGAAGTTATTAAAGATACTAGATTCTGTAAAAATAATAAATACAATAATATCATTATTAATTTTTTCATCATGAACTTTATCCATGAGGTTAAATTAACTACCAAAAATTGTTATTGAATTGACTGCCATGATACCTTGATCACGATTCAATAGACGAATCGCCAATCCGACGTCACATAATACAATTATCTCCAAATCATGGTTTCCTCAACAAAATTAGTAATAATAATATTTTATATTATTATTAATCTAAAATATAATCAAATTAAACTAGGAAGGAGAATTCCACACATAGAAACTACTTTTTTCCTCTCCATACATGGGATACCATGAATTTCTCTTTACTATTATTATACCACCATTTTTATAATATGTAATATGATTTAATGATGTATAAATCCAATACCCATGTTTCATATTCAATAGTTCCCCCTGCCCCTGCCCCGGCACCCCAAATTCTGTTTAAATTCAATAAATGCTTTAAAAATTATTATTCAATTAAAGAAATTTTCATTATCTAATATTATTATAATTATTATTATTAAAAAAACTAATAAATGAAAATGTTAATATTATTAAGAATCATAATAACACACACCTCTATGCATGACCAGTTAAATATTGGATTACAGCCATTATTTTTGAGAAATCCACCCAAATCCATTCATAATAATTGATTATCCTTTGTCATACCTCATTCATGCCTACAACTTAATCATGTTGCCCCTCCAGATCCTTTATCCACAAGGTAATACTCATATCTTACATATTTCTCAATTTTTCTTCAAAATTTTCATCAACATGTCATTCATGATACTATATCAAATATGGGGGTTCGATCAAGATTGAACTCAACAGAAACTGTCAATCCATGACTCTTTAGGTAAATAGTGAATTCTGGGATGAAAAGAGATGATTTAATCCCATGAACCAAGTAAAAAACCCCATTTCCATAAAAAATTATCCAAACATCACAAAAGAGGATATCCAAGGGTTATATTATGGAACCATGCAATCAAAAATTGATTAAAAAATAAATTCTATCAAATGAATCCTGAAGAGGGCCTACAATCACCATCAAGAGATAAAAAGGTCAAATTATTTATTTAAAATTTTAATTAAGAGGTTGAAAACAACAATTCATGAGTCCTACATCAATATTGGATCAATCATAGGTGAAAAACACATTCTCAAGTGATGAGAATGATCAGTTGCATCTGCTGCCAGTGGATTCGCCTTGATTTGATCACCATTCATCATCAGATCTCGATCCTCCTATGAAGGCTATCAAATATCTTCTCGTAAACCTCCCAAAAACAATTAAATAAACCTATTTAATTCTATTGACAATATTTTTATAGTGTATTAGATTTAGTTCATTTAAATTAAAATAAATAAATTAATCATTTATTTTAATTTAAATTCACTCAACAACAACTACCTCTTCCAAACATTTAGCGCTAGCCAACTTTATATTATGCCTAAGGATAACCCTCCATTATGGACTAAACCATGGTATTATATTTCCAATCCTAGTTTCCATTAATTATATATTCATTTATATTTTTAAACTACATGTTCATGATATACAATGTATTCAATTTTTTTATAAAAATAATTATGGGTTTAATGAGACTTCAAATCAAGCACTATAATAGGTCCTCACACTTAAAATATTTATTATTATATTTAAATTAATTACAAGAAATAATTAGAGTCTCTACACATATAATTATCATTTGAGAAAAAACACCAAATTCATGAAATCATGGGGTTATTCCAAAGCATGGATAATATCCTCAAATTGATTTATTATGTTTTTATGGGAAACAATATGACATATTTGAGAAACCTCTATCAATTCAAGAAGATATTTGTATGATTCCCATGATAATTGACATAAATTTAAAGTCACTATATAATAAGGATATCTTAATTTAAATTTGATCAACACCATCATGTATTTTTGATCAATTGATAATAAACCTATAGAAGGTAATACAGTGGTATGAAGTTTTTATTATTTTACATGGTGCTTCTCAATCCTAAAGAAATCCAACCTAATTCAATAAAATTTATCTAAATGAATATGGTGAACACATTATTCACATTTTCAATACCAATGAAGAACATTTTCCAGCTATTTTTATGGTGAGGGATAAAATCATGAAGAATATTATCAAGTATTTGAGGAGGGTGATTGAGGTACTATGGATAATTTAAAAAAATTGAGATATGAAACCAATGAAGACCTGTATCCCATGATACGTAGTGCTTCCATAAATTTTAATTATTACAAGTATTACACATTTTTTCTATAAGTTCACTATGAAATTTTTTCATGGTGATATTACTCAATGATAGGACTAGATACCTTGGTGTATATTCACTGTTTTGACATACCTTCCATCCACCATGGTTATTAACTAGAACTGAAAATAATGTATCCAATCGTTTGTGACAAGGTAAATGTTGAGTTTGAAAAATATATCGAGGAAATTTTAATTTTGGAGGTTGTATACCCTAATTAGATTATTAGTATTTTTCATCCTAAGAAAAATATTGGGAAAATTTGAGCTTTTATTAATTTCAATAATTTTAATGATCATTGTTTCAAATCATATTTACATTTTCAAATTATTTAATTATTGGTTAATAAAATAAAAAATTTTATGTAATATCATTTATGTGTGGTTAATATGGATACAAATAAATCCATAATGACTATATAGATGAGGAAACCACATATTTCTGAGCACCTTAAGGGGTGTTTTGTGATTAGGTGATTCCCTTTGTCCTAAAGAGTACTGGTGATACATTCTATCATAATATTTAATAAATCCATATATCCAATATTGGGCCTATTATAGGTTTTATGTGGTTTCCTGGGAAGTCATATATTTCAAGAATTGTCAAAAATTCAAAATGATTATGGAAATAATCACACAAAATCATTAGAAAAACATAAACTTAAACCCATTAATTAATATATTCAATTCTATTTCTTAGAAATCAATTTCTCATATATAATTTCATCATTATATCAATGTGAATCCTAATAATAAAAAAGGAAATACTAATGATTACCCTTCAATAATGGAATTTTAAACACTAATTTCCTTTGTTGTATTGTTTAAGTATATGACAAAAGCAACATAGGGTGAATTAGGGTGTTTAATTATTTTTAATTCAAATTATAACCCATTATCATATTTGTTAGAACACATATAACTATAAAAAATGAAGACATAAAATCCATATATGGATATAGAAATTTATTTTTGGAAACTTGTATTTTAATTTTTTACCATAAGGGGTAGTATAAGGAGAATACACTGAGGTTGTTTCAACATGCTATATTTTAACACTACATATAGTAGATGTGAAAAATGTTTTGAAAGGGAAAACATCTGATCCCAAGGATCTCCTTTTTCTTGTTTATTTGACCATAGATATAAGATAATTAATTCAATGGAATACAATACGATAATATCATTTATCTTTTTATTCAATAATATTTAAACTAAATAAAAAATTGTGCATAATTTTTCTTCCAATTACATATCAAAATTATGATCCTTAAGGGTGTTTCTTTATATAATTCATTTTTAGATATTCAGAGAAAGAATCCATCTATTAATTAATCCAACTTATTTACCCAATTAAATTATGGAAATTTTTCTCGAAAACATTGGGTAATAAATTTTCGCATGGTTCTTCTAAATAGGTCTTAAAAAATGCTCATAAATTACACTTTAATTTAAAATATTTCATACCTCCATTCTTACTTAAGAAATATATAGAATGAACTTTTTTGAAATATCTATGGATAGATATGACATGTTTCAAAAATATATAAACCATTGTGAATATGTAATGATGATACACTCTAAATCATTGACACCACAACAATGGCGTGGTTCCCTTCTATTTCATATTTGTGTATCTCCAAATTTCTTATGAGTTCATGATTTTAAAAATTTTCACCCCTTCAATCAGATAATCCACTATGTTTTGGTTGTATTTAGCTCGTTTTTTTTTAATTTTTTTATACTTTAAACTTCTTTAACTTCCAAAATATATTCTATAATACATTATATTGGATTACCAATTTTACATAGGTAAAATTTCTATGTGTGTTTTTGTGGTGTATTGTTTGGTGAAAATACATCAGCTATTTTTTAACCACTATGTTCATAGTTTAATTCACCGTGATGTTTTGGATTATATATGAATGTATTTATTATTACATAAAATGTGTGTGTTAACCTCCGAGTCATGGTGGAATTAATATTTCTATTTTCTATGATGACTTCCATTATTGAGATGCTATATCAATTTATTCATATTATTCATATTCTATAATACATCATCAATTTTTATATTCTAAGGATATCTAATTATTCAAACAATCAATTTTATCCATGACAAAAAAACACCCACAGTTATATCCCACACTATGTAAACTATTACAACCAACTCCACCACCCACTTGTTATTCTCCTCAATACCATCAGACCCATGGGTTTTATTCTCCTATAATCCTCCATATTTTCTAGTGCTAGCTATGACTAATCGTATACACTACCTCGTGAAAAAGTGTCCATATCTTATGGCTATCCTAGGATGGAACTATTTTTTTCTTTATTACCTTATATTTATTTTTAATCCAGAATATGAAATCCCTATGGATACTCACTATAGTGAGGCTTAAAGTTGTTCCATATTTTACTAACTCTAGAACATATACATACATTGATATTTTACACCTTTTATTCCCCCATGGACACCACTTGTTATCTAGGGACACCATGGTATGGTTAATAAGATGGTTCCTAATTCATTCAACAATTAGATAACTAACTTATCACATTCTTCATGATTTATCATATAATATTTCCAAAAATACCAAATTGGAAAAAATACAACATCATTACATAAATTTTTCCGCGTTATCCACCACAAGATTTTTATTCAATTATCCATATCAATTATAACCATGATCCACCTCGGGAATTAAAAACCTATGTTTCTTTAATTTCTCTCCCCCATTGACAATAATATTCAAAGGTCTCTCCTATTTCAGATTATACCCAGAAGTTTTCTAGTAAATTTTATGAGAAAATACCACTTGTTCAATTCACTGGGACCACATCATCCAATCTTATTATAGATTATAATAAATTATATCAATTTCTACATTATTATACATGAATTCAATATAAAAATTATCACAACTATCAAATCCACTGAATAATATCTATCCTTTTGTTACAACCAATAAATAAATATGCCAATTATAAAAAATAAATTCTAGATATTACAACATAGAGAATATAGAGAGGGGAGATTACACACCTTTTCATGTTAAGGGTTGTAGTTGAAATTCAATTATTAACAAACACATATAAAATACTAGTGTGGCTATTGGTAATGTAATGGTTTTTCATCTTTCAATTTCGTAACCATGTGATCTAGATTGATAAATCCTTTCTAAAGACATTATTTTATAAAATGGTTATATATTTCAATATGTTTCATTTTGGAATATTGTACAAGATACCATGATTATTATATTGATCATTTTTTGTCAAAATGGGCTACTACATGCATCTTAAATTATTATCTGATATCATCCAACTATATTTTCTTCCATTCTAGCTATGTTCATGCATTTTTTATAAAATATATTCTAATTTTACTGTAATAGGATATGTGATGTCCCAATTTTTCACCGTACCACCCCATAAAATTATTTTAAATTAAAAATTATCCTTCACATATAAATTTTTCTCTAACCCAATCCATATTCAATTAACCTTATAAATAATTCCCATTTTATATGGAATATATTGAACAATAATCTAGAATTACCCAAATATATCTCAAGATTTTATTTAAAAATAATATGTGTCGCCCTGAGACTATATAATTTATTTCCTTCTAAATAAATTTAATATCTTTAATATATTATGATTCATGCAACATCGGGTTTAATTAAAACCTGATAATCTATTAAAATATTATTTATAAATTACATAGTCTCTAGATTAGTAGGTAATAATAATATTAAATAAATTATAAAAAATATTTAGTTTACACATATCCATTCATTATCCTTTTATTAGAAATAAAATTAATAACTAATTGAATGTAAATGAAATTTTCTCTTAAGGAATTTATTTTTTTCAAAGAAATGGTTGAATTGATTCATGTGATCTTATGATAAAACTACAATTTCATACTTAGTGATTATTTATTTGATAAAATAAAATTAATTTTTGATATGAAAATATATAAATTATCATAGGGTAAATTTTTGGTATTTCTATGAAAAAATTCATTTTTATTAATGAATTGTGATGAACAAAGATTTTTATTGAAAAATATATTTTAAATTAAATTATTTTCAAAGATAAATTATAATTTTATTGGTATTAATGTAACAGTATTTTAATTATTTTTTATGAAATATTATTTAGTTTAGTGGAATCATTTTATTATTAAATTTTTATATGAAAACTATATATACTTATGATAATTTTCTCTTTGGAAACCCTCTTTTTGTCGCATCTGTGGCTACAATTTTAAATTGTATTATTCCACTTATGTGAATTTATTTTTGAAAAATTATTTCCATATTTATAATTATGATAATTTATTTATCAAAAAATATTCTATTAATTTTTCACAAAAATTAATAGTAATGGTAGTAAATTTTTTTATCATGATTAAGGTAAAAACTGATTTACTGGGGTTTAAACGAAGAATATATGGTATAAAAATGAATAAATACGTGCCCAATACCCATTTTATGGCAATATTTAGACCTTATGATAACTAATGGTATATAATGACCCATTATTTGGCCTTTGGAATTATAAAAATTTCAGTGTAATTGATTAATTTCAAAAATTCTAAATGTGTCATCTCCCATGCTTAAAAAATTCCCCCTCTCTCCACCCCTCTTCACACTTATAGAGCCATTTGGTTTGCCCAATACCTACCCAAATCAAGTACATACTCGCCCCAACATCTTAGATCCTTTTTTGATGATATACCCATCCAATCAGGGTTTTTGGTTCAAACATAATGAAGTTCCCTAAAGAAGAGGTAACATTCTAAAATGATCATTTTCAATTTATTTCCCCTTCATTTCTCCTAAAATATTATTTAATAATTATAATATAATAACCCTATAATCTACCATATATTTATATTTTATTATGTTAATGTAATTACTGATATTCATCTACAATTCCATTAATTGGGAAATAAAATCAACGATCATGTGTATAGTGGACTACCACCTCACGAACCAATGTAATTTGTTTTCCATCACCCCCATTATAAGAATAATATAATGATTAGTTTATACATGTATATTAATTTTATGATATTATTATACTTCTATAATTATAATATCATATATAATTTCTTACATTCTATGTTGTTTAAAATATGATAATGTTGTCCGCGTGTGTGATGGACTACAACCTTATGAAGTGATGTGATTCATTTATAACTTAAACATTACATGATATATAATAAAGAAAATCTAATGATAATATTTGATATATATGACCTGATAATAATTATATTAAATTAATATATCACACTCATCCTAACCCATTCACTGTGAAGGAAATGATTTCATCACTTGTGCGTACGTACAACCTACCATCTCCAGGATGTGATGCGATTCATTTTCCTAGCGGAAAATTTAATAATTGTTTCAATAATGTATACAATATGTAAATATTTTATTTATAAAATTATTATAATTCTTAATATGATGTATTTATATCATATATACAATAACCATAACTTTCATGACAAATCATGCATGACAAAACAAGACAATTAATACACAAAACGATAAAAATAATGAAATTTTATTAAAAAACTGGTGGTAAAATATTATAAGGGATCATATAAAATACTATAAATATGAAATTTGTTCTTTTATAAATTATTATCTTTCTTAAAACCATTATATTAGAGTTTAGAGGTTGTTCAACAAAATCTATTTTGTTGTTTCTTGCATACATATGGTAAAATTAATTTTTGATACTATTTGAAAATTTATGTGATAAAATATAATTAATATTTGAACTAATCATATAAAAAATTATATTAGGGTGAAAATTCGAGATTTCTTTTTAAAAAAATTATATTTTCGATGAAGAGTGAAGAATCCTAATTTTTATTTAAATAATTCCATATAGTTTAAATTATTTACAAAGGTAATTTATATTTAAATGGTTTTTTAAAAAATATTACTAAGATATTATTATATTAAATATATTTTATGTAATTGGAATCAATTTAAGAGAAATTATGATATAAAATCCATTTATAATTATGAAAATTTTCTCTTTGGAAATCAAATTTTTGGTCACTCCTTTGGGTACAATTTTAAATTAGATTCTTACAAATTATATGAATATAATTTTAAAAAATGGATTAAATATTTTTAATAAGATTAAATTATTGTATCTAATATGTTCAAATTAATATTTGATTACTGTGAAATGTAAAATAATTTAAAAATAATTATCATGGTAAAGGTAAAAACTGAATTACTAGGGGGGTTTAACTAAGAAGATAAGGCTTAAAAATGATGTAAAACTTGTCCATACCCCATTGGATGTCAGTATTATGTCAATATAATATTTGAGGGTAGATAATGATCTATTTAGAGTCATTTTTCATTATAATAACTTGGGAGTAATTGATTATTTTCAAAAATTCCATGAGTGTCTTCTCCCCCACTTATAAAAGAATTCCCATATCCCCCTCTTCACACTGCCAAATCCATTTGGAACAAAAAATAAATTCCAAAATCACATACATACTCCCATCCCAAAATATTATAACCCATTTTTGATAATAAATCCATCCTATAGAGTATTATGGTGAAAACATAAAGATGTTCCCAGAAGTAGTGGCAACGTTCATAAATGAGTGTTTCCATTTTATTTTTTTCTTCCACCTCCCCGAAATATTACCAAATAATATAGATATAATAAATATTGAGTAATACATATACTGAGATGTTCACTACAAGAAATAGGACCTATACCAACAGTTCAGTAAAAACCATTAGTATAGGTCACTAATTTGGACATATACCAACGATTTGGCCAGAACTATTGGTATATGTCACTTATATTGACCTATACCAAAAGTTTTATCCCAATCCTCTTAGTATAGGTCCATTATAGTGACCTTTTAACAAAGGTGTTGGCCAAAAACATTGTTATAGGTCCACCCTATTCCAATAGTTTTACTAAAACAGTTGGAATATATCAAAAAATTAAAGAACCTATAACAATTTATCTCCAAATCGTTCGTATAGGTACACATATTTTTTATGGAATCTTTTTTCAAATAAAATTAAATAAATAAAATGTTTAAATACTTATGAATATACATACAAACATATATATATATATATATGAAATTATGTTCACAAAAGTTAGGTTAGTGGTTTTGTTGTTGGATTATAAATGGGAGGTGCTGGGATCAAAACCAATATGGGTTTTTTTTTGAATTACCTATTCCAACGGTTTTATGAAACTATTGGTATATGTTTTTCATATGACTTATTGCAATGGTTTTCCAAGAACTATTGGTCGGTTTGAAGACCTATACCAATGGTTCCAAACCATTGGAATATGATATTTTTCTATTAATTATTATTTTTTAATTTAATAACATATATTTATCTCCAAGTTCATCATATGGGAAACAAAATCATTGGTCATGTATACCGCGAACTACCACCTCATGAAACGATATAATTAATTTTCCATAACCACCATTAAAATTATGGATATAATGGTTTATTTAACAAAAAATATGATATTTGTGATATTATTATAATTTTTTATTAATAATATCACATATAAATTTTTTTACTTTTTATTCCATTTAAAATATGATAATGTTTGTCATGTGTACAATAGACTACTGCCTCACAAAGCGATGTGATTTATTTTTAATTTATGATTTACATGGAATGTAATAAAGAAACATTTAAAAAATATATCTGATATATAAGATATTAGATAAATTATGGAAAATTAATATATCATACAACCCCATACTCTTTATCCCATTATGGGAATGATTTTGTCGCTCTTGCATACATGTGGCCTACCATTTCCAAGAAGTGATACGATTAATTTTACATAACCAATTTTTAGTATGGTTCTAATATTACATATAATGATTAAATGATATGTAAATTTCATGCATATATTTTTAGTTGTTTTATGTTTTTATTTCCTTATTTCAATGACAAATCATTCAATTTTTTGAATGTATTGACATTTTTTCTGATTTTTGGAAAGAAAAAATTAATTTATGAAAAAGAAATGAAAATAGGTGAATACTTTTGTTAAGAGACACTTAGTTCCATAATATTCACTTGTGGAATGACATTAGTATTTTGAATATGATCATGGAGAAATTATAAGGAAAAAAACTGAATAACCATGTTGTAATTAGGCTTCCATAGTAGATAACTTAATTACACATCTTGAAACATCATTACACGATGTGTAGTAGTATTTCAAAAAATGCTTCAAACAATAATGTAATGTAGTGAATAATTTAATGTTGTGATGAATTTCATGTTGTGAATCCATCACACAACAAGGTTAACCATTACAAATTTTTAATTCATACTGCTACCACCATAAAAAATTTGTGACAGGATTACACACTATGAAAGTTAGCTATGGATTGTGAGTCCCAATTACAAGTCATAAAAAGAGTTCAATATCCAAATCTATGAATCAGGATCGAGTCAGATTCATATAGATTAAAAAATTCTATAGGAATCCAAGGATTATTATTAAAAGATGGGTAGACATGTTATAAATTGTGAAATTTTTTGGGCAAATCCCATCCATAGCCTATAAACAGAGGAGATTCCTTCTACTATGGGTGATTTGAAATCCCACAACCAAAAACCTAGAGTGATATCTCCATTTTGTAGGGCCCTCCCAGAGATCATATTTCTTTTCATTAATTCTTTATTTTTTATTTTATCCTTCCCTATAATCCTCTAATTACTATGACGAGGGGTAAACCAACCATGTTCTAGGTTGATTTACATATAAGGGGGAATATTCCTTGGATTTATTTTATCTCGTATATTCATATATGTGGTTTTTTGAAATTCATTTTTATCTTCCAATACCTTTATTTTTCTTTTATCATGGAAATTTATAATTTAATAGAAAATAAATATTTTAATTGGGAAACTAACAACCGTAAAGAAGGCATGACAATTTTCAACTTTTGGTGAAATTAGTTTTAAATATAGTATCAAAAAAATACCTTATTCAACAACACCCTAAATTCCTGAACCAAGAGAAATAGATTATTTATGCGTTAAATAAGGTTTACCATGATAATTAGATATTCATCATATTTAATTTGATATAAATCAATTATTATTCAATATATTTTATTAAATAAAATTTCACCTGAACCCTTAAATTAAAAACCCTCACAAGAATTCAAAATATATCTATAAAACCAATCAATCAATTTATTTATTTTTCATTATTATTTATTTAAATAAATCAAACCAATATTTTCTAACCTCATTCTAAATATTTTTATGACCTATATAAACTAATTTTTCTCTCTTTTTTAATCGATCTAGACCTTTTTCTATACTCATTTTTATTAATTAAGCAGCATAGTTGAGTTTTTATATTTTTTGCATAGACCTATAGGTAATTAATGATTCCCTTAGAGGATATCATTGACCCTGATATTAATTAAAATACTATAATGTTTTATATGATTTATTTATGCCTCATTTATAAGAATGATAACATTCATGACAAAAGACAAATCAGAAAAGAAGGAAATTAACAACTGAAATATTAAAAATCAGAAAATGTTTTTAACAAATGGGTAGTAAAATGATATAAGAGGATCATATATGATATTAAAAATATTAATATAGTTCTATTATAAAATAATAACATGCCTAAATCTATCAATAGGAGGTTAAATAATTTTCAACTAATAGAAAGTGTGAGGTAATGGAGTGCATCTCCATTTCCCTTCATTGAGGTATATTTTATTATTATGTAACAAATTACTTTTATATGTGGTAAATGCCTCCAATTTTACATGTAATATAATTAATACTTCACACTTCAAGGTATTTTATTTTTAAATTTGAATTTTATCATAAAATTTTATTTTACATAAATGTTACCAAGTGGTAGGGTATTTCATCTCAATTTTCATTTCTGTGACACTTATTTATTAATTCACACAAATTTACTTTTGTGTGATGTATATAATACCAACTAGATATGTTTAACCAAAATAATTATTTATAAATACTTATTAATTTTTATTTCAGTTTTTTATTCTAGGGATTAAAATTTAAATGTTACCAAAGCGGTCAAAATTATTGTACATTTTGACTTTATTTTGTGATTATTAAATTTTTCTAGAAAAAAACACATTATTATGATCATTTTTCATTTGAAATTACATTTATATTGAATATAAATATTATTTTATGATGTTTATGATTATTTAATAAATAATATTCCACTTTTACAAATGGTTTTTACTTTTAAATTAATTTGATAAACATGGAAAATATTGCTTAAAATGTGTCATTTGCTCAATATGAGCATTGGATAATAAGGAATATTGATTCATGAATAGAATATACTATTTTATATATGTGTAATTATTTGGAAATTTACTCGTCGGTGGGGCCTAGTTATATATACCCCTTGATACATCAAAAAGACTCATGAGCCAAATTAGTAGGCCAAATCATATTGGTTTTTTCATAGTAGTTTGAAACTATCATGAGAAAGGTCTTGGTATTTGGGGTATTCATGATCCATGCAATCATAAAATACAATAATTAAATATTTACTCCTTTGGAAATTTATTTATTTTTAATATCCATGAGATTTTTTCAATGATATTATCTGTAGATTCATTTCATTCTCAATTTATTAACAAAATATCATGTTTTTTATTTACATTTCCATATTGATTGTGAATTATCCAAATATTATATTGATGTTATTAATTAAAATGAATGTTTTTTCAGTGATTTTCCATTCCATATTTGTTATTCTTTTCTAATTCAAAATTGATTACATTGGATTTAATCCCTACTAAGAATTTGAGCCCACCCTTGTTTTGTTTACATTCTCATGGATATGAATAAGAGTTCTTGGAATGAGTTGAAGGATGGATTTTTTTTCTATTACTATGATTTATATATCATTGGACTATGTAAAATTGGTTACATGTTTGTATCTGGATTTCCAAAACATCTAAATTGATTGGAACTTCAATATTTCCCACCTTGTATCTAATATATTTTATTTAAGTAGGCACCACCTTAGAGTTACAATATTTTGGGTCATTATAGTAGGTATAAAAGGACGTTTAGTAGAATCCTTGGTAACTAGATTAAAAATAATATAGATTTGGGAACATTACCATATGATATAATATGAGGGAATTATTAAATTATTGTCCTAATGTTTTGTTAAGGAAGATATTATGTTTTTTCTAGTAATACATCCCTGTGTAGATACTAAAATTGGATGTAGTTTCAGAACAGATGTACAAATGGGTAATAACTCTAAAAAGGGAACATTGGGCTTGACTTGATTGAATCCAATTACATGAAAATAGGCCTTACTACACACTTGGTATAACACTCCCAAGGGATATTCTTATGATAATAAAGCTTTTCTTTAAAGACAGTTATAATATATTTTGAAATAAAGATATACCCAACAAAACCACATTTATATTTCTTAGTATAAATATTCATAAATTATTAAATTTTTGTTATGTATCACAAGATATTTGAAATTATACAATATTATTTAATATTAAAAATTTTATGAGCTAATCTAGTATATTCTATTTTTTAGAATTGGAACCTATAATGAATATGGGTATCAATTCTCATAGACAATTTAGAGATTACCCTAATGAGAAAACCAATGTAGTTGGTATTGCAACTAAGATGATCATGGATATATTCTACCATCACAATCAACTTACGATTTATAACCTTTCCTGAATGAAAAAAATGTTCCACAACATGATTATATTATGTTTCATCACTACAAACAATAGAATCCCCCTTTATTTGGTGGTAATACTAATCCAATGGTAGATGATTAATATATTATTTATGTTATGAAGATATTTAGGGGTTTGGGATGTGATTAAAAGGAAAATGTTACACTTTATGTTTATTGTCTCAATGGATATAATGATAAATCGTGATCATTGATCCAAAATACTTAGGAGTAAGAGGATATAAAACTCATATAATTGAATGATTTTATGGATACATTCTTCAAAAAAATTCCCCCAACTAGTGAAAAACTGAAAAGAATAGTAATTTCCTTAGTTTAAATAAAATGGTAGAAGAATGTGTTGTGAAGTTTTAGGATAACATTATAATGTAATCTATTATTAAATGAATTAAATAGACCAAATAGAGTGAAATATTTACCATTTATTCTAAGGGCTCATGCCAAGTATTCAAACGGTGTTGGTCTCTTAAAATTTCTCATCATATAGTGAAATTATTTTATGTGCCATTAAAATAGAGAAAGAATTCACTAGATCCTATATTTTTAATGTGAATCATGAAAAAAGAGGTCTAATGAGAACTATAAAAAAGAGTATATGTTAAAAATGAATAAGATAATGAAGTAATTTCCATATTTTGAGAACTATGTAATGCATCATTCTGGGAAATGCTGGAAGGCTTTGGGAGTTTTTTGTTAGTGTAGGTATATGGATTGTCGGGATAAAAAATTAAATGGGAATAAATAAAATGATTTTATTTAATATTTTAAGTGTAGGTAGATGAAGAGATATGTAAATTCATTCCCAAAGCATCAAGAAAAACTGCTATAGAAGAGGAAAATGGGATAAGTCCATGTTTATGAAATCAATATTACTGAGGTGGAAGTACGTGACGATGTGGGTAAGGTACGTTAATAATAGAATAAAATTAATCTATTTATTTATTTAATTTATAATCTTATAACTCTTTTATATATTCCATATTTTCTATTAAAAATATATTTTTCATTAGTACATTAAAAATGGAGATTTAAGTCAAAAACTCTTAGTGGAAGTGTCACTACAACAAGGATGTGTTAGGAAGACCCCATTATGAAGTATAAAACTAATTTATTTTCTATCCTTATTATCATACTTATGGTATAATTTAATATAATCATTGGTATAATTTTTACTTCCAAATAAGATGCAAAATAATTATTGTAAGAATAAGGAAATTAAAATTCGTGGTGAAGATATAGAATACATTATTTTTGGAGCAGAGATATCCTCATCTGAGAAATTTTTAGATCGCCCCCTTATAGCCCTAATAAATGATATTATTTAGGATGAGGATAAAAAAATATGTTTGGAGAAGTTAAAATTCAAATTAGTTATTTACATATTTTACATGAATACATTGATATATTTCCTGATAAATTACCTAGACATAACCTTGATCATGAAGAAGAGTTTTTAATTAATTTAACCCCTAATGCATGAGCAATATCAAATACTCCCTAGAGGATGAAAATTATATAATTAGTTGATATGAATAAAAAGATATATTATTTTTGTAAAAATAGATTTATTCTCTCTAGAGTTTCAACATGTTGATCTTCTATTCTATTCATTAAGAAGAAATAGGAATCCATGAGGCTACACCTTGATTATAGGGAATTAAATGCTATTTAAATAAAGAATAATTAGCTTCTACCTCACATTGAGGAATTATTCTATTATCATAACATATCCCAATATATTTCAATGAGTGGAAATATTTTTGTTATCATCCATTTTAAGTAATTAAATATTACATTATTAAGAGAACTTTCTGAATGAGGTATGAAAATTACGAGTTTATTGTAATTCCATTTGGGTTACTAATGAAGCTTTTGTTTTTATGGATCTAATGAATATATTATTCAAGGAATATCTTGATGATATTTTTTTGGTATTCAATAATGATATATTAGTGTATTATATGACATAAAATGACTATGAGGATAAAATACAAATTATTATGTATACTTTTTGAAGGAAATCGTTATATTGGAAATTTAGTAAGTGTGAATTATAGTTTTAATATGTTTACTTTCGTAGATATATTGTCTCTATGGATATAATCATAGTTGATACTGAGAAGATAGAGACATACATATAATGTTCTACATCAAGTAACATGTAATGACCTGTAAATTCCATGGAATTTTTTTTCTTAAATACATGGGAATTTTACGAGTCTGTAAAATCTGACGGCGCACGATTCCGAGGCCTGGATTTCCCGAAATGATCCTTCAATGTTTTATTAATCTTAAATTAATGCACGTAATCATTTTTTCCTGAAAAATTGTAATAACACTCAAAAAGTTACTCGGATCAGAAATCTGAGTGTACCGTTGCGCTCAGGATGGTGGGTTTACCCTAGGCGCGACTTAAGTTTAGTCGGTGCGGGCCTCCTGTGATAAATCCAAAAAAATGGCATAACCGTAAATAAAATAAATAAATAAATTATTTTATTTTTCAAATACTTATAACTCACAAATGATAGCTTGGATTAAAAATATGAGACCACCCTTGAACTCGTGAGGGCATGCTTTATTTAAGAAGATACTAACTTTGGACAGCGCGTGCCACCAAAAAAATTTAGTTTTTGGCCGAAAATAAAATAATTAAGTGAAAATTATTTTATTGTAAAATTAATAACTTCTAAATGGTAACTCGTGCTGAAAATCCGAGAGTACCGTTGGGTTCTCTGGGGTTTGTTTCACTTAGGAAAAGCCTAACCTCGACCGGTGCGGGTCGAGGGTGAATGATAATATTTTTCCGAAATTTTTTGGGTATGTTCAGTAAACACACTAGTGGTGTTTTATAACTTTTGAACTGGTGCTCAAAATTTAAATCCAAGGGCACCATTGAACTCGCAGTGTTGGTGATTACATAGTGAGAACTTCACTACAGTTGCATTCTGATGTGAGTGGGAGATAGTTTTTGGGGGTTTTAATTAAATTGAATAAAAATAAAGTATTAACTTAATTTTTATTAAGGTGGTTAAAACCACCAAGATGTGCTTAGTGGTGGGGCCACCACACCCTATCATCCCTTTGGAGGTTTCTATGGTGGTGGGGCCCACCTACACATAACCTGTCTTGGGAGGATTATTAGGTGGGGCCCACAGAAGCTTTACACCCCCAATTTAAGTTTGAATAGTGGGGACCACCCAAGGATGAAACTCTTGATCTCCCCATTTATGTGGATGAAACCCTCTCTTCTATAATTGAGCCACTCCACCTTCTCCATTAATTTTGTGCCACCCCATGCAATTAATTAATTGAACTTCTCTTAATTAATTGGCACTTTTCAAATTCTTTTGAATTCAAGTCAACAATAAAATAGTAGACAAGGCTATTATTTTATTTTGGTTGGCAACACTCTCTTTTGGTGGAGCCTCAGAGAAAGGGGATATCTAGAGAGGAGCAACTTCATCCTCCCAACGAAGAATCCCCATCACCACCGAATCATGTTGAACATCATCTTCATCCTTCTTCAACAGGGGCATGTAGAGGAAACACCGTCACCCAAGAAGAACTACAACGATGTCATCTCGACTCGTCTTCCTCGAATCCTTCCTCCTCGACTTCTTCGTCTTCTTTCGTAGGTCAATGGAACGACGTCCGCATCCCGCAACTTCATCAACGAGTGACAATTGAGGTAGGGGGTTTTAATTCTTTTGTACTCGTTTGTCTTCATACAAATTTATAGTGTGAGAACAGAATGATATCACCGTAATGAGGAGGGCTCGGACCGCACAAACACGGACCAACCCTCCTCTTTTATTTGATACTGTTCATTGATGATGGAGGCGGTACACACGGTGATCAGCAACAAGCTGGCTGCAAAGAAGCCAGTGACGCAAGGCCACTGGGTCACCACAAGGGTGCGACACCGGCGTGCCGCGACCAGGCGGGCCGCGACGATGCTAGAGTGGCGCGGTGTTGTCACACCGCGCCAGAAAGAAGGGCCGCGACCAAGAGGGCCGCAGCTATCGGTCAAGGAGCATGGTGTTGTCGCGCCATGTGGAGACCAACAGGAGGTCGCAGCCAAGTCGGGCCATAGAGGAGGTGCACGGTGCCATCGCGCGCGCGCTGTGGTGTGGAACAGTTGGCCTCTCAAGATAGTCGGGAGGTGCTGGACCAGTGCCACCTGGCGGCGGTTCAGTTCTACCCGAACGACAAAGCCGTTCTGGTAAAAGGGAAAGAACAGTTCCCCTTGGATGCGGCTAAGGCGAACCCCCACTGGGCCGCCGGGTCGCCAGGCCGACCGGGCCGCTAGGCCGGGCCGCCCTAGGGCCCGGCCGCTCACGGACCGGGCCGCACCTTCGGGTCGGGCCGCACCATCGGGCTGGGTTTCCCCTTTGGGCCGGGCCGCCCCCATGGTTCGGGCCACCCCCTTAGACTGAGTCAGACCCATGGACCGGGTTAGGCGGGGTCGGTTAGACTGGTTCAGACTGGACCGGGACCCGCTATGGCCCGATTACACCTTTTCACCTGTGTCATGGGCCACGAGTGTCTGATCGAAAAACAGTCTGTGGCAACGGAAATCTTAAATAAAGATGGTTCCTTTGGAATACCCCACTTTAGGTTTGGACACAGTTGGGGTACAGTCGGGTTGGTTTGAACCTAAAATCCAACCGGTCCCCTGGAACAGAAATTCCAATAACTCACAGACCGGGCGTCCGATTGACGCACCGTCTGTTGCGTTGATAGACCTATGACATGGAGGTTCATTGAGATACATCCACGTGAGACATTGTGACACTTGGATTATATACTTGTATCTTGTGGAGTGGACCCTCCCGGAGATGAGCATACAGAATGTGGAGACCTAGAAGCTGGTAGACCTAACGACTTCTTTACTGATTCGACTCGACATGATTCGAGTAGCCCAGTGGGGAGTGCCCATTATTTGGCGAAGGACCCCTGGAAGACAGAGTGTCTGGTAGTTGGAAAAAGACTCGTTGTACTCGACAGGAGGAGTACCTCAGTAGGCTATTAGGGGGAGTTCCTGGTATTTGGCGGCATACCCATAGTGGACGGAGCACCTAGTAGTTGGAAGTAGACCCACAGTACTAGACAGGGGGAGTACCTCAGCAGTCCAAGGTTATTTGGAAGTGCCCGGTATTTGGCAGCAGGCCCACTGTACTCGATAGAAGAGAAGTACAAAACCAGGTGTGGTTTCGATAAGGAAAATCTGTGTTTGAGCTGAGTCAATGACCTTTGTGCTTTCCTCATGATTGAGATGAGTTACTTGATAACTTAGGTATATATATGGGCATATACCTAAGTGTTGGATATCCATTGATTTCATAATTTTTGGTTTATCCTTGTTTGATTTTGTGAGACCTTGAGGGTCTTGGGGTGCCTACTTAGTATCGTTATACTCACCCCTGCACAGGCGATGCTTGAACCTTGTTGTGTTGGATGTAGACGATAGACAACGCTGACCGAGGTGGAGTGTGTGAGGACTAGACGGTACCCGGAGGTGGACCTCACAACGAGACAGTACCCAGAGGAGACGGAAAAACGTGGATCACTGAGGATGCTATCTATACCTACCCTTTTGGTAGGATTCATGGTGGACGATCCCTGAGATGCTAGACACCTTCCAGCTGTTTTCCTTTTAGTTCTACATGTTTTGTCTTTTCCTTGTACTTTAATGTGGGGATTGTATTTATACCCCCTTCTACTTTCCATCACATATTTTTTATATAGTTTTTACTTAGTGTTTGCTTCATCTTGTACTCAGGTTGTGTGTGTTTGCATTTTATAATGAAAATTCCTTCCCAGTTATAGGGATTTACGCCTTTGGTGCTAGTCGCCTGCCCCTGGCCTATGGAAAGTGGGCTTGGGGTAGTCACGATACGAGCCTCGGGGGACGGGTTGTGACAATTGGTATCATAGGAGTCGGTTCTACTGAAGAACTCAGGACTCTGACCATTATTTTCTATGAATAAATAGTTTTAAGGGTACCGAGTGTGGTCTTCAGTTCATGGAGTCTAGTGTTGGTGCGGTGGCCGACGTATCCATACAATGGGACCCTGACTACTGATTTTTGACTCATTCCACAAAAACACTGATTATATGGGTGTTTTCATAAGTTTTATTTAAGTCTACTCAAACCATATCCACTCACTAGGTACAATATTTTGACCTTGTCGCATATGTTCATGATTCCTCCACGTAGACAGCCAGTTAGAGTTCCGAGAGAGTATACAAAGATGACCCACAAAGCAACGAGGATCCAGTTATAGGCCCTCCTATTAAGTTGGCACCTTCAGGTGGGGTACCAGCCGCACCACCACCCATCGGGCAGCAGATTCCACCAACCATACTGGAGGACAGTGCACGCTGACTAAGAACATTGCACGAGTTTTAGCAGTAGAGGCCACTTAGGTTTCAAGGCGAGATAGATTCCCACACAGATGAGGTCTGGCTGGAGGCAGTTTCTAGAGTTCTCCTCCTAGTTGAGACACCAGTAGAGCGGATGGTGGACTTAGCTACTAGTGTTTTACAGTGAGTGACCCTAAGGTTGGTCCACATGGTGATGAGGCATTGGTAAGTGGACCATTTCCTGAGTTTCTAACTTCAGGTAGTTTGTTAGCCATAACACTACATGATGGTCAGCAGTTACAACCGGTGGTACTGGTATATGACACATGTAAGTGTAGTGCCTTACATGTGTTTCAACATCTGATACCCCTCAGGTTCTGAGGCGAGCCCGACTCACAGGTGGTTGAGGACTAGCCTGAGGAGGTGGCTGAGAGTTCTCTAGAGCTTGTACAACTTCTTTAGGATGACATGTCGGTAGCTGAGTATTCATACAGGCATACCGATAGTTCTGGGTACTCAATGAATACGATACAATCAGTGATTTGGGGATCAGACTACTGGACAAGGTGTGTTTTAGGACATATTATCCATCACCTTTTCTCTAGATGCTAGAGAGAACCTTTGTGGTTGAATGTTCTTTGGCTGAGCAGATACAACCAGTGAATTTTAGTAGTGGGAAAGTGTGAAGCTGGTTCCATTCTCAAAGGCTTGAGCATGTAAAAGTTTTCGAGAAGAGGAAGTGTTAAGGACCGATTGATCTGTAGGGCAGTAGACGTGGAAGCAGAGCCTGGAGGGTAGAATGAGGTGGTGTACATTTCGACATGTTACAACCACCTGCCTTCGTAGTCCCCACCATGCTCACGGAGCTGGAGTGCAGGGGAAGAGAGTAGTTGCATGCGGTCAAGGAGTGTGACCCAAGGGCTCTAAGAATTATTCGAGGTAAGGTGTGTGTCTACTACTAGCAGTCGTATCAATAGACATAGGTACCAATCATTCCTTCCTACCACGAAACTTGTCCCAAACCTAGTGTATTTGGTTAAACCATTGAATTGACCATCATGCCTGGAGATAACTTTGGGAGGAGACTCGGTAATCACACTAACGTCAACAGTGTGATCTAACACTTGATGTGAGAGTTTCGGTTGACACCTCTTGGTGGCAGCGTCGAGGCCTTACGACGTTAGTTTGGGTATGGAATAGGAAACCAATGTTCATAAAAAGATTGATTGTATTAGGAAAAGAGGTTGTGTTTTGTCTACAATGTTGGGATAGGGATTTCCTTGGTTGATGAAAAGAAAAACCCAGACAGCATAGGATGGAGTCATTCATAAGAGGGTGCAGTCGATCACTCATGAGTCGGCCAGACTTACGGTTGTGCCAAACCTCTCTAGAGTTGCAGAACAACTATCATCTTTGGCAAAGAAGGGGAAACCCTTCATGTGGTCAGAGAGATTCTAGTAGATCTTTCAAGAGATGAGGCAGAGGCTAACTGGTGTACCCATTTTGAGGCTTCCATAGGAAGGCGTTTGGTACGTAGTTTACTATGATGCATCAGGGACCAGAATCGGGTGTGTCCTGATGCATAAGTGAGCTATGATCGTGTATGGTTCTCAGGAGCTGAGACAACACAAGAAGAATTATGCTACCCATTACCTGGAGTTAGCAGCATTGGTCTTCGACTTGAAGATGTCGCGGAACTATATGATGGGTGAGTGTTTTACATTGTACTCTGATCACAAGAGTCTCAGGTATATCTTCTCTCAGAAAGACCTGAATATGAGACTGCAGTGATGTATTGAGTTCCTCCAAGACTATGAATTGAGATGGCCTATACTCTTGGGGGCGGAATGTTGTACCAGATGCTCTCAATAGGAGATCTGGTATACAGTTTCTAGGAGATGCGACATAGCAGCTGGCTACATTAAAGATATCCATTGTGGATAGGGATGAAGCAGCATATCTTCAGTCTCTTATAGTCACTCCTCCACTACTTCAGCGATTCAGGGAGGCGCTGTGTGGAGACACTGACTACGAGACATGATGTGCTCAGATATCAATAGGGAAGGAACTTGATGGATTTTCTGAAGGTGGGGAGCACGTCATCCTCTTCAGAGAACATACCATGGTACCAATTGCACTTCTAGAGGAGGTTTTGAGGGAGTTCCACATGTCCCCTCTAGTGGTACATCTAGGAGTGGTGAAGATGTACCAGGACCTCATACGACAACACTGGTGGCTAGGGATGAAGAAGGTTGTAGCGGAGTTTGTCTCTCAGTACCTCACTTGTCTATAAGTGAAGAGAGAGAGCACCAGGTACCAGCAGTCTTGGTTCATCCCTTTGAGGTCCCAGAATGGAAGTGGGATGGGATATCCATAAAAATTCGTGACGGTTCTACCATGTATGCACATGGGACATGACTCTACCTGGGTGATCGTCGACCAACTCACCACATCGGCCCGCTTCCTACTGATTAGAGAGCATGGTTCAGTAGAGATATTGGGACACCTCTATGTGCAGGAGATTGTGGGAGAACATGGGGTACCTTCTTCTATTTCCTCTGACCATGACACGCAGTTTACTTCCCGGCTATGGAAGGGTTGAAGGAGGCTTCGGGACACAGCTTCTCTTGAGCACCGTCATCCATCCTCAGACAGATGGACATACTGAAAGGACCACCCAGACCCTTGAGGACATGCTCCACGCATGTTTCTATGACTTCAGTCGTAGCTGGGAGGTTAACTTACCTCTGGTAGAGTTTTCCTACAACATCAACTATCACTCTACCATCGGGATGGAACCTTTCGAGGCGTTGTACGGATGACCTTTCAGATTGCCACTGTACTAGTTAGACCCTAGGGATTCAGCACTAGTGGGACTAGAGATGGTGCGAGATACCACCGAGAAGGTGCAGATCACCCAGGAGAAGATGATGACTACACAGAGAAGGCATATGTCCTATGCTAATAGAAGAAGGAGACCTCTAGAGTTTGAGGATGGCGACCATGTCTTTCGATGGGTCTCGCCTCGATGAGGTCTATGAAGATTTGGCCAAGGTGGAAAGTTATCTCTGGGATTCATAGGACCTTTCTAGGTCCTTAGCATAGTAGGCATGGTGGCTTACCGCTTAGCTCTTCTACCATAGTTGCACCATGTGCATGAATTCTTCCACGTATCTCAGCTGAGTAGATATGTGCACGACCCTTACAACATCATCGGCCATGGGGAGCTAGACGTCGTTGATGGGGAGACTTTTACAGAGGTTTCAGTGGAGATTTAGGATCAATAGGAGTGTGTCCTACGTGGATTGTCGATACCTTTGGTGTGCATTTACTGGCAGCACATGAACCTCTAGGAGAGCACATGGGAGCGGGAGGCTCAGATGCGTGCTCAGTACCCCCATTTGTTCCTTTAGTTGGAGTTGTAGCCTATGGGGATGTAAAGACATGAGGTGGGGAGAATTTAAAGGCTTATAAATTTTGTGGAATTTTTTCCTTAAATACATGGGAATTTTACGAGTCCAAAAAATCTGATAGTGCACAATTACGAGGCCCAATGTGCCCGGAATGATCCATCGAAGTTTTATTAAGCTTAAATTAATGCACGTAAGCAGGTTTCCTGATAAATTGGAATAACTCTCAAATTGTTAGTCAGATCCTAAATCCAAGGGCACCGCTGCACTCAAAATTGCGGGTTTACACTAGGTGCGACTTAAGTATAGTCGGTGCGGGCCTGCTGTGAGAAATACCCAAAAAAATGGCATAACCGTAAATAAAAACATTAAAAAAATTATTTTATTTTTCAAATACTTATAACTCACAAACTGTAGCTCTGATTAAAAATACGAGACCATCACTGAACTCATGAGGGCATGCTTTATTTAGGCAGATACTAACTATGGCTGGAGCGGTCAACCATAAAAAGTTTGTTTTTGTCAGCAAATAAAATAATTAAGTGAAAATTATTTTATTATAAAATCCATAACATCTAAACGGTAACTTGTATTGAAAATCCAAGAGTGTAGTTCGGTTCGTTGGGGCGTGTTTCACTTAGGCAGAGCCTAACCTCGATCGACGTGGGTCAAGGGTGACTGATAATAATTTTACGAATTTTTTTTCGGGTACATTCATTAAACGCACGAGCTACGTTTTATAACTTTTGAATCGATACTCGGAATTGAAATCCGAGGGCACCGTTGAACTCGCAGCGTCAGTGATTTCTGAGTGGGACATTCACCGCAGTTGTGTTCTGATGTGAGTGGAAGATAGTTTTTAGGGTTTTTAATTTAATTGAATAAAAAAAATATTAACTTTATTATTATTAAGGTGGTTAAAACCACCAAGTGGTGGTTAGTGGTGGGGTCCACCACACCCTAACCACCCTTGGGAGGATGCTATGGTGGTGGGGCCCACCCTCACATAACCTCTATTGGGAGGATTATTAGGTGGGGCCCACAAGAGCTTTAAACCCCCAATTAAAGTTTTAATGGTGGAGACCACCTGAGGATGAAACTCTTGAACTCTCCATTTTTGTGGATGAAACAATCTTTTCTTTAATTGAGACACTCCACCTTCTATATTATTTTTGTGCCAACCCACGCAATTAATTAATTGAACATCTCTTAATTAATTGGAACTTTTTGAATTCTTTTGAATTCATGTCTTCTATAAAACAATTGTCAAGGCTATAATTTTATTTTGGTTGGAAACTCTCTCTTTTGGTGGAGCCTTGGAGAAAGGGGAGAGCTAGAGAGGAGCAACTTCATCCTCCGAATGAAGAATGCACGTCACCACCAAAGAACGATGAACACCGTCTTCATCCGTCTTCAATCGGGGCAAGGAGAAGAAACACCTCCACCCAAGAAGAACACTGATGAAATCATCTCGACTCGTCTTCCCAGAATCTTTCCTCCTCGACTTCTTCGTCTTCTACCCGATGTCAACGGAATGATTTCTGCTTCCCGAAACGTTGTCAACGAGCGACAATCAAGGTAGGGGGTTAGAATTTTTTTACTCATTATTCGGCATACAAATTTCAGGTGTGAAAACCAAATGATATCACCATAACGAGGAGGGTTCAGACCGCACGAACACGGCCCGAACATTCCCCTTTTGTTTATTCTTGTTCATTGATGATGAATGTGGTACATGCGGCGACCGACAACGAGCCGGGCATGAAGAAGCTGGTAGTGCAAGGCTTCTGGGTTGCCATAAGGGTGCGGCACCACTGTTCCGTGTCCAAGAAGGGCCGCGGCGGTGAAGGAGGGGTGTGGTGTCGTCGCACCGTGCCAGAAAGAGGGGCTGTACCCATTAGGGCTGCGACGGTCGAACGAGGAGCATGACGTCGTCAAGCTGTGCAGAGACCAGCAGGAGGCTACGGCCAGGCCAGGACATGGTGGAGGGGCGAGGCACCGTCTTTTTGTCTTGTGGTGTGGAGAGGCAGGCCACTCGGGCCACTAGGGAGGTGCGGGACCCCGTCGTGTCCCGCGTGAGTCGGACCGACACCACCCGGTGCCGATTCGGTTCTACACGAACAACTATGCTATTTGCGTTCCTGGGGGGAACGCGATTTCCCCCCTGGCCGTGGGTATGGTGGACCCCCACCAGGTCGCCAGACTCACTAGGCCACCGAGCCAACTGGGCCATCGGGCCGCTTTCTGGCCAAGCCGCCACGGGTCGGGCTCCCTCGGGCCGCCATGGGCCGGCCCCCTCGGGCCGATGGGCCACCTCGGGCCGGTCCGACCCCAGGCCAGGCCACCCCCACGGTTCGGTCTGCCCCCGATTCCCAGGTTAGACACACGGATCGGGTCGGGCCGGGTCGGCCCGACTAGGTCAGACCGGACCCTGTCCCGCTATGGCCCGATTACACGTTTTCGCTCGTGTCATGTCCCACAGGTGTCCGATCTCAAAACCATTTTCGATGATGGAAATCTTAGAGCAAGACAGTTCCATTGGGATAACCCTCATGAGGTTTGGACACAGTTGGGGTATGGTCGGGTTGTTTTGAACCTAAATTCCAACTAGGCCCCTGGAACAGAAATGCCATTTACTCACAGACCGGGTGCCCGATTGACAGATCCTCTATTACATTGAGGCCCCTATGACATGGCGATTCCTTGAGATACTTCCACATGATACTTCATGACACATGAAGTATCAACTTGTTTCTCATGGAGTAGACCATCCAGGAGATGAGCAGACAGAGTGCAGAGACCTAGTAGATGGTAGACTTGACGCTTGCTTGACCGATTCTTTCGGTGTTATTTTACTATCCCAGTGGGGAGATCTCGATATTTGGAGGTAGACCCATGGAGGACAGAGTGCCTGGTAGTTGGCAGCAGAACTGTCGTACTTGACTGGAGGAGTACATCTGTAGGCTATTAGGGGGAGCACCCAATATTTGGCAGCAGATCCACAGTGGACAGAGTGCCTGGTAGTTGGCAGCAGACCCACGGTACTCGACAGGAAGAGTATCTCAGCAGTCCTAGGTTAGTGGGAAGTGCCCGGTAATTAGGGGCAGACCCACTATACTCGATAGAGGAAGAGTACTCCAACAGCCGTGGTTTTGATAATGAAAATATTGGTTTGAGATGAGTCAATGACCTTTGTGTTTTCCTCATGATTGATATGGGTTCCTTGAGAACTTAGTTATATATATGGGAATATACATAAGTAATGGTTATCATCTGATTTCATACTTTGTTGTTTATCCGTGATGGGTTTTATGAGACCTTTATGGTCTCTGGGTCCCTACTGAGTATCGTTATTCTAACCCCTGCACAGTCTATGCCTGCACCTCATTGTGTTGGATTCAGATGATTGACAGTGCTGACCGAGGTGGAGTGTGCAAGGACTGGACGATACTCAGAGGTGGATCTCACGATGAGATGGTACTAGAATGAGAAAGGCGGATGTGGAGCACTGAGGGGGATTTCTGTAAATACCCTTCAGGTAGGATCTGTGGTGGATGATCCAGGAGCTGCTAGACACCTTCCAGCTGTTTGTCTTTTCATTGTACCTATTTTTTCTTTTCATTGTACTTTACTGTTGGGCTTGTATTTCCAGCCCCTTATACTTTCGAGCTCATCTTTTTTAATACAATTTTTACTTAGTGTTTGCTTCCACGTGTACTCTAGTTGTGTGTGTTTATCTTTTATAAAGGAAACGCCTTACCAGTTATAGGGATTTACGCCTTTGGTGCTAGTCTCCTTCCCCTGGCCTATGGAAGGCGAGCTTGGGGTAGTCACAATACGAGCCCTGGGGGACGGGTCGTGACAGAACATAACTGAAGTACATACATTCATTAGTTTGTAGGATACGATCAGTGTTTCGTTAATTATTGTTCCTGATTGGATAACCCACTAACATATCTTACATGTAAAAGGGTTAAGTTCAATTGGAAAAAGGAATGTGAAATTGTTTTTAGGAATAGAAGTGTAGATTGGTCAACGCTATGTTATTGACACTACCATAGAAATTATGGGAATATAATATATAATGATCCATTAAAAAAGGTAATTGGTTTTGGACTAATACAAAATGATAATTTTGTTCCCTATAAATGTAGGATATTAAGATTCATGAACAAAACTATCCAAACAATTATCTTGAGTTGGTATATGTAATTCTTTCATTGATGACATGCAGACATTATTACCATGATGAATTTTGTCAGATATACAGATATCATATAATTCTAAAAAAATATTTTGATATAAAAATATCAATATGATTACTATAGATACCCTTGTATTATGATTTCTCAATACAGTACCACCCAAGGAATGAAAATAAGGTAGTGGTTACAATGAGTAGGAAGGACCACGGAGTTCTGACCCAAATGAGGATCAAGATGTATCTTATATTCATGGATCATGTTATGATACATGTCGTAATTATTATGGAAGGATATGACATACCCCTTTTGAAATTATTATGAAACCACCTTTATTATAAAATTTAAAAATTTATCAATATGTTTATGTGAATATTCACAAGAAAATTGAATCTATGGATGGTAAAAAATTAGTAGACATCATTTTAGAAGACATTGTTCAGAAATTTAGAATCATATTATGTGTTCTATATAATCATGATCTAAAAATGGAATTTTCAGATCACACCGATAGATCATATTTCTTTATATATTGTGGTAGTAGAAATATGTATTTGGATTTGTGGGAATATTTTTGGTGGGATGAAAAGAAGAATTAAATTTCTAATTATATGTTCATAAGTTTAGTTTGGAAACATGTGAAAACTGTGACATAGAATCATAAAGGATTCGTGCATCCACTTTATATTCTTGTGTGGAAATGGAATGAAATTACTATGGACATTGTCATAGGACTACAAAATACACCTATTATGAATAATAAAATATGTGTTATCATTGATCACCTAACCAAATCAGCACATTTCATCTATATAGGATGAAATTTACCTCTTGAGAACCTCAAAAGGCTCTATATTAATGATTTTTAATACATTATGGTAAAACTCATTTAGTTTTATCTGACCATGATCCCCATTTTATATTGAAATTTGGAAAGATTATTTTGAAGTCCCTTGATTCTAATATTCATTTGAACACTACCTACAGTCCTCAAACAAATTTAAATTCCAAAAAATCAAATTAAAATAATGTAATACATGTTGATTTCATTCTCAAATATCTTTCATGGTATATAGTATCCACATTTACCTTTGGTAGAGTTTTACTATAATAATAGTTTCTAATCACATACTCAAATGGTTCCATATAAGGATTTATCTAGAAATGGATTCAATACTCAAACTTATTATAAGGATGATGGTGAAAGTAAACATGTATTCCTAGAACTTGTTAAAGAGACAACATCAATGGTAAATAATATTCAGGACCATATAGAAGCAGCTCAAAGTAGGAAAAATATTTATTCCGACTATTAGAGGAAGGATTTTGGATTCCAAGTGGGAGATAATTCTTCATTGAATGTATCTCGCTAGAAGGGTTTTATAATGTTAGGTATGAAATGGAAACTAATCCCCAAATACATCATACCCTTTGAAATCATTGAAATAATTAGAATTTTCCCATGTTTTTTAAATTCCACCATGTTTCTAAAAAGTACATGATTTGTTCTATATATCAGTTTCAAGGAAGTACATGCTCAACCCAATTCATGTTATCACCTATAATGAAATAAAATAGGATCCTTTTATATCATATTGTGAGGAACCCATCCAGGTTCCTGTTATTGGAGAGAAAGTATTGAGGAATCGTATGACTCATCTGGTAAAGGTACATTGAAGAGATAAAAAATGGAAGAAATAACATGGGGACTAGAGGATGCTATAAATAATAACTACAATTAGTTTTTATATCGTAATATCCGTGAAATTTCAAGGATAATTTTATATAGGATATAATAATGTATAACCCTAAGAATTTATGATTTAAGTCCATTTAATTAAATTTAATGTCTTCGATAAATTACAATGCACACAACAACAGGTTTAAATAAAACATTATACTATATTAAAATATAATTTAAACATAACCCAACAATTAAATTTGTGGGTTTTAATATTAGTGACTAAATAATGGAAATTATATAGATTACACAAATTCATTTGTTAAATTTTTATAGGAAAAAATCCCATAATCATTTGAAGGTAAAATAAATATTTTTTAAAAAGCTGTATTTTTTTCAAAGAAAGAGGACTCATCACTTCTTGAAAATTCATTATAAAATGAATTTTCGAATATTTAATAAAATTTATTTGATAAAATAAAATTCATTTTTCAAACCATAATATCCAAATTATCATAAGTATAATTTATTTGTAATTTTTTAACTAGTTTCATTTTTTCAATGAATAGTGAAAAATACTTATTTTTATAAAACCCATCATTTTCATTTAAATAACATAAAAAGTTAAATTATATTAAAATTTGGTTTAATGTAAAATTATTTAAATTTTATTAAATAAATTAAATCTTATAAATAACTTGTTATTCAAACAACACTATGTTTAAATGAAAAAAATATACTATATTAAAATATTATTTAACTATATCTTTAATATTAAATTTGTGTTTAAAAATGATAGTAACTAAATTATGAAAAATATATATTTTACACAAATCCATTTGTTATATTTTTATTATAAATAGATATTATAATCAATTGAATGTAAAATATATTTTATTTGAAAAAAAATTATTATTTCAAAGAAAACAGTTTCGTCGCTTCTTGCAAAATTATGAAAAAATTAATTTTTTATCTTATATAAAAATTGTTTTAAAAAATATAATAATTTTTGGAATTATAATATCTAAATTATCTTAGGTTTATTTTTTTATCTCTTTAAAAAATTATGATTGTTCAATGAATTGTGAAAATAGTGTTTTTTATTAAAAACATCATATTAATTTAAATTCTTTACAAAGATAAATTATAATTTTAAATAGTTTTAAAGTATTATTTGTTAAATTAAATAATATTAACTTAAATTTAGTACAAATTAATAAATTTCTTATTAACATTTTATATCCAAACAATCTATTCTGAATAGAATTTTCTCTTTGGAATCCCACTTTTTTATTGAGCATGTGGGTATAATTCAAATTAGGATTTTACCACATCTATGATTTGAATATGTAAAAATTGATTTAATATTTATATTAATAATAATTTATTTTATATAATAAAAATAATTTAATTTTTATCAATTTTTAATAGTAAAAATCGTAAAAATTAATTTCCCACGGTTATGGTAAAAACCGATTTAACGGGGGTTTAACTACTATGATATAATACTAAATGAACTAAAACATGAACAAAAGACATTTTATGGACATATTTAGATTCTATAATATATAATGGTAGATAATTACCCCTTTTGAGCCATGTTTCATTATAAAAACGTTGGTGTAATTGATTCATTTCATAAATTCTAATTGCATCCTCTCCCCAGCTTAAAAAAGGCCACCCCTCTACTTCCCTCTTCTCACATCTAGGTTCATTTGGTTTTGACAATATATACCCTAATACATTATTCACTCTCATAAAAACATCATATATCCTTTGGTTTGATCAAATTTTTTTTTTGAAATCCTAAAGAAGTTACCCAAATAAGACGTAACATTATAAAATGATTGTTTTCCTTTTATTTATTATTCCACATTCATATTAATTATTTATTCATGATAAAGTAATACAAATATATCACCAATACACTAATTTTATATTATTTTAATGTAATACGGATATCCATATCCGCATCCTTCTATTGTGAAACAAAATAATTGGTTTTCTGTACGACAGACTACCGCCTCGCAAAGTAATGTAATTCATTTTCCATCACTGTCTTTAAAATATGGTTATAATGATTGATTAAACACATTTATATAATACTTGTGAAATTATTATTCCACTATAATTATAATCTCACACAAACCTTTTAATTTTCATATCATTTAAAATACGATAACGTCGCTCAGACGTACGACAGACTACCGCCTCACGAAGCGATGTGTTTCTTGTTCACTTATAATTTTCAAGGAATTTAATAATGAATTATTTAATGAATATATGTGATATATAGGTATTTATATAAATTATTTAAAATTAATATATTTTATTCCCTTACCCTTTTAATAGTTAAGGTATTTATATTGTCGTTTCTACGTACGTATGACATACCGTCTCCATGGAGTGATGTGATTCATTTTCCACTTCCAACATTTAGTAATGTTTATAATAATATATATCCATATTAAAAACTATATTTATAAAATTAATATAATTTCGTATATGATGTATTTATATCCATTTTACAATAACTATACCTTTCTTAAAAAACATACATGAGAAAATAATAAAAATAACACCTAACAAAATGAAAATAAGGAAATATTATTAACAAAAAAGATGATAAAATATTATAAGAGGATCATATATATTATAAATATGAATATTTTCTGGTATTAATTATAGGATCGAAATAATGATGTAGATTCTCAATATACAAGAGGGGGGTGAATTGTATACTTTAAAAATTCCTTTGGAACCTTTAAAGTTACTTACGAATAACTATGTTTTCCTTAAGCAAAGGAAAGGACTAAGTTTAACAAAGTTAAACAAAGCAAATTCACAACACCTCTAACACCGAATGCAATCTTGGAAAGAGATTCCGAATGTAGGTTCTGGAAATATGGTTCCAGAAATTGAAACTTAATAAAAGATTACAATATGAGATTCTACCTTAAAGCGTATAGAATCTAAATAAAATAGAGTAAAAATAAGGAAGTATAAGAAAGTTATACTTTCCTTACAATGCAATATGCAGCGGAATATAAACACATAGTAGAACTACAAGTAACAAGATATAAGTCTTTTAACCAAAAGAGAAGGGTATCCAACAACCTTGGATAAAGGTCCCTTGATTTATACTTTCAAGCAAGTCTGTATTACCCACACCAGGGTAAGCCCTCGATACGAAGATCGGAGTCTCTATCTTGCTATCCCTGTAAGCCCTCAACTTCAAGGTAGTTGGCAACCTCTATCTTCCTCAGCAAGGAAGCCCTCAAATTCAAGGTAGTCGGCACCTCTGTCTTCCTATCCCTGGAATCCCTCGAATGTAATCACCAACATTCTAAGTCGCACGAAGCTATGAGAGTTAATAAGAGCCTCTCTCTCTAGAAATCACTTCAACAACATATATGCACAAAACCAAGTTGTTCATCTGTTTCGAGCTCTTTCAAATGAGCTCCTATTTATAGGTAAGGTCGGATCCTTCTCCAACGATTATATTTTCCTTAAAGATCAGAGGGACCTGTATACGTGTCACTTAGACGACGGTTAGTTTATAACAAAATAGACCTAATCGTTTTATCAAAAAATAAGTGTAACAGAATGTACGACATCGTTTTAAAATCTAACTCAAAAGTTCGGAATGAAAAATTCGGAGTGAAGGTTCGGAGTGTATGGAAAATAATAAAGAGTAGACAGATTATAACAACGTAAGAAAGATGAATGTTTGGAGTCTAACCAAAGATAATTTTCGGAGTCTAAATAAATTTGGAGTGTATAAAACAAAGATGATCAGATTCTGTTTAATAGATGAATTCGAAATGAGAATTCGGAATGAGAATTCATTATGAGAATCCATCATTAGAATTCGTTATGAGAATTCATCATCAGAATTCGTAATGAGAATTCTTCATCAGAATTCGTAATGAGAATTCTTCATCAGAATTCGTAATGAGAATTCTTCATCAGAATTCGTAATGAGAATTCTTCATCAGAATTCGTAATGAGAATTCGTCATCAGAATTTGTAATGAGAATTCGTTGTCGAACTTCATAAGGATTCGTATCCTGAATCTGGAGTAAAACTGTATCCAGAATTCGGAATGAAACTTTATCACAGTTCTCATTCTGGATTTCGGAGTGAAACTTTATCACAGTTCTTATCCAGAATTCGGATTCTAAAACATAATACTTCATATCAAAGTTTCAAGCAATTCTGAGAAAGTATAAATGAATCCGAATCTTATACTTAAGAAAAATATGGATGAAAAAAATGATAAGGATAATTTTTCTTACAAAAGAGATTTTCCTTATAAAAGCAATTTTCCTTATAAAAGAAATTTTCCTTATAAAAGAAATTTTCCTTATAAAATCTATTTTCCTTAAAGATAAGGGGTTTTTGATTTTCAAAATAAGAAGGAATGGAAAAGTCATAAGGAAAACCTTATTGACTCAACAATCTCCCCCTTTTTGGAAATCACAAACATCCTTACGAAAAAGAAATTCTAAGAAGAAAGAAAAAACATTAAGTCTTATCTCCCTTTTCTTTAAGGATATTGATGAATACAACTAACTCCCCCTTAGACTTTGAAACTCTAAGGATCGTATTCTAGATTTCGGGAGTGACATTTCATTACGAAAAAGAAATTCTTCTTTAATGAAAAACTCCCCCTTAGATAAACTCTTATTAGAGTTTTTTTCTTAAGTATCTTTTCCTTCTCCCCCTTTGTGATTTTCAAAAAGAATTCGAGGGAATGGAAAAAATAACAAAGTACCTGAAACATTAGTAGTAACAACAAAAAGAAACTAGCAAGTACAAATTTTTCATTAAGTTTGAAAATTTCAACAACAAAAGAGTTAAGGTACAACAAATGATCGGATCTGTCTATTTGGGATCTTTCTCCTTCGCCATGAGACCCTTTAGAATAGTCTTGATCTTCTTAAAGTCTTTATGATCTTCTTCATCTTGCTTCTCTAAGACCACTATTCTTTCAGATTGAGCTTCAATCTTTTCTTCCTGAGCTTTAAGCTTTTCTTCCTGGGCTTTAAGATTTTCTTCCTGAGCCTTCATCTTTTCTTGAAACTCAATCCAATGATCCCTTTCAAACTTCCAGTTTTGAGAGACAGAATTTAGCTTCCCATTCAGATCTCTGAATTCTTGAATCCGAATGTTCTTTTCATCTGTCAGCTTCTCTTCAAAGGAAGAAGTCAGCTCATTTATTTTCATGTCCTCAGTCTCAAAAGCATCTTTAACATTGTCTTGAAATTCATCAAATAACCTCATTTCTTCTACAGTCTTCCTCGACCAGTTTTTAATCCTCTTGCAAGATTTTCTATGAGCTTCATAGCCAACAAAAAAGGTTTTGAACTGAGCCTCAATCTCAACGCACATGTCCATAACCATAGATACGGAGTCTGTTTTCTAATTCAAAGAATGTTGGAGCATCTGGAATCTTGAATCAATGCTTGAGAATGTCGGAATAGAACCTATCATCTTCTTTAAATATTGAACAACAAAGTCATGCCCCACCGAAGATGACTCCGAATCCGAGACTCTACTTGGAGAATTTTCTTCTTCAATAAGGTCAAGATTTCTCTTTGAATAACTACCAACTTCCTTTCTCTTCATCACTTCCGAGCTTGGAGTATCAGCAAGAATTTGATTTCCCTTGTCTTTTTTCGGAATAGAATCCTCCTCCGGAGTTTTCTTTTCACTATCAGAAACTTGGACAACATTTTCTTCCTCATCAGCAACTTTCTGAGCACCAACCTCTATATTCTCCATTTGAGTAATATCTAGTAGAAGTTGTTCTTCCTCTCCATGATAATCTACTTCTTCTTCTCCTTTCTCTTCTTCCATTGCTGGAGTAACTAGCTTCGAAGATTCAGCTTCTGAAGTTCGGAGTGATAATTGTTCCGAAGGTGTCCCTTTATAATCATCTACTTGCTTCAACACATCTCCGATTTCACCACTTCCTTCAGCAACATCTTCTTCTTCTTCCACTTGCTCAACTTGCTCTATTTCCTCAGCAGTCTTGGCAACCGCTTCTTCCGGAGCAACGAAATTTCTTCCTGGATTCTCAAGAAGTGATTCTAGAGAAAAAGATCTTGGAACAAGAATATTTGCAGAAACCATCTCATTGAATTTCAACAAATCCTGAGCTACCTTAGCCTCAGACATCTTCTTCTTGAGCTTCTTTTCTTTTGCTTGTTTTTCTAGCTCATCCGCAGTTTTCTCCTTCAAGGCCTTAGCCTCTGCAGGGTCTAAGCCAAACTAAGGCTCCCCTTGCACTCTCTTATCTTTAATTTCCCTCCATTTAGCAACTAACTCATCTGGGTAAGATTTCTTCTTCTTTGGTTTTGGAGGTGCATAATGAACTTCCTTAGACTTGGGATTCTCTACTTCTACTTCCACTACTTTCAGCTTTCTCTTCCTTACCGGTTTAGAGGATTCCGGATCAGCAACTTTCGGAATGGCTTCTCTTTGAGCAGGTAGATCAATAAACTGTCCAGACACCTTGTCCAAGGCTACATCCATTCTTTTGAGTGTACCATCACTCACCAGAATAATCTTGCAAACTCTTGGCTTAGACTTGCAAGCCTCCTTGAAAGACTCAAGGCACAGAACTATCAACTTCGAGAGGATTGCTGGATACATAATAATCTGAGCTCTCAGATTTCCTTTCTTCAAATTCTCAAGAGTGATAATAATGTGATTCATCATGTTAAATTTCCTCAGATATATCAGAAAATCTAGGATGTAGATCTCACTCTTCTTTAAGCTGTCTTTGTCACCCTTCCTCGGTACGATAAGACCTTGTACCCATAACTCCAGAATCCGGAAATTTATAGATAAACTAGCAATCTTCAGAGCCTTGTCATCAGCCAGTCCGAGAGTTTCTAAGGATTTTTCCTTGTCGAAGCTACCCTTAGAATCCGGCAACACATGAGAAATAAACTCGGCTTCACCTTCATTATTTAGCCCTACCAAGCTGGCTGCCTTTGCATATGAAAGCTTATAAGTATTACCATAAGACTTAAAAGACAATTTCTCTTTACCATCTTCATTAAGAAATGAAACTATTTCATAGAATTCAATAAGTAAGTCTGAATACACTTCATCTTGGTTCCCGGGTTTTGACACCGCAACATCTTCCCAACCATTTAGCTTGATATTCTTGGAAATAAGAGAATCGTACTTGTTGAAGAAATCCGGATGAACCATCCTCTCTCTATATACTAACCACATTGAAATCGGCTTAGAGGAAGACATTTCTTGAGAAGCTGCTTCTACAGACATTCGGATCTGAAGACCTCTCAGAAGTTCGGAACTGAAAAAAACTGAGGTTCAGAACGGACTTAAAATAGAGAGGCAGAGCTTCGGGACGCAAGAGCTTGAAAACCGATGTGGGACAACTATTTGGGTCCCCTTTATATAGGCAACTAGAAAATGGTTCAACTTCCACGATTGATCTAACGGTTGAGATAAGCTGAGATCAGATCTGACGGTCGAAAACCAATTCTCTTGAATCCGATCTTTTGAGGTTTTTATTAAAACAAAGAATTTAAGAAAACTATAATCCGAAAACAAAATATAAGAAAATGTCAGCAATTAAAATATGACTACGAAAACTTGGGTAAGGAAATCATACCTTTAGGATTGGCTTAATAGGATTATTCGTAATGGGTAATATTCTTTCAAAAACAAAAAAAAACATTACTATGAAAAACAGACTCAGTAAGGAAAACTTAGTACGAAAAACAAACTCAGTACGGAAAACTCAGTATGAAAATTTCATTACAAAATTTGAAAATGAAAGACTTATTATGAAATATTCGGTACGAAAATCCCGTTATGAAAACACCAGTACAAAATTTTCCATACCGGAAGTTTTTAATACGAAAATTTCTATTTCAGAAGTTTTCTATATAAAAATATCCATTCTATAAAATTTTAGTTCCAGAAATTCCATTCCGGAATTCTAGTTCCGAAATGTTTGAAAACAAATTTTGAAAAACTTAGTTAATATAACAATCAGATGTACTCCCCCTATGAAAAGGAGTTTATTGCTGTAAGGAGACTATTTCAACAGAAAGTTAATTAAGAAGGATTACCTTACGGTTATCATTACTAACTTCTGTTTAATATATTCCAATCTATCAGAAGTATCTTCTATCAAAGGTTGATAATCAGTTTTTGAAAACACATCTAAGGATGTAGTCTGAGGTGTTTTAAAAACAAAAGGATCTAACTCATCAAATTTTACATGTACTATTTCTTCGATAGTACAAGTGTTTTTATTAAAAACTCTATAAGCCTTAGATGTTGTGGAATAACCTAAGAAAATTCCTTCATCAGATTTTGGTGCGAATTTATGTAAGTTATCTTTAGTATTCAAAATGAATACTTTGCAACCAAAAACCTTGAAGTAAGATAGTCTTGGTTTTCTACCATTCCATAACTCATAAGGAGTTTTATTCAGAAAAGGTCTAATCAAAACTCGATTTATACTATAGCAAGAAGTACTTACAGCTTCAGCCCAGAAATGTATAGCTATAGAATATTCACTCAACATGGTTCTGGTTATTTCTTGAAGAATTCTATTTCTTCTTTCAACTACAACATTCTGTTGAGGAGTTCTAGGTGCTGGAAAATTGTGAGTAATACCTTTTTTACTACAAAAAGTTTCAAAATCAGAATTTTGAAATTCTCATCCATGATCACTATGAATAGTTTTTAATGGATGTTTTTTCTAATTTTTAACTTGAGCTCTAAAACTTTTGAAATATGAAAAAGCTTCAGACTTCTTTGCTAGAAAATAGACCCAAGTAAATCTAGTGTAATCATCAACTAGAACAAACACATAGTATTTGCCTCCAATACTTCCAGTTTGTGTTGGACCAAAAAGATCCATGTTCACTAACTGTAATGCATCAGTTGTTGAGACTTCACCAATTGATTTAAAACTAGATTTATTTTGCTTTCCATATTGACAAGGATCACAAACTTTAGAAGAATCAAATCTAAGCTCCGGTAGATCCTTAACTAGTTTCTTCTTAGAGAGTTTATATAGGTTCCTAAGATTACAGTGACCTAGTATTCTAATCCATAACCCGGAATGATCTTCCATTTCACTTAGTCAAGGTAAATATTGACTCCTAAGGTCTTCTAGGTTCAATGTGTAAACATTCTCTTGCCTATTGGCTGAGAGAATAAATTCTTCCTTGGAATTGTGAACTAAGCACTTATAATTCCTAAAATTCACAAGGTAACCTTCATCACATAACTTACTTATGCTAATGAGGTTGTGCTTAAGACCCTTAACAAAAAAAACATTTGAAATCCAAGTTTTACCAAGAAAATCAATATTACCAATACCAAAAATCTCACCCTTAGCATTATCTCCGAAAGTTACCTTCCCTCCTTTCGTTTTGATAATCTTTTCAAAATAGCTTTTGTTACCAGTCATGTGCCAAGAACATCCACTATCCATGTACCATGTATTGTTGCTGGTACTCTCTTTATTTTCTTGAAATCAAGAAGAAAATTAGACTTTCGAAATCCAAACTTGTTTGGATCCGAGATTTTCATATAATAAAATTTTAGGTACCCACATCTTCTTAGAAAAGTAAGCTTTGTGAAATCCTGGAGATTGGGTTTTGTTTAAGGAACAATTCTTTGCCCAGTGACCACCACATTGACACTTAGTACAAAATGGGGCACTTTGAGGAACAAAATAATTGTTACTGAAAATTGGTTTTGCATGGGTATAACCAAATCCGGATTTATTTCTTAAAGGTCGTATTTGGGAATACATTTTATCAAAATTTTCCTTACCATGGGTAAAGTTTGATAAACACTTATTTAAGGAAAAAATTTAAAACTTGAGTTTTATAACCAATTTTTTATCCTCAAAATAATTAGTTTTAGAACTAGAGCTAGGCTCAAAAACATTTTTCTTAGAAATTACTTTTTCTAACTCTTTAGAAAGTTTGTTCTTCTCAGAACTTACTTACTCAAGAATTTTTGAAATACTTTCAAAATCATCATTTTTCTTATCAAGATATTTAGAAAGATCTGATATCTCTTTTGTAAGAATAGAATTCCTTGAGTTTTCCTTATCAAGTTTCTTATTGAGTTTAGAATTCGCAATCTCAACAAGTTCAGCAAAACTAGAGACTTCTTCATAAGTAGGTAAAGTATTTTCCTCATCAGAAGATGATTCTTCATCAGAAGAGTTATAATACTTACTATCATTAGAATTTAAAGAAACATTGGTCAATGATTCAGCATTTCATACCTTAGCCATAAAACAATGATTATCAATAGGTAATCTGGCTATAAGACCAAGATTCTTCTGTCCTGAAGATTCATAATCAGAAGATTCATCCGAAGAGTCACCACCACTGGCACTCCAGGTGTGATTAGCTTTCATAACATTCTTAGATTTTTCTTTATAATACTTCTTTCTGTTCCTGTCTGAATGTCTTTCTTTCCTTTCTTTATTTTGGAGAATAGGGCAATCTGGTCTTATATGTACAGCTCTCTTACATTCATAACAAGTAACTTCTCCATCTTTCTTATCTTTCCTTTCCTTTTTCTTATACTTGGATTGGGAATTTCTCTGGCCAGCTATCTTGTTCATCCTTCGAGAAAGATTTGCTAATTCATTTTCAAAGACTTCACTCTCACTAGATTCGGATTGGAAAATCACTTTCTTAGACTTGGATCTGGTTACTCTCTCAGGAGTCTTAGCTTTCATCTAATTTGAAGTTGTTGTAAAATCAACAGTACCATTTCCATTTTTCTTTTTGATGTTGTCAGCGTCTCTCTTCATTCTGGTTTCATGTTGGAGAAGAGTTCAAAAAAGCTCATCAAGAGAAATCTGAGTGACTTTCCTGTTCTCATATATAGCAGTTCTTTTTGACTCCCACTCATTAGGCATGATATCAATTATCTTATCCACAAAAGCTTAATCATCTAAACCTTTCTCTCCCATAGACTATAGGCTGTTTACGATAGTCATAAATCTCTGTTGAACTTTACAGATTGGTTCTCCATAAGGAAAGTTAAAGCCATGATATTCAGATCTGAGCATAGCTCTCCTAGTCTCAATCACCTTAGAAGTTCCAAAGTGTGTAACCTCTAACTTCTTCCAGATACAATTTTCTACTTCACAAGAAGAAATTTGGCTATATATATTTCTAGTCATTGAACAAAGTAAAGTATTGCGTACCTTATAATTGAGTTGATATTCTTTCTTTTCCTGGTTAGTGAAAGTTCTAAATTCCTTGTCGGGAATTTTATAATCACCAGTAAGCATAACGAAGTGGTCCAATCCAGTATTGATAACGAAAGTCTTCATTCAATCTCTCCAATATTAATAGTCATTACCATCAATGATTGGTGGTCTTGTAGGATTTAGATTGTCAATTGAACCAACATTAATTCCTGCCATACTTAAACAAACTTGGGCAACAAAACTTGTTAATAACAAAATTTCGTAATAACAAAGTTCGGAATGATAAAGTTCGAAATGGGAAAATGAGCAAGAAATACTTATTCGTGAGTATAATTATTTCATTGACCTCCTCTGATACCAATTGTATGATCGAAATAATGATGTAGATTCTCAATATACAAGAGGGGGGTGAATTGTATACTTTAAAAATTCCTTTGGAACCTTTAAAGTTAGTTATGAATAACTATGTTTTCCTTAAGCAAAGGAAAGGTCTAAGTTTAACAAAGTTAAACTAAGAAAATTCACAACACCTCTAACACCGAATGGAAAATTATGAAAATTTGTGAAATTTAAATTGTTTAATTTAAATTACGAGTTTAATGGAAAATTATGAAAACCAAAATAACATTGAATTGGAGGATTTAGTGTTAAATTGATATAATATTGTGAAATATTAAATTGATGAATTAAATTGTGAAATAGAATCTATCAAAAAAAATAATGAATTTATTTCAAATTTCAAATTATTAAAATGGCATAAAATGGTTTTGATAGAAACCCTAGGGTTTTATCTTGGATAAAAAGAATTTATTGGTTAAAACCCCTTGTTGTGGGTTTTAAATTAAAAATTGGGATATTTTATATAGGGAATAGGTCTGAGTTATATTTTAAGGTTTCATAAAATAAATTTCCCTTTATTAATTTGGTATTAGAGATCATGCAAGCCTTATGTAGTTGTTGAGTTATTTGGAAAACACTCTATGATTCTCTAATGTTCTAAAACATAAGTGTAGACCATCACATACCTTAGGAGATGTTTATGAATCATCATTGACCTAATATAAAAGGGATGTTTGACATATTTTCATGTCACCTTGAGTGTTTGGAGTCCCTTATCCGTGAAAAATCATACCTTTTTGGAATATTAACATGTGAGTCTCTTGTTTGTATTTGAAATATATTACATTGTATTTTTAAAAAAATTTAATTTCCTTATAAATTATATAAATTTTTTTATTTAAAAATTCTTATCTAAGATATTTTTTAGAATTATTTCCATCAAATTTAAATTTGAGGTATTTTTTAGATGTATTTCATTCATTAATAATGTGAATTATGATTTTTTGTTAAATATGATTTGGAAATGACCAACCTGTCTACTTTAAATTGAATTATATCATTATTTAATTTAATATTGCAATCTATTTTAGAATCCTTAGTGAGACCCTACTGATTATTTTATCTGACACCTTACCTACGCCATTGGGTGATTGTTTATCTTATCTTTCCAGTTTTGAGTAGTGGTAAAACTCAAATTAGAGGTGGTTTTAGATGTTGATTTGTGGACTTGGTGAGTTGAGATCGAGTTGGGAAGTGGGATTTTTTCCTATTTTATAGTACAATTTCTATATTAGATTGGGATATTATTTTTGTTTGACTTCTAGTAAATACCTTAATTGGAATTTTCATTTGTATGCATACTATCTTGTTTTTCTTTACTTCCATAATGTTTGTGGAAAAAATCAATCAGAATTTTTTATTGTATGATTCCAGTTTTTATCTGCTAACCCATGGGGATCAGGAATTCCCTTCGTTCTATATCAGTGTCAGCTTGATTATCTAGTTACTGGGGTACCTGAGTTGGTTCGTGAAAAAGATGAATCTATGGATCATGTTGAGCTTATTTATTTAAAGTCTGTATGCATTTGTGAAATATTATGAGGACATAGGAGATTGCATAGTTTGATAACTCTTCCAGATCACACCATAATGATCCTTAATTCATTAGGGGTGGATTGGGAATGTTTTATTGAGGATTAGTTCTAGTCATTTCCCTCTATCAGATTTGGATTGATTTTAATCCAAATCATTTTTTCTATTTGTTGTGATTAATTTCAATTTCTTATCTGTTTGTGTGGTTATTTGTTGCCTTATTTGTTTTCTATTGATATTTTATAGTTTAATGCCTCTGAGGAGATTCATGACTCAGATCTAGTATGAATCTACTTTTAAAACTTAGTTATTGAATCCTCTTATCATCCTGAGTCTGGTTTAGTTTACTGTGCACGTTGTCCAAGCTCTGGGAAAGCCACCACCTCCAATTCCCATTTAGGATCCAGCTATAGAACCTATGAGGGTTGTTCTCAAGATTTGTTCTCAATAGTCCATTCAATATAATCTAACACTATTCACGGGATCAAATGATCATAAATAGGATGATAAATGGTTGAGAAATATGGATCATTTTTTATTTCCATGACAAACCTGATGAAATCAAGGTGATGTATTCCACCTCAATGCTGGAAGGACTGAGAAGGATATGGTGGGGAATTATGGTAACGATGAAGAAACATGATGTATTATAGTGGAAATATTTCATGATTCTTTACGTCAACTACATATAGCCAAAGTATATTCTGTTAGATAAGTACAATGAGTTTTTCAAACTAGAATAGCCTGATAGGACCATGATAGATTGTGTGAACTTTTTTGCTGAGATTATTTAGTTTTCACTAGAGAATTAATTGAATGAGAAGTTAAAGGATGGATTTTTCATGTTGGGACTATAATTAGATATTCATTCTTAGGTTTTCTTGATAAATCTTTTTTTTGCAGATATGATGGTTAGAGCACAGATGGCCAAAATGCACATGGATGGAAATCTAGTGTTATCAGGAGTATGTTTTAATCCCAGTGATCGTGTCAATTACTCTATGGGAAAGATGAATCTTGGTGATTCATGGGGTGGTTATAGATAGTATAGTTTTTCTAACCATCCTCCAATTCCTCGAAGAGGTCCTTGGTTTTTTACGAGTGTGGGAAGACGGGGCATTCAAAGAGGGTTTTAAATAAGGCTCCCATTAACCATGGCTCCTGTAGAATCATGGGTCACTTGAAGAGATTATTCCAAGTTTATTCCACTCTGATTTATATAACAACATTATAAGTGCCTTCTAAAACTTTAGCACAATCAGATGCTTCATGTGCAAAAGGGTTCCACCCACATGCATCTTTAGTTATGCTTCCTCATGCAGCAAAAGCATCTCTAGATGAAGCAGATAAGGGTCCAGTGACCGTGAGAGGTTCCATTACAAAATATTCTTCATTAGTGACTTCTATATTTGATAATGGTGCATCACATTCATTTATTTCATCCCATATTTTTAATCATCTTAATCACCCTATGGATATTTTATATATTGAAATGGATATTAATACACCCCTTATATCAAAGAGAGATTAGATCAACATAGTCCCTATTATGTTTTATATCTATTATATGTTGATCATTCATATAGTTTTCTAGTTCATAAAATGAAATATCTTGTAGTCATTTCAGAGATGGATTGGATTGTTGACAATAAATCCCATATTCATTATTATCTTCGACTAGTCTCATTCACTACACCCGATGTTCTATGCCTCGTCTCCCAATGATAATGGGACTCAAGGATGAGAAGACCCATACCTTCTTATCCATAGTTGGGTAAAGTGATATACGTGTTTTACATTTATCTATAGTGAGAATCTTTTAGTGGTGATCTCCCTCTAGTATTTTTCAATTTTCCCTATGTGTTTCTTTCTAACTTCTCTGGTTTCAGTTGATAATGTAGGTGGAGTTTTCCATTAACTTAATTCCTGGTACTCAACCATTTTATATACATTATTACCACATGTAACTAGATGATATAAAGAATTTGAAGTCATAGTTTAAAGATATTTTAGAGAATGCCTTTATATTCATGAGTCTCTCATCACGGGAAAAACCAGTTCTATTTGATAAGAAAACTGATGGTTCACTTCGCCTAAGTGATTATTTTTGAAAATTCAATTGAATTATGATAAAGAAAAAATATCCATTTCCATGGATTTTTGATTTGTTTGATAAATTTAAAAGGGAAATGAGGTTCTCAAAGATTGAACATCGATTTGGATACCATCAGTTGAGGAAACAATAATCCTACATTTAGACAACTGCCTTCCAGAGTAGTTGGGTCCATTATGAGTACCTTTTCACACCCTTTGGCCTAACCAATTCTCCTTCAATATTCATTGTTTTAATTAATTGAAATTTCCATGATTAAGTAGATAAAATTTTTGTAGTCTTTTTAGATGCCATACTTTTTTACTCTATGTATGAGGAGGGTCATGTGCATCATCTGAGAGTAGTTATGAGTTTTCTGAGAAATATACTTCTCCATACAATGATTTTGACATGTTTCTTCTGTATTCGGGAATTAATGTTCTCAAGAAACGTGTTGTTGAAAATGGTGAATATGTGTTGATCCAGTGAAGGGGATTTCCATTATGACTTGGGAACAACCACATAATGTTTTAAATATTCGATTCTTATTTAGTTTAGAAGGGTATTATAATCAGTTTGTAAAGGACTTCTCAATGATTTATTATTTTATGATCACTCTAAATTCAAATGGAGTAGTATTTTCTTGGGATAAAAATTGCCAAAATGAAATTTTTGAGCTGAATTTTTTTTTACTACTGTGATAGTGTTGAATCTTCCAGAGGATGGGTAGGGATACGTGGTATTCTATGATGAATTGAGTTGAGGCTTTTATTGTTTTCTTACATAGGTTGATCATTTTAATTCTTATATATCTGATAATATTAGGCCACCTGAGAAAAATTATCTGAACCAATACCTCGAACTATCAGCTATGATGTATGCGCTTAAGATTTGGTTGCATTACCTTTATGGATAAATGTTTACCTTGTATTCAGACCACAACTGCTTGAGTTATATATTATCTAAAAAATATTTGAATCTCTACCAGAGTTATTGGGTGGAAGGAATGAAGTATTTTGATTCCAACATCGCCTATACCTCAGGAAAAGGTAATGTCATTAAATATTCTTTGAGAAAGATATTTCAGACCCATGTAGTGAAAGAATTGTCAAAAGAGATGAACTTGATGGATATCATTTCACACTTTCAAATAAGAGACCTAAAATCTGAGGTCTATGATTCCTTGTATACTTTTTATTTGACATCATATCTTCTCGAATTGATTATTCATGAACAATATCTTGCTGATGAGTGATATTTAATTAAAGAGCCTCTTTATGGTGGAATGATTTTTTCTAACCGATCATTGTCCAAACAGATAAACATGTTTTATTAGAATCATTTTGTGGTACCATCATCGGTATGGATAGTTGTGATGGGGGACTTCTACATTTACTAGAGTTCAGTGCACCCAGGAATAAAAAAGATGTTCTATGACATGTAGTGGTTGTTATGGTATCCAAGAATGAGATGGAAAATCATTGAGTTTTTTTCTCGTTAATATACATTCTAATAGGTTAAGGACGTTCACTACAAACCTTCTAGTTTTCATCAACCACATCCACCCCTAAATTGAAGTGTGATGATATCTCTATATATTTTTTGGTTTGGTTTAAATATACCTAGAGAAAGAATATTGTGATATGGGTTTTGATCGATAGTTTGACTAAATCAGAACACTTTATTCCAATTCAGTATACAACTAAAGTTGAGGAGCTTGGAAATCACTTTGTGAATGAGGTTTTTCGTCTTCATGGAGTACCATATGTTATTTTCTTTTTTAGGGATCCTTGGTACACTTCTCATTTATTGAGAGGCCTTCAGGAGGAACTAGGATCTCATGTCCATTTATGTACAACATACCATCTATAGTTGGATGGTTAGATAGAAAGAGCTATACAGATTCTTAATGACATTATGTGCGCTTGTGTTCTCGACCTTGGTGGGGCATGAGATGATAATTTGGGCCATGTTGGGTTTTATTATAAATATAGTTACAATTATTCAATCAGAATGGATCTTTTTCAGGCCTTATATGTATGATCTTGTAAATATATGTTGTGTTGGTCATAGACTCATGAATTTTCCTTAGTTGGACCGAGCGTAGTCCAAGATAAGGATACAAAAATCTATTTTATTCATCATATTCTGATGACCTTGAACTAGTATAAGTCCTATAGTAATCATCTTCATAGACCACTGGATTTCTCAGTTGGTGACTAGGTGTTATATAATGTTTCTCCCTAATTGGTTCATCGTCATATAGGGGGGTGGGTGGGAAATTTTCTCCTCATTTTGTGGGACCATTTTATATTTTTTAGAAGTCATGGAAAGTTAATTATAATTTTAAACTAACACTACAACTAAAGAGTTCTGATTTAGTCAAACAATCGATCAAAATAGTTGATCAGAAAGACCAATCAGAATAGTTGATTATGAAAAAAGGTACTTCATGTGATGATGATAACTTTGTTTCATGTGTTATGGTAGTACAAATCTGATTCTAAAGAGGTTTGAGAGAGGGAGGAAAATATGAGAGAGTAGTGGAATTATCTTTTTGTCATCAAATAGTCTTCATATGATTTTTTGGGGATAAAATATTTCCAGCATGGGGAGGTTGTAACATAATGTTACTATTATCAGGTATTCGAAAACCCAACTTTTTAATCATTATTTATTTGGGTTTTTTGGGGGTTGTTTTAAGAGAAATGTTCATAATTTTAAAATTTTAGGGGTAATGCAAAGTTTTATCATGGTTTTCCCAAAATGTGTATTACTGAGAGAAATATTTTTAAGCCTAGATAGTGGAGTGGAAATCACTGGAATTACAAAATTTGGTTCCCTACTTGTATAAGCCATAAAAAACATTTAAAAAATTGCACGTCTAGTTGATAGTTCTATTATAACCATGTGTCTATCCCTAGAAAATCGTGTAGATGTGTTTTTAATTAATTCAAACTTTTATTAGAAATTTTTGAACACCATGTTTTTTGTTCCTGACTGATTGTAACAACCCACAATCAATTGCTACCTTCCATGGAGATCAAAATAAATGTTTTTGGAACCTCTAAACCCTTTTGATGTGGATCAAATATTTAGGAATGTCTTTCAATCTTCTCGCAGTTAGTTTCATCTTTCCGTTCTCATTCTACAGTGATCTCTCTTCTCTTTTCATAGGGTTATGTGGGTCCCTATGTTTCTTTGTTGAACTAATACCCTCTATTTTGGGGTTTTAAACCTATTTTTCATCCACACTACCTGGATTTTGTGATCATCATTCTTTGATGATGAATCCTAATTAAGGTAAAGTGATTATGGATCTGTTGATCCAAAGGTAGTTGGTTTCATTATTATTATTGATTTTAATTAAACAAAAATTAATATTTTAATTTCAATTTCTTGATTTAATTGATGTTTATTTTAAAAATTTATTAAAAACCCAATTCCAATAAATTGGGGTTTTTGGAAATTGGTTTTTTCCATGAAATTGGGAAAACCACCGCTTCCATTTAATTGGGTGTGTTTGTAGAAATAGGTAAAATTTGAATTTTTTAATTTAAACTATGGATTTGATGAAATTTTAGAAAACCCCCCAATTCCATTGAATTAAGGATTTAATGTGAAAATGATGGAAATTATTGAAAAAATAAATTGTTGAATTAAATTGTGAATGTAAATTTGTGAAATTAAATTTTGAATTAATCTTAAATTATGATTTTTGAAAATGGATTAAAATGGTTTTTATTAAATACATAGGGTTTTATCTTGGTGAAAAATCAAATTTTGATAAAAAAACCCATGTTATGGGTTTAAAATAGAAATTTTGAATATTTGAAATAGGGAATGGGACATAAATTTATTTTATGGTTTCTTGAAATGAATTTCCCGTCATTTATTTTTTACTAAAGAACATTAAAGTCTTAGGTTGTTAGTTTGTTAATTATACAAAACTCTACAATTCTACAATTTTATAAAATATAAATGGAGCATGTCACATCACTTGGTTGATTGTGATGTTTCCTCTTCTAACTAACCTCAATGGGAAGTATGTACATATTTGTTTGTTACATTGAGAGTGTAGAGTCCCTTAGGCAAGAACCATTGTACCTTTTTTTCTATGACCATGTGTCTCACTTGTTCACATTTGAAATATATTCCATTGTTGTTTGTAAACTATTTTACATACCATCTAATTTATAAAAAACATTTTTATATAAAAAATATTTTCTAATCCATTATTTTATAAATATTTACATCAATTGAAGTGTGAAGGTTTTGTTTAAAAGATGTTCTATAATTAATAATGTATAGAATGACTTGTTTAAATATGATTTTAAAATGCCAAACATATCTGTATTAAATTGAATTTTTCATTTGTTTAATTTAATGTAGCCATTTGTTATGGAATCCTTTCTAAGACCCTACTGGGATTCTAATCTCACATCATACCTATGGAATTTAGTTTTCATAGATCCTCACCATCCGAGTTTGAGCATAGCTAAATAACCACTTGGAGGTGGTTCTAGCTATTTATCCATGGGATAGGCGAGTGGTGTTTGAGTTGGTACATGGGATGTTTTCCCTATTTATAGTACTTTTGTTGTAGTAATTTCGGCTATTAGGCATGTTTTACCTCTTGAATATACCCCCCTATAGAGTTTATTTTGTATTCATTCTGTCATGTTTGACTTTACTTATTGAATTATTGTGGAGGTAATTGTTCACCATTTCATTTATTATGATTATAGGTTATATTCATCAACCCATTCGTATCGGAAATGTCCTTTGAGCTATGTTAGTGTTGGCTCATTTATCGGGTTACTAGGGTACCTAGGATGGTTTGTTATTTGGGTTTATTACAAAATATGTGATTTTATTTGGGGTAACACTGGTAGTGTGAAACTAGGAATGTTAAAAATAAAATACAATATATCATCATTTAAACATACACCAAGATTCCAATCAATTTTCAATAAAAAAATTTATCCCCATATGTTTTCTATATTTTTTATATCTTGGATCCAATTATTATTGGTGTGGAAACAAAATTTCTATCTTATACCATTAACATCCATATAATATCCTTTGTATATTTATGTTTAATAAAATAATTATAATTCCATTTATGTATAAATTTCCACCCATGATAAATTTGTGATCCACGTTCATGGAAATTTTCAGCTCTGATCTCATTATTTTTAAAAATTCAACCACATAAATTTTCTTACTTCAATTGAATATGATGTCATAAAAATATATTATAACCTTTAAATTCTCCTCAATTGTTTAATATACCAACATATTTTTGTTTAATATTCCACTTTTTAATTCCAGCATCATGAAGAAGGTATGCAATTGAGTATACTATCCTCAAGGTGCATGTTTAAAACAATTCAATTCCTTCTTCAAAATGTATAATTTTAAATCATTTCCACTAATAATAAAAAAATATAAATTGTAAAATTTTAAAATGTTCTTTCAGTAATTCCATTTATTAATTATATATATAAATCCATTTATAGATCCTGAATTTCATATAGATATCCATATAATTGAATAGACTTATTTTATCTAGTCCCGTTGCTGGTGAAAATGTTTTTCCACATCCTATGCATCCACTAATGCAAGTCCCTTTCACACCAATCAATCATTATTTCATATATCCTTTCCATTTTTTCTTCTAAAAATCCATTTTATTCCTATAACATTTTTATTTTTAAGTCTATCCATGATATCATATGTTTTATATGATAAAATATGATCTAAATTTTTACTAATGTCCTTATCCCCTGACTCATCCTTTTCTGGTTAATTAAATTTTGTTTGATATATTTGATATAATATAGGAATTTTCTCTACATTTCATTGCATTTATATTTGTATAGGTGCAGTTCTATCACCGATGATCTATGGATCATCAAAATCAACTCATTTCCTTACCCGGGAAGTTAAAATTTGACTCCATTTTTATATTTTACATCTATTTATTCATTGTTTGAATATCCCTCACATGTAAGACTGTGTCTGTGTTTTTGATCTCTATCAAGTTCTACTTATTTAATAATAATAAAAACATGGATATGTAATTTCAAATATATTTTAAAATTTTTGTTATATAAATATGAAATCAATGCTTCAAAAATTTCCAATGTTTATAGAAAATTGTAAGCATTACTCATGAAGTAAAATAGAACGAATATACATTTATCTTTAACATCTCTATATTTCCTCTAGATTACTACACTATATGGAATATATAATTTTCCTCTAAAAAATATAAAGAGATTAAAGGTTTTTTTTCATTTCTGCCACATATTATATGGAGTCATCTTTTCTATGTGGCATAAATAAATCTCGATTCGGTGTGTAAACTGAAAATTGCAAGGCTTCTATTAAATAATAGTGTGAGGTAGTGCTTTTAATTATAAATTTTTTATGTTGTTTGAAATTCAATTTCAACTATCCAAAAAAAGAAATTTTTCTTATTTTATCATTTACGAAACATCAAACTCTATATCATGCTTCCCAAGTAATTTTTCCTCCTAATGAAAATTGAACTTTATATCATTGATAGATTAATGAACCATGATGTTTTCCATGTTCTATTTTTAGTTCTCCTATGAAATGAATTTTTGATTGCGATTACCTCAATTTGGACTGCATAAATATGACATAATCTATTTTATTATAATCATAATTTAATAAAATGAGGTACTGGTCAATGTATTTTATAAGAATCATCAAGGGATAATATAAATTGATTTATATTATATAATTTAGGTTATATGACCACTTAATGATTAGATAACACAGAGTTTTCACTAGATTACATCTAATAAAAGAATCAATTTCATTCTTACAATATCATCTGAGAATTGGTATACTGGTTGTGGCATTCCATTTGGATAGATTTGACATACTTTCTTTAATGATGTATTCGAGCCATTGATGCTAAAGACTATTATCTTCTTTAACTATAATAAAACTTTTGTTGTTTTCAATATAATATTCTTGAAAAATTATTCTATGAGTTATTCATCCTTTAAATAAGAAATATATATCTATTCCGTTAATAGAGTATCCATTATTATTAAACAATAATTTTAATCTAGAATTAAAAAATAAAATAACATTATAATGATAATTTTAAATTCAATCCAAAAAATAACATCAATATTCTTCTATTTATCTCTAACTAGTATAACCTTTTTGATTACCTTTATTTTCAAATATCCACAATTTATAAATCTTATAAATTTATCCTAACATATCTTTAGATTAAATAGTAGATTTACATTTAACATTATATAGGGTGACATCACACTTCCAAGGATGTGGTTGCCTTTATTTTTCATTACGTTGGTAGAAATATTTTCCCGAACAGCCCTATCAAATTTCTTATAATAATTCCATGATATCATTAGATGATTTAATACCTAGATGGTGTCTCATTATTTTATTTATTATAAACTATAAGATCACATTCTGGATCATACAAAGGATATATGCTTTTTTTATTAGAATAACATATATTTTTTTTATATTTACTTGTTTTTGTTTGCCATTATCCTAGGGTCATTGTGATTTATGGCCTTTTGAGGAAGAAAATGATATTTACAATAGTAACCATAAAAAGTGTGTTGACTTCAAGATATTGGATATGATCTCATCCATCATTGTCAATACCTAGGTTATTATTATTTTAAATATATCACTGATTCTAGGAAACATGTCATTGTATTTCCAAGGAAACAAAATAATAATAATTTCATCAATGGAAATATCATTCCATAACTTCAACATAACATGTTTCTATCTTTTTCATAACTTCATGACTGTTTGTTGGGCCTTGGTTCATGTAACACCCTAGGTAAATAAAGAATATGAAAATTTCATATTTATCCATATTTGTGAATAAAATATTAATATGACATTAAAGGGGATGCTATGCTCGATGGCGTACCCAACACGCAACAACGAGTTTCTTGGGAATCTTATGTTGCACTGTAATAATAAAATAATATTATTTTAAATGGTAGTTAACGCCTATCTGTTGTGATGGCGGGAATGAATAGAACTAACTAATAAATTATTATATATGTTTTTCAAATATTTTTACTTTTTACAATAAATGTTAGAGGATTAAAAATGCGAATGAATCCAATTTTAAGCGTAAACATTCTAATATTCTTTAAAAGGTCGATTAACCGCCTTTTGATGGCGAACCTCTTTTAAATCAACATTTTGGCAATGGTATGTGTTATATTTGACAAAATAAAATTCTTATTTAGAATCGGGACATCAAAATTTACTTTGTGTAAATTTTTGTTATTTTTCCAAAAAAGTTCAATTTTTAATAAATAGTGAAAAATGTTGTATTTTAATTCAAACCCTCTTTTTAATCTAATTTATTTATATGATTAGATTATCTTTTGAATTGGTTTTAATGTTAAATTAGAATATATTTTTACCATCTAATCCAATTGTGGTCTTTTGAATTAATTTCACTTTGAAATCAGACTAGAACTAGTGTCAATCTTTTGATACATTTTGTTTCATAAAAACACGCTATTTGTTTTGACAGCGGGAATTAATTATAAAATTAATTAATGAAACTTATGTGTTTTATATTTTTTAAAATATACATCATTTTTGAATTTGGAATATCAAATATAGTTTAGGGTAATGTTTTGGTAATTTTCTGAAAAACCTCAATTTTTGATGAATAGTGAAACCACTAAGTGGTACTTATAAAAACTGAATTTTATGTTTAAATGAAATTTTTTCATCTTTGTGTTTTGAATTTCAAAAATCCTACATACATGGTTGTCATTAATAAGTAAAATGTGGTTCAATGGGATACAAATAATTTTTTAGTGAATAGTAACTTATTAAGTTTTTAATCACGATTAGTGGTAATTAGTGTAGCTTAAGGTAAGAATAATGTTTTAATAAAATTAAATGACCTAGACACATGTACTACCATCTTTGGATGTGTCATGGCCGACCACGACAATCCATGGGTCAACTTGGGGACCCCATTGGTCCACTTTGGTTGGAAAAAGACATAAATACCTTTTTATTTAATGTTAAAGTAAAAATGACCCCAACATGAGATGTTTTACTAAAACAATTTTTACATGGGGTTATACAAGTAATATTTTTGTCTATAAATAGTCATTGGAAATCTAAAAAGATTTCCTATATCATAGTATTTTTTTTATATTTTTTAGACATTAAATAAATTAAATTATTTATGACTTCATGATGATGCAGCGATGACCTCATTATTTAATGATTTAAATAAAATGGAATGATAATGTAATATCTAAGACCTACACATGTCAAAAACCTATTGGATGAGTGGATTTCAAACCCTTATCGCCTTATCCTAGAAATACATCAATGTGGGACCTTTAAAAACCGAAAATCTTTTGAAAATAAAGTAACATTTTGTAACATTCCAAGAGTGCCCCTCCTCTCCTCTTATAAAAGGCCCCCACCTCTACCTCCTTACCCACACTCCCAAAGCCTTTGGATCGGCCAACCTCTGCCCATTTTGTCTATCCACTTCCCTCTCTTACTCCTTGAAGCCTCTCTTTGGGCAGAAGTCTTCCCAAGGAAGCCTTTGAGCTCAAACCAAAGGGAGTTACCTGATTTTAAGGATATTAAAGAACGATCGAGTCAAGTCGGACCCGACGTAAGGGATCCAACTCCTCTCTTTCTTTTTAAGTACGCTATTTTATGTCACTTCTTTTAAGCTCATTTTTGTTATGTTGGGGGATGTTCTTTTATATTCCTCAAACTTTACTTTTTATGTTCATATTATGGCATACCCTATTTGATCTCATCAATCCATTTTGGAAGTTTTAAGTGGCGCCGTTAGGCTGCCGAGTTTTCGTAAGGGATTTTTCATCTCACTTTTATTCCCGTGACATTTATGCTACGTTTTCCACTATTTATTTTGAGTGGTGTATGTGCTGCCCATTATTATACACTTTTTGTAGTATAATTTCATTTATGGGTATTTACATCTTCATTGTATGACCCTTCTTCCATGGGGTGTACTTTTCGAGAGTTACCCAACTCGGTCACCCTCCTCTTTTTAAAAGACATCTTTTGTTATGTCTTTTAATTCACATACTATTATGTTGGGATATGTTCTTCTATATCCTTATTTATGTAAATTTTATTTCCAAGTGATGAGATACCCTTTATCTCTCTCATCAACCCTTTTTGTAAAATTTTATGTGACGTCGTTAGGGTGTCGAATTTTACCAAGGGAACTTCTTAACCCAATTTCGATTTCTTTAGGTAAAACATGTAGTTATTGAATATGTCATCCTTTAAATATGTGTTAATGACCTTTTATTGTTTTACACTTAATATCCACTTATATTGGGTGTATTTATATTTGTCACACATAATTATGTGATTGATTTACCCTTAATTTAAGGATACCTTCTTTATAATGGATTTCATCTCATTTTACATTTTGAGACTTCATTGTTGTTATGCACCATTTCACTCTTATATGGTGTGTATACTGTCCTTTGACATATTATATCATGAATCCCTTTATTCTCATGATATTATAAAGTTCGGATTAAATGTTATTCCATAATTATTTTTATTCAAGTGTCTCTCATTTTGTTAAAAACTCTTTAACAAAAATATCGTTTTAAATGTTTTAAAGATTCATTATTCTAAATCTTTATCTTTAATGTCTATGTTTTCAAAATGGTTTTCAGTATTTATTTATATGGACATTAATGTATTAAAATTATAATTCCATTAAAATCTTCAAAGTGGTATGGGACACTTTGATTCAAAAATCCATTTTAAATGGTTTTTGAAAGTAGATTGATTAATTCAATATTTGGGAATTACTTATTGTGATTGCAAATGAAATTTTGTTATTGAAATGTTTATATTTTCAATATTTTATGTGTAATGATGGTACTTGGACATTTTACGGGTGGTTACGTGATAAACCATATGACGAGTGGTGCCGTGAATACCAGGACGGGTGGTTACGTTATAACCTCCAATGCATTGGGTATGGAAGTCGGCCGTATGGCTATTCCATTAAGTATGTATGGAAGTTGGCCGAATGGCTATTCCATTAAGTGATATGTGTGGAAGTCGACCTTATGGTTATTCCACTTAAGTATGTTTATGTCCCAAGTTACCTTTATATGTTATGTGATCTTTATATGTGTTTTATGGTAATCTTTTGGTTAGAGAAGGGTAAGTAATGAACTTTTATTCAGCGAAGAGTTTTTAATACTTCAAAAAGGTGAAAAGTATTACTTTGATAAAGTATAAATGGTTTACTTGTTGTTTTGAAAAACTAACAGTTTTCATTCTTTGTGTATCCCTTTCTGAGCTTTTTACGCTTATCCCATGTTTTTTAAATGTTTTTCACAGGACTTAGCGTGGAATAGGGTCAAGGATGGGTTCAAGGGAAAGTCATGCTACCTAAAACATGGAACTAGACATGTTTCTTTTTAAGAGTTTTTATTTTATGGAAATTTTAGTAGAACCAACTACTTTGTAATCTTTTTAGATGTAATAGTTATGTCCTAATTCTCTAAAACTCCAAACCTGAAAAGATCCTCAATGTGAATTACTCATTTAATTCAATATTAAGTAAGGTTTAAGGCTGGGGCCTTATAGTTGGTATCAGAGGCCGGTTTAGATAACTTTAGAGGTTAGGGTATTCATTAATCATAAGTGACATGACCATAATGGTTAGGATTTCAGAAAGAGTCATAGTTTTTAGATAAAGTGAATGAGTAAGTATATCTTTTTGTTTATCTTCCTCTTTAGTACATGATGATTTTTTTGATATACTCACACTGACCTTCTTGGTTTTAGTAAATGGCTGGATCTAGAAGGCACCAAGGTAACGGTGGATGTGAAGGAAACTGTGACAGTTTTCTGAGCGAGCAACTGAATGATATAGGAGATGCAATGAGAACTCGTGTGTTTATCCTCAACCAACTATCTGGAGTCCTGATTGACCACCTAAACCTTGGTGATTTCTATAAGGCATCATATATGCGAGAAACAAATCCCTACAGAACTACAGATAATAATCATAAAGGTAAGTGTGTACAAAAACCAATGTGTCAAAGATGTGGAAAGAAACACCTAGGAAAATGTTTTAAAGGGACAGAAATATGCTATAGATGTGGAAATGAAGGTCATAAAGTAAGAACCTGCCATGGAAAAAGGAAGCATCTAGTTGACTCGAGGAAAGGGAAAGAAGTGATTTCTGAGGGATCAATTGCATGTTTTAAATGTGGTGTGCATGGTCATTATGCAAACACATGTCCTATGAAGATGTTTCGGGAATGGGATCACCATGATCGTAAAAATATTCTTTTACCAATACCTAATGCCATTCCGATTGAGGATGAAGAAACTGACAATGGCCAATCAAAGGTATGTCTTATTTCATGACTATTGTTTTCCTATTTTGGAATGTTAGGATATGATTCATGATTTTGTTTGTAGGAAAGAGGTATTTCGGGATAAGTTGGAAAGGAATGGTTAATGGATCATGAAGAATGTTGAATGAGTAAGATGTCAACATATAAGGGATTTAAGAGTTATGGTGAAATTCTTAAGAGTATTAAGTCTATTTTGATGATGGGGTTACATTAGAAGACTTTTTATATTATGTGTAACCCTGATGTTTAATATATGCAAATTTTATTCAAGTAATAGTTATCTTTTCTTTTGTGGACATAGTTATAAAGAACCATTTGGGTTTATATGATCCTTACTTTTGAGGTAATTATGGGTTACTATATGTTATGATTCAAGTGAAAGGCATGAGATAAAATTGAGGTTAAATTATGTTATGGTTATTTTTGATGATTTTATCCTTTTTTTGTGGAATGATTTGAGAATTATATAGTTTTGGAAAAAGGACAACACACAGATCGTGTGACTACCCGTCGCGTCGGACAAAGCTGCGGGAATCGAACCCACAACCAAAGTGCGACTGGTATTTATCTCCTACCACTAGACTATGTGAAGTCCCTAGTTAGTTTTATTGATTCATTTTAGTTATATGATTTTATGAATTAAGGGTAAGTTGATTTTGGGTTATTTATTTAAATTATTAACCTATCATGGAGGATATGTGATTAGGTTAATTACTTTTCAATACGAGACTTTAGGAGCAACTGATGTTGTTTAGAGATAAATGTTACGATTTAACTTGGAAGAATATGTGACTAAATCCTTCAAATATTTGGGTTTCAATAATAAATTGGTTTACTTTGAATAATTTTATGGAAATTTTTTTTATCGAATGGTCCCCGTTGAACTTTGGGTTTTGTTGGACAAATTTTGGAGATTAAGCATAGATTTTTTTTAAAGGGTTATCATTTTCTAGATTATCTGATCTTGTACTAACCTTTTTGGTTTTGGTTTTGGTTAAAGCCTAAAGACACAGGAATTATATAGTCCTCTTTGGTGGATTAGTTGATTCTCTAGAAGTTGATTATAGTACTCTTAATATGAACAAGTCTTCCTAAATACTCGTCTTTTGGAGAAAATATTATTTTGTGTAAGGAATCTAATAAAAGTTGAAAGTCAACATGATAAGTAATTATGTTTCCTTATGAATAAATTCCCCAATAAAAAGTAACTTAAAACAAAATGTTGTCTATTAACATTTCCTACTGGGGAATCAAATACCGTTTAACCCATCACAAGTTTGAGATTTTCTTATGGTTAACTTTCTCTGAGACATGTTTACTATCACTCTCCCTCAAGAACATGACCCTTTTCTTTTTCTTCCATGTCCATGTTTTCCTACACGGAATCCTATTATGGGTTAACTCGGGTGACCTCTGTACTTATCTATCTTTATTTTAAAGTGATTGTTTTACCGACTCTTGTTCCGATGTGGGACTTTAAAGGATGTTTCCAAGCTCAATTTTAAAATTGCGAGGACGCAATTTCCAAAAGGGGGGAAGGATGCAACACCCCGGGTAAATAAAGAACATGAAAATTTCATATTTATCCATATTTGTGAATAAAATATTAATATGACATTAAAGGGGATGCTATGCTCGATGGTGTACCCAACACGCAACAACGAGTTTCTTGGGAATCTTACGCTGCACTCTAATAATAAAATAATATTATTTTAAATGGTAGTTAACGCCTAGCTGTTGTGATGGAGGGAATGAATATAACTAACTAAAAAATTATTATATATGTTTTTCAAATATTTTTACTTTTTACAATAAATGTTAGAGGATTAAAAATGCGAATGAATCCAATTTTAAGCGTAAACATTCTAATATTCTTTAAAAGGTTGATTAACCGCCTTTTGATGGAGAAACTCTTTGAAATAAAAATTTTGACATTGGTATGTGTTATATTTGACAAAATAAAATTCTTCTTTAGAATCGGGACATCAAAATTTACTTTGTGTAAAGTTTTGGTATTTTTCCAAAAAAGTTCAATTTTTAATGAATAGTGAAAAATGTTGTATTTTAATTCAAAACCTCTTTTTAATCTAATTTATTTATATGATTAGATTATCTTTTGAATTGGTTTTAAAGTTAAATTAGAATATATTTTTACCATCTAATCCAATTGTGGTCTTTGGAATTAATTTCACTTTGAAATCGGACTTGAACTAGTGTCAATCTTTTGATACATTTTGTTTCATAAAAACACGCTATTTATTTTGACAGCGGGAATTAATTATTTAATTAATTAATTCAACTTATGTGTTTTTAATTTTTTAAAATAGACATTATTTTTGAATTCGGAATATCAAATATATCTTAGGGTGAATTTTTGGTAATTTTCTGAAAAACCTCAATTTTTGATGAATAGTGAAACCACAAAGTGGTACTTATAAAAACTGATTTTTCCGTTTAAATGAAATTTTGTCATCTTTGTGTTTTGAATTTCAAAAATCCGACATACATGGTTGTCATTAAGAATTAAAATGTGGTTCAATGGGATAAAAATAATTTTTTGGTGAATAGTAACTTATTAAGTTTTTAATCTCCATTATAGGTAATTAGTGTAGTTTAAGGTAAGAACAATGTTTTAATAAAATGAAATGACCTAGACACATTTCCTACCCTCATTGGATGTGTCATGGCCGACCAAGAAAATCCATGGGTCAACTTTGGGACCCCATGGATCCACTTTGGTTGGAAAAAGACATAAATACCTTTTTATTTAATGTTAAAGTAAAAATGACACAAACATGAGATGTTTTACTAAAACAATTTTTAAATGGGGTTATACAAGTCATAGTTTTGACTATAAATAATAATTGGAAAGATAAAAAGATTTCCTACATCATAGTAGTTTTTTTATAATTTTTAGAAATTAAATAAATTAAATTATTTATGAAATCATGATGATGCAACGATGACCTCATTATTTAACGATTTAAATTAAATGGAATGATAATGTAATATCTAAGACCTACACATGTCAAAAACATATTGGATGAGTGTATTTAGAACCCTTATCACCGTATCCTATAAATATATCAATTTGGGACCTTTAAAATCCGAAACGCTTTTGAAAATAAAGTAACATTTTGTAACTTTACAAGAGTGCCCCTCCTCTCCTCTTATAAAAGGCCCCCACCTCTACCACCTTACCCACACTCCCAAAGCCTTTGGCTCGGCCATCCTCTGCCCATTTTGTCTCTACACTTCCCTCTATTACTCCTTGAAGCCTCACTTTTTGCAAAAGTCTTCCCAAGGAAGCCTTTGAGATCAAACCAAAGGGAGTTACCCGATTTTAAGGACATTAAAGAACGATCGAGTCAAGTCGGACCCGAGGTAAGGGATCATACTCCTCTCTTTCTTTTTATGTACGCTCTTTTATGTCACTTCTTTTAAGATTCTCTTTGTTATGTTGGGGGATGTTCTTTTATATTCCTCATACTTTAATTTTTATTTTCATATTATGGGAGACCCTATTTGATCTCATCAATCCATTTTGGAAGTTTTAAGTGGCGTCGTTAGGGTGCCGTGTTTTCATAAGGGATTTTTCATCTCACTTTTATTCCTGTGATATTTATGCTACATTTGCCACTATTTTATTTGAGTGGTGTATGTACTGACCATTATTATACACTTTGTGTAGTATAATTTCATTTATGGGTATTTACATCTTCATTGTATGACCCTTCTTCCATGGGGTGTACTTTTCGAGAGTTACCCAACTCGGTAAGGGGACCTTTCACCCTCCTCTTTTTAAAAGACTTCTTTTGTTATGTCTTTTAATTCACATACTATTATGTTGGGATATGTTATTCTATATCATTATTTATGTAAATTTTATTTCCAAGTGATGAGATACCCTTTATCTCCCTCATCAACCCTTTTTATAAAATTTTATGTGACGTCGTTAGGCTGTCGAATTTTACCAAGGGAACTTCTTAACCTAATTTAGATTTCTTTGGGTTCAACATGTAGTTATTGAATATGTCATCCTTTGAATATGTGTGAATGACCTTTGATTGTTTTACACTTAATATCCACTTATATTCGGTGTATTTATATTTGTCACACATAATTATGAGATTGATTTATCCTTAATTTAAGGATACCTTCTTTATAATGGATTTCATCTCATTTTACATTTTGAGACTTCATTTTTTTATGCACCATTTCACTCTTATTTGGTGTGTATACTGTCCTTTGACATATTATATCATGAATCCCTTTATTCTCATGATATTATAAAGTTCGGATTAAATGTTCTTCCATAATTATTTGTATTCAAGAGTCTCTCATTTTGTTAAAAACTCTTTAACAAAAATACCATTTTAAATGTTTTAAAGATTAATTATTCTAAATCTTTATCTTTAATGTCCATGTTTTCAAAACGGTTTTCAGTATTTATTTATATGGACATTAATGTATTAAAATTATAATTCCATTAAAAGCTTCAAAGTGGTATGGGACACTTTGATTCAAAAATCTCTTTTAAATGGTTTTTGAAAGTAGATTGATTAATTCAATATCTGGGAATTACATATTGTGATTTCAAATGAAATGTTGTTATTTAAATGTTTATATTTTCAATATTTTATGTGTAATTATGGTACTTGGACATTTTACGGGTGGTTACGTGATAAACCATATGACGGGTGGTGCCATGAATACCAGGACGGGTGGTTACGTTATAACCTCCAATGCATTGGGTATGGAAGTCGTCTGTATGGGTATTCCATTAAGTATGTATGGAAGTTGACTAAATGGCTATTCCATTAAGTGATATGTGTGGAAGTTGACCTTATGGTTATTCCACTTAAGTATGTTTATCTCCCAAGTTACCTTTATATGTTATGTGATCTTTATATGGGTTTTATGGTAATATTTTGGTTAGAGAAGGGTAAGTAATGAAATTTTATTCAGTGAAGAGTTTTTACTACTTTGAAAAGGTGAAAATTATTACTTTGATAATGTATACATGGTTTACTTGTTGTTTTGAAAAACTAACATTTTTCATTCTTTGTGTATCCCTTACTGAGCTTTTTATGCTCATCCCATGTTTTTGAAATGTTTTTCACAGGACTTAGCATGCAATAGGGTCAAGGATGGGTTCAAGGGAAAGTCATGCTACCTAAAACATGGAACTAGACATGTTTCTTTTTAAGAGTTTTTATTTTATGGGAATTTTAGTAGAAGCGACTACTTTGTAATCTTTTGAGATGTAATAGTTATGTCCTAATTCTCTAAAACTCTAAACCTGAAAAGATCCTCAATGTGAATTACTCATTTAATTCATTATTAAGTAAGGTTAAAGGCTGGGGCCTTATAGTTCATGTGTGTTTCCATTAATTTTTTACTCCCCTTACTCATTTTTGAAACTTCATAAAGATCTAATGTCCCATCTTCACATCTAATCATAAATTTCACTATAGGATTAGGCTTTTCTTCATTTATTGACAATTAAATATTCCTCAGTCCTCATTTTTCTATTTCTATAATTTCATTATAATTCTCTTTATTGAATTGAATATTCTTCTTATTTTCATCAACATTTACATAAACCATAATATTCTTCTTAAAAGGATCAATTTTTCATTAATAAATTAAACCCCCTTTTATATTCTCCAAATTGATTATTCAGATCAAAAATAAATTTCTCATGAACATCAATTTATAAACTGAAATTAATTAAATATGTAATGTTGGTATAATAATATTCATGTTATTTCATCACCTCTTACATCCAAGTATTTTTAACTTCATATTGATCAATATATAACATTTTTTCTTTTAGAAAAATACCCAACTTCTACTTTTTTATGTGTTTCATTCTCAATTCATTAAGATATATTTTGAGTATATAATTACTATTAACAAATCCTTCAATTAATCTTTGGAAATTTTTAATTTAACTATAAATATCATAACAACTTCCAAATTTGAGATGAACTCAACTTTATTATCATTATGATTCCATTTCTATTTTACTTGTTACAAATTTTTTTATTTCATTGGAACTGCATTGTAGTTTTGAATTTTAATTTTTTTATCCACCTAGTGAAAATATTCATTATATAATTAAAATAATATCATCTTCAAATCAATTATTATCTTTTTCACGATACAAACTATATATTCCCAAAAACTCCCCAATTAAAAAAATTAAATTGAAATACAGCTTCGAACCTTTCTTTAAATTATTTGAATATGGATTCTATAAGAAAGATAAAATTATTCTATACTTACTCAATATTTATTTGAATTTATTATAACTTAATATTCTAAATTTAATTTATGTAAATAAATATTAAAAATTTAAAAGATGTAAATTATTTGTTTAATATAATCTCAGAATCCAAAAACATTTTGTGAATATCATTAAGAGACATTATAGTGAGATATTGTTCTTAAGATGTATAAAAATTAGAATTTTCCTAGTTTGTAAACCATCAGTGAATCTTCTTTCATGGTATCAACATATTTTATTTGATCACTAAGTCAATGGATTGATCTTATAAATTGAATTATATTCATGATGAAGTTATCAATATTTTCATTTGGGATCATCTTTAAATAATTGATTTTTTTATGGAGAACTTGAAATTTATCTTCATTTAGCTTAATATACCTTTTATAAATATTTTATAGCATCACCTAAATTGATTTTTCTAATGTTAAATCTATTTATTTCATATATATCTTATGAGATAAATCTATTTATAGAATTTTTTTTCTAAAAGAATATTCAATATAAAATATTTTATTATCTGTATTAACCATATTCAATCTAGCGGTATCACATAATTGTATTCCATTTGAAGAATTATTGAAATATTCATGTCTAATAGATCATTTTTGTGATCTCATGTGATTAGTAAATATATAAAATTTTTAGAAACCAAATAATAAAACCCATTTTGTTTAAAACTTATAATCTATTTCATGCACGTTATTTGAGATTGAATTATTGTTCATGAACTCGAGGGTTCTGATACCACTTAACGCACCCCATGCCTAATACACCCTAAGATGGTGGTGGGTGAATTAATGTGTTAAATTCAATTTATTTCACAGTAAATGTTATTGTTTTGTTATCAAGAACACTATAAAACTTTTAGGCACTAAAAATACATGTGATATATCGGTGTAAAAAATAAGGTCTGAACATAAGGATATTAATTGGTTCACCATAAGATCTTGTCTACAGAGTATTCAAAAACATTGTATTGATGTACCAAAGGATAAAAGCACACACCATAGGTGATAAAAATGTTTCATAAGTGAGAAATGATATCAATGGAAACTCCATTTTCATATCTCAATTCTCAAAACATTAATACACTAAATAAAATTGAATTTGATATAATAATCAATATGAAAATTTTCTTAATAATGGAATGAAACCAAATAGATAAGAGTGTCATAATTTCTCATATAATTTCTACATTAGTTAATAATGATCATTTTTGTTATTCTATATGATTTAATTCATTGATATTCAAAAATATAATCTCCCTATATCATTTATTTCTATCTATTTACATTTTAGAATTAAGGAATTATTTCTCTAAATACATTTTTAAACCATTTCCACATATTTCATCTCAATGGTACTAAAACGAACTCATAAATAACCCATTGGTTAGTTTAGTATATTTTATCCATTCTAACCAAAAAAAATTTGACATGCAAATCTAGGAAATATTAAAGTATTATCATTTATTTTTTCCATGATCACCATGATATAAATACTTCCTCATGTTGAAATTACTACAAAAAAAACTACCACATTCATGACTGGGTGCTCTTCTATTTTAAATTATGGTTTCTATAAATATATATGAAGTTAAAAAAATTTCAATTTTCACTAATAAATTCAACCACAACCTCTAATATAATATATCTATATTAATTTTGTTATTTTTGAGTTTTCCACTTGAAGATAATTTAAATTAATTTTGATATGGGAGAAGCTTCTACCATGCCGATGTAGGGTTTCCATGTCTTTCATATGTAAATTATTAATATAAATCATTATGAATTATGTTGTGATGAAAATCCTATAGTTTTTTTTCAACAACCATTACAATAGTTTGGTTCGTAATATTGGGATCTGTTTTCCTAGTATCTTATTTAACATAAGTAAATCCTCTAAGGAAACCAATACAATGTGGTGTAAGTCTAATTTGAATTTTTTAACAACAAATTCCATTTTGGAAATGTTTTCTTATTTTAAATAACATCTATATATTCTATTTCCCCAATTAAATATTTTCTGATGCTTCAAACAAGACATGATATCTATGATTCAAACAACAATCATTGTGACACACTACACTATGAAAACTATTAAATGTAGTGCTACCATGCACATTATATTCTTTTATGTGTGAGATAATCTATATATGTATTTCTCCTATGATCATCCATGTTTCCTAGTAACGGTTACAGTTTATCCTGGTCACTGACACGTGGTGGATGCACCTATTTACTATTACTAGTATTGGTGGACCCCTATTTCTCTATTCCCATTTATTCTTAATTTTACTCACGTATATTTACTCACCATGGTTACTCACTATGATATACTTCAATGATTTTCACCATATTATGAACCCCATTAATTCATCAAACATTAATATTTTAGATTACTATCTTCCTCAATAGACAACATTATTTTTTAAGGGAAATATCAATATGGTTAATGGATTATAAACTTATTTTATCACTAATCTTATAACTATCTTCTTACATGATTCAAGATTCAGCATATAGTATTCTAAAAAAATAAATTAAAAATCCAAAATGAAAAATATACTATTGGAACAATCATCTATGAATTGGTCACTCAGTTCCATCATGAATTAGACAAATGATTAATTAAAATAATATAGCCTTTACTACCTCATAAATACCATATTGAATGTTATATATTGATACATGGATATCAAAAATAAGTTACATAATTATTTTATATAAAAATCATCAGAAGTATCCACAACATCATGAGTTCCACATGACATATCATATAGATTTCTTTAATTATACCATCTGTTGACCCATGAAAACTTGATAATTATTAATGTGGGTTTACATTCTCCAAAAAATTTACATCCACTTTGTAGCCCAAAAATAGACCAAATTGAAACAAATATAATATATTATTAATTGAATTTAATCTAATGAGGAATGTTATATAGATATAGAACATGATGATATAGAGGTTTTCTCTATCGATAGAACTCTAAAAATAATAAGTCTTACTTTAATGATTGATCCTAAATTATAACTAGAAATATGATGGATAACCTAAGAATCAATTAAGTTATTTTACTTATTGAATTCATTTACAAAATAAATTCACATTATATGTAATAATTTTTATTTTTAAAATTATGACCCCATAATGATGTAGAGTAAGAATACCTAATTAATGGCATATAAATTTCTCTTAGATTATAGTTTTTTCATTATAATTCATAGGTGACATATTTCTAGAGATAAAATAGATTAACATATAATGAACTATAAAAAGGTGGAGTTGTTCCTCTTCTTGATTATGTATGGTGGTTTATGCCCCAATTATATAATCAAAATATAGATGTATATTTCTCAATTATAATAGGGGGTTAAATTTAGGTTAATTTTTTTTATTTTTATCCATAAGAAAATATATGTTTAACAATGTTAAACATGATGGATTCAAAATCTTACGTTAGTTTTTTACTAAGAAACTATCTTTCTTAGGATATGATAAAATGGATCCAACAAAGAAAATTAAGAAAATTTTTCTTAGGGAATGATTCTAAAATAAAGCGTAAAAATCTTTTTTATATCATAGTACACAAGTATAATAATGTATAAGAAAGTTACACTTTCATTCTTAAACAATATTAAGATGAAATTACGACATGTAACAAAGACAAGTAAACGATTATATGAAATCTTTTAACCTAAATATATGAGTATAAAAAACCTTGTATAGAGGTCCATTTTTTTATAATTTTAATAAAGTCTATCATACCCACACTAGGGTAAGACCTTAATAAGAATATCAGAATCTTTATTGTTATCCCAGTAATCCCATGACCACTAAATTGATTGGAACCTCTATCCTTCTATCCCTGAAATCCCTAGATTAATAAAAAAGAATCAAAATTGTACTAGGTAGGATAAAAAAGTTGTTCAAATCTTGAAAAAATGTTTGTATCATTCACATAAGACAGGTTCGTGAAAAACATTCACAACAGAAATTCTCTATCTAAAATTCAACAAATCTTCTCAAAAACCCTAGCTCTCATCTATTACCAACTGATTCAAATGGATGGGTATTAATAGGGGAAAATCCAAATTGTTGACTTCATCCTCCAATGTTGATTTTTTTTATTAATTTTTGGAGGGACCAGTACATGTTTCATTTGACCAAAACATAATTAAAAAATAGACAATAGGACATCATTTCATGTAAGAAAACATGAGAAAAATTACCATTGATAATAAATGTAACCATTAATAAGAAACATTACTAAGATTAGGATCTGAAAAAATGAAACATTACTTTAAGGATATTAGGTAATAGTAAGAAAAAAATATAATAGGATTCTTAAGAAAGTGACAATCAGATTCTAGAAATATTGACAATCTGATTTTGAAATAAAATAGAATCAGAGATTAAATTCTGAAGAATTTAGAATAAGGTTTATTAAGAAATCAAAGACACATTTTAGATGAAATCAGAGTCTCATATCAAAAGAAATGATAGTTGGATTTCAGAGAAAATAAGAGTTGTATTTCAGGAGAAATCATCGTCTAATTTTTAAAGAATTCAGAGTTGGATTTATGAAGAAAATGATGTCAGATTTCAGAAGAAATGAGAGTCTTATTTTTGATGAAATAAGAGACTGATTTCTAAAGAAATAAAATTACAATTCAGGATAAATAGATGTGTGATTTCATTAGAAATCAGAGTCTGATTTCTAAATAAATCAAATTCCCAATTCTTTGGAAATCAGATTCTAAAGAACTATAATGTTCTATGATAAATAAGGATCCTATTTTTTACATAATAAAAAGATGGTCTGATTCAGTTTTAGAGAAGGATAGATAAAACAATGAAACACAATGTTATGGATAAAACTATTCTTAGAGAAGGACAATTTTCCTTAATAATTTAATTCATAGAGAAATATGAAATTCCATAAGAAATTTTTTGGTGGCTTTCAAAACATAAAGGATGGAAAATTCGTAAGGAAATTTTGACTAAAAAATATCCACCTTTTTTAAAGTCACAAATAACATTTCATTAAATAACAAAAAACAAAGGTTATCATTTTTGAAATTTAAAGGAAATACTTATCTCCCATTTTTTATGACCCATGATGAATATGACTACTCCCCCTTATGTTTTGAAATCCCCAAGGATCGTATTCATGTATTTCGTAGAGAAATTACTTCTCCCTTACTTAAGAATATATTTTTTAAAGAAATCTACACCTTACATAGGAATATTTATTCTTAAGGATCTTTTTATAATTTCATTCCCCCCACCCACCCATTTTGATTTTCATAAAGGAATGGAGGGAAATAAAATATATTTTACATGAAATTTATGAAATATACAATGAAATACAATGGAAGGATAACAAATTTAATTAAGATGAAAAAATTTGTAATAAATAAATTAAAAAAGATATCAGAGTTTAGGAACAAAATCATCCATTCTTATTCATCTCCATTGGAAGAAACTTTTTTAGGGTTTCCTTAAGCTTCTTCAGCTTTTTATGATCATGTTCAAAATTCTTTATCAACTATTCCTGATCCTGATTTTTATTCTTGAGTTCTTTGATTTAGTCTTCATGAGATATTAAAATATCAACTTGAGACTCTATCACATTATCTTTCCCTTCTAATTTTTAATCCATTTCATCTTTGAGTTCCCTTTCTCTCTTTAGTTTAAGTGAAACCAAAATCATCATCCCATTTAGATCTTTATCTTCATGAGGGCGACAAGCTTTATCTTCATTTATCTTTTCGAAAAAACTTGTTGGCCGATTATTGATCAGGTTATTCAACTTATCAAATTAATATTTTAATGAATCCATGAAATCATAAAAAAAAATTTAATATCATCCATAACTGACTTGAACCACTTAGTTATATTCTAGAAGTACTTATGGTGAGACTCATTGTTGATCCTAAAATATTTGATGTCAACTTCTACCATGATGATATTCTCCATAAAAGGTTTTGTATATTTTTTAGAATTTATTGATGGTTGAATTATTTGGCATAAGGATTCAATGTTTGGGGAAAATGTAATTTTATCTACATGTTTTTTCAAAGGGTTTTCAACAAAATCACAACTTAAAGAAGATGAATATTATGAAGTAGATTATTTTTTTGGTGTATTAAATTCATCTTTCCCGTCATTTTTCTTCTTATATAATCCTACAAAATCATTCTTTAATTATGAAACAATATCTTTCTTTGGTGTTTCAACAAGTATTTCCTTTCCATTCTCTTTCATAGAAATTTTATTCTCACGATTCGGAGCCTCATTGTCTCCATCAGAAATTTGGATAATTCTATCATCAGCATCGACTTCTTTATCAACACCTTGATCAACAATTTCCTTATCAGATTTATCATCAACATTTTGAACAATACCCTCATTACTAACCTGATCATCATCCCAAACATCATCATTTTTCAGAGAAAAGTTGTCCTTAAAAGATTATCTTGGTGGATGAATCTTGTGATGTTCTGATGGAAAACGTTTTAGAAGGGATCTTCTTCCCTTAGTATTCTTCCACCATGCTTATCACATCATCACATATTGTTTCCTCTTCTTATTAATATTATTCTTCATGCTGAACTTCTTCTTGTTCAACAATGGGTTTAGGAATTTAAATAAAACAATTTCTCTTATCTACTCCTGGAGATTCAATTTAAAATGGTTATTCGATGATGGATTATAGTACTTTTTCAAATTACTTCTCTATATCTCTAAGCTAAGCATGAATAATATAAGCTTCTAAAAACTTATTTAACCTCTTCTCTTTGGATTTCTTCTCATGATATTCATTTTCATGAATCATTAAGGCCTTAGAATCAATAGGGTCTAACCCAAAAACTACATCTCACTCTTTATTTTTTTCCTCTTATCTCTCTATTTGGATACCACATCATCAAAGAATTTATTTTTCTTTTTCGACTTCATAGATTAGATACTGACCAAGGTACTTATGCTTTCTCTTTTGGCTAAAATTTTTTTTATTTCCTTTTCTTTGGGGTTTTCATAGAACATTATCCTACTTCACTTTTCTTGTAGACAGATTGATTATCCATATCATAAATTTCAAATAACTCTCCTCTATTAATACTAAAAACAATTTTCATTCTTCTAAGAGTATCATCACTCAACAAAATAATCTTGAAATCAATGGCTTTTGAGAAGCATGGTATTTTGAAATATTTTATCCATAAGATAATAATATTCATCAATATTGCTGATACATATTGATATAAGACTTAATGTTGCAATATTTAACATTAAGGATTGTCAAAATAATGTACTCAATGATGTTTTTCTTCCTTACATTCACTAATAAATCCATTATGAATATATCTCATTTCTTAAGTGAATCTTTCTCTCCGTTTCTTGGAATGATAAAAACTTGCATCCACAGAGCTACCAATCTATGATTAGTGGAATAATGATAAATTATTAGTTATTTTATTCCTTTTACGTCCAAGACACTCAATTTCCTTATCCTAATCAAAATATGCTTTCTTGTATGGAAATATTTGTGATAAAAAATTACTTCGCCTTTGTATGGAATCTCCTATATACTTTCATCCTTGTTGAATGATAGGGAATAATTCTTCCCATAAGTCTTGAAATAAAACATCTCTCTCCATCCTTGTTCAAAAAAATGAAATATATCATATAATTATATAACTATACTTGGAGAAACTGAGTTTTGATTATTCGTTTTGGGTACACAACGACTTTCCCAACTTTTGATATTTATGATTTTCAAAATCAGAGAATCGTATTTCAAAAATAATTTTGGATCAAACATATCCCCCTAAAAATAATCCAATACATTAGTTTGAGGCCATCAGAGTCGACGGGAAAACTTCAAGAGACATTATAATATTAAGGAAATGGGGAAAACTGAATTGTGAGTTTGAATACCGACAAAGATTCAACACAAAATAACTGAGATAACTGATGTGTGATGCGAAGTTGGGGTCCTTTATGATGGCTTTGTGGTGACGGTTCATATTCCTAAATCAATAAAATGGTTGGTATTTTTATGATTTGATTTGATAGTTGGGATGAATGCCAAATAAGGTTTTTAATGGTTCTGATATTTTGAGGTTTTCAGTAAAAATCTCATTTAAGGAAATGGAATCCAATAAAGTTCTTTTTAAACAAGATAGAAATAAAAACAAGTAAAAATACAGTTATGAATATTAAAGAAATGGGAAATACCTTATAGATTTCTCAGAATGAATTTTCATTATTGATACAGTTATTCTTGGTGAACATAGGTTCCATAAATTTTTATTAGGGATTGAAAAAAAATTTATGTTCTGAAAATTTTAGGTTCTAAAAAATATTTTGGAAGAGGAAATTTACAAGATATAAACATATATACTCTAACTTTGAAGAGGATTAACTTAATGTAGTGATATTGTTCCAAAAATGAGTTACTATGGAAGATTAACTTATGGTTATAATTCCAAAATTCTGTTAAATGTATTAAAATATGTCAGCTAGTAATTATTTTGTAAATATGTCAGTAAGTTGATCAAGTGTTCTAATAAATTGGAGAATCATATCTCCATTAAGTGTGTGGTCCCTAATAAATTGAATACTAATATATATATTCTTTTAATGAGAGTTATGTCTAGGGTTTTTTCTTAGGTCAATGACACTCATATAATCCCACATTATCTTTGTTTTGGTAAAACTCATGTTATAGTATGTGAGTGTGTTGCATCCACAAAAATTGAGCACAACAACTTCCAGATGCTATATATTCAGCTTCAGTAGTGGAATGTTCCACCAAGTGCTTCTTATTTCATGACCAATAAATTAATTAATCACCAAGAAAATTCCATGGTCTAGATATAATTTTTCTATCCATTCTACATCCACCAAAGTCAGCATCTAAAAATATGTTTAAAACAAAATCATTTCTAGATGAATAGAAAATTCCTAAATCAATGGTTACCGTTAATTAGAAAAAAATCATTTTTACTACTTTTAAATGAGATTATTTTAGATTATAATGATATATTTTAAATATGCATACTAAAAACATTAAGTTCGGATGACTAGATATTAAGAATAAAAAACTTCCTAATATATTTCTAAAAGATATTGAGCTATTGGTTTCCCAACTTCATCAAGATCAATAGTGTTTGAGGTACTGGTTGGAGAACATATACTTTTTGTATTTTCATATCCATAATTCATAATTAGATCATTAATAAACTTATTTTTAGATATATATGTTCCTTCTAGTTTATTTTGAAATTTGAAAACCAAGGAAAAATGTTATCTCACCCATCACACCCATTTCATGTTCAGATTTCATACGATTTACAAAATAATTAGTTAAGGATTGCTGAGTTGATCCAATTATAATTTCATCAACATAAAATTTTAAAAATAAATTTTTTTTATTGTATTTCATTATAAAAGGGTTGGATCATAAGTTCCCTTGACATAATTGTTTTGTAACAAAAATCCTGTAATTTTGTCATACTAGGCTCTAGGTGATTTTTATGTTCATATAAATCTTTGTTATGTTTTAAAACATGTTAAGGAGGTTTTTTTGTCTTCAAAACTAGAATGTTTTTCAACATAAACTTCCCCTTGAAGATATCATTTATGGAAAAAAATGATTCACATCCATTTGAAAAAGTTTTTTATTAATTAATGTTGGAAAGGCTAGTAGAATATGAATATATTCAAGTATAGCTAGTAGAGCGTAGGTTTAATCAGTCTATTCCTTATTTTTTTATCCTTTTGTAACTAATATTTCACCATTTTATAAAATCATTCCATTTTCATCACACTTATTTATAAATACACATTTTACTCCAATTATAGATGTCTCTTTAGGTCTTTCAACCAAGGTCTAAACATTATACCTTTAGAATTAATTTTGTTTATCTTGCATATCATTAATCTAATCATCATAACCTAAATCTTAATCCAGGATTTTAGGTTCTAATTTGACAATAAATTCTAGATGTTCTACATTATTTCTTAAATAACATCTAGTCCTTACAGGTTGATTTACCTGACCAATGATACTATCACTAGGATGGTTATTAAGAAATAAATAATTTGGGTTTTGTAAGACCTATTCATAAACATAAGTTAAAAAATCATTGGGGATAAATACTTCAGAAACATTTTATTAATTATTATCCTTATTAGAAGAATTTTCTATCAAAGGTTGACAATATGATTTTTAAAACACATCTGAGGATGTAGGTTGAGTAGTTTCAAAACAAAAGGAAATGTTTCATCAAATTTAATATGAACTATTTCTTCGAAATTAAATTTATTTTTCATAAGTACACTATAAGACATATAATTACTGGAATAGAATAATAAACTCTTTCTGCACATTTGGGTGTGCATTTAGATAAATTGTCTTTAGTATTCAAGATGAGTACTTTTGCGTTCAAATACATTGATGTATGAAACCTTAGATTTTCAACCTGTCCACTATACATAAGGTGTTTTATTAAGAAAAGGTCTGATTAAAACTAAATTTATAGAATAGAATGTATTATATACATATTCTTCCAAAAAGTGTTTAGAAATATAATATTCACTCAACATGGTTCTTGTTAAATCTTGAAGAATTCAATTTCTTCTTTCAACAACACCATTTTGTTGAGGAGTTATGGGAACTGAGATGTTATGAGTAATTCATTTCATACTAGAAAATGTTTCAAAATATGAATTTTCAAATTATCCCCCATGACCACTAAGAATATTTATAAATTGAAGTTTTTTCTCATTTTTAACTTTAACTAAAAAAAATTAAAATAATAAAAGGCTTCTTATTTTTTGTTAGAAAATAGACCCATGAAAATATAATGTAATCATCAACTAAAACAAATACAAATTATTTCCCACAAATACTTCTAGTTTGTTTTGGACCAATGATGTAACACCCCAGGTAAATAAAGAATATGACATTTTTATATTTATCCATATTTGTGAATAAAATATTAATATTACTTTAAAGGGGATTCTATGCTCGATGGCGTACCCAATACACAACAACGGGTTTCTTGGAAATCTTACATTGCACTCTAATAATAAAATAATATTATTTTAAATAGTACTTAACACCTAGCCGTTGAAATGGCGGGAATGAACATAACTAACTAAAAAATGATTATATATGTTTGTCAAATATTTTTACTTTTTATAATAAATGATAGTGGATTAAAAATGTGAATGAATCCAATTTTAAGCGTAAACATTCTAATATTCTTAAAAAGGTCGATTAACTGCCTTTTTATGGAGAACCTCTTTTAAAACCACTTTTTGACAATTTTATGTGTTATATTTGACAAAATAAAATTCTTCTCTACAATCGGGACATCAAAATTTACTTTGTGTAAATTTTTGGTATTTTTTCGAAAAAGTTCAATTTTTTATGAATAGTGAAAAATGTTGTATTTTAATTCAAAACCTCTTTTTAATCTAATTTATTTATATGATTATATTATCTATTGAATTGGTTTTAAAGTGAAATTAGAATATATTTTTACCATTTAATTAAATAGTTTTCGTTGGAATTAATTTCACTTTGAAATCAGACTTAAACTAGTGTCAATCTTTTGATACTTTTTGTTTCATAAAAACACACTATTTGCTCTGACAGCGGGAATTAATTATTAAATTAATTAATGAAACTAATATGATTTTAATTTTTTAAAATAGAAATAATTTTTGAATTAGAAATATCAAATATAGCTTAGGGTGAATTTTTGGTAATTTTCTGAAAAACTTCAATTTTTGATGAATAGTGAAACCACTAAGTGGTACTTATAAAAACTGATTTTCCATTTAAATGAAATTTTTCCATATTTGTGTTTTTAATTTCAAAAATCGGACATACATTGTTGTCATTAAGAAGTAAAATTTGGTTCAATGGGATTACAATAATTTTTTTGGTGAATAGTAATTTATTAAATTTTTAATCACGATTAGAGGTAATTACTGTTGTTTAAGGTAAGAATAATGTTTTAATAAAATGAAATGACCAAGAGACATGTCCTACCCTCATTGTATGTGTCATGGCCGACCAATAAAATCCATGGGTCAACTTGGGGACCCCATGGAGCCACTTTGGTTGGAAAATGACATAAATACATTTTTATTTAATGTTAAAGTAAAAATGACACAAACATGATATTTTTTACTAAAATAATTTTTACATGGAATTATACAAGTCATATTTTTGACTATAAATATTAATTGTAAAGATAAAATTATTTCCTACATCATAGTAGTTTTATTATAATTTTTAGTAATTAAATAAATTATATTATCTATGACATCATGATGATGGAGCGATGACCTCAGTATTTAACAATTTAAATAAAATGGAAAGACAATGTAAAATATAAGACCTAAACATGTCAAAAACCTATTGGATGGGTTTATTTAGAACCCTTATCTCCTTATCCTCGAATTCTATCAATGTGGGAGCTTTTAAATCCCAAAATCATTTTAAGATAAAGGAACCTTTCTTTACTTTCCAAGAGTTCCCCTCCTCTCCTCTTATAAAAGGCGCCCACCTCTACCTCTTTACCCACACTTCAAAAGCCTTTGGCTCAGCCAAACCCTTCCCATTTTTTCTCTACACATCCCTCTATTACTCCTTGAAGCCTCACTTTGGGCAGAAGTCTTTACAAGGAAGCCTTTGAGCTCAAACAAAAGGGAGTTACCAGATTTTAAGGTAATGTCTTCACTTGAGTCCTTTTGTTTTATTTTACTTCTACAACCCCCTAAACTCTTTTTATTCATTTCACTTGTAACAAATAAAGTATCTTCAATATACTAGGATGTTTTTATAAGAAGTATTAGAGCTAAAATTACACACACCTACATCTAATGGTTAAAGAACATACTATTTCCGTGGACGGTGAATTTCGGCCTCCTGAAATGATGATTGTTCAACACTCATATAACACCTTCAAAGGTGGACATTAAGTTGTCACTATATTTATATATGATATATAATATGTTTATGTTTTACTTAAGATTCTGTATTTTTCATTTGTTTCATTCCTTTATGGTTTCCATTGTGGGTAAACACCATAATTTCATTTTAGGAAGTGCGGACTACCACCCCCTCAAAGTGATTTGATTCGTTAATGCCATATGTGGGACGTATAAAGGATAGATTTATAGTTATTATATATTATGTTATACTGGAATTATAATATACCTTTATATTATTATTATTTTCTTTCCATTAAAGTATGAGATAGAAATGAAAGTAGCGTTCATGCGTAAGTACGGCTTACCATCTCCATAAACGGTGCATTTCATTTCTTATCCCCAAATGTAATGTACTATTATAAGTACATATATATAATGGATATATATGATTTATGTTACATCTAAATGATTAATATAATTCTGTAATTAAAATATATTTATCCCTCATTTAGTTTTAATTCCATTAATATGACATAGAAATGAAAGTAGCGTTCATGCGTACGTACGGCTTACCGTCTCCATGAGCGGTGCATTTTATTTCTTACCTCTAAATGATTATGTAATATAATAAATACATGTATATTATGGATATATATGATATCTAAATCATGAATATCATTATGAATATAATAAACCTTTGACCACACGAACAACATGTAATTGTAAGAAGTCCACTTTCAACTTAAGAACCAAATATCGACAAAACAAACATTATTAACATAAATGATTACATAATGTTTATAACATGGAAATAAGTGATATAAAAGAAATAATGAACTTGTAAAATTTTCTTAATCAAGTAGAAATTAACTCAAGTTTATTATTCAGGACGTTAAAGAATTATCGAGTCAAGTCGGACCCGAGGTAAGGGATCCTACTCCACACTTTCTTTTTAAGTACACTCTTTTATGTCATTCCTTTTAAGCTCATATTTCTTATGACTGGGATGTTATTTTATATTACTCCTACTGTACTTATTATGTTAATATTATTAGAGACCCTATTTTCTCTCATCAATCCATTTTGGAAGTTTTGAGTGGCGCCGTTAGGCTGCTGAATTTTCGTAAGAGATCCAACCTCTCTCTTTCTTTTTAAGTACTCTCCTTTATGTCACTTCTTTTAAGATCCTCTTTGTTATGTTGGGGGGATGTTCTTTTTTATTCTTCTTTCTGTAAACATTATGTTGATATTATGAGAGACCCTATTTCCTCTCATCAATCCATTTTGGAAGTTTTAGGTGGCGCCGTTAGGCTGCCGAGTTTTCATAAGGGATTTTTCATCTCACTTTTATTCCCGGGAGATTTATGCTACATTTGCCACAATTTCGTTTGAGTGGTGTATGTACTGCCCATTATTATACAATTTGTGTATTATAATTTCATTTATGGGTATTCACATCTTCATTGTATGACCCTTCTTCCATGGGGTGTACGTTTCGAAAGTTACCCAACTCGGTAAGGGGACCTTTCACCCTCCTTTTTTTTAAAAGACTTCTTTTGTTATGTCTTTTAATTCACATACTATTATGTTGGGATATGTTATTCTATATCCTTATTTATGTAAATTTTATGTCCAAGTGATGAGATCCCCTTTATCCCTGTCATCAACCCTTTTTGTAAAATTTTATGTGACGCCGATAGGCTGTCGAGTTCTACCAAGGGAACTTCTTAACCCAATTTCGATTTCTTTGGGTTCAACATGTAGTTATTGAATATGTCATCCTTTGAATATGTGTGAATAACCTTTGATTATTTTACACTTAATATACACTTATATTGGGTGTATTTATATTTTTCACACATAATTATGAGATTGATTTATCCTTAATTTAAGGATACCTTCTTTATAATGGATTTCATCTCATTTTACATTTCTTTTGAGACTTTGTTGTTGTTATGCACCAATTCACTCTTATATGGTGTGTATACTGTCCTTTGACATATTATATCATGAATACCTTTATTCTCATGATTTTATAAAGTTCAGATTACATGTTATTCCGCTATTATTTGTATTCAAGAGTCTTTCATTTTGTTAAAAACTATTTAACAAAAATATCTTCTTAAATGTTTTAAATATTTATTATTCTAAATCTTTATCTTTAATGTCCATGTTTTCGAAATGGTTTTCTGTATTTATTTATATGGACATTAATGTTTTAAAATTATAATTCCATTAAAAGCTTCAAAGTGGTATGGGACACTTTGATTCAAAAATCTCTTTTAAATGGTTTTTGAAAATGGATTGATTAATTCATTATCTGGGAATTACTTATTGTGATTGAAAATGAAATGTTGTTATTGAAATGTTTATATTTTCAATATTTTATGTGTAATGATGGTACTTGGACATTTTACGGGTGGTTACATGATAAACCATATGACGGGTGGTGTTGTGAATACCAGGACGGGTGGTTACGTTATAACCTCCAATGCATTGGGTATGGAAGTCGACCGTATGGCTATTCCATTAAGTATGTATGGAAGTTGGCCGAATGGATATTACATTAAGTGATATGTGTGGAAGTCGACCTTATGGTTATTCCACTTAAGTATGTTTATGTCCCAAGTTACCTTTATATGTTATGTGATCTTTATATGGGTTTTATGGTAATCTTTTGGTTACAGAAGGGTAAGTAATGAACTTTTATTCAGTGAAGAGTTTTTATTACTTCGAAAAGGTGAAAAATATTATATTGATAAAGTATACATGGTTTACTTGTTGTTTTGAAAAACTAACAGTTTTAATTCTTTGTGTATCCCTTACTGAGCTTTTTATGCTCATCCCAAGTTTTTGAAATATTTTTCACATGACATAACATGGAATAGGGTCAAGGATGGGATCAAGGGAAAGTCATGCAACCTAAAACATGGAATTGGACGTGTTTCTTTTTTAAGAGTTTTTATTTTATGGAAACTTAGTAAAAGTTTATACTTTGTAATCTTTTGAGATGTAATAGTTATGTCCTAATTATCTAAAACTCTGAACCTGAAATGATCCTCAATGTGAATTATTCATTTAATTCAACATTAAGTAAGGTTTAAGGCCGGGGCCTTATAGTTGGTATCAGTGGTCGATTTAGATAACTTTAGAGGTTAGGGTATTCATTAAGCATAGGTGACATGACCATAATGGTTAGGATTTCATAAACAGTCCTAGTTTTAGATAAAGTGAATGAGTAAGTATATCTTAGTGTTTATCTTCCTCTTTAGTACATGATGGTTTTGTTGATATACTCACACTGACCTTTTTGGTTTCAGTTAATGGCTGGATCTAGCAGGCACCAAAGTAAAAGTGGATGTGAAGGAAACTTTGATAGTTTTTTGAGAAAGAAATTGAATGATATGGGAGCTACAATGAGAACTCTTGTGATTATCCTCAACCAACTATCTGGAGTCATTATTGACCACCTAAACCTTGGTGATTTCTCTAAGGCATCATATATGCGAGAAACAAATACCTACGGAACTACAAGTAAATATCATAAAGGTAAGTGTGTTCAAAAACCTATGTGTCATAGATGTGGAAAGAAACACCTAGGAAAATGTTTCAAAGGGACAGAAATATGCTATAGATGTGGAAATGAGGGTTATAAAGCAAGAACCAGCCATGGGAAAAGGAATCATCCTGTTGACTCGAGGAAAGGGAAAGAAGTTCGTTCTGAGGGATAAATTAAATGTTTTAAATTTGGTGTGCATGGTCATTATGCAAACACATGTCCTATGAAGAAGTTTGGTGAATGGGATCACCAAGATCGTACAAATGTTTGTTTACCAATACCTAATTCCATTCCCATTGAGGATGAAGAAACTGAAAATGACCAATCAAAGGTTGGGATTATTTCATAACTATTGTTTTCTTATTTTGGAATCTTAGGATATGATTCATGATTTTGTTTGTAGGAATGAAGTATTTCAGAATAAGTTGGAAAGGAATGGTTAATGGATCATGAAGAATGTTGAATGAGTAAGATGCCAACATATAAGGGCTTCAAGAGTTATGGTGAAATTATTAAGAGTATTAAGTCTCTTTTGATGATGGGGTTACATTAGAAGAATTTTTATAATATGTTTTACCCTGATGTTTAATATATGAAAGTTTTATTCAAGGGATAGTTATCTGTTCTTTTGTGGACACAGTTATAAAGAACCATTTGGGTTTATATGATCCTTACTTTTGAGGTAATTATGGGTTATTATATGTTATGATGGAAGTGAAAGGCATGAGCTAAAATTGAGGTTAAATTATGTTATGGTTATTTTTGATGATTTTATCTCTTTTTGGGGAATTGTTTGAGAATTATAAAGTTTTGGAAAAAGGAAAACATGCAGACCGTGTGACAACCCATCGCGTCGGACAAATCTGCGGGAATTAAACCCACAACAAAAGTGCAACTGGTATTTATCGCCTATCACTGGACTACGTGAAGTCCCTGGTTAGTTTGACTGATTCTTTTTAGTTAGATGATTTTATTAATTAAGAGTAAGTTGATTTTGGGTTATCTATGGATATTTATTAACCTATCATGGAGGATATGTGATTAGGTTAATTACTTTTCAATACGAGAAATTAAGAGCAACTGATGTTGTTTAGAGATAAATGTTACGATTTAAATTGGAAGACTATGTGACTAAATCCTTCAAATATTTGGGTTTCAATCGTAGTTTGGTTTACTTTGAAGAATTTTATAGACAAATTGTTTATCGAATGGTCCTCGTTGAACTTTGGGTTTTGTTGGACAAATTTTGGAGATTAAGAATAGATTTTCTTTTTATAAAGGGTTATCCTTTTCTGGATTATCTGATCTTTTACTAACCTTTTTGGTTTTGGTTTTGGTTAAAGTCTAAAAACATGGGAAGTATATAGTTCTCTTTTGTGGATTAGGTGATTCTCTAGAAGTTTATTATAGTACTCTTAATGTGAACAAGTCTTCCTAAATACTCATCTTTTGGAGAAAATATGAGTTTGTGTAAGGAATCTAATAAAATTTGAAAGTCGACATGATAAGTGATTATGTTTCCTTATGAATAAATTCATCAATAAAAAGGAACTTAAAACAAAAATGTTGTCTATTAACTTTTACTACTGGGGAATCGAATACCGTTTAACCCATCACAATTTTGTGATTTTCTTGTGGTTAACTTTCTCTTAAACATGTTTTCTGTCACTCTCCATCAGAACATGACCCTATGTTTTCTCCTCCATGTCCATGTTTTCCTACATGGAATCCTAGTATGAGTTAACTCGGGTGACCACTGTACTTATCTTTCTTTATTTTAAAGTGATTGGTTTACCAACTCTTGTTCCGATGTGGGACTTTCAAGGATGTTTCCAAGCTCAATTTTAAAATTACGAGAACGCAATTGCCAAAAGGGGGGAAGGATGTAACACCCCAGGTAAATAAATAATATGAAATTTTTATATTTATCCATATTTTTGAATAAAATATTAATATTACTTTAAAGGGGATGCTATGCTCGATGGCATACCCAATACGCAACAACGAGTTTCTTGAGAATCTTACGTTGCACTCTAATAATAAAATAATATTATTTTAAATTGTAGTTAACGCTTAGCCATAGAAATGGCAGGAATGAACATAACTAACTACAAAATGATTATATATGTTTGTCAAATATTTTTACTTTTTACAATAAATGTTAGAGGATTAAAAATGTGAATGAATCCAATTTTAAGCGGAAACATTCTAATATTCTTTAAAAGGCCGATTAACCGCCTTTTCAAGGAGAACCTCTATTAAACCCACTTTTTGAAAATTTTATGTGTTATAATTGACAAAATAAAATACTTCTTTAGAATCGGGACATCAAAATTTAATTTGTGTAAATTTTTGGTATTTTTTCAAAAAAGTTCAATTTTTAATGAATAGAGAAAAATGTTGTATTTTAATTCAAAACCTCTTTTTAATCTAATTTATTTATATGATTATATTATCTTTTGAATTGGTTTTAAATTGAAATTAGAATATATTTTTACCATTTAATCCAATAGTGGTCGTTAGAATTAATTTCACTTTGAAATCGGACTTAAACTAGTGTCAATCTTTTGATACTTTTTGTTTCATAAAAACACGCTATTTGCTCTGATAGTGGGAATTAATTATTAAATTAATTAATGCAACTAATATGTTTAGAATTTTGTAAAATAGAAATCATTTTTGAATTCGAAATATCAAATATATATTAGGGTGAATTTTTGGTAATTTTCTAAAAAACTTCAATTTTTGATGAATAGTGAAACCACTAAGTGGTACTTATAAAAACTGAATTTCCGTTTAAATGAAATTTTGCCATCTTTGTGTTTTGAATTTCAAAAATCCAACATAAATGGTTTTAATTAAGAAGTCAAATTTGGTTTAATGGGATTAAAATAAATTTTTTGGTGAATAGTAACTTATTAAGTTTTTAATCGCGATTAGAGGTAATTAGTGTAGTTTAAGGTAAGAATTATGTTTTAATAAAATGAAATGACCTAGACACATGTCCTACCCTCATTGGATGTGTCATGGACGACCAAGAAAATCCATGGGTCAACTTGGGGACCCCATGGAGCCACTTTGGTTGGAAAATGTCATAAATACCTTTTTATTTAATGTTAAAGTAAAAATGACACAAACCTGAGATGTTTTACTAAAACAATTTTTACATAGGGTTATAAAAGTCATATTTTTGACTATAAATATTCATTGGAAATATAAAATGATTTTATACATCATAGTATGTTTATTATAATTTTTAGACATTAAATAAATTATATTATTTATGACATCATGATGATGCAACGATGACCTCATTATTTAACAATTTAAATAAAATGGAAAAACAATGTAAAATCTAAGACCTACACATGTCCAAAACCTATTTTATGGGTGTATTTAGAACCCTTATCACCTTATACTATAATTTTATCAATTTGGGAGCTTTTAAATCCGAAAATAATTTTAAAATAAAAGAACTTTTCTTTACTTTCCAAGAGTGCCCCTCCTCTCCTCTTATAAAAGGCCCTCACCTCTACCTCCTTACCCACACGTACAAAGCCATTTTATCGGCCAACCCCTGCCCATTTTTTCTCTCCAAATCACTCTCTTACACCTTGATGCCTCAATTTTGGCCGAAGTTTTCCCAAGGAAGCCTTTGAGCTCAAACAAAATGGAGTTACCCGATTTTAAGGTAATGTCTTCACTTGAGTCCTTTTGTTTTATTTTACTTCTCCAACCCCCTAAACTCTTTTTATTCATTTAGTTTGTAACAACTCCAGTATATTCAATATACTATTATGTTTTTATAATAATTATTTGAGCTAAACTTACACACACCTACATCTAATGGTTAAATAACATACTGTTTCCGTGGATAGTGAATTTCGGCCTCCCGAAACGATGATTGTTCAACACTCATATAACACCTTCAAAGGTGGCCATTAAGATGAAACTATATTTATATATGATATATAATATGTTAATGTTTTACTTAAGCTTCTGTATTTTTCATTTTTTGCATACCTTTATGGTTTCCATTGTGGGTAAACACGATAATTTCATTTTAGGAAGTGTGGACTACCGCCCCCTCAAAGTGATTTGATTCGTTAATGCCATATGTGGTACATATAAAGGATGGATTTAAAGTTATTATATATTATTTTATAATGGAATTATAATATACCTTTATATCATTATTATTTTCTTTCCATTAAATTATGAGATAGAAATGAATGTAGCGTTCATGCGTACGTACGGCTTACCGTCTCCATGAACGGTGCATTTCATTTCTTATCCCCAAATGTAATGTACTATTATAAGTACATATATATAATGGATATATATGATTTATGTTACGTCTAAATTATTAATAAAATTCTGTAATTAAAATATAATTATCCCTCATTTAGTTTTAATTCCATTAATATGACATAGAAATGAAAGTAGCGTTCATGCGTACGTACGGCTTACCGTCTCCATGAACGGTGCATTTCATTTCTTACCTCAAAATGATTATGTAATATTATAAATACATGTATATTATGGATATATATGATATATATTATATCCAAATCATTAATATCATTCTGGATATAATAAACCTTTGACCACACGAACAACATGTAATTGTACGAAGTCCACTTTCGACTTAAGAACCAAATATCGACAAAACAAAAATTATTAACTTAAATGATTACATAATGTTTATAACATGTAAATAAGTGATATAAAAGGAATAATAAACTAGAAAAAGGTTCTTAAGCAAGTAGAAATTAACTCAAGTTTATTATTCAGGACGTTAAAGAACGCTCGAGTCAAGTCGGACCCGAGGTAAGGGATCCTACTCCACTCTTTCTTTTTAAGTACACTCTTTTATGTCATTCCTTTTAATCTCATCTTTATTATGATTGGGATGTTCTTTTATAGTAATCCTACTTTACATATTATGTTCATATGATGAGAGATCATATTTCCTCTCATCAATCTATTTTGGAAGTTTTGAGTGGCGCTGTTAGGCTGCCGAATTTTCGTAAGAGATCCAACCTCTCTCTTTCTTTTTAAGTACTCTCCTTTATGTCACTTATTTTAAGATCCTCTTTGATATGTTAGGGGATGTTCTTTTGTATTACTATTTCTGTAAACTTTATGTTGATATTATGAGAGACCCTATTTCCTATCATCAATCCATTTTGGATATTTTAAGTGGCGCGTTAGGCTACCGAGTTTTCGTAAGGGATTTTTCATCTCACTTTTATTACCGTGAGATTTATGCAACATTTTCCACAATTTCCTTTGAGTGGTGTATGTACTACCCATTATTATACACTTTTTTTAGTATAATTTAATTTATGGGTATTCACATCTTCATTGTATGACCCTTCTTCCATAGGGTGTACATTTCTAAAGTTACCCAACTCTGTAAGGGGACCTTTCACCCTCCTTTTTTTTAAAAGACTTATTTTGTTATGCCTTTCAATTCACATACTATTATGTTGGGATATGTTCTTATATATCCTTATTTATGTAAATTTTATGTCCAAGTGATGAGATCCCCTTTATCTCTCTCATCAACCCTTTTTGTAAAATTTTATGTGACGCCGATAGGCTGTCGAGTTTTACCAAGGGAACTTCTTAACCCAATTCTGATATCTTTGGGTTCAACATGTATTTATTGAATATGTCATCCTTTTAATATGTGTGAATAACCTTTGATTGTTTTACACTTAATATCCACTTATATTGGGTGTATTTATATTTGTCACACATAATTATGAGATTGATTTATCATTTATTTAAGGATACCTTCTTTATAATGGATTTCATCTCATTTTACATTTATTTTGAGACTTCGTTGCTGTTATGCACCAATTCACTCTTATATGGTGTGTATACTGTCCTTTGACATATTATATAATGAATCTCTTTATTCTCATGATATTATATAGTTCGGATTAAATGTTATTCTACTATAATTTGTATTCAAGAGTCTCTCATTTTGTTAAAAATTATTTAACCAAAATATCGTTTTAAATGTTTTAAAGATTTATTATTCTAAATCATTATATTTAATGTCCATGTTTTTGAAATGGTTTTCAGTATTTATTTATATGGAAATTAATGTTTCAAAATTATAATTCCATTAAAAGCTTCAAAGTGGTATGGGACACTTTGATTCAAAAATCTCTTTTAAATGGTTTTTGAAAATGGATTGATTAATTCAATATCTGGGAACTACTTATTGTGATTGAAAATGAAATGTTCTTATTGAAATGTTTATATTTTCAATATTATATGTGTAATGATGGTACTTGAACATTTTACGGGTGGTTATGTGATAAACCATATGACGGGTGGTGCCGTGAATACCAGGACGGGTGGTTACGTTATAACCTCCAATGCATTGGGTATGGAAGTCGGCCGTATGGCTATTCCATTAAGTATGTATGGAAGTTGGCCGAATCGCTATTATATTATGTGATATGTGTGGAATTCGACCTTATGGGTATTCCACTTAAGTATGTTTATGTCCCAAGTTACCTTTATATGTTATGTGATCTTTATATGGGTTTTATGTTAATATTTTGGTTACAGAAGGGTAAGTAATGAACATTTATTCAGTGAAGAGTTTTTACTACTTCGAAAGGTGAAAAGTATTACTTTGATAAAGTATACATGGTTTACTTGTTGTTTTGAAAAACTAACAGTTTTCATTCTTTGTGTATCCCTTACTGAGCTTTTTATGCTCATCCCATGTTTTTGAAATGTTTTTCACAGGACTTAACGTGGAATAGGGTCAAGGATGGGATAAAGGAAAAGTCATACAACCTAAAACATGGAACTGGACATGTTTCTTTTTTAAGAGTTTTTATTTTATGGAAACATAGTAAAAGATTCTACTTTGTAATATTTTGAGATGTAATAGTTATGTCCTAATTCTCTAAAACTCTTAACCTGAAATGATCCACATTGTGAATTATTCATTTAATTCAATATTAAGTAAGGTTTAAGGCCAGGGCCTTATAAATGATATCCATATCGACTAGTAGTAATGAATTAGAATTTTATATTTCACTAATTGATTTAAATCTGGACTTCGGTTTCTTTCCTTATTGACAAGGATCACTGTCTTTTGAAGAATCAAATCTAAGATTTGGTATATCATTAATAAATATTTTCATTGAGAGTTTTCATAAGTTCCTAAGGTTTATGTTTCCTAGTATTCTATTCAATAACCAATATTGATCTTCTATTTCACTAAGGAAAGGTAGGTCCTGACTCTTAAGGTATTCTATTTTAAGGGTTCAAACATTCTGGTGCATATGAGAAGAGTGAATAAAATCATCCATGGAATTGTGTACAAGATATTTATAATTCCTAAAATTTTCAAGGTAACCATCATCACATAATTGTATTAGGATTATAATGTTGTGATTAATATCGTTAATGAATTAATCATCTAAAATTAAAGCTTTTCTAAGAAGAAGAATATTTCTTATACACATAATTTTTCTTTGAGAACTATCTCAAAAAGTTACATTTACATGTTTCATATTAATTATCTTTCTAATAATGTTTTTGTTACTAGACATTTTCTGAGAACATTCATTGTCCATGTACAATGTATTTTTGTTGGTAATTCCATTTTTTTCCTGAAAATAAAATAATTATACTATTAGAATCCAAACTTGTTTGGATCCATAAATGTTAGTATGAAAAATATTAGGTATCAACATTTTCATAGAAATTGAACTTCATGAAATCCAAAGTATTGGGTTTTATTTAGTGAACAATGTTTCTCCCAATGACCCCATATTGAGACATAGTATAAAAAGGATCACATTGGGTAACAAAATAGTTATGACAAAAATCTAGTTTTAAATGAGTATAACCAAATCCAGAACTTTTTCTTAGAAGATAAAATTGTGAATTTTTTTTATCAAATTCATTCCTTCTAGAAGTGAAATTTGATGAAATTTTTATTAAGGAAAGTATTTTAGATTTTAGTCTTATGACTAAATTATTATCCTCATAATCATTAGTCTTAGAATTTTTGTTAGTTTCTAAAATATATTTCAAGGAAATAACATTTTAAATATACTTAGAATGTTTATCCTTCTCAATAATTAACTTCCTTAAGGATTTTGGAAACATATTCAAAATCAAGAATTTTATAATCAAGATCTTTTAAAAGACCTGATAAATCATTTGTTAAAATAGACATTCTAGAATTTTCCTTATAATATTTATTTTTGATCTTACTATTTTCATTCACTACTTACTTGGAAAACCTAGATTATTTTTCAAATAAAGGTATTGTATTATCTTCTAATGATAAGGATTATTCATCTGAAGAATCATAATATTATTCATTAGGAAAATTTGTAATTTAATAAATACTGGTTAATGATTCTACAGAGTTTACTTTAGTCTTGTGACATTGATTTTTAATAGGAATTCTAGTTATAAGGCCAATATTCTTCTGTCTAGAACATTCAATATCTAAAGATTCATATGAAGAGTCACCCCCACTTGCACTCGAGGTGTCATTAGCCTTCAAGAATTTCTTAGCCTTAAATTTTTAATACTTATTTTTGTTCCTTTCACAATGATTATCCTTTCTATCTTTTCTCTTTAGCATAGTTGAATCTGGTCTGATATGTCCAACCCGTTTACATTCATAACATGTTACTTATGAATATTTATTGTCCTTTCTGTATTTCTTCCTATATAGGTACTAAAAATATTTCTTTCACACAATCATTTTCATCATTTGAGGATGAATGGAATGTTCATTATTAGAATGATCACTATTACATACGTCATATATTACAAAATTTCTCTTATCTTTAGATCTAGTTACTCATTCTAGTGTCTTGGATTTTGTATTATTTATAGTAGTGAAAGAAACACTTACATTACCATTACTATTCTTATTAATTTATGCATCTCTGTTAATTATTTTTACATACTGAATAAGAGTTACAAATAACTCATCAAGAGTGATTTTAGATAATATCTTATTTTCGTCAATAGTTATCCTTTTAGATTCCCACTCTTTGGGAATGATATTAATTATCTTGTAAATAATTTTTTCACCATCATGTCCTTTTTATAACATTTATTTGAGACTATTATCAATAGTCATAAATATCTATTGAACATTTAAAACATGTTCTAACTAAGGAAATACATATTTATGATATTCAGCTCAAAGAATATCTCTTCTTGTTTCTATCACTTTTGATGTTCTAGAGTGCATACCATCAAGTTTCTTCTAATTAGTATAGGAATCTTTATAAGTGGATATTTAGATATAGATATTCCCAGTCTTGGAACATAAAAGCGCATTTCATACCTTTTAGTTTAGTTTATATTCATGCTTTTCTTGATTTGTAAATGTTATGATTTACTTGACACAAATTATGTAGTCTCTAATAAGCATAACAACATTATCTTCCCTAGTATTGATAATAAAAGTCTTCATCTTATATCTCCAGTACTCATAATCATTTTAATCAATGATTATTATTCCAGTGGAATTTAGATTTTCTATATAACCAATGTTCATTACTACCATTCTATAAGAAAAAAAATATCATTTACAAAAAAAATTTAGTAGTAAAGGTTAATAAAAAATAAAATCATTACAAAAAAAATGAATAAAAATTACTCAGAAATAAATTTTTGGAATGAAAACTTAAATGTAAGTATAAGTATTTCAGAGAGATCATATTATACCAATTGTAGGATCAAATTTTTTATACAGATTTCTCAATTATAAGAGCGTGTGAATTGTAGGTTAAAAATATTTGTTTTTATACTTAAGAAAAAATATATTTAACAAAGTTAAATTGGATGGATTAACAAACCCACTTTATTTCATAACTAAGAAACTAACTTACTTATTATATGATAAAATGGATCCAATAAAGAAAATAAAGAAAAGTTTACTTCGGGAATGATTCGAACATAAAGCGTATAAAATATTTTTTATATCAGAGTATACAAGTATAAAAAAGTATAAGAAAGTTACACATTCTTTATTTAAGAAAATAAAAAAAAAATTAAAACTTCTACCAAATACAAGTAAAAAATAATAGAAAATATGTTAACCCAAAGTGAAGGGTATCCAACATCCTTTTATAATGGTCCCTTTACTTATACATTCAATAAATTGCTTCTTACCCACACTAGGGTAAGCCCTCTATAAGAATATTGGACTCTATCATGCTATCCTCACTGTCCCTTGATCTCTATGGTGATTGGAACCTTTGACTTCATATCCCCTGAAGACCTCGATTGATCAATAACAGTTGAAATCATACTATTCAGGCTAAAAAAGTTGTTAACTTCTTGAACAAGTTCTTCACAGCATTTGAACAGGGCATGTTTGAGCAAGGATTTTTCAACACAAATTCTCTCTCTAGAATTCAAAATCTCTTCTCAAAACGTCTAGCACTCATACTTTACCAGGTCATTCGAATTTATTGGAATTTATAGGAAAAATACCAATGGTCGACTCCCTCCACCAATGGTCATATTTTTACATCAATTTCGAAGGGACCTGTACACATGTCACTTATCCAACGGTTAATTAAAAATTGATTGTACGACATTGTTTCCTGTAAAAAATATGAGAAACATTACCATGTTAAAGAAACATTACCATGATTAAAAAAATTACCATGTTTATGATCTGATAAAATAAAATGTTACTTTATGGAAAATAGGTAACTGTAGGAAAATCATTTAATTTTATTCTTATGAAAGTGATAATATGATTTGATAAATATTTACAATCTAATTTTAAAATAAAAGAGAAACGGAGTATGAATTCTGAAAAATTTGGAATCTGATTTCTGATGAAATCACATTCTGATTTTTGAATAAATCGATGATTGATTTCCAAAGAAATTGGAGTCAGATTTCAGAACAAATCAGAGTTGGATTTCAGATGAATTGAGAGTCTTATTGTATAAGAAATCGGAGTATGATATCAGAAGAAATCAGATTCTAATTTCATAATAAATAGAAGTCTTGTTTTAGAAGAAATCGGATTACGAGTTCAGAGGAAATCAGAGTCTGATTTATGAAGAAATTGGAATCTCATTTAAATTGAAATTGGTGTATGATTTTAGGAGAAATCTAAATCTGATTTTAGGAGAAAGAAGGGTTTTATTTTTGATGAAATTGGATTCATAATTCTGAGGAAATCCGATTCTATGGAACTGTAATGTTCTAGGTTAGATATGGATCTAATTTGTTTACTTAAGATAAATATAGTTAGATTTCGTTTGATAAAACACTAGATAAAACATTGAAATACAGGATTAAGGATAAAAAATATCATAGTGAAAGGAAAACCTCTTTAAGAGAAAAATTCAAAGAGAAATATAATTTTCATTAAGAAAATGTGTTACTGATTTTAAATACACAAAGGAATGAAAAAGTCATAAGGGAAATTATTGACATAACATCAATTTACTTTAAAAATACTATCACCTCACAATAATATTTTACACTAATATTAAAAATATTCATTGGATAATATGTCCATAATTCGTGATAAATTTAACTAAATGGACAAAATCATTTATGATTCATTTTAAAGAGTATTTCTTTCATTCATTATAAAATAAAACGACATCAACAATGTTATCACCAAAAATCCCATGTTCAGAAATCATCACAACATACCACTACAAGTAAATAAATTTCCTCTAATAATATATTACATTAAAATGGGGATATTCTAAAAGATCAATCATATAGAAAATAAATTCATTAATGATTGACAAATTTCATCATCTATGAAATCTAAAATTCCCAAAAGTACTCTATAATGGATGTTTTGAAGTGGTCCTTAATAGATTTATTGATGGTTAATACACACTAATTAATATATAAGAAATCCTTATCGGCACAATTAGGGTACATCTAATAGTGACTAAGATATTACCCCGTATTAGGAGGCTTAGATACTTTTGGCCATCTTTGATGTTTGATTGCATAGAATTTAGATGAAATTTCCACAAATTATAGATTCATAAAAAAATATCCATCATCCATTAATTTTATTAAAAACTTCTAAAAACTCATATAATTTTTATATATAATGAAAAAATGTCATTGGTTTGTACACTATAGCCATTTTCAAGAAGTTAAACATGATTACATTAACTGATAACTTATTTTCTAAATATGATAATGTTATACCATTATAAAAGGCTGGAATGAAAGTGATCACTTCTAGGTAATATTTAGTTAAAATTTGGTATGATTTTTATAAATTTATATTAACAACCATAAATCTAAATGGGTAAGGCATAATATAGATAATTTCTGAGGTTGGACCGACATGGGAATAGAACCCTAGTATAAATATTTCAATTCAAAATTTAGGATAAATAAATCAAATGATTGAAAAAATTACATAATAATTATCTTAAGAAACATTTATTGATAAATACACATCAAGATTAAAAAATTTAATATCATGATAAAGAGAATAATAAAACGATTGAATTAATTGCCATGTCATTATTAAAATTAGGTTTATATGATGTCGTATCCATAAAATTATTTATCTAAATACTAAAAAAACAATTTCTTAGGGTCAATTAAATTATCATATTTAAAAATTATGGGACCCAAAGATATTTTTATATGAAATTACTCTAACTTATATACTTGTCAAACAATATTCAATGTAACTCGCCAATTAACTAAATAAACAATATTCCACCAATACAAAATGAAAATGAATAATTAATGGAGATAAGAATGTGGATAATATATGAATGTATAAAAATAAAATGGATAATTTTAAAATGAAAATTAATGAATTTATCACTCTTTATTTCATTTATTAACAATAATAAAATTCTAGTATTTTTAATCATTATATATTACCAAAAACGAATCGCACCCTCTATCATTCTAGAATTGAAATCAATAAACATCCCTATGTAGAAAAATATTCTCTAAAATATAATTATATACTCCCAGGACTACTCTACTTCAATAAATAGTCTCTCAAAATTATATATATTTTATATATCTTACTTCATTCCAACTTAAATTCCATCAAGAATTCTATAAATAATATCCCAAAAAATGAATACATGTGTCAAATTTAACAACCAAAAATTACATTCCAATTAATACCAAAAATGTAGTAAATAGGATGTTTTTTAATATACTATAGATTAAACTGTCAAAGTTAAATATAATCATCTATAATGAAACACAATTCTGATGCTTTTTCTTGATGAATGAGTACTCTTCATTGTATTATGCACTATTCATCTCTTATCTCACAAAACTTTGTAAACATCTTATAAAAAATGGATAATTTATGCCACAATAACTATGTATTTAAAAACACTATATTTATATATCTTTATAAATATACACCAAAAAAATAATAATGTTTTCCTATTAATATCTCATTTATTTATTTAAAACGATGATAATATCTATCTTTTATGGTCAAATAAATAGGAAAAACATTATTCAGTGTATTCATCTCCATCATGGAATAAGCATGCAACTAAACACCAACACATTTCTTCCCACAATTCAATGAATTATTACGAAATATTATTGATCCACTATTTATCAAAAAAATCATACAATCTACCTAGTGGTCATGTCACGATCATAAAAAACTCCCTTAACAATTATTCTCCTTCAATCACCGAAAAAAGGATTATATTATTCTTATTTCAAGTTAATCACTGTGATCCATGTGATTCCTTCATGTTTTAGCAAAATTGTCTACATCATAATCCATCCATGTAGTGGGTTTAAGATGGTGAGTAAGATTTCATTTCATTAAATCTTACCCTACTCGTGTTCAGTTTTAAATGGCATTACATTTTTTTTATCCCACATCAAATGTTAAATTTACCTACATTCATTTTGATAATAGAGTGTTAACTACCCCCAAGAAAATGGTTATCTAATGGTGACACCCCAAATTAAAACCATATTACTATAGTTTTACCCCATTATATGGTATTTGAAAATTTTCACAACCATTATTGTCCTAGAACAATACTCTCATTCAATTGGTTGATTCCACTTTAGTTGGATGACCTTTCTCTGATGGTGCTAGGATGGGGCGGGCTTAAATTGCTCAATATTTTCTTTCAATTTCCTAATTTTAATTTATAATTAAGAATAAAATTACCCATTGTATTTATTTTTAATATCACTATAAAATAATAACAAAAAAATATTAATCAAGGAAATTATCAAATGAAGTTTATGCATGAATTTAGTATTTCTACCCCCATGCTTAAAATCATGTATATCATCAAGTAGGAATATTCATATAACCATGAAATAAATATATCTTATCAAATTATTAAGTAAAATGTTTATCAAAATAAAAAAAATATAAATAATAAATATTCATTCATTATTTACATAGGAAATCTCTTTAAATCCTCACTTTAAAATATAATTTATTAAACACGTATTATAATTTTCTTCTAAATTCAAAGAACCATCTCTTATATTCAACTAACATCATTAAATTTACTATTATTATTCATCAAAACATGTCATATAGTTTTTTAAAAAAAAATTCACATCACTCATGTAACATTTAAAAAGAGTTATTCTTATTCCAGGAGTACATGTATATTATCAATAATAATGAAAGGCATCTAAATAATTAAACTGAAAAATATATCAATACTAATCATGTGTAATTTTAATAATATTTAAAATTAATATTAGGTTAATGGTTGATAGTTATTTATGTCAAAAATTAATAAGCATAAAAATGATGGTATGACTTAATGTATAATTGATCATAAATAATATAAATATTGGTGACAAATTCTTCCTACAAAAATATATTTTCAAATGATAAATCCCAATAACATAATTTATTCATATTATATATCAAAAACCATGAAAAATATAATAATTAAACACTATATTTTATATTTTGTTTTTATTTTTATCATTTCCTTTCTTTTGAGGGTATGAAATGAGGTAAAATTAATGAAAATTTATGAACATTCCCACCATAAAGAATTATAACAACTTGAATTCTCTTATTCAATTTAATAATACCTATTAGAATCACGAATCTATGATTTGCAAAAATTATTCCATTATAAATCATGAGAAAATACATTCAGTGTGGTAGGAAATAAAAATATCCAAGAAATATAGATTTCCAACAATGAAATCCATGGTCTATGTAGAATTAAAAGGTCAAATGTATTATTTGTTTTAAAGGTATTATTTTATCAAATAAAAAATTCATAAATCATATAATTCCTTTTTTGAGATTTCCAAATATTTTAAATAAATTTCTATTTATCTATATTCCCTATGTATCACTATAAAAATATGGTATTATGACGGATAACAAAAAACATTAATAACCCCTTAAGAAAAAGATACATAATATTAGAAAATGACTCATGGAATGGATACTGTAATGTTAAACAATATAAACAAAAAAAAATTCATAAAACTTTAGGATATTTTATTTATTAATATGAACCAATATTCCAAAATATTGATTTTAACAAATCAATATTATTATAATTATCATTACTCATCCATATCTCTCCATAATGAATCAATCTTATAAAAAATATTAATTAGAACATGATATGTTAGTATTGAAAATATTATATTTTCATTATTCATAAACAATATTGAATGGGATCTAAATGTGGTATACCAACTCCAGAAATGATAAAATCACTTGAAAAATGTAAGGAAACCAACATATATATTGAATTTAAAATAATACATCCATATTTGTTAAATCTCTTTATATTTCACTTTTCCATTATTCATCAAATATATTGTTCCATCTTCCATCACCAGTATGGACCTCCAAATTAAAAATATTTAAGTAAAATCAGAAGATCCAATATATAAAACAGGAAAATATTAGGTGTTATTGTATTGATATCCTAAAATAATACCTTAAACATATTCATTAAACAAATCATAAAATTCACTAAAAATCAGGTTCCCTCCATAAAAAATTTGTTTCATTTATATTTAATTAATAATACCACATTTTTCATATAATAGAATATTATAACGAAGATATATATAACATATAAATGAGTGGTCTATAGTTACATTCCTATTAAAAAGAAGATATCTATAACATATGACCAGTGAGGTCCCATGCCAAGCTGAACATGCAGATCAACCCAGATCCAAGGGCTTAATTTTGAGTTCGGGAGATAAGGTTCAAGAGCAGGTGTTGTTCCTCAATGCATCTGAAGAGGAAGAAGCCAAGATGATGGGCCATAACATTGACATTAACCTCAATGAGGAACAATATTCTTGGGTTGACAAGAAGGAATCGATTATGGTTTGAGGTTTCAATCAGGGGTTGTTAAAGCTTGAGGAATACATACAGGTATGGGATAAACATTCTGTTGCTATATAAACTCTGGTAAGGGAAGAGCCACTCTGTCAGGTAACAGATATAGTATGGAAGTTGTTTAGGGACATGGAATCTGGTAGGTTTAAACTCCATTTAAATGATTTTATTCTACTGTTTGACTTATGATTGGCTTTATTTTGTGGTGGATGAAGAGCTGTTTTTTTAATCTGTGGGGATCAAGGTTTATTTGAGGTTTGGTTCCAGCATTTATCTATTCTGCTTCAGATGAGGGTCAGAACATGAGGTCTCCACTTTGGCATGGCATTTTAATTTTGAGAGGGTATGGCCTGTCCATCGGTATTGTGCCCACGCATCCTTGCACGAGACTGTCTGCGTGCTCTTTCCTCGGTGGACGATCTTATCACGATGCAAGTGCTTGGGAGGGGCAAGACTTTTATTTTCTAGGGAACTCTATGTCTTCTATTTGGTTATCCTGCTGAACTTTGCGGTTTCTCACTTTCCTGGCAATGTGATTTCATAATTCAATAAAAAATAATTTTCAGTTAGTCCCACGATGAATATACCAAACAGGTTTTCCACCATTGAACTAATTGTTCTCAGTATCATTTGAAATATCTTATAGACTCCCATGAAACACTATATTATATTTATTTTCATAAATCTTTCCTCATATATTATTTATAGTAACTATTTTCTTCTATTATTTAATGGAGGTAACATCACTAAATTATATCTTAGTATCCTTAATAAAATGATCAACTTCTCCATCATAATTCCCCACCACTTTATAAATGTTAAATTCAAATTTTACACAAAAAATATCAATTGAAACTCTCATATGAACATAAATTATGTCCGTTCATTAATGGTGTTCTATGTATAAGGGGTGTTTATTATTTATCCATCTAAAAAACAAATTAATCCACTATGAATTAGAACATTTTCTCTTTAACTAAATTATCCTAAAAAACCTCATAGATATATCAACATTGTGTCTTAAAATTCAAGATTAAAATTGGTGTAATTTGTTTTATCCAATCCTATGATTTCTAATGATAAGTATGATATAAGGTTCAAACATTCACCTATGTAAAAGAAAACATTTATAGACACATAAGATCTGATATTAATATGAATTTAAAAAATATTGGTATTTTTTCGTCTTTTATATGGTTATTGATACCATGAATGAAAACTATTATATGAGTATCATTATTTCAATACCATCATGTTTCATTACATTTTTAAATCCATAATTACAAAAAAAAAATTATAAGTGAGCATATTATATTAATAATATTGAATGGAAATGTAGATATAATTATTCTTAAACATTTATGTAAATATTATGCTTTTATATTATATTTTCCCTTTCTATATCCTTTTATTGAATGTTAGTGTTGGTTTTAATGGTAGTGATTATTTTTAACTTATTACATTTTTGAATATCCTTTACCTTCCACTTCTTATTTTACTCCTCTTTCCATTAATTTTTCATCTTGATTCTGTTACAATATTTATATTTCATCAATACATTTTCAAATGGTGTTTCTAATTTTATAATGATGGCCTTTAATTCTACATATAGGTTGATCTATGATTCACATAGTAATTATCCTTATGGAATCTACCTAAGATTATTTTTAAATTCCTCAACCTCTAACTCTAGATTTATCATGGTAATATTTTCATTATTAGATATAATTTTAATTCATTTATAGAAAAAATATTTGTTTTCATTAATATTCAGAAGAATTTTTCGATAAAATGGAATTAAATTTTAATTATCTTCATTTTTTTGCTATTAGAACCCATATTATCATTGATGAAATCCTTGTTTTTTAACTTCTTTTATCGCTTAAAATTATTTATATGTTTAAAATAATTATAATAAAATTCATTATAGTATATAACTTATCATTATTTCAACACCAACATAAAAATTGTAATGATAGTTGAAATTTCAAAATTTTCAACCGCGGTGTTATTTATTTGAACACCTTAAGGTCGTAATTAGACCTTTGATTTCAATTGAATAATATTTATGTAAAAAAATCCTTCAATTAAAAACTCTCATCCAAAAATTTATTTATTAATGACTCCCCTTATGTATAATTTATGACAAAATATTCAGTAAAAGACAAATCATTACAAAAAAATATTCATTATTAACCATGTTTCTTGATCCTGATTATGAGATTTTGTTTACATTTTTTCAATTCTATATCTTGATTCTTAAAGAAAATATTATTCATGTTATTTTAAATTTATTATAAATTACCAAGTATTTATTTTTTGAAATGGGTAAAAGGATTAGGTCAATAAACATCTTTACATTGTGTCCCAAGTAATGAAATAAACAAGTTCCAGGATTTGGAACCATTATTTATCTTTATCCCATATTGAACACTCGATTAATTTAATTCTTGACACATCACCAAAAACAAATTAAATTAGAATGTTTCAAAGTGTTCATGGAAACAACCCAAGCATGTGTTTTAATCATCAAATGATTACTGGATGAATTAATATATATTTAAATGATTTATAATATCCATGAATTAATATTGAAATTATTTTTTGAAAATAGAAGGTCATGAATGCTAGACTGTAACCCCCCCCCATGAAGGTAATATATAATCCTTAAATGTTATTTTACTAAGATTTGTTTCTCACAAAAAATGATCCATATGTAGTGGTTTTTCTACTTCATCCAGTTTTATTCCTTCTTCTATTTCCTTAAGATCATATTAAACATGGGAGAATATTGGAATTCATCAGGTAATTTTCAATGAGATCATTAATTTTTCAATAATGATTTTAATTATAAATAATAGAATGAATAAACAATTAATAACAAAAAAAATCAAACAAATGAAGGGTGGATGAATAAAATTTTTATAATCAATCAACCATTTTATTCAAATTTATTATTAGTCCTAAAAAATAAATCCAAAAAAATTCAAAATCCATGAGGAATTCTTAATTCTAATGTGGTTTCATTTATACAAATCTATATTTACATGTTCTGATAATGTAACAACCAATGTATATTATTTTTCAACTCAATGTTCAAACACACACGAACATGGATCCCAAGAATCAAACATTTAATATAAAATTAAGGACGAAGAAGTCAAATGATTTATAATAAAAAATTAGTAATACCTTAAAATAAAAACTAATTTTTTAAGGTGTGGAAATCTTATCATATCATGGGTTATGATGTAACGAATAAAAATGAATGAATAAATTGGTATGTCATTGTTGTGATTTTTTATAAGTGAACACTTTTCCTTGGTGTTAACACCCAATTTGATAAATACCAATTTTATAATATTAATTTTATTTTTTAAAACAAAATAATTGATAAAATATCATGTTTAAAAACAAATAATATCACTCATTAAATAGTCATTTATTTTTTAATGAATATAGTCAGTGTAAAAAATAAATTAACCTCCAATGAAACATAATTATCATTTATAGAGAATGGAGTTAAGAAATAGAAGAATCTGTAAATTAAAAAACTCATTATTGATTATTCTATAATATAAATTATAAAAATCAATAACACTTCAATATATATCGTAACACAAACAAAAGTATCATCTCATGATAATAAAGTGAGTTTATAGAAAACTAACCAAACCCTTCATCCTCTTGGAAACTTTTATTTTGAACCACATTGTATCAAATTAAAATACTCCAAAATTAATTTTCTACACCTAGGTCTGACCCTCATTTTACAGATAGTCTCCTAAATTTACTTATATTCTATATATCACAAATCATTATAACTTATAATAAAAAAATAATTCCTTAATAAAATATCCTCAATGTTTCATCCATAATCCACATTTGTCTATGAAATATAATATTTCAAAGAATACCTCAAAATAAGAAATAATTAGTTTTGTAATTTATTCTATATTAAACCCTCATGATGAAATTTTATCTTATCTAATGCAACACTTAAATAATTACTTATGTATCTTATGTATCAGCACATACTTATGGATACAAGGTGTTACCCAAACTATGAGTCTAATACAATCACATATATCACATCATTGTGTAACCTAATTATGGTATCAAAGGATCATTTACACTATAAAGAACATATATATAAAAATTATAGTCTTCACTTTCATTTAAGAACCACACCATTGAAAAAACATCACAATTTCCCATATCATTGATCCCCACTACCTATGATGTAATCAACTAATCATCTGGGAACATGAAATCAATAAAACACAGGTTTTGTATATTTTAATCCATCATGGAGAATTCATGTTACTATGATACATTTGATTTATTCCCACAAAAAAAAATATCCAGGTAAAATATTACTACTTCACCATTTAACCACCCTTTTGGGTGGAACCCTAGAACTCATGTAATAACTATTTAACAACACTCCCTTGACCAATATTTTTTATCCATCATCCATGAATGATTTTATATTCTACTCATTAGAAACACGTCACTATGATCATGTTTGTTCATTTTATTGTTAATGGTAAAGGTTTATGAAGAAATACATTCTCATACGTGTTTTGAAGATGATAAGGATTACACCAATATATTTATTCATGTGGTGTATGGGTTTTATTTTCAACCACATAATTGTTTCCACAATCCAATATTAGATTTATTATTCACATAACATGCTCTATATAATATGATGTGAACTTACATATTAGTTTTTTCACTTATGCTTCCTCCCCACCCCATGTATCTATCACAATAGTGACACTTAATTCATAGATATTCTTCGACTAACTTCACCATTTTTAACTTATAGACAAATAAATTTTAATAATTTTTACACCTCTTCATGGGTCTAGTCTTTCTCTAGTAGTTTTGTACTGGGACTTGCCAAAAGTTTCCACCATTTTATTTTATTTTTACTCATTTATTCAATGAATAATATATAATTTATTGTTGGAATTTATTATTTTAACCCTGAGAAAGGGTAAAAAAATTAATAATCAATGAAATTATCAACCAAAAGACATTCTTGAATTTATGCTACTTATATTTTCTGATCTATATCATTAAATATAATATCATCATCAAATTTAGAGCAACTCTCACAATTATGTTAAAAAATGGAACAAATATATATTAATATAATTTTAAAAAATTGTATTTAGATGATATTAAACATTAGAATATCTAATCACAATATCACGTATTAAAAAATGAACAAATAAAGGAATTTTAGAAAATAATTCAAATGTCCTTCAGAAAATGTTGGATAAAAATGCATGTTCTAAGAATATTCTTCATGTTTTGTGGGATTGTTATTCCACTACCCAACATTCCATGAACACGACCCTAAATTCACTTATATATAGAAAAAATGTAGTTTTTTCCCTTGATGATTATTTTTAGTAACAAAGGATATAAATTTTTGATCAGTTGAATGAATATGAAATATATAAAAAAAATTGAGTGAATTGGGATGAACTAATAGAAAAAAATTATATGAATTAAAAAACCAAAATGTTCAAATAATTTAAATATTACATGAGCTTTAATTGAAGGTCCTCAAAAATGTATTTTTCTAAGGATAATTAGTGTTTTCCTTCAGGATAATAATGATTCCAAAAAATAATACCATGGTATTAGAGAATAAATGGGAAGGACCCTACACCATAGAAGTGGTATAATCTGATAGATCACATTTCTTGATTACCCAAGATGGGGAGATTATTTCATCACACAAAAATGTGAAATTTTATAATGATTACTTTTTTTAAATTATTCAATGGCTATAATATTTCTAATTTCATGACATTAAAATGAACAATGAATGGTCCTTATAATATAACCATAATCTTATTTCTGATAAATTCCTTATCATTTTAATATAGACTGAATGATACAGTGTCCCATCCTATATGATCTTAAATTTATTATAGTGGTCTATCCCATATAACTTTATCCCATTTTATACCATATTAATATATATAAGAGTCTATAGTGTGTAAGATTACCAATTTATATTACATATTTGTAATTTTTCCTATACAATTAAATATCAAAATGATCATTATTTTATAAATAAAATCATTGATTTATAATTTCAAAGGATGCATAGTGTCATTTAGCTCAATTATCTTAGGCCTATGCACAAAATATACATTCACCTCATCACCCTAACTATCCTATAATTTATGCTTACGAATTAACATTAGGTTATATTTTATTAACCACATTCTCGGATATTTTCTCTATAAAATAGACTAACTAGTCACATCATTCTTATTTTCACAGGATACATAGTGATATTTGAATAACCAATATCAATCCTAATAAGTGTCTATTGTTTATTTTATTATTTATTTTTACAAGGTTATAAAAAATAATCAATTTACATTAGGTATTAGGTTTCTAATACTCATTCAAGGATTTTATTTTCTCCAAACCACCCTTCCCAAACATGTGATTTTGATCCATATGAAGACTCTATAATGAAATAATAAATTATTAATAATTCACATTCTTATTGAATATAATGAATATAATTGATAACCCATGTTGGACCCAAAAATATACTACATGTCCAACCCATCCATTATTCCGAACAGAATATAAAAATATTTATCAATTAATAATGTTTTATATTCCTTACCCATCCACCAGGCCACTCCTTGATGAATTTTTTTATCCTTTTATGCATGAGCCATATATTTATAGATAAATATTTTTTAGAACTGTGTTCATCATGATTCATTTTTTGAAGACATAAAATGTGACATATGCATCGCTTATCCCATGTAGAGTTGGATAAAATCATTCAACTTCACTCCTCTCAATCATAAAGATAACCCAATTAGATTGGTTTTAATTCATGGAATTAGAGTAAATTTTGATAAGTTTTTTATACGACACTTTTTATATTTAATATTTCAAGTACAATGTACCTTATTTTTTATTGTTAATGAGTGTATTTTATTTCAAGGGTCCCTGATTTTATGGAGATAGTTCCTTCATTGCATATCAAATCCTCCTATAACCGTCCAAGGGAGTGTTTCCATACTAATAGAAAGATAACCTAACCCCATTCACCTCTTACAATATTCTAGGGTAACCTCCCTTCAAAGGTGTCCAATAGTCATCATCAGTTTTAATATATAACATTACAATAATGGAATCACCATTAAAATGTTTTCAATGTCAATCCAAGTCTATTTATTATCATCTAACAATATCATTATTTGAATTTTTTAATTGACATTACACAATAATTTTTTTAAATGTATTAAATTAAATTATATTTATATACATCTATTTAGTTTGTGACATCATTTCGCTAATGATGTTTTATACCGACAGTGGTATTATTATACAAATTGGGTCAATATTGACCTGATTATTATATGAATGGTCTTCATTTTTTTCCAAACACTATGAAATTAATATTTAATTAATTTTTTATCCCATGAAATTCAAACATAAACTATGTTAACACCTCCTCCTAGGTATTTACCTATTGAACACTAATATTTTATTTTATTTTTCAAGAAATAAATATTAATGGATTTAGTGGGAACCCACACACTAAAAACTATACACAAAGTCATCAAAATATGGGGACTAATATAAAAAGTTATGGATTCCACACACTACCAAAGAAATATAAAGAATCCCCTAAAGATAATAGATACCATAGAAGGAAAACATGATAAATTGGAATTTCCCAGCAAACACTGGTGATTGGACCAAAAAATAAACCTATATTTCTAAGTCATTTATTTTATATCATGGGTTGGATATTATTGTGGATACCTTATATGGAACTAAAAATGAGGTTCCAAAACAAAAAAAATCATCAAAGGTTAATGAAATACCATACTTTTTTTTGAAAAATCCATTCTAAATGGGATCACAATCATTGAATGAAATATAGGTTGAGGCTCAGAGTCCACTTCATCCTGATCACCTTTTACTTATATTTTGGACTACACAATACTCTGAAGCTTTTGTGAATTATTTTCATTCTCTATTACTTTACTAAAGCCTTTATACATGAGTTTTAATTTATAAAATATAATAAGGGTGAGGAATTCCTCATATTATTGACCTTCCAATGCACCTATGATCATATTTTCCCTGATAACATTCTTAGTTCTATCTAAATCATATGTCTCTTACTCCTTCAATATATATTTCTTCCTGATTGACCATGTCATCACATTGGTATTTTATCCATTTTTTTTGAAATAAATAGTATCTCATTTTGTATAAGTCTTATGACCTTCAAAATCATCTATATCATAGTGATATATGATGTATAACCTTAAAATATGTGCATTAATACCCTTGAGGATGAATTACCATTGTTTAATGTAACATTTTTTGGGTGATTTTTTCATGACATATGGATATGTCACATAACTTTTTTGTCAAAGATGTGTGACGTTAAACATTATTCAATTTTTAATTCTAAAATCCCATATATTATATAAGCTAACTATATAATATTCATTAGGTTGAAAATCCATAATGTGTATATAGAGTGAAAATATAGTTTTTACTCCCAATGCCTTTCTATTTCTTAACATATTAAAAGAATAGAGTTCAAAATAAAAAGGCAAAAAATAATTTTGGGAACTACAATTATCATTTGAAAAAGTAATTTTATTCTTTAAAGGTATGCAAACCTAAGAAAAAGATAAATAAATTTTCTATTAAACATATTTAATGTTTGAGGTAATTTCAATTAAATACCTAATGGCGTAATTTTAGGGAACTTAAATCCCTCCCAAGCATTAAATCACCAACACAAACCCCCAGATATATTATCATTATACTGATGTATTCACTCATTCATATCCAAGTGGAATAACCATTTCAAATGGTGATGAACCTATATTGCCTATCTATCTTGGAAATATCTATCAAAGAAAAATATTTTGGAAGTAAATGAAAAAAAATTATTATTTTACCGAGTATTCCAATCATAAAATTATGTGATGACACACACTTGACATAAGGAACTAGAAAATAATTTTATTATTGAAAATACCTTAAAATATAATTGGTTAATTCATTTGTTTCATCATCTATAGAAATATTTTAGATTAGGATTTAAAAAACATATATTTATATAAAATAGTACGACTTCCCTAACTATACTAACATTATTTTATATGAGTTTCAACAAATTATCATGAATAAATATACAAATTGATTATGATTTAGAATTTTTGATTATATCATAGTAATGTTTTCTAAAATAATTTAAACAATATAGGGCAGAGAATCCACAATTTTGGATTCTCTAGATCATAATTAAAAATGGTATTTAAATATATTTTTCATGAATTATAATGATATACCTACTAATACATTCGTATAATTGGGAGATTTTCACAATTCATTAATTTCTAGTGGAAATTTGGTCAACATTATAGCTTCTACCACCTCTATAGGGCATAAATTCACCATAATTTGAATGATTACTTCTTATATATATATATATATATATATTTATAAAAAGTATTTCCCACTATTTTAATCTCTCTTTTCCTTGGGTATGTTCCACTGATATGATTCTTACCTTTGTATTTATTAATCATTTAGACATTGTTGTTCCACTATAAATCATATATGGTGAGATAGTTATTAAATTGTTTCATCCCTAAGAAATGTAATGTGATACACTCATTTAACCTATGAGATATTCAAATATGATATATATTCTAAATAAATATAATTATTAACGGAAAGAATTGTTGATATTTACTTTCACATTATTAGATGATAACTTTTATCTCTATCACTAGCTCATAAATTGATGGAGATTAAAAGTATTATTATAGTGACCTCCATTCATGGTCTTCAAGAGTTTGTTTTTCCACTAAAATCATAATGAACTATGATGATTTTATAAACATATAGAAAATTATTCTCTCTTATACATTGTTATATATTTCAACAAGGGATGCCCATGTGTGTGAAATATTTTAATTAATCATCATATTTAACAATGGTTATAGATTCTAACCATAATAGATGACAAAAAAACATACCCTATTCTATTTCTATAATGAAAACAATGAGGGAGGATTATGAATTTCATAATATTTTTACAATATCTCATTATATCTCATTTGATTATCCTTGTTACATTTCCTTAATATTTGATTGATTAATATCTAGATTGAATCCAAGACATTTTCAAACACCAGGGGATTCAATCATCCTTAATAAACCCTATATAGGAAAAAATGGAATACTCCTATGTGAAATAATTTTATGATCATTAATGGATTTGAAAAATATTATACAATGTCAATGTGGAAGAGTATGGAGTAAAAATAGACCTAGAAAAAATATATTTTCATTTCGAAGACCTGATTTTTATCTGAATGTGAAGGAAAAAGTCTGATGCCTTTACCTACTCCCTATGACTAAGATCCTTTAAATAAACATCGATATATTAGGATTTCTATACAATAATATAAAATAAATCTATAGGGTTAGATTTTATATATCATAATTTATCCAAGCGAGTAAGTGATGAATCATGCTCAAACATAGAAAAATTTTCCATATCTCTCCCAATAAGCATCCCTCTAAGTGAATATTATAAGTACCCGATGGGTAATGGATTTTTATTAAAATATTTAAAAAATTTCAAATAATATTAATGAAAAATGGAAAAAAATTATTATATGATTGAATATGAATTGATGAATTCATATTCATAATAACATATTCATTCAGTCTCCCTTCATATGTCATGTACCTTTCATATTAGCATCTATCATCCAATTCGTCATCATCAACATCATCACCATCATCATAGATGTAATTAATATCTAAATATATGACCATGAACTTGAGTATTTTAAGTATTTAAATGGATTTTACATTTATATAATGGATGAAAACTGTAAATTGTTCAACAAAATATTTGAAATCATCTAGTTGGTTCCTAAAAGAAACTTTGGATGGTGTGGTGATCTAGATGACATTAGTTAGAAAACCCTCAAACAATTGAATATAATTTATTATATCCTTTATATAAATATTTTTCCACCAACCATCACACACTTCTCATTTTTTTAAGAAAATATGAATTAATAATGATTATTAGCTATAGATCAGCCATACTAGTAAAGTAATACGGGTTTATGTGCCACATATAACTTCCCAAGATATTTATTGATCAAGGGATTCCATGATCAATGAATTTTATGCAATGTATTTCAAGATAATAAATGTTGATATTCGTTATCACCAACTAGGGTATGTCTTTTATCAAGGGATACAATGACCTTCAATATAATGTCACGTTATGATCTAATCCATGTATTGGAGTAAATTATGAATAAACCAATGAATGAATCATTGCATGGTAAGATTGACTACATAATAATATCCACCCACAAGAGAATCAACTAGAATTATCATGGTATGATAGGATGTAACTTAGTCCAAACATTTTGGTCTAGTGAATTCCATCTTATTTACACATAGTATAAGTGATATGAAAATCTACAGGGTGTATGATACTCATAGATGGTATCTTTATCAAATATTGCCTCCAACACACATTATTATAAGTCCATGATAAAAGATAACTATTAATGAATGTCTAATTTGGATTAAATGAGTGTACTAGTTATATTATTTTATAGCACAAAGATAATGTTATTACAGATGATTAATATGTTAGTGATATATCATTCCCCTAGTGAAATTGAATAAACCCAGTGATTCCTTATACATATTTATTTGTTTATTCAATTGAAAAGTTACCAAGGTTAAATAATTAATAGCCTCTATTGTGCGATATTATTTAACACTAAAAAACATGAAACATGTTCAAAAATATGAATATGAACTTCTTATACTATACTATCCAAGAACCTAATAATTCTTTTCCCGTATCATTATAACCAATATGATTCTATTTCCACTGAACTATTTTGTTTCCACAATAAATATACTAGTCCTTAATATTTTTTGTGAATTCAACACTATAATGAGGAAACCACATGTAAACATCAATAAGAATCTATGATGTAAACCTGTAGATAAACTCTAGGAAAGATATTGTAACCCCACATGTTTTATCTTCCTCTTTATAATAATAATATTTAAGTGTGCGAGTATTTTTGAGTCTGAGGGTTTTTAAGGATATGTGGCATCATTGTATTTTTTCACGAACTATTTTATTTTACAGTTCTTATGTTAGGATGAAGAAGTAATGTCTGTATATTTGTGAAGGACCTTCTATGTAATGTCCCTTTCATGATCTAGCAACTTCTTATTAGTTGGTGGTGTCCACTTAAAATTATCTGATGTTGATGAATGCGATTGAAATTAATCATACATGTCCCCAAGGATAAAAACCCTAATGGTTAACTACACATCCCATATGATGACCCCTACATGTATTCATATCAAGTGATATGTGTTGGTTTCAGATATTCTCTAGTTAAAAACATTAAGGATAATATTTTTGTTGTGGTGGGTGAACAAAAGTGACATACAAAAAATATCATATAGTAATAAACCCTTTAATTACCTATAATGCTCCATAAGGATTTAGATGATCATGTAAAGTTATCCCGAATCCATTACAAAAACAAACATATATAGGGAACACTTCATGAGTTCCTCCCTTATCTGTAATCGATGATGGCCTTCCAGTGGAAAGATGAATAGTCTTAGATGTCTATATCTAAGGCAAAGGGTATCAAATCTGGTCTTGGGGGTGTATATCATAGGAATAATCCCAATAAATCAACATATTATTTTATAATTTTTATGGTGGTCGTAGTTTGAAAATTTAATTATCCATGTATTATGTGAACTGTTATGTATATTAGTCCAAACCTGATTAGTTTCAATCTGTAGAATTAATGGCTAAATTACTCACTAATATAAACTTATAGAGATGAATAATTTTTTTTCCTAAAATAACTACTTAAATATTATTTTATTAAAACCAAAAGAAAAATTTTCATTTGGTGGGTAGGATGAAATTGGTCAAAATCTTCACTATTAACCCATGATATTATTATTTTAGTAGAATATTAATTTGTATGACTTGGTTATAGTGAAAAAATATAATGAATGAAAAGGTATAATGGTAAATTTACCCTAATAAAAATGAGTTTAATAGAGTAATTCCATGGAAAATTTTAGAAATTTAACTATATTATAAAATTAGATGTTTTTATAAGATGGATCACATATGTTCTAACACTATTTGGAATATCTTATGTTTTGAAAAGGATATAGATTGTTCGATAGCATACACGATACGCCAATTATAGCTTAAACAAACAATTACATATTATTATTTAATATAGTAGTTATTTCTCATAAATTCGAATGGAGGGAATGAATACAATTAACTGAATTATAAAAATATAGTTTACACATATTTATATAAATGTTATCTTGTTAATAAATTATCATGAAATGAAACTGAAAACCAATTGAATATAAAGGATAAATTTTTATGAAAAAAAATTTAAATGTGAATAATTATATTTATAAAATAATAAAATCACTCTTGTTGGACTATATTTTTAAAATATTAACCAAATATATCATTTAATGTTAAACTAATTTATTTTCTTCACATTATATATAAATTAATACAATTTTATAGACAAGACGAGTGATTTTCTAAAAATGTAGTTTTAGCACATTTTGATGAAGAACCATTATTAAATACATTTTGGACACATTAATATGTTATATTTGAAAAAATAATGTTTTTATTTTCAATAGGGAAATCAATATTTAGTTTGGATAATTTATTTGTATTTTTTTGATAACTTTCATATTTTAGTGAATAGTGCAAAATATTGCATTTTAATTCATAACTATTTTTTGGTATAAATTATTTATATTGTTAGATTATAAAATGATTTTATTTAAAATTATATTTAGACTATTTTTATATCATTTATTATAATTTTGGTCATTGGAATCAATTTCAAATTGAAATTATATATGAAATCCTTTTATACTATTGAACATTTCACTTTAAAACCCCACATTTTAGTTTTGTATGCGAAATTAGTATTAAATTTTTTTTCCCAATTATGATAATATAATTAGATAAAAAGTATTTAATATCTAGAATAAAAAGGTTATTTTTTTATGGTCAATTTCATTTTTAGGTATACAAAATTTACCATGGTAAAAAAAATATTTACCATATTAAAAGTAAAATTTTTACATGGGTGAAAGATAAAAGTTTAAAACATAAAATAAGTAAAAAATAAAAACATTAATGGTTTTTTGAGGTGTGGATTGACCCTAAAATTCTTATAAAACATTAATTACAAGAAATAGTCGTGGAATTTAATTCTACCTTTATATGGTTGGTTTTTAATATAAAATAATCAATAAATTAATCACATGAACCCATATTTACTCAAGTATAAATACCACCTCTCTACCACCCTCTTTAGACCAAAAAAGCCTTGTAGATATAAAAATATATTACCAAACCTCTCATCCCCACTATTCCCACATACAAGTTACTATTATCTCTACAAAATAACAAATTCAATGTCCTCATGGGTCTTTAAAGGAGGGGATATTCATAAGAAAAGTTTCTCAAAGTATCTCTCTAAAGTTCTTTTCTACTTCTACATTATCCTAACCACCTTCATCCATCATTTAATAATAAATATATAAACATTGATATAATTTAATTTTATATTTATAATTCAATATCTCTTATCCATTTCATTACTCACCTCCACTTATCCATATAAATTATATTGTTGTCTAAGTTATGTTTGTTAATCGCCTCCGTGAATAATGTTTTTGTTGTTTTCTCATTACCTCCTTCATGGATGATCTTAAAACCATTATTATAATAAAATAATATTTTAATAAATATATAATAAACTTTTTAATATTATTTATATTTTATATTATGCATACCTTAAAGCTTCATACATTGTTGTTATACGATAACATTATTTGGTGATGTGTGGAGTACCACCTCCTCAAAATGAGGTGATTTGTTCACACATCACATGTAATGTATTTAGGATTGTTTTACTTATAATATATGATATAAATTAAATATTAATGATAATGTTATGATATTATATATGTATAAATATTTATATACATTTCATTTGTTTTCACTCTTTCAATATGATAGGAAAAATGAAAATAACATTCATGGATACGTATAACCTACTGTCTCCAAGAATGGTTGTTTTAGTTTTAATTCCAATATTATTATTATAAATACTTAAATAATTGATATATAAGATATTTTTATCATTTATTATATTTTTTATAAGTTGGAATTATGATTACAAGTACAATTTACATCATAAACAAGTTCATTTTCAACTTAAGTACTGAATATCGACAACATGTTTAATATGAGCGTAAATAATTAAGTAATTTTTATAACATAGTAATAATTGGTATTAAATGAATAATAAAAATGAAAATTTTTTTCATGAAATTATAAATTAATAAATTTTTATTACTCCGGAATACCATGATTTTACATTATGATTCAGACTCGAGGAAAGGAAATTTCTGAACTCAATTTCCACTCATTGGGTTTTAAGCATACTTTGTTGATTATATTATTCCATGATTATGTGTGTTATCACTATTTATTTATCTATTTACACTTATAATTTATTTGTATGTACTTTTATACACATAATCAGTGCATTAATAAATTCATTCGTCATTGATATAGACTTTGTAAGAGAATCTCTTATCCCAATTTCCATTTTTTGAGTTAAATTTATACTTCTTGATTATTTCATTAAACTCTTATGCGTGAAAGGAGAATTAGATATATTATATTTTTTATACTTTATTTATAGTTAATACACATAATTGATCTATTTTATTAGAAAAATTATTTATGTTAGAGTCTCATTAACTAAAACATCATCTTAAATATTTTAATGATTTATTCTTATAAATAATTCTAATTAATGTACATGTTTTCAAAATGGGTTTCATGATTTATTTAAATGGACATGATTTTTTTAAAATTTTAAATCATTTCAATTGTTTCTATGTGGTATGGGACACTTTGATTCAAAAATCATCTTTTTATATCTTATAATAGTGTTTTTAGAATTAATTGATTATATCGATATCATGAAATACATATTTTGGAAATGTTATTTCCCCTTTTTGATTGTATTATGTGTAATGATTATGATATGTTTCTTGGAGTTGTTTTTGTATATGGATGGTTCCATGATAAACTGACAACATGTGAGCCCATGATATCTCTCCAATGCATTGTGTTATAAGATAGAGTAAAATAATAAGGTTTATCCTAATAGATTTACGAAATATACTCTAATGGGTATTATAAACATAACCATGAAGGATACTCCCTATGTAGCTATGGTAGCTAAAATGTACGTATAATATTGATTCAAAAAGTTTACTTTATGATTTATGATTTTTTTGATGTTTTTCAAGAATGTTATTATTTCATTAGGTATGTTAAAGAGTTTCTGATTTATGGGTAAAAAGTATGGTATTGTTGAATTTTTTTTCATTGACTAATAGTTTCATTCCTTATTTTATATCCCTTACTATGATTTTTTTTTTGCCCATCCTTAGATTTTGAAATTTTTTCCATAGGATTTAAGGATGTGTAGGAGAAAGAAAAATATGAAGAAAATTTTTATCAATAAAGGAAATAATGTTTCATATTAGAATGTTATATATTATGAAAAAATGGATATAATTTATACATTTATGCATTGTAAATTTTGAGATGTTATGTAATAATTATGGAATAATTCTCTAAAACTCTAAACCTTAAAATATCCTCAATTTGAATTCATGATATAACTCAATATTACGGAATGTTTATATTCATGGCCTTATATTTGGTATGAGAGGTTGGTTTAGATAACATTAAAGGATGGTGTGTTATTTAATCATAAGTGACAAGATATACACAACTATAATGGTTAGTATATTATAAAGATATATAGTTATTTTAGAAAAATTGAATGATCTTGAGATACGATGGACAATCATATCATAGTGTTTATCTTCTTCATATGATAGTGTATGATAATCAAATTAATATAATAACAAAAACCTTTTTAGTTTTAGTAATGGTCAGGATCTAGAAGGAACTAATGCAATAGTGGATGTGAAAGATAATGTGGTGGTTCTCTGAAAAAGAAACCAAATGAAATTGGAGAAACAATAATAACTCTCTTGGTTATTCTAAACCAAATATCGAGATTAATGATTAAACACTTCCACCATGGTAATTTTTCTAATGCATAATATATGAGAGAAACAATAACCTGTGGAATTTCATGTAATAATGATCATAAAGGTAATCATAATAATAAAAATATGCGTCGAAGATGTGGAAATAAACTCCTAGTAATGCTTTTTAAAGCCATGGGTTGGTGTAATAGATTTTGTAATGATGGACATAAAATAATAACCAGCCAAGGAAAAAAGGAAGTACTATGTTGACTCCATGAAATGGAATGAAGTTATTTATGAATTATCAATTTAATTTTTTAAATATAGATCATATGGTCATTATGGAAATCATTTTTCTATGAATAAGGTTCGTGAATTGGATCTGGGGGACCATGAAAATATATGTTTATAAATACTTGATCCCATTATAATAGAAGAAGAAACTAAAAATGTCCTATAATGTGTGGATTATTTCTTCTCTCATGTTCTGATATTATTGATTCATTGGATATGATTCATGTTTTTGTGCGTAGGAAATAAGTATTATGGAATACGATGGAAAATAGTTGTTATGGGTACATGAATAATGTTTAATCATTTAGATGTCTACATATATAGGATTAATGATTTATGTTAGATCTATGGATGATGGAATGTTTAAAAGTATTAATGATCTTTTGATGATGGGATTACATTGGAAACATTTTTCTAGTATTTGACACTCTAAGGTTTGTTATGTGAAAATATTATTCAAGTAAGAAATATTTTTTTGGACATAATTATAAAGATATAAATAACCTTAGTTTTTATATGATCTTTATTTTTGAGTAAATTATGGGATATTATATTTTTGGATGAAAAATGAAAGGTATGAGACAAACTTTGAGGTTAAAATATGTAATTGTTATTTTTTAGGATTTTTTTTCATATTAGGATTGTTATAAGAATTATATAGTTTTTGAAAAGGGAAACATGCATACTGTTTGAAAACCTATTGCATCAGATAATTATGCGGGAATTTAACCCACAACTGATGTCTGAAAAGGATTAATCACCTTCTACTTACCTAAGTAATGTTCCAAGTTAGTATAAATTATTTTTTTCAGTTAAATGATTTTATGGACTAAAAACAAGTTGATTTTTAGGCATATATATTATAAAATATATAACTAAGGACTGGAAAATGATTTAGTGATTATGTGACAAATGTTATTTTGGAAGACATTCACTATTTTTGGGAACTTTTTATGATTAAGATAAATATAATACTATGGTATTTTAATTTAGGATTAATTGTTTAACTATATTTTAGAAGAATCTATGATTATAATAGTTTATATATGGGGATTCTGGTTATTTGTATAAATTATTTACCTATCATTGAAAAAATGTGATTAGGTTAGTTAATTTTAGGTATGAGACATTAATAGTGGTTGATTTTGTTTGGGTATAAATGTTAAAATATATTTTGGAAGATTATGTTATCAAATTATTCAAAGTTTTAGATTTAAATATTATATTGTATTATTTTGATGAATTTTATGGGAAATTATTTGTTGACTAGTTTATGTCTAACATTGGGAACTACTGTTGAACTTTGGATATCAAAAATAGTCATTTTTCTTATAAAGGATTTCTAATTTAAGGGGGAAATTATCTAATCTTTTACTAACCATTTTGGTTTTGGATAATATTTAATGGTAGAATAAATATATAGTTATCCTTTTGTGGTTTATGTGTGTTTTTGGAAGTTGAATTCAATGTTTCAGGCATGATTAGATTAGTGGATGAAAATATACTTCTAATGTAAGTATTTTCATTTATGATATTATCCTATGTAGTAAAATAATTCAACATATTTATGAAAATGATATCAAAACAAAAATTTATTTCGTTTACTTTTCCTACTGTGAAATCAAAGATCGTTTAACTCATCAAATGTTTGTGGTTTTATGATTGGTAAATTTCAATTGATCATGTTTTCTATCACCCTCCATCAAAAAATTACATATAAGTGTTCTTCCATATCATTGTTTTCTTACATGGAATCATAGTATGTGTTATCTTAGGTGACATTTGTACTGCACTTTCTTTCTTTTAATTTGGAAGCTTAATTGACTTTTTTTCCGATGTGGGATTGAAATAAACATATTTTGAAAAATCATAATTCATTTACCAACCCCAAAGTCAAATATAAAGTATTAAATTTAAAAATTTGGGGAGTATATAAAATTCTAAGTATTGAAAAGGAAATACAATGTTCGATAGCATACACTATACGCGACAATGAGAATAAACGGAAAACTAAATATTATTATTTAATATCATATGTATCACATAGATGTTAGAATAGAGGGAATGAATAGTATTATATGAATTATTAAAGTTTTGTTTACACATGTTCATATAGTGATTTATTAGTTACTAAATTAACATGAAATGAAACTAAAATGAATTGATTATAAATGAATTATTTTTATGAAAAACTATTTAAATGTGAATAATTAATATTTTTTAAATAATAAAATCACTATTATTGGGTTATATTAAATAAATATTAATTAAATTAAATATTTAAAACTAATATTATTTACTTTATTAATATTATATAGAAACTAATATAATTTTATAAATTAAATTAGTGTTTTTTAAAAAAGGTAGTTTTGCCTCCTTTTAAGGGGGAAACCTTTTTAATTATATTTTTTGAAACCATTAAATTTTATATTTGAAAAATAATCATATTAGTTTTAATAAAGACATAAAAATTCAGTTTGAATAAATATTTGATATTTTTTCTGATAATTTTCATATTTTAGTGAATTGTGAAAAATACAGCATTTTAATTCGTAACTGTTTTTTTGTAAATTATTTATATTTGTAGAATTTAATTTTAATTGAATTTAAATCATATTTAGACATTTTTTATAATTTAATCTACTTATTTTGATTTTAAAAAATTTCAAATTGAAATTAAATATGAAAACAATTCAATCTTTTGACCGTTTCACTTTAAAAACACAGATTTTAGTTTTGTTTGAGGAATTAATTTTAATTACAATTTTCCCAATTATGAAATTATAATTTGATAAAATGGATTAAATATTTGGAATCATAATTTCCAAATTATTTTTTAATTACAATTTAATTTTTAGTTATAAAAAATTTACCATGGTAAAAAATTACTTTACCATAGTAAAAGTAAAATATTATGAAGGGTTAATGTTAAAAGTAAAAAAAATAACATACATAAAAACTAAAACATTTAATGGTTGGTTCAAGTGATGATCGACCATAAAAGTCCATTACCACATTATTTTAAATCCAATTTCATCAAATTTAATTTCACCTCTATATAGTTAGCTTTTAATATAAAATAATCATTAAATTAATCAAATGAACCCACCTCTCCTCAAGTATAAATACCACCACTCCACCACCCTATTTCGACTCAAAAAGACTTGTATCTCATAATGTATCTTGACAAATATATCCTACTCACTATAAACATGTCCAATTTGTTCTATTCTCACCAAAATACCAAAATCTATGGTCTTTAAGGGTATTTCAAGGAGGGGATATTAAACTGGTAATTTTCTCAATATACCTCTCATATTGTTTTTCCTTTTCTACATTCTCCTCAAATACTTCATTTATAAATTCATGATTACTATAGAATCAGTTATATACTAGAGTTTTATTATTCTAATTTAATATCTCATATCCATTTCATTTCTCACCTTCACTTATTCAAATAAACGAAATTGGTGTCCATGTTTTGTTAGTTAATCGCCTCAGTGAATAATATTTTTGTTGTTTTTTTATCACTGCCTTCATGTATGGTCTTAAAAAAATTATTCTAGTAAAATAATATCTTTATATTTATATTATAACATATTTTACATTATTTATATTTTATATTAAAAATTCCTTCACTCATTCCATATTGTTGTTATATGATAACTTCGTTTGCGGAGGTTTGGACTACCACCTCCTCAAAATGATCTGATTCATTCACACATCACATGGAAAGTATAAAGGATTTTTTAGTAAAAATATATAATATAATTTAAATATTAATTCTATTTTAATGATATTATATTTTTATAAATATTTAAATACATTTCATTTAATTTCACTCTTTCAATACAACAGGAAAAATGAAACTAGCGTTTATGCATACGTACAAACAAACATCTCCATGAATGGTGTTATTAGTTTGTCAAAAAAATATTATTATAAATACTTACATAATTAACTTATAAGATATTTATATCATGTTTTATATTCTGTAGATTTTTTAATTATGACCACATGGATAATTTACATCATAAACAAGTTAATTTTTTACTCAAGTACTGAATATTTACAAAAAGTCTAATGTGGAATAAATTAATAACATAATTTTTATAACATGGTAATAAGTTATATAAAAGTAAGAATAGACTTGAAAAAGGATATCAAGAAAGTATAAACTAACCTAAGTTTATTATTCCTGAATATAACAATTGTATGTAATGAGTTGGACTCAAGGTAAGGGAATTTCTAATCTCAATTTCCACTCATTGGGTTTTACGCATACGTTGATGATTATATTATTCAAATATTTTGTGTGATATCACAATTTATTTATTTATTTTGTAATTTTTACATCTCTTTATGTGCATATAATTTTCTACACATATTAAACATTTCGACAAATTCTTACTTCATTGATACGAAATTTTTAAGGGAATTTCTTAAACCAATTATCATTCATTGGGTTAAATTTATACATCTTGATTATTCCATTAACATATTTTCTGTGAAACGAATTTTGAATATTTTATCTTGTATTTATACTATATTTTTGTGGATTTATAGTTAATACACATAATCGATCTATTGTTATATGATAATTATCTTTGTATCATATTCTTTAACTAAAACATCATTTTAAATGTTTCAAAGATTTATTCTTCTAAATATTTCTCCTTAAAGTCCATGTTATCAAAATAGTTTTAAGGAATTATTTATATGGACATGAATGTTTTAATATTTTAAATATTTTAAAAAGTTTCAATATTTTATGGGACACTTTGATTCAAGAATCTTATTATCAAATGTTTTTTTTAGAATGGATTTATTATATCAATATCATGAAATATATCTTGTGGAAATATTATTTTTCCTTTATTATTGTTTTATCGGTTATGATTATGTTATGGTTCATGGGAATTGTTTCTGTATTTGGGTGGTTTCATGATAATACAAGGGTAGGTGAGCCCATGATAGCTCTCCAATGTATTGGGTAGTGATATAAAGTTATACAATAAGGTTTCTTATAATGTATTTAGGGAATATACTATGATGGTATTCCAAATGTAACCATGAAGGTTTCTACCTATATATATGTGAAAGCTAAAATGTATGTATGATATGAATTCCACAAGTTACCTTTATGATTTATGATTTCTAATAAGTTTTTCAAGAATATTATGATTTAATGAGGTTTATTAATGAATTTATGTTTTATGGGTGAAAATTATGATTTTGTGGAAATGTTTTCATTGAATAATAACTTCATTTCTTATTATACATCTCTTACTATGATTTTTGTGCTCATCCCATGTTTTTTAAATATTTTCCACTGGTTTTAAGGATGGGTAATAGAAAGAAAGAATTAAATAATATTTTCATCAAGAATTAAAATAATGTTTTATTTTATAATGTTTTAGATTATGAAAAATTGGATAGAGTGTTGACTTTCCTACATCGTAAATTTTTAGATATTATGTAATAGTTATTGACTATTTCATTAAAACTATAAACCTAAAAAGATCCTCAATGTGAATTATTGAGTTCACTCAATATTATGTAATGTTTAAGGTTGGGGACATATACTACAGGAATATTTACATGTACCCAGGGTCAAGAACCATGTGTATATCACAAAAAAATGTGGGAATAAGTTATACCCCCGATTCTATGAACTATTGGAAGTTTATCCATCAGTATAGACCTATAACCAAGGTTTGGTAAAATCATGGGTATAGGTATCATATACCCACGGTTTTCAATCCCTTGGTATAGAAAATATTTATGTGTATAGGTACACTCAATGTTTGACCAAACCATATATAAAGGTTATTTATTAAAAAACACCTACTATGATTTAATCCCATCACCTTCCCCTTATAGTCTAGCAACCTTACCAATACTCTATCTCAAATTTTATGTACTTATATAAAATAGTATATAGTTATATATATATATATATATATATATATTATTAATCTATTTTTTATGAAAAAAGTAATGGGTCAACATAGACCCACGGTTTGATCAAACCGTGGGTGTAGGTCGAAATTTGTTTCCCCCTAAAAACCTTTTCTATAGTTTACAAAAACCATGGGTAGTGGTCTTTCCCACAAAAAAAATATCCCACAAAACCTATAAAAATGGTTCTCCACAAACTGTGGGTCCATGGTTGATCTATATGCTTGATTATTGAATACCTATGGGTAAATGTCTTTCCCATGATTTTTTTTCAAGCAAAACCTATACTCCCAGTTCTCCAAAATTCATGGGTATAGGTCCATTTCCAAAAGATTACACTATTATAGAAATATATATATATTTAAGAATTATCAGTAGAATAAGGTTGTACAATTCATATGTTGTTTACTTTTTTATAGTTTAACCACATTATTCTTATAAATCAATATATTTTATGTGATGGTCTAAACACTTATGTATGGTTTTATGTGATAATTTACCTTTTAAAATAGTTAATTTATAAAAATTATGGTACTGGTGATATTTTATAATTCAATTTTTAATAATTAAAGAATATTCTATGTATATAATCATAAACCCTTTGAATACAATATTTTATGTTTAAAAGAGTACAGTTGGGGGGGGAATAATTTTGATATTATTGATATGTTATATACACTTTTCCATAATTCTGGGAAGAAGAAAATCAGAAAATCATGAAATATATTAATTTTAGAAGAAAATGATGATTTTCATGTATGAATAAATTAGGTGAAAACTTTGTATTTGCATAGGATTAAATTTTATTATAACCATAGAATATAATCAATATTTACATGAATCTGATATGTTTTATTCCCCAATTGTATTTTGATTGTGGAATTTCTTTGTCAATGGGTGAAACATTTTCAGTTTATCCATCATTTCTGATTTGAAGGAGGAATTACATTCTGGCCACATGAATCCTTATTTGAAACATCTATTATTTTTATTTTTAAGGTGGAGTTCTTCAATGGTCATGATACTTTTACATGATCTAATTACATATTTTTATTAAATACTAAAAAACATTATTTTTCCAACAAACAGAAATTATGGAATTCAATACATGTAATGTGAGATATTCAAAGGCACATAAAATGAAAAATCACATCATTTTGGTCCCAAAACATTCTATTGATAGTCATTTAGGAAGTGATAACATATGTATACTTCATATATATATATATATATATATAGAAGTGTTGAATATTCATGTATATGAGTTTCATAACCAAGTATCCTATATGTAAAAGAATCACATTCAGGTTTTTTTAAACCCCTCTTCAAGGGGTCCCATATAAATCCATTATACAGGGATACCAAATCACAAACCATAAGTGATGACCATCCTTGATCCATGATTTCCACTATAAGATCATTTATTTCCATTAAACTAAAATATTACCAAAATAGGGAATAATGAATTTTTTCACACTATTTCCAATATTTTATCTTTTTAAAATATTTTACTTCAGGTGTCCCCTTTCTTGAAAAATTCTTCTTATAAAAATATGGACCCTCCTACTAGATCCAAATCTATTGTTGGTATTATTTTAGAAATGTATATCACATGAAAATACTACTTTATCCATGCCACATCTTGTAATTTTTGACATTTATGAATTAGTTTTATGAACACCAATGTGATCCATCTAGATCATTATTCCATTGATATTTTTTCTCTCCTAGGCTACCATTTTCTATATATTAGGTTCCTTGAATTACATTCAATCATATATTCTTATAAGAATGTTTATAAATATTTATACCAAACATGTAGAAGGATTCCCTATTTTAGAGTCTCATCACAAATTCATTAACCAAGTTTCTATAGATCTTAATAATATTTATTCCACGTGGTTATAATCAATGCACCAATTTCACAAAGGAATATGGATCCATCATAAACCCAAAAAATTTCCCTACTTTTTCACAACACCAAATAATCCAATCATTTTTCCACATATAGATAAATATATATAAAATATGAATATAAATTAGTCCCCCACCATGTATAAACCCCATAAATAAATATTTACTCTTTTATAAGTCCTATATAAAACCAAATCTAAGAATGTATTCCATTTATGTCTATCTTGTATGTCTTAAAAATATGTGAATGTGGTCATAGATTCATGAACTTAAATTAAACAACAGTGTTCATCGATTCAACACATTTAAAATTAGTCACTTTTATATGATAAATATTTTTATAGAAGGTATTTTTCCCACATTAAATATAACTAAAAAATGTGTATTTTAATTCATTTAATACTGCTATATAGGAATCCATTTTTATGCGGATGATCATAATTCTACAACACCACATGACTCCACATATGGTGATAACTTCTTTATTACATTTATATGTATATATATATTTAAATAATTGAATAATAATGTAATTAGGTGAATTATATTGAACAAATTATATATACAATGATTCTAACAAAGGAATTGTTTTCATAAATACTTTATACTACAAAGTATTTAAAAAAAATATGAGTTGAATCCAGGTAAGAGTTGCATGATAAGATATAATCTACCATGTGAGATAATCAATCCATATATTCTATTATTTTAAAAAAAAATCCTGTATACCCCAATAATTGATCAGTATCCCTCCAACTATTAAAAGGTAGAATAATTGTGTAATATTTTAATAATAAAAAAAGAATCATGATAATATGAATAAAAAAATCCACTAATATCCCTCCGACTATATCCATTAAAATATCAAAAGTGTGGCTAAAACAATTATATTTATGAAAAATCGACTATCCTAGCATCTACTCCACACCCTCAGCATAATCTTCTTGGGTAATGTCATTTGTAAGGTTATATATATTAACTCTTATTCCATGGTCATAGAGTAATCCATGACAACATAGCTACAGTTTTATGTACCCTTAAATGGATGCTATTTTACGTTTATATAAGTCCTATAATAGTTAATCCATTAAATACATTACTATATCATAAGTCACATCACATATTGTGAAAATACCATAATTCTATTTTCAAAATCATACCACAAAAAAATATATAATAAAAAATAATTTAGTAGTAGTTATCTCCCTAATTAACCCTTTATTCAACTACATTTAAACCCTGTCTAAGAATAGAAATTTATGTCATCATCAATCTAAATCAAACCATAAGTTATCAATATTGGATAAACCAATTCCATTATGGTTTCCTAAACAGTTACTCACACAACTCACCCTTATCCCCACATCCTAGAGGATCATCATAGAAACATTCATGAGAACACCTAAGGTCACTTGATTTATTAGACGTTATTAAAAATCCAGAGTGTTATAATTTAATTATACACAATAATATCACCTAATAATCATAGCCATTTGTGTTTAAATTGTAAAATAATAACTCCATGAGGACTCAAATTGAGTGAAAAAAAATTCATCAGCCTTGCCTCACCAGAGGTAACATAAATAAGTTCTATTTTTGGTAGTTCATACCTACCTATCCCTTCATAAACAATTTTCAATATATAAAATCATATATAAAGTGAAAAAATTATAGACCACAACTATTTAATCAAATGTATTTCCATTAAATCATTTTACATCAAATCTCCATAAAAAAATCTCAGTCATTGAGATTATGAAAAATCAATTATCCTAATAAAAATTTTAAAAAATTAATTATAAAACATTTTAATTAATACAATGAATAATTTCACAATTAATTTAGTTTTCCATAACCTAAAAAACTCATTAAATGGAATAAACACATTGAGGTTATATGCAATTGATTATGTTAAAATTTTAATGCACACTTATGTCTATAAATAATAAAATATAAAACTCATAAATACGATTTGATAATTAATTTTACTAATATCCATAATAAATCATATAAAAAAATTATTGGTTATGAAAACACTACCTAAATAAAATGTGATTATATGTGTTCTTAATTTCTCAAAAGCCGCTTGCATCTTTATAAGAATACCCATTAATTATGGTATAATTCCCATTTTCTATGATGTTATGTGTATTTATCCCTAAATTAATTAAAAACAAAATAGGGGAGAGAAGGAGAAAAGGGGGAAATAAGGATGTTAAAAATTATAACTTGATCTACATATAAAAAACACCTATAGATAAAACAGTAATAAAATATCATTAAGAGCGATCAACAATGAAATAAATTTGGGGGAGGATATAAAAAAATCATCCCCATAAGACTTATAATAATTAATCCTAGGGGTGACCATGGTGTTATGGTATAACCCCACTTTTTAGATAGTATATTAGATATTATTAGGAACTAGTTACACCATTACGAGGTGACTTGTGGTTATGTAGGGTAATAAAACTACAATTTCCACATTAATAGATATTGTTACTCCTCTACCTGGTATATGGTGTCATAATAATTATTTATAGTAACCACAAAGAAATATATGGTTCATGGTAAACTATAATTTTGTACTATGTGGTATCAGTTTTCATTAATATCTATAATTATCTATTAATTCAATAATCATACCCATAAACCTCTACTGAATAGTATAAAATAAACTAAAATGAAACTCAATTCAATAATTAATTTATGAAAATTTAGTCATTTCCTTCAAATTCAAATCCAACATCAATCTAGATTAACTATAGTTTTGTTTCTCTCTTGTAATATTTAACACATATGATAAATTTAATTATATTATAGTCACTATTTGGTTTCTTGTACATGAGATGTTTTCTCATACATCATCAATAGAAAAGACTTCTCACTTATATGGGATGAAATTTTATCATTATCTGACTTATACTTGTTATGTCTATTCTAAAAAAATTATAAACAAGTGGAACTACCTAATTTCATGATTCCTCTCACTCTAATACAATCATAAGTAGAAATAAATCCTTGAACAATGTGTATTAAGTCATTTTAGAGTCTGTATAATCAATCATGAATGTATCCATTCTACAAATAGGCCAAAATACCTATAAAAACATAATGTCATGAACACTGAAACATTATTTGTGTCCATTAACTACATGACTATTCCCTAAATCATGAAAAAAACATGTTTTTATCCATCTTCCTTGATGAACTCCAATTATTGACATTATTTGACTATAGTGGAGTGTAGTTCATTCAATATTGATCCAAATAATTTGGATTTTCATTTTAATTGAATTTATAGTAACACATCTAAAATTATATCCATCCCATGAAACATAACATTATTATATACAACATTGAAATTTTAGATAATAACTAATAATATTCGATTCTTGATCCCCATACTAATCCAAATTTTGAATTCCTTTTCTAGTGATGTTAGATAATTAATGTACAATACTTCCCCAAAAATCACAATTCAATAACCAAATATTAAATTAATCAAATAAATATATTTATTTAGGTTACCATCATCCAATTGATAACATGAAACCACATATACCATTGGTCAGGGTCCACTATACCCATTAATTTTGACACTCACCCACATAATGTAATAAGTTTATGGTTAACACATTAGATACATCTATGGGTTACTCTTTACTATTATATTTTTCTTGTCTTCTTTTAATGATAAATGTTTAATCCAAATTTCATCCTTTTTCTATGTCCTTTAACTATCATATTTCACTGGTGAATAATTGTCTAAATTCATCATAAATTGGTCAATAAAATGATTAATTCCTAATAAATATCTCTTAATGTCAAAAAATACAATCAATACTATATGAATATCATATTTTTATTACCTATGGAATCCTAGGAATCCTATTAGATGATCTGATATCACAGTGGTTCCAAAATATCTATAGTTAAGTCACATTAATAATTCACTAATATCCCCGGTAACCTATACGTATCATTTATATTACTAAGAAATAATCATCCTTATCACCATCATTTAAATCCTAAATAAGTTATATTTTATCAAATATAAAGGTTGACCATATCAATTTAACAATAATTCACTTGATCCATATATTCATTTAAACATCATTATATAAAGACCACATTCCTTACACCATTTATTCCCAAGTACACAATTTTTACATGATAAAATTTATATGATTTATTTTATATAAGTTTCTACTCAAAATAACAACAGAAAAAAATTCGTAAGTATAACTCATTTATATTTTCTTCATACACAATAAGGATCTATATACCTTTCCATGTTCTTATAATTATAAATCACACCAAAATTATGTTCATTCATTGAACCTCATAAAATTCCCATGAAATATGTCCAATAATAGGGAAATATTAGGAGGTGTATACTATTTCAAAAAAAACATATTTAGGTATTACAATGCATATGTTTCTCAAAGGACAAAAAAATAATATCTTACCTTAATTTCATATCGAGAAGTCATCACATGAAAAAAATATGCATCATCTATTATCATAACAACCCTTATAAGAAACATTAAATATATTATAGATGTTATTAAATCAAATTATTGACATATTCCACATATTATTTATGAACATTTATTCATAACCAATTAAGACAATCATCGTCATTTTGTTGAACATGGGTTATGTTATCACACAAGATACTACTAAATTGTAAAAACCCTATTATATTATTCCTATAGATTGATATACATCATAAAATCACCCCTTAACTGCACATAACTACCCCCATTTCATATCGATCTCATTATCATGCTGGCATGCAACATATTTCTACACCAACATATAATCTATCCTAGTCTAGTATAATCCACATCCCATAAACTATTTTATAAAATTATTAATTAACTAATCAAGAATGTTATTCTTGTCAATCACATCAATCTCATGTACCTATGGAATCCTACACAACTTGAAAAGATACTCAATAACACAATGTCCATGTATCATTCATATCACATTAATTTCCAACATAGGGTTTCCATTACAAATTATTCTCAAGTACCTATGATAAAACCACTCATGAAAGATACCGTATTAGATCACTAACTTCTCAAGTAATAAGAGTTAAAACATCATATTACTCTATCAATATTCTTGACTCAAAAGGTATTGACCCAAATCCGTTTAGCAGTATTTATGATTTATATTTTTTGAAAATGGTTTAATATAGATGTCTTCAAATCCTACCATAAGGGTAGTGAAATGAACTAAATTGTATAATTGTAGTATATAATCATGTGTAAGGGTAGTTGGGTGATGCATAAAGTTAAATAGCTGGCATGTGTAAAGGTAGACAATCATGTAATGTTATATTACAAAGGCTAATACACATATCATATCTCACAAAATGGTGTATCATTGTCTATGTAATGGAATAACGATAGCTCATGAAAGGGTATATTCCTTGCACATGGGTATATGTAGAGGCTTCATAAGGGTTTATTCTGTGAATAAGGGTACTTGATGTGGTTTTGTAAGGGTATCTACCATGTGTAATGGTATATAAATAGGTAATGTAGGGGTATATGGAAGACATTATGCTTGAAACATAATAATAGAATTAACCCTGATATATCCTTTGAAAATATGAAATGAAAAGTGTTTCCACACACTGTAGTGTTAAAGAATTCTCCATGCAAGGTTTTTTAAATGAGTTTATATCGATGGATACACTATAAATATATAGACACATAACAGGACAAATTGACATTAAACCATAGAGCTTGTGTCAATTCATAAAAGGTAATAGGGACTTATTTTTAATTTAATTCCTTTTAATAGGTGTCAACCCCATAGGAAAGAGGCTATTCCACAGAACTATTTTGGTTTTGTAGATATGGAAGACAGTGCACTATCGAGATATTTGCAATGAAATGTTATAAATGAATCAACATAAGAGAATATTTTGGGATACTCTCAACTATCTATAAATAGAATTCATGTTTATTCTTAACTGGAGGGTCTATATTAGCTTGGACCCTCACTCCCAAATCCTATGATGAAATCACGAGCATTACATTTTCTGTTATGATGTGGATAAAGTTGGACCATTTTTTCCATCCAACCCTTACAACATTAAAATGTAAAATTTGATCATTTACATCCTAGATGACATTTTATGTTTATAGTTTGATATATTTAGGAAAATCTCCTACATAAACAATTCACATGACATCAAATGATCATTTCTCCCTCTTAACCAATCTCATCTTTTTAACATTAATAAATAATCATCCTCCATATGAAATCCATTATAAACATATTTGGATAAAAATATTTATTTGTAATCCAATGAAAATAAATCATTATAATGGTGATCTAAAATGTCCAATAAGGAAAAATGTAAGCATTGACAAATAAATGTCATTAGTGAAAATAAGAAGAGTATACGGGTAAACAGACATAATCTGAGTGAATGAGAGTACCAAAAAAGAACTCATACCCCTAAATATATGGATCATGAAAAAAGAAAACATTAAATAAGGATTTAAAAATTAAATATTCATAATAATTAATATTCAAGATTCATTTGATATCAATATTGATCAAATTGACCAGCTTAAACACATAGCAAGCATAGAAAAAACATATTATTATCTAGGAATATCATCTCATAAAACCATTATAGAACCCTTAAATAACCCATAATATCTTAAATAACCATATCATTAACTTAGAATATAATTATCTAGATAACATACTCATTACCCAATATATTTCAGTTCTATATAGGTGCAACCATCATATAATATATAACCAGAACAATGGGTGATATCTAGTAGAACCCATAATTTATAATGTGCACAAACTGAATATTTAATAAATAAAATAGAGAATTATTTTCATCATAACACATTGAAACAATAGTAATTCTTTTCATGAAATTATTAACCTATGGAAAATAAAAATGTTCCATAAAAATATATTTAAAATGTATTTAACCCATGAAAATTAAATGGGTTTCCTAATAATCTCATTTAACAATTATTAATCTGTCCAAATAATGAATGAAGATTGTATCATTATAATATATCCCCATTGAAGAGTTTTTAACAAAAATTGGTTTTGATATTTATTAATGGAAATAATATTAAAAATGCATATAACATTTTGTAGAAATTTCACTTTTAATTTTGAAAATCACTTTTTAAATCATAAAAAATTTTAAATATATTTTTCTCTAAAAAAACATGAATGATCATAAAAAAATCATTTAAAAATAATTAAATATGTATCTCTATAAAAATACCCTTATGGAATTCAAAAATAATGTTTTTATAAAATTGGAAACATTTTTAGAAAACATGGTTTTGGAATAAAAATAATTTTTGATCAAAATGATTGTTTTTTATTAAATCACTATTTGAAAATCTTTAGTACATCAAGAGTGTAAAAATAAGGAAAAAAATAATTCTAATTAAATAAATAAATGATATTAAAATTCATGGTAATTTTTTAGAGGTAGATCATAATATTTCAATATTAGATACTTAACCACAAACCATCCGGATAACTGATGATATTGTAATTTGAAACACTTATCACTTTGGTTAATTGAAGTCAAAATATCCATAAAATTATTACATTAAATGAATCTTAAAATAACAAGAAAATAAATAATTTAATTATATTAAATGTAATATGGGATTTACATACACATCATCAAAGAAGAGTGGTTCATAACACGACATAAGTCTGAAAGAAAAAAAAATGTAACAAAAATCCATTACCATTGTGGTAACTTTGAAACCATAAAATCCATGAAATAGATATCATAAAATGGATATGAAACTCCTCATAAATTTATGTATAAAAATAAAATAATACATTCATGGAAATTATATACACCACAAAAGAAATACAAGTTGTGAATATGGATTATATCTCACAGAAATAAAAATTAGGAGATAAAAACACTTATTTTGTGCTTCATTTTCATAAAATTTGATTTAACCTCATGTATAGTGGTTTTAATTTTTTTTTTATTTTATAAATAACCAAATTAATATTTTTAATATATTTAATTACTTTATTATGACATTTTATTACATGATTATTAACAATTCCATGTTAAAGTTATGTTTTCATTAATACCATTTTGTTTTTCGAATATGTTTTGACTAAATATTACTGGTCTACAAAATAAGATCATTATTTCATAATATATAGAACATAAATCGGGATCTAAATAAATTATATATTAATTATAATCTATTAATATTAATTTATAATATTTAGTGATAGGGAATGAAATTCACCTTCCTTTGAGATGGTAACACGTATGTATGCATGGACGTTGTTTCCATTTTCATGTCGAATTAAAATAAGGAGAAGTAAATTATATAAATATATATTAATATATTATCATTATTGTATAATTTGTATTTCATATATATCACATATATTTATTAAACATATCCTTAATATATTTTATGTAAATCTTGAACGAATCACATCACTTTGAGAGGTGGTAGTTTTCCATACAAACAAACATTGTTATCGTATTCTCATAAAATTGAAATCATGATGGTTTGAATAAATCAATAATTAAATAAATATAATAATATCATAAATATAATAAATACCATATATAAAAATTATGTCAATCATTATTCGAAACCATGAAAGGTTGTAATGGAAAAACTAATGACATCAATTCACAAGGCAATAGTCCATCGTATACACAGACGATGATTTCATACCCCACTTGATGGAAGTGTGTGTGGTTATAGGTTTTAACCTTAACATAAAAACATAAAAGTATATTTAATATAATATGGTTATTATATAATTATGATATAAAAATAATTAAAATAGGTAGAGAATAAAATAAAATAAAATGACTTTTAGAATAACATTAACTCTTCATATGGTATCCTCCTTAGGTATGTACTGAAACCTTGAATAGTTTTATTTATTCTCAAAATAAGGATTATAGGATGAGTTGAGGTAAGTTGGGATGTAATTTTGGTCTGTTTTATGATAAAAAGGCTTTATAGGTGTGGATAATAGGGTAGAGTGAGTGTCTTTTCATAGTTGAGGTGGAGTGACATTCTTGTAAATATTCAAAAGTATTCACTATTGGGTGGTAAATATTTCCTAATGTGGATCCAATATTTATAATTAATGGTTTTTATGGATGATATGGTAGATAAAAAACTTCAATATACCATAATATATGTGTTTAAAATGTTTTGTTCCTTAACTTCTATGTTTCTCTATTTTTTCTTTGTGGTTTTCTTATTAAGGTAACTAGATTTACAACTATATGAATTCATACTTAAAGAATAAATTAAATCTTGACATGTTATAAAATTAAGATCCACATATTTTAAAAATTAAATGTAAATTTATTAAATTAAAATCTTATTCTATTGAAAATCAAGTTTGACACAAGTGCATTTAATTCGTCAAGACACCACTTTAACCATAACTACGCTAATAAAAACTAATTTACTAATTAGGGGCCAGTATAGTTTTTATGAAAGAAAAATTGGACCATTAATGGACCATAAATTATATTTATTAATATTTAATAATAAATTTACATAATATTATTTTTTTGAGAAATTGTAAATTCATTAATAAAATATTATTTTTTATAAAATAGTATTAATGTAAATTTTGTCAAAATTCATTTAATTTGAACATAAAAAAATAAAATGATTGAATTTTAATATATTATTTTCATAGATTTTTATCTTGATATTTTAATATAAAAATATAATTTAACACAATAATTCATTCTATTTACCCCACTTTTAATGTTTTTAGTATCATATATTTTATTTAATTAGAAACTATATAGTCCATGTATTGGCATTTCTTATGAATATAATTTAATTATATAATATCTAAAAATTAAATATAAATTATAATGATACCATTAACTCATTTATATTCAAAAATAACAAATATAAGTGTAACTATGATGTTTTCCCCTATCCCTAATGCATTATATAAATTAAAAGGAAGAAAGGTGTATTTTGTTCTCTTTTTTATATAACTTATTATATTGGAAAAAATCTTTTAAAAGAATCCAAAAAACTCATAAATTATATTAAATTTTTATAAGGGTATATATATTTCCATACAATATATTTTTGACATGTTTTGGTTAATGTTAAACCTTATATTCTATGTTTAACCACTAAGTGAATTCGTTTTTACGTTAATTGTAGTAATTAATTTCGATTGTTTCCACTTATCACTTTAGTAAAAAATTAATTTGACCTTATTATATAATATATATTATTATGATTCCAAATATGGAATCTATTATTATAAATTAAACTCATATAAGTTGTAAAATGTAATTTAAAATTAATCCCATAAATGAGATATCAAAACAAGTTTTTAAAGTGAAAAATGTTTATGATTTTACTATGTTGTTAAATCTAAATTTAATATAAAAATGGTTTTAATTAACTAAATTAGATTAATTTATGTAAAAAATTTATCTAATTAAACATTAAAACCAGTTCAAAATATTATTTAACATTGTAAATTATTTAGTTGAAAATATAGTTTTTAAATAAAAAATGGTATTTTTTATTATTCATCAAAAATTAAAACTTTTCAGAAAAATACCAAAAATTAACCCATCGATAATATTTGTATTATAATTTTAAAAAATAAATTTACATTTTCAAAAAAATTATAAATATTCTAAAAAATAAAAAATAAGGGTGCCATAAAAAGGAGTCAAAACTACTTTTTAGAGAAAAATGTTTTTTATGGTAAAATTTAATTTATTTTTATCTATGATATATAAAACACATAGGATGAATATTAAAAATTATATTGAATATATTAAATTTAAATTTAATTAATATACTACAAAAAGTGTGATTTTTTATTTTATTATTGTTAAACATAATTATACACAATTAAATTGTTCTTAATGAAAACATTTATTTTTATTTTCAAATGGATATATTTTAAATTTTAAATAAATTTAAACAAATGAATTAATTATATATACATATGTAAAAATATTTTAATAATTCAATTAATCCTTTCCATACCCACCATTCCAATGGAATGGTGATAACTATCATGTTTAATAATAAGATTAATAGCATATTGTAGTTCGGAAAAAAAATCCTTGCTTATAACACAAACTACTGGAGAAACTCATTATTACATGTATTATAAAATAAAATGAGTGTTTTATGTAACACATGATAAAATAATGGTTTCATGTAATTTAAATCATTGAATATAATTTTCTTCTTTTAAAAACATGGGGTGTTACATGCTCCCTGTATAATAAACTGCATCCACACAATTTGACCATGATCTCGATAATATAAGGTTATCCATTTGAAAATAATTTTGTTAGAGACGCAAGTAATATAAATGTTTAATAAAACATATTCTTGATAAAATTTAATGGTATGGATGAGGTTCATCTGGAATAACACATACCATGCTTCCAAATATGATAAAATAAGTGGGAAGTGATGATTTGTACCTAAAAGAAAAATATATAGCCTAAATAATGATATAGAGTGACAGAGATCAAATATGACTATATATTAAATTGTAAATATAATTTTAGCAATCACTAAACCATTAATCAAATAGGATTGAATATTTTCATTGATATCATCAAATATTATGGTAATTGGGTAAAAGTTTGTTTCATAATCCTTTTCTAAAATTCAATGAATCCTTTTACCATCTAGATTGAGAAAACAATAAAAAAAATTACTTGAAAGTATAATTTCACCCATTAATCAATTTCACCCCCAATAACATCTTTTTTTTCAAGACAATGTGTATTTAGGATGCATTTTTCATTCCCTAAGAACAAGAATAAAATTATAAATACCACATAACCATAAAATGGACTAAAATATATTCATACTATCATTAACCACTAAAAAACGAATATGTTTACAGCATTGTAATCTAAATAAAAAAATGAATGAACCATAATATGAAAGACTAATATTCAAAATTAAATAGTAATAACCAATGGTCAAACTAAATCATTCCATAAATATGTATCCTTAAAATTATTCAATCATTTCATGACTATGTTTGAAACCCAAATATTAAAAGTGTTGTGTCACATATTCATTAAAGATAAAAAACTGTTATTCCTAAAATAAAATCCCATATTTTTTATAAATAAACATAATATTTACCTATTAAAATGTCATACAAATTAAGACATCATGTAGGCATATGGTAGGCAATAAACCCATTCCTTCCATTAGTTGTTGGTTAAAACCCCATGAACATGTTTGATGTGAGGGTTTATCACTCAACCTTTGGGTTTTATATTTTCCCCTTTAAACATGAAATACTAATTTCTCTCTAAATATGACCTAATGTTGATCCTAATGATTATAAACACACCAACCTAATAAATTCAATAGAAATTTCACAAACAAGGTAAACTTTTTTACTAATTGCAACACTCAAATAGGGTGTCTATGATATTGAACATGTTATAAATATTAGTGATATATAATTATGATGGTATCCATAACTCACAAGATAAAATCATATCAAATATTATAATCTCAAAATTTATCTTCATCGATCGTGGATACCAACTATAATAACATATGTCCCGCACTCCCAGATCATATGTTCAAATCATAAACATTAAATTTATGGACTTGATGCCAAAAATGGTGACCAATTTTTTCCATCCAACCCATACAAAATTAAAAGGTAATATTTTATCACTTAAATACAAAAGGACACATTAGGTTTATTTTTTTTATACTATTAGGACAAACTCCTACATAAATTATTCATATTATTTTAAATAACTTTTCCTCCCACCAAAACCTGATTTTCATTTTCACACTAATACATCATCACCATACATATGTTATCCCTTATATATGTATTTAATTAAAAATATATATTTTTAAACTATGGGAAAGGAAAAATAAAAATGATGAGCTCATATTCTTAGAAAGTGAAAACTTATGCATTAATAAAATCAATGTCACCGTGCGAACATAAGAAGGGAATAATGGTATGATGACATAATCAGATAGCATGATTGAATTGAAATATAAATCACACCCATGAATATATATTTCATGAAACATAAAAACAAGGAATAAGTATTTATAAAATAAGATATATAAAATAATCAATAATCATAATCCGTGTGATATCAATATTGATAAAAAATAACATCAAAAACCAATAGAAACCATAGATAAAAAATATGGGTATCATTGAAAACCACCTAATATAACTCTTATAAAACCCTCACGTAACCCTTAAATTTTTGAATAATCATAGGAACAACACCTAAAATAATTCTCCAAATAACATAATCATTACCCAATGCATTAGAGCGCTATCTCGGTGCACACATCCTATAAGCTATAATGGGATCACCTGATGTTTTCTAGGAGTGACCATCATATAAGATATAATGGGCTCACCCTAGGCTATCTTGGCCCACCAATAATTTATAATTTCTATGAACAGAATAACGAATAAAGAAAATGGATAATTCATTTTATCATAACTCATTGAAACAACCTTTATTCTTTTCAGAACATTATTTACCTGTGGAAAAGTAACACGTTTAATAAAAATCTCATTGAAACATGGTTATGTCATTGAATAATTAAAAAATCTCCCCACATTCAAATAAGTATAAATAAGGGTTGTTTATTATTATTAATTGATATATCATTAAAAAATCATAGAAGCATTTTTAAGAAAACACCCTTTTCATTTAAAAAATAAATTTTAAAATGTAAAACATTTTGAAAATGATTTTATTTGGAAATAACCTTCAAAACATATAAACTAATATTTTAAAAATTATTTAAAAAATTTCTTGAGGAAAACATCCTTCTGAATTAAAAAAACATTAAATTTTTCTGAAAACATGTCTTTGAAAGAAAAATAATTTTCGAAAAAAAAGATGATTCTTCATAAAATAATATTTTAAAATATAGAATATATAAAGAGAGTAAAATGAATGTAAATAATTTATTCTCATAACATACCCATAATAGAAAAAAATTCTGGAGAATTATTTATAATTAGATCATAATATTTCAATATTGGTGTCTTAATCACAAACAACATTGATAGACAATAAGATTTTAATATCAAACTATTATCACTTTATTAACATTGAATCATATTCCCCTTAGAGGATTTCATTAAATGAAACATAAAATACCCTAATAATTGATAAATTCATTATATTACACGTCTGTTTCGCCTCTGAGGTGGGGTGTTCACGAGTGATGAGGAAATGGTCTGCCAAAAATCTTCACCCATATCTTTTTCTAGAGATGGTTTATTGTCAAATTCACTATTTATTTTGGTTCAAAATATTTTGAATCATTATCCTTTAAGGGGAGGTTGGATTTACCACGTGGGGATAGGGCATTTTTCCCTTATATATAGTGAGGGAAACACTATAGTCAAATAGTCATAGCGGATGATTTCATGGGGTAAAGTACTTGTGAAATCAGTCATTCTCAGATATAGCTTCCTTAGATGGTCTCAAACAAGTTTATTCGTTGAGAAAAAAACACCCAACAACAATGGTATTCATGATTCATAGACATGCTTTCTATAGGAAGGTACTTTTTGGACAATTATTTAGCCAACAACACTTAAGGACTCCATTAGTCAAGAGGATGGGAAGTCAGGATCATCGTACCCTTTTGGGTAAGGATTATTTCCTATTCCACGATTCTATTATATATTTCTGTCATGTTTATATGTTCGTGAATCCTTGGTTCATTATTGAAGAGTGTGTCCATAAGATACCCCTAGTTTTTTGCATCATCGTAATCATACATATATTTGATACTATTGAGGTGATTCTAACATGAGACATACAACAAGGGACTCTAGAGTTTATCGTCATCCTGGGGGGATGAAATGTGATTTGATGTTTGGATCGAACCCACAATATGGGTTTCATACGTATCTTCGAAAGAGGAATTATAACCCATGTAGTCCAGAATTTCTTGGGCATACACATAGAAGCATACCATTTTAGAGGGAATGGTTGGGTGAACCCTTTAGAATGGGCACCCTTTTGATCTCGGGCCTTCTAGAAGGTGTCCTATGTATCTTGAATTGATTAGGAATCAGAGTTTTTATTGTTCATATTATGTGGGACTTATGCGTGGAAGCTTCCCATTTGAAGGGTAATGGTTGGGTGATACCTTTTGAGTGGGACCCCATATGAGCTCAGACCTTCAAGAAGGTGTCCTATGTATCATGGTTTGATTAGGAATTAGTGTTCTTGTAGTTCAAATTGTGTGGGGCTTATGTGTGGATGCTACCCATTTTAGGGGCATGGTTGGGTGAACCCTTGTGAATGGAAACCCTTTTGATCTTGGGCCTTCAAGAAGGCATCCTAAGTATCCTAGTTTGATCTAGAATTAGAGTTATTGAAGTTCATTTTTTGTAGATGTTGTAATTGTCACAAACCTATTATCCCAGGTGAGTCATGTTTGGTTTGAGAAACAAGAGGATGTGAAATATTTAACAAAGAACATGCTTCCTCTCATGCTGGTAGGATAGGGTTAGCCTACAATGGAGGAGGTCGGGGCGACGGTGGGCGAGGGCGTGGATCAATAGACCCTTTTATGTGAGATGAAATTAAAGTATGCACAACTCAACCTTGGAAGATTGGGGACTTACCTCAGTGGGAGTGACCCAGAACACGTTCTGGATAGGGGAGGAGTTTTTTCCTCTTCAAATAGAAGAGTGAACATAACCCCATTGACTGATCACCATTCCCCATTGAATGGAAAAGAATGTGATCACACTTAATCACTAGAACATGGAGGTTCACATCAATATTCCAAAGTTAGAATGTAGGTTACCATGGTAATTTAGACCCCCATACATTCCCAAAGCTCGAACTGTTGTGGGGAGAGCCTTTGTGACTCCACTTACAATGGGTATGTAGACTCAAAGGGGCGCACTGATTCACCCAATGGTCTAATCGTATGGGGCTAGTGTCTTTGGAGGAGGCCTTGTCCTGATGTCAGTGGACTGGTTCATAGAGGTATTCTATCGGACTAGATGTTAATGAAGGGGAATGATTGGAATCAAAGGAAATAATACCTAAAAACACCTCATTCCACATACTGGATTCATATGCGGAATTGGGGAAGATCGACATACCTTAGTGGTATGCGGGAAGAGGGTTCATCCACGTACTGAAGAAATTCACGGGCATGGTTATGGACCACCGCAAACCACATTGGTATGCAGTCTTTCATGCCAATTTGGGTTTCACCAGAGTTCTGGTGTAGTATGTGGTGCTAAGTTAAATCCACGCAGTGATACAATATGTGGACATCATTTTAAAGGAGGGTCCAAGGGACTATCATTCACTGGGTTTTCAACTGCAAGAATTAAATGCTTCAAGATTTCTCCAATTAAGTCTACAGTTCTATTATTATTATTCATTTCCACCATTTTATGTTTTTTATATTCCTGTACGTGTGGAGAGTGTGGTTCACGATTCAGGCCTCAATGATGATTCATGTATAAAGATGGAATCTTCCCTAAGTCCATTCTTCCACCATTTGGTTTCCATTCATGTTGTTGTCATTCAACCTACTCAATTACTTATGTGATCCTTTTATAGATCATCTGGCCAAATGTATCTATTGGTCATTTGGCACAATTTGTAGAGTCCTAGGAAGAGATATCCTGACCCATGGAAGACTCAGTCAGCTGGGGTATTCTGAGGCTGTGTGGATTGTGATCATGGATCATGGGACCCTATAGGTTTTCTTCATCTGTGAACTGATGAGTTTTCTAGATGGTACCTAGATCTCCTTCACCTGCATGATTCCTTTGGAGATGAAGTTCACGGTCCACCGTGTTCACTGTCCATCACTCCTCATTCCAGCGCCTTGTAGATCATTCCGCGTACTGGTGGTTCACGATCCATGTGGTCCGTAAAACCTTCCTGGTGATGGTATGTGGGCACCTTAAAATAATTTGAAAATAGTATTTTTTCTCAGGTTTCTTCTGAAATTTTCAACTCAATTTGAGTCCATTCACCTTTCTATACAAGTAAGAGTACTTTCTTCCTTCTGCAATGTGATTTTTTGAGTATTTTCTTCCTTGGAGAAATTTTTTTATCGTACAAATAACCCACATCGGAATGGTGTCTGTTCTGAATGGAAAAGGGACTAGTCTGATGTAGAAGTAGTCCTAAACTAAAATGGTTCACGGTAGAACAAATAGGCCTGGTAGGAGGGGACCAAACCTATATATAGGGGTCTGTGTCATTTTCCTTTTACCATTTCTCAAGGTGAAAATTGATGTCGACTTCCCCGGATTCGTCTGAATTTATATACTGTGCTACTTGAAAAAATTTATTTTGTAATCCACTTTATACGTGTTTCAAAACGATCTTTTGGAAATTACTATATACATGTACCGAATTAAGGATTTCATGAACTTCATTGTGGAATTTCAAAACTAAGATCCAGATTCTTCATCAGAGAATGCTCTGCTTCTTGTATGTCAGCATACCAAGCTTGAACCTGTGAACCGAACTTTAAGACATAATAATCCAAATTTAATATTTTAATCCATGATATTTTAAAATGATATTATTGAGGCCTAGGTTCGCAGTTTACACCTTTCGTGAACCTTTATGTCTTCCAGACAATGATCTGCAGGCCAGCGCCTCACGGATGTTTTGCGTACCATTGTTGTACATGGTGTTACGCTTCCATGTACTGTAGCCGAATTCATTAGTTTGTTCCCCTCATTATGTAGTATGTGGGATATGGATACCTCATACCGTTTCCGGAATGAGTATGTGGAGCCTTATGTGGACTTAATGTAATTCCATTGGCCATTCCTTTAATACCCCTTTTTCCAAAAACTTCTATTGGACTGATTTTTAACGGCTTTTGGATCTCCCTATATAGGTTATAATGTATATTTCACTAAATGTGATAAAATTGGCAGAGATAAGGGAAACCATGGCAGAGTACTGTGAGACTCATATTTGATCCTAAAATATTCCTCGAGAAATATTTTTTAAAGAATTATTCATGCCAGATTTCCTAGCTTACCCACTATCTGTACAATTGCCGCTCTATGTCTTTGGTCTCCATGATGACATCCCTCTACCATTGGAGGACCCAGATACCCCTTTAATCCTCTTAGAAGCACCTCAAGTACATGATCTAGACAATATTTCTTTATCAGGAGAAGTCATAGACACTACAATTCTGGAGAACGTCTTCGTAGGAGGAGGCTCTTCATGGACTCAGGGAAACCATGAGTGCCGCTATGGTGTCCCGAGACTAGGCTCCCAAGAGTACCCATCCATTTTCAATATCTCCCAAGAAAAACCTAACGGAGGGTGGAGAACCATGTGGGATCTACGATATGGAGGAAGTTTTTCTAATGAATGGTCTTGGGCATTCAAGGATACATTAGACCTATTTGGAATCCCCTGACCAGGTGGAGGCGGTGGGCTAGTATCAAGCAGCCTGGGTTTCTTAGTTTTCAGTCTTCTCCCAAAGAAAATCCTTTTTAAGCTTCTAATCTACTAGTGTACCAGCACCAATAGATTAACTTTATCTCATGGGAATGTGGCAGTCAGCCTATTAAATATCCACCAGTTTGGAGGACTCCCCATCCTTGGAGAGATGTATGGTGAGTTTCTCCCTGTAGCTGGTACTAGGAGTGACACTGACCACATGTTCCCTTTGATAAGGAGTGTACTGGTTATGGAAGATGGATTAAATGATCATTCCCTTTAGGCACATTCTCTTATCCCATTCTAGGCATGGATATTATTATTCTTTCATGCGAATGGACCCAAGCCGAAAGATCACCACAATCGAAATCTTCCATCCCGTTATTCCTGCCAGACTCTTGGGTCATATTATGTTACAATTGAAGTGGGACGATATACCACATGGATATATGAGCTTCAACTAGACATATCACATATGCTCATAATATTAAATTTCATTGCTATGTTTTTTAGTAAATGGATTTAACAATCATGTGATGTATATACTGGGGTTTAGGCTTGTACATTGATGATGAATACGACACTGGAAGAGGGTCGACCAATTAATTTGTCCCATCCTACCCTCACATGACATTATGAGTTGTTGGAAAAAATATAGGAAGGTAGGCCCGCACATCATCTCATTAAACTGTTTCAATTATTTTATGGTTGGATGGTAGAACAAATCCCCTATTATGAATGTCGACATACTACAACGGTTCCTCATTTTGACATTCAACCAGCTCTTCTTAACATTTCTTTTGTTCTTCCCAAGACTTTAACTATTATTGATATGGTTGGCTTGCTGAATGATGCTCCTCGCTTCTCATTTGCACCGCATCCTAACCCTCATGGGTCATTAAGAGGTGAAATGGGAATTTATTTAGAAGAATTCTCATACATCATCGTGCCTCGAGACATGATGCTGAATTCTCATATAGATCGAGTAGTCATTTTTGATCCATACCTCTCTTACAGGTTTTCTAGGAAACTTAGATGCCTTCAACAAGCTGCACCTCTTCCTGCCTCTTAGTTAATGGGGGAGTCTCATATCATAATTCATTTCCATTTATGGCTTATGATGATTCATGAGGGTGCTGCTATAGAATTCATCATTCCCAATATGATAGAATCCACCTTTATGTCACTATAGTATTCACAACTATGGAAGGCATATTACCTTGATGTAGTGTGGAGAGGCCCAGTTTGGAAGGTGTAGAAACCTTTAATCATTCCCCACCCCATCTATACCCCAATGATAATGCCACACATTACTTGTATTTTGAAGAGCAAGACAATTATTCCTTCTACTTTTGTCCATGCATTAGCCAAGACAGATTCAACACAACTTCATACCCTTATGGAAAAACGATGCTCGGTTCACCAGTACAGGCGTCTTAAAGTTGATTCATTGGTACAACCTATATCATTGAGGAGTGTTTTAGACTACTCCCATTAGGCGTGTACTTCCCATGACTATAATAAGTCTAGCCTCAGCATTGTATCACCGAACATTTCATAAGTCACATATAATCATCCACACCTGAATCAAGAGTTTGATCATTATGAGGATATGAAGATCCTACCATCCTGGGTGACATATAATAGGTCTCTTACCACTCTAATGATGACACACCCTACTTATAAACACATTGTGGTTGGAGATAATCAACGTATTGGTGTCATGTGGAGGAACTAGGAAATGTGAATGCAGGCATGGAGCCAGTTATGTGCTCTTTCCACAGAGACAACTATATAAAATTTTGCTGAGGAGACAGATATTTTTTGGAGATTATTCATCTAGATGAGTTCTGTAGGCTTCGATTATCAGCATATACACCTCCAAATCTACCAAATCATTATATCCCATGAATAAATCGCTTCTTATGAGGACAAGCTTTCCATGTTCAATTCTTCACATCATTAGCATATGAACTTTCGAGATGTTTCAGAGGAACTCAGTCACTTAACAACTGAGGAGACGAAGGCTCGTGATATGTTAGACACCAAAAAGGAAGAGTTTCAGGAGTGCAAGGCCAATGAATAATTGTTGAGTGGTCAATTGGCCTCCTCGCGTGCCAACTACGAGGTAATTCAAAAGAATTGGTGGGACCTTAAAGTCGTTCCAGATCAGGTGCATCTGATGGTAAATGCTAAAATAGAGGAATGATCTTATTTGGATAAATCCATTAATGACTTATGATAATCACATACCATCCTTCTGGAAAGGTAAAACTGAGACTTATTTTAGCTCTATCCCAAATCATTATATGCACACATCCCTTTTTTTAATAATTTGGAGATACTCCAAACTGGTGATTTTCCTCCATTCATTGGTGAACTCAATTAAACATATTTTTCCTTAAATCCTCATTTTTTTGCTTTTCTGGTCGTGTAAATTGATCACAATTAATCATATAAACATCATTTTGATCAGGTATTAATGTTAAACAAGGACCAGTAAATGAAATAATCAACTCAGGCTCTAATGTTTGCCTGATATGTGGGACTCAGTGAGTGTAGTTTGACTATTGTTAAGAATTAATGGAAACCCTCAAGAACATTCATGTCTTTTTCATTATCACCCTAATTTTTGCCTAATATTTCTTGACATGGGCTTAGCGGGCATAACATGACTTTTTCTTAGGCCCCCCTTTGCAGTTTTTTCACCAAACAATCTTTCCATCTCTTTTTATTTCTCAATGTTTTTTTAATGAACCAATACTCGAAATTTATATAGAGGTTCCTTTTGCAGATTTTCCCTCTAGAAAGTATGGCTTCTTTTTCTTTCTAGGGCAGGTCATAAACATTACAGTCAAACTGATTACTGATGTTTTAGGTCAAATAGCTTTGACCAAACTTAACAGGGTAGGGGGGCTAATTCAGGATCATTAGCCATGAATGTTCTAATATCCTTTAGACATGGATTCGAAATTTTTATTGACCATAATTATGTGAATTTTGGACATTCATGAGGCTTGGGATCTGTTTTAAGAATACGGAGGTTGTAAAGGACTTTCATGGGAATGAATTTTCCTTTGATTTATTAGTTTTTTGTAGGAAATATATACAGAGCCACCTGAGAATGATGTTCATAGTCAAAAAATGGGATCCGCAGGAAATTTTCCTTCATCCTCGATGTCATGGTTGGGTTATGCAACATGTTGAATTTAAATTTATGTTGGGAGCCACAGTGGATAGCTGGTCTGAGTAATGGTGTCCTAAAATATTAGATACACTCATACCAACTTTGAGTGGGAAACTATTCCCACATGTTTCTTACATTCGTAAGGGAGAGATGGTGAGTGCTCATTTCATTTAGAAGTCTTATTTTATATTAGGGGAATTTGGAATGTAGAAGGTTAGTAAGCCACTATCGAGATGTTTTCCAAATCCATCAGTGTGATAAGACATGAATGTCATTTGAGCGTACAGAAACATTAATGTACTCTCCAATGAAATAATCTTACTTTGATTTATGTCTATTTTCTAGGTAGTATATGTAGATACACTAGGACATGATGTTCATAGTCAAATAAAGGTGTCTGTAGGAAACTTTCCTTCCATCGCTAAAGGTTATGAATGATTATGGAGATTGGGAACATTATGAATACAGTATGTGACCATTGAAAATTGGTGAACCTGAATAACATAATGGGAATTTTAACTTAACTTCTTCGGGGAAACACAAAAATGATTGGGGGAACACTTCTTTTGTATACAGATCAACTTCACTAATGTGGATGGGGAGTCTTTAGAAACCTCATATGGGACTAGAGAAGAATCTATCCCATATGTTTTGATATATTTAGGTTGTGTGTAGGGAGGAAAATGTGAACCGTCACTTTGAGGGACCTTGAATCAGGAGGAATGGAATGAGACTGGGAAGCCATTAGGCATATTGATATAGGAAAGAAAACTCATTGGGACAAATTTACGTTTTATTGATGACCATTTTTGTGGGAAACATTTGTAGAGCCACAGGTTCATGATGTGAATAGTTAATCAAATGTGTCTGCATGACACTGGCCTTCCATATTCGATCACTGTGATTGATTATGGGGATTCAAGATCACTTATAGCATGGTGTTTTAGGTATATCAAGAGTGTATACAAAAAGATTGGGGAAATTTGGGATACAATTTACTCATGGAATCATGTATCCCTTATGTAGATCAACCTCAACATATAGGGTTGGGAGTTCATCCCATCTTTGGGGTACCTGGTTATTTAACGTCACATGGCCAGCACTTGGGGTTACTCTTGAGGAAGGGAACCATGACATGGCTTTCAGGGTCATGTTGTTAGGACCAAATTTCTAGACTATTTTTTTAAAATATCATGGTGGATCTCTTGATATGATCCCTAAGCTCATGTGAACTATTCTCAGAATGAGAAACAAGGGATTACTAGGATAACAAGTCGATACCTAAGAATAGAAAAATCTAAATTAGATGTCACTTTAGGCTTAAAACATTGTTATACAGTTTAACATTGTATAAAAAAGACGATTTTGGTCTTACAGTTTAACATTGTGTAGTGAGGACATTATGTTCTATAGTTAAGAGTCACAATGTGAGGAATATTTTTCTATCAAGAAGATCTTTAATTTCTTTGAGTTAATAAAAATTAGGATATTCTAGTATTCCTTAGACATGATTGAATATAGAAGGTGTAAAATATACTCTCAGGGGGGAAATGGATTAGGAGGAATGTCATGGTGAAGGGAAGCCATCGTGCATACTAAAATGGGAGAGGACTCTCCTCGGGATGAATTTTCCATTGATTGATGGACGTTTTTATGGAAAACATATGCAGAGCCATCAGGGAATGATGTGCACAATCAATCAATGGTGTCTGCAGGAAACTGGCCTTCCATCTTAGATTTCCATGAATGATTATGGGAATCTAACATTTTTGGAAATATGGTGTTTTGAAAAATGGGAAAGATGTTTCTAGGAACGTAATGAATACCCTGGTCGTGATTAACTATTAACTACTAGATATTCCACATAGTTCTGACTCATTTGTATAGGGGGGAAGCATGATATTTAGAATTATTATTAGTGAGGGGCCACGTGCGTGATCTCGTAAATCTGAGAATGGGGACACACATATTTATTGAATAATTTCATAGTTTATTGTTATGATGTTAGGACCCTTTATAGAATTCCCACATGAGGATGACCTACACATGGGGAAAAGGGCATTTTTTTTTATGGTGTATTGGCCGAGATTTTAAATCTAGGTGTCACTATGTATCCTGAAAGAGTATGAATCAATCCTCACATAGTTCTGAACGTTCCCCATACCGATCTTGATCAGTCCATGTGTAAGGGATAGTGTGTGTATTTTTTTTAAAGATGATGGTTGGGCTGAGATTCTGAATCCAAGCATCAATACATTTCTTGATAGAGCAGGAATCAAGTCGTACATGGTTCTGAATGTTTTCGGTACAGATCTAACTCTATCCATGTGTAATTTTTTTTATTTCATTCTCTATGGTTTCCATGACTACCATACTTCTATATAAATTGTTTGTGTAACGAAATCATTTCCACTAATCTTAATCTCACGTGAATTATAATCGATGTGAGAAACATGGAGTGAACATAGGTTTTCCTTCACATGTGTTGGGATGTAGAGGATATCTTGGAGGAATTTTTTATGGGGGTTTGGCCAAGATCAAGGATAGAGGCATTTCTACAAATCCTGCAAGGGAATGAATCAAGACATATGTATTTCTATGAGTGATCATGCAATTTATTTTCATGCAATATGGATTCATTGTGCCATGTAGTTTGACATCTTACAGTGAGGACAAGGGTCACAGTTTAATGTCATGATTTAGGGAAAATATCCTTACATTTTAACACCATCTAGAAAGGAAAGTAACTCATTGTTTAGGGTAATAGTGTTAGAAAAATAATTGGGTGTTTCTATTATGTGAAGTACTTATTCAAAAACACTTCATTTGAGGGACTCATGATGAGCTGTCCATCCATTGATATTAGGGTGTATGCTCCATTGGAATAGACCCTATGTTTTACATATGGTCCTTCCCACTTTGGTTAAATATTTGGGGGCTTCTTCTTGAGTATCATCGAGGTTCCTAGGACTAACACCATTTATCCATCGAGAAAAGACCGAAGGTGATCCTTTTTTTGAAGGCTCGTGCAATCTGATTTTGGTAAATTTCTAACTAGTGTAAAGTGTGTAGAATTTTTTCATCTAGCTGCTCCAACTCATAAAACCATCTCTGGGATTTATCTTCCATGAACATTTTATCTTAAATGGCCACACAATGTGATGGAACTTGGATTTTTATTGGTAAATCTGCCTCTACCTCGTATATAAGTGAGTACATGGTCGCTTGGGTGGAAGTATGGGTCGTGGTCCGGTAAGCCCACAAAGAATGAATGCACTTTTCTATCCACGATTTCATATCCTTACCAACCATATTTTGAAATATGTTGGAAAAGGTCTTTTTTAAAGACTCTATCTACTCATTGGTCACTGCGTCATAACAGGATGAGCAGTTGGCTTTGATTCTATAATCAAGAATTAACTTTTCAAAATCAGCATAGCATAAGTTAGTGCCATTTTCCATTGGTATTGTATGAGGGACAATAAATTTGGTAATTAAGATGTCATTAACATATCTAATGATGTTTTTTCACCCCTACTTATTTAATTTGTATGTCTTAGGCCCATTTTGAGAAGAAGTCATTCACCATGAGTATGAACTTGAATTTTCTGGATGTGGTGAGAGGATATGTTACCACAACATCCATTCTGCAGGTGGAGAATGTTCAAAGGTACTTAGTTGCATGAAGTAACTCTGAAGGTCGGTGTATAAAATTGGCATGAACATGGAAGTAATGAAACTTCGTGGTGAATATGGAACAATCATGTATCATAGTGGGATAAAAATAATGAAGCCTTCAGATTTGGTGAGAGAACAGGGTTATTGATTGGTGCACTGTACAAGCTCTATCATGCACATCATTCATGATGGAAACAATATCTTCTTCATCAAAAAACATGAGAAAGACTTTTTCAACGCCTTATTTTTAGAGAACATTTTCCTGGTTTACCCCACTGTACGAGGTAAAATTGATTACCCGTCTTCTAACATGTTCTATTCCATCCGTATCTGGTGATAGTTCCCCCTTCCCAAGTAAATTTTCATGGGAATGATCTAGACGGGGGTGTGAATATATAGCTTATAAACGGGGATAATTTTATTAATCTCATATGTACAGATCTGGATAAATGGAAAGACAATATAACAGTGGGCAATGCTAATGATCGTTTCCTCCCTCTCTGGATCAGCCAAGGCCATGGTTGCATTCTGCAATCTATCAGCTTGGGAATTTTGTAATCGGGTTACATAAGTCAACGTTGGTTCTAATAGAAATTCAACCATATATTCTCTAAAATGGTTCATTAAGGGGGGCAATATTTCATTCTTAATGCCATAGCACCACTGAACTGTTTGATGACTAGGTCTAAATTCCCCTTTATCTTCATGTGTTTGGATTACATATGAAGTTCTAGTTCAAGGCCCTCAATGAGGGCTGATATTCTTCTTCATTATATTCACACCCTTCAAAATATAGGAATGAGTAAGGCAGGGTAGACAATATAGTGGATACAAGTATAATTCTAATCCCTACTTGGTTGATCTTGGGATCCTTATCCATTTCCTTTTTGGGCTTCAGGAATCACTATAAATGTCCATTTCCCATGTCTAGGTGTCCTTATGGATGGAGAACACTTCTTCATCCGGAAGTTTGGAATCCAACAATGTTGTTACTTCTGAGGGGTTCTCTGTTAGGATGTCCGCTAATGACTAGACTTTGACGACCTTCTGGGGAACGAACCATTTTCAAACTATTATAGGATGACTTCACATCGTTATAGGCATCCATTTAACATGGGATGAGTTAGGATATATTTGAGCAGGTTTCAGCGGGGGACCAGGTGGACCACATGGTGCTGTAGGTAATTCCTGAATTTATGAACCGTGATGAATACGGCTAGGTACTTCTTTTCAAAATTTTAATATACAGTTTCTGTATCAATCATTTTTCTACTATGGAAATATAGGTTTTTCTCAAAACCGGCACCATTCTTATGTGTGAGGAAGGTGAAAAATTACTGTTCTAGGGTGGTTACTTACAAAATGAGTGGTCTCCCATCAACTGGTGGAATGAGCACCTATAGGGTTAGGAGATATCTTTTGAGATCGCCGTACTCTTCATGAAAGTCATTATACCACTCATATGTTACCCCTTTCTTCATTAACCTCGTGAAAGTTAATCATTTACCTACCAAGTTAGCTATCAAGCGCAAAATATAGGCGAGGTGCCCCTAGATACCTCTCAACTCAGTGAGGTTTCAAAGTGGGGAATTCCAAGGATGTATTTTGTCTTTTTGGGGTGGAAATCAATGTAGAAATATCGTATGATGAAGCCGAGTAATTTTCTTGAGGTAATGCCAAAGGCGCACATTGGGGGATTCAACTTCAAACTGTGTTGTCATAGGTTGTTGAAGACAATTTCAAGATCGGCCAGGTGGTTTGAGACATTCATGAATTAACCACCAGAATGTTGACATAACACTCAATGAATTTTCTTAAGAATGGATTGAAGATGCGATTCAAGGTGCGCTGATATGTTTCGCCATCATGTTTTTCAACCAAAGGGTGTTACTTTATAAAAAAACTCTCCCTGAGGGCCCCTAAAAGTAGAAGATTCTTCATCTCCTTAGTCTATCGGGATTTTATTGTATCTAGAATAGCCATCCATGAATGAGAATGCATCATATCTAGTGGTTTCATCGATCAAAAATTATGTGACTGGGACCAGGAAATCAACTAATTGGGAAATATAAATTGAGGTTCCTCATGTCAATACAGATTCTAATATGTTTGTTCTTCTTTGTGATAGAGACTATGATCTCTAGACAGATATGATAATAGACATATCGTACGATGTTGGATCTCATGACCTTGTCAACATCATCCTCTATTTCGGAAACATCCGTCAGGTGGGTCCTTTTTGATACATGTTTATAGCCCTGGAGGTCTTTTGGTAAGTCTAGATGATGAGTGTAAACATTAGGATCGAGGCTTAGAATTTTTTTATAATTCCAAGGAAACACATCTTGAATATTCTTTAGGAATGAGGTATATGACTCCATCTCCCTGAAAGTCATATTCACACTGATCAGAGTGGGTCGTGGTCATCTTTATCTCCCAGGTTTTCTCCTGAAGTTCATCAGCTATAGTGGAGACACCATCGAATAAAGGAGTGGAATACCAAAGGTCTTCTTCTTATTCTTCTTCTTATTCTTATTCATCTTCATCTTATTCTTCCCCTTCTTATGGAGAGTGAATTCTCAAGAAAAAATTACTATTTGGAAATGAAGTCTGAGACTCTTGTTTTATCATTTCTTGTAGTTCATGATATCACTGACCATCGTCTTAGGCATTGTTAAACTACATTAGAAGAGAAACTATCATTGTAAGTCCTCCCAACCTATGATTGGATTGGCTGGAAAGCTAGTATAGCATACGAAAGTTGAGCCCTATATGGTTTGTATGATGAACCAATGTTTTACTACATCTTGTTGATCCATAGTGACCATGATGGGGTCACAGTAAGAGGAATAGTGCATTAAATTCTATTTAGGGTCCCCTGAGACATTTAATACTGGGAATACGGGGATTTTAAAATTTGACTATGGCAGAACATTGCGAACCCAATTAGTGTAGGGGTTTGCACTCAATTTGTATTAGAGCGCACATACTCTCCATGACTTCTAGTAAATATGTTAATTTCTCAATGGTGTTCAAGAGTCATTGATGAATATCCTATCGGGCTAGAGCTTGGGCTGGTGTGGTAGTAGCCAATGCTGGGTATGCCAGTGCTGCTGGAATTTGAGGTTAATACCCAACTAGAGATATCATTTGTGTATTTATATGAATATATTCTGGATACCTTCCCAGTGGGGGTAAGTGATGATGTCCTTCCATGGCCAGGTTTATGTTGGTTTCCTATCCCGATGCCAGGTTTTATGGGCCTCTGAGCTTGTATTTATTCAATGGGATGAGTGACTGTGGTATGGGTTCCTATTTTGGGAAAACCTTATAATGATCCATAGGGGGAACACATTCGACGAGGTAGCTCCCTCGATGTATCTTTTCATTAATTCACCTTATCTATATCATTATTCCCCTTTCTTGGTGAACATTTCCTTGAGGGTGATGGACACATTCTTAGGGGGGGATGGAGGCGGGTCATAGACAACCTTGGATTTATTTTTCTCATTGTTGTGGATTCATGTAGGAGGTAATGATAGATAAATTTAGGGGGAACACTAATTTAAGGCCTCTCTCTAGTTCCGATTATGCACACCATCAGGGTCAGTGTGGGATGCATCTTGGAGGGAACCATCTTCCCTTTATTTCTATCCCACTGTTCAATTTCCTATGAGATACGTGGGGTTGACGTTAACCATGTTCATTGATACATATCACCTTTTGGGTGGGTACCCAGTGTCGAATGGTATATGGTTTTTGTGTCATTTATTGGACTTTCTCCTTTCATTCTGTGGTATTTTGCAGGTTTCTTAAAAAATGTTGACCCAAACAGAGCCCTGTTCTGACCTTGTAATTCTCCTATGTCTCAGAGAGTGATATCCATGAGAAAGGGTGGAATGGGTGACTCCACTGTCAATCGTTCATCCTAGATAGGATAATGCATATGTCTACTGTGTGGGTACTTGAAGTAAAAATTCCCCCATCCCTGTGGGATGGGGTTGTTCCCATTATTCCGTTAATGCACTATGGCCCGGATTTTATTGGTCTTACATGAGAACGTTGATTTAAAAATTCCCCCATCCCTATGGGCTAGGGTTGTTCCCACATCACGGCGGTGTACACCATTATTTCCAACTTTTCAATTTTATGTATTCCCATGCGGGTGTGAGAAAAGTATGGAATTGGTCCTTCACAGAGTCTATTATCCTTTTTAGAGATGATCACTTCATTTTTGTGGGATTCCCTTAGGTGGGAATCCATGTAGATGTTCATGGTTTTATGACTCAATAGCTTTTCAATGGCATGATCTCTTCGGTCCGGACAATTTTAAGACTTACTTGTGGCCAGTTTTTATTGAGTATCTTATATTTCCTAAGAAGGGGTTTCACTTGATTGCTGCCTTTGGGTGATGACGTTGCTGGATGTCACTTCCAATGAGGTTTGATGGACGAGACATGGGGTGATGGATAGAGATCCATGTTCGCCCAATCCCCAATTGTGAACACCAGTCAAGGCTACACCAATGAGGGAACACAACTTATATAGTGCATGGAAGAAATCAAGTTCACCATTTTTCTTTTTCCTTTCTGATCATGGTCACCATGATAACGGGAGGTCTACTAGGTTGATTATATAGAGATTCACCCCTAATGTGTTGACATGGTCTGCATACCCTTCATAGGGTAAGAAATTTTCCATCATCTAACGAAGAGTCATCCATATTTTATGGCGAATGTCATGTATACATTCCCCAGACAACTATCCTTGTATGTTGAAGTGGTAAGTGGCTGTAGGAAAATATATCACTCGTATATTATCCATAGATAGTTGTCTTCTCACAAGAATCATATCCTACTATTGTTCCTCTAGAGGATACTCTACTTTATAGTCCCATCTTGACTGCTTCTTAATAATTTCATTCTAGGAAACCGGGCAGGTGGGAGACTTATTGATTTGTGGATGTCTTAGGGGTGGATCAGATGAAGAGCATGGCCACAGGCCATCTTCGGGGTGACAAATAATATCACTCATTAAGGACGGAGTTGATGATGTGTATCCCTCCTTCATTCTGAGTGCCTCAACATAGGAGGGATTTCTCGAATTTTTTCTATTAAGTGGAGGACCTTCTTTCTAGTAGGAATTTTGATGGTGGAGGGACTATCACAATTGGTGCTTAAATGGTGAGGGATACTATTGAAACTTGATGCCTAATCACTAGAAATGTCTTTGTGATGTATACCGTGGGGAGGACCTTCGGGAAGGCTATAGTGAGGTGAAAAACTTCTCATTTATTGACCATAAAATAGGGAGGGACTTCCTAACATCTTCCATTGTGGAAGGGCATTCGTAATGACTATCATCATGGTGAGGACTATAATCATGACTTGATACCTGGCTGCAGGGAGAATTTCTGTAGTTCACATCCTATGGAGGGCCTTCATAATGTACCGCAATGCGAGAAGGACCTTCTTATTACCTGATTCTACTATGGGGATGACCTTCACAAAAAAATGCTATTGCGGGGAGGGTGTCATAATAAAAATCATTATGTTTAAGAATACAATCATGACTTGAACCCTGGATGCAAGGAAAATTTCTGCAGTGCACATCTTAGGGAGGACCATTAGGATGTACTATAATGAGAGGAGGAACTTTTTTTTGTCATTATGGGGAGGGTCTTCAATACAAATTCCATTGTGGGGTGGTCCTTCATGATAAATTTAATAATGGTGAGGACTACCATCATGACTTGATGTCTAACTACAGGGAGAAGCATATCTGTAGCGTATACCCTTGGGAGGACAATCCTAATGGATGAAAGCAATGGGAGGACCTTATTTCTGTCTAGTCATTAGGATGAGGGGAGGGATACCCCGATGTGCATTAGGTGATAGAATCCCGTGAACAATCATTCCTGGCCCCTAGATTGAGGCCCCATTTGTGCTCTGGGGAGGACCTACAGATCTACTTGTAGAGATTTTGCGTGGAGGACCTTCGAAACTGCTTGTGTTATGCCGCTTCCATAATTTGGGAAGGGACTGATAGGGTCTTGATCCTTTATTGATATATGTTTTAGGGCGTCAACAACCCTAGCTTCTAGCAGAGCAGGATCTTGTATGTGCTCTTTATTTTTTAGTTGCCTTTAGAGCATTTCATTTTTGAGCGCTCTCTTAAGAGTAACTGGGGCCATTGGCTATTGGTAACGAACATTATATATGAGACCCTATCTTTTTGGGTCTTGTGATGTCACCGAGAAATGTCGATGGAAAAAATTATTTTTATCATGGATATATTCCTTCCCTAGAGTGGCCACCATGTTGGACCGACATCCCCTAGTTGGAATGAGTATTCATTCCTGATCAGGTTGTCTGTGTATCCTGGGATATTTCCTTCGACCCTTTTAGTATAGAGTAGGAATGCATGACTTCTCCAAAGTTACTAACTCATTTTGTGAGTGAGTCATTCCATTCTAGGAAATCAGGTCATGGTCCCAGTTCCTTGCCTTTTCTGCCTGTGCATTATTGATTTGGCATATTTTGATGAAATGGTATGGGATTGATGGTTGATCTTCTGTCATTTCTAAAATGTTGTATGATACATCATTGGCTGGAGTGGGTATAAATCCCCATTATGATTTTAGAGCATGGTTTGTGTCTCCTCTCGTCCTCCATGAGTAGTTAGTAGATACTCGTAGTTATCCTATTCCAAGTCTGAGGAACGAGTCTTCCACTGGTTTTATTCTCTGGTTTCGACAGTATTTGGTTGGTGGAATTCGTATTCACGAGCATGTATTTTCATCCACTCTCTTTCCATTATATTTTTATTGAAGTATTTTTATGCATCCACAAGAATTTTACTATACTCATATTTAATTATCACCCTATTTGAATGGCAGACATGATATACATAAACAGGTATTTTTGCTTGCATATAGCTAGTTTCCACCCTATTTAGGTGACATGCTTATTGTGCATCGGAAGATATCTACATCTACATGTAGTTTTTCATTATGTCTACACAGTGGGACCAAAAATCATTAGTAGGAACATGCATGTTCTCATATTATTCCACACTATTTCTATAGTGGGTTTGATTGTAGGGGGTAGAGTTGTATGTCTACCCGAAAAATGACACTATATTAGTACGAAGAAGTTGTTCATCATGAACTAGGGTGATAAGGTGATCTAGATTATATATTCTCTACCCTTGGTAGGTATCCCGAGTGTCCTAGGTCTCCTGGACCTCATTAGGTGCCCTAGGCATAAGGTCCTTTATAGAGGGAGGAGGTATGGTCGTCTGGTGTCAGCAGCGACACTCTCTAGATAGGGCACATGTGTAGGAACCCTCTGTAGTTGAAATGAAGCTGTTAACATTGACATCATCTTAATCCCTAGGATATGGGAGGTAATCATTGTCACATTCTAGGTAAAGGCTCTCGAAACTGTTTGAGATGACCACAGGGGGGACCGCCTTGTGATGGAGTGTCGACCGTAGTTGAAGAGGTGGGTGGAGAGTCTTCTAAGACAAGAGGTCCTATCTTACAGCCTCAACTGTGGGTAGTGTGTTGTATCTTTTGTACTCTTTGATCAATATTTTGGATACCCAAAATTGAAGAAATTAGGTAGGTGAGGGGGTCCTGTTCTTTGTTAGGGTCTCGTCTTCCTATGGGATCACTGATGTGTGTGTTTAAATTGTCCATACGAACATTATTTGGATCGATGGTTTCTCTGTGAGAATCGGATCACAAATATATGACATATCGACCACAAGAACCCATAAAATCATCTTTCGTTAAAAAATATGCATATTTGGTGATTCATCTTGGCCCCTCCCACTATTTTTATGTTGTGGTGTAAAGGGGCTTCAGTGGGGTAAGCCCTCTACCTTGGTTAAGGACTCACATCAGGTTCACCATTTTTGTTCTGACTCTAAGGTGGTGCATTCAACGTGTATAGGGGAAAACAAAATGGTCTGACATGCAACATCCTTTTTTCTATTATCATTTTGAAAAAACCGCTACCATGGATAAGGATTCACGTCACTTTCACAAATTTTGTTCCCCCTCTAAGGTGGCGTATTCACAAGTGATGAGGAAATAGTCTGACGAGAATCATCACCAATATCATTTTTCGAGAGATGGTTTCTTCTATAATTCACCATTTCCTTTGTTGCGACCAATTCTACATCATTATCCATTAAAGGAAGATTGGATTAACCTCGTAGGGACTAGGAAATTTGTCCCCTATTTATAGTGAGGGGGACATCACAATCAAATGATCCCAACGGGTGATTGCATGGGGCCATGTACTGGTGAAATCAGTCCTTCTCGGATATAACTTCATCGGATGATCTCCAGTGGGTTTATTCATGGATCCAGAAACACACAACAGACCTAGTATACATGATTCGAGGACCTTCTATCTAAAGTAAGTCACTAATTGGATAATTATTCAGCCAACGACACTTAAGGATGCCATTTGTAGAGAGGATGGAAATACAGGATCACCAAACCATTTTGGGGGATGAATATTGCCAATTTTGGTACTCTATTATAGATTTAAGTCATGTTCATATGTTCTTGAATCATTGGTTTTTTCACGAAGAGTGTTTCCATGGCCTACCCCTAGTTTACAGGATCGTTGTATGAATACATATATTTGATGCTATAGAGGTGATGCTGACTTGATCCATACAATAAGGTGCTCCAGAGTTTATCTTCATCTAGGGGAACAGAAGGGGATTTGATGTTGGGATCAGAACCATAAGATGTTTTTTCTATATATTATTGAGAGAGGAATCAGAACCTACATAGTTTAAAATTTCTAGGGATTATGCATAGAAGCAGCCCATTTTAGAGGGCATGGTTGGGTGAACCCTTTTGAATGGTCACCCTTTTGATCTCAGGCCTTCAAGAATACATCCTACGTATTATGGTCGGATTAGGTATCAGAGTATTCATAGTTCAGATTGTTTTGGGATTATGCATGGAAGCTTCCCATTTGAGGGGACATGGTTCGGTGAACCCCTGTGAATGGGAACCCATTTGAGCTCATGCATTCATGAAGGAATCCTATATATTTTGGTTTGATAAGGAATCATATTTCTCATAGTTAATATTATGGGGGATTATGCGTGGAATATTGCCATTTGAGGGGGCATGGTTGGGTTAACCATTGTGAATGGGACCCCTTTTTAACTTGGGCTTTCAAGTATGTGTCCTACGAATCCTAGTTTGATTAGGAATCAGAGTTCTTGTAGTTCAGATTGTGTGTATTTTTTAATATTCACAATCCTATAATCCCACGTGAGTCTTTCTCTGTTTGAGAAATAATAGGATTTGAATGATTCAACAAATCACATGCTTCCTCTCAAACTAGTAAGAGAGGGAGAGCCTACAATGGAAAAGTCCAGGGAAACAGTGGGAAAGGGAATGCAACAACGAACCCTTTAATGTGAGATGAAATTAATGGTTTTACAACTTGACCTCAAAATATTGGTGACTTAAATCAGTGGGAATTCTATGGAATGTGTTCTGGGATGGGGATGAGTTTCGTCCTAGTCAAAGCGGGGAGTGAACATAAATAATTTGACTGATAATCATTCCTCATTAAATGGAAATTATGGTGATTTCCCTTGAACCCTAGAATGGGGAGGTTCATATCGTCATTCCAAGGTTTGACTCTGGGATACCATGAGAATGTATACCCAAAAACATTCCTAAAGCCCGAACCATTGTAGGGAGAGGCTTTCTGACACCACTTACCATGTCTAAGTAGACTCAAAGGGGCATTTCCATGCACCCAATGGTCTGATCATACGGGTTTGGTCGCATTTGAGGAGGCTTTTTCCTGATGTCGATGCATAGGTTTGTGGAGGGACTATGGAGGAATAGACAGTAAAGAAGGTAAAATATTTGAACTGGTTGAAATAATACTAGAAAACACCACATTCAACAAACATGTTTCTTATATGGGATGGGGGATGCTCTGTATACCATATTGGTCTGTGGGTAGAGGGTTCATCTGCATACTGAAGCGGTATGTAGGCATTGGTATGGACCACCACACACCATTGTGGTGCATGGTCTTTCATTCCGCTTTGTGTTCCACAAACGTACTAGTGTAATACCTGGGGCTGGGTTAAATCTGGGTAGTGGTACACTATGTGGAACACCATTTTAAAGGAGGCTCTGGGGGACATTTTTATGTGGTGAGTTCATTCATAGGAATTATGTGGTTTGCGGTTTCACTAATTAGGTCTTCTGTTCTATTATTAATATTCAATTCCCCCATTTTATGGTTCGCGGTTGGCTGTACATGTGGAGAGTGTGGTTCGTGATTTGGGACACACCGATGATTCATGTCTAAATCAAGAATCTTCCCCAAGTAATTTCTTCCAACATTTGGGTTCCCTTCAATATTTCATCATTTTTCCTACTCATTTCCCTATTTTCTCCTTTTCTAGAGAATCAGGCCAATTGTGTCTTTTGGGCATGAAACACCATTTGTAGAGGCCGATGAAGAGATATCCTGACATGAAAAAGACTCAGTCAACCAGGGTTTGCAGAGGATCTACGGTTCGAGATCATGGTTCATGGAACCCTGTCAGTTTCCTTTGTCAATAAACTTCTGATTTTGCAGGATGATATGCAGATCACCTTCGCCTGCATAAGTTTTTCAGCGACTCGGTTCATGGTTTATCGTGTTCACTGGCCATCGCTCCACCATCTGGTGCCTCACAGTTCATTCCACATAAAAGTGGTTTGCAATCTAGGCGGTCTGAGGACCCTTACCGGTGATGGTCTGTAGACCACTTAAAATCCTTTGAAAACTTGAGTTCCTTCAAGTTTTTTATAATATTTCGAACTCAATTTGAGTCCATTCACCTTGATGGACTTGTAGGAGTACATACTTCCTTCTGTAAAGTAATTGTGGGTGTATTTTCTTCCTCTAAATAATTTTCATGACTTTACAATGTCAAAGGGGATATATATATACCATATAAATGAATATTGGTGCATAACATGACATAATTCTCAGATAAGATGTCTGTGAAACCGTTACCTCTTTGGTAACTTTGAAACTGTAAATCCCATGAAAGAGAGATCATAAAATTGATATATAAATACCAATTAATTTTTTTATATGAATAAAAAATAAATTCATAGGTAGTATAACTTCCACACAATAAAAATAAGTGGAGAATATGGCTAATAACTCAAAAAATAAAAGTGATACTAGAAAAACCCTTACCACACACTTCCTTTTGGTTTTAACTTTATTTAGCCGCATGTATAGTGGTTTTAGAAATGTTATTAAATTAATAAATTACCATATTGATATTATTAATATCATATATTATTTTCATATGATTTTTTTTACCTATTTATTAAAACATAAATGTTAAAAAATGGTTTTAGGTAATAACAATTTTTTTCGTATATGTTTTGACTTTTTATTTTTTGTAAACTTATTTAAATCATTATTTCATAAAATCAAGAATTTAAAACATGATATACAATTCATATTTATTCATTATATTTTTATTTAGAGTATTATATAATATTTTGTTATAGGAAATTAAATACACCATTGATAGAGAAGGTAGGTCGTATATATGCATCAATGTTGTTTCTATTTTCATATTGAATTTATAGAAAAAGTTGGAAATGATATATATATATATGTTATTATTATTATTATAGAATAATTATTATTCCATATATATAAAATATTTTTATGAAACCCATCATTAATACAATCCATTTAAATTGTGAAAAAAAACACATCACTTCATGAGGTGTAAGTCTATCAAACACACGAACTACATTATTATATTCAAAAAATAGAAAGCATAAAGATATGAACTATATAATTATTAAATATGTATATTAATATCATAAATATCATAAATATCATATATAAACAGTATTTACATCATTATTCCCAATCTTGAATGGTGTTAATGTAAAAAATAACGACATCAGTTTATGAGGCGATAGTCTATCATACACACAAATGATGATTACATAACCCATTTGATGGATTTCTATCTAGTTTTAGGTCATAAAACTAACATAATAATATCTTATTATATTTTATATATTTTTGTTATTATGTAATCATGATTTAAAAATAATTTAAGGAGGTGGATGTTTAAATAAAATAAAAAATATTTTAGAAGAACATTACCTATTCATGGGGAATCCTCCATAGATTACACTAAAACCTTGAATGGTTTCATTATTAAAAAAATGAGGTTTATAGGTTGAGGGGAAAGAATTTGGGATGTAACTTTGGCAGGGATGGTATGATCCAAAATTTTTGAGAGGTGTTAAAAAAGTAGGGAGAGTGTGAGTCTTTTATAGTTGAGGTAGATTTCATTCTTTTAAATAGTCAAAAGTATTTATTATTGGCAGGTTAATCATACCCCGTGTGGCTCCGAGATTGATAATTAAAAGTTTTTAAGGATTAAATGGTGGATAAAAACTTCCACCACATAATGAAACACATGTTTTAAACATTTTTTTCTTAACCCCCATGTTTCCTTATTTTTCTATTTATATTTTTTATTAAGGTAACCAGTTTTCTAAACTAGTTAATTTATAAATTAAGTCCAAATTAAAGAAAGAATTATTATAAAGTATAAAAACAATTATTATAAAAATTAAATATAAATTTTTGAATTGAAAATATTATTTTTTGGAATATTAATTTGAACATAAGCACATACAGCATGAGAAAACATTCCTTTAACCGTAACCGTGCTAACTGAGTTTTTTTCTAATTATGAGTCAATATATTAATAATTAATGAAAAATATGTCCATTAATTGGAAATAATTGATATTTAATAATATTTACACATAATTTTATATAAGATTTTATTTTTATATATTTAAAATTAATTTATAAATTATCATTTATTATAAAATTGAATTAATTTAGTTTTTGACATTATTCCTCTAATTTTCACGTAAAAACAATACAATGAAAAATTTGAATATATTATGCTCACACCTTTTAATCATGGTAAATTCATCTAAAAAATAATTTAATAAAAAAATTCATTCAATTTACCTTGACTTTAATGTTTTTTGAATCATTTAATTTATTTAATTATTGAATAAATAATCCATGCATTGGAGTTTCATATGAATTTAATATAAATATATCATCTATAAATTTTAAATATAAATTAATATGATAACAATAACTCATTTTTCTTCCTAAATAATTTTTATATCCTAACATATTTGTTTTCTATACCCAAATATTTATAGTAATTTATGGGTAGAAAGTTACATTTTGTTTTGTATTATTTATTTATTTAACTTATTATATTGGTCAATATGATTTATAAGGTCCAAAAAACTAATAAAGGAAGATAATAAAATCATAATGGTCTAAATATTTTTACAAAATAGGTTTTTGATATTTTTTGATCATTTTGACACCTTATATTCTTCTTTTAACCACTAAGTAAACTAGTTTTTACTTTAATTGATGTAATTATTATTATTTATTTTCACTAATAAGATAGGTTAATAAATAATTTTACCTTATTAGATAACATAAATTATTATTATTCCATATAATTAATCCATATCTTGTGATTAAACTCAAATAAGTAGAGTATTTTAATTTAAAATTCAACCCGCATATGCGACAAGAAAACATGTCTATAAAGTGGAAAATGATTAAAAGTTTACTAAGCTTTTATATCTAAATTCAATATGAAGACTTTTATAATGAACTATATTTTACTAATTTATATAAAAATTGACTAATTTTACTTTAAAACCAATAATAATATAATTTGAAAATTTAAATAATTTATGTGAAACAATAGTTTTCAATTTTAATTTAGTATTATTCACTATTCATCAAAAATTGATACTTTTTAGAAAAATAATGAAAATTCACCTGAATATAAATTTGGAAATATAATTTTAAAAATTAATTTTATTTATTAAAATAAGTATTTTAATATTTTGAAATAATTATTTTTTAAATAAGTGTTCTATAAAAAGGAAACAAAACGTTTTTATAAGAAAAAAATGTTGTTTTATGTGTAAAATTGAATTTATTTTTATCTATTGTCTGATAAAAATTTGATGAATATTTAACATTATATTGAATATATTAAATATAATTTTTTTATATAATCTGGTAAGATTTTTTTTGATTATTTTATTATTATAAGACACACTTGTGTGTATTTATGTAGTTATTGAGAAAAAAAGATTACCTTTTATTTTTAAGTGGGATTTATTACCATTTCTAATTAATAGTTAACCAAATAATTCATTATATATACATGTGTAAAAGATATTTTCAAAAGTTATTAAATCATTTTTATACACTCTTTTAAATCATTTATGTGATAACTATCTTGTTAAATAATAATATTAATTGTATATTGTTTTCCAGTAAAACCCAGTCTTGTATGTAACAAAAATTGTTGAAGAAACTCATTTTTGCATGTATGATAAGAATAAATGAGTGTTGGGTGTAACTTAAGATAAAATTAGTGATTCATTTTTAATAATCCATTAAATATAATTATATTATTTAAAAAACTCATGGTCTAATAGGGTCAACCACATTTGATAATTGTGTTATCATCATTGTGGAAGGAAGTGTTTAATGGTGAAGACTATGATTTTCAGTGTTCTGTTAATTTATGTTTTTCTATATTTAAATATATGGAATTAATGGAATTTAATGGAGGGTTTATCTCATCAATTTACATATATCAGATATAGAAATATTGTATTCAATTATAACCTTAGAGACAAAGAAAATTTATGAGTCATTTTTGACACATAAAATGAAAGTTACCGAACATAAGGATAACTCAATAAGTGTAGGGTAATAGTATCAGAAAGATATATCTATACTGAATAAAAACATATATTTATAAATAGAGGCCCATGGATATATATATGATGTTTGTTTTCAGATATTATCTAGATTTTTCAATGTCATAGAAGGTGTAATTCCAAGAGTCATATTCTAACTAGAAGTCAACATTGAATGTTATGAAGAGAACCACCAAAATTTTTATATGTTTTAGTCATCTTCATTTTAAGAATGAATGTTTCAAAAAAGAAACCATTATGTTTCTTATTTACGGAGATTATTGAGTTCTCAAATTATTCATGGTGAGAATCTGGAGGGTCCATGATATTGTCCATGTTTTATTTAATAAAGTTATATTTTAGTGAGTTTTGTTTATATGTGCATTCTCATGAGTCCTCTTTATATGGAGACTATTGAGGTTGAGACAAGTAATGTAACATTCTCTAATTACTACTTTAACCACTTATAGATATGATAGTTAAAGAGAAATTAACATGTTCCCCATGGGTTGGGAACAGAATCATAATTCAAGGATGATTATTTTAACTCTAATACATATATTCACTTGTACTTATGGTTTACTCTTCTGTAAGGATTTAATAAGTGGTATCAGAAGGGTATTTATTCATTTTATCTCTTGGATGCATAAAAACAAATTTCATACATAAATGTTTACTTATCATTTAAAGATACAATTTTATGATTTGGAAAATTTATGTTCAACACTATTTTATATCCTTATGCATGTATGTTTACACAATAAGAATTTATCATATCCCAACTAATATTGAATGTGTCTCCTTAATGGAGAGATATCATCATGTACTGGGTACCGATTCCAAAGCCATAAATTCCTAGTATATTTTTCATTCGAGTAGCATTTTAATAAATATAATATCTACTAAGGCATCTCATGTTATGTGGGAAACTCATTTACTATTTATGAATGTAATTATATGGTTAGAATGGAAAAAATTTAGGTTCTGCAAAACAAATATAATTTTTTTTAATGAATTCAAATGAGATGGTTGATTCCTTTTTTGATCTTCAATGTTTTATAGTTTAAGATATGTGTGGCCTCAATGAATATCTAAAAAGATAATAAGATTTTTAAGAGTATCATGATAATAATCCAACATTGATTCAATAAAAATTGTTGATTCTAGAAGGAAATGACCTAAAGGGGATTTCACTAAATAGATTACATATGACCATTATGGAATATAATACGATAAATGAATAAAATTAGTCAATAACCAAGGAAATCAACTAAGAGGTAGCCTTTAATTCTATGTAGAATCTATCAATCAAGAAAAATACATAATATAAAGAAATTCATGATGTGATGGAATTTGTGTCCTCTAATCATAATAGTGTATGATGTAGGTTGATGTGTATTATTCCCATAGATTTCATCAAATGTGGAAAGGATGGGAATAATATTTCTAAATTTACTAGAAACTATAATGATTATTATTATGAATACAATAAACCTAGGAAGACAAAAAAAATAAATTTATAGAAATTCTCAATAGCGGTTCGTCAGAAGTACAAATTAATTTTATAATAAAAAGATAGTTCAGAAGAATGTGTAGTGGAAGAAGATTAATTGTGGTAGGTTGAATATATGTTGATTTGTATTACAAATAATCCAAAACATGATGATATAAATTATTTAAATGAAGGATTTTTTGATAGGGGTAGGTAGAATATGAGGAAGCTATTGAAGAATATGGTGTTTGGAGGGATGAAACTAAGAAGGCCAATATACTATTGAATTATTACAAGGACCATTTTAAAAAATAGAAAGAATAAAATATATACACAAATAATGAGATTGAGAAACTCAAATCAATAAATTTAGGATACCTAGAGAAGAATGTTTAACTAAAATATAAATGGAAGGAACACACTAAAAGCATTTTTTTTATAAAACTATTAATGATAGATTACATATAATTTATGATTTGGAAGAAGAAGTTATAAATTTTAATCAAATATATAATGATCAAGAATGATAATTGAAACATGTTATAATGATGGTTAATTAAAAATCACCATCATCAAGCTATACCAAGGGAATTGATGAGGATATACATATATCTATACCTATTGTTCAATGGTTAAATGATAAATGAAAATCATGTGTGAAGATTTTTTATGTTAATAAGATATCTATGGTTATTTCAGAAACCACATGCACTAACTCCCTGAAATAATATATATTTCACAACAATGAAATTATAACTAATCATGTGTCTAATATGTACTTTAATGCATCAAGATTTATGTAATTTTTCAATGGGATTTTGGGACACACTATAATGACCAAAAGTTTAATCAATGGAAATTCCATTCTTACTATTATGTCATATAGTATAATAACATAAAATCCCAATGCAATGACACATCAGTCTTAAATGAACTACTTAAATAATATGTGACCCTACAAAATAATTTTTTCACTTCTATGATTTGAATTTCAAAAATCTTACATACACAGTTCTAATCAATAAGATATTTTGAGTCCGATAAAACAAACTTAATTTTTAATGAATTGCATCATTCCTTCATAAATATTAATTTTACCCTTATTAATTTTAACATGAGAAATTATCAATATTAAATTCGATAAGTGAATTGTAACCTTACCAACGAAAGTATAAATAAAATTTATCCATCTTATACGTGACAACATAATAGTGTTGGTATTTTTGGTTAGTCATAAATATTTAACTGAATTTTTTTTGACAAAATTAGTAATTTAAGTGAAAATATTTTTTCATAAATGTATTCATAAAATAATATTTTGATTTCTTATGATTATAATATAATTTTATGAGACCTTAACTAATTTTAAAAAGTGTTTAACAAACCTATTTTAAATTTAATATTTTTATTTATCATGTAAATTATGATTTTATTCAAAAATTAAATTTCTCATATTTAGAAAATCATTTTCATAAAATGGAGTTCATTTTTGAATTATTCATGTCAAAAATTGGCGAGGGTTCATTTTTGGGATTTTCCTAAAATACATGAATTTTTATAGAATAATTAAATTAGATAATTTATTAAATATGCTTCATAAATTAATTTTGGCATCATACATGATTTATATATGATGTAAATGGATATAGGTTCAATATAAAATTCAATTATATCTAATTTGGTCATAATAATCTGAACTACTTCATGTATTGAGAAAAATAATAAACAAATTAATTAAATATTAAGATAACTCCCCTCTCTTCCACTATAAAAACCCACCACTCACCACCTCTTCTCCTCACACCTCTAAAGCCTTGTTCCTTATTCAAATTATTTTCAAATCTCTCCTTAAGCCTCTGTCCTAGGTCCATGAGATTTTCATCTTAACAAAAGACCAAAAAAATCCCTTATGGTGGCTCTCAAGAGGAAGGAATCAAGAGGTAAAACCCCCTTCCATTTTATTCCAATTTCTTTCAAGTTCCTTTGTATTGTTTTCTATCCTCACATATCCTCATACAAATGGTTTGATAACTAAAGTACCATACATTTACTATAATTTGTTTATGCTAATAGAATAATTCATCATTATCTCTCATTTCCCCACCTTTTATACTAGAAATGAAAACACCATCCAAGAGGTGTTAATTTTCACATTCAAAGGCGACAGGTTTTCAACTTCTTTTAGCATCTTCAATTATGGTCATGAAACTATTTTAAGGGTAAAAATAGATTATTATGTATGTAATATATCATATTTAATATTCTATAATCATTTTGTACAAATGAATTTAATTTATAAAACAAAATGACTTCATTGTGATCCATAAATTGCTTATTAAACCAAACGATTATCATTAATGTTTTATATAATGATTCATCATCACACCAAATAACCAAATGAATGTTATAATCATTTAATATTTTTTATTTTCTATAAAAAAAATGACTTCAACTATGGAAAACCATCCTCATCTTATATGATTATATGTACATGTATATAAGTAAACCGATCATGATAAACAATGAAACAAATAATCCCTAACCATGAAATTGAACCTATTATGCGATAAAAAACTCCATAAATGAAATTTATAAGGTTATAATAAATCCATTAAATGTAAAATATTTTCTTTAATTAATAATTAATTATTATAATTTTATTATCTCGGACATTAAGATAAAGTGATGAACACTTTCAGAGTTAAGGTAAGGGATTCTACCCGAACCTCCATTATTCCTCCGGGTTTCCCTCTCTTTCTTTTTCCCTAAAAAAGTTATCATTTTTTATATTAAAATCTTACAAATGATTTGTATATTTTCAAAACTCATGTATTATGATCCATTCAAAATTCTATTTTGGGGGTATAAATATAGTTAAGTGGTTCTCTTATCAATTCTTCTTGATAAGAAAACTTGTATTAAGAGAACATCCAAAATTATTAACCAATTTCAAGTTAATTATATCATCTATTTTAACCCTAAATTTTTATTATAAAATAATTATTTTTATTATTAAAACATTCTTGGTGCACTTTTTGTTTTATAAAAAATATTATTCCCTTCTCAATTTTATATCCCCTTTTGTATTTTTCTTAAAACCACACTAATTTTTTTTAATATAAAAATTTATTAAATACTCTTTCTAAATGTTATCACTTATATTAGACATCACATACCTTGATATATTCCTATTATACCTTATGAATGTCCATATATATTTCTATTTTGTTCATTCATTGACTCTTATATGATATAACCATTTATTATTTTTATGACATAATTATGATGCCCAATTCTTTCCTTGGGTAAACTTATATTTATGTATGATTGATTATGAATCATTATTTATGTGGAAAAATATTAATTAACTGGTTATTATGGATAAACCTAGATAGTTCTCCAATTTATTTTTTAATTATTTGTCTCATGAGATGTTATGTGCAATGTTCTTGGCTGTTATCCTTGACTCGTACTCCATGTGAAACTATCTTGGTGGTTAGCCTTAACTCATGCTACTCTATGCACAACAAGCCTTGACTCGAGATAGTGTCATGTTGTATGTTGCCTCCTCATTACTATTATTCCATGATTATATTATCCCATTCTCTAAATTTTGTGATTCCTTATGTTTAATCGTGTACCATGACACTTTATATCATTATGTTATTCCTTATAACCCATGTGCTAAGATTTATTATTATGTTTATTCTCCTAATAGGTTTCTATCTCATCACTTTTTTCATGTTAAAACCAGGTTATAGTATGAAGATGTAGAAAAAACAATGGAATTTTGGATCTCAATATGGATAATAAATAAATTTTTCTTTTATAATGTTTAATTATTTACCTAGTCTTCCAATACAGTAGACTTTGTGATCCTTTTCTTGTTATTTGTTGTTTATTTATAGTTAAAATCATGTAATGATATGTGTAAAAGTCTAGGGTCACTATGGTTGGTATTAGAGGACGGTCTAGTTGTTTTGATGATTTGGAATTGATGATTTTAGTAAGATCCTTATGGATAAGATTATATATAAGAAAACATACCAAAATTTTTGTTATTATTGAGTAATTGGTTTCTCAATAAAATGAATTCCTATCTGGACACTAAAAGTGGACATGGTTTTAGAAAAAATATACCTAGGAGTCATTACTCAAAAATGTGTTCCTGTCCGGACTCAGGGTAACCTAGTACTTGACAACAAGACTTACGGCTCCACTAGTTTGACTCTCTAGTGGGATATTATTTGGTAAAATCATAATATCATTACAAAACATTATTAAGGGTAAATAAGATCCCATAATAGTATAAGTTAAGAAATAGATCAAGGATACCTAGATCTAAACCTAGGTAATCATAGGATTAGATATACTTTTCCATTACAAGTTTATCATTTTATGTTCAATGTTTCCTATTATTATTATTAGGTATGTATTATCACCCCCTAATTTCACATTATTTTCTTAGTAAATGGAGGAAAATAGAAGAACAGACTCTAACAATCAATGTGATATGGAATGTTAATATTTACCTAATAATTTTCCAAATATGATGTTAATGCGTGCTCAAATCATCATGATAGTAGTTTCCCTTGTGGATAATGTTATGAAAAATAACTTGATTCCTATGGAATTCCCTCCTACGCCTAAGAAAGAGAATGATTTTTTCAAATCTATCATTTGAAAAGGCCTCCCATGTTAAGTGGGTCTTCTAATCCACTCCTTGAGTAATAGTGGATTAACACACTTGAAAATATATTTTATATCATATAATTCTCAGAAGAAGAGAAATTCATGTTGGTGGTCTATCATTTCGATGGGGAAGCTGATCAGCAGTGGGAACTGATTGAAAATATGAAGTTCAAGGAGTAAATTGATTCCATGGATTGGGAGGAATTCAAAAAATTAAATTCAATAAATATTTTCCACAAACTCTCCATATAAAGATTGAAATATAGTTCCTTGGACTTATGTAGAAGAAATATGAGTCAATCAGGCCATATAAAGAAAACTTTATAAGGCTTTCATGATATGATTTCGTCATTGTCATGAGGAGTAAAAGAAAGATGGATAACTTCTTTAGTAGACTAATCTTGAGTCTATTAAAATCATTAGAGATTCAAGACTTTGACAGTTATGAGGTGATTTCCCATTGTGACCTCAATGATGAAATGGATATCAAAGAATCTCAATGGTAACATGGAATCAATGAAAAAAAAGTGAAAAATAGAGTCCAATATGGTTGGATCATAAAATAAATACCACAATGGAATGATGACTGCACATCCCACTTGTAAAAATTATAGGAAGAAGCATCATAAGAACAACCTAAAGGGAACCATGAATTGTGTCAATTGTCGATGAATGGGACATATGGTTAAGAAATTACAGAGGGATATAAATAATTCAAATAATTTGGACAAATAAATGACGGTTTTGATCAATATTAAGTATTTAGTGAAGTGTTAAAACTAAAAAGAAAATGGAAATTATGGGAAAATTATTCCTATGACAAGGGTTGTTGGTGGAAATCAATAGAAACCTCCAAGGAAAAATGGAAGGTCTTGTTCTATCAATACTTCTGAGCTAGATCTGGAAAACTATGTGGTGATAATTACTCTATTTATTCATTCAAGAATTGTAAATGTACTATTTGATTCTGGTTCTATGCATCCCTTTATATCTTGATATTTTAGTAGAACTATTAAAACATCACCACAAAATTTATATGTTGGGTTATTTATGAGAATAGAGAATGGGGAAATTATTACATCCAAGATTTATAACTCCTCCCTAGTAAATTTTTTTGGACTAAAACTCCCAAAAAATCATGTCATATTTCCTCTGGTGGAGTTCGATTTTATATAGGGCATGGATTTTCTATCTTTATACAAAGATAATATTAACTGTCAGGAAAGTGAGATCACTCTTCATATCCAAGAATAACCTTCAATGTTGTACAAGTGTAAGGAGGATGATGAATCTCCTTCAGAATAATCATCTCAAGTGTTGATAATTTTTCCTTTTATGAAATAATATCTTGGTCATATGATTAAGGGAAATGAGATGATACTTCTGCAAGATATTCCCATTATTAGTGATTATATGGATGTATTACCTGATGAATAGCATGGAATTCCTCTTTATCAAAAGTTTGATTTCTCAATTGAACATATTCTCGGATCCCTATCTATTTGATTGACACCTTATAGAATGGCAATCATAGAGATGGAAAAGCTAAAGAAGCAGTTACTAGAGAATCTATAGAAGGGTTTTATACACCCGAGTGCTTCACCATGGGGTTCCCAGTCCTCTATGTTAAGAAGAATGATGGATCAATGCACCTATAAATTGATTATAGTGGGATCAATAAAATCACAACAAGTGAAAAGTATCCCCTACCTCGGTAGATGAATTGTTTGATAAGCTATGTGGGGATAGTTATTTCTCTAAGGTGGGACTTCTATCGGGATATCACCAATTAAATGTGAGGAAGAAAGATATTACCAAGACATCCTTTTGAATAAGTTATGGACACTATGAGTTCATAGTGACTCCATTCATACTGACTAATTCCTCATAAATACTCATTGATTTTTTTAATAGTGTCTTTAGAGATTACATTGATAAATTTTTTATATTATTTATAGATAATATTATGATATACTACAAGAGAAATGAATAATATTAGAATCATTTGAATACTGTGTTGATGAATTTGCGAAGGGAGAGACAATATGAAAATTATAAAAATGTGTGTTCTGGATGAAATAAGTATCATTCATGGGGAATTTTAACACATGCAAAGGAATATCTTTGGACTCTCCCAAGAAAAATGAAATTGAAGAGAGGTCGAGTCCAAATTCTGTAATAGAGATCTATAGCTTTTTGCATCTATCAGGGTATTATCGACAATTTGTGAATAACATATCATTATATTCAAACCCAATTATCAAGATGACATGAAAGGGAGTGAATTTAGTTTGGACTCATGAATGTGAGAAAATCATTAAGGATCTCAAAAAAGAGGCTTGTCGTTGTACGAGTACTCACACTCATGATAAGTGGAGAAATCTTTATTGTGTACAGTGATCCTTCAAAGAAAGTATTAGGATGTGTGATGATGAGAAATTATAAAGTGATAGCGTACACCTTACAAAATTTTAAAATCCATAAGTGAAAATATCATATGCATGATCTACAGTTGGAAACTGTGATCTCTCTGTTGAAAATATGGTTGCATTATCTCTATGGGGAGACGTGTGAGATATATACCAACAAGAAGAGTCTCAAATATATATTCACACATAAATATATTAATATTTCCTAGTGATAATGGTTATATCTCATTAAATATTTTGAATTCTTGATCCACTACCATCCCTGTAAGATAACGAAGGTCATTGATTCTCTATATAGAAATGATCAGGCATCTTTATCAATGATGAAATTGAAAGGGATCCAATATTATTATATTTTCAAGGAAAGGACATCATCAATCATTTATCAAATGATTTATAAACCATCCCTCATATATAAAATAAAGGATTCTTAATGAAATGATGTGGAAATTTTGAAAAGGCTCGAAGCTATCAGAAATAAAAAATCCACTGAGTTCATGATTGATGAGGATGGAGTCGTAAGATTCAAATCATAGTTATGTGTCCCATATGATATAGAGATAAAGAAGAAGATTCTGAATTACACACATAGCTCAAACTTATATATTAACATAGGGTGCACAAATATGTATCAGGATATCCTAGATAATTATTGGTGGTACAATATGAGGAAAGAGATTGTTGAGTATACCCCAAAGTGCCTAGTATGTTAGAAATTTAAGGTTTAATTAAAAAATTATAAGGGGTGATTAAACCACTTCCCATACCAATATAGAAGTGGTATAGAATCACCTTGGACTTTTTCACCAGACATCCAAGGACATCAAGAGGAAACAATGCAATATGAGTCATTGTGGATCATCTTACAAGGTCAACTCACTTTATCACAATTAGAGAGGACATATCATTGGATCAACTTGAAGTAATATATATATCAAATAGGTGGTAATTATTTATGTAGTACCACTATATGTTGTATTTGATAGATATTATAGATTCACCTCAATGTTCTAGAAAACACTCTATCATGCACTAAGAACTGAAATTGACTTCAGTAAAAACTATCATCCTCAAAATGACGGTCAATCTGAGAGAACTATTAAGACACTAGATGAAATATCTACAGTGTGTTATATGTAATTCAATGGAGTATGTGACAAATATCTTCCATTGGTATAATTATCATTTGAAAAAAATTTCCACTCTTGTCTCTGAATAGAACCATATGAATACCTTTATGAGAAACGTTGTAGAACACCTAAGTGTTGAATGATGTTAGGGAGAATAAGCTACTAGGACCTAAAATAGTCATAGAAACAGAGGAGAAGGTGAAAACCATTCAACATCACATCAAGTCATCCCAAAGTTGTAAATAGAGATATGAAAAAATCACTAAATATACCTTGAGATTAAAGTTGTATAAATTCTTTTCCTCTGTATATCTCCATGAAAGAAGGTCATGATATTTGGAAAGAAAGGAAAGCAAATTCCTAGGTACATCGACCCCTTTGATATTATTGATTATGAACGAGTTGTGGCATATCGACTAGAACATCCACCTATCATGTCTAATGTGCATGATTTCTTCCATGTATCACTCTTAAGGAAGTACATACCAGATCCTTCACATGTACTTTCTTCATAGGTGGAACATTTGGAAACTGGTCTTTCTTACATGGAATAGCTAGTGAAGATCTTAGATTGTAAAGATAAAGTTCTATGTAACTAGACTAATCACATGGTCAAAGTAATATGGTTAAACAATAAGTATGATGAGGCATCATGGGAATTGTAGGACACAATGAAAGAATAGTTCCAACACTCGTTTTCATCATAGAATGTAAAATGGAATTTTGAAGAAGAAACTTCATAAGGGGGAAGAATGTAACAACACAAACTTTAATTAATAGATGTTTCCTTATTATAATTATATAATATAGTATAATCACATAAAATCACAACACATTGCCACATCATGATTAAACTAAATACTAAAATACTATATTACCTTTAAACATAATTTTTCCACTTCTGTGATTTGAATTTTGAAAATTTAATATACACGGTTGCGATCAGTAAGATATTTGGAGTCTAATACGACACAATTAATTTTATTGGTGAATTGTAACTTACCTTGTATGAATAGTAATGGTGCCCTTATGAATAGTAATATGAAACTGATGAATTGTAAATCAGGTAAGTGAAGTGTAACTTTACCAATGAGTGTATAATTAAAATTTATCCATATTATTAGTGACAATATGATATTGTTGTATTTTTTAAACCATTAATATTTTATAAAAATTTTATGATTAATTTAATAATTTAAATGAAAATTTATTTTCATAAAATGTATTAATAATATACTATTTTTTTATGTCTTATTATTATAATATAATTTTACGAGACCTTAATTAATTTTTCAATGTGTTTCAAAACGCATTTTTAAATTTTAATTTTTTTTTCAATTAAATTATGATTTTAATTACAAATTAAATTCCTCATATTTAGAAAATTATTTTCATGAAATGGATTTCATTTTTTAATTATTCATGTTGAAAAATGGTTATGGTATGTTTTTGGGATTTTTCTAAAATACTTGAATTTTTTTGGAAGAGTTAAATTCGATATTTTTTGAAATATGCTAAATAAATGAATTTAAGAATCATGCTTGAGTCATGGATGATGTAAATGGATGTTGTTTCGAACTAAAATTCACTTATTAATATTTTTGGTAACAATAATCAGAATTATTTCTCTTGTTGAGAAATATAATAAACTAATAAATCAAATGTTATGTAATCTCCCCTTTCCTCCACTATAAAAACAACCAATCACCACCTCTTCTCTTCACAAATATCAAGCCTTGTGCATTATAAAATTCTACTCAAATACCAAATCATATCTCCCATGTAGAGATGTTTTTTAACAAAATAACAAAAACCATTCCCCAAAGGAGTATCTTAAGAAGAAGGAATCATGTGGTAAAACCCTTTCCACTTTCATTAAATTTCTTATCAAGTTCCTTTGTATTCATTTATATCCTCACCTGTCCTCAACAATATGGTGTGATAACTCCAATAACTTACATGTAATAATTGTTTTATTCTAATGGAATAATCCATCATCATCTCTCATTTCCCATCCTTTTATACTAGAAACGGAAATATCATTCGAGATGTGTTAATTTTTCACATTCAAGGATGATGGGTTTTCAATTTCTATTACCGTCTTCAATTATGGTCATAAAAAATGTATGGTTGAAACCGATTATTATGTTTGTAATATATCAAATTTAATTTTCTTGAATCATTTTTACCAATGGTTTTAATTTATAAAATAAAAAAGAGTTCATTGTGATCAAAAAACGGCCAATTAACCGAAACAGTTATCATTAACGTTTCATATAATGATTCATCCTAACTGTAAATAAAAAAATGAAATTTATAACCATTTAATAATATATCTATTATATAATAACATATAAAATTAATTCCATAATACCATCCTCATATTATATGATTATCCGTACATATATATAAGTAAACTAATCATGAAAACCAAGGAAACAAATTCTCTCAAATAATTAAATTGAACCTCTTAACCCATCAAAAAGGAAATGAATGAACATGATAAGATTATTCTAAATAAATTAAATTTATAATATTTTATATAATTACTAATTAATGAACCTATTTTTTATTTAGGATATTAAAATCAAGTGAAGAGTACCTTCGTAATTTGGTAAGGTATTCTACGCGAACCTCTATTATTTCTTTGGTTTTCAATATATTTCTTTTTATAAAAATGAATTTATATATTAATTTTATGTATATTTTATAAATTCAATTTATATTATCCAAAATAATTTATTAGGATCAATTTTACATTATCTTTTGGGGGTATACATATTTTTATGTTGTTCCCTTCTCAATTCTTCCTGATAAGCAAGATTGTTTTATGCCATCTTCCTGAATTATTATTCAATTTCTAGTGAACTATATCATCTATTTTAATCCAAATTTGATTTCATAATATTATTTTTAATGAGAACTTTATTGGTTCACTTATGGTTTTAGATAAAATATTATCCCTTTTCAATTTTAAATTCTCTTTAGTATATTCCTTACAACCTCACTAAAATGTTTTAATGTAGAAATTACTTAAATAATCATTCTCTATGTTATCAAATTTGTTTGACATCACATACCATGATATATTCATATTTTTCCTTATTAATGTCCATGTATATTTTTATACATTTCATTTATGGACACTTTTATTACATTCCCAATTATTATACTTTATGACATGATTATGATACCCATTTATTTCCATGGGTACCCTTATGTTTATGTATGATTTATTATGTATGATTATTTATATGGAAAACATATTCATGAACATGTTATGATGGGTATCCTTAGACAGAGATCCAATTCATTGGGTAAATTTTAGTCTCATGATACATTATGTTCAACAGTCATGGAAATTAGCCATGACTCGTGCTCCATGAGCAATGGTCTTGGTGGTTATCCTTGAATCGTGAAAATCAATGTTCAATGAGCTTTGATTCATGCTAAAGTCAAGTTTAATTTTTATGAAATTTTTATATTATTCAATTATTATATGATCCCATGTTTTAAATTTTATGATCCTTTATGTTTAATCATGCATCATGCCTCTAAATATCATTATGTTATGCCTTCTAACCCATGTGCTAAGCTTTATTCTTATGTATATTCCCTTATTAGGATTCTAGATCATCACATTGTTCATGTTATCCCCAAGTTATCATATAAATATGTATAATAACAATTAATGTTAGGATCACAACATGGAGACTAAATAAATGTTTTTTATGGTATTTAATTATGTACCCAGTCTTCCGAGATAATATATTTTTATATCATTGGATTCTAATTTGATTTTTATTTATGCATAAATTCATATAATGATATGTGTAAAAGTCTAGAGTCTCTATACACAATTACTGTGTTTGATCTATTATAAGTAGTTCCTTCTAGGAGGAACAACAATTTAAATATATAAGTATATTTTTGGTAATTATTTTTCATTTAATAGATGTTGTTTTTTAGTGAATGATTTGGTCAAATTAAATCAATTAAACATAAAATTTATAATTAATTACATTAATAGTTCCTCAAAGTCAATGAAATAAAAAATAAAAACATTTATATTAACAAAATGAATCTCAAAAAAATATTTTTCTATGAAAAGAAATATTTCATGGAAATTTTTTTTATATGGAACAGTCATCGCCAATATGGGTGATGAAAGGAATTTTGGAGAAGCAAAATGTTGTTTTTATTTCCATGAGGTAATTGAATAAGTAGAGATCAAGAATATTGTAAAATTGATTAACATAATAGATCTCAATAAATAAATATCTTATTGTGAATTTGATTCACAATAATGGTGTTGTTTTTTATTTGAAGAATGATTCGGGTCTTACTATTTTAGGTTTTAGAAATGCCATGAATGGAGGAAAAGATATTAGGAGGATTATAGTTCTCTTGGATTATGGGGTTAATCAAAATTATCTTAATTTCATCAAGTTATGTGGCCACATAAATGCATATCAGTGCCAAAAATAGTTAACTAATTCTATATTGAAGTATAAATATTGAAAATTTATAAATTTTTCGAGGTGGAAAATTTCTATATTCTATCCAAAGAGGATAATAACAATATATGGAATAGGAATGGTGGATATTTTAGATTAATATATCTATATATATTGGAAAAGGTAATTAGAGAATGTGATATTTCTCGTGTCATTTATGATAAGAAAACATATCTGATTCATTTTAAAAGGGGGATATTATCTGAAAGATCTTTATAAAAAATAATATTATGCAATCAAGGTTACTTTCAAATATTTACATGTATGGTCATGGGATGATATCACCTAATGTGGCTGGTGTAATGAGATATTATGTGTTTTTTGATGATGATATTATCATAATGGAATATATTATTCCTATCACACACTAGATCAAGGTAAAAAGGTCCATTGCTCTATATTAGAGGAGAGATAAAATGATCCTTGTGTAAAGAATAAAAAATTATGAACTGATAATGTAATATACATATCTAATAGATTTATTTTTATGAAAATTAAAGGATTACTCAATGAATAAATTTTAATGAAATTAATCATACACTTGTATCCATATATGAATTAGGAAGTAAATTTTTTATTCTCAACAAGGATTGGTGTAGAAAACATGATGATCTAGGTGATAAAGTAATATTTCTTGTATACCCATTATAGAGTGATTAATATTAATGTGATACAATGAGAATAAAATAAATGATTTATGTAAATGAAGTTATGGTGGTTTAATGTGAAAAAATTATAGTAACACATTATAATACATCACAAGAAAACCAACTAACTTATGAATCATAAAGTTATAAAGAAGAATAATGTTTTGGGTATGTTATAAGGAATGAAGATATTTTGGATAAAGACTAATATTATAAAGGAAGTTCATAAATTATTGTATGTTGAAGATGTAACCTGAGTAGGTATAGAATCCACAAAAGAAAATTGTTGGAGATAAGATTGTACATTTAAAAACATAAGAATAACGTCTAGTAGTAGTAGTAGTAGGTATATTCCCTATCATTGGTGGAACCAAAATCAAATAAATAATCTCCAAATTATGAGAGTTGGTTCAAGACTATTAATCTAGAGATTCTCCTTATAGAGAAAAACATTACATGGGAAGTTATTCAAAGGACAAATGAAAATAATCTCATTGAATGAAGTTGGCGTTATGAAGTAAAATTAATGAACATGGAAATTTTATTTGGAATAAAGTGTTAAATGAGTGAAATGGGAGTTCCAAATTTAAAGGAATTGATTTTGATGAGATTTTTGATCCTGTAGAAAGGATTAAAATTATTCAGTTATTCTTGGTCACATATATTCAGAAGGGTTTCAATGTATATAAAATGGAAATTCAATCTTCTTTCATGCATGAGGTCCTATAAGAGGAAGTGTATATTGAAAAACCATATGGGTTTAGGAATGATAAAGAGGAATGAAAATTTAATTGACTAAATAAGGTTTTGAATGGACTTAATCAAGAACCAAGAGCATTATATTTGAGGTCAGATCAATGTCTAATAATTCATGGACTCTATAGAGGAAGAGTTTATAACCACCTCTATATCAAGAAGTATATTAATATCTGATTAATTTTTCTTGTCCATGTTTATGAAATAATTTTAGGATGAATGGATGAAAACCAATTTAAGTTGTTTTTTGAACTCATGGGGTGAACATTCAAGATGTCTTTAATTGGTGAAATGTCAATTTTCCATGGATTTTAGGTTATTAAAATATTATATGGGATATTTATCTAAAAATATTATGTGGTTTTAAAACTATTTATGATTGGATATTAAAGGCCCCTAGAAACTTTAGTGGGGACAAGGATGAAATTTTCAACATATGAGTAGAGAAACAAGGTTGATGAGACAATATATTAAAAAATATTTAGAAGTATTATTTATTAAGATTCAAAAAAACTGGATATTTTATTCCCTATCATTCAATATTCTCATTATCCTATAGATCACAGGGAAAGACACATTATAGTTGTTAAAACATAGACTTTGTTATATCCATAATATGATAAACTATTGGTTGTTCTATCACAATGGTTCACAATAAAAGTTGTCGGGATTCACTAATGTAGATTGGGGTAGTTTGATAGATTACTGAAAATAAAATTTTGCTGACGATTTATATCTTTTAATCTTATGTATAACATGGAAAATCAAAAATCATGACTTCATATCTATGAGAACCATATAGGTTGAGTTCATTTATTTTATACATTCATGTATCGAATTTATTGGATGAAACAATTACAAGATGATGACAATGTAGAAGTTATTTATCATATATAAATCAATTATTAAAATTAAAATGTGATCAATATTGGAAAAAATAAGATATGTTATCCAGGTAACAAAAACATCTAGATCAAATATTACTTCATAAAGTAGAAGGTTGAACATAGAATTTTTCTTTTTGAGTATTTATAAACTCAATATCATTTTGTCGATATCTAGAAATAGGCACTAACAAAAGTTTTGTCTGATAGAAATTAGAACGTTCTTGGAGTATAAACATATCTATCCACTAGATTTATTCATTTATGTACCCCTCTCCCCTGATAATATTTATTGATTATGGTATGTTTTTCTCACCTCAATTAGTTCTATTTCTAATAGTCACTTATAAAATTTTCCCATAATGAGATATCTTTCTGTTTTTTTCTAGGGGGGGGGAATATACATGTGTGATGGATAGAGTAATAAATATTTTAAATGGGAAGTGTATTATAGTGGAATATTTTGGGGTTTATAATAGTGAAACATAATTGGGAGCATTGTTGGGATTCATGGTATGTGGTTAGGAATTTTTTTACTCAATTATGGATTCTCACAGTATGAATCATTCATGTGATATTAGAATTGATGACTAGATGATCTTTGATACAAATCATGAATGTTGTGTTTTTAGTGGATATTACTTTGTATCATGGAATATTTATATTTTTATCAATGAACCCAAATTGGGCAATTTTTTAAAAAATTTATTAGGTTTTTTATGATTTTTATTTGATGAAATGAATTTAATATGGATCCCTTGGAATCTTATTGTTACAGTAGTGGAAGAAAATACCTCATGTTTGGGTAGAATGGAATCTTGTGTAAGGGTAACAAGGTAACCCCTAATGGTAAAAATGAGACATGTGTATAGTTAGCCACTCTCCAAGGGTACCTATGTAAGGGTAATCTATGGCCCCTTGCTCTAGTAAGGGGAAATATTCTGCCATGTAACAGAATCTATACAAATCTTGTAACGGTATAAGCCTCATGTAATTTTATATGAATAGGATATATATATATATATTCTTTTAATGGGTATTTTAAGAATCTTAAAAAGGATATTTGACTTATTTAATGGTACATGAAGATCCTACATAAGGGTATATAGACTATTTCATGCTCACTACATCATAGTATAATTAATCATGATGTATCCTTCATGAAGATGATATGAATTGATTTTATAAAAACCATTGATTCATGGACTGCACCATAGAATATGTAAGAAATGATTTTATAGTGATGGATGCACTGTAAAAAATAGCCAGGTCATTAGAGAAATGTTAATGGAATAGTGGTTTTTTTAGATATTCCATAAAGGAAAAAGGAGTTTTTTTAATTATAATATAATTTCAATGGTTTTCACGCACTAAGAAGTAAGCTATATCATATATTTGGTTTTTATTGGTGGGAATTGAAAGGAACTCATACTATATTATCCATCAATGAATATAAGATAATATTTTAGGATACACTTAATTATCCAAAAAATAGAGTGTATGATTATTCTTAAATAGTGGTTACTCTACTTTTTAATAAGAAGTTATGATTGTGTGTCCATAACGAATTAAATAGTGACGACCATGATCATCATGGTGCTGTAAATTTATATTTTTATATATTTAATGATATAGAATTCTTGGTATTTCATATTGAGTTTCCCTTAGGAATTTGCATCCCTCAGCTATATAAATATACCATGCAATTACATGCTGAGACACATCAAAATTTAGGTTTTATTTTTGAGTCTTAAAATATTAGTAACATCACACGTGATAAAAATTTAATTCGACCAAAAGAACAACATCAAAAAAAAATCTCTCGGAATAAGAAAAATATAAATAGAGATAGAGAGACATAAAGATATTTCCATGAGGTTTTTATAGATCTCATGTAGAATTTTTCTTTTCAAATAAGGTGTTTTTCAAGGAGTAATATTGTCACTATAATTCATCATATTATGTTTTAAATAGAAAAAAATCCTTGGTGTAAATTTCCATCATCTTAATGTTTATAAACACAGTTTCAACAAATGGATCAGTGATATCAATGTTGAGGGAGAGATGTTTTTTATCTAATTTTTTATGGTAGTGAACCAAGAGGTTCAATGATATTGCTCCAAATTATAATAAATTCAATGATCTATTACTAAATTGTGTGAAAATGTATATTTCCATGCTTACTCCTTGGATGTATCTTAGTGAGTGTAAACCAACTAACGTCCCTTGTGTTGTTTATTTCTTTAATAACATATTGAGATGAGAGGTAGAGAGAAATAAATGTGTTGCCCAAGGTGAGAGAATAATATTATTATTCAGGGAAGAATTTTTTTAAACTTAAATACACTGATTCACCCTCCCCCCTTAAGTGCTAATCCTTTATAAATTTATATCAAAAATATCCAAACCAGATATAATTTCCCCTAGGATATCCCACTCAGTCTAAACACTATACCCATATTGTTTATAATTCATTAAGGAACATGGATTTTTCCATCCCCCATGAATGAAGGAAACTCATATTCTAATATAACCATCATAAGGATCTAATATATATAATATATCCCATATAAACATTGTACCTACTATAGGATGAACTAATTTTCACCCATGTGTATATCAAAACTTTTATTATCATGTGATTTGAATCATGGTATTGATAAAAAATGTATTCAACTTAGTAAGGAATTACTTATAAGTTACATGGAATAAATTTCATGTAAATGTATTTTCTATATATTTGACATATTTGGTCGAACATAAAAAACCATATATTGTGAAATATATAGAGAATTTTGAATTTATTAATCTCTATAAAATAATTTGATTCAATAGCTTTGGAAGAACATCCATGAAAAATTGTGAATAATTATTAAACATTATAAAATGAATCATATTATATGGTACATAAATTAAATATAATTTTCAAATTTAATTTCTTCTTCACATAGGAAATATTATTTCTCCTAATGAAATGTTTTGAATTATTTTTTAGGGGTATTATTTATTTCATCTATTTTTTATTTTAAAATTTATTTACAATAATACACTAATGAATTATAATTTATTTACACTTTTATAAATCGAATTATATTGTTATTGATTGTTTATAAATGAAAATAATATCATTTGAAGGTAAAAGATGTGTTTTTTGGAAAAAAAACTACATTTATGAATGCAATATGATTTTATAACAATATTAATTAATTAATTATTATTGATGAATAATTTTAATTAATAGTGTAGATAATATGTTCGTTAAAATACCTTAACATTAATATATTGGGTTTTACTGGGAAATGACTTGGATTAAATATATATATGTTCTTAATAATGATTTTTTCTAAATACAAATTTCTTTAGGTTTTTTATTTTAATCATAAAATTAATTTCTTATATTTATATTATTTTAATTGGATAAAATAAATTATATATTTTTAATTTTAATTTCATATTTTATTAAATAGTAAAATTTCATTTTTTTCATACTACTAATAGTAACAATTGTTAAACATTTTCACCATGGTATATGTTAAAAGGATTAATGATGGGAGAGGTTGACCATAAAGATAGGTTATAAAATATATCTATAACATGGTTAAATGATAATAGATGAAGGTATTTAGTCTAAAAATTATCATATCTAAAATCAATTGAATATTAATTTAATATATTTTAATGCTTTTAGTGTTTATACGAAATCCACCCACCACACATATAAATTGAAACCCCATAAAATCACTTATTCTCACACTGTGAACCCTCTAGTTTAGATAGTTTCTACCAAATTATATTTTTAACTTCCCTACCGAAATCTTGGAAGTTCTTTTCATCCAACAATACAGACCATGGAAGGATTAATGTTTAATCATAAAGTGGCTTCCTAAAGAATACGTAATTGTCTTTATTGATATAATTTGAGATTATTTCTTCCTTAACCTCCACTGAATATTATATATAAATATTCACATGATAAAATATGTATAATCAATATAATTAAATGTTTTTGTTAATTATCCTACAATTTTCTACCTCATATACACCCTATGGGAAATGATAACGTTGTTCATGTGCATTTGTGGACAACCCCCTCTAAGAAGTGATGTGAATCATTTTTCATGACGAATATAAATTTATAGACATAGAAATGAATTTAATTAATATATATTATATTTAGGCTATTATTATGATTCTATAATGATATATTATTATGTATCTTTCACTCATTAAATTATCTGGAAAATGAAATCTTTACTCGTTTGTAGGTACGTACTACCATTTACACAAAGTGATGTAATTCATGTTGAATCAAAACCTCATATTAATGAATTTAATAGTGTATATATTGATAAAAATTATAATTATAACGTTATTATGAATATTTATATGATAAAATGTGAATATGGTGCATGTAATAAAACCTCCAAACCAAAACATACTCGGGAAACATATCAATTAACACCTCATATATTGATTTAAATGTGGAATTTTTAATAAATTGGTAACTTTAAATTATAATGTATTATTATATATAAATATAACTATAAATAATTTTATGGTTTAGATGTATAAAAAATTAAAATTTATTATATATGATCTGAATAATTTTTATGAAAAAATCCAGGACCTATATTAAGGTATTATGTAGAGACTAATTTTTAATAGGGATTCTTTATGTGTGAATCTCCATGGGGAGAAATATATTCTATTTATATCATAAAAACCATTTATTTTTTATCCTGGAGATATTTTTAGGATTTTAAGTTTTTTTCATTATATTATCTTATATTTTTTTCATTAAATGATCAATATTTATTTTTAATAAAAGAGGACATTATTTATTCTTTGGCTAGAAAACATTTCATTTCATATGGATGTTTATTAAAATAATTTATCTAATTTTATTATTTATGATCCAATAAATCAATTAATTATTTTTGAATTTAATTAAATTTAGTTTTAATGTAATAAAATATATTTTTATAGAATTTTCTAAAGACATTATTTATGCGTTTTTATAAAAAAAGGTATAAAAGAATTTTTGATGTGATTTTTACTGAATGAATGGATTTTACATTATCCTGACCATTCATTACATTAAATATAACATAAAATGTTTTCATTTTTATTTTAAATTAAGATATTTTTCTAAATATTCTTGGAATTTTTAGTTTTTAAATATATTTAATGAAATTGATTTTTTCCCTATTTGTAGATAAATGTTAAATGATGTCTAAAATTTATTCTAAATCTCTTCAAATATCTATTAAGTATTTTTGTGATTCACTATGGATATGATAATGGGATATAATCCATTTTTATTCTTTTCATGCCTTATATTGATAATTTTTAATAGATGGTTCTTTGAAACCAATATCCTCCCTAGAAGTTAAGTAAGTTGTGATGAAATATTTTTTCAACTCATTTCCATTCAATAAGATATGTTATAGAGATATGATGATTGTTTTTATGGTGCTATGAAACATTTATTTATGGTTTTCATTATATGAAGTGTGGTTCTATTGAAACCCTCTAGTGCATTGGGTAATAATTTATATCTCATGTGTAACACCCCGACCCCAGTTACCCAGAGTCGATGCATTATTACATAACATTGGCATGATCACAAATGATAAAGTCCCGAAAGACCGATTATTTTATTAGCCTTGGAAACATTAGATACATACATAAAGTTTACATTAAATAATAAAATGAGAACTACAAAACCATAGTCTCCATAGTCCACACTCATATCCCATCATACTATCCCTATAGGTCATTCATAAAATACTTCTTCACATCCTAGGAAAAATAAAACCTAGAAAGGGGTGATCTCAGATTCCCAGTAAGGATAACAATATAGCGGAAACGTTCATAAATAAGCATATACATTTAAGGCAATGTATTACTAAAACAAAAGCCTTTTAAACTTGAACTTCAGTATAATATGGCATAAATAAAATGAAATAATGCCATTTACAAATTCACATGGATATTATACTAATCGAATAATCACATGCAATATCAATAACCACTATCATAATGATGGAATGCATAATGCCAGACTCTCATAACCACGTATCCAAGGCCTCGTACCAAGAATACAAATAATATTTTGTCAAGGCCTTATTCCAAGACACTAGTTTGTCTCATGAGACCTACCGATACATCTAGGAGCTATAGAAGGCTCCAAACCTCACTTATTAAGTCCAATGCATTCCCCATATGAACATGTTTAAACATAACATAAGCATTCGTATTAAAACTAGCATACGAAATGTAAATACTTTATCCATAAACCACGAATGGTATAAAAATAACGCATCCATAGTCAAACATATCACAAAACCTTAAAAAAAATATGGAAGTTTTGTATCATAATAAATCAACTTCAAATAAACAATAAATCTATCAAAGGATGTTGACATAGATGAAATCAAAACTATTTGGGAGAAATATCTCTTTTTTTTGAAATATTTTAAAAGTAACATAATTATAATAGAAAAAAATTACTTTAAAAATATTCTTATAAGATAATAAGGGAAGCTTTGAAGATTTTACAATGGTGGAAAATAGCCGCACGCACCGTATAAATTAAAAAAATGACATTTTTACCTTAATTTGTCGAAAAGGTTAAAAAGTTCCTTGTTTGGAAAATGATGTAAATATTCCTTTATAAACTACTTATAAAAAGTCAAACAAGGGTATAAATGACATTAACCCATATTCTATAAAATATTAAGAATGTTTTGAAATACATTTTTATGAAACATGGATGTGGATGATAAAGAGGTCCCGGTAGATATTTATGTATAAACAACCTCAGATAATGAAGAGATTGTGAAATAAACCCTTACCTTGTAATTTTACATGGTTTAGGGTTGGTTAACCTCCTATATAATGGTGAAATAATTGTTAATAAATTATAAAATAATCATATAAATTAATATGATATCATATATGATCTTTTAACATTGATTTGTTAATAATATCTTAGTATTATCATCGTTTAGGTTGTTAACTTACTCATTTTATTTTATATATTTGTTACATAAGCCGTTTGTTTATGTATATGTTGTATCTTATTCATATCCAGAATGATATCAAGTCCTTAAACATTATTTTTAATCATCAAATGAGAATTATAATTGCATGGATACGATGGGGAATGAATCTCATCGCGTTCGTGGAGACGGTAGTCCGTATATATGCACGAGCGACAATATCATTCTTTTGATATTAAAATAATATATAATTGGATGTTATATAATATATACAGAATCATTATCATTTTATATTTATTATATATATCTATTACATATCATTATCATACCCATCCAAATAATAATGTTTTTGAATAATAATTACACCACAACGTGTAGACGGTAAGCCGTACGTACGCACGTATGGTGACATGTCATTCAAAGGATGGATATAATAATGAATATGGTTGTACCATATTTATAATAACATCACAGTATACGTAATATACTAGAGTTATTATTTTATAAAGGAAATAACAAATAAAGAAGAAGTTGAAGAAGAATGTAACATGAAAAAGGGTGGTGAAAACATTAACTCCTTTTCAAGTTCTTCCTTTTTATTTGATCAAAAGGGCTCCTTAGGTTGGTTTTTTGATCAAACTAAGGCCTCTATATTGAATTTAGGGGTGTTTATAGATTATTTGGGAAATTTTTGGCCAAACCAAAAGGCTTTGAAGGTTTGAAGAATTGGTTAGAAGTTGTGTCCTTTTATAAGGGGGAGGAGGGGCTCTTTCGGGAAAACTTAAAGTATTAATTTATAATAAATTAATATTCATTTTATAATGGATACAAAGTGGATTATTCAAATTACAAGGTGTGGATGGTTCGAAATCCATTCAACAAATAGATTTTAGATATGTTTTTATCCTTATATTAACCTTATCTTGTAGTTTTAACTCTTAGTTAATTATATTGACATTTACCATGTCACTTTGTATTTTTATATTATATAGTTAATAATCATAATATATACATCCAAGATACCCCCAAGTGGTCCATTAATGATACACCGATCATGATATAATTCTTTTGGCCTAACCTGAGATTTTGAGGAATATAATATCAATTAATAATATAATTATTCTTTTAAAACTCAATTATGTCAATTTTGACAATATTTTATAATTGATTTTTGTTAAAGTCCTAAAAACTTTATTAATTCAAACCAAATTCATTTAAGCAATCATAAAATTTAATATTAAAAAAATAAAATTTGTGTATTTCATCAAAACGTTCAAATTATATTTATTTTAACTTTTATAATACCAATTATTTGATTCTTTCATTAATAAGTAAAATACAACATCACTATTGTATCATAAATAAATTTAATTATTAAATGTCTAAAAATTATAATAAAAATACCATTATGTTGGAAGGATTTTTATCTTTCTAATGAATATTTATAGTATAAAATATAAAATATATAACTCTATGTAAAAATTGTTTTGCAAAAAGATATATTCTTATGTCATTTTTGTATTTACTTTAACTTAATTAATATAATGTGTCCTTATCACCAACAAGTGGCTCCATCGGGTCCCAAAATCGACCCAAAGATGCCAATGGTCGGTCATGTATCATCAAATAATGATAGGACACGTTTTAGGGTAATTTATTCTTATTATAATATTATTTTTGTACCCGGATTTACCTTTTAACCATGGTAAATAAAATATTTACCGAAGTAATTATTCAAAATGTCTAAAAATAAAAGTTACATATTTACACAATTTGAACATCCTGATTAAAAAAATGGAATCCACTTTTCCAAATTCAATACACAGAAGTGGAATAAATTAATTTAAAATTAATTCTCGCTGTTAAAACAAAAAGTGTGTTTTTAAGAAATAATAACTATTAAAAGATTGACACTTGTTTATGTCTGGTTTAATTGTGAAATTATGTCCAATGACCAACAATTTATTGAATGGAAATGATATATATTCTAAATATACTTTAAAACCACTCAAATTCATAATTTATCACTATTAATTAATTTGATTAAAAAGAATTTTAATTAAAATTTAGTAATTTTCACTATTCATCAAAATATGATATTTTTCAGAAAAATACCAAAATTTCACCCTAGGATAATTTAGATATTCCAAATCCAAAAATGAATTCCATTTTTAAAGATAAAATTTATATAAATTCAAAAAGTGGGTGTTACTATTCATAATGGCTTGTTTGATTGGTCACGGTGTGTTAGAATCTCAAAATTGCGTACAATGAAAGCTATTGCATTATTCAAAGGGAAACATACCGTGAAAGCTTGGGGTGATACATTCTACCATCCTTCAAATAATTTCATCATAGAAATTTCTAGAATATTATTGCTTAAAAAGACTCGGGTGGTTCTTCATCATAAGTTCCTCGGGTTCCCACGTTGCCTCTTCCATATTATGGTTTCCCCATAAAACTTTTACCAAATGAGTCATCCAGTTTCTCAGCACTTGTTCTCTTGTATCAAGAATCCTGATGGGATCTTTGTAATAAGACAGATCAAGTTTCAGATCTAATTCCACATAGGTGAGTACATGCGTTGGGTGAGGCATGTATTTTCTTAACAGTGATACGTAGAACACATCGTGAACTTTGGAGAGATTTGGCGGCATTGCCAAACGGTATGCTACATCCCCAATTCGTTCTAGAATTTCAAAAGGTCCGATGTACATGGGACTCAATTTACCTTTCTTACTAAAACATATAACTCCCTTCTATGGAGATAACTTCATAAAAACATGATCTCCTAACTAAAATTCGAAATCCTTCCTTCGATTATCAGAATAGCTCTTCTGCCTACTTTGAGATGCTTTGACTTTGTTTTGGATTACCTTTACCTTTTCCATCATTTCCTCCCCCAGTTCTGGGCTTACAAGTTTTCTATCACCAATGTCATCCCAACATATTGGTGTGCGACATCTCTTTCTTTATAACGTTTTATATGGTGTCGTCTGAAAAGTTGAATGGAAGCTATTGTTATAGGAAAATTCCACCAGAGGTAAATATTTATCCCACATACCCAAAAAGTCAAGTGAGCATGATATACATATGTCTTCTAAGGTTTGAATAGTTTGTTCTGATTGTCCATCTCTTTGAGGGTGGTAGGCAGTGCTCAAATGAAGTTCAGTATCCACGGCCTTCTGAAGACTCTTCTATAATCTTGAAGTAAAAGGGGGATCACGATTAGGGAAAACTGATAGGTGTACTCCATGAAGTCTCACAACTTCATTAATATATAGTTTTCTAGACGTTCTAGTGGTAGATCTTCTCTTATAGCAAGAAAATGTGCTGACATGGTAAGACGATCAACAATAACCCATATTGCATCGTGCCTTCTAGGAGTCTTTGGTAGTCCCATGACAATGTCCATCGTGATATTATCCCATTTCTACTCAGGTATGGGAAGAGGTTTCATGACTCCTCCAGGCTGTTTCCTTCCAGATTTCACTTGTTGGCAAACCATACATCTTGACACAAAATCAGCAATCTCCCTCTTCATGTTGTCCCACCAAAAATGTTCCTTCAAATCCATATACATTTTGGTGCTCCTAGGGAGTATAGAGAAATTGGAAGTATGAGCATCGTCCAACAATTCCCTTTTTAGATTAGGTATATTGGGAACCCAAAGTCTTCTCCCAAATTTCAAAATTCCATCTTCATTCACCAAGTCACCCAATCCCCCATCATTCACAGTTTTAATATTTTTTTTAAACTCTTCATCATCTGTCTGAGAACTCATTATCCTTTCTAGTAAATATGGTTTGGAAACCATTTGAAAAATCATTGATGTTTCACCTTCCATGGTGATTCCCATATCCATATTTAATAGATCCATGTATATAAGATCCCTCTCAACACTCATCTTGTTCAAAAATCCATGATCTTTTCTACTCAAAGCATCTGCCACCTTATTTTCCTTCCTCGAGTGGTAGTGTATCGTGAAATCATAATCCTTGAGTTGTTCAAGCCATCTCTTTTGCCTCATGTTTAGATCTTTATGTGAAAAAATGTACTTCAAACTCTTGTGATCAGTATAAATCTCACATTTTTCACAATAGAGATAATATCTCCATATCATCAAAGAAAATATTATAGCAGCTAACTCAAGATAAAGAGTAGGATAGTTTTTCCCATGAATTATCAGTTGTCGTGATGAATAGGCAATAAATCTATCATTCTGTATTAGGGCACAACCATGTCCTTTCTTCGATGCATCACTATAAATAATGAACCCATCATTCTGAAATGGTAGGGTCAATATAGGTGCATTGACTAATCTTATATTTAGATCTTCAAAACATTCTTCACACTCTTTTGTCCAAAAAAATTTATCCCCTTTATGTGTGAGCTTCTGTAACGTCCCGGACCCGGCCATCCACCCGAACAGTGCCGAACGGGTCGGGTGTTACTACCTTAGGCGCACCTCCCCGAATGCCAAAGGCTGCAGACTAGCAGCGAAGGTATGTTAGGTATAGTGGGGAGGATATAACCTCTTGGAGGATCTTAATAATGGTACTGGTCCAAGTATAACAGTAAAGATGCAGCGGGAATAAAGACTCAATAGACTCGAACCTGACCCGCAGAGCAGAAGCATAATCAATATAGATAAACAGCGGAAGCTGTAAATGAAACAACAGTAGAGGAAATAAACACAACAACATGTAAAGAACATGTAACTACAACTGAAGAGTAAAACATGCATCCAGAGCAGGTCATACACAACTGAATATAAAAAGGGCGCCAATGGCTAACCAACAGTAGCTACAATAAGCATGCCAATACAGGAAAGTAAAAAAAACAAAGTAAACCTAGCTAGGCATGACCTCAAGGTCTATACCATCTCCATGCAAAAACTAACGCAGCCCAGCTCATGAAGCTGGCCTCTTTCCTGCACGTAAATCCATAAAGTATGCACGTGTCCCGAAGGGCACATGCAGGGTGTGAGACAAATCTCAGTAGGATATCACCCAATGGTGTGTACCAAATATATGTGTTTAAGCAGTCATGCATTTACCAGGAAAGCAGTAATCAATTCAATGCAAAAATAAATACAAAATCCACTGGTGCTCAACAGCCACCAAGGAGGGTCACCTGCTTCGGCCAACTCCAGAATCATTGTTGTGTAACCCGGTACAATGTGCCACCGGACACCTCGTGTCTCAAGTACTGACGTCCTGAAGGCACACCCAAAATATTAACCCTACACCATGTACCTCCTGACCCGTCGTTTCTCAAGTACCGACGTCCCGGAGGCACTTCAAAAAATAGTATCCCGGCACCACGTGCCTCCGGACACATCGTGTCTCAAGTACCAACGTCCCAAAGGAACACCCATTCCCTGAAGTCTCCTCACCTCCCACGTGGCTTTCTACGACAAGCACCCCCTACCCGAATACCTAACCGCAACTACGGGGGCCTCTACCCGCACGAGTGGTCAAAACACCTCATCCAAGAGTATCTCTGTGTGCACACTACTCAATGTCCCGGTGAGCGGTAATCACCCAAAATATTCCTATGCCACCAACACATCTGACACCTCGTGTCCCTGCGACCATGTTGCACAAGTCTGATGGAATCGCCACCCTAGTAACCCGGGCCATGCCCAACTAGACAGTCGTACTGCCTCAAGCCGACATCCATGACGCCCAATCCCATTTTTAAAACCACCCAATGTATCCCGGGCAAAGGCCCAACCTGTGATCAACATCACTCAAGCATAACTGGGCCAAGCCCAAAACAACCCAAAGGGTCCAGTAGATGCAATTCAGTAATGGAATATATAACATATGTAAACAGAAAACATAACCAGGAAAAACAAACTAAACAGTTGAATTGCACCCTACCAGGTGCTGTCGCATAACAGCACTGAGGTCATAAATGCCTCTAAAAATTTATTACAGGCTTTAAAAAATTAAACTAAATAGTTTATAACAATCATATTTCAATTAAAACCATTTTTGCATTCCCCAACCAAAATGCCCCGATGAGCAACGACCCATCACCCAGCCCTGCTCACGCAAACTGGTAACCGGGCATACCCAAAAGCATCCCAGAGGTCCCATAAAAATTACAGTATGAATAAGCAGATAAAATGGGTCCCTCTCAAAATACGCGAAAACGTGCCGAAGGCCGCGTCACTCAAACAACTACGAAAACACAAAATGAGGTATGCACCACCTACCTGAGACTCGAACGATGCTACTCCTCCGGTAACACCTTCCAATTCGGTCTACAACACGGTAAATCTACAAAAGATTCCAACCCTCTCAAACTCCTATAACTCATTCTAGAATGAAAATCAAACAAAACGGCCAAAGAAGAATCAAGGCTTTACCGAGGGGGGTTCCAACGCATCCAACCGAGATCGGATCGGAGTTCGGACAAAGAACAGAGAAGAAAATGAAGATACGGCCGACTTGGTTCGCTAAAACCGGCCAAAATATTGAGGTTCTGCCTCAATACGAGGCTACAACCTGTTTTAAGGAAACAAATAAAGTACACCGTGTGTACTATGGGACTACACGCCATGTATGTTTCATTTAACTATTCATAAGATGGAAAGGTCCAACCAACATACTTTTTGAGCCTGCCGACGTGAGTACACTGCGTGTACCTAGGGGTACACAACGTGTACTTGGTTACTCTTCCTTTCCTCACCGTCAGACTCACACACCATGTGTTTTCCTAATACAAGGCTAAACTACAAGGCATGTCCAAGGGGAACAAGGCGTGTCCTCGGTTCTACCCGGCCAATAGGCCTACACGCCATGTATGGCCTCACACGGTCGGGGGTATACACGACGTGTTAAAAACTACATGCCGTGTAGTAAGAAAATTCTACACGGTCACTGCACGACATGTTCTCAGCGATAAAACGTCCGGTCACTCGCCTACACATACACGGCGTGTACGAAAAATACACGACGTGTAGTCTGGAAATTTCCAAAAACTTCCCAAATTTTCCAAACTCCTCGGGAACAAGTCAAAAATTTAAACAGGGTCGTGATTTTGACCCGTTCCAAAAACCCGGGTTCTTACAAACTCCCCACCTTAACGTAGATCATCCATGAGCTACCAAACAAAAAACTGAGATGGCACCGAACACGCCCATCCCAGTTAAACAACCTGGACTACACCGGTCCCAAGGTTCTGGCTAAATTCCTCAAGGGGCTCCCCACCTTAGGAATTGCCTACTCAGTCTCAACCAACAAAATTTAAAGAAAAAAAGGTTCACTAACCTGTTTTCCAGATGCATAGTCCTCCGTGATGCATTGTCACCCCTGGACCTCATTGGTGCTCCTATGTCGCTACCGACACGCAACGTAACCTGCACCGCATCGGTGTCCGCCTCCACGAGGTCTTTGTGCCTAGCACCTCAATTAACCTGCATCCACGATGCCTTGATGCCCATGGAACCTCATGTAACCTGCATCCACGATGCCCCAATGCCCACGACACCTCAAGTAACTCGCATCCATGATGCCCCGATGCCCTCGACACCTCATGTAACCCGCATCCTTGATGCTCTGATGCTACACTTCTCATACATATATATATAATATATCATTCACCCGATATGGTGCCAATCCCACTGACTCGCTTCTAGACAGTCCACAAAGGTCATGTGCACCACGTGCACTCAAAACAGACATACCTCTATAGGTCATGCCAAAAAAGAAACACAGTGATCACGGTCACACCGTGGTGTACATCTAACTGTCATCGGCTCACCAGCCTACTCAGCCTCTGGCAGCTCCACAGTGTGCACCTGGCCTGAAACATGGCTTCCTGACGCCTGAACTCCTGAGGCTGCTCCAGTGACCGGTCATTGACCCCTCAGCTGGGTCCGACCATCTATGTCATGACCTCTGCGCATAGTTGAACCTCGACTACCGTCTCCAGGTACTGAACCTGAACCAACTCCAGTCGCCACAGTCTGTCCTGGTCCCTGCCTACCAACAATCTTAGAAGCCTGCCTGCAAACCCTCTCCACATGCACGTCCTATCCACATTCCTGTAACTCCTTTGAAGGCCTATTTCACTGAGACCGAACATGTCCCGACTTCCCACACTGGAAGAAAATCACTAAAGAACTACCACGAGGTGGTCTATCTGAATCTCCGTCCAGACCGCCCTGCTGGAACTCATCTCATCCTCACTTCTTTCTGTCTGAACCATCACCTTAAGCTATCTTCCTGCCCAAGAGAGTTTTATCTCTCTCGTTGCCCTCGGCTATGAGCACGTGATTTACCGCCTCAGAGAAAGAACCCAACTTGAAGATGTTCACCTGCACCTGAATGATGTATCATAAGCATTCCTCGAAGCGCCTCACCCTAGCTGCGTCGTCGCGCACCATACCAGGTGCAAAACGGGACAACTCTGTGAAGGTAGCTGCGCAGTCCATGACAGACATATCTCCCTGTTGAAGACTCAAGAACACCTGAGCTCTCTCTGCCCTCAACGTCTCTGGGTAGAATTTCTCAATGAACCTGTCCTCAAAATCCTTCCAAACCAGTCCCTCGTGCCTATGGGCCTGTACCTGTACATCCCACTAACGCTTCACCGGTCCTCTCAGCATGTACATCTCCAGCTTGACCCTCAGCCCTGGAGGCGTCTCCAGCTACTCGAAGATCATATGCATACTCTCTATCTAATTCTCAACTGCCTGCAGACCACCCTCACCCTGAAAAAGCAGCCGGTGATGTGACTGGAACTCCCAAGTCAGATACGCCATAGAAGGCTCTGTACCCTACACACCTCCATCAATCCCCTACAAGACACGTACCAGGATAGATCGGAGCTTCTCGTCAAGCCACGGCCTGAACGATGACAAACCCAACTGCAGTCCTGCCTGCACTGGATCCTGAACCTGTTCCTGTCCCCAATCCTGTACCTGCGGTTCATGCTCTCCCTGTATCGAATTCTGACCCTGATCCTATGGCACTATATCATCTCATGCCTGATGCTCCATTGAGCAGTGAAGGAGTAACCCACTGAATACCATAAATGGTAAGACATACCATATATATATAACAATATATTCTACGCTAATAAGGAAAGCAGTAAAAGGCAGTTCATAACAACTACCCCTTACTCCCTCTCACCACAACCCATGCCCCACTGCATCCCGGCCTCATGGCCTCCTTACCCACCCTCTACAGAGACAAGTATCAAAGTACCTCGGGCCATGCCCATCCTGACAACTCACCTTGCCTCAAACCGACGACTGAGTCACCCAATCCTGACAGTTACACTACCTCAGCCATAGTACCTGGCTGCTCTCATAAGAGTCAGACCTAATTATCCTACAGCATGCAATTCTACAAATATAAAGCATGGAATTTTATTTTTCATTCACATGGCATTATCACTTCACAAAGAATACGTGCAATTATGAAATTTAAATACCCTAAAATGTGCCTATCAGAAGCCAAGAAACCCAGCTATGCCATACCGGGCCATGGTCCAACTCTCCCTTACCATACTGGGTCAAGGGTCACATATCAAAATCAACAACATTACACATAAAGTGAGCCACTGAGGTGGAAATCATATCAAATGTAATCTGAGCAAAAGAAAATAGAAATTCCTTCCCATGGGAACTAGGTCCATCCCTCGTACCTAGGGCTGCAGGCACCCAAGCACAAGCTAGAAACCTAGTTCCTATAACAAACTATCTCTAGTCTACCATATCCCAAATAGTAAAACCAGAAGAAATAAATTAAAAGCCTCTAACTCATTAGTAACCATTAAAACGCTTCTACTAAATCCATGTCAAGAACTCCTCTGATACCACTTTGTAACGTCCCGGACCCGGCCAGCCACCCAAACAGTGCCGAACAGGTTAGGTGTTACTACCATAGGCGCACCTCCCTGAATGCCAAAGGATGCCGACTTGCAGCGAGGGTCTATTAGGTATAGTGGGGAGGCTATACCCACTTGGTGGTTCTTAATAAGGGTACTGGTCCAAGTATAACAATAAAGATGTCGTGGAAAGAAAGACTCAGCAGACTCGAACCAGACCCGCAGAGTGGAAGCATAATCAATATAGATAAATAGCAAAAGTAGAAAATGAATCATCAATAGCAGAAATAAACACAACAGCATGCTAAGAACATATAACTTCAACTGAACTGTAAAACATGCATCCAGAGCTGGTCATACACAACTGAATATAAAAAGGGCGCCAATGGATAACCAAAAGTATCTACAATAAGCATGCCAATACAAGAAAGTAAAAAAAAAACAAAGTAAACCCAGCTAGGCATGACCTCAAGGTCCATACCATCTCCATGCAAAAACTAACACAGCGTAGGTCTTGAAGCTGGCCACTTTCCTTCACCTAAATCCATAAAGTATGCACGCGTCCCGAAGGGCCCGTGCAGGGTTTGAGACAAATCTCAGTAGGATATCACCCAACGGTTCATACCAAATATATGTGTTTAAGATGTAATGCATTTACCAGTAAAGTAGTAATTAGTTCAATGCAAAAATAAATACAAACTCCACTGGTGCTCAATAGCCACCATGGAGTGTCACCTGCTTCGGCTAACGCCGGAATCTCTGTCGTGTAACCCGGAACCATGTGCCACTTGACACCTCATGTCTCAAGTAACGAAATCCCGAAGGCATGCCCAAAATAGTAACCCGACACCATGTGCCTCCTAACACCTCGTGTCTCAAGTACCGACGTCCCGAAGGCACGCCCAAAAATACTATCATGGCACCACGTGCCTCCTGAAACATCGTTTCTCACGTATCAGCATCCCAAAGGCATGCCCATTCCCTAATGGTTCCTCACCTACCACGTGGCTTTCTACGGCAAGCACCCCAACCAGAATACCTAACCGCAACTACGGGGGCCTCTAACCACACGAGTGGTCAAAACCACCTCATCACAGAGTAACTCTGTGTGCACACTACTCAATGTCCCGGTGAGCGGTAATCACCCAAAATAGTCCTAAGCCACCAACACATCTGACACCTCGTGTCCCTGCGACCAGGTCGCTCAAGACCGATGGCATTTCCACCCTAGTAACTCGGGCCATGCCCAACAAGACAATCATACTACCTCAAGCCAACGTCCATGACACCCAATCCCGTGGTCAAAACCACCCAAAGTATCCCGCGCAAAGCCCCAACCTGTGATCATCATCACTCAAGCATAACCGGGTCAATCCAAACACAACCCAAAGGGTCCAGTAGATGCAATTTAGCAATTGCATTTATAACAAATGTAAACAGAAAACATAACCAGAAAAAAAAAACAAAATAGTTGAATTGCACCCTACCAGGTGATGTCCCATACCATCACTGAGGTCTTAAATGCCTCTAAAAATTTATAATAGTCTTTAACAAATTAAACTAAATAGTTTATAACAATCATATTTCAATTAAAACCATTTTGGCATTCCCGACCAAAATTCCCCGATGAGCAATGACCCCTCACCCAGTCCTGCTCACGCAAACTGGTAACCGAGCATACCCAAAAGCATCCCAGAGGTCCCATAAGCATTAGAGTATGAAAAAGAAGATAAAACGGGTCCCGCTCAACATACCTGAAAACACGCTGAAGGCTGCGTTACCCAAACAACTACGAAAATACAAAATCAGGTATGCACCACCTACCTGAGACTTGCACGATGCTACTCCTCCGGTAACACCCGCCAATTTGGTCTACAACTCGGTAAATCTACAAAAGATTCAAACCCTCTCAAATTCCTATAACTCATTCTAGAACTAAAATCAAACAAAATGGCCAAATAGGAATCAAGGCCTTACCGAGGGGGTTCCAACGCATCCAACCGAGATCGGATCGGAGTTCGGACGATGAACCAGGAAGCAAATGAAGATCCGGCCGACTTGGTTCGCTAAACCCGGCCAAAATATTGAGGTTATGCCTTAATACGAGGCTACTGCACGATTTTTTTTTAAAAAAAATAAATAACATGGTGTGTACTTTGGGACTACATGCCGTGTATGGTTCATTTAACTGTTAATAACACAGAAAGGTCCCACCGACTTACTTTCTGAGCCTGCCCACATGAGTATATGGCGTGTACCTAGGGGTACACAGCGTGTACTTGGTTCCTCTTCCTTTCCTCGCCGTCGGACTCACAGACCATGTGTTTTCCCTATACACAGCTAGACTACATAGTGTATCCAAGGGGAACACGACGTTTCCTCGATTCTACCCGGCCAACAAGCCTACAAGCTATGTATGGCCTCACACGGTCGGGGATATACACGGTGTGTTCAAAACTACACACCGTGTAGTATAAAAATTATACACGGTCACTGCATGACATGTTCTCAGCGAGCACACGGTCGGTCACTCACCTACACATACACGGTGTGTACGAGAAATACACAGCGTGTTGTCTGGAAATTTCCAGAAACTTCCCAAATTTTCCTGACTCCTTGGGAACCAGTCAAAAATTTAAACAGGGTCGGGATTTTGACCCGTTCCAAAAACTCGGGTTCTTACAGCTTCGTTAATGGGTTAGCCAACCAGGAAAAATTCAGGATGAAATGTCGATAATAACCTACTAAACCAATAAAACTGCATACCTCAGTTATACTAATTGGTGTTGGCCATTCATGGATTGCTCTTGTCTTAGAAGGATCAACATAGATTCCATCCTTAGAGACAATATGGACACGAAAAGAAATCTCCTGAAGCCAGAATTCACACTTGTTAAACTTCCCATATAATTCATGTATTCTCAGAGTCTTCAATATAATGTGCAAGTGATTTTCATGATCATTGTATCTTTTGAAGTATACCAAGATATCATCAATTAATACCACTAAAAAGTCATCAAGATATTCCTTGGAAACTTTGTTCATTAGATCCATAAAAATAGAGGGTGCATTAGTCATCCCAAAAGGCATTACTGTAAACTCATAATGCTCGTACCAGGTTGGAAATGCTATCATCAGAATTTCTTCCTTCTTCACACACAACTGATGGTATCCAGATTGAAGGTCAATCTTTGAAAAGTATTGAGCTCTATGTAGTTGATTAAATAAATCATCAATGCGAGTTAGAGGATACTTGTCCTTTATTGTTATAGAATTGATCTCCCTCCAGTCGATACATAACTTCATAGATCAATCTTTCTTTTTAACAAAAAGATTAGGGGCTCCCCATGGAGAAACACTAGGGCAAATAAATCCCTTATTAGTCAATTCTCTCTAGTTGTTTCTTTATTTCAACTAATTCCACAGTGGCCATTCTATAAGGGGTCTTTGATATAGGCCTTAATCCTAGAATTAAATCAATGGAAAAAACAATTTCTCATTCTAGAGGATTTCCAAGTAAATATTCTAGAAACACATCTACATATTCTTTTACAATAGGTACATCCTTTATTTGAAAACTCCTTTCCTCACCCACAGTTTTTTAATTCTCTTCCTCCCCTATAATTGAATTTAGTTGAGCTACTGGGGGTAGATCTAGATAAGTATTAGGTGGTGACAATTCTTCTCTAAAGATAAGGTGTTCCTTATCATCGTCATAAAAAATCTTAACCTACTTCTTATAATAAATATTCTCATCACTGTCTGAAAGCAAATCATTACCGAGGATTATATCAAACTCAATCATAGGTACGATGATGAGATTAGCGGATAAAGAACATTTATGACCACTAATGGGGACTGATTCACAAAACATTGTTGCAATGATACTTCCCTTAAAATTTTTAACTGAAAACTCCCTTGTTAAATCAAATTGGAAATATCTAATTTTCATAGAAAACTGGGAAGATATCAAACAATGTGATGATCTAGAATAAAATAAAGCATTTTCTAAACTTTAGGAAAACATTAAATTACCTGCCACTATGTCATTCAGAGCTTCTACCTCAACAGTAGTGATAACATAATCTTGGCCTTGATCCCTTGGCCTTTTCTTAGGTAATTTCCCCTGAAACATAGGACATTTATTTGTATAATTTCCCATCTCTCTACAATTATAGCATTCCATGTTGAAAGAAAATCTCTTTACCTAAAAATAATGAGGTTGGTGGCCTTTTTCACCACACTTGTAATAGACTCTCATTACCTTCAAACAAGTACCTGTTTGTTTCTTCCCACATTTACTGCAGGATGGATAATAAAATTTTCCCTTCTTCCCTTTATTTCCGTTTCCAGTGTGGTCAACAGATCTCTTCTTCTCTTGCTTTTCCTTAAAGTTGTAAGACTTATCGAATTCATTTTCTATCTTGATAGCACATGAGACAATATCTTCGTATGATGAGAAAGATTTTGAGACTAATGCTCGATGGAGAAATGGTTTTAACCCATCAATGAAATGATCAATCTTACTTCTTGGGTTACGTATATAATCTGATGCATGCCTCGCTAACCTTGTAAAGTTAGCCTCATAATTTGCGACATTCTTATCCTCCTTTTGCCTCAGACTAAGAAATTGTCTTTCCATATCTGCTCGATGGTCACGAGGAATGTATTTTTCAATGAAAATATCATTTAACTCCCTACATTCTATATTTGATACTTCTTAATCTTCCTTTGTGTTTTGAATCAATGACCACCATTGATCAGCATCTCCATTGAGGCGGTAAACTGCCATTATAACTTTTTCAATTTCACTACTCCCCAAAGCCGGTAATATTTTCTCTATGGAACATATTCGTTGCTCAGCATCTAATGGATTTGTAATCCCATTAAATTTTGGTGGTTGCTGCCTCATGAAGTGATTTAACATTGATCCTCCACGTTTCGGATTAGGGTGCTCTATATGTGTAAGGTTATTATTCATAACCTGAGTGAGTTGTCTATGTATGGTGATTAGCTGATCAGCACCAGTTGCATCACCAGCTCAACTATAATTATTTTGAGCAAGAGGGAAATCACTACATGGAGTGCGTGCATTGATACAGTATCAATTTCTTCCACTAGGTGCCATTTATAAATAATGGAAAAAACTATATCAGTTTATGAATCAAAATACATACTTCCATACTTGTAAAACACTTAACATAAATTGAACAATTTATGGATATAATCCATTATCATAAAAAAATAAATTTTCTTTGAGGAAGTATATACTCATAAACCCTTCATAATGTATTGTAAATAAAATGAGAATTATCCTAAGCATATCCCCCGGGAGTGTTGTAACCAAGAGTGCAGAAAGGATTGTTGTCATGCACCAGTTCCTGTTCGAGTCTAGCTCAAAGTGGTGTTTTCGGGTTTTACCCCTAGGTACATCTGTGCCAGAGCCTCCTCTATCTGCTCGTGTCCAGATAGGGATGTATTTCTCGAAAATATCACAAAATCTCTACAATACCAAATTTCAAGGATGTTCTTCAATACTAATACTCAAATTCCTTCTTAGGTCTTTGTGCTCTAATAAGAGTTTATCTAAATCTAGCTTCCAAGGTTTGTACTAAACATCCTCTGATACCAAATGTAACGCCCCGGCCCCATTTACCCATAGTCGGTGCATTATTACATAACATTAGTATGATTAAAAAATATCAATTCTCGAACGATTGATTAGTTTAGTTGCCTTGGAAACACTAGATACATTCATAGAGTATACATTACATCACAAAATGAAAAATACAACAACATAGTCTCCATAATCGACACTCATATCCCCTCATACTATCCTTGTAGGTCATTCATAAAATACTTCTTCACATTCTGGGAAAAATAAAACATAGAAAGGGGTGAGCACAGATGCCCAGTAAGGATAAAAATATTGAGAAAACTTTAATAAATAAGCATAAACATTTATGGAAATGTATTACTAAAACAAAATCCTTTTAAACTTTAACTTTAACATAATATGGAAGAAATAAAATGAAATAATTCCATTTACTTATTCACACGGATATTCTACAATTCAGATAATCACCTGAAATATCAATAACCACTTTCATAAGGATGGAATGCATAATGCCAGACTATCATAACCACGTTGCCAAGGCCTCATGCAAAGACTACAAATAAGATTCTGTTAAGGACTCGTTCCAAGACACTAGTTTTCCTCATTATACCTACCGATGCATCGAAGAGCTATAGTGGGCTCCACCCGTAACTTATTATGTCCAATGCATTCTTCATATGAACAGGTTTAAACATAACATAAAAATTCTTATTAAAACTAGCATACAAAATGTCAATACTTTCTCTATAAACCATGAATGGTATAAAAATAACACATCCACAATCTATCATATCACAAAACCTTCAATACAATATGGATGTTTTGTATTATAATTAATCAATTTCAAATAAACATAAAATTCATCGCAGGATGTTGGAATAGATGAAATCAAAACTATTTGAGAGAAATATATGTTTTCTTAAATAATTTAAAAGTCACATAATTATAAAAGAAAACATTTAATTTAAAAATATTCTTATAATCTTTTAATGGAAGCTTCAATGATTTTACAATAGTGGAAAATATCTGCACCCTCCATATAAGTTAAAAAAAAGTCATTCTTACCTTAATTTGTCGAAAAGGTTAAAAAGGTCCTTGTATGGAAAATGATGTAAAGATTCCTTTATAAAATACTTATAAAAATTCCAACAAGGGTATAAATTACTTTAACCCGTATTCTGTAAAATAGTAAGAATTTTTTGAAATACATTTTAATAAAACATGGATGTGGATGATAAAGAGGTCCTAGTAGATAATTACGTATAAACAACCTCAGATAATGAAGAGATTGTGAAATAAACCCCTACCTTGTACTTTTACTTGGTTGAGGGTAGGTTAAACTCCTGTATAATGGTAAAATAATTGTTATTAAATTATACAAGAATCATATACATTAATATGATATCATATATGATCTTTTAACATTGATTTGTTAATAATATCTTAGTATTATCATTGTTTCGGGTGTTAACTTACTCGTTTTATTTTATATTTTTGTTACATAAGTCGTGTTTGTTATGGATAGGTTGTATCTTATTCTTATCCAGAATGATATCAAGTCTTTAAAAATTATTTTTAATCATAAAATGAGAATTATAATTGCATGGATAAGATGGGGAATGAATCTCATCACGTTCGTGGAGACGGTAGTCCGTACGTACGCACGAGAGACAATATCATTCTTTAGATATTAAAATAATATATAATTGGATGGTATATCATATATAACGAATCATTATCATGTTATCATTATTATTTAAATCAATTACATATCATTATCATACCCATCCAAATAATAATTTTTTTGAATAACAATTACACCACGCCGTGGAGACGGTAAGTCGTACGTATGCACGTATGGTGACATGTCATTCAAAGGATGGATTGAATACTGAATATGGTTGTACCATTTTTATAATAAAATCACAGTATATAGAAGATACTGGAGTTATTTTTTTAGAAAGTAAATAACAAATAAAGAATAAGATGAAGAAAAATGGAACTTGAAAAGGGTGGTGAAAACATTACCTCTTCATTAGGTTCATCCTTTTGATTTGATCAAAAGTGCTCTGTAGGTTTAATTTCTGATCAAACTAAGGCCTCTAGGTTTAAGTGAGTGAATTTTAGAGAGTATTTGGGTAGGTTTTGGCCAAACCAAAAGGATTTTACAGTGTGAAAAATTTGTTAGATGTTGTGTCCTTCTATAAGGGGGAGGAGGGGCTCTTTAAGAAAAACTTAAAGTATTAATTTATAATAAATTCATATTCACATTATAATGGATTCAAAGTTGATTATTCAAAGTATATGGTGGGGATGGGTCTAAATCCATTTAACCAATAGATGTTAGACTGGTTTGGGTCATTATATTAACATTATCATTTAGTTTTAACACTTAGTTAATTAGATTGACATTTACCATGTCACTTTGTATTTTTATATTATATAGTTAATAAACATAATATATAAATCCATGAGACCCCCAAGTGGTCCATTAATGATAAACCTATCATGATATAATTCATTTGGCCGAACCTTATATTTTTAGGAATAAAATATCATTTAATAATATAATACTTGTTTTCAAAACTCATTTTTTACAATTTTGACAATATTTAAAAATTTATTTTTGTTAAAGTATTAAGAAAATTATTAATTAGAACAAAATTAATTTAACAAAATACTAACATGTCATATTAACCAATAAAATTATTTTATGGCATAAAAAATTCAAATTATATTTATTTTAACTTTTCTACTACCAATTATTTGATTCTTTCATTAATAAGGAAAATAATGCATCATTATTGTGTCATAAATAAATTTAATTATTAAATGTTTAAAAATTATAAATAAAATAACATTATGTAGGAAATATTTTTATCTTTCTAATGAATATTTATAGTAGAAAATATAACATAAATAACCCTATGTAAATTTTTTTTTCTAAAAGATATATGCTTGTGTTATTTTTGTATTTACTTTATCTTAATTTATATAAAGTGTCAATATCACGTACAAGTGGCTCCATGGGGCCCCAAAATCGACCCAAAGATTCTCATGGTCGGAAATGTATCAAATAATAAAGTTAGGACACGTTTTAGGGTAATTTATTATTATTATAATATAATTTTGTTTACCCTTATTTACCAGATTTACCCTTTAACCATGATAAATAAAATATTTACCGTATTAATTATTCAAAATGTCTAAAAATAGAAGTTACCTATTTATATAATTTGGAAATCCTGATTCTAAATAATGAATCCATTTTTCTAAATTCAAAACACAGAAGTGGTAGAAATTAAATTAAAATAAATTCCCGTTGTCAAAACAAAAAGCGTGTTTTTAAGAAATAATAACTATCCAAATATTGACACTTGTTTATTTCTGGTTTAATTGTCAGATTATGTCCAATGACCATCATTGTATTATATGGTAAAAATATATTCTAAATATACTTTAAAACAACTCAAATTCATAATTTATCACTAATAATTATTTTTATTAAAAAGTTGTTTTTAATTAAAATTTAGTAATTTTCACTATTCATCAAAATATGAAAGTTTTAAGAAAAATACCAAAATTTCCCCCTAGGATAATTTCGATATTCAAAATCCCAAAATGAAGTCCATTTTGAATGATAAATTTTATAAAATTTCAAAAAGTGGGTATTACTATTCATAATGGCTAGTTTGATTGGTCACAGTGTGTTAGAATCTCAAAATTGCGTACAATGCAAGATGTTGCATTATTCAAAGGGAAATGGTCCATGGAAGATTGGGGTGTTACATCATGAGATAATATAAGGATGAGATGTAAGATTCCCAATATAGGGGGAAAAGGTGGTTATGCTAGTAAACAAAATCCATTAGGTGACTTTTTCCACCATGTTATGATGATCTTGGTCAAGATCCTTAACTAATGAAATGTTATTCTATTTTTATTATTGTACAATGATTCCTAGTAAATAATATTTTTTTATGATATACTCTTATATCTCAGGATTTATTCATTATTATTCCTCACTCTTATGACTAATGTATATTAGAATGAAAAATATTTACAGTGTTACTCATGATTTCTGATCCATGAATGAATATCTAGGAAATTTAAATGTTATGATCAGTTTTTGATACCCTGGTGATTTTATTTTTCTTTCATATGATAATCAAAAGATATATACCATGTTTACCTTTACTAATAATATGATAACCCTTTATTATGTCACGATTCACCCAATCTTATTATGAAAGGTTTTAAATATGGAATGCCTATGAAGGGCGCTATATGAGAATTTAATTGTGGGATATTTTAAAGGTATCCCATGAAATAATTTTATGATATAGTAATTTTTAACAACATGGCTTCTTTTTCATGTTCTTGGGATCCTACTGCCCTTCCGTCCTCTCCAACAAGGGAGGGCGCTCCTCTGCCGGAAGCATCTGTCTTTCTGAAATGGGTCCTTGTGTGGGAGGATGAAGTTTCTTCTTATTCTTTGGTCAAGGAGAAGGGAACAACCTTCAAGGATGCTCTTTGTTGCTCCACAGCAGCCGATACCAGTGGTGTGTTGTACCCCTCGATCCCTTCCTTCTCAAGGCGAATTCCTCTGATCTCGTTGGGGCCTGGGGTTACAACTAGAGTAGAGGGTGCTCTTACGATGTAACTCTCTACTCAAGAAAATTAGAAGCCTTAATCCTTCCATAAATCCTCTCAGGTTGACCACTTTGGTTCTGACAAGCCTCCCCTCAGTTTAACCCGGGATTTTTTTGAGTACCGGGATCTCTCCCACCCGGCTACGGTTTCAAATCACTCTAGGGTTGCGTTTTGCATCAATCTGTTCTCCATGGATTATTTCATGAAATCTTGGGATTGGGAGGATCAGTGGTTTGGATCATGGTGCTTCTATTTTTCCCAATGGTCATGGGATTTCTATTTCGTTACATAGTCTCCGACGGCAGTTGTCTGGGTTACCTTGTCAGGACTCCCATTGCCCTTCCAGAACCCGATGATTTTATAGTCGATCGGTGAATCCTTGGGTACCTTTCTCACTTCTGATGATCCCATGGAGTTTCACCAAGCTGATGCGAAGCCCCATATCTGCATGTAGATTGATCTCTTGGTGGGTTTACCTTATCATGTTTTTCTACACTCTGAGGACAGTTTTTCTTGGTGGAAAAGGCTCTTCTTAGAAGGCTTCCCCAAGATCTATGTGGCATGTGGTCTTCATGGTCATTCGGGGGCGGTTTGTCATCAGGGGTGGGAGGGACCCCATGCATCCAATTATGGATGTTGGGGTCCTCCACTAGCTGGACCATATTCTCCAGTTTCCGAGATTGTGAAGGTATCTATTAGGGCGTATTCATCAAATTCAATTTGTAGGAGGGTTTCCCATGCGCTTCCTAGAGTCTCTGACTTCTTTGACATCACCAGAAAATATGAAGTGGGGGACCACTCCTAGGGATTGTGATCGCCTACCTCAGACTTGATTTTTCTATAGCTTGTCCCCCTTAGATCAAATACGGGCCCAACTTTCACTGGCCCTGCTCTGGTGATCGCAGCGGATCCCTAGGAGCTCTGCGGGTTCTCATTCTAGCTTCCCCGGCTCCTCCCATATTCCTTTCTCATCTTTCCCTATTGTTGCGTATTTATTCTCATGTTTTCCTGGACATTCTTCACCACTCTCTGAATTACGGTCTAGCATCTGCAGCAAAGCCCCCCCCTGGGGGATTCTGTTTCCACGAGCATGCTCATTGATATTGATGCTTATCGTAGTTACCCGCAGCTTTTGGGGGTGGTTTCCCTCATGCAAGGGGATTCGACTCCTTGCATCTCACGTCAACATTCATTGGCCAGGTTTTCCTTGTCACAGGTTGCTGATGGCCCTTTAGTGAAGAAGCGCTTTCTGACTAAGCCCGCTCCATGGGGTGAAGAATCTAGACTGGTAACCCGTTCGAAATCCAAGGAGACATATTTTTTGCTTACCCCTTCATCCCTCATCTTACTCCACCAAAAGGCAAATATGTATCACTCCTGAAGCTTTCTGTGATATTTTGGAACAGATGGGGCTTGGGGGGTCCAAGATAAATGTGCCTTTATGGCCTCAGATTCCAGGAAACATCACGCTCCTATTGTGGCCATTTTGGAACACAAACAAAACCCTTGTATGTTTCAGGTACTTTCCATGAAAATCAGGTGCTATAGGTCCTAGCATGGTGGTCCTGATAATTCACAAATTTGGATTTTTAGGAAGAAGAATGTGAATGTTGAGGTGATCAAATTGATGAACCAGTGCATCAATGTGATGATTTGTAGTGGGGTAGAGTAGTGGTGTTCTATTTTGTTTATGCTTGCACTGAGGCCCGAATGGCCCGAAGGCCTTCTTTTTTAATTTTATTATAGATAATCCCCCTTTTAAGGGTTTAAGGGGAACCCGTACATGACCCTTAGGCCCAAGGCAGAAGGCCTGACAAACCTTCAAAACCTGACCCGAAGTCCCAGATGCATACCATTCCCAATACATGACCCGTAGGCCCAACCCACTTGAACTACCCCTCCCTAGATTTCTGTTTCATTGATCACCTAGCTCTCTACATTACATTGGTAATCGGCTATCATTTGCCCGTACAAAGCTGCACGGTGCCTGGTCTCGATGGCGGCTGTCATAACCTCTCATTCATCCAATCCGGTTAGCTCTGCATCTGGTGGCTGCTACTCTTGTTGCTCTGATCTTCTTCTGAGGCCTGTTCTGTGTTAACTGGGCTACTGCATGGTCTACGTGACCTGAGGGCCCATTGGCCCGAAGGTGTTTGATGACCCGAAGGCCATGGAGACCCGTAGGCCCAAACCGGTGGCCCAAAGGCCCAAATTGGGTGAATAGTTCTGGCTGATAAAGTACCGAAAAGTACCGCTACAGTACTGCTACAGTACCCCCAGAAATTCACCTCCACCCAGTTTTGAACCCGGGTCACTTGGATGTCAAGCAAGAGCCATTACCAGTTGGGTATGAGCTCGTTGACCTTGCATTGAGGCATCATGGAAGAACGATATCTGGGGATTTTTAACCTCCTTACAGTCTGGTGGTCTCCCTTGGTTTGTGAGGGGTGACTTAAACTCCATTATTTACCCCCTCATAGAAAAGGGGTGGTCTTTCCTACATTAACAGTGGTATGCAGGGCTTCCAGGCCTTCTCTTCAAATGTGGGTCAACTAGACATGGGTTTCAGCGGCCAAAAATGTAAATGGTGCAATAACCGTAAGGGTACTAGTCACATTTGGAGTCGACTGGATAGGTGTATCTCCAACCTTCAAGGCATAGATACCTTCTCGCAAACCTCAGGTCACCCACTTGACTCGGTCTCTCTCTAATCATGCCCCACTGTTGGTGGATATTTGAAGGGAGCCTATAGATGGTTTGGCTTTCCATTATTCTAGTATCTGTCATTGGGTAGATGGTTTCATGTAGATGGTGAAGAACTCGTGGGATCAAGAGGAAGCTGGAAGGTCTTGGTGTGGAATTTCAAACCTTTTGAAGTGATTAAAAATGATATTCATTCATGGTTTGTTGAGAGACCACATGACAACATGGGGATGGATAGAATTTAGTTATATATTGATATGTTGAAGTAAGAGCTACAATGCAACTATAATGAGATCATGTTTGTTGTGATCTGCTAAAAATGTATATTTTTAGATGAAAAGAATATTGAAATTCAAAGGTACTTTAGGAACAAATCATGGGTTCGATGGATTAAAGAGGGGGAAAAGAATAGTTTTTGTCACACATTTCAGAAATAAAAGATCAGCATGAGGCCCAACCTCAACCTGGGAAACTAAGTGTTCACTTCTGAGGTAAGGGTCGCTGGCCGTATGGCTCTGGATTACGTTTAAAAGGTTATGGTTGTTGGTCGGCCCACCAGATCAAATTAGTGTGATGCAGAGGGGGTTGATGCTATCTTGGTATGCATCCCACAATTGGTGGTGGGGCCTGACAATTTACGACTGATGGCAATACCATCTACAAAAGAGATAAAAGACTCGGTTATGGGGATGTATACGGATATTGCTCTTGGACCGGAATAGTTTCTAGGGTCATTTTATGTTGGTGTGTGGGATATTGTGAGGCCTCAAGTGGTGGAGGCCATCTAGGAGTTTTTCTAGGTGGTGCCCTCAACAAAAGCATTTAAGCTTCTATGGTTGTTCTTCCTAAAGTCAAGGATCCTTCCATCCTCACTCACTATAGACCTATTTTTCTATGTAATATGTCCTACAAGATTCTTGTAGCCTCATTTTGTGAATACATAGTAGTGTGATTCAAAGGCTAGTCCTGGGGGAGAAGCATGGTTTTGTCCAAGGTTGGAGCATCCAAGTGGATATAGGCATCACGAGTGAGATGGCTAGCGATATCAATAGGAAGGTAATAGGGTCAAATGTCATATTCTAGGTGGATATGGTAAAGGCTTATGATACTATAGAATGGGGTTTCAAGATTCAGGATATGAGGATGATGGGCTTTGAAGAATGATTTTGTGACATTTGTTTCCTGTGCTACTCCTCCCCTTGGCTGTCCATTTCCATTATGAGGAATGTTTATGGTTTCTTCAAGATGGTGCATGAAGTTTGGAAATGCGATACTTATTCATTAAGACACTTTGTTCTTGTCTAGGATTAACTCTCCCAGAACATCCATAGTGGGCTGGAAGAGGGCGGGTTGTATCCTTTTGTCTCCTGTGGTTTTTAAAAGGGTTTTCCCACCTCATGTTCGCTGATGACATCATGGTGTTCATGAATAGGGGGAGGCTCTCTATGCATGTATTTATCATGATCATACACACATAATAATTCTTGAGTGGAAAAGATATTAATAACATGAAGAGTCATGTTTTTATTTCAAACAAGTGTTATGGCCATCGTTGTAGAGACATTCAGAAAATTCTGGAATGTCAATGGTGGCTATTCCCGATGACCTACCCTGGTATCCAACTTTCCTATTGTCGTATCAAGAACCATTTTTTTGATGGGGTCATTAGCATATTTTTGAGAAGAATCGTCAACTAGAAGAGTTGCTTTCATTCGTTTGGGGGGGCAATCTCATTGATCAGTAGCGTGCTTAAGTCCATACAAATGCACATCTTATCGATTGTCAAATCGTCGAAGGGTGTCATCACAAGATTAGAGAAAATATGAAATACAATTATTTTGGATTCCAATCAATTTGGGGGGGTGTTCTATTGGGACTTTTAAAGTCTATTCTCACACTACCCTATAATGGATAAGATTTTGTGATCTATAGTGATGATTCAAAGAGGGGATTGTGATTTTTTCTAAAAAATAGTTACTTGGTTGTAGATTATGACTCTCACCAATAGATGATTCCTATGATAAATTAATTATCTCATTATTTTTAAATGGAAGTGGAAATTTTAAATTTAATTATATTGATGATTTATAATTAAGGATAACGGTGTGACATATTTACCAATAATAAAATGTTGAAGTATATATTCCCACAAAATTAATTTATTATGAACCAAATTTTATGGTTTGAGCTAATTAAGGATTAGGGATCATTAATACATTTTACCCATAGGAATGAGAACATGTTGGTTGATGATCCGAGTTAAAAGGACCATGCTAGTTTGTTTATGACAAGGATTTAAAGAGATATAATAATTATTGATTTTTAGAGAATAAACATTTCAATCATATGGAATAGTGAAATAACCTATACATACCAAATGAATGTTTAAATATACATTTATTTGAATATTAAACAAATATAAACTAAATAATAATGCACTTCTGATAGAGGATAATATCCCTAATCTAAGAGTTAGTCTTACCTCAAGATGACAATGTTGTAGGGAGGGGAAAATAGAAACAATTGACCACTTGTTCTTTAATAGTGAGTGGGAGACTTCTGTCTAGAATGCATTTGGGACAATCACAAGGATGAATCCATAGGGAACAATGAGCGGACCCCTTCCCGAATTGTTATTTTTAGGGAGTGGGTAATTATGGATCAAAGAAGAAATATAGAACAATCATACTAGTCGGGGACTAATAGGACATTTGGAAAATGAGGAATGTAGAAAATAAAAATGGAAGAACATGTACCCAAATATGAATAGATTGTAATTAGTCATTGTTGTCCAACAATAATGAAACATCCCCCTCATTATGACCATTTTTTTCTACAATTCCTACCCAATAATGAATATCAATTTTGATCAAGGGTGTTGGGTTCAATGGAAGCATCCATATCGGGGGTTAAAACTAAACATTGATGTTACTTGTATAATGGGTAACATATGAGGAGTAGGGGTGATACATGACATGTAGGGTTTGATTATTGTGGAATTTTTGGTGACCATGGGAATATGTGATTATATTCACGCTAATTCTAAAGATATGCTCACTAGGATTTGGGTATAAAATCAAAGAAATATTATGATTGAAACAGTGGAAGCAGAATCTATTATTATTTTCAATGAACTCAAAGGTATATGGATCAATACATGGTCTATAGAGTATACCATCTACAAGTGAAAATGTATTTTGAATGATCGCACATATTTTTTCAAACATGGAATGAAGAGAATAAATTTACATACTTCTTGGATTCCAGGGTAAACTATAGTGAGTGAAATATATATTTTTTATTCTTGTTTCCTTCCCATCAAGGGGGGTTCTTATGGTCAAAATAGGTTTTCCTGGGCTGCACCAATTTAAACATCTATGACTAGGATGGTGTAATTCTTTCATCATTTTTCTATATTCTCTTAATGAAAATTAATTATTTTTTTCATGAACCATTTTTTTAATGTCAATACGAAACTTGAAAGAGATATTAAATAAATATCGTAGTTAAAAACTCTCAATTCATCATGGAATTAAGAATATTCATAAATATCTCAAAAATAAATTTTAGTAGGACATTTGAAAATTATAACTATGTATCTTGATACCTGGTATATCTAAATTCTAAGGTAGGTCATTAGAAGACTTTGGGGATGTTTCACCCATTACCCATAATAAAATTGAAAGGGTACAAATCTAAAAGTATTTCATCAGAGAAATCCCAAAAAATAAATAAATTTATAATGCAATTTGGGTTTTATTCCATAAATTTTTGATGTAGAACATTGAAACTATATCATAGAATAATTTTCTCTAGATCTGATTAGTAGGATATACATTAATAAAGAGGTAAATTTTTATAGAGTACCATATTCTATAGTATATATTCAGGATATGCGGTTTACCTCAATATTCTAGATATGTATCCAACAAGATTTGAATATGGAGTTAAACATTAACATGTCATATCAACGATAAATTTATTGTTAATATGAGAGGAATATAAAACCCTATAAGATATACTAGGAGACTTTTCTATGTATTTGAAAGTCGGTTAGGATCAACTCCATCCTCTAGTTGAATTTTATTAAAACAAATATCTCCACGTGATCATTAATATGGATATATATATATATCATTATATGAAAAAAATATTGGACTTCAATATGATGGGATGAATATGGGAACCAAAGATACTAGGATCTAAGATATCCAAGAAAATAGAATGGATGTTTAGATCCTTTTAACAACATATCAACGAATATCAGAGTAAACATAAATGATATACTAGTATCTGTTGATGGGATTTTTAGTTTAAAGCAAGGGATAAAGTCTCTCTATAAGTATCTTCTTGAAATAATGTTATGATATTTTGAATGAAGGGAAATATATCCATCTATATATTGGTCCCTATAGGATTCTTGATCATTTTGGTACAGAAGATTATCTCTTAAAACTTACTCTAAATCTCTCCTAAGTAATGATGTTTTAAATGTATCTCTTTTGAGAAAGTATATACTTGAACCTTAAAATCTACTAAATTCAAAAGTCATAACATTGGGGAGTGAACTTAACTATTACAAAAATGATGAAAATCTCAGATCACAACGACAAGTTGATATAGAAAATGACCACTCACCTCATTAAGGTTCTACAAAGGATTTATAAATTTGAAGAATCAATGTGGGAACCCAAGTATGTGATGAGGCCTAAATGTTTTTTGTTTTCTTAATAATAATGACAAAAATTTGAGGGAAATATCCTTATAAGCGGTAGAATATAACACCTCATAATTTTAGAACATGTTTATATTTAAATAATACATTTCATTGATAGCTTATAATGAATGACGCCATGATAATATAAGAATAATGATTATATGTTATAATATTAATCACATTATATGGTATTGAAATGACATATAATCATTAAAAAGAATTTTTATTTCATAAAAGAAATAATATTGATCTTGAAGAAATATTCTTAAATTTTTTTGATTACGAGTATTTTATTTGTCTTATATTATTTATTTAAAAATTAGTTTAGAGTAAAAAAAAATATGAAAACATATTTTTTAAACATATAAAATATGAATATATTTGTTATGAATTTTTAATAAATGTAAATAAATTAATTTTAATTTTTACATCCTATTACTATTTTCCAGTATTTGTAAACATCTTGTTTTTTTACCATGCTTTGGTTGGGTTTTGTTTGTTGTTGTTTCGGGTGAGAATTTGGAATATTTTGGAATTTTGAAAGACTATGCACAGTTTGCGTATGTGGTTCCCAAAGCATGTGGACTCTCAGTGGAAACTGCAAAAACCCAAACAATGGGGGTTTTCATGACGAGAACATAGTTTAACAAACCATTCACCCACCTAGTAGAATTCGTCCACCTTAGGAAAATAGGGTTCATGGTTTGGGAACATAGATTTTCTAATTATGTGGCCCTTCCTAGCTAACTTTGTATATTGGATTAAATTAATCCTAAAATTACTTTAAAACTCTCAAACCATATGTTTAAGTAATTGATGGGAATGTATGACCCTATTAAATTTTAATATTTTTGAAGGCTCCTTAGAGGTGATTTTGGCCCCTTTACACCCCTTTATAGGTGAATCGATACAATGAGAATGACATTAGGTCTCGTTATTATAAGTTTCCTCTTCCCATTATCTTTATCCTGTTCTATCTCCTCTCCTCCATAGGGTTTTGCGGATCTTTGTGTTGTTTTAGGATCTAGTCTTCCTTGTATAGGATCTTGTATCTAGGTTTAATTCTTGGATCCTAGTTTATGACATTCTAAAGTGTTTTTTTATCAGGGCTTTGAGTTTCGTGATCCTATAATCCCAAAGTAGATGGTTCCATTGACGATTATCGACATAATTCTCCATAAATTTTTGAATTTGAATTAAATTATTTTATTTAAAATTTATCCTCTTTAAATTGTTTTATTAAAAAAATCAATTGAATTGGGTTTTTGACTTGGATTTGAATTGGATTTGGAATGAAAATTTTGGGAAACCCCCAATTCCATTGAGTTGAGGTGTGTTTTGAAATTGGATATTTTTTTTTGAAAATTAAATTGTGGAAATTTAATTTTGAAATTGATTTGAATTTTTTATATTTTTAAAAACTATTAAATTTATTTTTGATATAAACAAAGTGGTTTTATCTTGGAAAAGGCATCATTTGATTAAAAAACAAGTTTTTAAAAATGGAAATTGGAATATTTAAATTGAAGAATGGGTTGAATTTTATTTTTAAATGGTTTGAAAAATAAATTAACCATCAATTGATGTTATTAGAGGACATGAAATCCTAAGTAGTTAGTGGGTTATTGGGATAACACTATACTAATTCTTTACAACACTAATAATAAATATGAAGCAGGTCACATACTTGATGGGATAGTGATGAGTCCTCTTTGACCAGTGTCTAAGGGGCATGCATACACATTGTATCATTATAACTATTTGAGTGTGAGGGAATACCATAGCCCATAACCATGGTACCTTTTGGCAGATGACCATGTTGCTAACTATTTATTCTTGGATATATATTCCAATGTTTGAAATCTATTTTACCATGACGTGTAAATTTATATAATTTATTTAATTAAATTATTATTAACACGTTTATTTAATGTATTTAAATCATTTTAAATGTAATACATGAATATTATTATTTTAATATTATTTTGAAATTCCATTCATTTTTATTTAAAATTTAATGATTTATTTGGTTAATTAATTATTTCATCATATTATGTAATCCATAGTCAACCCTATTTTGATTATAGATAACACCCGATATGTGCCTTTGGGTGTTTCTATATTATCATCTTCCAACTATGATAAAGGGAAAAGTGACACTTATAGGTGTTTCTAGTTGTTGATACTCAGGGTTGGAGAGTTGTGTCCGCTTGGACTTGGTCTTCCATCATATTTTTGGGCACTTTGTGGTCAAACATTACGTGGGTTTTAATTGCTTGACTTATTGTATAGTTCTCCCTGTGAAGTTTTCTTGTATACATAAATACTTTTATCTATTAATTCTATTGTGTTTGTGGAATTTTTTTCCCAATTTATGTATTTGATTCCATGTGCATCTCTCCGACCATTGGGTATTAGGAATTCCCTTTTGGATTTTCTAGTGATGGCTCATGTCTAAGGGTATCATAGTATCTAGGCTGGTTAATTACAAAGTGTTATCCAAGCTCTAGGATGATCATGTTTATTTGATGTTAGTATGAAATCAGGTATTCTTGATGGGACTTTGGAGGTGGTTGCGATTGAGTGCCTAATCATCTATCATCGCAATGAACCTTAAGTATCTAAGGGTGGTTTGGGAAAGACATATAGAGGATTAGTTATAGTATTTTCCCAACTTTTGATTCAGATACATTGAGTTATAACTATTTTTATCTATATATTGTGATTAATTTCCTCTACAAACTCTGTTTTATTGTTTATCTAATGTCATTATTTTTTTCTGATGTTTTGTAGCATCATTCTTTGGTGAAGATGTGTGAATTGGATCCAAGATGAAGATACAAATGAACCTCGGTGAGTGAAACCACTTGGGGTCATGAATGTCATTGAAGTAATTGTGTGTACTATCCATGCTCTACGAAAATCATCATAACCATTTATCATTCATGATTCATTTGTGTAACCATAAATGTATTCATTGTAAAATCGTGCTCATGAGTTTCTTCACCATAATCCACCAATTTTCAATGACACAAATGATCCTTAATAGGAAGAGGAATGTTTGAGTAGGATTGACCATTTTTTTGATTTCATAGAAACACCTTGCAAAATAAATGTGATGTGTTTCAACTTTATGATGGAGGGACCTAATAAGAGATGGTGGGACATGATAGTGAAAACAAAGAAGTAATATGGGTTGTATTTGAAATACATAAATGATATTTTCACTGACCAGTTCTATCCAAAATTGATGTTTTTGTCCAGGTCTATAATGTTTTTCAAACTCAAGCAAGCTGACAGAACCATGATAGTGTTTGAAAATATATTTTCAATGATTTTCATATTAACACCTAAGATTATATCGAATTATAAGATGAATACTCAATGGTTCAATATGGTACATTGACTGATATTCTTTCTATGGTTTTCCTACTGAACTTACCTTCTTATACTGATGTGTTGGGTAGAGTATTGTTGGTTGGAAATAACATGGATGAAAATTTAGTTTTGATGGGAGTTTCGTTTCCTCAAAGTGGTGATTTTTTTCCAATAAAGGGATGAGTAAGAATGATTATTATTTTTATGTTTCTCAATAATGGGGTTTTTCTAGACCTCCTATAGCGCCTAGAAGAGTCCTGTTTATTTTCTGGCACTGTGGAAATACATGGAATAATAAGCGATTTTTCACTGATTCATGCATGATATGTGGCTCTTACGGACACTCAAGACACTTGTATAATCTCTTAAACTTTTACTCTACTCATTATAGTGGCACATGATCATCGAAACCTTCTAAAAATACAGTGCAATCAGATGCATCACATAAATAGGTGTTCCGTCCACAGTCCTATAGAATAGTGCTTCATCACAAAATGGATGTGTCTTTAGCGGAAGTTGATATAGGTCTAGTGAATATGATAGGTACCATTACTATATATTCATCACTATTTAATACTTAATTTACTACTGGGGAATGTCATTCCTTCATTTCAACAATTATCGTAAATCTGTTTACTATTCTTGTTGGGATTTTATCTTATGTGAGGGATATTACTACACCCCATAGAATGAAGAGAAAATAGTGTTTCCATTTTTCCTCTTGTTCTTTATCTTTTTTAGATTTTGATCTTGCTAGGGATTTTATGGTTCTCAATAAGAACTGTCTTGACATCATATTTAGGATTAATAGGCCCATTGCCAATAAAGTCTATATTCATTGTTATCTTCGACGGTTCCCGTTTACTACACCCAATATGGAATTTGTATCATTAAAGTAGAATGAGAACTATGTTTTAGTAGAGTCTAGCCTTTTTATCCAGATTCTTGGGAAGTAATATTAGTATTTTCTTTTGATTTAGGGAAAAAATATTTGAGAAGTGATCTCTCTCCAACTATTGTAGAGTTCCCTATTTTTTTTCTAAATTCTCAATTTTCCCACTGGTAATGGATGTATAGTTTTCTATAAAGTTAATAACTATTACTCATATAGTGTTTCTTACTTCTTACCACCTAACACCTACTGAAATGTAACCATTAAAGAATAAGATGGATGATCTTATATAGAATGGTTTTATATGTTCAAGTGTGTCACCTTGGGCGGTGCCAGTTCTGTTTTCTAAGATGGATGGTGGTTTACTTTTCCTTTGTGTTGATTACTGAAAACTCAATAGTTTCCCGATAAATAACAAATGTCCATTTCCATAGATTGATGATTCGTTTGATCATTTAAAAGAGGAAATGTGGTTCCCAATTATGTATCTATAATAAGGTTATTATTAGTTGATGATAAAAGGATCTCACAATCATAAAACAAACTTTTGGATAAGGTATATCAATTATGAGTACCATGACATGAATTTTGGTCTAAAAAATTTTCATATAGTATTTATTATTTTAATGAACATAATTTTCCATGAGTACCATGACAGATTCATGGTAGTCTTTACGAATGTAATCCTTATGTACGCTATGTCGAAGGAGGATAATATGCATCATTTGAGAGAAGATATGGAATTGTTGATAAATCACTAAAATTATGACAGGATTTTGATATTTTATTTTGACATTTAGGAAGTCAACTTCTTTGTACATGTGATTTTGAAACATGGTATTTCTATTGATCCTAAAAAGGTTAAGGTTTATATAACATGGTAACAACCAAATAATTTTTTCATGATTCAGTGATTCTCGGGTTTAGCTGCAAATTATTGTTGGTTTGGTAAGAACATATCAAATTTGGATTATCTAATGAGTACTCTGACACAAGAGGGAATAATTTTTTCCTTGGATGGAAAATGTCAGAGTTAATTTTTTTTGTTGAAACTTCTGTTGAATACTGCGCTAGTGTTGAATCTTATAGAGGTTGGGAAGGTATATGTGGTATTCTATGATGCAAAGGGTTACGGTTTTGGATGGGTTCTGATACAAGGCGGTCATGTAAATGCCAATATATATGAGTAGCTTATGACACATGAGAAAAATTACTTGTCCCATTATCTTTAACTCACATATACATTGGACATTATTAAGATTTTGTAGCATTATATATTCTTATAAATGTTCTTCGTGTTTTCAGAACATAAAATTTTGAGTTATATCTTATCTCAAAAAGATTTTAATATCTGTCAGAGGAACTGGGCGGAATACCTATAATCATTTGACATTTACATCGCTTACTCCTCAAGGAATGAGATTGTTTTACAAGATTATCTAAGTAGGAATCATCCAACCTAGACCATGATAGAATCATCATAACAGTATAATTTAATGGAATGTTTTTTCACAGTTTTCTATTGGATTCTGGAAATTAGGGCTCTATGTTTCCTTAGAAAGTGTTTAGTTGATATCCACTATTCTTGAAATGAATATTTAGTAATAAAATCTAGACAAGGAGTTCTATTTCATTACATACTCTCTTTATGATGGGTGCATCATGCTTGGTTTCTCACTCTCCACCGAGGAAATTCAATGCTATCAGGATCATTTTTTTATGTGTCGTTCGAGGCAATGAAAGCTATGATCGGGGATTTCCATAACTCTTAGTGGAAAATAGACCCCAGAACCACAATGTTGTTCTATGATATGTAGTTAAAATTCTAGTTTTAGGTATGAGATCAGGCGTTGTTAAATGTTTATCTCATTATTATACATTCCAATTGGTCAAGGAAAAGCACACAAAACCATAATGATTTCTTAATCCATGTACAGGGATAACTTGGAAGTGCGATGATATATATTGACTTTGTGGTTTGTTTTCTGTATACATTTAGAAATAATAATGTGATATGGGATTTGATCAACTGGCTGACAAAATCATCTCACTATATATATGTTCAAGATACATCTAATATTGAATAGTTGGGTGATATATATGTGAACAATATTGTTCCTTTTCTAGGATTTTCATCTATAATAGTCTCTAGTATAGATCCTGAGTTCACTTCTGAAATTTGTAGAGGCCTTCATGTTGTACTGGGATCCCAGGTCTCTTTCAGCATGACATACCATCCACAGTCATATGGCTAGATAGAATGATCTATATAGATTCTTGAGGACATTCTCTTTACCAACATTCTTAACTATGTGGGAGTTTGGGATGATCATATTGGGTTAGTTTAGTTTTCATATAAAAATATTTACAATTATACGATAAGGATGGTTCCTTTTGATTCCTTGTATGGTCATCCTTGTAGGTCTCCTTTATGTTGGTTAGAGATCAATGAAAGTTCCTTATATGGGATGAGTTTAGTTCAAGATATGATAGAAAATATTCAGTTGATTCATTAGATAATGTTGAAAAAACATAAGTGGTATAAATATTATGTTGACCGTTATTGAAGAAAATTCTAATTTTCAGTTCATGGCCAATGTTCTTTAAAGTTTCACTCTCTTTGGGTCATTAAAATATTGATAAGAAAGGTAAGATTGCTACTCATTTTTTGGGACCTTATAAGGTTGTTGAGGAAGTGGGGAAAGTTTCCTACTAGTTGTTAATTACACAACATTGGATGTCAACACATAATTTTCTCCATTTTTCTCAACTATGAATGTATCTATCTATTGTATCTCATGTTATGATTTGGAGTGATCCTAAGGTTGAACTTTATTTATCCATGACTGAGAATCCAGTTAGGATTTCTGATTCTAAAACCAAGCTACATCATGGGATAATGATACTTTTGGTTGAAGTGATATTGAATCACATTTCATATTTTCATGTGACGTGGTTGAGGGGAAAATTTATGAGAGATCATTGGACTCATATTTTATACATTGAGGCTTCTTAATGAGATTTTTAGGGAGATAATGTTTTTAAGATTGGGACTTTGTAACATCTTGTTACTCTTTTTAGGAAGTCCTAAACCAATGTTTTGATCATTCTTTTGGGTGGGTTTCTGTTAGGATTGTTTTGGGTGAAAATTTGAAAATATTTGGAAGTTTCTGGGCTATGCATGGTTGACACATAGTTTTCAAAAACCATTTTTCCTCTCAATGGAAACAATTCAAACCCAAAAAGTGGGGGTTTTCATTGATAGAAAACGGGTTTTAAAACATTTCACCCACCAAGAATATACCATAAACCATGGTATAATGGGGCACACAATTAGGGATCATGATTTTTCTAACCATGTGTCTCTTCCCATTTAAACATGAATTCAAGATTTATTTATTCCAAAAATTAAAATTAAAAACTCGAAACTCACAGTTTAAGTGGACGATGGTCCTATACAAACTAATTATTTTTATCTATTCTGTATAGGTTCCCAATAGGTGATTTTTTCCCCTCTACACCCCTCTAGATGTGAATTGAGGTGAGTTGAATGATGTTCAACCTATTATAGATAAGTTTCCACTTCCTATTCTCTTTTTTACACACACTATTATATTCTCCCTAGGATTTTTTGGATCTACATTTTGTGGTAGGATATAATCCCCATTGTTTTGTATTTTGAATCTATGTTTTATTCTCAAAATCATGTTGTCGATGTTCATCATTCTGGTTTCCCAATTAAGGATTTAAGTTTTATTATCCCATGATCCTATGGTAGGTGGTTCCATTTATAATGGATGATTTTATTAACCCTGAATTGCTCGATTTAAATTACATTATATGATTTTAATTTAATTTATTTAAAATGGTTTATTAAAAAAACAATTCAATTTAATTAGATATTGAAGATGGATTTGAAATGTATTTGGACTGAAAATTTGGGAAAATCCCCAATTCCAATGAATTAGGGTGTGCTGTGAAAATGGATGAAAAATTGTGATAATTTAATTATGGAATTGAAATATTGAATTTATAATGGTAAATTTAGTTTTGAATTGATTTCGAACTTGTATTTTATAAGAATGAATTAAATTGATTTTGATTGTAACATAGTGTTTTTATCTTGGAAAATGCATGATTTTATTAAAAACATGTTTTGGATTTTAAAATAGAAATTGGAATATTGAAAATGAATAATGGGTTGAATTGTATTTTGAAAAAGTATTAAAAAAATTTCCAATCACCAATTGATATTATAGAACTTGATATCCTATGTAGTTAGTGAGTTATTGGGATAAAAATATATTGATAATTTAGAACACTAACAATACATATATAATAGATTACATCCTTGGTGGAATGGTGATGATTCCTCTTTGATCAGGGTTTGAGGGATGTGTGTACACATATTTCTGTGATAACTATTCGTTTGTGAGGGAGTACCATAGCCTGGAACAATCATACATTTTGTTAGATGACAATTATTCTCATTTTTTATTCATTGATATATATATATATGCAAATGTTGGTAAATATATTTACCATGACTTATTAATTTTTATACACTATTTTATGTAAAATTTTTATTATGCCATTTTATTCGATTATTTCTATAATTTGAAATGTAAATCATGATTTTTTTTTTAAATATGATTTTAAAATTCCATGTCTGTTTATTAAAAATTGAGAGATTTATTTGGTTAATTAATCATAACATCATATTATGGAATCCTTGCTGAGACCCTACTGATCCTTTATCTCACACTCTACCTATACCTTTGGGGTTTTTTATATTATCTTCTTCTAGCTTTGAGAAAGTGTAATGAACTACATAGAGGTGGTTTTAGTTTTTGATCATTGGACATAGAGAGTTTCTTCATGTAAAATATGTTCCAAATTTCATTGTTTGATTCTAGGTAATTTCTTACAACCTATGGGAATTAGGAATTTCCTTTAGGATATCATAGTGTTGGCTCAGGTATCAGTGTACTAGGGTATCTAGGCTGGTTCCTAAAATGAATGTTAGAAGAGATGTATTTTTTCCCTTTAAAAACTAATTTTTTTGGTGCATTGTGATTTTATATAAATAAATTAAATTAGAAAATTTTTATGAATTATTTTAAATATTTTCATTGATAATATATTCAATATATGTTTTGAAATTCATCTAATGGTTTCTACATGGAAAGGATGTATTTTAAATTCTGTTTTATGGATAAAAATAATTTTTTAACAAACATTGATGAATTTTCAAAAGATAGATTTGAATTTATTCGACTTATATGAGTTCATTTGGATAAAATGGTTTTCATATTTTTAATAATCATGTAATTATTTTAATAGTAAAATTTCATTTTTTTCATTATGAATAGTAACCATGGTTAATTATTTTCAACAAGATAAGGTCTAAAAGGAATAACAGGAAGTAAAAAATAGAGATAAGGAATAAAATAAATCCAATGTGTTAATAAATGTTATTGCTAGAAGGTATTTCAACCCTCATTTATATTATCTATTTATTTTTGTTACCTTGGTGAAATTTTCACTTGAATATGATTTTATTATAATTTTATGTTTACAATTTTTACAAGTGTTCCACCCACCTCAATTATAAAAAGGCACCCCCATTTAACTTATTTAGACACTTAAATACCTCTAGTTTGGATAATACCTGTCAAAATATATTCTAATATTCCCTCCCTGCATCCTTGATCATTTTTTGGTCTTAAAAATCTAACCATTAATGGAATAAGTTTTAATCAAAATAAGGTTAACCAAAGAAATGTTAATTGTACTTATCGATTTATTTTGAGGTTCATTATTCCATAATCCTACATAAATATTATATTACTAAATTAAAATGGTTAAATAAGTGTCCTTACTATTCTAAAATTTGGTAATTTTAAGGGTATAACCATTGTCTTCCTCTTTCATATCCTTTGAGAAATGATAATATCGTTCGTGGGTTGTGTTTACATCCACCCCATGAAGCGATATGATTATATTTTCCTGAAAAAAAAACATGGATGGTTATATCTTAGGATTTAATTATTATATATTATATTTATTATATTAAAAGGAATTGACCATGATATATTATTAATTATATTTATTTCTTTTCATTACATAGAAAATGAAAAAATACCAGTCCATACGTACGGACAATAATCTCCATGAAGTGAAATAATTAATCTTTTATAAAAATATTATATTAATTATTAAAAAATTTAATATACAAAATAAATATGATACATATAAAATTATTAATATTTTGTAGATATTGAAACCATGAAAAATAACTAATGACCAAAAACATCAAGCCAAAAAATGTTTGGGAAACATAACAATTAACACAAATTATGTTGACTTTAATGAAGTATTATTAATAAATGGGATATTATAAATTATGAGGTATAGTTATTTTGAATGATATGTTTGGAAATGGTTATATTATAGGTGTATAATAATTCTAATTTAATTATAATAAATCATAACAATGAATATGAATAAAGTCCAGACATAAGGAAATGGTTCATATTGAAATAACATTTTTAATGATGATTGTTTATACATGAATATACAATTAGAGAATTATATACATTTTATCTTTTAAAAAACATATATCTGTTTCTAATCATGTATTTTTCTATTTTCCTTTAAGTTTTCTCTATTTGGTACATTATATGTTTGAAACTTTTTGTTATGGAAATGTTACCATAGTTATTATTTGGTTGAATAATTTTTTATGAAATGTCCATGTTATTATAAAAAAATTAATAAATAATATATTTCATGATCCATGGGTTCATTAAATTAAATTTCAACCATATTTTTATTTCTTCTCAAATGATTCGAAATTAATTTTTACAATGTTTTCCAAATTGGATATTAGTTACTTCTTAGAAATACTGTGAAAGGAATTTTTTCCATAACAGTGACCAAATAGATTTGTTTTATCACCATCATGACCAGTATTATCATTGAATCATCCTTCGCATGTTTCTAGGGTTATTTTCAAATAAAATATTTTTCTAAATATTATGTTAATAATTATTATTTTCTGACAATTAAAGAGATGTATGTTTTCCCTATTTTAAGTTAAATGTTAAAATTCTTTCTTAAAGCTAATATTCATCAAAATCAAAATTATTTATCGATTATTATATGTAATTGTGGATGTGGTATTATTTTACAAAAAATGGAACTCTTCTAAATATATTATGATGACTATGTTTTAATGATGATTCGATGAAACCAATTTATTTCCCAAGGGTTAATTATTTTATAATTAAGTATTTATTAAACATTTTATTCTTGGGTTATAGAATGATGAAATAAAGAATATATTTCTGATCTTGTAGAACACATGTGTATGGTTTTCATTATTTGATGGGTTATTATATTAATTCCATTTAATTTAGTAGGCAATGATTGATATCTCATGATATAATATAAAGAGGATGTGGAGTGAACCAAATCGATGGATAAAAAGTGTTTGGGGAGTAAACCCAACCAATTATGGGAATTTTTCCACAATTTAATAATGGTATTGGATGTTTACCATGGATAATTAAATGGTTTTGTATGATTAATATTTTTCCAAAATTCTTCTGATATGTTTTTATGCATATTATATGATTCCATGGATCATGGTTGATTAATGATTATTTACAATTCTTATGAATCGTGGCATTTGAAATGATAAAGATGTATTCTATGACTCATGATTTATGATATATTTATGATTGGTTATGAAATTCATAATTTATGATCCTAATATCATACCCCTATTCTTATCTATTGATTTCATATGATCATTGATTGATATCTCCCATGTTTACCATTACTACGAATATGAGCTCACCCATTCTTATGTTTCTATTTTTCCCAAGTTATGAGGAACATATATACAATGGTTTTGTCTAAGAAGGGTATTATATTATAAAAACATTAAGGAAAATGATCAAGGTCACTTATGGAAGTGGTTTACTAGGTATAATATTCATATAAACTAAAACATTAAAATTATGGGATATGTATTATTTTGTGGTGCATTGAATATTAATTTTAAATAATATAATATTTATGTATAAAATTACTTGGTCCCCGCATATAATAACAAATATTCATATATACATTTTATTTTTTTCTTCAAATTTAATAAAAAATCATTAAAATCATTAGTCTAATCTCCTTGGTAACTTGGTTTTCAATTTATAAATGAGTTGGATAGGCATACAAACAACCTATATACCATGGTTTAACATATCATATCTCCATCTACCATGTCCATAATAAAAATGAAAATAAAAAATGATCTAAAACCACTTTTGTAATATCTCTATCATAGTTACCACCAACATGAACCAAGATTTGATTCAACTTTTCCACAATCATGCCTACCCTCACACCATTGACTATAAAATAGTTGCAATGGATGAATAAAATCACATGAGTAAAATCATCCCAATGTATTATAATAAGAGTTAATATATAATTAAATAAACAATTTATAAATTGGTATAATATCTAATTATAATAGATGTCATTATCATAAAAAATAAAATAATTTTTTTTATAAAAATATATATTGAATCTAGATCATTTAGTCATATTTCCATTAATAGATCTCCTACATGATGATCATATACATTGTATATTAAGAAAATAAAATGAATAATTATACTCAACCGTTAGTCCATAACCCCAACATCCGTACTCTGTGCCCCACATGAGCTACTACATTTCACTCAATTTTAACTAAGGGATTTTCCTTAAATTCATATTCATATAGAATATATACACATTAAATGAGTTGTGTGTACTAAGAATGGGGAAAAAATAGTAGTCAACCACTAATGGAGTCTATAATATTTGCAAGTATGAATGTGCATGAATATAATAAATGATATATATGCCCCAAAACTAATTATCACTTCCTTAATCTAGTAAAATAGATAAGTTCAATTGAATAAATAGTTGACTCATACCAGATTCAACCGGTCTTAGAAATTGAATTAGTAATCCCAATTTATAATAAATATAGAATAAATGAAACTGCAATACAACTATAGGATCCCAAGGAGAACAAGATTCTTAGGGTCTGAATATATAATTAATAATCCTAAAACATAGGATGAACACCCCATGTTAAAAGTTCATTTTAGTAAATATAGTTTATAAATAGGGTGAAGTTCCCTTAATTATAGAGTCAATGAAATATAAATTATATAATATTATAGAGAAGATAATTATATAAAATTTTTCCTAATTATCATCTATTGCTATAGAAAAGTGCCACTGAAAAATTTCTAACAGCATTAATCATCATTTTATCATGGGGAGAGGCACTCTAAATAATTGAAAATTTTAGGAAACATCATATATCCTTCGGGAATAGAACCATTTTTAAGAATAATTGCAAACTAAAAAACATCCAAGATTGGGGAGAACCACCCCTGAAAGTATAATTTGGTATTGATAACCATATTTCCAAATATAAAAGAATCCAACAAATGCGATTTCTAAAATAAACTTCATCAATGAATAGTGAGAAGTACCCTTCTTAATAGTGTATGGTATAAATAACCATTATTCCCAAATAAGAATCACCATTGATAATATACTTGTAAAACAAAAAATAATGTATTCATCAAGAGAAGCACCCTTTATAGAATGATGGTTAATTAATAATCATTTATCCCTGGTGAAAAACACCCCTAAGAATAGTCTTAGTGGACAAAATATCTTCCATTACTATGGAGAAGAACCCAAAAACATACTATTTTACTAATCATAATATAGTCCTTGGGAGAAGATCCAAAAAAAATAGGATCAGTGGATAAAAATGAATATATTATTTTGATGAATAATCCCTATCAACATATTGGTGTAATAATATTTACCCAGTGCATAGTTTAAAAACCATTGATAATTGGTTTAGTGAATACTAATAACTAGATATCTATATCTAGAACTAAGAGAAATACTGAATTGTAGTGTTGAAAAACTAAAAGAATGTTTTTGAAAAACCATAGAAATTATTTTAGGTAGATGATAATTTTCTAATAGTGATCATTATAGTAGATTAGGACTATCTAATCCTAAGAGAGACATAATTAATTACCAATTTATATTAATTATATTCATTACCTAGGTTATAATCTTCAATACAATATCTATAACAATTTTTATAGAAATAGTAGGTTTTTATAATTAATAACCGGTTGGATAAGCCTTTATAATAATATGTTATTGAGGCCACCCAACCCTAAGAAATAGTCATTAATAAAAAAAACAAAAAAAATTATTTTTTGATGATTATTGAATAGAAATAACATTACTTTCATTACCATCCCACATAGAAATTGTCACCTATAATAATAGAAAATATGAAATGTAATTATATAAAGTAATAGGTATTTTGTTTCCAAAACATTACCTATATTATAAACCATTGCACCTCATATGGATTATACCCTTATAAAACCATCTCTATGACCTTTACAAAAAATTATGTAGATATAAAATGAATCTATGAGAATCTAATTATGTATAGGAGAAAACTATCCTAGTATATTTCCCCACACCATTAGAAATATCTACTATATGGATTACAGTCCTTTAGATATAACTCATGACTCTCATGTCATGATTATTGAGTAATCTATAACTAAATTGTTATAAAGTAATCTACCATCATTTGGTTTACTCTCATACTTATATTAGATCATTATTTTACTAAAAAATTAAATCAATTTGGATCACATAAATCACCCATCACATAGATGAAAGGATATAATGATATATTACAACTCATATGACACACTAACATCTAATGTGAAAAAATCACTAGGTAGGTTGCTTACAAGTTCACAGTTGGTCAAACTCCCATTACAACCTATTGATATATGTTATGTTTTTCATAATAACTCTAATTCATTCCATGTATTATCTATATTAATAAACTTTTATGCATATTTTTCCTCATTAAAAAATCATATAAATCATACCAAACCTTTAATACAATTTTATTATTAAACAAAAATAAATTTTACCTTTTAAGGTATCTAGAGTCATATTAAAAAGTGTTAGACCCTCAATGGTTTCAATTAAAATAAATTTAATATTCTAAAATAAGAAACATAGCCATAAACGTAACACCACAAGATTACATAGTATGATATTTCTTAATAATTCAATTTCATGCGATGTACGCAACACCTAGTTAAATCACAACATGACCTATCAAACCAGCCTTTTAAAAATTAGTTATGAATATTTTTAACCAAATTTTTAATTTTATATATATCCCATATAATTTTAAAATTCATCTTTTGTGTTTCTTATACATAATATAGGAACACTTTCAATTTTTCAGATAAAAGAAGTATTTATCAAAAATGTAGTTTCTCAACCTTTTAATGGTGAACCCTTTTTAAATAAAATATTTTACAATTTTATATATTAAATTTTATGAAATTAAATTATTCTTTATAATGGGGACATAAAAATAATATTTGGATAAATTTTTGTTACTTTTCTGATACTTTCATTTTTTAATGAATAGTGAAATATTCTTCATTTTAATTCAAAACTGCCTTTTAATCTAATTTATTTATAGAGTTAGATTTTTATTAATTGGGTTTAATGTATAATTGGATTATATTTTTATCAATTAATACAATGTTGTTAATTTTAATTTGTTACACATTTAAATTTGATATAAAAGCATGTCAATCATTTGATAGTTATTAATTCTTAAAAACCCACTTTTTGATTTAACAACAGGAAATAATTTTAAATTAATTACTACAAACTCTATGTTTTGAATTTGGAAAAAAGGATGCAATATTTGGAATCTGGAGGTTTAAATTGTTTAAATAGTTACCTTTTATTTTGAGACATTATGAATAGTAACTTCAGTAAATATTTTATTTAAAATGGTTAAATGGTAAATATGGTAAATAGTGTTTAAAATAATATTATAATAATATTAAACTACACTAACACATGTACAAAACCGATTGTATTAAATATATCCAACCATGGGCTTCCTTGGGTCGATTTTAGGACCCCACAGAGCCAGTTTTGTTTGAAATTGACATTTAATTACTTTTAATTTATTGTTACGGAAAATATACCCTAAACATGCATCTTTTACTAAAAAAAATTTATGGGGCTATATAATTGATCTCTTCAACTATAAATATTCATTAACAATAATATAATATTTAATACATCATGATATTTTATTTATAATTTCTAGAGATAAAATAAATAAATTTATTTATTACAAATTTATGATGAAATGATTACCTAATCAATTAAAGATTCAAAAAAATTAATTTTTAAATATAAAATTAATCATAATTTGATCCTTTTTATTCCATACATGAATTTAATGGATGACACTGGCATATTAGGGATGATTTAATTTCTTTTTTTTTCAAATGAATCATTTTTTATGACTAAAAAAATCAGTTACTAAATAGTGTCAAAATTGACATAAGTGAGTTTTTAAAACAAATACTATTTTATTAAGTCATATAAAATTCCTAAAATCATGATTTAAGTTGTATGATTAAGAAAACAGAGAAAACGTTCATGTGTATGTACGTCCTACCATCTCAATGAATGGTGTATTCCATTTTACATGTCTATATATTATGTATATTTATATTATGAATATACAAGATATATAAATAATATTATACATAATGAAAATAATTAAATCATGATCTAAGTAATATGATTAAGAATAACAGGTCAGAAAAATAAAGATAAATAATACGACATTACCCGAAATGTGGTATTAACTTGGAATTGTTAATAAATAGGTAATATAGGTATAAAATAATCATATATGATATCATAAATATTATTATGATTTTGATATAAGTTAATAATATGTTTAGAAACATTATACATGATCTTCAGAGTCATACATAGAGTATCAGTCTTAAGGTAAGTGTTAATTCTTAAATCTCATTATTCTTCAAGATTATTTTTGTGTATGTATTTACTTAGATATATTTATCATCCATTCCCATGTTTCATAAAAATATATTTTAAATTAATCTTTTAATTTTGTATGGATGGGTCTCATTCACTAGATCATCATTTTAAATGACTTAAGGATTTATTTTTCTAAATATATTTAATTAATATTGAAGTTTTCAAAATGTTTTTAAGGATTTATTTATATGGACATGATTTTTTTTAAAAGGATAATAATGTTCAAAAGTTTCAATGTGGTATGTGACACATTGAATCAAAAATCAACTATAAATGACTTCCCTTATAAATTTTGTGACTTTTAAATGATTTCATGAAAAATGGATAATTCTCTCAAAGAGTTTTACAAATCATTTTCACCTATGTCAACATCCATTCCTAGATATAATTTTGATTCAGGTTGATATATTATTATACAATATTCCATACTTTTTTTAATGATTTATGATATGTTTGACTGTGGATATGCTATTTTTATACCACTCATGGTTTATGGTTAAAATATCAACATTTATTTTGCTAGTTTTAAGATGAATGATTTTGTTTTTATTCACCATTCTCAAATGAGGAATGCATTGGACTTAGTATGTAACGGGAAAGGCCTCCTATAGCCCCTCGAAGCATCAGTAGGTCTCATGAGAAAAAACAGTGTCTTCGAACAAGGCCATGATTGAATATTTTTTATTTTTATTGGTGTAAGGCCTTGACGTAGTAGTTATTATGTTCGGTATTATGCATTCCCTCATTTGAAAATTAGTTATTACATGGGATTATTCGACTTGTAGAATTTATATGTGCATGTTTATATGGTAATGTTTGATTTATTTATTCCATATTTTGTCCAAGTTTATTATTTAAAAGTATTGTGTTTTTTATAAATATTTCATTAAATGGTTATAGATTCTTCTGAATTAGTTACCCTTACTAAGCTTCTGATATCACCCCTTTCATATGTTTCATTTTACAAGAATTCCAAGAAGTGTTTTATGATTGATATTCAGGGTTAATCTAGGGGAATAATGGAATTCTAAAAGGATTATTTATGATGTGTTTTATGTTACAAGGTGTAATATAGAATTCATGTATGTAATCTATTTTCCAGGACTGCTAAACTGATCATTCCATCAGGACATTAATCCTTGTAATCATGCCATTGTATTAAAATAATGCACTATCTTCAGGCTTCTCATGTTGGGGTGTTACAGTTGGTAGTAGAAGAGTTTTAGAAAAAACCATGGAAATAGATTTCGAAAACAACGATTAGGGATCATAACCCTAAGATATAATTTGATGATAAGTATTGAAGATAATCCTATAATTTTAAAATAGTGATTATGTGGGTATTACAAGAATATACATAACTATCTAGATAACACAAGAGGACGTAGATATGGTACAGAGGTACCTAGGGGTGGAAACTCCAAAAAGATGTTCTCTGCTTGACTCTGGGTAACCTGTTATACAACAACGGGCCTTACTGCACAACTAGTTTGACACTCATGGGGTATATGATTTGGATAATTCATATTTTCTTTACAAACCATTATAAATGATTTATGACTAAATATGTCCTCAAAGGAACCATATTTATGATAATGGATTATATATGTATATATTTTCAATTTATGTTATTTATTTTACTAGTTTGGAATTATGAATTATGATTCATAACCTTAGATAGTGTTTACCATTGATTATAAAGGGCACACAACAGAAGAAATGTAAATCATCTCAACGCACATAATCAATGTAGGGATTTCCCATCTATGTAAGAAATTGACAGTGGATCTAATGACACAACTGGTACTGAACAACTTATAACTGTATTGGGATAGATGAATTAGGTTATAAATAATAACCATACCCGTATAGAGCATCCTGGTTGACAATGTGGAGGATCAATGTTATAATTCTTTATGAGACATCATCCTCCAACATTCAATGCGACTACAGATACTTTTGAATTTGAGAAGTGGATAAGTTCCTTAGATAAAATATTTATTTCTTTAGGAACTAACGAAATGGAAAAGGTTGCCACGATAGTTTATCATCTCTAAAAAGATGCAGATCAATGGTGTTCAATATTTCAAAATAGAAATGATAAAGAATAAGTGGGAAATATGGAATGGATGGAATTTAAAGAACTTTTTCAAGAGAAATACATTCCACCTGAACAGTAATCTGATATGGAAATAAAATTTCTGAGCCTGACAAAAAATGGAGGATGAGAATGTTGTAAATTATGAGGCTAACGTCACAAGGATAGTAAGGCAAGCTAAAAACTACATACAGAACCTAATAAGTAAGATTGGTTTATTCTTTAATGGGTTAGAACCTTTCTCCCAATGTGCATTGGTCTCATAAACATTCTCATCATATGGAGATGTAGTGTCTTGTCCTATAAAGAAAAAAGGGAATTCCCTATGACTTATGACATTAAAGTAAAGCAATATTAGAAGATAATGGTGGATCAAGAGGATGATAAAGATAAAAATTGAAGGACTTATTTTTCCTTATGTGATAATTGTGGAAAAAACACACTGGTATTTTCCTAAAATGAATTTCAGTTTGTTACAAACGTGGAGAAAAAGGTCACCGGGATTTTGGTTTTAAGGGAATGAAAAAAGTCGTGAATTTCTATAATTTTAAAGATATGGGAAACTATGAAAATGATTTTCTAAAGATACAAGGAAATATATCTCAGAAAAATAATATAGATCAACATCAAGCTTAAGATATTACTACAGTCAAAGTGGGATAATTAATGTATTTGTGTTTTTGGATTTAATAATTATATTATAGTTATAAGAAGAATGTGATATATATATATATAAGGATTTTTATTTAGTAATTTTTGTTTTCATTATTGTTTTAATATGATTAAGGTAATCATATATTCATTATGTTCTAATAAGAGTAGCATTACGTTGTTTGAGGAATCTGATATAAAAATTGATTTTAGAAATTTAGAGACCTTTTAGACCAAGACTGGATAGAAGTATTTTGTATAAATCTAAAAGTTGGGATGGATTATGATGTACATTGGATATTATTTCTTATGATTATTTTTTGAATTTTATCATACTATAGATTTAGAAAAAGGATAACCTACAGGTTGGGCGATAACTGGTCACATTAGACAATGCTATGGGAATCGAACCCACAAACAAAGTCTTCCAAGGCTTTATCATTTTCCACTAGCCTACATGAATTCCCTAGTTATTATAATGTATTTCTCTTCATTTAAATGTTATATGTTTATATTTGGAACCTTATAAGATTGAGATAAAAAATATATTTTTTTGAATTTTATCTTTTAGAGGGAAAGATGAGATTTTGGTTTGAATTAGTTAAAGGATGAAACTGTACATTTAAATTAAGAATTCTTCCTTGTGTTCTTAGTCTATGAATTAAACTAATTCTTTAACACTATGTAAAGGATCATAAAACCAAAATATTTCTCCAAGTACATTATTTTTCAATGAATCAAATGGTCCCTTAAATCATCACAGATTTATAGATTTGTTTTTGTTAACATTATCCTTATAATATTCTCTATCACTCTCTATCAGAAAATGATGGTTAGTTTTCTCTTCCATATACAGGTTTTCCTACATGGAACCCTAGTATGTGTTATTTCTGATAACTATTAAATGTGCCCTTCTTTATATAAAAATAGAGGTCTCATTAATCTATTATACGATGTGGGATTTCAACTAAGATATTTTGAAATGTCAATCCCTTAGTTTTCAATCTTGATTTTAAATTGTGAGGATTCAATTTACCGAAGGAGGGGATAATTTAACAAACTAGTCATCCATGGTATACTTCATCTTAATAATTCAATAGCATTTAATGTACGTAACACCGAGTTCATGCACACCACGACCTATCAAAATAGCCTTTTAAAAAGCAGTAATGTATAGTATTTACCACATTTTCTGTTTTATATATATCACAAATAATTCTAAAATTCATATTATTTTTCTTAGACAAAATATAAGGATGAATTCAATTTATTAGATAAAAGTAGTATTTTTCAAAAATGCATTTTTCAGGATTTTAATGAAGAACCCTTTTTAAATCATATGTTTGACACTTTTATATATTGAATATAATGAAATTTAATTATTCTTCTTATGAGGGACATAAAATTTTAGTTTGGATAAATGTTCGGTACTTTTCTAATAACTAATATTATATAATAAATAAATAAAAATACTGCATTTTATTTCAAAACAGCCTTTTATTCTAATTTATTTATATTGGTATATTTTCTTTTTAAATGGTTTTGAAGTATAATTTGTTTTTATTTTTATCTATTAATCCACTTTTGTTCATTGGAAGTAATTTCACTTTTAAATTGAAAATAAACACATGTCAATCTTTTGACAATTATTACTTCTTAAAAACAATCTTTTTGGTTTGATAATGAGAATTAATTTAAAATGAATTACTGCATCTTATGTGTTATGAATTTGGAAAAAATTATTCCATATTTGGAATTAGGAGGTCCAAATTTTGAAAAATATATACCTTTTATTTTTAGAAATTATGAATAGTAACTTCAGTAAATATTTTATTTACCATGGTTAAAGGGTAAATCTGGTAAATAAAGGGTAAAAAATAATATTATAATAATATAAAATACCCTAAACATGTCCTAACACTATTTGATGAGATATTTCCAACCATGTGCATCCATAGGATTATTTTAGGACCCCATGGAGCCACTTCCGTGTGAAAATCACATTTAATTACTTTTAATTTAATGTTAAGGAGAATATGAACTAAATATGTATCTTTTACTAAAACATTTTTTATATGAGTTTATCTAATTGATATCATAGACTATAAATATTTATTAGCAAGATAAATATATTTATTACATCATGATATATTATTTATACTTTTTATACATAAAATATATTAATTTATTTATGACACAATTATGATGAAGTGATTACGTCGTTAATGAGAGATTCAAATAAATGAATTTAAAAATATTTAAGGAAATATAATTTTAAAATTTTTATTCCATAAATAAATTTTATGGATTAAAATTTCATATTAACGATGATTTAATTAATTTTTTTAACGAATCAATTTGTTATGACTTTAACAAAAAAATTACTATATAGTGTCAAAATTGACAAAAATGATTTTTTTAAAATAATATTTTGTTAAATGAAATAAAAATTCAAAAAACATAATTTTTTTCTAAAAAAAATCGATCGTGATAAAAATTTCAAACTTATCTACATTAGGTTCTCTTTGAATTTTAGATAATTATATTAACAATGTAGTATAAAAATATAAGAGGACAAGGTAAGCATTATCTTATTTTGTAAAGGCTTAAATCTAAAAGAAACGTTTAATTTTATGCCCTAAACATCTTTAAAACCTACCAGTTGAGTGTATTTAGATGAATAATCATCTTATTATCGGAATAAATTAATTTTGAGCTATTATAATCTGAAAATAATTTGTAAATAATCAGTATTTAAATATTTTCTTAAAGTGCCTGTCACCTCTCTTATAAAAGTGCACCTACCTTTCTCTTTAATTATCACCTACAATGCCCTTTGTCTTGGACAAACCCTAAACAAATCTCCTCCCAAATTTCCTCACTTCATCTTATATGAAAATTTTTTGGAATAAAGCCCTTTTAAGGAATCCTTTTGTGAAAATTAAAATGAGACACCTGATGAAGAGGTGGTCATTTTATCCCTTCTTTCAGAGTTCATTTATTCTTCTACTTCCTTTTACTAAGTTGTTACCACAATAAAATAATAACTCTAGAATATAATATATGCTTAGATTTTTTTTAATATTATGGAAAAAAACATATTCCTATTTTTACCCATCTAATTAAAAACAACACCACCATGCATGCGTGCGTAAGGCTTACCATCTTCATGTCATGGTGTAAATTGTTTTTCATGTGCCCATTATTTATATGGGTATAAGGAAGAATATAATTGATGTAAATAATAAATATAACATGATATTTATTCTTTAAAATTTATATTTCATCCAATTACATACCATTTAATCATTAAATGAATGATATCGTTGCACATGTGTACGTACGGCTTATCGTCTCCAGGATGCATTGATATCCATTCTACGCTTTTACAATCCAAGAATGTTTTAAAAAATATATTATTAATAATTATAAAATACATGAAATAAAAAGTATAGTGAAATGATATATATATATTTATGTATGTATTTACATATATTTCATTCAATTATTTCCATTCAATACTATAAGAAATCGGAAACGATGTTCATGCGTACGTATGGTCAGCCGTCTCTATGAACGGTGTATTCCATTTTAAATATCTATATATTATATATATTTATATATAATACTATACATTTTGTAAATAATTAAATCATGATCTAAGTAATATGAACAAGAATAACAAGTCAAAACACATATGATATACTAAGAGACATTATATGAAATGTTCAATTAACAGGGAATTGTTAATAAAGAAGTAATATAAATTCATAAATGAATAATATATGATATAATTAATATTATTATGATTCTGATATAATTTAATAATATTTTTAAAACCATTATACAGCTGCTTCGGAGTCGTAAAAAGTGTATTAGACATAAAGTAAGGGTTAATTCCTCAATCTCATTATTATTCGAGATTGTTTATGTGTAACTATTTACAAGGATATATTTATCATTCATGTACATGTTTTTGAAAAATTATTTAAATATAAATATTTTATGTTTTTTTGAAGTGAATCTTTAACTAGATAATCATTTTAAATGTTTTAAGGATTTATTATTCTAAATCTATTTAATTAATGCACATGTTTTTAAAATGTTTTAAGGATTTATTTATATAGACATGATTTATTTAAAATTTTAATTCCTTTAAAAATGTTAAAAGTTGTATGGGGCAATTTGATTAAAAAATATCATTTAAATGAATTCACTTATAAATTTTGTTATCATTAAATGATTTTATAAAAAATGGATATTTCTCTCAAAGAGTTTTACTGATTATTTTCAGCTATGTCAACATCCTTTACTAGTATCATTATTGATTGAGGTTGACTAATTATAATACAATATTCTATATTGTATTGAATTAGTTTTGATATGTTTGGCTGTAGATGTGATATTTTTATACCATTCATGGTTTATGGTTAATGTATAGACATTTTGTATGCTAGTTGTAATAAGAATGATTATGTTATGTTTCAAAATTTTAAAATGAAAAATGCATTGGAATTAGTAAGTGATGGGTGGGGCCTGCTATATACCCTCGATGCATCGATTGTTATAATTAGGCAAAATAGTATTTGGAAAAAAGGTTTTGACATAAAATTTGTTGTTGGCCTTGGCACAAGGCCTTAATGTAGTAGTTATTATTTTCAGTATTATGGATTCCATCGTTATGAAATTAGTTATTACATGTGATTATTAGAATTTTAGAATATCTATGTTCATGTTTATACGTTAATGTTTGACTTATTTTTCCATTTTATATTCAAGTTTATTGCTTAAAAGTGTTATGTTTTTATTATAAATCTTTCCTTAAATATTTGTTGTTTCTGCTGAATTATTTACCCTTAATGAGCTTCTGAGCTCACCCATTTTTTATGTTTTATTTTCCTAGGATTCCAAGAAGTGTATTATGGTTGATATGTCAGGTTAATATATTGGAATAATGGAGTTCTAGATGGATTATTTATGCTGTGTTTTATGTTAGTAAGTGTAATGTAACTTTAAATCATCTAATCTATTTTCTATGACTACTAAACTGATCGGTCAATCAGGACATGATTCCTTTTAATCGTGACAATGTATTAATATAATGAACTGTATCTGAGCTTCTAGTGTTGGGTTGGTATAGTTGGTATTAGATAACGTTTAGCAATAACCATGGAAATAGATTTAGAAAACTATGACTAGGGATTATAACCCTATAATAGAATTTGAGGATAAGTATTGAAGATAATATAAGAATTTTAAAATAGATATTATGAGGGTATTACTAGAAAATTCATTGTTGTCTAGATACTACAAGTGGAAGTAGTTCTTGTAAAGATGTACCTGGGGATGAAAACACTAACAAGGTGTTTCGATCTTGACTCGGGGTATCTTTGTATATGACAATGGGAATTACGGCACACCTAGTTTGACACTCCCGGGGGATATTCTTCGGATAATTCATATTTTCCTTATTAAAAATTATGATGGATTTATGAGTAAATATGTTCTAAAAGGAACCATATTTAGGATTACAGATTATATATGTATAAAATGTTCAATTTATTTTATGTATTTTACTAGTTTATAATTCTGAATTATGATTCATAAACTAATCTAGTGTATTCCATTGTTTATAAATGGTGCCTAGTGGTTGAAAGGGAAATCATATCAACGCACGTAATCCATGTATATATTTCCCTTCTATATAAGATATTGATAGTGGAGCTAGTGATTAAAATTGTACTGAACATCTTAAAACCATATTGGGACATCTGACTCAGATTATGTGTAATAACCTTACCCATATGGAGCATCATAATCCATAACATGGAGGTGAAATGTTACACCACTTGATGAGACACCATCTTCAAACATTCAGTGGGACTACAAATACTTTTTTAGATGATACGTGGATAAGTTCTTTCGATAAAATATTTCTTTATGTAGGAAGTAATAAAAGGGAAAATGTTTTCAGGGTAGTTTATCGTCTCTCAAAAGATGATGATCAATGGTGGTCATTAATTCTAAACAAAAGGGATAATGAAGAAGTAGAAAAATAATAATATAGGGAGTTTATAGAACCTTTTCTAGAGAAATAGTTTCCTCATGAATAGTGAGATGATATAGAAATACAATTTCTTAGCCTAAGGAAAAAGGAGGATGAGAATGTTGAACATTACGAGGCTAACTTCACAAGGTTATCAAGTCATGCTACAGACTACATACGTAACCTAATAAGTAATATTGATCAATTATTTTATGGGTTCAAACATTTCCTACAATGATCATTGGTCTCACAAAAATTCTCTTTATAAAAAGATGTAGTCTCATGTTTTATCAATGCAAAAAAAATTCTAAGTCTTAAGACTTTATGTAATGCATGATAAGAAGAGAATTGTGGAGAAAGAGAAAGATCAAGATGAAAAGGGAAAGAATTATTTTAACATATTTTTTAATTTTGGGAAGAAACACCATGGTACTTTCCTAAATTGAATGGGAGTTTGTTATAAATGTGGAGAAAACTTTTACTCGGCTCATGATTGTAAGGGAAAGAAAGATTCTATGAAATGGTATAAATATAATGATATGGGACATTATTCAATCAATTTTCTAATGTGTCAATAAAATATATCTTATAAAAAGAAAATGGATTAAGGTCAATCTTATTCTGTTTATATAGTCGAAGTATAATAATTAATGTATTTGTATTTTTGGATTCAATAATTATATTATGGTTATTGGAATAATATGATATATATAATTATTTATCTATAGTACTTTTAGTTTTCACTAAGATTTTATTATGATTAAGGTAATCATATATTCATTATGTGACAATAATATTAGCATTGCATTGTTTGTGGAATCTAATGTAACAATTGATTTTGGAAATTTAGATACATTTTAGTCCAAAATTGGACAAAGAATTTTTTATAAATCTAAATATTGGGATGGATTAATTTGGACATTGGATAGTATTGTTTATGATTATTTTCGGAATTTTATAATACAATAGTTTTAGAAAAAGGACAACCTGCAGGACGAGCGATAACTCGTCACGTTGGACAAAGATACAGAAATAGTACCCACAACCTAAGTGCGATAAGGATTTATTACCTACCACTAGCCTACTAGAAGTATCCAATTATTATAAAATATTTATCTTCATTTATATGGTATATGTTAATATTTGGAACCCTATAATATTTAGATAAAGTTAATATTTTTTGAGTTTTATCTTTTGAAGAAAAAGATGTGTTTGTGGTAGGAATTAGTTTAAGGATGAAACTATACATGTAAATTAAGTATTCTTCTGTGTCTTCTTAGTCTATGAATCGTATTAGTTCTACAACACTAATTAAAGGATCATAAATCCAAAAATATTTTCCTAGTACTATATTTTGTTATTAATCAAATAGTCCCTTAGATCATCAAAGATTTATTGATTTATTGTTGTTAACTTTATCCTTATAATATTCTCAATAACTCTCCATTAAAACATGATATTTAGTTTTCTTTTCCATATCCATGTTTTCTTACTTGTAACCCTATGATGTGTTATTTCTGATAACCTTCATAGGTACCTTCTTTTATTTAAAAATAGAAGTCTCATTAATCCATTTTATGATGTGGGATTTCAACTAAGATATTTTCAAATGTCAAACCCCTATTTTTAATCCTGCGTTTAAATTGAGAGGATGTAATTTATTGAATGAGGGCATAATGTAACACCCCAAGCTTCCATGGTATGATTCTTTTTAGTAATTTAATAGTGTTCGATGTAAGAAACACCTAGTTCAAGCGCACCACAATATATCGAACTAGCCTTTTAAATAGAGATTTTTATTAGTATTAATCACATTTTAAATTTTATATATATCCCATATAATTTTAATATTCATATTCTATGTTTTTTATAAATAATATAAGGGCAAATTCAATTTTTCAGATAAAATAAGTATTTTTCAAAAATTCATTTTTTTCAATATTTTAATGGATAACCCATTTTTAATCCAATATTTGACAATTTTATATATTAAATATGATTAAATTTAGTTATAATTTATAAGAGGGACATAAAAATTTATTTTGGATAAATTTTTGGTATTTTCTGATAACATTCATTTTTTTTAATGAATAGTGAAAAATACTACATTTTAATTAAAAATTCCAATTTAATATATTTTATTTATTTAGTTATATTTTAAATATAATTGGTTTTAATGTATAATGTGATAATATTTTTATAACTTAATAAAATTTTGGTCATTGGATGTAATTTCACTTTTAAAATGGTCATAAGAACATGCCAATCCTTGGACAATTATTAATTCTTAAAAACCCGCTCTTTTGTTTGACAATATGAATTAATTTTAAATTAATTACTCCAAATTTGGTGTTATAAATTTGAAAAGAATTGATTCCATATTTTTAATCAGGAGGACCCAATTTTAAAACAAGTTACTTTTATTTTTAGACATTATGAATTGTAACTTTAGTAAATATTTTATTTACGGTGGTTAAAGGGTAAATCTGGTAAATAAGGTTAAAAAATAATATAATAATAATATAAACCTACCATAACATATATAATTACTTTATTTTATGAGATATTTATCACAATGGGAATCCTTAGGTCCATTTTAGGACCCCATGAAGACACTTGTGTGTGAAAATGACATTTAATTACTTTTAATTTAATGTTATGAAAAATATACCTTAATCATGTATCTTTTACTAAAACAATTTTTATATGGGATTATATAGTTGATATCTTCAACATTAAATATCCATTATAAATCTATAATGATTTAATATATCATGATATTTTATTTATACTTTTTATACATAACATAAATAAATTTCATTATAAAAAAATTATGATGCAGTGATTACCTCATTAATGAAAGATTCAACTAAATAAATTTAAAAATATTTAAATAAATATAATTTTATCATTATTATTCCATAGAATAATTTTACGGATTCCATTAACATAATAGGGATGTTTTAATTCATTTTGATAAAATGAATGAATTTTTTATGACTTTACCAAAAATAAATCACTAAATTGTATCGAAGTTGACATAAATGAGTTTTTAAAAACCAACCCTATTTTATTATATTGTATAAAATTCTTAAAAATCTGATGTTCGACTAAATAAATTTTATTTTGATACAAATTTCATAAATTATCCACTTTATTTTCTCTTAAAATTTTATCCTAATGATATTAACCATGTAGTATAAAAATACAAGAGGAAATGGTAAGATTTAACTTATATTATAAAGGTTTAAATCTAAAAGATAAGGTTAATTTTATGGCCTAAAAATGTTTAAAATGCATAGGTTGAGATGATTTAGATCCATCATCATCACAACCTCCAAATAATTCAACATGTAGATATTATAACCCAAAAATAATTTTTAATAAATTAATATTTTAGGCTTTCCTAAAGATCCCCTCACCACTCTTATAAAAGGGCACCTCCCTTTATATTTAATTCACACCTCCAAATCCCTTTGGCTCAGCCAACCCTAGACCAAATCTCCTCATAAATTCCCTAACATAATCTTGAATTCAAAAAATTGTTTATAAATAAATCTTATGGAATCCTTTTTTTAAAATAAAAAAGAAACACCTGAAGAAGAGGTAATCCTTTTATCCATTCTTTAAATGTTCATTTATTCTTCTACTTACTCTTACAATGTTTTTTCCATACTAAAATAATAAATACAAAAAATATTATATTCTATTATGCTATTAATATTTTGGTAAAACCATATTCCTCTCTTTACCCATACAATGAAAAACAATACCACCATGTCTGTGTACGTACGACTTACCGTCTCTACACCGTGGTGTAAATTGTTTTTCCTATGAACATTATTTATATGGTTATAATGATGAATATAATGGATTAAAATAAAAAATATAACCTGATATTTCTCTGTAAAATTAATATTTCACCAAATTCCAAACCATTTAATCATTATATTAATGATATCGTCGCTTATGCGTATGTACAGCCTTCCAACTCCACGACGCGATGCGATCCATTATCCACTTTAAGAATCCAAGAATGATTATAAAAAATATATTATTAATAATTATAATGTACATGACATAATACTTATACTGTAATTATATATATATATATATTTCTATATGTATATATATTTCAATCACTTACTTCCATTCAATATGATAAGAAAACCAAAACAACGTTCATGCATACGTACGGACTACCGTCTCCATGAAAGGTGTATTCCATTTTATATATCTATATTATATATATATATATAATTAATATTGATTATATATAAATAATATTATACATTCTAGGAGTATGTAAATCATGCTTTAAGTAATATGATGAAGAATAACAGGTCAAAACACGTACAATAAACAAAGCGATATTACTAGAAATGTTTCATTAACATTGAATTGTTAATAAATGGGTAATATAATGTCATAAAATAATAACATATCATATAATAAATATTATTATGATTCTGATATAAGTTAATAATATGTTTAAAAATATTATATAGGAGTTTCGTAGTCCTACGGAGTGTATCAGACTTAAGGTAAGGTTTAATTCATCAATCCCATTATTGTTCGAGATGGTTTATGTGTAAGTATTTACTAGGATATATTTATCATCCATGTCCATGTTTAATAAAAATGTTTTCAAAAGTAATATTTATGGTTTTATGGAAGGTCCCCTTTAACTATATCATCATTTTAAATGTTTTAAGGATTTATTTATATAAATCTATTTAATTAATGTCCATGTTTTCAAAATTATTTTAAGGATTTATTTATATGGACATGATTGTATTAAATTGTTAATTCCATTCAAAATATTTAAATTGGTACAAAAAACTTTGATTCAAAAATCTATTTTAAATGAATTTCCTTAAAATTGTGTGACTTTTAACTGATTTCTTGAAAAATGGATATTTATCTCAAAGAGTTTTACAGATCATTTTCAACTATGTCAACATCCATTACTAGATATCATTATTGATTGATGCTAATATATTATAATACAACCCACTATATTTTATTGAATTGTTATATATATTTTTGACTGTGGATGTGCTATTTTTATACAATCCACGGTTTGTGGTTAAAGTATAGACATTTCATAATCTAGTTTTAATACAAATGATTATGTTATGTTTCACCATTTTCAAATGATGAATGAATTGGACTTAACAAGTTATAGTTGAGGTATTCTATAGCCCCTTGATGTATATGTATATCTCATTCGACAAACTAGTGTCTTGGTATAGGGTCTTGACAGAATATTCATGAATGGTCATGGAACAAGGCCTTAATGTAGTAGTTATTATGTTTGGCATAATTAATTCCCTAATTATGAAATTAGTTATTACAAGTGATAATTGGACTAGTAGAATGTCCATGTGCATGTTTATATGATATTGGTTGAAGTTTTTCAATATTTTTCTCATTTTTATTGTTTAAATGAAATATATTTTTATTATACATCATTCCTTTAAAGTTTATAGCTTCCACTGAATTATTTACCCTTACTAATCATCTGAGGTCCCCCCTAAATTATGTTTTGTTGTCCCAAGATTCCAAGAATTGTATTATGATTGATATTCAGGGTTATGCAAGAAGAATAAGGGTGTTATCAAAGGATTTTTTATGTTGTGTTTTATGCTATAAATTTTAATGTAACATTAAGGTATGCAATCTATTTTCCAAGACTACTAAATTGAACGGTCCTTCGGGACATGATTCCCTATAATCCTGCCTGTATATTAAAATAATGCACCTGATCATGGCTTCTGGGGTCAGGGAGTTACAATAAACATATAAACAATCAATGAAAAAACATTAAATTTGTTTCTATAATCCTTAAAAAACTCACTAGACTCCCCACGCACAAGGGAACCCTTCTTGGTCCAAAATCAGATCATTATCACTACCCTACCCCTCATTAAAAATCAAAAAATATATATGATGTTTCTTAAAATAAATAGAATTAATGAAAACATACCAATAATATGAGTTATTATAAATCATGTGATGTTCATACATATTCCTTTAATGACTCTTGATTACAAAAATCATCCACAATAATCTATCTAGATCAAAATTCTATAAAAAATAATTAATAACAATTAAAATAAATAAATAAATAGTATCATAATTATGTCAGTAGAGCATAACTCATTAACTCATCAGATGGTATAACCTCATTTAACACTCTATAAAAAGAGCACAATTTAATGGAATTTGGGTAAAACAAAGGGTTTTAGTAATTTTATTTTAAAAAATTTAACCTTATCAAAGTTATATCCAAATATACAATATAAAAATTCTCAAATTCAACAACAAAAAATTTGATTGAATAAACTAATTGAAGTTTCACCTTAAACATTCATGTTGTCTCTATGTATTTTTATTGATTTTGGATCATCATAACCTGAATTATCAAAGAGAGGACCCTTCTATATCATCCCCACAAACAATAAAGGTCCCAAGGTTATCAATATAAACTCTTTATGAAATAGGAAAAAATAATTTCTTTTTAATACTTGTAACACATCCAAATCACAAAAAACACGATTCCTGAATAAAAAACAATATCATTCATATTATTTTTTTGAATTTTTCTCATTAAGATGTCATAGAACAGATTTAGGATTAAAAAAACTCATGAAATTCCCCCTCTTCATATTACTTTGTCTAAAATGAGATTTTATTACTAGGTTGAACACTCTTAGATTTCACTTTTTTCCTTAAATAATGTTAATCTTTATAATTAACTCATTATATGAAAATTTTCATAGTTAATTTTTAACACATGTCATGAATATTTCATCCCTCACATATATCACTATATTATATCATGTTATTTAATAAAAACTATTATTTTTCTCATTCATAAAATATATATCTAATAAATAATAAGTACTTAATATCCATTAAAAAACTATTTTATTACATTAAAATATAAAAACATAAATAAATTTAAAAAAACCATATCATTAAATTTAATTATATTTATTAAAAACAAGATATATTTATATAATTAAATTTATTAAATTCTTTACATGTTATCATTAACACTTGGATGTTTTTCATCCTATGAATGTTAGGTTCATTTGATCCTAAAATAAAATCCATCCATGTTATTTAACTTTTGGAAACTCTTTATGAGTGAATTTTTAGGTCCATATTGTAACAAGCCAACCAGAACATCCATTAAATATACTCCTAATCTAGCTCGCTACATTCTCAGAGCATCCATGATCTCCTAGGGATAATAAAATGCCTTAATGGAACCAAAAAATTACCATTGGGTATGACCTCACCCTTAAGGAATCAAATACAAATATCCAAAAGTTAATAATAATTAATGAAACAATGATACATACAAAATTCATCTCATATGAAAATATTTTAATACAACACTAGTATACTACAATGGAAGATAAAATAAAAGGAAACAAATGACCAAGAAGTTATCAATAAAACATGACCCAACCAGTTCTATGAAATAAAAGGATGAATCAAAATATCCTTATGACTCTCAAGACACCACCATTATCCCAATAATCATCATCTTTACAAGGAATTCAAAAATAGAAACCAACCTAAAAGCAATGAACTGAAGAAACTTGTACAAGACATGAAGAAAACATACCATCCAATTTGAGTGTATAGAATATTAGATGAATCTAATAGGATAACACCATGTTTAAAATTAATCCCTTTTATAAAATAATCCATTTTTTCTTGTTTGGAAATAATTTAGATAAATTGGTTTTTATTTTCAATTATATAGTATAGGGATAAACAAAACATGGAACATGTACTTTCTCAATGCAATAATTTCATAAAACATTCAATAATTTGATCCTAGAAAAACCATTCAAATTTAATGTTCTAAGAAATTATCTTTAAAAAATATAAATCTTTTTAAAATAATACTATCGTGGTCTAAAACATTTAAAAATCATCGTGTCTAATAATGGAACTCTAAAATCCATTTCTCCCGATTTTGGATGAAATTTGTTTTCCACAAAACATAATGGTATAATTGGAAATGAAGAAAAAAATAATGAAACAAAACCATTGATTGTTATAAAAACTTCCATTAAATAGATAGAATAAAACTAGTCAACATCATATATAAACTTTTATATAATCAACACATAGAGAAAATACATCTAATAAATAATAAATGTGCAAGAAAATATACAACATAAAAGGGAATAACATAAATATATAGTATGAGGAAACACCATAGGGACTAGAAGGATAGATCAAGACACCTACAAGTGGATAACCTACCAAAATGTTCACATAAACAGATCTATCAACTGAATAAATCTTACCCTATTATTATTAGTGAGAAATACCACTAGCTAGGTGTTGTGTATAACAAAGAGGGACTATCAAGTGAAATACTCAAATATACTAACAAAATCCCTATAGAAACCACTTAGTATCACTGATATCCCCATAAAAAACAACTAATTTGGGCTAAAAGAAAGAAATATCATGACATGATAATAAAAATCACCAAGGGATAATACCACAATCAAATCTGTTATATATCTTACATTTCCCTTAAAATGTTACACTACATAAATGTAAATCATGAATAATTTCATAACAACCATTACGTATATTATAAAAAACATCATCAACATTGCAAGGGTCTTTACATTGGAATGATAAAAATCATATCCCAAGGTGGGAACCAAGCCTTCACCTTTATTATATTCATTTGTAAATCATTTTTTATAAAATATTGTAATTAAAATAAAATTACAATAATAGTTTGAACACTTCCATGAAAACCAAACAAAAAAATTGAAACCGCATTTTCACTTTTCAAAACTAAACAACTCTATTAAAATAATAAAACCTATTAAACATAAAGGGGAGACCTTATTAAAAACACATTTGGCATAAATAATAACGAAAAAATACATTTAAAAAAGAAAATCCTCTTTGGTAATTTATTAATCTTGAAGAATTTAGAAAAAACCATTTAAAAATGAAATTTCCCTACACAAAAAAAATAAACAATTTTTTCAAAAGGAAATTCAGCGATATATAGAAAACCTCTGGAAAATCCAAACTAGATATCACATATATAATTTAATTAAATCTAAACCATAATAAAAGCATCAATAAATCGTATATAACTAAAATAAAACAAAATAAATCATAAAAACCTACCTGAAGTTCTATAACCATGAATCCTTTGATAATATCCACTATAAATGGACACAAAGGAGGAATAAATACCCCAAGGAAGGAAAAAATAAAATATATCACAACCCTAGTCATACCAATTTTATAAGCATGATCCCTATTATTAGAAGATAGTGGGAAAAGACAAAAAACAATGAATAAAGATTGGGAGCCCTGACCTTTTGAATCAAGTGAAGAATAATCATGATTCTAAATAAGAATCACTTTGGAGGAGATTTAAAGATAGTGGTAATCCCATTAAAGGTATCCCAAGAGAAGAGAAATGGTGGGGAGGCCATGGGAGTAAACCTAACTTAAAAAGGGCATAAATAGAAAAAATACCAATACTTTGGTGGGTTTCATTGTTTATTCACATTTTTAAACAATCCATGTGGTAACTATATAGATATTTTGAACCTCTGAGCGGCGTGACTCCCAGACCGTGATGAATAGGGTTTCTCTAACTTTTGTTTTACCCTCTTCCCCCCTCTGGCTTAGCGTTGCTCGCGGTTTCTGTATCTGGTTTCGTTCCCGCATGGGCATCGTCGCCCTAGTGCGTTCATCCCGGCCTGGATTGTAACAGCCCGAGATTTTATGAAAAATATTGTTTTTTATTTCACTAATGTCTTGTGTTGTATGATAAACCAAAAGGAGCTTGCACAACACGCATCCTTGACTTGCCTTGCATTACACGCAATCACAACCTTCCTTGATAGCGTGTGTAGTACGCAATACTGAGTTTCACTAAACAACGATATTCTATTAAAATATTATTAAAACTAGTCGTTATGAATAGTAATAACCACTTTTTGAGATTCTTTAAATCTTATTTTTCAAAATGAACTTCATTTTTGGATTCGGAGTATCGAATTTAGGCTAAGGTGAAATTTTGGTACTTTTCGGATAACTTTCATATTCTGATGAATAGTGAAAATTACTAAATTATAATTAAAAACAAATTTTTTAATCGAAATAATTAATAGTGATAAATTATTAATTTGAGTGGTTTAAAAGTATATTTAGAATATATTTTTACAATTTAATACAATGTTGGTCATTGGTTGTAATTTCACATTTAAACCAGACATAATCAAGTGTCAATCTTTTGAAAGATATTGTTTCTTAAAAACACGCTATTTGTTTTAACAGCGGGATTTAATTATAAAATTAATTAATGCAATTTATATGTTATGAATTTGGAAAAATAGACTTCATTTTTGAATTCGGAATATGAAATATAGCTTAGGACGAAATTTTGGCATTGTTCTGAAAAACATCAATTTTTGATGAATAGTGAAACTACTAAGTGGTAGTTAAAAACTGAATTTTTCATAAAACTTAATTTTACCGCTTCTGTGAATGGAATTTCAAAAATCCGAGATACACGGTTGATGTCAGTAAGTAAAATGTGGTTCAATGAGATGAAAATAATTTTTGGTGAATAGTAACTTTTTACTTTTATTTACCACGGTTAAAAGTAAATAGGGTAATTAAGGGTAAGAATTATATTAATATTACCCTAACACATGTCCTAATTCTATTGGACAAGTGTATCTCGACCAAAAACAACCTTAAGTGTAAAATATTATCATTTAGGCCCACTTGGATTAGATTATGACATTTAATATTATTTTATTTAATGAATAGTTAAAATAGTTAAAATCAAAGTTTAATAACTAAAACATTTTTAATATGGGGTTATACATAAGATAAATTCGACTTTAAATATTCATTAGAAAGCTAAAACGATTTCCTACATAATGATATTTTATTTATAATTTTTAGACTTTAAATAAATTAATTTATTTATGACACAACGATGATGCAGTAATTACCCTTTTAAGGAAATGTTAACATAATTGCTGTTATAAATGCTCAAATGAATGTAATTTGAGACTTTTTATGAATTCCACTAATTTTATAGGTAACTATGATATATTAGTGTTGATTTAAGCAACTTGTTTCGAACATATAATTCTGTTATGACTTTCACAAAAATCATATATCAAATAGTGTCAAAATTGACACAAAATAGTTTTTAAATAAAATATTATATTATTAATTGTTATTTTATTCCTAAAAATCTAAGGTTCGGCCAAATGACTTAGATAAGGATATATGTATTATTAATAAACAATTTGGGGTTCGTTTGGCATGTTATAGTAAGTGTATTAACCATATAGTGAAAGAAAACAAAAAGACACGGTAAAAGTAAAATTATTTAACTTAGAGTTAAATCTAATTGATAAGGTTAAAATAATATCTTAAACTTGTCTAAATCCTATTGGTTGATAGTATTTAGACCCATCCCCACTTTAGCTTCGAAATAAGACCCTTTGGAACCATTATAAACGGATTTTGACTTTAATATAAAATAATATTTTGAGATATTCCTAAGGTGCCCCTCTCCTCCCTTATAAAAGGGAACCTCCTCCCCCTTCCTCCTCACACCAATTTGAGCACTCAAGCTCGGCCAACCTCTCCCAAAATCCCTTCTCCACTTCCCTATAATAATCCTAGAGGTCCTGGTCTTCTTCAAAGACCAATCTTAGTTCCCTAAGTAGAGGATTCAAAGAAGCGTTCCAAAGAAGAGGTAATATCCATTACCGATCTTTTCAATTTCTTTCTTCTTCAACTTCTTCTTCTTTAGTTGTTTCATGATAAAGTAATAACATCAGTATTTCTTATATACTGATATGTTATTATAAATATGAAACAACTCTAATTAACCTTCTATCCATCCTACGGGAAATGGAAATCACCGCGTGTGCGTACGTACGGAATACCGTCTCCACGCCGTGGTGTAATCTATTTTCCGCCACCACCTTAATTGGATGGGTATAAAGGTGTAATGAGTAACTATATATGATTATTATAAAGTTATATTGATACTGAAATAGTATACATACACTTCAACACAATTCCACAACCATGGGAATGATATCATCGCTCGTGCGTACGTACGGACTACCATCTCCACGACGCGATGAGATTCATTCTCAATGATTAACCATTCATGAATGATTATAAAGTATATATAATAATTAATAATGAAATATATGACATAATAATGATACTGGAATTATTTATATGTATGTCATCTACTTAATTCCATTCAATTCAATAAGGAAACGAAAACAGCGTTCATGCGTACGTACGGACTACCGTCTCCATGAACGGTGTATTTCTTTCCATTTACTAATTTATTATATATGTATATTCTGAATATATATATATAAATCATGTTTTATATTATGTAATTAAGTAATCATGATCTAATTAATCATATGAATAATTACAAGCTAAAAACACGAACGAAAAATGAGACAATTTTACCCAAAACGCTACTTTAACATGAATTTACAAAAGAACGGGTAATATAAAGTCATAATTGGAACATATATGATATAATAACAATGAATATTATTCTGGAATAATTCAATAACATGATTTAAATCATTATACAGGAGGTTTGGACACTTACAAAGCAAGTCGGACATAAGGTAAGGGAAATATCACAATCTCATTTTTATCCGAGATTGTTTATTCGTAAGTATTTACTGGGGTGTATTTTATCATCCACATCCATGTTTCATCAATATGTAATATTATTTCCATCCACTTAAAATAGTTTAAATCCAATTTTACCCTTAGGTGAGTTTTTAGTAAAGAATATGAAAGGAAACTTTTGTCTTTTTTCGTACGAGGTACTTTTTGACTTTTCTGACAAAAGTACGAAGAATGTTTTTTTAACTTATACGGCATGAATGGATTTTTAAAACATTGTTTTCCAGGAAGCTTCCTTTACAAGTTTTCAAGTTTATTTGTAATCAAATTCTTTTATTTTAAAGACATTTGACATGTTATGAAAGGAAAAATGTTTTTGAAGAAGAAAGGATATTTTCCTCAAGAATGGAGTTCAAAAGTTTTATCAGAATTATTTTCCATCTAAGATAATATAGGGTTCTGTTTTTATCCCTATTATTACATTGATTTGATTATGTTGTGAGGGAATTATTTTTATTAAGTCATTTACCTTATATGGTTTGTTTTATGATGTCATGATGTTTCAAGAATCCCATTTTTGTTACATGTGTTATGCGATGATGTATGATTTATGATTATGTGGCACACATAAGAAAGGATTCATTATAAGATGGGTGGGACCTATATCTCCCTCCAATGCATTGGGTAAAGATTCTATATCTCATGAGATAGACATGGCTGAAATGGTAGGTTATACCGGTTCAGTGAAACAGGACTGAAACGAGGGTTACTCGATTCAGAAAGGTACTTTGTCCACTAAGATAGTCTTGGCAATGAGTCTTGACTAACAAGAAATGATTTTCCATGATTATGTGTGCATGCCACAATGTTTCAAGTTTCATGTTATGATTATGGGGATCTCATTTTCACTTCTATGATTTGTTCCATGTTAAGATATTATGATCTCTTTTGCAGGTTATGATTTTCAAAAAGATATGATATGGTTTTTATTTCTTTTGTACACCCTTACTGAGCATTTGAGCTCACCCTTTTATGTTTTCTTTTCCCCAGGATATAAAGAAAGGTTTTAGGTAAAAAAAGGGGAAGATCTTTATGGGAGATATTGAAGATCTTTCACCACTATTAGAAGATTACGCTCCGAGTTTCCAAAGACACTAAACTATTACGGTCCTTGTGTGTGTGTTTTTGTTATGTACTAAGTATTCCGCAAATGTAATGTAATGTCCATGTACGTTAAGCTTCGGGTGTCTACAGTTGGTATCAGAGGAAAGGTTTAGTCAACCTTTGGAAACTAGGATGCGAAAACGTTTGTGAGATCCCTAGATATATTCTTAAGGTATGTCTAGGGATGTCCCTAAGGTTAAGTATACGTATAGGTTATAGTACTAGAATTACGCTAACGATCATAGAATTAAACCTAAGATGTTAGATATTGAAGGTACTCCCCCTTTATTATGTTGTTTTCCCTAGCATGATTTTTTGTCTCTCACACTATTCTTTTTGGGTTTTAGAAAATGGCTGGAAACAAGATGATTCATGATAATGGAGGATATGATGGACAATGGAATGATATTCTTCATAATGAAATGGGATTTGGAAGTCCAAACATCATTATTATTCCGAATCAGCAATCTCATAATATGATCAATAAAGTAAAATTTGGTAAGTTTCCTGACTCGGCTAATAAGAGAAAGATGGAGTTTCATGATGATCATAGAGGAAAGAAAGTTCAATTTCCCCTATGTAAATCATGTGGGAAGAGGCATCAAGGAGAATGTTTCAAAGGAACTGGAAGATGTTTTGGGTGTGGAAAAGAAGGACACAAAGCAAGTAAGTGCAAATGAAAAGGTTCAGCTAACACCATGGATGAGGATAATGGTATTGCTACGACATCAACAATGGTTAAATGTTTTAAATGTGGAATGTACGGGCATTATGCATACCAATGCCCTAAGGGAAAATCTCATGAAGATAATCAGTATGGTCATATGGGAAGTATTTATGTTGATGATGATGAAGAGACTACAAATGATATGTGAGATGAAAGAATTGTTGAAACTCGGTCAATGGTTTAAGAATGTAGTGGAATGATTACATGTTTATCATGTGTAATGTTGAATAAGAAATCTCATGGTACTATGGAATAAAGAGACATCTAAGGATTGTTACACTGTTGTCTTTCCTTGAGTTATGAAAGTGTATGATTAATGGTACCAGTATCCATGAAAGGTTATTCAGATATTTTTGAAATTTAGATGATATGCGCATAATGAAGGAATAATAAGATAATGAGGTGTTTGATTGTATTCATGAGCCCATGACTGATATAAGGAGAAGGTTATATCATGGTTTGAGTATAGAGAATTGTTGGATTTTGGTATGTGGAAAGAGTTAACTTTTAACTGCATTCATGTTTTCACTAAGGATCAATGGGTATTCAAGAGAATACATGATTAAGGACTTTGAATGTTTGGAATGTGACCAACAAGACATATCTTATGATATATGGGGATTAGCGGCAGTATTAAATCTCTGGTAATCGTTTTCACTATATTATGAGAGTGGACTTTAGTATTATGGATAAGCCTAAAGATTTGAATGGATTATGTTGGACATAAGTGAGTATTGTTTAAGGATAGAAGTTTTTTTTCCGATATTATTGATGGGATGTTATAGTAATGTAGTTTTAGAAAAAGGACAACCTGCAGGACGGGCGACAGCCCATCGCTTCGGACAAGGCTGTGGGAATCGAACCCACAACCGAAGTGCGACTGGCCTTTATCGCCTACCACTGGCCTACAGGAAGTCCCTGTTTAGTAGAAACTAGTTTTATTATATTAAGCAGTATGATATATGAAATATAAGTCCATTTTAGGAACCATATATGATTAATCTCACTATAGATCGACTTATGTATATAATTTTTGCTAACATTTTGTTTGAGACGGATGGAATGATCCGTCATTCTATCACATGATCTGATAACACTTCACGAATAACAAATTCAACTTCATTTATTTAAGAGATGAAGTGGAAATTGTTCAAGGCACGAACAATAGTGTGACTGTACCAAAATAAAGTAAGTATTTATTCTAATTCATATTCTTCAACTTTAGGGAAATGATCTTGAAAACCAAAAATGTTGTCCTAGTGATCTTATACCTGATGAATCGGATGGTACCTTAGATCGTCACAAATTTATGGATTTGTGATTGTTGGCTTTTCCATAGCCATGTTCTCTACCACTCTCCATCAGAACATGATGGTTAGATTTCTCTTCCATATCCATATTTTCACCGATGTGGAAACCCAGTGATTAGTTTATTTGGGTAATCGTTACATTTCATACTTTAGTTTTTAAAGCCAAGTTTTGGTATTCCTTTTTACGATGTGGGTTTCTATCAAAGAAACTTTCAAATAGTAAACAATTTATAACCCCGACGAATTTCGAGGGCGAAATTCATTTTAAGGGGGGTAGAATGTAACAGCCCGAGATTTTATGAAAAATATTCTTTTTTATTTCACTAATGTCTTGTGTTGTACGCTAAACCAAAAGGAGCTTTCACAACACGCATCCTTGACTTGCCTTGCATTACACGCAATCACAACCTTCCTCGATAGCGTGTGTAGTACACAATACTGAGTTTCACTAAACAACGATATTCTATTAAAATATTATTAAAACTAGCCGTTATGAATTGTAATAACCACTTTTTGAGATTCTGTAAATCTTATTTTTCAAAATGAACTTCATTTTTGTATTCGGAGTATCGAATTTAGCCTAAGGTGAAATTTTGGAACTTTTCGGATAACTTTCATATTCTGATGAATAGTGAAAATTACTAAATTATAATTAAAAACAAATTTTTTAATCAAAATAATTAATAGTGATAAATTATTAATTTGAGTGGTTTTAAAGTATATTTAGAATATATTTTTACAATTTAATACAATGTTGGTCATTGGTTGTAATTTCACATTTAAACCAGACATAATCAAGTGTCAATCTTTTAAAAGATATTGTTTCTTAAAAACACGCTATTTGTTTTAACAGCGGGATTTAATTATAAAATTAATTAATGCAATTTCTATGTTATGAATTTGGTAAAATAGACTTCATTTTTGAATTCGGAATATGAAATATAGCTTAGGACGAAATTTTGGCATTGTTCTGAAAAACATCAATTTTTGATGAATAGTGAAACTACTAAGTGGTAGTTAAAAACTGAATTTTTCATAAAACTTAATTTTACCGCTTCTGTGAATGGAATTTCAAAAATCCAAGAGACACGGTTGATGTCAGTAAGTAAAATGTGGTTCAATGAGATGAAAATAATTTTTGGTGAATAGTAACTTTTTACTTTTATTTACCACGGTTAAAAGTAAATAGGGTAATTAAGGGTAAGAATGATATTAATATTACCCTAACACATGTCCTAATTCTATTGGACAAGTGTATCTCGACCAAAAACAACCTTAAGTGTAAAATATTATCATTTAGGCCCACTTGGATTAGATTATGACATTTAATATTATTTTATTTAATGAATAGTTAAAATAGTTAAAATCAAAGTTTAATAACTAAAACATTTTTAATATGGGGTTATACATAAGATAAATTAGACTTTAAATATTCATTAGAAAGCTAAAAAAATTTCCTACATAATGATATTTTATTTATAATTTTTAGACTTTAAATAAATTAATTTATTTATGACACAACGATGATGGAGTAATTACCCTTTTAAGGAAATATTAACATAATTGATGTTATAAATGATCAAATGAATGTAATTTGAGACTTTTTATGAATTCCACTAATTTTCTAGGTTACTATGATATATTAGTGTTTATTTAATCAACTTGGTTCGAACATATAATTCTGTTATGACTTTCACAAAAATCATATATCAAATATTGTCAAAATTGACACAAAATAGTTTTTAAATAAAATATTATATTATTAATTGTTATGTTATTCCTAAAAATCTAAGGTTCGGCCAAATGACTTAGATAAGGATATATGTATTATTAATAAACAATTTGGGGTTCGTTTGGCATGTTATAGTAAGTGTATTAACCATATAGTGAAAGAAAACAAAAAGACACGGTAAAAGTTAAATTATTTAACTTAGAGTTAAATCTAATTGATAAGGTTAAAATAATATCCTAAACTTGTCTAAATCCTATTTGTTGATAGGATTTAGACCCATCCCCACTTTAGCTTCTAAATAAGACCCTTTGGAACCATTATAAACCGATTTTGACTTTAATATAAAATAATATTTTGAGATATTCCTAAGGTGCCCCTCTCCTCCCTTATAAAAGGGCACCTCCTCCCCCTTCCTCCTCACACCAATTTGAGCACTCAAGCTCGGACAACCTCTGCCAAAATCCCTTATCCACTTCCCTAGAATAATCCTAGAGGTCCTGTTCTTCTTCAAAGACCAATCTTAGTTCCCTAAGTAGAGGATTCAAAGAAGCGTTCCAAAGAAGAGGTAATATCCATTACCGATCTTTTCATTTTATTTCTTTTTCAAATTCTTCTTCTTTAGTTGTTTCATGATAAAGTAATAACATCAGTATTTATTATATACTGATATGTTATTATAAATATGAAACAACTCTAATTAACCTTCTATCCATCCTACGTAAAAAAGAAATCATCGCGCGTGCGTACGTACGGAATACCGTCTCCACGCCGTGGTGTAATCTATTTTCCGCCACCACCTTAATTGGATGGGTATAAAGGTTTAATGAGTAACTATATATGATTATTATAAAGTTATATTGATACTGAAATAGTATACATACACTTCAACACAATTCCACGACCATGGGAATGATATCATCGCTCGTGCGTACGTACGGACTACCGTCTCCACGACGCGATGAGATTCATTCTCAATGATTAACCATTCATTAATGATTATAAAGTATATATAATAAGTAATAATGAAATATATGACATAATAATGATACTGGAATTATTTATATGTATGTCATCTACTTAATTCCATTCAATTCAATAAGGAAACGAAAACAGCGTTCATGCGTACGTACGGACTACCGTTTCCATGAACGGTGTATTTCTTTCCATTTACTAATTTATTATATATGTATATTCTGAATATATATATAAATCATGTTTTATATTCTGGAATTAAGTAATCATGATCTAAGTAATCATATGAATAATTACAAGCTAAAAACACGAATGACAAATGAGACAATTTTACCCAAAACGCTACTTTAACATGAATTTACAAAAGAACGGGTAATATAAAGTCATAATTGGACCATATATGATATAATAAAAATGAATATGATTCTGGAATAAGTCAATAACATGATTTAAATCATTATACAGGAGGTTCGGACACTTATAAAGCAAGTCGGACATAAGGTAAGGGAAATATCACAATCTCATTTTTATCCGAGATTGTTTATTCGTAAGTATTTACTGGGGTGTATTTTATCATCCACATCCATGTTTCATCAATATGTAATATTATTTCCATCCACTTATAATAGTTTAAATCCAATTTTACCCTTAGGTGAGTTTTTAGTAAAGAATATGAAAGGAAACTTTTGTCTTTTTTCGTACGAGGTACTTTTTGACTTTTCTGAAAAAAGTACGAAAAATGTTTTTTTTAACTTATACGGCATGAATGGATTTTTAAAACATTGTTTTCCAAGAAGCTTACTTTACAAGTTTTCAAGTTTATTTGTAATCAACTTCTTTTATTTTAAAGACGTATGACATGTTATGAAAGGAAAAATGTTTTTGAAGAAGAAAGGATATTTTCATCAAGAATGGAGTTCAAAAGTTTTATCAGAATTATTTTCCATATAAGATAATATAGGGTTCTGTTTTTATCCCTATTATTACATTGATTTGATTATGTTGTGAGGGAATTATTTTTATTAAGTCATTTACCTTATATGGTTTGTTTTATGATGTCATGATGTTTCAAGAATCCCATTTTTGTTACATGTGTTATGCGATGATGTATGATTTATGATTATGTGGAACACATAAGAAAGGATTCATTATAAGATGGGTGGGACCTATATCTCCCTCCAATTCATTGGGTAAAGATTTTATATCTCATGAGATAGACATGGCTGAAATGGTAGGTTATACCGGTTCAGTGAAACAGGACTGAAACGAGGGTTACTCGATTCAGAAAGGGACTTTGTCCACTAAGATAGTCTTGGCAATGAGTCTTGACTAACAAGAAATGATTTTCCATGATTATGTGTGAATTACACAATGTTTCAAGTTTCATGTTATGATTATGGGGATCTCATTTTCACTTCTATGATTTGTTCCATGTTAAGATATTATGATCTCTTTTGCAGGTTATGATTTTCAAAAAGATATGATATGATTTTTATTTCTTTTGTATACCCTTACTGAGCATTTGAGCTCACCCTTTTATGTTTTCTTTTCCCCAGGATATAAAGAAAGGTTTTAGGTAAAAAAAAGGGGATGATCTTTATGGGAGATATTGAAGATCTTTCACCACGATTAGAAGATTACGCTCCGAGTTTCCAAATACACTAAACTATTACGGTCCTTGTGTGTGTGTTTTTGTTATGTACTAAGTATTCCGCAAATGTAATGTAATGTCCATGTACGTTAAGCTTCGGGTGTCTACATGGATCATCCCAAGTGTCGATGTCTTTGGCTTTGGCGGTGCGGATTGAATCTCGTATGGCATAACGGCGATGTGACGATGTGCTCGGTGTGGCTCAGTGCGACTGGATCTCATCTGGTGTGACGGTTGTGCAACAGTGTGGCATGGCTCATCCCTCTCTGACGACGATGAGGTTCGATGTGCGATCGGCTTCGCACCTTGGTTTCTTTATACAGATTTGTCGGGGACCAGAGTTTCTCGGTGGTTCGGTCGGCTTCATCGGGCAGACTAAGATTCCTGGATCATCCGGCGTGATCAGGTGCGGGTCTCTGGTTAGATGTGCAGTGCCTTGGAAGAGGGAGGTATTGGTTCATGGCTTCTATGGATTTTGCATTTTTTTCTTTGGTATGGTGTGTTTGGTATTATGTGATTTATTCTATCTCACTAGATCTGGTATTGGTTGTTCTGGTTCGATCTCACTGGCTCTTTTCTGCCATTTCCTGCTGCCGTTCTTGCTGCTGTGAGGTTTTAGAATCTGGTAAGGGTATATCTGTGGTTCTGATCGGAGAAAACTCAAGCCCAAAGCGGCGCTTCTATTTCAGGATGACCCTGATCCCCTCATCAGTAGTTCCATCTTGGAGTGGGTTTGGGCCACCCAGTCCTAGGTGATAAAGGCATAATATCATGCCTCTGGGTTGCCTTCCGGGATTATGTGTCTATGGTGGCTGGGGGAGTTAAGGAGGGTAGCGGTGTTGGTCCAGGATGCCCCTTGATGGTGGCGCTTGAAATGGTATTTTCGGTATGGTGGATGGTTTTTTTATTGAGAGGTCTCTTGGTATGGTGATGGACTCAGACTCGACCCGTGGATCAGGCCCCATAGATGGTTTTCTAGAGCCTCTCATCATCGTTGCAGGGTTTTTTTGGATTTGGTTGTTGAGAGGGTATGACGACAGTCATCAGATCGGGCCTGTTCATTGACACAGGACACTTGCTTACTGTCAATCCTTGAAATGGTGAAGTGCATTTCTATGTTCATATGCTGGGGAGGGGTAGCTTCATGTGTCAGTTTGGTTTGTCTCGATAGACCTTCGGGTTGGGAATGTTTTAATTCAATGATGTCTTGGGTTCCCCCCTTCTTCCCTTAAAAGGGGGTTTATATATCTTTTGAAATAAAAAAATATATGCCTTAGGGCCATTGGAAGGATGGTAACCATATAGATAACCTCTTTCAAGAGCAACATGAGCTGGTCACATAGGCTTCTCAGTTAGTTTAACTATTCACCTTATTCATGAGATTGGTATAAAGTCCCCAAACATTCATATTTTCATCCATTAACACATCTAACTCAAGGGGATGAACCACACATAAAATATCCCTACATAAAGATGAAACCTGGGGTGTCAAAAACTCTCCACTATGCCACTTTTTCACTTAAAAAGTCCCAAGTGAAGATAGATGTAAATAAAAAACCTTAAACCTCTCTATATGAAGTGATGTGAATTAGAAAATAAACCAATAGAGAGATCCCAATGAAGAAACTACCATTATATGAAGATTATTCTATAATAGATAAGTAAATCCACATGGTTACCAAATTTACCAATGAAAAACACAACCATGCTCATTGGTAGAAAACCCCAAAAGGAAAATGGTGATTGTTCATGAGTCTCCCCACCATTTAGAAATCTCTTAAATGCTGTAACAAAATATAACACCATGAATAAAAATCTCCACTATGGTGAAACTTCTCAAAAAATATCAAAAGAAAACATAGAAATAAAATACCACTTATTCAAAGTAAATCCAACCTCAGACAACGCATTACCCACATAGTCATGAAACGACAAGAGATGACATGGGCCCTCAACCCGGGTGACCATAATGTATGGGTAAGCCAAGCCCTTAACATAAAACACAATATCCTAGTGAATCAATAAAAACTATTACAATCATGTGCTTAAAGTCATAAAGGGAACATCCATCCAAATTACCCATGTACCAACCCAAAGGTCACTTATTCTGAAATCAATAATAAAATAACATTAAATTTTGTCAACGAATAGGAAAACACTAGAGGATTCAAAATAACACAACCAAAATAATAGATCATGTACCCAATCCCAAAAAACATGACATCATACAAGACAAAAGGTAATTATACAAACGAAAAAAATAAAAATGAAAAACACATATAGGAATTTTAAAAAAATTATCCCATTTGGATTGTATAGGCAACCACCTTAAAATTAATTTTCCTGGTCTCAACCCATTTGAATAACATAATAAGAGATCCTTTTTTAAAAATAAGACCTTTAAATAACCAAAAATAATTTTAGGCTCTTTGAAATTTTTTCCCAAAACAAAGTCAATGTACAACGCCAGTATTTTCCAAATCCACTTTCAAAATAATTTCTACAATACAATTTCAATATTAATTAAAACACAAGTCACTCATTAAATTTAGAAAAACACCAAAAGAGTTATTTTCTATTTTTGAATCCCCCTTAGAACTATTATTTCAAAACTAATCTATTGAAATCCATTTCAAAAAACACCATCCAAATATGTTTTCACAATATCAAAGATGAATACTTTTAAAAATAAAATCATTTTCTTTATAACCATTAATAGGATTTAAAACCCTTTAAAATTCAACAACATAACCCAATCAGGGTGGAAACATTTTAAAACATCACACACATTTTTAAAATTATTTTTCATCAATTACCAAATTACATTGAAATTTAAATCACAACTTTTTATACCTAATAAAGGTCATTGGATATTTAAAACCATACTTATAATTACATTTAATGCCCTAAACGAGGTCAAAACAAATTTAATGTGAAACATATAGTTTTACAATGTCATTTAAACCTCAACACTACTTTTCTTTACAAGTATAAAGTGAAATTACCATATAAGACTTTATATAATGAATATAAATTAAACTTAAATATTATTTAAAACACAATCTCCCAACAAAAAACTAATAAACCTTAATACTAGGGAATTTTAAAACTACTGGTCACTCAGGGAACATCTCCAATAATGGAGGTCTAAATCCCTTAAAAATAACAAATGATAACCATAAGAAAAAAATATTCTCTCTACCACCAATACTTTTCCAGGATAAAATTAGAAAAAAATAATAAGCACAACCATCCATTCTCTTAAACACTAAAAAAACTAACACATAACAATCGAAAGGAAATAAAACATAATTTCAAAACAGAATATGAAAAGAAATTCTAACTCAGTTCGAAAATATCATTTGAAATCTCAAACATTCTCAATAACTCTTTTCTCAAAACACCAATAGATTTTTGAGACCCAACAGTCTCAAATACCATTTAATCAAAGGGTAAACCCCATAATTTTTCAAAAAAATTACATAAATTTTGAAAAAAAATTCTCATGATTATTTACAAAAAAAAATCAACACTACTAATTAAAATAACCCATATTAATGAAAACACATTATTATATCTACTCTTAAAATATACCCCCATAATAATTAAAATTTTGAAAAAATTCTACATTTGAAATGAAATGAATTTTCACTCAAACATTTACCTTAGATCAATTTAAAAATAAAACCCATTTTCTTTTCAAATCTCTAAAAGAAATGGTAACGAAATTCATTTTTAATTTTGAAAACCATTTTCATAATTTCCTAAACAATGTTTTTAGGGGAAAAATAAAGTAAACTAAAAAATATCTCATATCATACCACATTAAACTGCATCAATGGAAACAAAAAACCCATTTAAAAATACCCTAAAGTATTCTACCCCAATGACATAATTTTATGATCCTATACTTTTCTGGAGATGTCTTAAGCTCATTTTAATGTATTATGTTTCCTTTTTTGGTTATTCATTGGATTAGGTGTGTCTTGGGTGCATTTGGGTAAAATACGAAACATTTTGGAGGGGTTTTGTGCAGGGCATGGTTGTTGCAGGTCATTCCAAAAATGTTCTCCCTACCCTAGTAAACCATGATACCCCAGAAAAGGATTGATTCCATGGATTGTGCATAGTTTTTATATAGTATTCTCTATTAGGAGTAATCATTAACCCCCTTAAGAGTGCTTCATAGTTAGGGTTCAAGGAATGGAAAACTTTGTGACCATGCCTAGGAAACCATGTGCTTGAAATTCATTCCCATGATATTAGTATTAAAATTTCCAACCCCCCAAACTTTACCATAATTTGAACCAACTCATCCTTAACTTGTTTATCTTGTTTTTGGAGTCTTCTAAATATATTAAAATGGATTTAAAACATCATTATTTTCAGATTGAAGATCAGATTAACGAATATTCACCTCTCCCAGTATGATATTCCCATCCCAAATAGATTCCTCCCTCTCTCTCATCTTATATATATGTGTTTTCATCAATATAATCCATTTTATCATGGATATATGTTTTGGATCTATATCTCATTCTTTATTGTGCAATTGAATGATCTTCTTCAATTTTGGGATTTTCATGGAGAGCATACATCATTGATCTTGAGGTTGGTGGTCTAAATTATCGAAAACCATACTTTTGATTAATATTATGTGTATGTAATTATGAAATAGAAGTTTTCAGGTTTGTAAATCACATCTTTAATAGGATTAATTAATTAATTGATCAATTAATTAATCAAATTATATGATTTTTAAATTGATGTGTTATAGAGAATATGGAATTAGTTAATGGTGGGTATTGTGTAATTGGAAAATTAATTTTTTTATTTGTTATTTGAAAATGAAAATTATGATATTTTTGGTATAAAATTAATGGGTTTTTGGGTTATACGACATAAATATTTCAAGATGGTTTAATGTTGAATTGATCATGTTATTACAAGTTATTAGAGTATCGAAACATGATTGTTTTGATAATTGAAATGGTATCCGTGATTTGGTATGATTAAAATAGACTAATTTTTATTACACTTGGTTGATGTGATATATGTGAATATGCGTGATTGATATATATATGAGTGTAGGAAAAAACTGGTTATCCAAATTCCCATATTTGGCTGACAGATATAAAAGTGTGGGACACTAACTAATGCTCCAAATACCAATATTTTATTAAATTATACATAGAGTGTGAGATAGGGTATGATGCTCCAAATACTCATGGGGTGCTAGAAATAATGTTCTAGGATTAAAATATTGTCATTGGACTATGGTTCCAAGTACATGTGACATAAGATTGAATTGAAATTGATAACTAAAACCCATGATATAATGAATTTTTATTACATATGTGATATGGTTTAGAATATGACATGGGTTGAAGTAGGTATTGTTTTTTTGGTTGTTCTCATGAACATTGTTTAAAATGTTGTTAAATAATGAATAGTTGATTATATGAATAGTTTATATTATTTATTTAACATTATTCCTTATAAAACTATATTTAATATTATTTAATAGATATTGTTTTAGATGTCATTGGTGGTGGAATACTGAGTTGCACTCACACCCTAATTGGGTTGCTTAATCGATACCCAAATATAATTCATGTTTATAGGGTAGGATAAGGGACAATTCTCTATATTAGATGGGTGATTCAGGATGAATCATGGATGAGGGAACCGAATATTTTGTTGGGACCCACATATAGGGTTAATTGTCTTTATTTTTTTGGTTTTTCATTAACATGTGACATATACTATGTCATGTCATATTTACTGCTTTAGTTTGTTTATTATTTTTAGTTTTGGGGTATCATGTGGCGCTTTTTCGGGTGATTGTTTTATTTTGGTTTTTGGTTATAGTATTTTGGCCTTTTATTGGTAATTTACCTTATTTTGTTACATTGATAAAGAGGGTACATCATCCCAATGTTATATATATTACACACTCATTGATATTCAGTATAATTTGGCATATAGGGAGGTTCACCTAAGGTCATGTAATTGACTTGCTCGGGGAACCAGTATACGATACATAGATAATGATGTAAGAATGTGGTATCAAAGACAACTTTATTTTCTATTCTATTGTATTAATAATTGGTAAAAGTAGATAAAATACTAGTAATAGTTGGTAATTAAAAATATACTCATTCATGGGAGTAGCTAACCCATGTATGAGAGAAAACACAGGTACCTTGGTTCGGATTGTTGTTATGGATTTTTCAGGTTGAAGTTGGATGTTATTTCACCTTGGGTGATGCACTTGTTGTGTGATGCTATTAATTTATTATATTTTTTCATATTTAACTCGTGGCCATTTATGGAATGATGGTTGAGTATACATGGATATTTTAGGCACTTAATATTTATTGTTACATGCATTATCTTAGGGATGCACATAAAAAATAGGTGTTTGGGTTAGTTTTTCGAATTGAAATGTTTTTCTCTGCTTGTGTAATTGAGTTGAAAAAGGTCCATAATATGAGTAAAAATTTTTAAAATGATGAAAATATTGAAAAATGGATGTATAATTCGAATCTTTGTTAAGAAAATGTGCTTACCCTTTATTCACCGTGACCTAAATTTAGGATGGATAACTATAGTGATTGTGCCTTGATTATGACCATGTGGCGGGAAAGGGGGTGAATTGTTATGGCTTGAAGTAAACAACTCTTATTAAATGTCTAAATGTTGTTTTATATGTCCTGATATGTGTTTTTTGGAATTGTAGATATATGCCTCCATGATGAAGATTGTTTAGGGGATGATAGGAGGTCAGGGATGGAGATGATCCTCCAGTAGTGGAACCTGAGGCTCCAATTGTTCCCGGTGATGAAGTTAGAGTGTAGTTCAGTGAGAACTTTTTGCTCTTCAATATATTTATGAAAAAATAACCATATTATGTTGTGAATAATATTTAAAACATAACATGAGAGTTTCAGTTACAAAACCCTCTAATATTTACCGGGGAGGTTGTATGTGAGGTAGTCGTGTTATGGATTGAGTCTATCCAGACGATACATGACCACTTGGAGACTCATGCTGAGAAGAGATTCAAATTGGTTGCTTACATATTATGTGGTCTAGTAAATTGCTAGTTGGACATCCTAAATCAGGATGGAAAACTGGATAATATGTAGTGGAAGGAAATCTAAAAGAACTTCTTGGATAATGTATACCCAGATACGCTCAGGCTGGAGAGAGGAACAGATTTTTTGAGGTTGACTTAGAGTAGTATGTCGGTTATGTACTATGTTGGTCACTTTATAGATCTACAGTTCCATTCTCTAGAATTAGCGAGATATGAGTTTATTATTGAGAAATTGTTTCATGATGGGATTAAATGTGAGATTATGTCACTTGTAAAATTATTTCATATGATAGAAAATCTAATGTGGTTAATTGGGATCTCATTTATGAGGGGAACCTGAAGGCATCATCTAGTTAAGGAGAGGTAATCTATACTAGATTATCAAGAGGTTTGACTTCAAAGATCAGGAGGCATTGTTATGAGAATTTTTTCTAGATTAATAGAAATTAGGGTGGATATGGGAAGGATCGGTTACTCAGGATATTACCCAGGAAATCATTCACCACCACTGGTATAGTTCCGAGCCCATGAAAAGATGGGGAATCTACAGTGCTTCTCTAGGAATAGATCATATAAGGGTAGTTATGGAGTGGAAAGAAAAAATTAGAGTTATTTAAGGGTATCTTCAACCCCATTTTATTCTAGAAGATGGAGTTCAACATGCCATGGTGGTTCAGGCAGTGGATGAGGTGTTTCTAGGAAGGATTTCCCTTATTAGAAGAGTGGTGCAGCTTATGGGAATATTAAGTCATCATAGGGAAGAGGGGTAGGAGAGTTTCCTGAAGTAAATTTTATACTTGTGGATATCATGGATTGACCATCGACTATTATATATACTATTCATGTAGCTTCTATGCTATAATGTTCCTTATTTTATACGAGTCCCTCTCATTATTTTATATATGAACAACTAGTGAATTGTTTAAGATTAGTAGTGGGGTTTATGGGTGGGGTTTTAATGATCTATACAATATCAGGAGTACGGTCAAGGGACATATGTTTATCCAATGGGTTTTCTCTCTAGGTAGGGTAATTTCATTCTCCATGGGATCTTTAAATCCTTGACATGTCATGCTTTGACATAATTTTAGGTATGGGATGGATAGTAGCACATAAATCCCACATAGATTTTTATAATATAATAGTGACTTTTACATCCCATAATGGTGAAAAATATAGTCATCGTGGAGAGCGGGTTATCCAGGTAGGTCATGCTGGGCAAGTTCAACAACTTGGGGAGATCATCGCCCAGGATACAAGTATTTTTCTGGATGAAGGGGGTGGAGGGAATTATGTATTCACACCCATAGTGGACAAGGTCCAAGATGTTTTTCCTAAGTAATTGTCATGGATACCACCCGAGAGAGATGTGGATTTTATAATTGATCTCATGAAAGAGGTTGAGCCAATTTGTATTCCAACATACATGATGGTGCCAACAAATCCTCCAGATCTTAAGACTCAAACGGAGGAGTCGATGGATAAGTGTTTTATCTATCTCAGTATGCTGCCATGTGGTTTTCAATTCTGTTTGTAGAGAAGGATGATGGGACATTGCACATTAGTGTTGATTACTAGAAGTTGAACCATATGGTTTTGAAGAACAGTTTTCCTATTTCATGCATCGAAGATCTATTTAAACAGTTTAGAGGAGCTTGTGCATTTTCCTAGATTGACTTGAGATTAGGGTATCATATGTTGAGAGTTCGACCTTATCATGTACCGAGGAATTCTTATAGAAGTAGGTATGGATTATATAAGTTTTTATGATGTCGTTAAAGTTAAAAAATAAACTATTTGTGTGTATGTAATTTATGAACAAGATCTTCCACCCATAACTGGATCTGTTTTTGTAGTATTTGTGGGTGATATTTTTATGCACTCCTTGGCTTAGGATTTCATATCCAATGTCTTGAAATCATCTTGAGTACACTAAAAGAGAATCGGCTATATGACAAGATATCTAACTATAAATTTTAGTTCAATCAGGTAAATTTCGTGGGATACATCGCCTCAAAGTAAGTCGTTTCTATAACAACCCAAGATTTGATGAATTATTATTATTGAAATTAAATTAATCTTTTTGATATTTTATATTTACCACAATTCTATAAATAGTTTATTTTATATTAAATCACTATGTTTGAATTGAGTTATACAAAAAACCATGTTAATCATGCACTATACACAACATAAATTTTAGCTTGCTCTACATGGAACACTGATGTTATATTTCATTACACATATCAATGACATTCCTCGAAGGCTTGCGTACAACACATGGCCTAGGTTTACCGAAAAAATAATATATAAATAAAATATGATTATTTAATATAATAAGATATAAAATAGAATTTAAATTATAGGTTATGAATAATATTAACTAATTTATGAAAACATATATATTACACAATATAACATGAACTCTTAGGTTACCAATTAATTATAAATATATATATGGGAATTGATTAAGTGTAAAAGAAAATATTATTATTTATATGGTTATAAAGCTATTTTACCCTAATGAATTAAATAAAATAAAATAATTTAATGTCATTAACTTAATATTCAATAAAATATATTTTATATTCATTCAATATATTTTATATACCTAAGATATGGATAAACCCAATTTTATGCTTAAAAACATATATTTTTATTAATTTAGTATTACCTCATTTTAATAGAGAATCTAGTTTAAATCCCAATTTTTCCATTTTATTGACTTAATATTTCAAAATAAAATTTATATATGAAATAAAAACATAAAATTTATGTCAGGATAATTTTTTTTGTATTTTTCTGTATGGTTTCATTTTTTTATGAATAATTAAAAATACTGAATTTTAATTCAAAACTATTTTTTCATATAGTTTATTCACAAGGTTAAATTATATATTAAATTTGTCTAAAATCTTAATTAGATAATATTTTTATCAATTAATACAATTTAGGTCATTGAGAACAATTTTACATTGAAATTGGATATAAAAATTTAGCAAACATTTGAATGTTTTTACTTTAAAACCCTGCAATGTTGACCCGATGACAAGATTAATTTTAGTTAATTTCATCCACTTCTGTGATTACAATTTTTATAAATTGATTAAATATTTTAATAATCATAATTTATAATGTATAATATGTTCAATATTGTTTTTAACAAAAATTGTTAGTGAAATTAATTAAAATTAATTACATCATTTAAGGTAAAATTAACCTTAACTAAAGAAAAAACCATAAATTTGTTACCCAAAATGACTTATAAACATATAAAACACCCATTGGATGTCCATTATTTGGAAATTAATATTAATCAATTATGTTTTTTTTTGTTTTTTATGAATTTAATTTGTTAAAAACGTGGGTACTCCTAACTTGTTTTTAAAAACACAATGTGAGTCATTTCCCTTCACTATAAAAATCCAGCACCTCTCCCACTTCTTCACACCTCTCAAACCACTTAGTTTTGGCCAATATATTCCCAATACACATCACAAAATCCTTAAATTACACCCTTAATACTTATTTTTAGTATAAAGTTATCCATTTTTTCCTTTCGACACAAACCAAAAGGACTAACCAATTAAGAGGTAACGCCTTTTCTCGAACTCCATTCTTTAATTTTCTCTCTCCACACCCCCAAAAATATATTTATTCCATTATTGAATAGAAACATAATTATACTAAATAAAAATTTAATTTTAAGGTTATGGTTTTACCCAACAATCACTCACACCTATATTTAATGGCTAACGAATGAACTGTTTACGTGTATGGTGAACTACCACCTCACTAAACGATGATTGTTATTTTTTTCATTTCTTCCTATCATGGTGTACATTATGATTAAAAAAATTTATTATATATTATATTTATTATATTTATTATATCTTTATTCTTATGTATTCCTTTTTAAAATATATTCCTTTCTACATTCCATATTTTTTTAATGATATAATTTCTTTTGAGTAAGTGTGAAATACTACCCCCTCAAAGTAGTGTAATTCATTCATACATAGCATAGAATGTATTAAGGATGTGTTTAGTGAATATATATTAAATATATTATATCATAAATATTATGTAACAATGATATATATATATTATACATACATATATATATATTACTTTCATTCATTCAATAAGATAATTAAACGGAAATAGCATTCATGCGTTCGTACAACCTACTGTCTCCATGAATGGTGTATTCCATTTCATACTTATATATTATATGGATTATTATAATAAAAATGTATTTAATATAAATTATTTTTAAATCATTTTTTACATTATTGAAATAATGATATTTGTATAAGGACCAAAGATTTAACAAATTAAGACACATGCAAAAAACAAAGTGAATATTACCCGATGTGAAACCATAAAATAGAATTGTTAAAAATAGGCTAATATAAAGTCGTAATAAAATCATAAATTATATTATATGTAAGAATATGTTACTGTTATTGATTTATGATGAATTGATATTTATTATACATGAGGTTTTTACGAGTATGAAGAGATTCAAGACACAATGTAAGGGAGTTTCATCTAACTATTTTATTTCTATGAGATACATGATTTATCAACCACCCATTACTTTTTTGTGGTGTGTTTACAGGACATGGATGTGTTATATAATTATTATAGTTATATTTATTGTTATATACATATCCATTTTAAGATATTTATTTCATTTTTTTAAAATTTAAAAAGCTAAAAAATCTGTAAAGTAGTTTTTTCTCAAATTGCTTTCGTCGAGACCCATTTTTTTATTCACCTATTTTCATTAGCAAGGTACATATGATTAAAATTGAAATGTTATACCATTAATCTCATTATTTTCATGAAATTTATTCTTCATGAAATTTTAATTTCTTAAATGAAGATTATTATCTCAAGTAAACAAGTGGTAAGATCTTATTCAAACAATATCATCACTTTTTGAGATTGTTAATGATAATTCTTCCTTTGATGAAATATTATTATTCATATCTCAATAAAACTCATGATCCTAATTATACATTGTTTATCCATGATATATCCATTTATTAGTATCATTTTACACTCTATTTAACTTATGATAAGTAATAAAATGTATTTGATAAAAATTTGACCATATCATTAACTTTGGTTGAAAATCAGTTTAATTTCAAAATCAGTTATCCCAAAATGTTTTAAAAAATGTTTTCAAAAATGTTTTCCACTGATATTTGAATACGATTTTAAAGAAGGAAGTATTTTAAAAAAAAAAAAATTTGTAAAATTTTTCTATATAATTACTCTATGTTATTTTCAAGGAAAATAATTTTCAAAATGTTTTAATGATTTATTTATAAGTTAACATAGTCTTTTCAATGAAATGGATTTAAAAAAAATTCCAGATTCGTTAATTATTATTCATGTAAAAATGTTTACAAAAAATTTCATTATTTATTTATATGTTTTCAATGTTTTTTCAATGGAAATAGTTTTTAAATTTTTTTATGGTTCTTTTATATGTTTTCATGGAAAAAGGATTTCAAATTGTTTTCAAGCTTCTTTTATAAGTTTTCAAGGAATATTATTTTCCAAATCCTTTCATGACATCATTCTATTTTTTTCAATGTATTATCTAATAAAATGGACTTCAATAATGTTTTATTCTTCTTTAAGAATACTTTTTCAATGAATAAATTATATTTTCCTCAAGAAAGGCTTCCAAAATATCGTTCCATGTTATTCTCCATCTCAGATGAAATCAGTTGATATTAATCAAGCCCTTTTAGGAAATGATCCCAAGGTTAAATTCATACTCTTTCTTAAATTGTTTAGGTTTTTATAGAATAATTCTTACAACACTCATTTCTCTTCAACAGGTTATATACTTTTAAAACCTGATTCTCTTCATGGGTTATGCTTTGATGAAATTATTAGGAATCCTATCACTTTTCCTAAGGTTATGATGTGATGAAATTTTAATGATACCAATCTCATTTCATGGGTTATGATTTGAAGTTTATAAAACCAATATCTTTTCATGTTTCATGATATGATGAATGTTTTTTGGAATAAGTATGTATGATTTTATTATATGATGAGGGAGACCTATATCTACCTCCAATGAATTGGGTGATGATAAGTTGTATATAAGCCCAGAAGGTACACGGGTTATATACCAAGCCCAAAAAGAAGAAGGTGCATAGGATGTGTCCCAATCCTAAAAGAAAGAGGGTGCACATGTTTTATCCCAAGCATGAAAACAATAAGGTACATGGTTTGTAGCCCTAGCCTTAATGTAAGAGGGTACATGGGTATATCCCAATCCGAAAAACAAGAAGGTACATAGGTTTTTGGCCAATACTAAATGTAATAGGGTACAAGGGTTATATCTCAATCCAAAACACAATAATTTACATTAGTTGTAGCCCAAGCCTAAAAGTAAGAGGGTACAAAGGTTGTTATCCCATGCAATAAGAAGGTGAAAGGTAATATTTCAAGCCTAACATGTTATAGAGGTCTTGGTAGGTAGCCATGACATACAATTTCCTATTATTATATGTCTTACTAAAATTACATGTATTATGTTATTTATTTACTTATGATTCATGGATTATGAACTGGCAATATTTTTTATGACCTCTAATATACAGGTTATGATCTTCAAATGTTATGCACAATTTCCATACTATTTTTGATGTTATCCTTACTAATTTATTCTATTTACCCTTAATAAGCATCTGGTATCACCCCGTTCTTATGTTTCATTTCCCCATGTTATGATGAATTTTTTTAGGTATAAGTACTGAAGGGGGAGATCTTTATAAAATATGTTGAATATCCTTCACTGGGATAGAGGATATTGTTTCCTGGTTTCTAAAAACACTAAAATATTATGGTCCTTAGGCATTAATTTTTGTAATGTACTGAATATTTATATAAAATGATGTCATATCCATATATGTTAGTCCTGGTTCAATATAGTTTCAGTGGATTCAGAGAATGTTCAGGCATTTTAATATTATGGTAGCCCAAGAAAGTTTTTGATAACTAATTTTTTTTGGGGTTATTGGGTTATTATCAGAGGTTCATCTAGGTGTTTTCCCAATTTGTAAAAACATATTTTGAGGTTGAAAAGGGAGGGGATAAATATTGAACGGTCTATAGAATGTGATAAGTCCTTCCAAAATCAAAAAGATATTGACAATGACAACTATATTGATCCTACTTGATCTGGGTGTGAAGTATACTATGTTTTATGCTTCAGGGATCAGACTCATATAAGTGTTGATTTAGGTGGGTCGAGTTGAGGTATATGGGCCTTGGTTACAAAGACAAGTGAATGTATCTAATCTATTCATGAACATATGTTATCTGGAGAGGTTTATGATTTGAAGTGTTGGCGGCATTATCTGTTGGGTGAAAATTTTATTATGTATGTTGATCACAACTGGTTAAAGTATATCAATTCAATGTGAGACTTGAATATACAACATCAAAGATTGGTTGAGTATATAAATTCTTTGGACATTGATCTAACATAAATTCCTAGGGATGGAAATTGTGTTACAGAAGCTCTGAGTAAGATAACACAGTTTTAGGTTATTTAGGAATCTAACTCTGAGTGTAAGATAAATACCTTATTAGTTGAGATGCATGTTTTGGATTAGAAGGTCCATGAGAAGATGATCATCATATCAATGTCAATATAGTCTAAAATTATGATTAGGATCATGGAGAGTTATTATGAGTATATGAAGTGTTTTTTACTTTTGGTAAATCCTTGAAGGTGGGGGGACACCTTCCGATTGAACCATATATGACGATGAGATCAATTATATTAAGAATCAGTTTTTTGTTCCCATGAATATTCAAGTGGATCTGATGCTTGAATTTCATTCCTAGAAGTGGGTAATGCACCTGTGTTTAACCACAATGTATTGTGACCAATGACAATAGTGTTGGTGGATGAACATTAAAAATGATATTGTAGTGTTCATGACATGCTATCACACTTTTCAATAGGTGGAGTCAAACAATCAATGACTTAGTGGTTTACTTCAACTATTTACTATTAAAAATGGATGTGGTATTATGTTATCGTGGAAATAGTTTTTTATTTCAAGGATTCCTTGGAAGAATGATATTATTTTGGTGTTTGTGGACTATTTGATAAAGTTAGCACATTTCATGAAAATACGAGAGACTTTATCTGTGGATTAGTTTGGAGACTTTTACAATTGAGAGATAGTTTCTCTACATGGGTTTATATGGATTATATTTTCAATATTTGACTTAGGATTCACTTCACACTTCTATAAATTCTTGAAGAATTCACTGGATACATATGTATTGCTAAGTACAACATTCCACTTATAGACAGATGGGATGTTAGAATGTACTATACAGGTTTTAGAGGATATGTATGAGTGTGTGTTATTGACATTAGTGGGTCTTGGGAGAATCACATGGAACTCTTTGAGTATTCCTATAAAAATATTTACTAGGAAACTATATAGATTAAACCATATGAGGAATTTTATCTTAGGCCATGAAGATCACCTATATGATGGATGGAGGTAGTTGAGTCATTTTTTGGGACTAAGTCTCATGTAAGAGATTTTGGGGAAAATTTATTTGATTTAGAAGCATGTGGATATAGGTCAAGTATAAATAATTCATATGATGATAGACATCGATTTCCCCTTGAGTTTACAGTGGGTGATTGTGTGTTCCTTCAATTGTAACCTAGATTGGGTCACTATAGGATTCAGAGGTAGGGCAAGTTGCCACATAAGTTTGTCAGACTGTTTCTAGTTGTGGAGATAATTTGGTCATTGGTGTATAAATTTTCTCTTCCATAGAGGTGTGGTGAAATGAATGATATATTTCATGTGTCAGAACATCATCGGTATCACCCTGACCCTTCTCATGTGATCGATGTGGATTATATTGAGCTTGAGACTGATTCATGACTTGATGAGTATATCATACATGTTTTGGATCATAGTGAGAATGTGTTATTGGGAAATACCATGGAAATACATTGTATTTATTTAAAATATTATCATGTTTAGGGGGAAACATATGAGGGATAATCAGATATGTGGGATCAGTGGCCTAATCATTTAACCTCAGAATATTATAGGTTCTTGACAGTGCTACTCAAGGACAAGATCTTATAAGGTGGGGGGATTATAAGATCCAATACTTAATCAAGAGAAGTCTTGGGATTTTTTTAGTTATTATTTTTCCTTCTTTTGGTAATTATTTTTTAAAGAAATTTCTATGGTATGATTTGGTGAAATTTGAATGTTTTTATAGGGGGTTTGGGAATTTCACATTTAGCGCACTATTTTCCAAAATCATGTGCCCTACCCAAATATGACGTGCAACCCCAGAGAGGGTGGGATTTTATAGTTGGTTCTTATTTCTCAAACTGTTCCTCCTATTAGAAGTAATCATGCCCCCATAAGATATGGGCATAGTTATGGTTCTATATTTGTAAAACCCTGCATCCCTATCCATGAAACCATGCACGCAGAATTAATTCCCCAAAATTTAGTTTTAAATTTACCAACCACCTGGAACATCCCCTAATTCGAAGAAACTAAATCATAACTCATTTCTCCCATTTTTAACACTTCCACATGGATTCCATGGTCTTTGGAGATCTATTATTGTTAAATTATTGATTTGATTAAAGAATCTTCACCTCTCCCAATAAGATATTCTCATCCCAATTAGTTTATTCCCCATCTCCCGTATTTCTCTTATCTTTTTAAGGGATAATTTTCAGCGCTGGTAATGGTTTATGTATTGGTTTTCATGGATCTAATATGTTTCATCTTGGATCTAGGTTTTGGATTTGAATCTTATTCTTCATTGTGTAATTTAATGTTCCTCTTCAATTTGTGGATTTCTTTTGGTGACTCCCTGATCATGAGGTAGGTGGTCTAAATTTCAAATCCCATTGTCTTGATTAATATTATGTGTATGGAATTTTGAAATAAAAACTGCCATCATTGGTATTCCCATCTTGAATTAGATTAATTAATTGAATGATGAGAATATTAAGTTGATGGGATATGGTGAATATGATTTTTTTTATTTGATGGCATTATGTAATTGGTCAATTAATGTGATTATGAACTAATTGAAAATAAGAATTATGAAATGGTTATCTTAACATTCATGGGTTTTTGGTTTATACGATTTAAATAATTTAAAATGGTTTAAAGGTGAATTGATCATATTATTCCATGTGATTAGAGTGTTGAACTGTGATTTTTTTACAATTCAAATGGTATCTAGTATGTGAAATAATAAAAAGTGGGTTAAGGCTGATTAAACTAGGCTGATGTGATATGTGTATGAATGATATATATACGAGTGTGGGACTCAAACTGATTGTCTACATAACCATATGTGATTGAATGATATATCAGTGTGTAACATGGACTTTTTCTTTAAATACCCACATGTTGTTGAATCATATATGGGGTGTGAGATAGGTACTGTTTCTCTAAATACTCACAGGGTGCTAGACATAGCCTTCTAGGACCAAATAATTAGCATTAAACTATAGTTCATAGTAGCCATAATAAAAATTGAAATGAAATGGATAATAAAATACCATGAAATAATTACTTGTTATTTCTTATATGATACTGGTCAATCTCTACATGGGCCGAATTAGGTATTGATTTTTTGGGTGTCCTCATGAACCTATGCTAAAATGTGGTTAAATAAATAATACTTGATTATATGAAGTGTTTATCTTCTTGATAGAACTTTATTATTTATACAACTATATAAAATATTATTTTCTAGATATTTTTTTAACCATTTTTGGTGGTGGCCTTGGAGTTATACTCACACCCAACTCAGACTACCTAATCGGTACCCAAATAGAATCATGTTGTTTAGACTAGATAAGGGAAAATTCCCTCTGTTAGATAGCTAACCTAGGATAGAGCATGGATGGGGGATCCATAAATGGTATCACGACCCTCTTTGACTTGTCCATGTCTTTATTTTTGGGTTTTTCATTAACACATGACATGTAATATGAAATGGAATATTTATATCATTAGTTTGGATATTGTTTTCATTTTTGGTTCATCATGTGATATTAGTCTTTTGTGGTTACTATATGATTATGTTTTTTATTTATTGTGTTTTAGTTATTTTATAGATATTCTAGTTGTTGTGATGATTTGATAAATATGTTATAGTCTCCCCATGTTATGTATATTATAACTTCACTACTAATCGGTAGCCTCTTGCATACATGGAGGTGCAACTAAGGTCACGTAAATGACTGGCTTAGGGAAATGGTATGTGGAACTTGGGTTGTGGAGCTACCATACCCAATTGGAGTAAACACGAGATGAATGGGATGAGAAAAATATTCTTGGAGGTCAATTTTTATTAGGAATGGTCTGGCTGCATGGGATAGTAAATTGAAAATCATTTATGAAACATGAACTATCATTTTTTCGGACCCATTATACATGAGCATTGTCCTGTTTACTAGACCATGCCTTCCAACAACACAATACTGTTCTGTTAATCATTTCACTTCCAAATCCCAAATCTACCCCTAAAAACCCCGATACACCAAACACGATCAAGGAATCATCTCAACGAATAAAATCTTTATCTCAAAATACAAATACGTACTCATGATAATTCTTCAAGCCTAATACTCCCATAGAAATGTGAGGATTAATGAAACAAATATTTTATCAAGCCCTTTCCCACACCCTTTAGAAAATCCTTGATTATAATCATAGTCCCTAGACTACCTAGAAACAACCTGAATAATAAGATTGTTAATCCAAAAAACCTATGTACTTTAAAATGACCATGTTCCTATGATATATTATTGTAATGAACCAACCTAGTACATCCATCCAGCAGACTCTCCAGATGGCCCACCACCTACCTAAGGAGAATCCTCATTCCCCTTTAGCTAATGAGAATAATAAAGGGTACAAAACCTAACGTTTTGGAAAGGTTTCACTCTCCTGAAAAAAATATAAACATCCAAACAAGGCATAGTAATGATAAAAATAAGGATACATTAAAAATGAAATCTCACATAATAAGAATATAATAAAATAGTACAAAACTACAATGGAAACAATAATAAAATAAAAAGTAAGACTAAGAGGCCAATACAAAAACCATATCAAAGTGGTTCAATGAAACCTATGGATCAATCAAGAATTTTTTTTTAATATCAATTCACCACCATGGTCCTCACTACCATCCACTTATTAATGAAGATGAAACCTTGAAGCAACCCAAAATAAAATACTTGAAGAAAACTGAAAAACACAAAAAGACTACATTCCCAAAAACATGTGTGTGAAGGGATTGAGTTTAAACCTATAGGAATCCACCATGGGTCCACTTCATTCATTATATATAAGAAACCAATCTAACTTGTTTGGAAATAATGTAGAGAAATAGGTTTAAATTTTCCATTATATGGTATAGGGATAAAAAATGAAACATGCAATTTAATGAAGAACCACATTCATAAAACATTCCATAATGAGGATTTACCAAGACCCATTCCAATTTAAAGATATAACCATTTATCGTTAATAAAAAAACCCTTTTGAAAATAAATGCACATATAGTTTAAAAAAATCAAATGAATGTAGGCTAATAATGAAACTCTAAGATCCATTTCTCCTTTTACCCATTACAAATATATTCACACCCAACATAAGGGTAATAAAGGAAACATGGGAAACAATAATCAAACACAGGCATTGTTGGTTATAAATAAATCTATTAAATGGATAGAATAAAACTAGTCAACAACATGTCTAAACCCTGATAGGATTTAGACATCATGAAAATCCATCCAATATATAATCTAAACACAGACTATTGTACAAAAAAATTCATAACATAGATACATATCATGATACAAAACCATATAGACTAACATGATACCTCAAGACATGAACTAGTGGGATAACTGCATACAGTTTAATGGTCACACATTAATCAACAAAATCACTCCTACCCTAGTCACATCAGTGATCATCTCACTACCCAGGTGTAATATAAAACTAAGGGGCAAGCCAGTGAAATATTTAACAATATAAACATTATACATATACTTCCCACATAGTTTCCTTTGTCTCCCCATGGAATAATAATAGAGGTGGTCCATAATCAAATGATTTCTTCACATAACAATAAAAATTTCCAAGGTCTATCACCAAGATCACTTCTCTTCCACATCCCAAACTACCCTTCAAATGATCCCCAACACATAACCACATCATGAGTCATATCATAAAATAAATTTCATGGAGGATTATAAACATAATCAATAACATAGGGTGTTTAACAAGTAAAATATCAACATCCCTTCAGATGGTACCATATGAGCCATTCGTTATAACATAAACACTCAGAAATACATTTTTAAAATTAAATTAAATTAATTAAAAATTCTAAATAAAATGTTAATAATTTGAATAATGAAGAAAATTGTCAATGTAAACATTATTTTAACTTATAAAATAAAATAACTCCTTCAAAATATGGTAAAACATGAAAAAAAATGATAACCCACTTTAAAAACCCAATTTTTTACAAAATTCCAAAGAACTAGTTCATTTCATGAATAAAACCCTCTTTGGTATTTTATCAAAAAATATGAACGTATAAAACAAGAATTAAAAAATAATTTCAAATGAACTATGAAAATCACTAATTTTTTATAATGAAAAACCCACCCATGTATAGAAATCCTTTGAGAAATACAAACTAGTTATGACATACATCATTAAATTAAATATAAAACACATTTAGAGAATCAAGATCTCATGGATATCTTAACTGAAATGTTGTAAATAAAAAAATACTACCTCAAGGGTTGGAACAATGTATCCCATGATCAAATCCAATTGAAAAGGACATAAAGGAGGGAACACAACCCCTATGAAGAAATAACTCAAATTTAGTAAAATAAACGTCCCGAAAATTGACCATGCATGGCCAATAATGTTAGATGAGGTGGGGAGGAAGAGAAAATTCAAAAAAGCATGGGAATACATAAACTTTTGTAAAAGGTGAAGAATCACTATGAAATAAATCAAAAAATTTCTTCATGGTGAATGGATGGTGAGGGAATCCAATTGAAGGTATCCAAGTCCACGGAAAATGAGTGTGGATGGCAAGGGAAGAAGCCCAAATTAATACATAAATTAAAAAACCAAAATACAATTCTTTAGGTGGGTTTCACAGTTTACTCTCATGATTAAACAAACCATTTGGTAACCATAATGATCTCCTCTATCAGGAGTTGCACAGGTTGTATATGAATGATGAATAGTTAGATTAACCATGTTCCCTAACCAAGAAACCTAATTTTTTCCCCATAATTTCACATTTTCATCCAAAAAGATATCTATGTAAAGGGTATGAACTACCCATCAAATACAACCACATAAAGGTGACACCATGTGTGTAAAAAACTCCACACCATGCCACTTCATTCCTCCATAAAGTCCCATGTTAAAAATTATTTAATAAAGAACAAGCTAAAAACCAGCCTCCATGAAGTAAGGAGAGTTAGATAAAAAACCACTAGAGAGATAATAGGGAATTAAGTCATAAGTGATGACGATTACTCTAAACCAAACCCCTAAATCCAAAATGATACTAAATATATCCAAGAAAAACACAACTGTTGACCTCCTTGTTTTACTTATCACAAAATCACGATTCTAATTATATTAATTAATTTTTGGTTTTCTATAATTAATTCATAATTTTAGACTCCTGATGAAATTGAAAAAGTATGAGTCACCACCAGTCACTATTAAAGAAGAGACACCATTGAGATAGGAACCACTGAGATTGATATTACTCTAAGTATAAGTCTTTGTTTTTCATGTGTAGCTATCAGTATATAAAAATGAAAATGTCCTGAAATGACTAACTTTCACACATGAAACCATTTTAGAAGAGCCATCACCAAGACCGAATTTTGAAAAAGTATAGGGCTCCATTGCATATGAGTAATCATTTTATGTGACTCACTATCATTATAGAAACCCTACTAAGTAGAAGATACCATCAAACAACGTACCACAAGATATTAATTTTGGTAAATTATGAATCATACATAGATAGACCTACTATCATAAGAGACACATCCAGTAATGTTAACATTTATATAATTACAAGACATCACGAGGCATGAGACCCCGTCATTTATAGAATACTGATATGAAATTTGGAAAAGTAAAAAAACATCGTCGGATAAAGACACCACCAATTCAAGACACCTCCAGTGTCATGACCCATCCCCCAGGGGTCGTACCATGACTACCCCTAGCCCACCTTTATTTGTCTAGGGACTGAAGACTAGAACTGAAAGGCGTATTCCCTAAAACCAGGAAGGAATTGCATTTATAACTAGTAATCACACACAACCAAGAACACAAAAAGATATGAAATCATGTAAACTGAATAGTAAAAAGAGAGTGAATAGTAAGATATGGGGGGAAGAATACCAACCCAACTGGAAAGTACAAGGAAAATGAAATGTACAAGTCAAACTGGGAAGTACAAGTAAACAAAAACAGCTCTTGTGAACACCTGCCAAGGATCGTACCTGAAGGTTAGGTAGAGCTTTCGTACAGTCATCGCTATGGTATGTCTCATCCTATTTCCTCCTATGAGAAACCTCTAGTCCTGGTACTCTCATCCTCAGTCATCACTGTCTGTCATCTACACCAAACATAAAAAGGTGTGGGCGTAGCCCATTCTTGGGTGAGTATAGAGACACTCATTAGGGATCCCGAGACTCACGAAGGTCTCAAAAAACCACAAAGGAGAAAAAAAGCATGGAAACAATAGTAAACCCTTATTAGGTATATTCCCATACATATAACTATGTTATCATGTAAACCCATCTCATTTATGAGGAATCAAAAGGACCAACTCTTAGCCAAAGTACAACTGTTCCACAAAGGAAGGAATACCACGAAGGTAAACCCACAAGGGTAAGTACCACAGAGGTAACACCACACAGAAGAATACCACTAAAGTATCACCACAATTTTAAGAACCACAACGGTATTCCACATAGAATAATTCAACTAAGTTATCACTAAAAAGGTATCACCCTGAAGGTAAGTACCACAACAGTATGCCACACAGAAGAACACCATGAAGGTATAACCACGAAGTTATGTACCAAAAAGGTATACCACATAGGAGAATACCACAAAGGTAAACACTCAACTCACACTAGGTATAACCTTATAAGGCAGCTAGATGATTAGATGTAACTGCTGAATCATCTTACTCGGTTAAGAGGCAAAACCACGTAGGATCCTAAATCATCAAACCCACAAAGGATCATAGTACAACAGACCCATGTAAAATCTTAGTATAGTAGACCCACGTAGGATCCAAGAGTATTCCATTTGGATTCATAAAGAAGATCCAAGTGTAAATCTCGAAGAAATACCCACATTGGATCCCAAAGCACTGACCCACATAGGATCCCTTTCTCATGTTACTGCCAGCTACCTGGTTCCCGCACTAAGGTCACATGATTCCATGAGGGTCTGCATCTCAAGCCACATGTCAATACTAAATCTTCCACAAAGTCGCATGAAGATGTACCCCAATGGGCTACCTCATAATATGGGTCTCAACGCAATAGATGGAGCGTCAAAAAGACACCTGGTCAGTAAGTTATTGGCCATTTAGTCACGATGGTCTGGTTAGATTTGTGTTCGATCCAGCCCATCCGTACCCAAACATTATTCAAAACCGATTTGGGGTACATAAAAAGGACCGTATCGATTCAAGGTATTTGGCGTTGTAGACGGTTCGTCAAACGGACCCCCGTAGCTCAAGATATGGCCGAAAGAGAAAAAAGGGTCGAAACTGGTCTGGGACCGGTCTGACCTTGTCAGACCGACCCGGACATGGCCGAACCGACCCGTTTCGGTTCGACCTAGCCGTCAGGATCTGGGCCGTTGGTGCGGTCTGACCTGAGGCCACGTGCCTCGCCTCCACCGGGGGCCAGTTGGGTCGGCCTCCCTTCGTCGCCGCCGCAACCTTGTGTCGCGGCTCTTACTCTGCCAGGCGGTTTTGACACACACTGCCGCCTCCCCATCATGTGAATGACCTCTTCTCAACCTCTTCCCTTGCTCCAGTGTAGCTGACAGGCCACATCCCCACTCCAGTGGGGTGGTTGTGCCGCCCCCGTCATCGTGGCTGATTGTGGTGTCGACCGCCTCTCCTGAATCACACCGGTGCCAATCGTAGGCATCAGTCGATGTCCCCCTCCATCGTGAATAACACATAAAAAACCAAAAAGGTTGCATAGAGGTCGGTCCATGTTCGTTGGGACCACACTCTCTGTATTAGAGCAGTAGAAATCAGCTCATGGGGAGAGGTTCAACATAAAATAAAAATAACAAAGGTAAATCAAAATCACACCCGTACCTCAAAAGTTCATTGGTGTTGGTGAGGAGGAAAGGACGGACGTCGGTCCATTTTCGTTGAAGACGCCCCTCATTGGAAAGGGATATCTTAATTGGAGAGTGTGTTCTTCATTGGATAATGTTCTCCCAAATATCTCCTCCCCTTTTCCCAAACTATTTTTCCACGAGAGGTATGGTGCCAATTTAAAAGAATAGAGTTTAATTTAATTTAATTTGTTCATTAATTAACCTAGGGTGGCACAATAAATAAGGAGAGAACCAAGAGTCACCTCCCTCACTAAGTAGGGTGTTTAAGGGGGGTCGTGTGGTCCCCATCATTAATTTCAATATGGGGGGTTTAGGATTGAGTGGCCTCCACCATAGAACATTCAAAAGGGAAGTTATAAAAAATAAAAGTTTGATCATTATTTTATTTTTATTTCTACGAAAAACAATAAACTAACAATCACCCTTGTCCAACTGCCGTCAAGGTGAATGTATCTTTAAGTGAATATCGACGCTAAAAGTTCAACGGTGCCCTCATATTTCAATTCTGAGCACTGGTTCAAATATTACAAAAACCTTCTCACACGTTTACTACACGTACCAAAAAATGTTCAGAATTTTATTCTGGGCACTTCGGGCCTTGAAATCATGCACCGTAAATTTTCATGGACTCATAAAAATCCCATATAGTTAAAAAAAAATTACAGTGAATTTTTTGGTCTATAAATTCCTCCCACCTAAGGGATTTGCATCCCTGAAATCCACATTACAAAAACTAGGAAAACAAGTGGGGGTACTGAGCCCGAATCTATGACCCCCTCTTCTATGTGCTCTCCTGGAGGTTCTCATGCTGCCAATATACATGCACTAAGGGTATCGATCTCCCACAAAGGACTCTCTCCTGTCGATACCCAATCTCCACTGAAGCCTTCATAAACGTCTCCCCATCATTGTTATCTAGATCGATGTGGTTGATGATGTGTCATGGGTCATGCACATATCTCTTCAGCTGGAATACATGGAATATGTTATGCACCCAGTTCAATAGAGGGGGGAAGTTCTTGGTTGTAATCCACCTCACCAACTCTACAGATGACATGAAAGGGTCCGATGAACTTCATAGATAACTTTCTGCCCCAGCCAAATCTCCGCAAACCTCATCGGGGTGAGACCCGTAGAAAGACATGGTCACCATCCTCAAACACCAGAGGTCTCCATATCCTATCAGCATAAGACTTCTGACAGCTCTGTGCAGTTATCATCTGCTCCTTGATGATCTTAACCTTCGCCATGGTATCCCATACCATCTCTGGTCCCATGATTGGTGACTCCCCTGGGTCAGTCTAGAAAAAAGGCAATATGTAAGGTCAGCCATACAGAACCTCAAAAGGTTCCATCCCAATGGTGGTGTGATAAATATTATTGTATGAAAACCCACCAAAGGAAAGTGATCATCCCAACTGCGACAAAATTCGAGGATGTAAGCACGCATGATGTCCTCGAGGGTCTGAATGGTTCACTTAGTATGGATGTTCGTCTGAGGATGGAAGGCGGTGCTCAAACAAATTTTTGTCTCAAAAGCCTCCAGAAACCCCTTCTAGAGCTGGGATGTGAAACGTGCATCACGATCTGAGACAAACTTCGATTGTACTCCATGTTTCCCCAAAATTTCCTTCACATAGAGGCATTCTATCTCTCTTATGAACCCTGCTCTCTGATCGGTAGGAAGTGGGCCAACTAGGTGAGTTGGTTGATGATAAACCAAGTATAATCATGACCCTTGGATGTACATTGATTTCATGTCATGAAGTCCATGGATATTCCATCCTACATCCACTCTGGGTCCTCTAAAAGATGAAATAATCATACTCGTACCTGATGATCCTCCTTCACTTTCTGACAAGTGAGGAACCAAGAGACAAAAAATGATAATGATTTCTTCATTCTAGGCCACCAGTGTTGTAATCGGAAGTCCTGATACATCTTTACCACTATTAGATGTACCACTAGAGGTGATGTATGGAACTCCCTCAACACTTCCTTCTGAAGTGACATGGGTACCATGGTATTTCCTCTGAAACGGACGATGTGCTCCCCACCTTCATAAAATCCATCATGTGCCTACCCTAGGGATATCTGAACACATCAAACCTCATAGTCAGTGTCCCCACGCTGTGCCTCCTTGACTTGCTGAAGAAGTAGGGGAGTGACTATAAATGACTGAAGAAAAGCTACTCCATCTCAATACACAAATGATATCTTCAAAGCAAAAAACTACTTTGTTTCCTCACCTAGAAGTTGTATACTAGATCTCTTGATGATTGTATCTGATACAACATTACCCTTCCCAGAAGTATAGAATATCTCTAAGTCATAGTACTAGAGTAACTCAAGGCAATGTTGATGTATCAGGTTCAGGACCTTCTGAGAGAACATATAACTGATAATATTGTGATCAGTGTAAATTGTAAAATGATCAGACATAAAGTAATATCTCCACATCTTTAATGCAAAGACCACTGCTACTAACTTGAGGTCATGGGTAGCGTATTTCTACACATGTTGTCTCAGCGGTCGAGAACCATATGCGATAACTGCTTGTTCTTGCATAAGGACACATCTGAGCACAGTCTCTGATGCATCGTAGAAGACTAACTACCAAACTCCTTCCTTCGGTAGCCTCATGATGTGGGGCACTAGTCATCCACTACCTCAGATCCTGAAAAATCTGCTTGCATATCTCCAACCACACGAAGGGTTTCCCCTTCTTAGTCAACACTAATAAATGTTCTAAAACTCTAGAGAAATATGGTACAAATCTCTGGTAGTATCCGGACAAACCTAGGAAACTCCATAACTCCATCACACTTGTGGGTGGCTGCCAAGAAAGTACCACCTCAATCTTCACTGCATCCACCGCAACACCTACCTTCAAGATGAAAAGTCCTAGAATGTGAACCTCTCGGATTCAGGACTCACACTTCAAGAGCTTACCATAAACATGCTTCTCTCAGTGTGTGTCCAGAACTATTCGGAAATGATAGGCATGCTCCTCCTCATTAGATGAGTAGATTGTAATTTCATCGATAAAGACTACTAAAAAGATATCATGGTGTAGCTGAACTATCCTGATCATGAGTCCCATGAACACTACTGAATCATTAGTCACACCAAATGGAATAAAGAATAACTCATAGTGGACATACCGACATCTGAAATCCATCTTCTGCACATCCTCATCTCGTACTCTGAGCTGGTGATAGCCTGATCTGAGGTCTATCTTCGAGAACAACCATGCTCCCTTCAACTGATCAAAGAGGTCGTCAATCCTTGGTAGTGGGTACTTGTTCTTCATGGTCACCTGGTTTAGAAGCCGATAGTCAACACAACGTTTCAAGATTCCATTTGCTATCTTGGATAGCAAAATAGGAGCTACCCAAGGAGAAACATTGGGCCTAATGAACCCCTTCTACTAGATGTCCTCTACCTGTACCCGCAGCTCACGATGCTCTGCAGGAACCATCTGATAGGCTAGTGTAGATATCGGTGCCATCCTATGGTACAAGTCAATGTAAATGTCCACATTTATGCGAGTAGGTAGACCCTGAACATCATTAGAGAAGACGTCCGCGTACTGGTCCACAACTATAGGATAGCTCGCACTATCCACATCAACAGCTCCAAGGGTAAGGATAGACAACTGATGAGTGATTGGCTACACCATTTCTGTGTAAATCCCTCATATGTTGCAAAGGATCCCTTTTAACCAGTGAAGGTGAACCTAGTCCCATCCGTGTGGAAACACCGTACTTTTTCCCTAATACATTCAATCTATGAATAGACTATAGTTAACCATTCCATACCCAAGATGAAGTCGTAAGGCCTCGATCCCACTACTAGGAGATCCCAGCCAAATATCTCGCCTCCAAGAGTAAGATCACACTTCCGGAACTAGTGTGTAATCGTCGAATCCTCTTTCACATGTAAATATATACATAAGGATCGAGCCAACGACTCCACTAGAATCTCCGAGCTCTGAACATGGGTAGTGGAAGTAAAATAATGATTGTAACCTGTGTATATAAGTACTGCAGCTAAGGTGGATTAGACTTTGATCGTACCTCAAATCATCTCCAGAGCACCAAGGTCGTAGGCCTCGGCTACCTAGAGTTGAACCCTCCCCTGTCCACCGGCTCCCTGTGGTCGGGGTGGACCACTTGGTGGTGGTGGAAGTAACATCTCGAATTGTCGCCCACCACCAGTTGCACGACCAGCTCCTCTGCCACGTCTTCCTTCACCCTACGGACCTCCTTGGTCAAAACTCTCTCTCTGCCTGGGTGGTCCTTTGACCATCTGATGATCATATGTATGGAGGGTTGGGTTTTCATGAGCCATGTGACCATACTGGCTACACGAATAACACTGCCTGCTCCTCACATGATTGTCTCCATCTTAGGTGCCCCACACAACCGACCCTAAATTCTGTGGTCATCCTCTTATTGGGCAGGTCCTCTTGGACCTCTGTGACATCTGTCTACTACTAGCTACATAAGACTCTACTACGTGATTCCTGGTGGTGGGTCTCACTGCTGGTGACTACAAAACAAGAAAACACTCCACTAATAGGGCTCACTCTAACACCCCTTCTTGCGTCGATATGCTGAGAGAAATAATGGAATCCCTAATCTCCCACTTCAGTCCCTACTCGAACGTCTGGGCCCTAAAGAATGGGTCCCACACCATATTAGTGGAGTTTAATTAGAGGTTAGTGATCCTCTCCATGTACTAAGACACAATCATGATTCTTTATTGGAGATGAAGAAGCTCCTGTATTCACACTGCGTGAAGTCTGCCCTGAAAAGTATCACATTTTCGTGAACCTGGAGCATCAAGATCCAACATTTGCCTACTGCTGTATATAGAAGACTGGCCGTAAGGATCACTATGAGATCAGCTGGTGTCCCTACCATTCAGAAGACTCTCACCATAGCCTCTAGAAAAACCTCAACCACCTATAGGTCCATCTCACCCATGTACCTCAGTGGCCTCTCGCACTGGAACATGTTCAATGCACTCAAGCGGCATGCACCCTCTGTTTATGGGGATAGTGGAATCAGTGTCCCAATGGGTAATGGTACCACTGGTGCCTCCGCTGAGGCCTCTACTGAAAAAGATCCATGCACCATGACCTGGTCTCTTGGTGGCCAATCATCGCGTACAATACCTGGAACCCAAGATGGCTGTCTGCATAGAGGCATCCTGAAAAGAAACAGGTGTGCCATGATCATAAGTTATACGTGGTGAGCTGACTCAAAGAGATCAAAAAGAAAACTTTTCAAAGACACACACACAATTTGTGTTTTCGTGCACTGAGTCAAAAATCAGAAGTCAGGGTCCTGGTTTATGGATACATCGGCTGCTGCACCCACATTGGATTCCTTAAACTGATAACGACAATCATAACAATTAACATAGAATAATATCACTAAGGTATAACCACAACGGTATGACACATAAAAGAATACCACTAAGGAATCACCACAAAGGTATCACAACGAAGGTATCTACCACAAAGGTACACCACATAGAAGAACACCACGAAGGTATCAACATAAATGTTTAAGTACCACAAAGGTACGCCACACAGAAGAATACCACAAAGGTAAAGACTCAAATCACACCAGGTATAACTTAATATGGTAGAAAGATGATTAGATGTAACTACTGAATCATCTTACTCGGTTAAGAGGTAGACCCATGTAGGATCCTAAATAATCAGACCCACTTAGGATCATAATATAGTATACCCATGTAGGATCCTAGTATAGAAGACCCACATAGGATCCTAGAGTAGTCCACATAGATTCCTAGAGCGTATCCAAGTGGAACTCTTGAACACAGACTCACGTAGGATCCCAAAGCACAAACCCACATAGGATCCCTTTCTCATGTTACAGCCAGCTACCGAGTTCCCACACTAGGCTCGCTTGATTCTAGGAGGGTCCACACCTCAAGCCATTGGTTGATACTCCAACTTCCATGAAGCCTCATGAAGGAATATCCCAACAAATTGCCACATAATAGGGGTCTCAATGCAATAGACGATGCATCAAAGAGACTCCCGGTCAGTATGTTATTATCCTTTTATCCCCAAGGGCATGGATTCGTGTTTGATCCAACCCTGTCATACCCCATGATTATCCAAAACTGAAGTAGGGTATACCAAAATGACCGTCCCGATCGCTGATTTTCGGTGTCGTAGCCAATTCGTCAAATGGATGCCCGTAGCTCAAGATATGGTCGAAAGAGAGAAATGGGTCGAAACTGGTAGAGGTCCGGTCTGACCCGACCTGGGCCGACCCAACCTGGTTTGGGTCGACCCGGCCCGTGGGATCTGGCCCAGCTCGCTGGGCAGCTCAGGACGGCGGCCCGTGGTGGCGTGCTATGGTGGTGGCCCGTGGTGTAGTCTTCCAGGTGGCCGGATGGACAACCTCCTCCTCCGCGAGGCGCGATCGCTTGCCATGCCACCACCAGCGGCCGGTTCGGCCAGCCACCCTCCTTTGCCGCTATGGACTCATGCCGCAGTTATAGCTCAGATGGGCGTCGCGGACACACGCCGCCCCCTCCCCATCGCGCGACCGACCTCTACAAGCCCGCCGCCCATGCTCCGCTGCGGCCGATGGGTCGCGACCCTTCTCCGGTGGCGCGGTCGCACCACCTCTGTTTTCGCGGCCAGCTGTGGTGCCAATCGCCGCTCTTGAATCCCACCGGTTCCAATCACTGACACCAGTCACTATCCTCCTCCATCACGAAGTACACATCAAAAACCATAATGTTTTTGGAGAGTTCGGGACTTGTTCGTTTGTCCCGCACTCTCTGCGTTAGAGCGGTAGCAAGCGGCTCATGGAGAGAGGTTCAACGTAAAATAAAATTAATGAAGTTACATCAAAATAACACCCCTACCTCGAAGGTTTGTTTCCATCAATGAGGAGGAAAGGATGGACGTCAGTTAGTTTTCATTGTAGACATCCCTCACTAGAATGGGTGTTCTTCCATTAAAAGCACATTCTTCATTGCAGAGCGCGTTATTCATTGGATAATTTTCTCCCAAAGCACTCCTCCCCTTTTCCAAAACTATTTTCCCATGAGAGGTATGGTGAAAATTTAAAATCAAAGAGTTTAATTAAATTAATGTTGTTCATTAAATAAATTAGGGTGGAACAATTAATAAGGAGATAACCAAGAGTCACCTTCTTTATTAAAGAGGGAGTTTAAGGGGGGTAGGGTGGTCCCCACAATTAATTTCAAAATGGGGGTTTTATGCTTGGTTGGTTGGCACCAAAGAACATTCAAAAGGGAGGTTATAAAAATAAAATAAAAGTTTGATCATTATATTATTTTTATTTCTACAAAAAACACAAAAACTAACATTCACCCTCATCATACTGCTGTCGAGGGGGAAGTCTCCTTAAGCGAATATCAATGTTGTGAGTTCAAACGTGCCCTCATATTTCATTTATGATCACTAGTTCAAATGTTACAAAAACCTGCTCACACTTTTAATGAAAATACCCAAAAAAGTTCAGAATTTAATTCCGGGCTCTCCGGGCCTTAGAAACATGCGCCGTAAATTTTTGCGGACTCATAAAATAATTATTTAATAAAAAAACATTACAGGTAATTTCCCAGTATTTACATCCAAACCTAAAACACCGCAAAAATTTCACAAAAATATCTTTTTGAATTAGAATATTCTAATGGGTATATTGTTTTAGTAAATACTGATTAATATTTTAATTATTGTTTCTTAAATGATCATATAGATTCACTAAAGAGGATGTCAAGTGTGATTATGGGGAGTCAAAATATCTAAATGCATGTGGATATTCTTCCTCCTACTACTGATAAAAGAGGAAAAATATTCTCTCGTGTGTAAGTGTGAAAAACGTGTGAAGTGATAATATAAAGATAGAAAGAGACACACACATGTTGTGAGGGAGTGCTTAACTGCTACATCTTAAGAAACACTCGACTGAGGAAACTGAAGCTCATACAAATCTACTACTTTTCTATTGTCAAGAACATAAGAGTTTGCATTACTCAGTTCAAAATGCAATACATACATACCCAGAACATCTATTCATATACACTCTTATTTTCTCTGTTCTATTTACATTTTTTTTCATTTCAAGCAGTGTGTTTGATACACTATTTTATCACACACAATATATCTTCTATACTTAACTAAAATATACATGATATCTTTTATTAAATCCTATTTAATTTTTAATCTGAAAGATATCAGTGGTAGACATCCCTATATGACATATTTTTTATACTCTTGTGGATAACAGTGGAGCATGTCATGTGTGACCTGGACAATTTTTAAACCATTATAAAACCTGATCTAGGTTATGGATAAATTATTTTACATTATATTATCTATATAGTGGAATATAATTACCAACTGGTGAGGACTAAGTCTTATCTTGATATTTAACTGCTTATATTAAATTTATTTTTTTGTGTGTTTTTACTTTATTTTTTCTTTTAAAAATTGATCTATTTTCAAAATCCAAAACTAATACTTTGATAGGTAATTTTTTTACTATTTTTATAAGATCTTAATTGAGTTAATTGATTTAAATGGGCTATGTAATGTTTTATTTTACTTACTTGGGAAAAGTCAATCATTAAGAAACATTTTTAATGCCTATAACTTATAATGATCTGCTATAGTGATTTAGTAGGCTATTTTAAATTAATTTGGGGATTTCAAATTATTCCATTTTGAACTAAAATATCTATTAGATACTCAATTCACCCCCCTCTTTAGATAGTCACTTCGACCAACATTTGGTATCATAGGTTTATTTTGTAGGTTTATTTTGATTGGTATTTTAGCTCTAAAATATTTTTACTATGATTTTTATTTTGCATTCATGATGTTAAATATCTATTATTTATAAATTTAGTTCATTAAATGGATTCTAAACAAGAAGTTTTTGTTACAAAATGACCTAATTTATTTAATGGTGACAATTATTCTCAATAAAAAATTAAAATGAGATTTCTAATATAAATCATGGTTTTTGATATTTGGTCTTCTATTAAAGATCAATATGTTAGTCCTAATACTTTTAGAAAATATTTGGCTGAACATACTATTATTTAATATAATAACAATTGTAAAGTTATGAATTTAATATACTATGCACTAGGAGATGAAGAGTTTAACAAAATTTCTACATGAGAAACCACTAATGAAATTTTTTATATATTATCTATCCCACATGATGTAACTACTAATGTTATAGAGATGTGGATTAATACTTATTCTATTAAAAGTGATAAATTTAAAATTATTCATAATGAACCTATTTCTAATATGTACCTTAGGTTCAATGAAATTTTCAACAAAATGAGATCTCTTGGAAATATTTTTTCTACCAAGATTCAGAACACATGGTTGTTAAGATGCCTACTTAAAAGATGGATATGCACATATGTCCTCATCGAAGAGAATTGTGAAATTACAGGCCGCCATTCAAGGATATGATTGGTAAGATTGTGATGTATGAAAAAGATAAAATGGTAAACCTTGAATAATCTGAATATCCTATAAAAATATTAGTAGCCTTCATGAATATTGAATCTAAATAGGAGGAAAAATCTAAATAAAAAGATCATGTCTCTAGCTCAAGTGAAAGTGAATCTTCATTAGATTGTGAAGAGGAGATGGCTCATCTATCTAGAAGAGTAAATAATTTTTATTAAAAGTAACATTTTTTAGAAAATAAAACTACAATGGTAAGTATGAAACCAAAATGAACATGGATGAAATATTATAAAAATGATGACAATTTGATTTTATGCTATGAGTGTAAAAGGAAATCACATGTCCAATATGGTCATCCAAAGTTAAAATACAATAATAATTATGAATAAATGGACAGAATATACAAAAGGTCTATGAAATACACATGGAGTACTTATTAAGACATCTCCAGTGTATTAAATTTGTAACATGAAGAGAATTTAGACATATAAAATATGTTCTTCATGACAAAAATTTATAAGGTACGTAATGTATATTTTTTACCTGTTGTATGTATTGTGTCATATTTATACGATTCTAAAAATTCTCAAAATAAAAATAGTGATTATTTTATGTCTAAAGAATAATTATTTGAAGGATACAAGTAATTAATTATAGGATAACTAAAATGTTCTCAAAAGGAATTATGCTCTAACTATAAATAGAAAATCTAAACAATCTATTTTAAAGGAGATAAATAATCAACTTCTAAAAGAAAACAAAATTGTATAAAATTTCAAACGATAAATTAAATAAACACATATAAAAATTAAAAAATTCTAGAGAGAAACTCACACAAATTTTATTTAACCATGTATCACAAAAATAGTTAACAAGAATAGGATACTGACTAAGAAAGAAGAGAGTAACAAAAAGCACTTTTGTTAATAAGTCTAAACCAAAAAGATCTTATGAAAATTATTTTCCAAAAGAACCTAATAATGTTATTAATTAAAAAATAATACAATATGTTTATTGTAAATTCATCAAGAAATTGTTGGTTCCCAAAGAAGTTATTTCTAACATCTCTAGATCCAAACAACTCTAGGTACGAAATTCATTTATTGGCTAAATTGTTTTGTAATAAAATTATTTGAAGACCTAATATAGAAGTATATGGTATGTGGAAATTGGTTAATCAAGAAATATGATAGGATATTATTCATGTTTCAAAATACTAATTAAGGTTTATGGTGGTCATGTCATCTTTGGTGACAATGAAAAATTGAGAATCATCAGCCTCGGCCAAATCAGTAACAAAAATTTAGTTTTAATTTCTAATGTACTATTTTTTGATTAATTGAAATATTACCTTCTTTGTATTTCTCAGTTACATGATGATGGATTTAATGTTAAAATTGAAAAATATGCATGAAGTGTTTATGTTTCCAAGAATTATTTAATTTTTACTACTTTAATGAATGATAATGTTTATGCTATTTAATTAAAATATTTGGTTTCTCAAAACGTTTCATTCATCGATGCCTATCAAAAAGATTCATTTATTTGGAAAATAATAATAGTTCATTTCAATATTCACTCTCTTAGGAAGCTTACTGTGAAATATTTAGTTATGGATCTACCTAAACATCAGTTCCGAAAAGATAATGTTTGTATCCCATGTTAGAAAAGGAAACAACACAATATTATTTTAAATTAAAGAATTTAGTGTAAACTAATCAACACATTGAGTTGGTTCACATGGATTTCATTGGACCTTATAGAGTTTCTAGTTTAAATGGAATGAACTATTATTATGTTCTATTAGATGATTTATCTAGGTATACATAAGTGGTTATTTTATCTCTCAAGAGTGAAGCATGTTCTTTTTTAACCAGGAATTCAAGGGATATTGAAAATCCTATTAGACTTATAATTAAGATCGTAAGAAGTGATCATGGTCGTGTGTTTGAAAATAATGATTTTGATTTTTTTTCTCAATTTATAGCTACACTAATAAATTCTTTACTCCAATGCCCTTTTAGAAGAATAGAGATTTTGAAATAAGGAATTCAATATTAGAACAAATAGCTTTGGCCATGATAAATGAATATGACCTAGAAATTCATTTTTGGGAAGAAATTGTCCATATATCCTATCATATTATCAACATAGAATTAATCATACCCAGACTTAAGAAGACCCTTATGAACTATTGAAAAATAGGAATACTATGGTTAATTACATTATATTTTTTGGTTTCAAAGTCTTTATTCATAACATTGCGGATAATTTGGACAAATTTTCCTCCAAAAGTTATGAATGAATTTTCCTTAGTAATTTAATCTATTGAGAAACCTATAGATTTTTTAATAATAGAACCAAAATATTAAACAAATTGGTTGATGTAAAATTTTATACGACTGGTCTATATGATCTTAATACCTCCCTAGAAAACATTAAAGATGATTTATAATCTTTGAACTTAAATTCTAAACATTATGATTTTGCTATTAAATAATCAATAAATTTATCTTATTCTTACACAAATTTATAGAACCATATATATCTAATTCATCTATATATAAATATTATATAACTCTAAAGTAACATCCTTTACATTCTCTTTTAAGAGACCTGGATAGAGGTACAAAAACTATAGATTCTATTAGAAATCAGGTAGAATATTACAAATTATTTTATCATCTAGAACTTAAGAACATAAATTAAACAATTAATGATGAATTCAGGGTAACAACTATATAATAAGATTTAAATAATTTTTAAATAAATAACGTGTTGGAACATTTATATAGTCTCAAGGAAAAGATAACTGTTGGAACTAACTAGTTGTTTAGAAACAAGGTTGATTAGTTGGGTATTATATTTAAAAACAAGGCTAGAATTTTTTTCATAAGGTTATAGTCAATAAGAAGGAATATAATATGAATAATCCTTTTCAACTGTAGCATGAGTTGAATCCAGAATAATCCTACATTCTTATACAGCACATTTAGATTTCAGACATTGTCAAATGGATGTCAAGAGTGACTTTTTGAATGGTTTTATAGTTGAAGATGTTTATGTTGAACATACCTCTGGTTTTCAAAATCCCTATTTTTTCCAAATTAAGTTTTCAAATTTACTAATGATTTATAAGGTTTAAAATAGGATCCTATAGCTTGGTATGATATGCTCAATAATATTCTAAATTCAAAGGGATTTTCAAAATGTATAACATACCATACACTTATCATAAAACTAATTAAAAATAATGTTTTATTAATACAAATCTATAATGATGATATTATTTTTGGATCATCACGAAATTCTATTTGTAGTAATTTTTCTATAATGGTAAAAAATGAATTTGATATGATTATGATGGGTGAACTCCAATTATTTCTTGGATTTGATATTTTTAAAAATAAAAAAGGTATTATTTTAAAACAGAGTAAAAATAAATAATATCTCTTAAAACATTTTAACTTGGATAACACTAAGATTAGTGATACACCAAAGTGTACCACTTGTAAGTTGGATCATGATGAAACGGGGAATCCAGAGGATCAAAATAGTTATGGAGGTATGATTGGAATTCTTCTCTACTTCACTACTATCCAACTAGATATAATGTTTAGTGTATATATGTGTGCTCACATTCAACATAATACAAAATAGTTACACTTGAGTTATGTTAAAATAATTTTCTAATACGTCAAATATTCAACCAAATTATGATTTTTTTACCGAATAGGACAATATTTTTATCTACTTATTTATTTTGATGCTTATTTTAGTCGATGTAATTTTGGTAGAAAAACAACCTCTAAAATATGACAAATTTTTGGAAAGTCTCTAGATTCATGGAGTATTAGGAATCCAAATTATGTTGCATTTCTTGCTACTGAAGCTGAATACATAGCCACTGGTTGTTTCTATACACATTTTTTATAGATAAAACACACTTTACTAGACTATGGATATCAATTCCAACATTCCCCATAAATTGTGACAACCCAAGTGAAATATGTATTTCTATGAATCTAATATCACCTTCTAGAACATAAAAAATTAATACAAGACATCGCATTTTGAGAGACCATTTCGAAAAGGTTGATATCACTGTTAAGTAAGATAATATATTTACTATACCTATAAATTCTGAGAGAATAAATTAATTCAAATATTAATTAGGAATGATCCATTTTGATTATATTTAATTTATTAGTTACACGCTATTGGGTATGACATACCATTGGGTCTGAGACATTGTCAGGTATAACACACTATTGGGCATGGAATACTATTGTCTATGATACATAATTGAGTTGTTTCATAGTTTTTTTCTCTCTCACCATTGTATTTTCTCACTATTTTGGTCTACACAACATTTCCCTTCACACATTTGGTTTTATACCCTTGTGAAATTTATGCCCAAATATTTTTGAACTTCCTGTTTTTATATATTGTAGGTTTTAATTCAATCACCTGATAAATATATTTTCTAGGATTCTAAACTTGGTTTTATGTAATATTTATATTTTTTGAATACCTAAATCACAAATGATATAATATTGATAGTTTTCCAATTCCAACACTCCTCTACTTTTGTGAATTTGTCTCTTAAGCCATGTATGGAATTTCTTCTCCAAACCTTTCGACCTTCAACTTCAATAAATATAAATTAATCAATCTGTATACAAAGAATTATGCTTCCCCTAAAGTCTTCAGTAGACGATTTGTGGCTAACTAAGATACAAAAAACAAAGTCGAGTAATGTTTTTTAGTTGAACATGTTCATCCTTAGAATAAAAAACATTTTCTCATAACTAAAATTGATGTTGAATCCAAATGGCCTCTATCAAGTAATTCTATTGTGATGGAAGTTGTTCAAAACCAAGGATATTTGTATTCGTTCTTCTCAATTTGGCTATCATTCTACCACAGGTTCGTACATCAGTTTTAACATAATGTAGTTTTTGGTTTTTAGGAAGTGGAAGATTACTCACTAGGAATAAAAGATAATGGTTCGAGAATCATGTTTTCCCCAAGGAATTGGGTTGAATATTTGAATGTATACCATAATGGTGTATTTAATGATTATTAAGGAACAATTCCTGATGAAGATGATTTTGTTTTGAATAATCACATTCCAAGTTAAAAAGTGATATAACTATTAGAAGTTTAGTGGCCTTATTGTTGTATGGGGAGTGTAAGTTTCACTTCAAATTTATTACACACATGTTATTCCCTAAGAAAGGAGGTATTTTCACATTGAGATACCATGATATATATTTTATTTATCTAATGAAAAGAGGACATAAGATCAATCTTCATAGGAATCTCATGGTTAATATATTAGAGATGATAAAGTCTTTGTTGAGATCTAACTCCTTCATTTATCTTGAGATTATTTATTCCATGTTAAAGAATAAAATCCATGTTTCAGATGATTAAGAAACAATTAAATACTATGGTGGTGTCTGTACTTTCAGTGCTATATGTTAAAGAATTAGGATCAACTAGAGCCCCTAAATTAAATAGTGCGTAGCTAACAATGAAATGTTTTATGATGATTTTAATTTTGTGGATCATCCAACAAGACTAAGATATCTTATTAATCAATTCTAAGATCTTGGTGATCTTTTTTTATATTCATATGTCGATGAATAATATGTTGAAAAATATAAAGAATATAAAGAACCCTCTGTTAATAAAGGTAGTGATCCTGGTTTGTCTCCAAAGTCTTCTGCAATTTTAAATGAATCTTCTATACCACCTAGGGGACTTCCAAAAATAAAAAATATGGTAAAAAGTGATAAAGAGCAGACTGAAGTCTCATGAGAGGACTAATTTGAAATCAGATCAATAATCTAATGATGAGTAAGATAATGGTGATGATTAACAGGAAAAATATGATAATGGAAATAGAAATGAATGTGGTAATTAAAATATAGATGATAAAAAATTTCTTGAAAAAGAAGAAGAAGATGATGATTTTGAACATGATGGTGCAGTTAGATGAATAAGAATGACTATTGTAGAGATGTCTCTAGAGCTACTTGCTTAACCTAGAAAACCTACTGAGAAACAAGATTTAACTGGAGAAGTAAACCTTGAGATTAAATGGAGAAATGATTTTTTTTGAAGGGGAGAAATACCCAACTCAAATAATAATTTATGGAACTGTAGTGAGTTTATTTTGTGATAAAAAAGTAGTTTTATACTCTTATATGGTGTAATGTATGTTTTTGATTGCTACTATGGAATAATATGTGGATTAGAAAAATAAGGATGATATTCCTTATTCTGAGCTAGGAAATGATTTATAGTTGGTTTGTATGACATATGATAATACTCCTATTGATATATAGGTAGAATTTGTAGATAATATTGTTTTCTAGAAAGATGATTTATAGGAAAATGATGACCAGAAAGAAGAATTAACTGTAAGTTTTTCATAGACTTTCTACGAATAGAATGTTATTGTATATAATGTTGAGACCGCTGATATTATCCCTCCTATTTTTTACCTTTATCATTATTGAAAAACCTATTGGTAAATCATCAAAATTTTGGGTTGATCACATGTCTGAAGAGTGAGATAAATTATCAAGTGAAGTTGGGTATCCACTAAAGGATGGTGGTCGTAAGGTTCTAAATGAATATTATGCTAAGGGATTTATGGTAGATCCTATTAATTTAGATGGTTTTTTAGAAATCATTTCCATAGTTAGAGCTCATGTATCGAACCGTATTGATCATATTCTCTTAGTGTTTGTATTCGCAAGAGTGACTTAGAAGATTTTGGTATGAAATTAAATTTATATTTTGATAAGTGTTTGATAAATCAAGATCCTCTCCTAGACATGCTTAGGTGGAATGATTCAAGATATATCTTTTAATTGGTGATTAAAAAATTAAACCTGAGATGATTAATCACATACAAGAGTTCGATATTGAGAGTAATAGGTTATGTATTGAGTTAGAATATATAAATTTCATTATTGAAGACTCCAATTCATCTTTTATTGGCTCTTTGAATGGTATTTTTAAGAGTCTTAGAGATTTGTCCTCTGATACTTCTATTTCTACAACTCCTCCTCCTATAGTGTTTTATGATAAGATGATCAGATCTACTATCATAGAAGAGTTGAAAGCCACCTTGGACAATTATTCAAGTGTTATGTTATGTCATCCCCACGAAACATTGAGTAGAATAAGATATAATAGTGACCATGTTATTAATTTGATTACCTTAGAGGATTAGGATATTAAATCTTACACAAATATAATTACTATGTCCATACAATTTTTCCTCTTCAGGATTAATGCCAAGAATGAAATGGTTGAAAACATAAAAAAAATTCCTGAGAGTTTTATAATATACCCTTGGACTAGGTTTCTTAAGGGGACTGTTTGATAATAAAAAATAGATTAATTCTATACTAAAATGGTTTATGTAAGAGAATGGTGATTTATTTTTTTAAATGGAAAGACGTGTCCAGATTATTTTGGATTTTGTCAATCAAATGAATCCATTTCATCATGTTCACAACACTGATGTTGTTTCTATGGAAACCGTTCCTATTAATCCATAACTATTTTTTTGACCATTAGTGAAGAAAGATCCACATGCACCTTTTCCTTCCAAGTTCTAACCTTTTATTATGCCTCTTTCAAATTATATAGTTCATGTTAGGCTAGTTAATATTTTATAGGATCATCCTCCTCAAGCCATATATGGACTACCCAATGTTGTTCCCTCTACTTTGCCTACAACACCTTCATATCTTACTGTTTTAAATCTAGAGTGAGCCAAAGACAAGGGGAAATCACCAATGGATCCTTCTTCCCAACCATGAGACTGTTGGTGTATACATTATGTTTTGAAGAGGAACTATTTTTAAAGAAATTTTTTAGTAAATCATTTCTCATGTATCTTTGATAAAAAAAATTCATTAATATATCTCTAATATTCCTCTTTTATTCTCCATTTCTTTTTTTATTGTCCTTATGATTATATTTTTGATAATCCCAAAAGAGGAATATTTATTCCAGAATATTTATATCTTTTGGGGAAAATACTTTCCATTATTTTCTTATTATATATCCTTGATACCATATGCACATACTATGAATTATATGTCATTATTTTTATTTCTGATATTACATTTGATTCCATGTTATATATTTTTGATAACTTTGAATAAATGATTTTTTGTCATCAAAAAGAGGGATTTTGTTTACATACTTTTTAAATGATCACAAAATCATGTTTTGAGTGATATTAATAAATTTCATGTCTTTTATAAGTATTTCATAATTTGATATAGGTGGTGAAATTGAAAAAGTTTTAGTAACTACATGTCACTGCTAAGGATGAGACACAATTGATACTAACACTTTTGAGATTGATATTTTTATAAAAATAGGTCGTTGTTTTTCATGTCTCTCCTTCAACATGAAAAAATGGAAATGTCTGGAAATGACTCAAAATCACACATGGAAATACTGTATAATAATCACTATGTATACATAATTTTGAAAATGTCTGATACACCATCGAATATGACTCGCCATATTCCATCACTCACCGTCATTATGGAAGACATGCTATGTCTGAGACACCGTCAGATGATAGACTACCATAGTGTAATTTCAGAAAAGTATGAATTAATTCCAGATAATACTATAGTCATAAGACAAAAATCACATGAAGAAAAAATTTGGTTATGTACAATACACTACCATATGTAGACACCATCATCTAGACACCGCCAGACATGAAATTTGGAAAAGGGAAAAACACTATTGGAGAAAGGAACTTCCATACGAAGACACTTTTAGACCTTCAACACGACCACTATTTCTCAAAATTGGTATTTTGAATTAGAATATTCTAATGTATATGATATTTAATTTAATTTATATTCCTATTTTATTATTTTGTTTCTACAAAGATCGACCAAATTCATTGAAGAGGATATAATATGTGTTGTATGAAGAAGAAGAATATCCAAATGCACATAGATATTATTCTACCTGCGGTTGAAAAAAGAGGAAGTATGCTCCCTTATGTGTATGTGTATAGAACATTTGAGTGAAAATATAATGAAATAAAGAGACAAAAACATATAGTGCTTGAGAGATGAAATGCTACATCATAAAAAACACTCGACTGTGGAAGCTGAAGCTCATACACATCTTTTGATTTCCTCCATTCAAGATCATATAAGTCCAATATACTCTGTTATTTTAAAATTTTCAAGACAAATCAACTCAATAATTATTTATAAACAGTTTCCAAGAGTCATTACCTACACTAGAAAAATACCAGGCACCTTTATTCCATTACACTCTTAGTTTTTTTATTATGTTTACATTAATTTACATTTTGAGTAGTGTGTTTGCTACTCTTTTTTATCACATGCATATTTTCTTTTATTCTAAACTGAAATATATTTTATATATTCTATTAACTCCTCTTTAATTTTTATTCCCATGGATAATAGTTGTAGTGGTCAGTGTGTGACATATTGTTTATACTCCCATGGATAAAAGTGGAAGGGGTCATGTGTGGCCTGAATAGTTTGTAAAATATTGTAAAACCCAATACATTTTTTGGATTATATTTTTTATTTTATATAAACTTCATGGTGGAATGTTATCAACAATTACATAGGACTACGTCTCATCTTGAGACTGAAACTCTTGTTTCAAATTTCTGTTATGTGTTTTAGTTTACATTATTTCCACATTTAAAACTGAATCTTTTTTACCAATAAAAAACTAATACATTGTTAGTTAATCATTATTAGGTTTTTTAATAATATTTTATGTAAGTAAATTAATTTCAAATTACTAATTTATATTTTATTTTACTTACCCGAGAAATAATAAATTTTTATATAACCTTTTGAATGATTAAAAATTATAACGATTTATTAAATTAATTACTTAGTTCATGTTAAATTAATTTGGGCATTTCAAAATAATCTATTTCGAACAAAAAAATTTATTGGGCACTCAATTTACCCCCACCCCTATTAAGATACTCTTTATGACCAATAATAATATTGTTCACAAGTACAATACCTTAGAAATGAAAAATGGAGAAATTGAATAGGTCTCCCCACCATTTATAATTCATCTGAATGGTGTAAAAAAATAGTACACTTCAATAATAAACCTAAATTATGGGTAAATACCTCCAAAGTTATCTAATTAATAGTTAAAAGCATTCTAAAACTTTCATAAAGGAAAAACAACCCCAAAAAACTCAGCCCACACATTTTCGATCCAAAAATAAGGGATGACATGGTCCCTCCACATCTTCCATCATAATTTATGTGTAATCTAAGACCTTAAATTTGAACACCACCCAATGATGATCCCCCGAAAATAATAATCATCTAGTTCTTAAATCCATAAAGAAAACATCCATTCTGATTACCCACATAATGACCCAAAGGTCACTTATTTATGCATCAATAAGAAATTGACCTTAAAATTGGTCAACATAGAAGAAATTACTATAGGATTCAAAATAATACAAACAATATAATGTGGCATTCACCCAAGATCAAAAAAAACATCACAGAATCTATAATGTAAACACACGATCCAAAATAATTCAAAATCCAAAACACACAGAAGCATTTCAAAAAAAATCTACCATTTTTTAAAATAAATATCCATATTAAAATAAGATTAATAAACCTAAAACCCTTTTGGGAAACATAAAAAGATAACCATTTCTAAAAATAAAACATTTAACGAACCAAAATTAAATTTTGAATATTTCAAACGTTTTCCCAAAAACAATTCAAGGTACACAAACTTTATTTTAAAAAACAAACTTTCAGTTAATCTCCAATATCCAATTTCAAATTTAATTAAAACAAAACTCACTCATTCCATTTATAGAAAAAAGGTTCCATTTACAAAAGCTAAAATCCACCTTCAAAACATTCTATCAGGACTCATATCATGAAATCCATTTCGAAAAAAATATTCCAAATTGGTTTTATAAAACCCAATGAAGAATAATTTAAAAACTCAAAGTATTTCATTTAAATTCAAAAGAAGAATTAAAAAACAAATTTTAAACATCACAACATGGCCTAATTAGGGTCATTTTTTTTGAAACATGACACTTTTATAAAAATATTTTTTATTAATTACAAATATAAATGGAAATTTATGTTACCACTTGATTTACCTAAGAAATAACTATAGAATCCTAAAACCACAACACCGCTTTTATTTCATTACCCAAATGAGGTGAAAACCAATTTATACTGAAACATATAGATTTTAATAAACTTTTAAAACATAAAATTACTTTTCATTCTATGTATCACATGAAATGACAAGTTGAAACAAGCATTCAAGGAAATTAATTCACCTTGAATTCATTTAAAAACCAAACCAATGATAAAAAAAGGGTTAAATACCAACACTATGGAATTTTAAAACAACAAAGAATTAAATGAATGACTCAAAAAAATATAGACAAAAAACCTATAAATAAAAAGATAAAATAGATAACCCATAGGAAGAACACTCCCTATCCCACTAAGAATTATCTATGAGGTTTTTGGGAAAAAAAATAAGACATGATACCAACCAAACAAGATCCTCATACAAAAAAAAACTATCCCATAACCAAGGTAACCATATAAAATTCCATTGTAAAACATCATTTTCAAAAAAAATCATCCCTATTTGAAAATATCATTTTGAAATCTCAACCATTTTCTATCACAATTTTCTCAAAACATCAACTCATTACTAAGACCCACTAATCAAAAAAATCACATTATACTAGGGTTAAGCCACTTCGTTTTCAAAAAAATAAATCATTGATCAAAAAAATACAATCCAATGCTTCTTTATAGAATAATTTCAACCCTCATTGACATAACCCATCTCAAGAAAAAAAAACGTTAATAAACCAATTCTTATGTCTTTACAATTTAAGATTTAAAATGTTCGAAAAAAATATACATTTTTGAATTGATATTTTTTTCACTAAAATGTTTTTCTTATCCCATATTCATAATAAAATACAATTGTATTTAAAACAAAAATAAATATATTTCCAAAAATAGAATAAATTTTCCCATTCAAAAACCGATTTAATATTTTTTTAAACAATGTCCCAATGTGAAAATTTCAAGCACACAAAAACATATAACATATGAAACCATATTACACTAAATAAATTTCCTTAAAAATAAAAAATTAATTTAACCAATTGGATACTACCCCAATAAAATTATCCATTGTATTAAATATTAAATGAAAGGGAAGAAAAATGGAAATCCAAGAGGTAAATTTTCACTCGACATGGTTTGGAAGCACATGATGGGAAACGTATGAAAACCATATAAAATGAACCTTCATGATTTCAGGAAAAAATTTCATAGGAACTGCAGAGTTTACCATACCATGCGTTCTAATTATACAACCCCTTCACATTCTAAATATGTGCTTTTGAAGCACAAAATTACCCCTAAAATTTCTAATACAATCAATAGGGATCAAAGAATCATCTAAAGATACAATAATTCTATCAAAAAATCCATGTATGAACTCATGATGAAGGAATAGTGCTAATAAACCAATAGAAAATTAAGGTCCAACGTGAGAAATAGCTAGTCAGTACCTTTCCCACAAACTTCACCCAATCCTTGAGGAAAATACTAGTCTTCCAACTACCCAGACACACACCAAATAAAAATAAGTTAAATCTCAATAACCTAGTCCCTTTTAAAAGGCCTAGAGGACCTGATACCATTTTTATTAAACCAACATGGGATTTCCATCTTGTGAACTCTCGAACTGACCCACCACATACTTAAGGAGCATCCTCAACCCCCCCCCCCAATATAATATAGAAATAAACTGTACTAAAATAACTATCTCAGATGGTTTATCTATCATGTAAAAACAGATAAACATTAAAACAAGGAATAAAAAAGAAATTAAGAAGCAGAAAAGCTAAAAAATCACATATAACAATTATTTAATATGAGGCATTAAAATTATAAGATAAGATCAAATAAAATTATATGATATACAAACTGGATAATAAAAAATTCAATAAAACCCATTCCATTAAACCAATGGATTGATCAACATATATGTGTGACACTCATGTCTCAAGAAAAATCCAAGAAATAATCCACTTCACAAGGAAGATGACCCCAAACACAAACCCAAAAGAAAGGACCTAGAGAAACAAACACATGGCATAAAGACAGTATTCCTGCAATGTGATTCTGTATGGTGTGAGCTAAAGAAAGTTGGATACCAAAATGAATCCAATTAATTATTTTGATAAAATGGACCAAGTTCTCTAGTTTGGAACTAATTCCTAAAAATAATTTTTGAATTTCATTTACATTTTATATGGATAAAAAACATGGAACATGAAATGTATCAAATAATAACATTCATAGAACATGAATTAATGAGGTTTTACAAAAAAACATTACAATTCATAGTGCTGACCATTTCCCCTTTAAAAAATACCAGAATTTAGAAAATATACCCATACATGGTGTAAAACATCTCAAAATATGGAATCCATGATTTCTACTACGGAATCCATTTTCATTTTTTTTCATTTAAAAACATTTCCACACCCAACATAAAGGTAATTATATAAAAAATGTAAATAATAATTAAATAATACCTTATAAGGTTATATGTAAATATAATAAATGGATGTAATATAACTTGACATCAACTGGTCTATACAACAATATGGTAAATATATAATGAAACATAATCCTTGATATAATAAAAACACTTGAAAATATTCATAAAATGGCATAAAATATATAAATTTCATGAGGCAACACTACACGGATTTACAGTAAAGTTCAGTACATGTAAAGGTTGGAAAAAACCTATAGACTAATAGTCACACATATTTCAACCTAATAACTCTATCCCTAGTTTTATAGGTGAAAAATACCATTATCTATGTTTTACATACAATAAGGGGGTCCCAGCTAGTTCCAAAATCAACAAGAAAAACACCATATCTACACTTATCACATAGTATACTTTGTATTCAAAAGGAATAAAAATAGAGGTGGTTTATGATCCAATGATGTCATCAGATTAAAATAACAAGATACAAGGGATATCACCACAATCACATCCTTCCCACCTCTAAAAATAAACTTAAAATAATCCCCAACACAAATGAAAATCATGAATGACATCATAACATCAATTTCATAGATAATAATAAAAATAGTCATTAATTGGAGGGTATCAAAAAGGGAACAGTAAAAAACACTCCAAAAGTATAAACCAAGCCTTCACTTATATCATATATATTTCTAAATCCATTTTTAAAACAATATTTAATTCAAATAAAATTACAAAGAAAGTGTAAAAAAAATAATTCACAAAAAAAATCATGAGAATCTCGATTTTTACTTTGTAAAACCAAAACACCCCTTTAATCATGGAAAACCATTAAAAACAAAGGGTATCCCACTTTATAATAACATTTGGATAAAATCCAAATGAAAAATTTCATTTCACAATGAAACCCTTGTTTGGAATTATATCAAACATGAAAAATGAATAAAACACTATTTAAAAATAAATTTTCCATTGCACTAAGAAAATATCCCAATTTTTCAATGGAAAATCCACCCAAGTCTATAAATCTATTGAAAAAACAAAACTAGCTATCATATAGATCATCAATTTAGTTATGAAAAAATATAAATTATCAAGAAATAATGTAATGCTTAAATAAAAGGAAATTAATTACAAAACCTTCCCAAAGTTGTAAAAACAGGTCTCCCTTGATAAAATAATCTATAATTGGACTAGAAGGAGGAACCATTTCCCTTGGTAAGAAAGAAATAGAATTTATCATAACCCTATGCCTGGAAATTGGCCAAGCATAGCTAGTAGGGTTATAGAAGATGGTAAAGTTATAAATCCAAATAATATGGAGAGATAAGTCCTAATATTTTTAATTGGGTTAACAATCACTAAGAAAAAATGTTAAAAATACCTTTTAGGTGCTTTGGTGAGGGAGTGATGCCCATCGGGGGAGTCCAGGTTAAGGGAAAATGAACAGATGTGCCAAGGGAGGAGACCCCACATACAAAAGGATCTAAAAGGATAAAATTTTCCCTCTTCTAGTGGGTTTCATGGTATATTTCCAGAATGAATAAGCCTCTTCTGGTTGGTTTCATGGTTTACTCTGATCAATAAACCAACCGTGCGGTAATAATGTGGATCACCACTATTGAGAGCTTCATTGGTTTAATAACTTATGTTATCATCTTTATTTAATTTATTTACCATTTTTTAATGTACTACATTGAATTTCCTAGTATAAAAAATTTTCAAATATTTTATTTGTATGGATCAATAAATTCGACAGAATTTCCTTCATTTATGTTATCCATGGATTTAGTAATGCAAAATTAAAAATTTGAAATTTTTAAATAAAGAGTTTTTTTATAAATTGTTATATTTTTGTAATATGCAAGGGATGTCATCCTGATATACCACTCAATTTATGAATTATTAAGAATAATATACATTAATGATTCCAATATTTCATTGAAAATATAAAATAGATAGAATATAAAACATTCTACTCTCCTTGATATTGTTTATAAAATCCTTATTTATATCTTTGGGAAGGAAGTAAGGGTGATATCCTATTCAATTTATGGTGTATATAAAATGAATTTTATGATCAATAAATAACACATAATAAATTTATCAAGGTAAATAATTGAAAATACATCATATTTAATGAATAAATTCAGCATGAAATACCTAAATGAAGAATATAAATGTTGTATTTTCAGGAATAATTATGAAGGGAATTATTATTTTTTGAATTCATTATCTAAAAAATAATTATATATTTTCCATTGATTCATGATGTTTAGAATGAATAATTGATTGGTACGTATATACCAATGACCCATTTAATAAGATTAGTTTATCTCATCTGACATGTCAATTCATTGAGGTATATAATTATAGGCTCCACACATAACTTCTTTTCCAACACACTGATTATATATTTAATGTTTTTTTTTGTTCATAATCAATATGCCCTATCAACACATATCAATTTTGGGTAAATAATACCGAATATCAATATTTCTCAAGTAATTTAAAAAAATATTATAGTAAAATATCATATGAGAAATCTTATATGGTTTTAGAAATAAGCATATACCTCATACAAAAAATATTGATATTTAAGATAAATTTAAATTTAAAATTAAATATGATCACTTTTTATTTAATGATTCAAGGGAATGTTAATGATAAAAAAATTTATCAAGAGAGAATATATGAAAATTAATTTACTAGAAAATTTAATTTTATTGTAAAATAATTTATTTAGTGGAAAAAAAAGAAAATTGAAGTGAAACATTAAAATTATATTTAATTTAATATTACCCTTTTTAAAACCATTCCAAACTTTTAGAATATTATATATAGTATAAAATGGAAATTATGATGGTAAAATTCATTAAATTGATATACGTTAAAATGGAAGATTACAATAAATTTTTAGTAATAGAAATTATAAAATAAACCATTAAAAAAACATTAGAAATATTAATTTACACACATTTAAAAAATCAAGGATAACCAATAATTTCCCTAATAAATCATTTGAGTGAATGTAATGTAATTATAACGTATAAAATTTGATAATTATGGACTTTGAAAGAAAATATACCTGATTAAAATGATAAAAATGTTTTCTTTTCACTTTTAAAAATTACATTTATTTATTCAAGTTTCAAAGAAAGTAAAAGTTGTATGAAAATATGGAAAATGATTAAAAATATAGAGCATAAAAAATATTTTTTTTATGAATGATATGTTATAAAATTCAATCAATAAAAATATAATCATACCTAATTGAGTGATGTTATAAAATAAATTCTTACCACTTTGGTAACATTTAAATTATTACCAATGGAAAGTGTATATTTGAATTGAAAACTAAATAAAAATTAATATATATATATATATATATATTGGTTAAATTTATAAATGTGGAATTATACACACATCATAATAAAAAATAGGTGCATAACACACAATATGATTCAATGGAGTGGATGTTGAGATGAAATTTGTTAAAAATATCATATCATTGAAATGAGAATGAATCAATCAAGTTATTAAGTGTAAAATATATTACTACACAGAAGTAATTTTTAAATAAAAAATACAATAATCATAAGACATCATACTCATAATAATTTCATAACGTAGATAATGAAGAAGTAATATAACCTAATGAAAATACATTGAGTTATGATTCCCCTTAACTAACATTTTATCATAGGTGAATGTTTTTTAAACTCATATATAATTGTTTTAAAATTTATAGTAATTTATACAAGAACCATATTCCTATTTATAATATCATATATTATAGAATTATAACATCCTATACCCCTTTCATTAATAAAATTTTATTATTATCATTGTTTTAGGTGTTAACTGCTTTGTTTTCTAATGTATGTTTTTTCATGGGAGTTTCAATCCATGTACACTGATTATGGTAACATCATATCCAATAGTTAATATTGATATAAATATTATACATATTCATATAGTTTCATCTATAAAATATAGATAGGGAAAAAGAAATTACACTGTTCGTGGAGACGGTAGGATGTACATATACATGAACACTATTTTCACATTCCAATGGATTGAAAGAAAGAAAGTAAAATAATAATACACAATTTAAAATTTATTCACATAATATATATATCTTATATATTAATTATATCTATATTAATTACCATTCATGTATAATGTAATTGAAAAATGAATCGCATGACTTTGTGGAGGTGGCAGTCCACACGTATGGAGTATCGATGTTATCATTTTCCAATGGTTTGGAATGTAAGAAGGTATATGTGATATTATGAAACTATATAGATATTTATTTATTTCATATATTATTTATTATTTATTTCCATATTTTCTATAATCCATGTAAAATGGTGATGAAAACAATTCACTGCTAGTTGATATTGTAATCCAAACGTATGCATGAATAATGCATTCAATTTTCATAAGGAAAAAATATTTTTAGAATTGGTTTCCCATAATAATTGTAACACCCCAGGTAAATAAAGAATATGACATTTTCATATTTATCCATATTTGTGAATAAAGTATTAATATTACTTTAAAGGGTTTCTATGCTCGATGGCGTACCCAAAATGCAACAACGAGTTTCTTGGGAATCTTATGTTGCACTCTAATAATAAAATAATATTATTTTAAATGGTAGTTAACATGTAGCCATTGTAATGGTGGGAATGGATAGAAATAACTAAAATATGATTATATATGTTTTTAAATGTTTTTACATTTATCCAATAAAGGATAGAGGCTTAAAATACGGAAAGAATACAATTTTAGGCGTATATGCCCTAGTTTTCACTAAAGGTTCACTTATGACCTTTTTATGTTGAACCATCATTAAATATAGTTTTGTTCACTCTTAAACATTCTTTTGGACCAAATAAAACTCTTATTAAGAATCGGGATATCAAAATTTACTTTGTGTAAATTTTTAGTATCTTTCCGATAAAGTTCATTTTTATAATGAATAGTGTAAAATGTTGTATTTTAATTCAAAACCTCTTTTTAATCTAATTTATTTATATAATTAGATTGTCATTTGAATTGGTTTTAAAGTGAAATTAGAAAATATTTTTACCATTAAATCCAATAGTGGTCGTTGGAATTAATTTCACTTTGAAATCGGACTTAAACTAGTGTCAATCTTTTGATACCTATTGTTTCATAAAAGCACGCTATTTGTCATGACAGCGGGAATTAATTATTAAATTAATTAATATGACTTATATGTTTTTAATTTTGTAAAACGGACTTCATTTTTGAATTCGGAATATCAAATATAGCTTAGGGTGAAGTTTTGGTAATTTTCTGAAAAACTCCATTTTTTGATGAATAGTGAAACCACTAAGTGTTAATCAAGCAAACTGATTTTTCAGTTAAATGAAAGTTTACCACTAATGTGTATTGAATTTTTAAAATACGACATACATGGTTGTCATTAAGAAGTAAAATGTGGTTCAATGAGATTAAAATAATTTTTTGGTGAATAGTAACTTATTAAGTTTTTAATCGCGATTAGTGGTAATTAGTGTAGTTAAAGGTAAAAATAATGCTTTAATGAAATAAGATGAGCTTGAAACATGTCCTACCCTCATTGGTTGTGTCATTTCCGACCAATACAAGCCATGGGTCAACTTGGGGACCCCATGGATCCACTTTGGTTGGGAAATGACATAAATTACTTTTTATTTAATGTAAAAGTAAAAATGACACAAACATAATATGTTTTAAAAAAACAATTTTTAAGTGGGGTTATACAAGTCATCTCTTTGATTATAAATATTCATTGGAAATCTAAAAAGATTTCCTACATCATAGTATTTGTTTTATAATTTTTAGACATTAAATAAATTAAATTATTTATGACATAATAATGATGCAGCGATGACATCATTATTTGACGATTTAAATAAAATGGAAAGATAATGTAAAATATATGAACTACACATGTCCAAAACTTATTGGATGGGTGGATTTCGAACCCTTATCACCTTATCCACGAATTATATCAATGTGGGACCTTTTAAAGCAGAAACACATTTTCAAATAAAGTAATATTTCTTTACTTTCCAAAAGTGTCCCTCCTCTCCTCTTATAAAAGGCCCCCACATCTACCTCTTTACCCACACTACCAAAGCCTTTGGCTCGGCCAACCCCTGCCCATTTACTCTCTACACATCCCTCTACTTATCCTAGAGTATTCCCTTTGGGAATAATCTTTTCAAAGGAAGCCTTTAGGCTCAAATCAATAGGAGTTACACTTTTAAAGGTAATTCATTCTCTCTTGTTCATTTGTTTTATTTTGCTTCTCCAACCCCCTAAACTATTTTTATTTACTTCTTTTGTAATAACACCAGTATCTTCAATATAATAGGATGTTGTTATAAGATTTATTCGAGCTACACTCTCACAAAACTACATCAAATGGTTAAAGAACATACGGTTTCCGTGGATGGCGAAATTCTGCCTCCCGAAACGATGATTGTTCAATACTCATTTAACACCTTCAAAGGTGGCCATTATGATGTTACTATTTTTATATATGATATATAATATGTTTATGTTTTCCTTAATCTTATGTTTTTTTTCATTTTGGGCATACCTTTATGGTTTCCATTATGGGTAAACGCGATATCTTCATTTAAGAAAGTGCGGACTACTGCCCCCTCAAAGTGATTTGATTCGTTAAATACCATATGTGGGACGTATAAAGGATGGAACTATGATATTATATATGATATTATACTGGAATTATAATATACCTTTATATCATTATTATTCCATTCTATAAAATACGAAATAGAAGTGAAAGTAGCGTTCATGCGTACATACGGCTTACCGTCTCCATGAACGGTGCATTTCATTTCTTACCTCTAAATGAAAATGTAATGTTATAAATGCATGCATGTACTGGATATATATTACATATATTATATCTACATCATGAATAAAATTCTGGATATAATAAACATTTGGCCACATGAACAACATGTAATTGTAAGAAGTCCACTTTCGACTTAAGAACCAAATATCGGCAAAACAAATATTATTAACTTATATGATTACATAATGTTTATGACATGGTAATAAGTGATATAAAAGGAATAATGAACTTTAAAAAGGTTCTTAAGGAATTATAAATTAAATCAAGTTTATTATTCAGGATATTAAAGAACGATCGAGTCAAGACGGACCCGAGGTAAGGGATCCTACTCTTCTCTTTCTTTTTAAGTACACACTTTTATGTCATTCCTTTTAAAGCTCATCTTTCTTGTTATTGGGATGATCTTTTATATTACACTTACTGTAATTTTTATTTTCATGTGATGAGAGACACTATTCTCTCTCATCAATCCATTTTGTAAGTTTTGAGTGGCGCCGTTAGGCTGCCGAACTTTCGTAAGAGATCTAACCTCTCTCTTTCTTTTTAAGTATTGTCCTTTATGCCACTTCTTTTAAGCTCATATTTGTAATGTTGGGGGATGTTCTTTTATATTCCTCTTGCTGTAAATTTTATTTTAATGTGATTAGATACCCTATTTGATCTCATCAATCCATATTCGGAAGTTTTATTTGGCGCCGTTAGGCTGCCGAGTTTTCGTAAGGGATTTTTCATCTCACTTTTATTCCCGTGAGATTTATGCTACATTTGCCACAGATTACATTGAGTGGTGTATGTAATGCCCATTATTCTACTATTTGTGTAATATAATTTCTTTTATGAGTATTTACATCAATGATCTATTGTCCTTCTTTCATGGGGTGTATGTTTTGAAAGATACCCAAGTCGGTAAGGGAACCTTTCACCCTCCTCTTTTTTTTAAAAGACTTATTTTTTTGGGTCTTTTAATTTACATATTGTTATGTTGGGATATGTTCTCATATATCCTTATTGATGTAAATTTTATGTCCAAGTGATGAGATACACTTTTTATCTCTCAACAACTCATTTTGATGTGATGCCTTTAGGCTGTCAAGGGAACTTTTTAACCCAATTTCGATTTCTTTGGGTTCAACATGTAGTCATTGAATATGTCATCCATTGAATATGTGTGAATGGCCTTTTATTGTTTTACACTTAATATCCACTTATATTTGGTATATTTATATTTTTCACACATATTTTTGAGATTGATTTGTCCTTAATTTAAGGATACCTTCTTTATAAGGGATTTCATCACATTTGACATTTCTATTGAGAGTTCATTGTTGTTATGAACCAATTCGCTCTTATATGGTGTATATACTGTCCTTTGGAGTATTATATCATGAATCCATTTATTCTCATGATATTATAATGTTCTGAATAAATTTTATTCCTCAATTATTGTATTCAAGTGTCTCTAATTTTGGTAAAACCCCTTTAACCAAAATATCGATTTAAATGTTTTAAATATTTATTCTTATTAATATCCATGTTTCAAAATGGTTGTAAGGATTTATTTATATGGATATTAATGGTTTAAAATGTTAAAAGCTTCAAGGTGGTATGGGACACTTTGATTCAAAAATATCTTTATTAAATGTTTTAAATGGTTTTGGAAATGGTTTCTTTTTGAATGGATTCAATATTTAAATATACTAAAATGTTATATTGTGATTGAAATGTGGAAATGTTATGTTTCCTTTATGCATGTTTTATGTGACACATTTATGTTATGGTTCTTGGGCATTGTTATGAAGAACGGGTGGTTCCGTGATAAACTAAGGGCGGGTGAGCCCGATATAGCTCTCCAATGCATTGGGTAACACGAAGGAGTGAAACGTTAAGGTTTCTCCGAAGAGATTTAGGGAATATACTGTGATGGGTATTCCAAACGTAACCAAGAGGGTTACTCCCTATGTAATAATGTTATTAATGCCTCAAGTTACCTTTATGTTTTATGATTTCTATGATTTATTCATGGTTTGATGAGGTAAGTTAAAGTGCCTTTGTTTTATGGGTAAAGTATGATTTCATTCTTATGTATATATGAACTCATGTTTCCTTTCCATATTTTTTATAACCCTTACTGAGATTTTTATGCTCATCCCTAGTTTTTGAAATGTTTTTTACAGGTCAAGGGAAAGGTACATGATGTGATGATAGTGTCAAGGATGTGTCAAGAAAGAATCCATGTTTTATTTTCAATATGTTTCCGTTGATGGGAAGAATGAATACTGTCTTTTATGTAACCACTTTGTTTATATGTGGAATGTAATGCAAGTTTCATGATCTAATTCTCTAAAACTCTAAACCTGAAAAGATCCTCAACATGTAATCTTGTGATAACTCAAGATTATGTAAGTTTTAAGGCTGGGGCCTTATAGTTGGTATCAAAGGTCAGTTTAGATAACTTTAGAGGTTAGGGTATTCTCTAAGCACAACTGACATTACCATAATGGTTAGGATTTCAGAAAGAGTCCTAGTTTTAGATAAAGTGAATGAGTAAGTATATCTTAGTGTTTATCTTCCTCATTAGTACATGATGGTTATGTTGATATACTCACACTGACCTTTTTGGTTTTAGTAAATGGCTGGATCTAGCAGGAACCAAAGTGACAATGGGTTTGAAGGAAACTGTGGTGGTTCTCTGATTAAGAGACTAGATGAGATGGGGGACTCAATGAGGAAACTCATGGTTGTTCTAAACCAAATATCAAGGAGTCATGATCAACCACTTGAACCTTGGTATGTTCTATAATGCATCATGTACGAGATGACCAATCGATGTGGAAGTTCATGTAATAATAAAAAAGGTAACCATTAGGGTTTATATGATCCTTACTTTTTAGGTAATTATGGGTTACTCTATGATATGATGGAAAATGAAAGGAATGAGATAAAATTGGGGTTAAAATATGTTATGATCATCTTTGAAGATTTTATATCATTTGGGTAATGTTTTAAGAATTATATAGTTTTGGAAAAAGGACAACACGCAGACCGTGTGACTACCCGTCGCGTCGGACAAAGCTGCGGGAATCGAACCCACAACCAAAGTGCGACTGGTATTTATCACCAACCACTGGACTACGTGAAGTACCTGGTTAGATTGACTGATTCTTTTTAGTTATACGATTTTATGAATTAAGAGTAAGTTTATTTTGGGTTATTTATGAAAATTATTAACCTATCATGGAGGATATGTGATTAGGTTAATTACTTTTCAATACGAGACTTTAGGAGCAACTAATGTTGTTTGGAGATAAATGTTACAATTTAACTTGGAAGACTATGTGACTAAATCCTTTAAATATTTGGGTTTCAATCTTAGATTGGTTTACTTTTAAGAATTTTATGGACAAATTGTTTATCGGATGGTCCTTGTTGAACTTTGGGTTTTGTTGAACAAATTTTGGAGATTAAGCATAGATTTTCTTTTTAAAGGGTTATCCTTTTCCGGATTATCTGACCTTGTACTAACCTTTTTGGTTTTGGTTTTGGTTAAAGCCTAAAGACATGGGATGTATATAGTTCTCTTTTTTGGATTAGGTGATTCTCTAGAAGTTGATTATAGTAATCTTAATGCGAACAAGTCTCCCTAAATACTCGTCTTTTGGAAAAAATATGAGTTTGATTAAGGAATCTAGTAAAATTTGAAAGTCAACATGATAAGTTATTATGTTTCCTTATGAATAAATTCCTCAATAAAAAGTAACTTAAAACAAAAATGTTGTCTATCAACTTTTCCTACTGGGGAATCGAATACCATTTAACCCATCACAAGTTTGTGATTTTCTCCTTGTTAACTTTCTCCTAGACATGTTTACTATCACTCTCCCTCAAGAACATGACCCTTTGATTTTTCTTCCATGTCCATGTTTTTCTACATGGAATCCTAGTATGGGTTAACTCGGGTGACCTTTGTACTTATCTTCCTTTATTTTAAAGTGATTGTTTTACCGACTCTTGTTCCGATGTGGGACGTTCAAGGATGTTTCCAAGCTCAATTTTTAAAATTGCGAGGACGCAATTCCCAAAAGGGGGGAAGGATGTAACACCCCAGGTAAATAAAGAATATGAAATTTTCATATTTATCTATATTTGTGAATAAAGTATTAATATTACTTTAAAGGGTTGCTATGCTCGATGGCGTACCCAACACGCAACAACGAGTTTCTTGGGAATCTTATGTTGCACTCTAATAATAAAATAATATTATTTTAAATGGTAGTTAACATGTAGTTTTTGTAATGGAGGGAATGGATATAAATAACTAAAATATGATTATATATGTTTTTAAATGTTTTTACATTTATCCAATAAAGGATAGAGGCTTAAAATACGGAAAGAATTCAATTTTAGGCGTATATGCCCTAGTTTTCACTAAAGGTTCACTTATCACCTTTTGATGTTGAACCATCATTAAATATAGTTTTGTTCACTCTTAAACATTCTTTTGGACCAAATAAAACTCTTTTTAAGAATCGGGACATCAAAATTTACTTTGTGTAAATTTTTGGTATCTTTCCGATAAAGTTCATTTTTTAATGAATAGTATAAAATGTTGTATTTTAATTCAAAACCTCTTTTTAATATAATTTATTTATATGATTAGATTATCATTTTAATTGTTTTTAAAGTGAAATTAGAAAATATTTTTACCATTAAATCCAATAGTGGTCGTTGGAATTAATTTCACTTTGAAATCGGACTTAAACTAGTGTCAATCTTTTGATACCTATTGTTTCATAAAAACACGCTATTTGTCATGACAGCGGGAATTAATTATTAAATTAATTAATGTGACTTATATGTTTTTGAATTTTGTAAAATGGACTTCATTTTTGAATTCGGAATATCAAATATAGCTTAGGGTGAAGTTTTGTAATTTTCTGAAAAACTCCAATTTTTGATGAATAGTGAAACCACTAAGTGGTAATCAAGCAAACTGATTTTTCAGTTAAATGAAAGTATACCACTAATGTGTATTGAATTTTGTAAATCCTACATACATGGTTGTCATTAAGAAGTAAAATGTGGTTCAATGAGATTAAAATAATTTTTTGGTGAATAGTAACTTATTAAGTTTTTAATCGCGATTAGTGGTAATTAGTGTAGTTTAAGGTACAAATAATGCTTTAATGAAATAAGATGAGCTTGACACATGTCCTACCCTCATTGGTTGTGTCATGGCTGACCAAGACAAGCCATGGGTCAACTTGGGGACCCCATGGATCCACTTTGTTTGGGAAATGACATAAATTACAATTTATTTAATGTAAAAGTAAAAATGACACAAACATAATATGTTTTACAAAAACAATTTTTAAGTGGGGTTATAAAAGTCATATCTTTGATTATAAATTTTCATTGGAAAGGTAAAAAGATTTCCTACATCATAATATTTTTTTATAATTTTTAGACATTAAATAAATTAAATTATTTATGACATAATAATGATGCAGCGATGACATCATTATTTGACGATTTAAATAAAATGGAAAGATAATGTAAAATCTATGAACTACACATGTCCAAAACTTATTTTATGGGTGGATTTCGAACCCTTATCACCTTATCCACGAATTATATCAATGTGGGACCTTTTAAAACCGAAACACATTTTCAAATAAAGTAATATTTCTTTACTTTCCAAAAGTGCCCCTCCTCTCCTCTTATAAAAGGCCCCCACATCTACCTCTTTACCCACACTACCAAAGCCTTTGGCTCGGCCAACCCCTGCCCATTTACACTCTCCACATCCCTCTACTTATCCTAGATGATTCCCTTTGGGCAGAATCCTTTCAAAGGAAGCCTTTAGGCTCAAATCAAATGGAGTTACACTTTTAAAGGTAATTCATTCTCTCTTGTTCATTTGTTTTATTTTGCTTCTACAACCCCCTAAACTCTTTTTATTTACTTATTTTGTAACAACACCAGTATCTTAAATATACTAGGATGTTGTTATAAGATTTATTCGAGCTACACTCTCACAAAACTACATCAAATGGTTAAAGAACATACGGTTTCCGTGGATGGCGAAATTCTGCCTCCCGAAACGATGATTGTTCAATACTCATTTAACACCTTCATAGGTGGCCATTATGATGTCACTATTTTTATATATGATATATAATATTTTTATGTTTTCCTTAAGCTTCTGTTTTTTTTATTTTGGGCATACCTTTATGGTTTCCATTAGGGGTAAACGCGATATCTTCATTTAAGGAAGTGCGGACTACCGCCCCCTCAAAGTGATTTGATTCGTTAAATACCATATGTGGGACGTATAAAGGATGGAACTATGATATTATATATTATATTATACTGGAATTATAATATACCTTTATATAATTATTATTACATTCTTTAAAATACGAAATAGAAATGAAAGTAGCGTTCATGCGTACGTACGGCTTACCGTCTCCATGAACGGTGCATTTCATTTCTTACCTCTAAATGATTATGTAATGTTATAAATGCATGCATGTACTGGATATATATGACATATATGATATCTACATCATGAATACAATTCTGGATATAATAAACATTTGGCCACACGAACAACATGTAATTGTAAGAAGTCCACTTTCGACTTAAGAACCAAATATCGGCAAAACAAATATTATTAACTTAAATGATTACATAATGTTTATGACATGATAATAAGTGATAAAAAAGGAATAATGAACTTGAAAAAGGTTCATAATGAAGTAGAAATTAACTCAAGTTTATTATTCAGGAGATTAAAGAACGATCGAGTCAAGTCGAACCCGAGGTAAGGGATCCTACTCCTCTCTTTCTTTTTAAGTACACACTTTTATGTCATTCCTTTTAAAGCTCATATTTCTTGTTATTGGGATGATCTTTTATATTACACATACTGTAATTTTTATGTTCATGTGATGAGAGACACTATTCTCTCTCATCAATCCATTTTGTAAGTTTTGAGTGGCGCCGTTAGGCTGCCGAACTTTCGTAAGAGATCTAACCTCTCTCTTTCTTTTTAAGTATTGTCCTTTATGCCACTTCTTTTAAGCTCATATTTGTAATGTTGGGGGATGTTCTTTTATATTCCTCTTGCTGTAAATTTTATTTTAATGTGATGAGATACCCTATTTGATCTCATCAATCCATATTCGGAAGTTTTATTTGGCGCCGTTAGGCTGCCGAGTTTTCGTAAGGGATTTTTCATCTCACTTTTATTCCCGTGAGATTTATGCTACATTTGCCACAGATTACATTGAGTGGTGTATGTAATGCCCATTATTCTACTCTTTGTGTAATATAATTTCTTTTATGAGTATTTACATCAATGATCTATTGTCCTTCTTTCATGGGGTGTATGTTTTGAAAGATACCCAAGTCGGTAAGGGAACCTTTCACCCTCCTCTTTTTTTTAAAAGACTTATTTTTTTGGGTCTTTTAATTTACATATTGTTATGTTGGGATATGTTCTCATATATCCTTATTGATGTAAATTTTATGTCCAAGTGATGAGATACACTTTTTATCTCTCATCAACTCATTTTGATGTGATGTCGTTAGGCTGTCAAGGGAACTTTTTAACCCAATTTCGGTTTCTTTGGGTTCAACATGTAGTCATTGAATATGTCATCCATTGAATATGTGTGAATGGCCTTTTATTGTTTTACACTTAATATCAACTTATATTTGGTATATTTATATTTTTCACACATATTTTTGAGATTGATTTGTCCTTAATTTAAGGATACCTTCTTTATAAGGGATTTCATCACATTTGACATTTCTATTGAGAGTTCATTGTTGTTTTGCACCAATTCGCTCTTATATGGTGTATATACTGTCCTTTGGAGTATTATATCATGAATCCATTTATTCTCATGATATTATAATGTTCTGACTATATGTTATTCCTCAATTATTGTATTCAAGTGTCTCTAGTTTTGGTAAAACCCCTTTAACCAAAATATCGATTTAAATGTTTTAAATATTTATTCTTATTAATATCCATGTTTCAAAATGGTTGTAAGGATTTATTTATATGGATATTAATGGTTTAAAATGTTAAAAGATTCATGGTGGTATGGGACACTTTGATTCAAAAATCTCTTTATTAAATGTTTTAAATGGTTTTGGAAATGGTTTCTTTTTTAATGGATTCAATATTTCAATATACTAAAATGTTATATTGTGATTGAAATGTGGAAATGTTATGTTTCCTTTATGCATGTTTTATGTGACACATTTATTTTATGGTTCTTGGGCATTGTTATGAAGAAAGGGTGGTTCCATGATAAACTAAGGGCGGGTGAGACCGATATAGCTCTCCAATGCATTGGGTAACGCGAAGGAGTGAAACGTTAAGGTTTCTCCGAAGAGATTTAGGGAATATACTGTGATGGGTATTCCAAACGTAACCAAGAGGGTTACTCCCTATGTAAGAATGTTTTGAATGCCTCAAGTTACCTTTATGTCTTATGATTTCTATGATTTATTCATGGTTTTATGAGGTAAGTTAAAGTGCCTTTGTTTTATGGGTAAAGTATGATTTCATTCTTATGTATATATGAACTCATGTTTCCTTTCCATATTTTTTATAACCCTTACTAAGCTTTTTATGCTCATCCCAAGTTTTTGAAAAAAATTTCACAGGTCAAGGGAAAGGTACATGATGTGATGATAGTTTCAAGGATGTGTCAAGAAAGAATCCCTGTTTTATTTTCATTATGTTTCCGTTGATGGGAAGAATGAATATTGTCTTTTATGTAACCACTTTGTTTAAATGTGGAATGTAATGCAAGTTTCATGATCTAATTCTCTAAAACTCTAAACCTGAAAAGATCCTCAACGTGTAATCTTGTGATAACTCAAGATTATGTAAGGTTTAAGGCTGGGGCCTTATAATAATTATAACATATCATTGTATATATGAAATTTTTTATATTATTATATAATGGTTACAATATATTTTGAGGATTTTGAAGAATATAGATATTCTAAAGAGTTTTTAAAGATGATTACCCCTTCATCCTAAGAATTCCATTAATTCCCTTCTCAAGGACCATTGAAATAGTATTCTAATAATAAATGTAGATATAATTCTTCTATAGGTTATTTTATAAGATTAATATTAAGGGTTTGGTTAATCTAGATATCTCATGGATTTATAGATAAAATAATGAAGTGGTATCCTTTTATAAGTGGGTGGAATGGAACTTTTGGGAATTATTGAAATATTATAATATAATTTGTGTAACCCATGTATTATTTAAAAATGAAATGAATTAAATTAGATGTAGTGTAAGGTATTAATATAATAATTAAATTATATTTATACATGTTCAGATATAATTTTATATAATACATATTATTTTATCTGTTTGGTTAACCAATTTTATCAATAATTTCAATTACAAATATTTCAATTTTAAGGGGTTGTAGTTTAACTTTTAAGGGAATTATTGATCATAAATGGATAATAATGAAATTTAATACCATCCTATTTCATTATTGATTTAATTTTGAATAATTTTATAAAATTTTATTACTTATCAAATAATATTAATGTCATATTAGACCCTATCAATTTAATTTATATTTAAGGGCATAAAGATTGTAGTGAATTTAAAATATAAACCTTTAAATCATATTAATACATTATATTAAATAATTAAATTATGGGGTAATTATAAATATCCCAACTAATGTTACATTTAGAGTTCTAAAAATCATTTACCTTATATTTATACATCTGTACAAATATTGTGTCGTATTGTGTTAGTAATAATAGTAATTATTTAATCATTAAAAATTAATATTGGAACATATTTAATTTATATTTCAAATAAAAATTTATAACTAAGTTTATCCTCTATTTATCCTTATATAAATATTATAGGGATATAAATGTCATGAGAGAGACATTTAAAAAATTTTGTTACATAAAAATAATATAAATGTTATTATCAAGAGAAAACTGAACAAAAATTCCATATATTAGAATTTAGTATGGATGAGGTGGAAGTTATCCAATAAAAATAAATTAATTTAGTTTTCATTTTATTTAAAAACCTTTTTACATGGTTTAAACAATTTTTAGAAAATTTACCCCGATAGAGGTGGAAAATATTTATCACGGTTACTATCCATATTGATAAAATATAAAAGGGAAATTTATTAAAATTTTGAACCTTATGACTTAATATACGGTATAAATTTTTAAATATTAAATTTCAATAGGTTTAAGAAATTAGTTTTAATATAAATGTATAAAATAAAATGATAATTTTTTTCAGAACAATATATTTCATGTATAAAAATTATCATATATATAATTCAAGAATAATTCTAATTAAAAGGGTATTGATTATATTATTATATATAAAATATCTTCATATTTAATTTTAATAAAAAATAAAAAAGAGAAAATAATTTATATGACATGATTTAATAAATGAATGTATTTGTGAATTTTTTATTTTTCAGTATTAACTTAAAAATAAATCATCTGAAAATAATAAAAAATCTTCACCCTTGGTTAATTTTTATATGGTGAATTAAAAGAAAATTAATTTTATAAAATTATATTTATAATATGTGTATAAATTTATTTTAACTTTCATATACACAATAAAATAATAACATTTTTAATGAAAATGCATTTTCGATGCATAAAATTTCTTCACTAAAATTTGAGTTCATATTTTATGTATATTTAATAAAAAAATTATTAGTAGGAAAATTAAACATATATTTTAAAATTAATTTAATCATATTTATAAGAATAAATTCAAATTCTAAGTAACATTTATAAAATACTATTTTAATATTTTATCTCAATGTGCTTAAAAATTTATATTTCACGTTATGAGAGCTATTAATATTATTAATACATTAAATTACATTTTTTGTTAGTTATGTAATCCCCCATTCAATAAAGAGTACAATAATAAATTTTTCCCAATTATCAATGGTTCAATATTTGATAATACCTTTTTTGAGAACCCAGATTTTACAAAGGGATAATTTTAATTCCTTTGAAAAGCGGAAGTGGTAAACCTAATAGTTAACAAAATTAACATGTAATTTGGTTCCCATATAAGAAGAACATTGGTGGGAAGTTAAATTATGAACAAGGGGAATAAAAATACCATCTAAATACTAATAGAGAGTGACATAGAATATGTTAATGATAATGTTAATGGGAAAAAAACCCCAAATATGTGACTGATGAAAAGATAATTGATTCTCTATAAATGAAGGTAAATGTATAAATTTTTTATTTTAAGGTAATTTTCCTAATGTTTAGTGTATTATGATTTAAAACATTTGAAAATATACATATGTCATTTATTTATATTTTATAAGAACAATTTCATCCATTTGGTTGTGCTTCAGTCAATTTTTACTTCATCCCTTACTCCATTAAATGAATATTCACGATGAGTTTTTCCTAAAACATTAAACATAAATTAAAAAAAACATAAGATCTATAAAGTGATAAAATTTTATTTGTCGTTTCTAAAATGAAAATGATTAGTTCATGTTACATTAACACATCATATGAATAAAATTTTGTAAAGGAATAACACATTAGTTATCAACACTTCTACTAGTACAATGAAAGTAAAATTTATATTATTATATAAATAACTAATATTTAAAACACCTTAATGGATTATTTACAAAATCTAGAATAAAATTTCCAAAATATTAGGTTTAATTGATTTAAATATAATCCCAAAAAGATATAAAATAAATCATAATGTCACATACTAACATGTATATAACCCCAATCATAGACCCTACAAATTATTTAAATCACGTCCTAAATGAAATGAGTCATTATGTCAAACTAAAATCTTATAGTAATTAGAAAATTAACATCATAATTATTGCATAATAATTTTATCCATTTTGGTGTAATATCTTATTTTGAACAGAACATCACATAAGCCAGTGGTAAGTGTTGTTCCCTTATTTCCTTTCAAATTCGAGTATAATCCCTCTGGATATATCGAATGCGACTAGTTATCTCTTAGTCCTAATGATGAACTTTTTACCAAAATAACTTAAATAAACCACTTCTATACAAATAAAATGCATAAGATAGAACTTATATGATCATAATTTACCATGATCCTATAATTTTCCCAAAAATATACTAATCCTCTTAATAAAATTGTCACAAAAATACATTAAACATTAATAGTTATCTATATAGATTAAATTCTATTTTCCATAAAAAACAAATATTCCAGAACCTTAATCACCTCAACATAAAAATATTAACTATTACTAATTTTTTTCTATAACTTTTAGAACATATTCCTATAGTTCGCATGTTCTAACCAATCTATACAAATTGTTTACTTAGAATTTTAGTAGAATAATCATTTTTTTGTCAAAATACCATAAATAAATACCAACACGTCACACTTTTCAAAATCAGATACATAGTTACATAAATCATTTAGTTTATAACATAAATTATTAACCAATAATTATTTATTTATTCCATCACAAAAACTTCCAATAATTATAAATATGAATCATATCTCAAATTTATTAAATCTCACTCTGATCATATTTTGAATTAAGGTTAAATTTTATATAAGTTAAACCTCTTATATGTTAATAATATATTATTTATCTCTAGATATAAAACATATAACATTTATAATCATTTATCAATATGACCTCATTGATCATTCCCCCATATTTTTAACCACTAAACTTTTCAATGAGAGGTTTATTACTTGATTCTCTCTTTCACAACAAGTAATTAATCTTTTTATTCATATAAAAAATTTCCCTAAGTACCTAATATATCATATTTGTCATTTAGTATGTTGAATAAATTTCTTCCCATTGTTTTTATCACCAAAAATTTCATAAAAATTACATTTCCTTTGATTTGATATGTTAGGAAATTCAGTCAGGTTGAGGCTGGTAACCATGATAAGAGTTTTATAGTAAGGAATAATCACAAGATTTTGTGTTATTATTCTAATTTCACATAGTTTCTTATGATATTAATCATTCTATTTTCTATTATATATAGTTTTAATATTATTCATCACAGTTTTAACAATTGAATAAAACCAAAAAGAATAATCTGAGAAACAAAAAACATAGTGGAAAATGATATAATCATGAAAGAACATTTGTAAGATCTATAAATCATGAAACATTATTTTCAATCTATTTCAACTTAGGTTTAACCTATATCACCCTTGGTCATCATCTATTCACACATTAATAACGGTTAATAAATAAAATAAAATCTAAACCAGTCATGTCTATAAAGGGTGCTAAATAAGTTTTATAGTAAGGTTTCACTCAACATACAATAAAATGGTGGTTGAGATATTTTATTGGAATTTTTTTTGAGGTTATTACCCCAATATGTATCTCTTCCAAATCCAAGTGACATTGAAGTATCCAAATCGATATTTGTTTCTAGAAAAACCATATTACTTCAATATTTACAAAACATTTATTATGTTATCTAATAATTAAAAATATCCTCAAAGTCACAATCTAGGTTTTTCACAAATATATGTTTCCCTAAATTTGGTTATATTGTTTGATATTAATATTATTCTTATGAAAACTATTGAAAATTTAAATTTTGAATCCCAGAGACAAGTTATACATTAATACATTGGAATAATATACAGGGAAATTTATTATAATGGCCAAATTGATTTATTATTTTTAGAGAAAATTATAGATACATGGTTCTCATAATATATTTAAAATATAAAATTCATAGAAAAATAATCACTCTAAAATACATGATATTATTTATAATACCATTATTCATATCCAAGGGGATTATAAAAAATGGTAAGCCAAAATGATAAATTAGGTTTAAATACAGTGGTATCTATGAAGATTAAATTTTAAATAATCAATTTGTAAAGGTAAATAACTAAAAAAGACAATTTAATAAATAACATGAGAGAAAAATACATTCATGTATTATATCAGAGAACTAATTTCATGTATAATAAAAATTAAATTCATATTAATGGGAATGATTAATAGTGGACATAATGTTCTGAGACATCAAGATATCTTTCCATCAAGTCTTTATTCTGGAAGATTTGAATTGATGGGTAGGTGTACAATGAAAATCAATTTAATAATTTTGGAAAACAAGTGTTTTCCATGAGAACTATTGATGAATTGAGAAGCTATATAATTCCAAGACCCACGCATAACTATATATCCAATTAATCACTCATTTATTGAATGATTATATATATTCATACATAATATTGATTTTAAAGAAATTCTCATAGTGACTATTGAATAAAAGATATCAATATTTACCTAGTCATCTAAACAAAATTCATAGTAAGACCCTTTATATAGAAATGGAATATAGTTTTGAATATAATCATATCCATGACAAAAATAATATGGATAATTAATATAAATTAAATTTCAAATAAAAGATAATCATAATAATGTGAGTGCTTTAAAATAATGTTAATGACCATGAAATTATTCAAAATATGATATATGGAAATAAATTTTTTATAAATGTTGATTTTATTATAAAATAATTCCTTTTATGTAATAGATGAAAAAAGAATTAGAAATTTAAATTAATCATTAATTAATAGGGATTCATTGTTAAACAATTAAAAAAAAATATGTATAATAAGATAGGTATCTTAAACAGTTATGTCCATAGGAAAACTCGTTGACTACTAATACATTAGAAAAAACATTTCTTCTAAATTATTGTAAAAGTAAATACAAAATTACCATTTAGGGAAAAATTAGAATGATGAATTTAAAAACATTAAAAACTTTATGGATGACATAAAATATATTTAATATATATTTTTTAGAGAATAAAAATTTATTTTAACTTTTTATTTTAAAATATGGAAATGAATGAAAAAATATTCCTAATAAAAAGATAAATAATATTAGATTTTATTTCAAATATAAAATTCCTTGATTAAATTTAAAAATATATAAAGAGTTAAAAGAAAACAAGTAAATTCCATAAAAATATGATGAATAATAAAATATACTTATTATATCAATATTATGTTGTATTATTACTTCAATGAGAATAAGAGAAATCCTAAAATAATGTGATTGTAAAATAAATTTTTATCTCTTTGGAAACAACAAAAATTGTGACCCCTAGAAATTTAAACGTGAATTGAGAATTTAATAACCATTAATATTTAGAAACTCATGCCCAATGTTTCAAATGATTAGTATATACACTAAATAAAAATAAATAGGGTTGAAATACAAAATATGCATTAATGGACTGTAAATTGAGAAGAAATCTCTTAGAAATATCATATCATTGAAGTAAGAATTAATCAATGAATTGATTAGGTGTAACTAATGTAAATAAACATAAAAATGAAAAGTAGTCAATATAAAAATTATTGGTTATTATACACATTATCATGGCACAATATAGGGAATCATTATGCAAAATATCCCAATTAAAAGAAAATGAGTTATGAAACCCCTTACCATGTGCTTCATGTTAGTTTATCATGAATAATATTCTTGTAAAAAGGTTTTATAAATGTTATAAATTTATACCAGAATCATATAACATTTTTTAACACTGTGTTATTATGAGAAAATAATATTTTATCACCTTTTTCTTAAAAATATTTCATTATTATCATTATTTCGTGTGTTAATGGCTTCGTTTTCTCATCCACGTTTTGTAATTTATGTTCTAGTACTTGTACATTGATTATAGTAAATATATATATATATATATATGATGTTAAAAATGAGATAAATATTACATATATTCCTTATATATATAGATAGTAATCCATAAAATGTATATATAAAAAAATAAATTACACAGATCATTGAGATGGTTGGTCGTACGTACACATAGATGATCATTTCACATTTTAATAGATATAACAAAAGAAAGATAAATAATAAATTATCATAATAGAATACATTTTTATACAATATATATCATAAATATTTATTAACATTATCTATATAACCTTCCATGTAATGAAAAAAAAGGATCACATCGCTTCTTGGAGGTTATTGTATATACATACCCTGATTGACGTTATTGTTTTCAAAATAATTTAAAAGTAGTAAGGTACATATGATATTATAATTAAAAATAATAATAATTTCATAACTGTAATATATATTCATTTGTTACATATTTATAATCATCCATGTAAAATGGTGGTGAAAATTTAGTTTCACTTCTATAGAAATACGGTAAGCCGAATATACGGACAAGAAATTATTTTCACATTTCAGATGATGAAAAGAAAATATAGAATGATTATAATATTATCATAATAAAATAATATTAAATTTATGATATTTTAGTTTTTTTAGAATAGGTAAATTATATATAGATGAATTCTAGGAGGAAATAAATTTGAATGATTTAGTAAAGATGATTAACTCTTCTGTGATGGACTTCGTTTAGAACCCATCTTTCAGAGCGTTGAAATAGGATTTTTAGGAGACCAAAACCACTAATTCATGAATGTTTATGTTTATAAGATAAATTTTCAGTAATTTGTTGATATATATTATTCAATTAGGTGAAAATAAAATAGGTAAGGGGTGTCCTTTTATAAGTGGTGGGAGGATAACTTTTGGAAATACATGAAATATTATAATATAATATGTGTCCAACTCCAGTCAAATAGGTAAAAAATGTAGTTGATATTATTATAAATGCAATAGGGTATTAATAAAATCATAATATAGTTTTATATAGTTTTTATATATCATTATAGACATTAAATTTTATTTTAACCCCTTGGTTAACAAATTTTAACCTTAATTATGGTAACAACCTTTTCAATTTCAAAGTGTTAAAATTTTAAATATAAGGTATAAATTTTCACATAAATGGAAAATAGATTAAATTTTAAATAATTTAGTTTCATGGTATTCCTATTTCAGTAAAATTATTATTTTAAAATAATTTAATCAAATATGAATTTTCATAAAATTTCATTAAAGTCATTTTTTGAAACTATTCATTTAATTTAACTTCAAAGGAATTAATGTAGTAATATAATTTGAATATAAACCATTACTATATGAATACAGGTTATATAAATCTATAAATTTTTTGCTTCACTATAATTCACAAAAATAGTATTACTTTCTGAGTTTTTAAAATAATTTTCTTGATTTTTTATTGCATGTATATGTATTATACAAAGTTGTGTAATAATATAATACATTTATTTCATTGGGATAAATTATAAATCAATAATAATGATAAAATATTTAAATAATAAATAAAATAAAAATTTATAAATAAAATTATCCTATATTAATCCTTATGTAAAAATTCTTGTGATAATAATTTCAAGAGAATTACATTTTGGAATTTTCATTATGAAAATATAATAAATGTGATTTTCAAGGTAAATTGTGACTAAAATATCATATTATAAAATTTGGTTTTTATATGGAAACATTTATCAAATAAAATGAAATTAAGGCGTGTTTTGGGTTTATTTTGAAATTGTAGTTCATTGTTTTATCCTTATCTTACCCATTTTACCCAAACCGAGATGACAAATATTTACGACTAATACTATTCATAGTGAAAAAAAATAATAGGGATCTATCTAAAAAATATGAACCCCCTAATTAAGAATATAATATCCATTTTTCATAATTCAATTAAAACAATTTAAATAAGTTAATTAAAACATAATTTCAAAAAACACAATGAAAAATAGTTTTAAAAAAACATGTTTTTGAAAATAATGATTAACTTATATCAAAATAATGAATATTTCTAATTAAAAATTATTATATTATAAATTTTTAAATAAAATGAATAATATTTCACTATAATGACAAATCCAAAATGGATTGGGACTTTAAATTTATTTGTTAAATAAATTAGAGTATTTCAGAAATCATAATTCTTCAATATTCATTAAAAATCATTTTTTTATGAAAAATAAAACAATTACACAGAATGTTAATTTTGATATGATGGTTTAAAAAATGATACTAATTTAGTAAAATATAAATTCCCAATGTTTACAAATATAATTATAATTTTATCTCACTAAATTTTATAAAATCAATTATGAAAAAATGCCTTTTCCATGAATAATATGACATAACATAATTTGGAGTGATTATTTTCATAACAAATAATAAATGAATTTGTTTTGTGCCAGAAAAATATATATATATTTCATAATATGGTCAAATTTATTCATACTGATCTATTCAATGTCTATGTTTCATTTTAAAAATAAAATTTTTATATCATATTTCAATTCTCTTAATGCTGAATGTTGTATGTTAAGAAAGCTAGTGAGTTTATAATTAATTTTTGAAAAAATTATGCATTACAAGAATAAACATCAATGTTAACATGTTATTGATTTCTTCTTACTATTATCAAAAAAAATCTATCTTGATAATTCAATCAAAGTTATACAATTAATGACAAACCCGACATAAGAAATATCACATGAATAAAAATATTTTATTGTATGTTTATTGAATTAACATATGTGACTCATGGTATATGATGATTATACTCTAATTATTATATATTTATAATGATACTCATTCATGAGAACATATAATGATACCCAAAACATGTGTTGTTTCTTTAATAAATCAGTCCACAGGAACTCAAATACATTAGATCAACATGTAAGAACATCATTAGAAGAATATTAAAAGAGTATGATCTCGCAAAACATCATAGTGAAAAATCATCTATTTCATAGAAGATTTTTGTATTTAGATCATTATAAATATATTTATAATTAGTGTTATTTTATTGTGTGCATCCCATTATATCGTGTAACTATTATAAAAATTTGACAAGATGAGTAATATAATTAAATTACCATATATAGTAAAATAAATAATTATGTTACTATCTTGTAAATAATAATTAATTCATATATTATACATTTTTTGTATTGTGGTAATCAAAAATAATATTTTTGAGTTATGTCAAGGGAACCAACTCCCATAACACTACGAGTTACACTAAACCCAACTATTAAATTTTAAAACTTTTAATCTCTCAAAAGAAAGTCCAAATTCTACTATTTTATTGATTTAGTAATATGGGCTACCACATTATACTCTATATTTATTCAACCAACTATTTATTCTCTTATTTTTTTAAAATAACTCAGGCGATAATTTTTAAAAAACATGTAATATGTTTCGTCTTCTAAAACATGGAATTATTAATTTAAAACCCCACAATAATATTTCATTATGTAGATTATGAAAATATTCTATTTTATTCAAATGATACTAAGACAAATGACAATTTATAACATTTAAACAAATTCATTTGGGTGATTATAATAATTTATATTCTAAATTATTATAAAATTAAATACTATTATCTATAATGGGATTTATTAACTCATTACCATGTCTTATTTGGGATATTGGATGAATCAAACATATTTGAAGGCTAGTTTATCATCCCCATTGATTAAAATATATCCTTAAACTCCATATACCAGGAATATATCCCTTTCATATTCTCATGTACATTTATATTATTAAAATTACTATATAATATAGTTCTATAAATTTATCATGTATTTTTCCAATAATAATCTATTCATAAGAAATATAAAATCATCTATATAACACAAAATATAAAATATATTTCATTGTTTATGATTCTATAGTTATTTCCCTATTCCAAATCCCTTCATGTTAATTTTACACATCATATTAGTGAAATTTATTTTTCAACACCTTAAATCCAGTAACCTATAAATCAATATTTTCATAAAACATTGAAACATGAAACAAGGAATCACATCATGAAGGAATGACTAATTTATCTATATTGGGAGAGTAGATATATACGTGATTTTCACATTACATTAGATATCTTGAAATTACACATAAAATTTCAGTGAGAACATTATTATTTCTTCTAGTGTAGCCCTAAAACCATTCATTGATCCCTTCATTGTGTTATGGGTAAAGGAAAACATAATAATAGGGTGAGTTACGATGCCCAATTAAGGGAAGTGAACAACATAATATATCATGTAATTAAAAAATAATGAATAATAGTGTAGAGATACATAATAATAAAACATGTAATTTAACTAATATCATAAAAAGGGAGTATATTAATGGATAACATAACAATATAATTAAGATAATTTATAAAAATAACTTGTATTATATTGATATAATTAATAATTTTAAACATTGAAATCTTACCATAAATGGATCATGCCAATACATCATACATAAATAGATATGTTTTACCTTAAATATCCAAACTAGTTTGTCTGTTGAGTCTTACAAATATGTTTAAGGGATTTAATGGAATACTCTAATAAAATATTATGTGAAATTCATGAATCATATTAATTAAATTAATAAAAATAAAATATTTAATAAACATAAATATATATACTAAAAAATTAGAACGTTAAATGTTAACATTTTCCATAGTCAATTAATATAACAACATAATCATAATACATATAAAGAAATTTGGTGAACTATATAATTATGGAATATACCCAGTATAAGATAAGTATTATCAAATTATGTTTTCATTGATGAAATCGCCTTTAAATTAACATTCAAACCTTTTTATGAAAATATTATAAAAATATTTTTTTTAAAAAATATTAACTAAAAATTTCTAGAATATTTAGGAAATAAAATTTTTATTAAAATAAAAATGTATAATTATAAAAGATTATTCAAATAAAAGAATAATTATACTTATAATAAAATATATAAATTTAGTAAAAAATAATAAAAAATGTTTCTTCACAATTTTTCCAAAAAAGGAAAAACTACCATCCTTTTAATATGAAAACAATATTACTTTAAAAAATATATAAGTAAGTAAAAATATAGTTATAATGATTTTAAAATATCATTTAATCACAAAATATTTCCTAAAACATTATAGATAACATGGGTATGGAAGATAAAGATTCCCATAAAATAGGGGAAATAATTTCGTTTTACCATACCAATATTTATAGGATATTTTAATTAATAAATAGATTAAAATGAAAGGAAAACCTATAAAATAAATTGAAGAATATATAATAATTAAATATATGTAATATGAAGTTAATGTTATTTTAATTTCCATCAAAATAAATTTATATATAAAGAACACTAAATAAAAATGATATTGTAGAATAAATCTATACCGTATAATTCTTCTTTGTGAGTTGCATTACGAACCCCTATATAATAAAACTATTATATTTATTTGAATTCAAAAAAATAATTCAATGATTATTTCATTATCATAATCCATTGTATTTCCATTAATAAAATGTTTTCTTTATTAAATAAATTGATTTATTTCTTGTTATATGTTTTGAAGATGTTTGGTATATAATCTCAAAAAAACATCGATAGTAGACCACCACAAATGGGGTCACTACTAAATAATTCACATAATATTATATAATTTATATTACCATTTTTTAAAACAAATTCAATTTTATTACCATTCAAGAGTTTCATTCCTGAAAAATGATCCATGTCGCCTCATGGATAGGGTTGTATATAAATATGCATGAACGACATTTTTATATTTTAATCGTATGTAAAAGAAATGGTGTATTTTTTTTAATTTATAGATTTAAAATCATATAAAAAAATATTATTTATTCATTAAATTAATCCTTATTACCATCCATTTAAATTTTAAATGAAAAATGAATAACATTGATTCATGGAGGTGGTAGTCCACACATATGCACAAGTGATGTTATCATTATTATGTGTATATAAGGGTAAAAATGTTGATTAAATCTTATCATTACAGAAACATAATAATATAATAAATATCATAGATAATAATAATTTCAATTATAAGAACTATCCATGAATTGTAGTGATGAAAATGGAAATACATCACTTCGTGGAGGTAGTGGTCCACACATATCCATGAGTAATGATTCAATTATTCATTTTATAGAAATAAGGTTGATTAGGGTTTACACATAAAAATAATTACATTTTAGTATATTGAAAATAATGATATTATTATTTTAGAATTTCTTTGATATAATTAATGGGTGTAGAAGAATTATTTAAAGAAAATATCTTAGTTAACAGTTATAACTCTCTTTTCAAAATACACATTTATCATACAATTTAATCCTTCTTAGGATGATATTAGATGAAGGAAAAAAAATATATAGGATACATAAAATAAATATAGAAAGGTACTCAGGAATTTAATGGTTGAGATATGTGGAACACATTGCATGAATTAGAATTGAGAGGAGGTTCCCTTTTATAAATGGGTTGTGATCTTGTAAATACTTGAAATATTATTATATGTTATTTGTATTTATCATGTTAAGTGTCTCAAAATAAAATCTTTTAAATATTACAAGTATATGGCCAAATTATTGTCTACTAATGGGATTTGGACATGTTTTAGGTCATTTTAACACTTATCATTTTAGTTTGACCCCATTTTTACCCAATTTACCTTTACCAAGTTAATGGATTTTTACCTTTAATATTATTCATTGTAGAAAAACATAATCTAATATTATTTTATAATAATAACTATTTTGATTCCAAATTTGGAATACATTTTACTATATTTAATTTTCTAAAGTGGTAAAAATTACATTTCATATTTTTTTATAAAATGTAATAAATAATTATTTTATTAATGTTTTTATAATAAAAATTAAAATGATTATACAAAAAATTTTAATGTATGACATAAAATGGTTTAATTGGATTTTCTAAAATAAAATGTGTGTCATTTATCTTTAAAATAATACCAAAATAGGAAAAAAACCTTATGATTACTCTATTAAGAGTGAGGAAATAAAAAATAGTTTTTAGTTGAATAAAAATATTAATTTTACTTCTAAAATGTTAAGCATAGTTATAAATTTAAAACTATATTTTTATATGATTTTTATTAATTCATAAATTTATATTATGGATTAAAATATTTTATAATAATTTATTTTTATAAAATTGTAATTTTATAAATATGAGAGTACTATAAAATCAATATTTTTCTCAATTCACCCAAAAAATTAGATATTTTTTAAAAAACTCAAAGCATCACCCTATACTAATTTTGAAATGAAAATTTCATAAAATATGATTTATTTATAAAAACAATTCAAAATAAAATGAGTAATTAATAATAATTTTTCTAACCGAATCACCTAAAATCAAATTTTATGAAGGTAGAATTAAAATTGAATTAAATTATTTTATTATTATACATTTATTAGTTAAAAAAACTATATAAATGTAATTTTTTAATTAAATTCATTACTTACATTAAAGAAAAAATTTATACATATATTTCATCATTTTTTTCTACCTATTCATACCCGTCCGTCCAAAAAATTTATTCTATTTAAGCATACAGGGAAATTTTAATTGATTTTATCATACATATTTACATATACGTTAATAATTTAGAAGTTTAAACGTTGTTAATGAAATATATGTATACCTTTATCATACTTCCAATTTTTCAAGAAGAGTGACATAATAATTAATTAATAAATTCCATAAAAATATTAATATATTTATTTTACCTTACTTGAGTTCAAGGAATTATAAGAAAACACACAAAATTTATTCCATTCATCTTTATAATTGATTTATTTCCCATTGATTTTGTATTTTAATCTGTTTCCACTTCTAATTATAATAATGAACGATTAAGAGGAATTTTTCATTCCTAAAAAATTAAAATCTTCATTTAATGGATCATAAGATAAATAAAATAATGACGTACTATTTTACCCCTAAAAAAAATATTGTAACTATATAAGATAATACTCTATATAAATAGAAAAATTGTATTTTTTGAATTAAATAATTCCAAAAAAAATAAATAATAACATCCATATAAAAACTATAATATATTAAATAATTATTTATAATATATATATTTAATCATATATGATATTATTATTCATATAATAATTCATAAATCCTAAAATCCAATTAAAAAAAACTGAGATTATGTCAAATCAAAACATAGGATTAATTTCAATATTTGCAACTAGGGAGTAATTATTCATCCAATCATAAACTGGGCTGTGTATTATCATTACATCTAGATTAAAAGAAGGTGACTTGATTTAAAATTACAACCTTAGAGTTTTAATGGTTGATTTAATATCTATGAAAATTTTTAACGAGTGCATATATCTAAAATCAAATAAATCACGAGTTTTTTATCATAGTACATTTTATCAATAATTTTAGGTATTTCAAATTATCCTTAGAAGGAACTTAATCATGGCCTTTCTCAATTATCCTTTCCTAATATAAATTTCCTTTACTATTAGAGATTTTTTTTTGTGTTGAGGACCATGAACTTATATTTGAAACATTGGACATTGGAGGATTCCTTCTTTCCATTATACTGAATCAGATGATGGCCTTACTCTCGAAAAATGAAATAAACTTACTTCAAGAAAGTAATATGGTTTTTCTTCCACAATTAACATATATGGGATATTTTATCCTTCTATTCATTTCCTTCAAAAAATAGTTTTTCTCAGTGGGCAGTTTTCCACTTATTCAATAGAAATAATTCGAAAATATATATCTTATAGAATTATTTCTCCACCCTTATGGATATTTATACCATATCAACATATGTTGAAATAATTTTCGATAATAGTTCACTCTAGGGGATCAGATTAATCCCATAAAAAATGGAATATCATACATCCTTGATTACATATGTAGCATATACCATACCTTTAATATAATAATGATTTTTCCATGTACTTAAAAAAATAATTCCTATTAATTATAAATTAGATATAGTAATTCACATTTAATATTATTTTTTCCTCATAAAGGAATTATATTCTAAAAAATATCCCCTTAAAAGTTATTCATTCCATTATATATCTTCATATTTATCCTAATTTTTATTTTAAAAAATTTTCCATAATTGATCATGATCATACATTAAAAAATACACTACCAAAAAATACTTCCCCCATTCATTACATCTTAAATTCAGAAAAAACATTTCAAGGGACATATTACATTATTTAATAATTGCAATATTAGTTTTACCATTATATTATGGAGGTATATATGGCAAGAAGTCATCTAGAATCAATGAAAAATGTTATAAATCTATATGTTATCCCTTACATGAAAAGATATCTATAAAAAATTAATTCAATTAGACTAATATAGTTATAATGTACTCAGATCCAATATTAGATATTGTGAATTTATCATGGATGAATTATATATATTAATTATAGGTTTTGAAACATTTTCATTTCTGTTTTTTAGGAACCATTCTTAAAGAAAGGAATAGACTAGGATAACGTATAACATTAAGAATCATAGTTTATATTTCCAAATATGGTGAAATACCTAACCTAAGTTGAAAATTAATCCATATATGATCTCTGAATTATGACTAAATTGTTTTTTTGAATACCATAAAATCATAAATATATTTTTAAGTCATTCATAATGGTTTGTAAAGTGAATTTAAATCAACCATATCTTATCCCATGGGAGTGTCTAGAAAGGTTTGAAGTCTTAGTGTAATGGCCTGAACATCTCTGGTCTATTCATTTGATGAAATATTGTGTCTTAGGTGTTTTGGGAGGTTAGTGTGACTTATCCCCAACAATTTTCCAAATTAATAGTTCTTTGAATAGTTTTTCCAGTTTTTTGAATAGTGTCATCGGTTAGAAATTTTGTGAATAGAGCCATCAGTGTTGGTGAGTCATTTTGTGAACAGTTCTTTCAGTGTTGGTGAGTCATTCTATGAACAGTTCCATCAATGTCGCTGATTCATTTTGTGAATAGTCCCATCGGTGTCAGTTAGTCATTTTATGAAAAGTTCCATCAGTGTCAGTGATTCATTCTATGAACTAATCCCTTAGTGTTGGGGAGTTTGTATTTTGAATAGTGAAATCAGGGTTAGTGATTCATGTTGTGAATAGTTCAACTGATGTCGGTGAGTCATGTTATGAATTTTTCCATCAGTGTTGATGATTCATTCAGTGAAAAGTTCCATCGGTGTCAGTGAGTCATTTTGTAAAGAGTTCCATCGGCATCTGTGAGTCATTTTGTGAACAATTCCATCAGTTTGGGTGTGTCATTTTGTGAACAATGCCATCAGTGTCGGTGATTCATTTTGTGAACAGTGTCGTTGGTAGTGGTTAGACATTTTTTTAATAGGGCCATCGGTGTCGGTGATTCATTTTTTGAATAGAATCATCGGTGTCGGTGAGTCAGTTTGTGAACAGTGCCAACGATGCTGGTGAGTCATTTTGTGAATAGTGTCATCGGGGTCAGTGAGACATATTTGAAAAATGTTTCTATAATATGTAGGAATACAATGTTTCTAGCTTCCTACAATTTCACACCATTAATGTTTTCATTGACATAAAATGCATTCACTGACTTATTTTAAGGGATTTAAGGATGATTCAAAGCCCATAACTCTTATATTAATATTCCAAAGGCTCTTGATTCCTTTACTTATTCAAACCGCATGGTTTAATTTGATTAATATGCAATTGAAAATAAAACATATCTTAAAATTATTCCATTTTAATCTTTTAAAGGGATGAGGTATCTTCCTCCCCTATTCTATATTCTTGTTCCCTGGTGTGATATCCTCAATAAATTCCTTCATCTCATAGGAGTGGTGTGATTGAACCATAATCCTTGGATGTTTTCCCTTGAAGTTTCTTCTTGCATCATGTGCACCCACTGTTTTAGTGCAAGAAACATGTGTCGATCCATCATCTATATAAGTTATGATTTACCTCGGTTCTTGTGTTTTCTGCGATCCTTCTTCTCTCATTTATCCTTTCCAGGTAATGTGATATCCATGATTCTAATGGATTTTTCTTGGGTGTTTCTTTGTGGGTTCGTGCCGCGGCCTACTTAGATGGATGCAGTTGTCACAGGGGAGGCGATCGTGTTCTATTGTGTTGATCATTCTCGTGAAAAGATAATCAAGAACCTTTTTAGGTAGGGGATTTATTTATTTCTCTATTATTTTATGTGGAACTGTAGAGATATCATGTTTTATCTCACTGAATCACAATGAAAATGAAATAATAAAAATTTGAACACGATAAATAAATTGATATCAGTCGTATGTTATTGCCTCTTTTTTACTAGATAGGGTGATATCTATGCTTGATTTGTTAAGATTTTTGTTCTTGATGGAAATTTTTAATGAACGTAAACTATGACTAATTATAATTATTAGTCACTAATAAATAAGAATGTAAATTAATTTAGTCATTATTGATGTAATTAGACATTAATCAAATTGATGTTGTAAGTATTTTTAATTGATTTGTGATAGCAATGTTATCATTCTATTTAGGTTTCCAATAGTTGTAACCTGCAAATAATAATTCAGTTAATTTTGATTATTTAAATAACTGGATCTTTGATAAAAAGATAATGCATGGTAGGTCTCTGAGTTACCCACTTGCTTATAAGGTCGAGTTCCTTGTGCTTTGGAGCCAAGAGTATTCATTATGTATGAAGGATGGATGGAATGTATAAGGGCCATGAGCCTAGATGATATGATGTTTATTTCCTTCTACTTGTGTTTTGATGTGATCCTATATGGATGTTGTTATATGTGGGGGGAGGTAGGTCCATTGCAAGTGGAAGCAGTTGACACCTAGTGTGGCGAGATGCATCGTTTTATGTATGTAGGTGTCAGGGTGGACACCGTAGATGATGAAACGAGTTGGATGAGAATAGGTAGATGTTTGATAAATCTTTTTATCCATTTATCTTCTTTACATTCCCCACTTCTCAAGGTAGTTGGTCTTTCTTACCCTCTTTCCAAAAAGACGTGAAGACACGTAGATTATTCCATGTGATATCTGTGTTCAGATTTTTGAGGAGAGATGGGTCTTCGCTCATTCTATAGGTGGAAAAGACTCGATGGGTAGTTAACCTACTCACCATGCTGATCCCCATGTTCTTAGAAGATTAGAATTTTTTTCTATAGTTTCTAGTAATATGGGAAAGTAATAATGCTCTTAATAAATGACTGAATAAATGATGTTAACCCTTAGGGTTGGAGCTATATTGTACGCCATGATGAGTTTGCAGTTTCAAGGAACTATGGATTTTAGTTGGAATGTTAATGAAATGTAATGTGGAATTGATAATGGTTAATTAATGTTTAAATAATTAATTAACGTAAAGTGAAACTGATTAAAGGGAATGATGTAATGTAATAATTCTCTTTAAATTGGTGTGTGTTTAAAGTATACCTAGTCTTACCAGTGGAAACTATGAATCTGAGATAGAATTTTCTCCGTTGAGTCTAAGAAAACATTATGACCATAGTGTGGTTTTGAGATATAGCATATTATCTACCTTTTGTGTTTCTATACGCTACTCCACTCCATCAGTTAGGGAATCTAACACCATAAGGATTCTAAGATGTGGGGGTGTTTTCCCTTACATTTTAGTTGGGGGATGGATGTATGAATACTCCTTTGGGACCCAATATCCTCTCTTGGTTGTTATATATTCTAGTAGGCACGGTTTTTGTAGAGGGTTTACATTTCTTTTGGTCATTCACACACATATATTCTAAATATACTTTCCTATGGAATACCGTAGGTGTAATGTGTGTAGGCTGTGATAGATTGAGAAACCTTACTCAGTGTATGGCCTATAATGGCATGATGTTTAATACCATATGTATGATACATGTTATCAAAGATGAAATGTCTCCCAGAAACTACCTAGTTACATTGGTTACGTGGATGTAGTGGTTGTGTTGCATGACATTCATGTTGCGGTTCTTCGCCTAGGTGTCTGCGGGCTGGCCTTTTTAGAGAGAGATGCATAGGTCATGCGATAGTTGGGAAAATAAGAAAACCACTGGGGCGGTACTAGCGGGTTACCCCTAATATTATATATTATATTATATACTCTTATATTAAATACATGGTGAAAGTATCCAAGGTGAGGCTGGGATGTTAGTATTCTTATTTAGGTGACGAGTTAGTTTCACTTGTTGTTCTCTACGCTTTAGCAATCTTTGTTTACTTTTTCATGAGAGGCTCTGGTGAGTATCCTACTTTGTATAATATTATACCCACCCTATGTATAGTTAAATTATTTTTCAGTTCACTTGGAGAAAGTTGGCGATTAAGATGGTTACTACTATCTTAAGGTTGTATGAGCTGTTTGGGCATCATGGTAGTTACTGCTTTTACTTTATTTTTGTACAAGGAGTTTTTCCTTTCAGTTCAAGTAGTTCTTGCATGACATTACATATGTGTACTTGGGATTTATTTTATATTGAATTATGACTTGGAGTTGGTTAGTGTCTTTATTATCACTCTCTTTCTCACATGTTCTCTTAGAGGGTAATGCCTCCCAATTGTGTGTTTACTATACCCTCCATACTTGTCACTAACCTGGGTCCTAATAGAGATAGGACCCAGGGGTAACTATCTTCCATATCACATTTCCGACCAAGTAGGTGTACACATTGTGGGGAGGGGGTCATGACACGGTGGTATCAGAGGTCTTGTTGAGGGATAGGATGGATTTTGGTGGTAGGAACATGTGTGGTTTCATGGGGTTGTAGGGTAATGGTGTCAGTTATCTTTATAAAGTAATGTAAACATCAGAGACCAGATGAGACATAGGAATTTATGGACTTTTATGATCTAATTCACATACCATTATTAATACAATGGCTACTAAATGAGGTAGTAATAGTTGTAGGGTAGAGACCTAGGAAAGGATCAGACATCATTATTCTTTGATCCTGTGTTTGAATGGGTAGACCTTTGGATAGGTTAACCTAAAATGAATCAAAGAAAAAAATAATTAATTAATGTTGAGTCTTCCATATTCCAGGTTTAGGAGATTTAACTGTTAGCTATTTTACCTGTATATCTCCATATCTATGTCCTTTTCTGGTTCACACAGAATATGTCCAGTATGTTTTTCCCACAGATCGTCGTAGGTTAGAGGTTGACGACAATGACACATGGAGGTAGAAACTCTGAGAGTTTCATTTGATGAGTCTATAGAAGTATGAGGGATCCATTTCAGATGTAGTAATAGAAAAATGGTTTGAGGAGGTTGATATATCCTTCTATTCGATCCATGATTGGAAGGGGGACTTGGTTTCTTTGGTTTTTAGGATGCTGCATGGAGTAATAAGGATGTGGCGGTTCATGTCCCTCAGGGATCGAGAGGAGTTGGAGATCTCATGGGAGGAGTTTTGAGAAAAGTTTCGAGTCGAGAGTCATTATTCGACCACAAAGGTGTCCGGTTTTCAAGAGATTTATAAACTTCGATAGGGGAGCTCCAGTGTTCAACACTTTGGAATCCATTTCAGGAACCTTTTATGATATTCTTCAGACCTGTTTCCATATGAGGAGGCCAAGATGACACATTTTGAGGAGGCATTTCATCCAACGATCCTACACCAGTTCACCCTGTTTATGCTGAAAAACATAACTTTAGGTGCTGGTGAGTGTAGAGGTCATCGAGAGGACATTGACCAGAATTGGATCTTCATGAGTGGGGAGTCGTCAAGATTCATCATGAAGTAGAGATTTGGTCTAGGGTTCCCTGTTTTCAGGAGAAAAGAGTTTCCATTTAGTTAGGGGTAGGTCCCAGCCCTCACAATCGTGTTTCTATAGGGACAGAGGCTTTGAAGCCTATTCCAAGTGATCATGCACTTGTTTTCTTGTGAAGGATGAGGTCATCAGCAATGAGAGTGCCTAACCCTTTAGAGTAGTCATCATGCACCAGGTGTTTTTCACTAGGTTCCTCCATTGAGATAGTTCCGTCTGAGGCAGTAGCAGCATGTTACAATAGCTTTATATCAGTTGAGGGCAGATGGGTTGGAAGAGGACAGCTTAGTGATACACCATATCCTCAGAGAGTGGACCGTGTATGTGGTGGTGGTTTTTATCCGGGTCATATAGGTCATGGAGGAGGTCATGGTCATCTTCAAGCTTTATCGTTTCTTGGACCAAGTGATCCAAATTAATTTTAAGGTACAATTTTCTTGTTTTCAACTTGGTTGTATGCCTTGTTTGATTTAGGAGAAATTCAATTCTTCATATAACCATCCATTTTCCATTCTTTGGGACTTGAGGAAGAGATGCTTCATGTTACCTTGGAGTTGACTACGCCAGTGGGATGTCGAGCTAACTTGTTTGAAGTGTGTAGAGATTGTGAGTTAGGGATGGGGAAGCTCTACTCATGGGTATATTTCTTATGGTTACAGTTAAAACCATATGAGGTCATCCTCATCGTAGATTCGATTTATTTTGTGTAGTATATCTTGGATTTCTTCTGGAGGAGGTGGTGAGACTCCATGGAGTCCCAAGGATGATAATTTCTGATTGATATTCTCGTTTTACCTATAGAGAGTGTAGATGTCTCTAACATGATTTTATTTATCAACTATTCTATAGAAATAATTTAATCTATAGATGGATGGTCAGATAGAGAAAACCATCCAAACTCTTGAAGGCATGTTTCTCTCTTGTATATTTGATTTTGGAGGCTCATGGATGTGGTAGTTACCCTTGGTGGAGTTTGCTTATACTAATTGTTTCCATTCCACCATAGGTATGGTGATATTTAAAACCTTTTATGGCTGACATTTCTATTCTCTGTTTTACTGGACTTGGGTTGGAGGGTCACCAATTCTCTAATAGAAACAAATACAGAATATGATAGTGATGGTTCAGGTGATTCATGAGAGGCTGAAGGTAGTGCAAGACTGTCAGAAATCGTATTCCGATAATGGGAAGTGACCTTTACAATTTGATTTTGGGGATCACGTGTTTTTGAAGTTGACTCTTCATCATAGAAAGAGATGTTTTGGTCATGGGAGAAGCTTTATCCCTAGTTTGTTGGGTCTTTTGAGGTGTTGGATCATGTTGGAGTTGTGGCATATTGAGTAGAACTTCCCCTGCAGATGAGCAGGAAATACTATGTTTTTCATGTGTCGCAGCTTCATCGTTATCTTCCTGATGACTCTAACATCATTGATTTGGTAGAGATATGATTTTATAAGGATGATCCCTTAGAGGAGAGTCCCATATAGATCTAGTCCAACAATGATACGGTGTTGTGTGGGTGTTCGATCCCCTTAATTCGTGTCTTGTGGAGACATAGTGGCGTGGAGGAGTGCACCTATGAACTTGAGTTATAGATATTTAATAAATACCCAAAGTTTTTCTATTTTTAAATATTTAAATATATTAATGTCCTCTTTTTGTTTGTAGGACTTTCATGTTGATGAGATGTATTTCTTTTGTTTCTTCTTGTGGATTGCTCTATTTGGATGGGTAACTTTATGGGGGGTTTTCTGAACCCCTTTTCTATTTATTTTTTGGTTGGTTTTGAATTATCGAGGATTAGAATTTTCTGAGAAGTAACTAATGTAATGGCCCAAAGCACTATGGTCCATTCCTTTGCTGAGATCTAGTGTCTTAACTATTCTATGAGGTCAAGGTGACTTATCCTGAACATGATTTCTAAATTTCTAGTACTGTGAAAGTTTTTTCTAGTTTTGTCAACAGTGATATCAGTGAGTTATTTTATAAATATTGTCACTGGTGTTGGTGAGTCATTTTGTAAATAGTTCCATCGGTGTCGGTGGGTAATTATATGAATAGTTCAATAAGTTACATTGAGTCATTCTATGAACAGTTCTATCAGTGTCGATGAGTCATTTTTTGAACAGTTCCATCGACGTCGGTGTGTCATTCTATAAACAATTCTATTAGTGTTAGAGAGTTATTTTTTGAACAGTGTAATCAGTGTCTCTGAGTCATTTTGGGAAAAGTTCCATCAGTGTTGGTGATTTATTTTGTGAACTATTCTATATATGTTGATGAGTAATTCTGTGAACACTTACATCGGTGTCGGTGCGTCATTTTGTGAACAGTGCCATCAATGTTGGTGAGTCATTTTGTTAACAGTGTCATCGGTGTCAGTGAGTCTTTTTGTGAATAGAGACTTCGGTGTTAGTGGGCCATTTTTTGGATAGTTCCATTGGTGTGGGTGATTATTTTTTTGAATACTGCCATCGATGTTGGTGAGTCATTTTTGAACAGTTTCATCAGTGTCAGTGAGTCATTTTGTAAACAATACCATCGGTGTTGATTAGTCATTTAGTAAACAGTGCCATCAGTGTTGGTGATAAATTTTGTGAACAGTTCCATTGTTGATGGTGGGTCATTTGGTGAACAGTGACATTGTTTTTGGTGATTCATTTTGTGAATGGTGTCCTCAGCATCAGTGAGATAGATGTAAACAATGTTTCTAGCATCATAAGGTGTACATTGTTTCCAGCTTCCTACAATTTCACCCCATGACATTTTTATTACTATAAAACGCAATCAAGGACTTGTTTTAAGGGATTTAAGGATGATTCAAAGCCTATAACTCCAATATTAATTTTCCTATGGTTTTGAGATACCTTTATATGGTCAGACTTCAAGGTTTAATGCGATCCTCTTTTAAGGGAAAATTCAATGTATCTTAAATCATTGCTCTATAAATCTTTTAAAGTGATGAGATATATTACTACCTTGTTCTACCTTATTATTCCTAGGTGTGTGATTCTCAAACCATCTCTTCATCCCATAGGAGTGGTGTGATCAAACATTAATCCTAGGATCTTTTCCCCTTGATGTTTCCTCCTGCTGCATGTGCACCCCCTGTTATAGTTCATGAAACAAGTATTGATTCCTCATCGATAGAATGTATTATTTACGGTCGTTCTTGTGTTTTATTGGATCCTTCTTCTCCCATTTCTCCTTTAAATGTTGTGGCATGTGATCTCCATGTTTCTAATGGTTTTTTCTTTGGGGTCGTTTGGTGCGGTCGTGCCACGACATCTTCATGTGGATGCAGTTGTCATCAGGGAGGCAATCGTTATCTGTTGTGTGGATCATTCTCATGTAATGAATTTCAAGAACCATTTTAGGTAGGGGATTCATTACTTCTCTATTATTTTTCATGAAACTATAGAGTTAGCATGTTTTATCACTCTGGATCAAAATGTAATTGAGATAATAAATTTTTGAACCAGATAAATAAATTGACATCGATCTTATGTTATTTCCTCTTGTTTTGATAGATGGTGTGATATATATGCTTTCTTTGTTTAGTTTTTAATTATTGATGAAAATTGGTAATGAACGTAAACTGAGATTAATTGTATTTTTTTCAATGATAAATAGGCACATAAATGAATTTGGCTATTTTTGTTGTAATTTGATGTTAATTAAATTGATGCAGCAAGAATATTTAATTTATTTTTGATAGATATGATAGATTGTTTTTTAGGTTTTCCATAGTTTGAACATGAAAATAATAAATCGTATAATTACATATGGATTGAAGAACCAACTATTTTATAAAAATCTAATGTCTGGTAGGGTTATGAGTTACCCTCTTTCTTGTAAGGTTGTGTTCCTTTTACATTGGATCCATGAGTGATAAATATGTATGAAGGATAGATTCCATGTTTATGGTCTAAGATACCAGTCGATATGATTCTTGTTTTCCTTTGGATTGTGTTGTATTGTGAGCTTAGATGGCTATTGTGATATGTGAGGTCATAGAGGCCCATTGGTTGTGGCTGTAGTAGACACCTACAACGGTGAGATTCATCAGTTTATGCATGTCAATGTCGGGAATTACACTTGAGATTATGAAATGGGTTGGGTGTTAATGTTTGGATCTTTGCTGATTTTTAGGTTGTTTATCTAATTTACTTTCCCCAATTTTTAGGGAATCCGGTCTTTCATACCCACCTTCAAAAAATAGGTGAAGACACATGGGTTATGACCCATTTTTCTATTATTAGCTTCTGGATGATGGATGGATCTTCGCTCTTGAAATAGGTGTAAAAGACTCGACGAGTAGTTCACCTACTCACCGTGTTGAGCCTCTTGTTCTTCGTATCTTAAAATGATTTTCAAGAATGTCTGGGAATGTGGGAATGTAATAATTTTATTAATGAATGATTGAATAAATGATGTTAACCCATGGGGTTGGAGCTTGCTGGGATTCAATGCTGAGGTTGAAATTTAATGGAACTGTTGATCTTAGTTGTAATCATAATAAAATGTAATTATGAATTGATAATGGTAAATTAATGTTTAAACAATTAATTAACATAAATTGAAACTGATAAAAAGTTAATGAAGTAATGTAATAATTCTTTCTAAATGGTTGTGTGCTTATAAGAAACCTAGTCTTAGTAGTAGAATCTAGGAGTTTGAGAGATGTTAGATATAGTTAAATATAAAAATATATTATTCCCGTATTGTGGTTATGAGCTATAGAATATTCTGTAATTTTTTTGTTTTTATACGTTAATCCAACACGTCATTTAGGTAAACTGACACCCCAGAGTATCTGAGCCATGGGTGTGTTTTCCCAACATTCTGGTGGGAGGATGGATGGTGTACTACCCCCTTTGGCCCCTCTCTCCTATCTTAGTATTTACTTATTCTGAAAATTGGTTAGTTTTCCCCATATATGTTTGTAGAGGGATGTACTGGCTTGTTTTTATTCACACACATATATTTTATATATAGTTTCCAATGGAGTACTATAGTTTTAACGTGTATATGCTATGATGGCTTAAGGGTCCTTACTCGGTGTATGGGCTATAATGGATTTAGATTTAATACATGAAATATGATACATGTTATGAGAGTTGTGGTGGCTCCTAGAAACTACCTAGTCACATTGGTTATGGGGATGTGGTGGCTGTGTTTCATGAGGTGCATATTGTGGTGATTCACCCAGGTGTCTGCATGCAAGCCTTTTTGGAGAGAGATTCTTAGTACGTGCGACATTGGGGCAAAGCGTCAAACCAGCGGGGAAGTAATAGTATGGTTCCCTTGATATTATATGTTATATTATATACTTTTGTATGCGATACATGGTGAGAGTAGCAATGGTGAGGCTGGGAACATAGTATACAAGTTTAGGTGTTGATACAGTTTCACATGTTGTTCAATGTTCTTTAGCTTGATTTCATTACTTTTTCATGAGAGGCTCTGGGGAGGATCCTACCTAGTATTTTATTATACCGACCCTACATATATATAATATGTTTGTTTAGTTAACTTGGAGAAGGCTAGAGATCAGGATGGTTACTACTTGCTTGGGGACATAGGAGCAGTTCGGACTTCGTGGTAGGCACTATTTTTAATTTCCTTCAGTACGTGTAGTTTTCCCTTTTAGGTGTAGCAAATATTTCCTGAAATTACATATCCTTACATTGAATTTATTTTCTATTCTATTCTAAGTTGGATTTGGTTGGTTTCTATCTTATATCTCAATTTTTCAAGTGATCTCTTAGAGGGACTTGCTCCCAGTTGTGTGTTTACTATACCCTCATGCTAGTCGCCAACCCAAGGCCTTCTGGAGGTGGGATTCGGGGGTCAAAATCTCCATTCTTGCATTTCTGGCCTAAGAGGGGTACACATTGTGGGGAGGGGGACATGTAACTTAGTCCTACTAACTATTAATTGAGTAAATATCAAGTTGATACTCATCCAACCTTTTCTAGGGTGTTTACAATCAAGTGCCTATGTGACACAACCATATCCACCTTCCAGTATCTAATTTTTTTTGAGACCACAAATTCTCTACCATATAAATACTTCATGATATTATCTAATACATAGACTTTTCTGTAAATATTCTTCTATAGTTTTGTTCACTAATACATGTTTTTATAAATATAGTTCGCAAGGTTTGTATTAAACATCCTCTGATAAAAAATATAGAACCCTGCCTTGAGTGACCTAGAGATAGTGGTTATCGTACTACATTAGAACATGATATAAGTGACCACTTCAAAAAGGATCTAATAGTTTTTCAATCTTGGGATATTGATAAATACATGATTCTCACATTAGATATGAAAACATGATATATAACTTATTCCATGAGTTAATTTTTTTATTACATCCAGTATAGCAATAAAATTATTCATATATCACTTCATAGTACCCTAGTGAAAAGAAAACATAATAATGGGGGACTTCAAATGCTCCTAAATGGTAATCGTGTAATAGAAAGTATCATAGAATTAATAAATCATTGATCACATAGAATATATAATCTTCAACAACATGATCATTTTTGAATAAAATTTCCAATATTTTAATGTCTTAGGGATATAGAAAAAAAACATGGGCTCTTTTTTTATTATTCGGTATAAATGGACATTCAGTATCATTTCCTTTGATAATATAGTCATTGTACAGTGATCACACCACTAATATAAACATAAGGTTTTAACAAAACCTTTTCAATAGAGAAATAGAAGATAATGACCTCATCTAGTAGACTCAGATCATACGAAGCCCATTTTTTGGATCTCGGAAAGGAGGTAGCAACGCTGGGATTCACTCTTGACCAAGTCCAAGATAAACTTCAATGTGTTATGCTTGAAAGGATTATCCTATGGGAGAAGTTGAAGTTAATATATATTACCACCCACACAATGTTATCCAAGCTACCCCAAGAGTCTGTCACCATTGCACACCTTACCCTTAGGTCTTATGCGGGTGTTATAAGGGGTTATGTAAAATGGTAATGGTTAATTATTTTTTAATACCTTTTTAAAAAATAAAATTATTATTCCATCAATTCTTTAATGAAAATAGTATTTCATAAAAATATAATGAATTGGATAAATTGATTTTTGTGTAAAATTGTACATTAGAAATATAATAACTATTATTTTAAACTGAGGTTTTATTAATAACGTTATTATAATAGTGTTATAAGAAAACTCCATTAAATTATAAGTGATGATATATTTATTCCTTATTTTTTTACTCTATAAATGATTAAGTATTCAGTTTGATAAGAATTATATTTTTATACTATAAAACTGAAATTATATTTTTAATTCAAGATTTTATTTTGATGAATTAATGAATTTTTGGAATAAATAATGTTTTCAAAAAATATTATTATTGTATATTTTTTATTATAAATAAATTATCATATAATTTTTGAGAAGCCAAATGTATCTTTTATTAAGGTTTGGAAACTATTTTTTGTCAAAACACATCAATTTTAAATAAATGACGTTTTTTATTTTGAAGGTGAATATTCACATTTTTAGAAATTTATTTACATAAAATTAATATTATTTTTGGAATTAGAATATTGAAATTATCCAAAAGTGAATTTTCTATAATATTCTAAGACAATCAAATTGTTTTTGTAAAAATTAAATATTGTATAAATATAAAATGTGGTATATGAAATTATAATGATACAATAGTGATGTAATAAAATACTATAAAATTTATATTTGATCAATATATGTTTTAACTTTAATATAACAAGATTTTATATTTCTTTGATTTATTTTATAATTCCTTAGTGGACCCTCCATGACTTATAAAATATTATAACATTTTAGAATTATTTCCTTGAGATTGTGACTCACCTCCACATAAGCAAGCCTAATATTTTAATATTTTAGGCCCCTAAACTTATAAAATATTTTAGAACACTTATATTTTGAAAAAAACCATGGGTAAAAACCATGGGATACTTTTTGGTTTTGAATATTTTAATGTGTTGTTCCCAAAACCAAAATAAAAACGAATTCCCTTTCTATTCCTATATAAACCTACACAATATATCCTTCCTCTTCACTCAAATAATTTTGATCTTTACCACCATTTGACCCATACTCCATAGAGTCCTCCCAAGGTTCCCCGAAGCTCCCATGAAGCCTCTCCCAAACCAATGGGGTTACACATCAAGTAAGGGATCATCTATCCTCCTCTTTTATCAAGCTTTCTTTTGATGTTATGTCTTTTAATTTATTTTATTCCTATATTGGGATTTGTTAATAAATAACCTAATTAATTACCATTTTATTTTTATGTGATTAAAGAATCTTTCACTCTCATTTACTCCTCTTCTGAACCTTTATGTGCCCCCGCTACCATGCCAAATTTTCATAAGGGATTCCTTCCTTTCCCATTTTTTATCAAAGTTTCTTTATGTTGTTATACCCATTTACTTTCAATTAAAAATGATGGGGTATTATTTTTAACATCCCACATATATATCTTATTATTTTTTAATGAAGATATACAACTTTATCTCTCATTGATGCCTTTGCTGTACACCCGTTACCATGAAGAAATTCTGTAAGGGATTTCCCTCTTCTTATTTATTTTCAAACATTTCATCGATATTATGCATCTAAATTCCATTTCATATTCTGGGATATTATGTTCCATGATCCAATTACTATCTATTTAATGTAAAAATTATTATATAAACCTTTATCTCTCATCAAACCAACTTATGAATTTCCATATAATGCTAATATGCTGCTGAAATTGCAGCGCGATTTTCCAAGCCAAAATCAATGTGTAGCGAATACCAAACCACTTTATCTATTAAGGGTATTCATCTTTATGAACTTATAATTAGTTAATTTTACTTACATTTATTTATTATACATTCCTTTATTGTGTAATAACTTATGATATTGAATGATTCAATTTTTTATGATCTATCTGTCACACTTATGCATGAAATGAAATGTTTATGAAGGGTGTGCCCTAATAGCTCTCCAATTCATTAGGTAATGGATAGTATCATGATAATCCATGTGAAAGGATGGTCTAATCATTGTAATTCCTGTGAAATGATGTTTACTCATGTTAATTCATGGGTAATGATGTTTTACCCATTTAATCCATGTGTGATGAGCCTTGGATCATTCTAATACCATGTTGTTTGTTGTTTCCACATTTCCATGTTGTGATAATAAAGATATCTCATGCCTTTATTTTATTTTTTCTATTATGATCCCTTAATATACCTATTTTCTAACATGTATTTTATTATTAATGATATGCCTTGTTACCTCCGTTAAGGGGTTTTATAGCTCACCCCTTTCTTTTGATTGTCCTCAAGTTATCCCATACAATGTTAAGTTCAAAGGAATGAGTTGTTCATGTCAATTAAGTAATAAATAAATATTTTATATTTTATGTATTATTTTGTCATGTAATGTTCATAGGCCCCAAATACACCACACCTATCAATATTTTGGGTTTTATTAAGTGCAATATTATATAATAAATCATGTTTTAGTGTAATAAATAGAAGGGTTGTTATAGATGGTATCAAAGGATAGTTTTAATTATATTAGGTGTTAGGTTTGTAAAACTTTAGTGAAATATGTAGGGATAAGACTTTTTATAAGAAAAACAACACTAATTTTTTTAGTATAGATTATGTTGTTTATCAATCAAATAGATCCCTATGAATATATAGAGGTGGATCTTGGACAGATGTATGTAGAGCTAAAACCCAAAAGATCAGATTTGAGCTAGACTTCAATGGGAACTAGTGCACCATAAGGGGCCTTGCTACACTCTTGTTTTGAAACTCCTATGGGATATTATATGGTAAATTCATAAGCATCGTATAAACATTATTAAAGGAACAAAAAAATATGACAATAATATACATTAGGAGATAGATCATGGAAAACATAGATTGAAGCATGGAAATTTATAAGTTATAGAGAGAAATTTTGTTTATATGTTATCCCTTTAATTTTATTGGAATCCCTTTTATGAATTAAACTATTTAAGATAATTATCCCAATTTTTCTTTTTTATTATATCCAATGTCCTTTAATATGATGAATTATGATAACAACTAATGCGATGGGAAATGTAATGAATGTCTGAATGAGATTCCCAATCAAATGTGACATCAAGTATGACATATCGTTATTATGCCATACCAACTATCAGAAATCACATTTAAAAATGTTACTTTTTTTAATGCCCAAGGAAATCAAGAAATAGGAAGATGAAATCTCCTAAAATCCCATCTGTTAAGGGTGAAAAGGGAATGAAAACCAATTTACTTCATGAAGCATGTGTGGAAAAGGAACCAAGGGAAATGTCACAAAGGGACCAGGAGATATTTTTATGTGTGGAAATGAAGGGAACAAAGTATCCAATTTCCATGAAATAATGTATAATGTGTTGGATGGAAACAATGTTACACCTAAATAATCTTACACATTTCAATTTCATAAATTTGGATAAGTCGGGCATTACCCAAGACAATGCTCTATTGCAAGGGCTAAGAAGCATGAAGAGCACCAAAAATCTCCTTGATCAAGGAAGTACGAGATATACAATGATAATATGGATAATGACGAATGAATTAAATATAACCAGTACTTCAAAGAAGTGTATGTTGTAATGTATTTCAATTTATGTGCTATTAGTATATCTTTTATATTATCTACAAATATTGATTCCCCAATAGAAATTTATATTATATCATTCGGGAAAAACATCTGTAAGTATTGTATCACCTATTGAAGTTTGTGGGTATGTTATTTTTTAAAAATATTATAATTCTCCCTTTTATGTAATTTGAGGAAAAAATACAAATTCATCACCTATTCCTCAAGGATGTTGAAAATTCAAGAGCAAAATTATCCTACACATGATCTGGAGTTGGCAGTTGTGATCTTTGCATTGAAAATATGGAGGTATTATCTATTTGTAGAAAAGTGTGAAATATATATGGATCAAAACAACTATGGGAAAGAAAACAAGGTGGTGGTTACTCTAAGTATAAAGGACCCAATGGTTCGATCATTTATGATAATTTAAAATGATCCAATCATATGAGATTTGATGATGAGTTACATTGGAATAATAAATAAGGGAAAATCATTAATCTTTTCAAAAATTATTTCTCATCAATTTATTTTAAAAAGTTTAAATGATGCTTGAAAATATTTTGTGTGAATTTATAAGAATGTGGAAGCTATCATAAAGTTAAATCCTCAGAGTTCAATGTTAATTAATAAGGAATTGTAAAATTTGGGTCAAGACAATGTGTTTCATCAAATTTTTATTTAAAGAATGGCCTATTAGATGATGCAAATAGTTTTAATTTCTCCCTTCACTCAGGAAACACCAAGACGTATCAGGATATTCGATATCATTATTGGTGGAATAACACGAAGAAGGATATCATCGAATATACATCAAAGTACCTGGTATGTCAGAAGGTGAAGGCTGATATGTAGAAGTTTAAGGGGATGATTCAACCATTACCCATAAAAAAATGGAAATGGGATAATATCAGTATATAAATTGTCACCGGAATTCTGAATACATCCAAAGGAAAAAATGCTCTCTGGGTTATAGTGGATCCTCTTATAAATAATGCAAACTTATTTGAAATTCAAGAATATTTCTCATTGGATCAAATAGAACAGATTTACCTCTGAGAAGTGGTAAGGATTTATGGTGTTCCACAATTTATTGAGTCTGATTGAGATCCAATATTCACCTTTATGTTTTGAAAGAGTCTCAACTATGCTCTGAACAATGAGTTGAACATAATCATGGCCTATTTCCCTAAAACTGATGCCCAATATGAAAGGACTATCCTAACACTTGAGGACATGTTGAGAGCTTTCTCAATGTACTTCAAATGAATATGGGACCAACATATTCCTTTTGTGGTGTTCCCATAAAACAATAGTTTCCACTCATGCATCCAAATGGCTATTTATTAATACCTTTATATAAATAGGAGAATAATATTGGTCTTTTGGGATGAAATTGGGGAAAGAAACATTTATGTCCAGAAATGATCGAAGAAATGGTAGATAATGTTAAGACCATCCATCAACACATTAAATCTTCCCAGTATTGATATAAGATCTATGATTAAAACCACCAATGAGATATAGAGTCTGATTTTGGGGATATGGTTTTCCTCCTCATATCATCATGGAATAGAGAGATGATATTTGGGAAGAAGTGAAAGATTATTTCAAGGTACAATAGGCCTTTTGAGATCCTTGATCACATCAGAGTAGTGACTGATCCACTATCACTCTCACCAGACCTGCCTAAATTATGTATTCCATGAATCAAATTTCAAGAATTACATATGTGACCAATCACATGTACTCAATCCAGAGGTGGTACCATTAGATAATGACCTTTCCTATTAAGATAAGTTGGTGAAGATCTTAGATCATAATGAAAAATGTTCAATGAAATAGGACGATGCCCGACGTCAATGTATTATGGAGAAACCACATGATTGAAGAAGTGATGTGGGAACTGGAGAATGTGATGAGGCATAGTTACTATGTACAATTTTAGTGTGGGAAAAAGAATTTTCCATGGTTAAATTTCTAAATGGGGGAATTTTGTAATTACCCAAACATTTATGAATAATGTTGCAATCCTTTTAATGTCTTATGGATATAGAAAACACATGAAATTTTATTATTATTATTATTTTGTTTAAATGAACATTTAATATCATTAAAATTGATAATATATCCATTTTACAGTGATCAATAAACTGATATAAACCTACGGTTTTAACAAATATTTTTAATAGAGTCAAAGGATAGGATGGCCTCATCCAGTAGACTCGGATCGTAGAAAGCTCATTTGTCAGAGCTCAGAATAGAGGTAGTATAACTAGGATTCACTATTAACCAAGAATAATATTATATTAAACACATTAATCTTAAATGGAATCAACTACTAGAGATGTCCATGTTAATAGATATTACCCCCCACACAATGTTATCAGATCTTCCCCAATAGTCTATCACCATCACACATCTTACTCTTAAATATTAATTGGGTGTTATAAGGGTTTATGTAATACGTTATTAGATACTTATTAAGTAAGCCATTTTAAAAAAAATATAAATCCATCAATTCTATTATGAGAATAGTTTTCCTTTAAAATAAAATGAATTTGATAAATTGATTTTTCAGGTGAAATGGTACTTTTTAGAAATATATATATGATTATATTAAGTTGATATTTTTTTAATAATTTTATTATAATATTGTTATAGAAAAACTCCTTTTAACTATATGTGACCATTATATTTATTCCTTATTATTTCAAATATATAAATTATTAAGTATTCAGTTTGATAAGAATTGTATTTTTATACAATAAAAATTAAAATTTATTTTTAATTAAAGAATTTATTTTGATGAATTAATGAATTTTTTGAATAAATAATATTTTAATATAATATTATTATTGTATAATTTTTTATGAATTATAAATTGACATATAATTATTATAATGTTATATGTGTCTTTTATTTAGGTTTGGAAACTATTTTTGTCAAAACCCATAAATTTTCAATAAATGAAGAATCCTATTTTAATGTTGAAAATTAAATTATTTAGAAATTTTTTAGATAAAATGAATATTCTTATTTGGAAGTAGTATGTCAAAAAATATCTAACAGTGAATTTTTCATAATTTTCTAAGACAATCGAATTTTTAGGAAAAAATAAATATCATATAAATATATAATGTGTTTTATGACTACATAATAACACAATAGTGAAGTAAATAAAATAAAATAAAAGGTTTATTTGTCTGATATAAGTTTTAAATTTAGAATAATGTGATTTTTATATTTTTTTGATTAATTTTATAATTCCTTAGGGGACACGTCAAGACTTATAAAATATTTTAGCTTTTTAAAATTATTTCCTTGAGAGTGTGACTCAACTCCATATAAGAAAGCCTATTATTTTATTATTTTAAGCCCATTTTCTTATAAAATATTTTATACCACTCCCCTTTGGAAGAAAACATGGTAAAAAACCATTTTATGGTTTGTAGTTTTGAATATTTTAATGTGTGGTGTCCAGAACATGAATAATAAATAACTCCCTCTCCTTTCCTATATAAACCCACACAATCTATCATTCCACTTCACTAAAACCATTTAGAGTTATACCAACCTCTTATCCATACATCCTAGAGCCCTCATAAGGTTACCCCAACCTCCCAAGAATCCTCTCCCAAGCGTTTGCTATCACACATCCATGTAAGGAATCTTTCACCCTCCTCTATTATCAAGTATTCTATTCATGTTATGTCTTTTAATTTATTTTATTCCTATTTTGGTATATGATATTAAATACACTAATTACTTCGAATATTATTTATAAACGAATGTATCTCCTTTCACTCTCATTTATTCCTCTTATGAACCCTTACATGCACATGTTACCATAAAGAATTTTCATATGGGATTCCTTCCTTTCCCATTTTTATAAAAATTTATTTATGTTATTAATGTCTTTTATTTTCAATTAAAAAATTTATGGAATGATTAATTACCTACCACGACATACTATGTCATTTTTGAATTATGATATGCCACTTTATCTCTCATTGATTCCTTTTGTGTACACCTATTACCATGCAAAAATTCCATAAGGGGGTTATCGCTTCTTATTTCCATTCAAGAATTTATTCATTATTATGCATCTAAATTCCATTTAATATGTTGGAATATTATTTTAAATAACCCAATTAATATATATTTCATGTATAAATGATACAATAACCCTTTATATCTAATCAATCTGGCTTATAAATTTTTATCTGATGCAGTTAGGTTCCAGAAATTGCACTGTGATTTTCTAATCCAAAATCATCATATAAAAAATACCATATCGATTTCTCTATAATGGTTATTAGCCTTTATGAACATATAATTATTAAATGGTACTGACATTTATATATTCCACATTCATTAATTATTTAATAACATATGATGTGGAGTGATTCCATGTTATATAATCTATGTGGCACACTAATGCATGAAATTAAATGTTTATGAAGGGTTCACCCGGATAGCGCCCCAATGTATTGGGTAATACTTAGTATCATGATACGCCATGTGAAATTATGATTTACTAATGATAATTTATTTTCAATGTGGTTTTACTCATTATAATTCATGTGAAAATGGGGTTTACTCATGCTAATCCATGTGCGATGAGCCTTGGCTCATGCTAATACCATGTTGTTTGTTGTTTCCATATTTCCATGTTATGATAATCATGCTATACCATGAATTTATGCTCATGTTTCTTTTATGATCCATTTATATTCCTATTTTTTAACATGTATTTTATTATTCATGATATGGCTTTATTACTCCCTTACTTGGTTTTATAGCTAACCCCTTTCTTATGTATGTCCCTAGGTTATCCTATGGAATGTTAAGTACGAAGGAATAATTTTTTCATGTAAAATAAGTTTGAAATAATGATTTTTTACATTATGTATTATTTTGTAATTTAATGTTCCTAATACCCAAAGACCCTAAACCTCACTATTTTCTAGGTTGTATTAAGTGTAATTTTATAGAATAAAGTTTGCAAGAAAGAGAAGGGTTGTTACACAATCAATAAAAAATATTCCATATTGCTAATATAAATAATTGGGTATATATACGTAGATATAATCAAAACATAATTAATCACATGGATAATAATTAATAGTTTAATATTGATATGATTAATAACGTAAGATATCATAATCGTATATTTAAGGCTTAATGATATGAGAAAAAAGATATGCAGGTACGGCATACACCAAATACCATAACTAGTTTATCTTAAGTTACCTACAGATAATTCTAGTCTTGATAAAAAGACACTTTCATAGAAATATATATATATATAATTAATTCATCATATAAATAAAATAAACACCAATTTAATACATAATCAATATAAACAATCATATAAAAAACTATTATATCAAATGTTATCTTTTTACTTAGTTGAGAAAATTGAACAAAATGATCATAAAACATTTAGAGAAATAAGGTGGATAAAATAATTTTATTAAATTATAAATAATTAATAATCATCATCATCAAATGACTATGACATAGATGAAAATACTTTAAAAAAAATTAATCCTTTATATGAAAACATGAGAAAAAGTTATTTTTATGACATTATAAAAAATATAAAATATGGAAAAATTATTTTCATTTAATATAACAATGTAAAAAGATAAGTAAATATATAATGAAAATAATATTAATGATGGTAGGAAATAAATTTCATTAAGTAAATGATAAAATATTGATTCCCTAAAACATTCTGCTAAAAATTCATAATTACATTATTTATAATCAAATAGATGATTCATTTTAATTCATTTTATTTAATGTTAAATATATTTTAAAATTAAATTAACCAATAATTGGTTTATATTAAAATATATTTTTAAAAACATTGTAGATAACTTTGTTATGGAGGAGAAAGATTCCAAACCAAAATGAGAAATAAGGTTTGTTTCAGTGAAAATTTCTATGAATTTTTCAAAAAATGAAATGAAAATGAAATGAAAAAATATAAAATACATATATAAATATATAATAATAATATATATATATATTATTAAAAAATATAAAAATATCCTTCATTGGAAATTTAAATTTAAACATCCCTAATAACAATGAGACTATAGAAAAAACCCTTACTATGGATTTTTTTTTGGCTAGAAACATTCCAATATCATGTATAATAAACTTATATTATTTATTTATTTTAATAATGAACCTTGGTTTTTTGTTTTACTGGCTTACATAATCAATTTAATTTAATTTATTACCCAGTCTTGTGTCGTAACAAAATCAGGAAAGCTTATTTCAGATGATTTGATGATGTCTAGTTTATAATTTGAAAACATATTTAATAGGTTAAACATGGTTAATGGGTTCATTGCTTCATTATAACCAAAATATTTTTCAGGATACATTATTAATTTTCATACATTTAACACAATTATATAACAAACAATGAGATAAGATAATTAAAAATGAAACCTGTCTCTTCATGGAGATAATAGTATGTATGTATCTGTGAATAGAAGATTCATTTTTCCAATTCATGAAAATTAATTGAAATAGAAAAAGTTATAATTTTAGATAATAAATATAACATTATAAATATAATAAATTTTTATAAACTATTTCTATACTACAATCAATGGGATGATTAAATGAAAAATTTATCACATCACTTCATGGAGGTGGTAGTCAATATATACACACGAGAGACATTATCATTTTACAATAAATGAAAGGGTAAGAAGGTATACAATATAATAAAATTAAATATTAATAATTATACCATAAATATTATACATAAACATTATATCCATGATAATAAAAACCCATGAATGATTATTATGAACAATAAAATATATCTCTTCATAGAGGTGGTATTCCATGTATACGTGTTAACAATGCTTTCATTTACCCTTTGATATAAATACGGTTGATAAATATTATACAATAAAAATTATAACATTTATATGTATTAAATATTATAATTATATTATTTTATAATGGTTAGGATATAATTTTTTGAGTTATAATGATGAATAAAATGAAAGAATACGGTTAAGAGTTATACTACGTCTCTGGAAGTCCTCTTATATATTACAACTTATGCCTTATTAGGATAGTCTTAAGGGAAGAATATAAAAACATTTTTATGTATAAGGATGATATGAAGTAATTTTTTAGATATTTTTCATGAAAAGTAGATCAAAATGTACAAATCTATGTGGAGAGGATATTCCCTTTTATAAGTGATATTCATGGAAGTCATGCAAATAATTGAAATATTGTTAGATTGTATATGTCTTACTCATGTAATGATTCTATAATTATTAAAATTTTAGAATATTAGTAGGATAAGGTCAATTTATGAAAAAAAATATAAACTATACATGTTTTTAGAAATTTTTTCCCTTATCATTTATGTGTGACCCAATTTTAACCCCTACTAACAATTATCATATTAAGGATTTTTCATAATATTTATGATTCATTTGGGCCAATACCGAAGTTAACCAAATTAAATAATAATAATGATGATGATTAATTTTGTTAAATATAAATTAAAATATTATTTTTATAAAATACGAAAAAATTTCTTTTAAAATATGATTCTAAAAAACCACAAAACCCATTTTTAGGAAAACAAATTTTTTAATCATAAAAAATGATTTCACAAGAAATTATCCTATAATATTTATTATAATGTAATTAATCTTTTTATGTTAAATAAATGGATTCTTATTTTTTATTAATATTAAATTAAATTCGAACGGTTACTTGTGAATATTTTATCAATAATAAATAAAAAGATGTTTTTATTTGAATAAAAATAGAACACAAATTAAAAAAAATATTAAACATAGATTTTTAGGTTCAAAATTATATTTTTATATGAATTATATTACTTCATAAATATATATTTTTTATATAATATGTTATTAATATGTTATTCTTATATAATTATAATTTCGTAAAAGTGAAAGTATTTGTAAAATTGATAATTTTCCCCATTCATCCCAAAAATGATGTATTTCTAAAAATATTTCAAATAATCACTCTAAGAAAATTTTGAAATGAGAATTTATAAAATTATGGTCATTTTTTTAAAATTAATTTACAAATATTTAATAAATTTCCTCAAAATATTTACATATAAGACATCTATAAACCATTTTTATGAATACTGTTTTTATATTGAATAAAATGTCACTATTATTATAATTTTTATAGCAACAAAAATTGGTTGAATATAATTTATTTATTTAATTAATGATTGTTTTTTAGTTAATAATATATATATATATATCATTATTTTTTACTCATATTTATACCCACTAATTCAATGACTTGGTTATAATAGTCATATTTTAATAATATTATTATTTTTTGTTTAAGCTTGGAGTTCTGGGTTGTGTACACTACTAAATTTAGTATTCATTTAAAAGAAACAAAAATCATAGGTGGTAACATATTCCATGTTATATTGGAAAAACCCTCACCAAAAATTCATACCCTATATTCTTCAATGCCATATTTATTTATGTACTAATGCTTAGTCCAAGAAAACATATGGGTAAATCATAGTAAATATTGTTACGTAGAAATTGGGTTTCTAAATCTAGGCATTCATAGATAAGTATTAGTAAATATATCTTATATGAAATTAATTATAATATATTTTATTCATTATTCTATCAATATATACCACTTACAAAATAAATAACCACCCGCTAACCCCTTGTAGATACATTAAAAAATAACCATCCATTGATTTAATGATGTTTTTTTATTTAAAAATTCATCATTGAAACCAGTAAAAATTTATTGGATATTTTTGATGAAAATATATTTTAAAGGTATGTATTATAGATATATTGGGTGAAGATTATATTGATTAGTATGGAATTAACATTCATACATTAAATTTAATAATCATGGTAGGATATAATAGAAATTAGAATTTAAATAGATTTTATAATCTCTATTGTTGAAATTATTTCATCATATTCTATGTCTTGAATTATCATGAACCATTAAAAACGAGTATTCTTTTGGAGAAATTGTATTTACTATCGAATTCAAACACTTTTTCTAATATATTTTTTATAAAAAACATGTTTTACATGAACATTAATTTGTAAAAAATTCAATGTCAATTTTAGAATATAGAATCTATTTCATATTTCTTATCAACATTCAAATTTTTACTTTATTTTATATTTACAAAATTTTTATAAAATGAAGATTTAATATTAATAATGAATAATATATCACCAACTCATCGATACTAAATTTTGTTCCTATAGTATTATGACATTATTACAATGTATATATGTATCTATAACATGCCATTGACTAATATATTACAGATCATGTTCCTATTAATACTTCTTATGCATCCTGATACTTGAATTTATCAATGTTTATCATTTTCCTTCTATCTCAATTAGAGATGTGTCCTCTCGAAAATAAATTATGTATTTTACATGTTAAATAATTCAATATATGAGGGATAATATATGTAATATACATTTTAACTGTATGATAATTTAAAAAATACATCAGGTTCCTTGATGTGTATATTTCTTAACATGAAAATAAATAATTAATTTTCATATTTATTCATAAATTAGTTAAATAATAGATCTATTCCCATATTACAAGTCATATTAGATCATATTTTTTTATTATCACATGTTTAATTATGAATGAAAATTTATATGATGAATACCTTCAAATGATTATCAAATAATTTTGATGTTCATTATTGATCTTAAAATATTAGAAAACTTATAATTCATTATTTTAATAATTTTTTTTGTCAAATAATTTTTAAAAATATAATTCTATAAATGATTTTAACTCTAAATTTAATGATTCATCAATGTTTGGTTTAAATATTCTCTATATTAGTATAACTCAATAATCATTTTTTATATTACCATGGTTATTTTGTTCCCTATATTTATATTCTATAAATTATTTAACCTATTACTATTTATGATTCATAAAAAAACAATATCAAGATATAATAACTTCAAAACCCATGATGTATATGGAAAAAACTCTATATTCTAAATGAAATATTTAACATGTGTATTCTAATATTATTATATTTTATTTTTTATATATTATTAGCTTTAGATCCAAAATTTTAATTATTCATTACACCTTTTAAAAAATAATATCAAATATTGACTAATTTTACCTAAACATATTTTTAATACCCAAATTAATATACCTTAGACATTTTCATGTTGTTTTCATTATTCAAAAATTATATTTCCAAATATAGGTATATTTGTATTCTTTTATATTATATTATTCATTCATTCATCACATATAAATACTCTTATTTAGGTATAATTTATGTATTTTTAATTCTTGGGACACGGTAAAAATAGTTATATCCAATCATAAATAAAAATCCAAATTGTGCTTATTTTTTATAGGGATTATGTTTTTATAATTTACAATACAAAATTAAAATTTTCAAATAGTATAACCAATTTATCAATAAATGTGAGAATATGATCTTCATTAGAAAATATTGGAGTAAATCTGCACCAACAACCCAATGACGTGCAATAATTCATATAACCTCTTAAGAATACAGTGGTTTTCAAAATTTTATACAAATAAGAAATTCAGGAATTATTTCTAATATCCTAAATATGAAAATAGCAAAAAAAAATTAAATGAAGAATATACCTAAAATCGAATAATATAATAAATTATTCTTAAAATAATTCAAATTGTTCATTTAGATTCTTTTTTTGCCACATTGAATGTAAAATAACCTTATGCATGATGCTACTCCTAATATTTTACTTCATAAAAGGGATTTTTAACTATTCCTTAAGAATATTATATACTAATATACTTTTTACCTATAATTTATTATTATTTATTTCAATAGAAAATGATTTTCTACCATTTATCTTCTAATAATAATGGAAATATTTTTTATAATGATATTGATGAAATTTCATTACATTATTCATCTTATACTCTTAATTTTAATTTAGGTATCTTTGTAATGATGATATGAAATGGGATGTACTAAAAGATTTTTATTTAACAAATTTCTTATCTCTACAAAATAGTATGTTTAATTTAGCATCTTGAGTACTATAGGACCATATATAATTCTATCACCCAATTTGCACATATATAGTTTATCAAGAATTTCATTACTTTCTTCCCTTATATCGTTCTTATTATGTTCTAGTGAAATGAAAACCTATTGTAACCATAAATTTCCTAATGTTTCATTTATAATATGCTAAAAAGATCTGATGATATGATGATTCAAATAAATAATGTGTCATCCATGTGTCACTTATAGGAATCCATTACTATAGTGATCTAAGGGTTCCCCAAATGATACATAAACAGGATTTTCTAGAGTATTGGGACCTTCTATGGGATAAAATATTAAATTTAACCTAATATATGACCTAAAAAAAATTTGTTTTTTTTTATTTTTTGTTATGTTTCATGTCCCCGGGATGATCCAAAATAGTTTTAACATCCATAACTGAATCACCAGGTTTTATTCATATATTCATATGACCTTAGTTGTTCCTGATCATAAGCCATCTACAGCCCACTAGTAGTGAGGGTCTCGAGTGGATCTATAGGGAGACAATACCCACGATAATAGTGTATAATAATAAATAAACAACCAAAAAAATAATAATATACAATCATAGTACATAGATACCAATAATTTAGAAACTGTAAAAATGAATATGAAAAAGAACAAAATCAATGGTTGCAAAATGATATACTAGTCGATAACCCAATAGGTTGATTATGGATACCAATAAAAAACTACAATAGAATTGGAAGGCTCTGAAATTTCTAGCATCAACACCTCATGATATCCAAACTCATATTGATTTATCCCTAATGATGATATACCCTTGTTTCATCCCATCACATACCTCTAATAAGTGATGGATACATAGATACCCAAGTTCCATGGTTATCATTGTAGGGTGTGAGTACAACATAGTAGGATACCAAAAATTTGGTCAAGTTACCAAATGGTAATATGTAGAGTATGTGAATGTGATATGATTAGTAGAAAGTAAATATAGAAATAAATAAATTCCCAATGATATAATATTATTACTAAGAACACACGAGTAATGAAAAACCATGTGTCAAGGGATTGTGTGCTTACCATGCAACGAAAAATCACAGCATCACCTTCTTCGGCCCCATTCCTGGAGGATTTCCATAATAGATCTTAGGTGTAATAAATAACATGACACAAGGATATACTACTAGGTATTATTAAAACATCTCCCATTACATCCAAAAGGTATCAAGATATCATGTCTCTATGTATCCACTATACCTTGATTCTGTGGTCGAACAACATGGATGATAAGTAAGCATGTGTTCAAAATTCATATGTAATTATGTTTTGTCTTATTTCTTGATATCCTGGTGGCCTAAAGTTTCTAATAGTTACTCATTATCCTCAATGAATTGAGTTACATAATTTTCCACAAGGTTTCCATTCTGCTATATGGTTCAAATATCAAATGTCATCCTCGCGGCATGTCATACTCTCCCACCCAAGGGACACCATACACCAGAGATCCAGATGTTCATGTACCATGTAAAGTACCACCAAATGAAAGATAAATACACGCATTGGGGAAGATAATAAAAGGATAATCATAACATGTAATCATCATAGTTTAGTAGAAACATATAATTACATATTAATATCATCAATATATAGTAAAAAAATATATGGTGGCATGATCAGGGAATCAAGCATCATAAAGGGTCTTTTGGGAAACACAAAAACCCACATGTAATCACTAACAATCATAGTCAGTAAGATATATACTTCATGTATCATATCATGGAAAACAATACTACACATATAAATATATAATGTAATAACATTATGGGTCATAGTAGTTTTACATGTGATCATACCAAATTGTGATTTATTTTTATTTCTGAGTATACTCATTAAAAAAATCTAAATACATGGTCTATGGTAGGTAAAAATATCAATGTGTCCATATAGTTTAAGAAATTCATTTGTGATCAAGACATATGAATTCATTGATGTAATCAAGGTAGTTCACAAGGGACTATCATTACCCATTGAACATTTTCAAATTAAATTAGTCCTGGTTCCTTTAAAGAATTATTTTATACTGATAATTAATAAACGAAGAATTAGTTGTTATTCAAAACCTGTTATAAATTATGAATAATTATCCCAGTTTTGAAAGCCACATATTCCATGCCAATAAAAGTGAATAATGATAAAGAGTAGTATACATGGGACCACTTACATCAAACAGAGTCAACTCCAAGAGAAGAAATTCATGATAGCTTCTATTATGTCAATCCAAGTGAATTCAGCCTCCAAAATTCAATATAAGGTTATTCTCATGAAAAATAATTCCAATTAATTAATTGTCACTAAATAATAATTATGTAAATAATTAAAAAAATCCATATCCAAGGGAGAATTCATACAAGCTAAATGTATTACTAGATATCACAGCCTAGTCAAAACCTCAACCTACCAGACAATGAAGGTCCATTTCATAGTTATGGAATTATTTTGGGAAAGAATATCTATTATGAATCAATAATAAAAATTTCAATTTAATATATTTAAATTCAAACCATTACAATTAAATGAACCAAATTACATTGAATATCTACAATTTCATTTAAAGATGTTCGGTCCACAGTCTGTTTTAAGATGAGTAAAACCCCCCAGTCAATTTCATTTTAGGTGGAAATCTTTACACACGTTGAAAAAAAACCAATAAAAATTCATTATTCAAATTTCATATAAATATAATTTATTCACCATCACATAATAACCACTAGCCATGATTAAAAAATATCAATCTTTAACAATTGAATCAAAATTCGATGGAACTTCCATTAAATTCTCTAATTGATGATAAGAAAATGATAAATTGAGAATCAAGATGTACAAGAGTAATGTGATCCAAGGATAATTGTGACATAAATATATTGAAAAATATTATACATACCAAGAAGATCATCCATGATTTAAGACATCAAGATTGACCATCAAAGGAGGATAAATGAGGCCAAGATTGAATATGATAAAAGGATCTAGTCTATATTTTTAAATGGTTTAATTTATCATAAATATTGGATAAAGAGGATTTCATAGATGGAGGAATTGTGGAGTATACTAATGATTTCATCTCAAAAATTTATGAAAGGGGTTTGGGACTAAGGGGGCATCGGTGGATGAAAACACAAAAACACCACACTTAAAAATACCTAGTGTACCTTCCAGCTACATGATGGCCCACCTAAACATAGTGAATGTTCCTATGATATCCATATATTCGTGTTGTAAAAAATGGATAATTAAATCCCAACAAGATATCTATTGGGGGTTACTAACTATCCAGTAACTCCATCAATAGTCTCGGCTACTCAAGGTTTCCATCATGGAAAACCCAAATATTGATTCATTGACTGATCTTATGTTCCAGTCCAAAAAATGTTTTTTATTTTAAAAGAATCCCTACCTCCATAAAGAAAAAAATTCTCTAAATGAACTTCATACCGGTTGAAAGGTTTAAATTCCATCCTTAATGAGAACTGTAATGGTTCAGGATGTTACTATCTCAACAACATAGCACATCCCGTCCTCAAGAATTTGTGGAAGAAAAATAATCACACCTATCAACCTACTTCAATAATTAAACACATTCTAATCTCGACGTACAATCCAATATTTAAATAACTACCTCAATCATACAGTCAATTTTGAATGACCATCATGATACTATTTCATGACTATATGAACATACACTAGAATCTAAGTAAAAAACTCACTTCTCTCCGTCATCAAGACTACGATAAATATATCCGTTGAACTCAACACCCAAGGTGTACTAAAAATTATTCCTTTAAAACATTATGGTTCTCTCGAGCATATGAATCACCACATAACCCATGATTATGATAGTTCAATGTAACACTTGATGTGTTTATGTTTCATTGTAGATGATTAGTGCCATAGATGTTTTAAAAGTTGACACCAACACCTTGTTCCTAATTCCAATCCAAGTAGGAAGTCTCTACCAACTAAAAAAAACAAAGAATGAAAACCTCTCTTTAAAAGTAATGGTTGATTTTAAACATCCCCATCATACCAATATGATTATCTTGATTTGTTTCCTATCCAAAAAATTTGTTTCACTTAGAAACACTAGTAAGTACATTTGTAGTTGTCTTCCTACAATTATTGTCGGCCTGAACTACCAATTCTCAACAATCCTCCGATCATGATACCATAATACCTGGAAGTATAATTAAATATTTTTATCATACTTATAAATTCTAAATTGATATTGAAGTATTTTTCCCCGTTTCGTTCACCAACTTCTTTCACCACCCACAAGGTTTCTGATAATAAGTTAACCCACAGAAAACATGACTCTGTCATGGATCACAATGATTTTTATCTTGATTACCAAGAAAACATTTAGTCTCCATCACATGATACATCTAAATCAATCATCATACATTCAATGTGTTACTAGATACTCTCAATTATAATACACATCAATTATCTAGAGTCTTCATGATCATTCAACAATCAGTCTTGCAAAGGACCCTAACCCTTCTCATAAGAGATACATTTCACACATGACCAAATTGATGATACATAACATATGCATATCCTTATATATTCCCTGAAAATCATCCATTATTCCACCTACTACATAGTTAGTTCATCATCGATCATGATTAATAAGTTTGACCATCTGTTGGACCAATTACCATGAAAAACACTACACACTATAAATATATGGGTTTATCATAATGATTTTCACTTAATCTTATAATACATTCCCAATGTGTGCATTGTTATCTAACATCATGGGAAAATGTTACAATCCGTAAAATAGATGGGTCTCATCCCTTTATGAAAGATTCTTTTTAAATCCACAACATTTTAACCAATATATAACTCAGGTTGACTGTACAATGGTACACTAATACATTATTGAAATTATATTTGACCACAATAAAAAATTTGTACGTATTAAGAACATGGATTGAAAACCCTATATTCTTTTTACTGAACACATATATTTTGATATACAAGGGTGTCCTTGAATAGAATTCATCAGTGAAACACTATCAAAACCATTTTTATGGTCGTCACTAAAATGGGGGTCATTGTCAATAGTCATATAATGAACCTAATTCCTATATTTCAACCATTATTATGCATCCACTAGATGAACACTCATATATTATAGATCTCTTAACCCAGAAAAAACACTACTCATATCTTGAAACATATTTAATTCCCATGATCTTGAACCTATGGTCTAAGACCCACCCACATTTTAGTTATCCACACACCCTAAGTACTTATCTCTTCCAAACCTAAAATACCTCATAGTAAATATTTTAGAAAGGATTATATCCTTTTTACCATGTTTAAATATGCTCCTGCTATCACATGGGTGTCACTTCAAGAATAGAGCATCCACCCATACTCCAAGCCTCATAGGTTCGACCACCTAGAATATTTACTTAGTATCCAACGAATGTGGAATGATAAACAATATGATTTGAAATTATGAATATTTCTATAATTAGGAAAATAATACAAGCTCTTTGAGAACCAAAATCATCTAACGAATACTGTAACATAATGTTTTCAATACTCAATTGTATTTAGAATAATTAATAGTCCATTACTTAGAATATACAATGGTTACTCACATGAATAAATAATTTTCATCAATGAATGATTCCCCTAAATAATGAAATTTAAATATTCCTTTACAAGTAATAGCCTCACTTAGTTTACATAACAGCAGTATGAAGAATCAAATTTCTAGTAACTATAGTTATATTTCTAGGGAAACATATTCTATCACAATAAATTCTTGACATTTTATAAGGTTCACAACCCATATAAATTCATTTTATCACATCTAAAAAGACAATAAATTATTAATTCACTCTTATACTAAACATTTCAAGAGTTAAGGATGCAAAATTCAGTTAAATACAATACCATTAGTCTATATAGTTCACTCCACATATGATAGATTTGGAACCATAATCAACCAAATTTATCAGTTAGCTACTCGATTAAGTTCTTTACTAAGGATGCTTATGTTGGAATTGGTGCCCTAAAAACAAATTTTTTTTGTTCTCTATTATAAACTTGTATTAATTGGATGAATGCACACAAAATATTTATCATATACTGATTGTTCATCTGCATGACAAAGTATGTGATAATGTCATAAGAATAACTACTGTGCTAAAAGGTCATATAAGATCCCTAATATGATGAGAACCTAAATGTTCCATGACACTATTCTTGAATATATGTTCTATGGCCAGATGATATCATTTTAATGGACACAAATAATATAAGATCTCAGGGGTAGGGGCTCATTAAACATTGAGTCACCATCTCTTGGTGTGTTCCCTTGGTAATATCCAGGAGGATATTATGAGAACAAGAACCACCAGTAGGAAATCCACATTCATATATTTTATTAGATGTTACAATCTGCAGATATGTGTATTGGTACTTAGACAATAATATTATTATTAATGGGTTTTATTAATTGTTTACATAGAAGTATTTACGAAAACCATGATGATAGAAATTCGGGGTGAGGTAGGATACGCTGGGTGTGTCACGAGTTATATACATTAATTAATAATGCGCGGAATGATTTTTCACTTCTATATAAGTAGATATATAAAGAAATTTGATGGAAATGATATAGACTAACTAAATCCATGTCCATGGTGTTCTCTAGGAAATTTAAATTATGGGAAGCCAAAAAATAAGAAATCGACCACATGGTTTGATGACACTTGCATTCAACCATTTTGATTGGAGATACCAGGACATAAGGATTATATTACACAATAAGCCTTCATATGTGGGAATAATACAGTTATATTTATTTAAACTCTAGTTATTTGAGTTTATATATTTAGGTTGGAATAATTATTTATTGGAGAATAATACAGTTATATTTATATAATAAATAAATAGTCATTATTTAAGGCCTAATAAATTTTGGGGAGGATTGGAAGACCATGTTATGGGTCTGGTGAGAAATAATACTAAATATTATTTTGTTAAATAATATTTAAATATAACATGAATGTGTAGAACATATCATGGAAATAATTTCATTTCTATTATTATTTGACATGGGGTTTTACATGGAATAATAAATTAAATATTGGAACATATGCTAGTTATTTATTATTATATGGTGAATTAAATTCCATGTTATGTTATTATTTTCTAAATTAGCAACTGGGTAATTACACTGGATAACAAATCATTGTGTGAAAGGATGTTCTACACTAGCACATGGAGACACCTTTGGCGACGTACAGATAAATGTGTAGCACGCGTAGATTACCACTAGAGGATTTCTATCCATGGATTCTACGTCCTAATAAAGCCTCACCTCAAAATTGTGGTCGAACACATCAATGAAGAAAGAATAACCTTGGAGTTAAATTTTAAGTTTAATTAAATTAATTATAAACAAAATACATTGATCTAATCTTCTCAGTTATGGGTTCACTTATTTTTCTTTTATATTTGATTAAATTATGTGGATATTGGTGTTAATCCACATACTGATCACAAATTAATCATCAATCATGGAAATTTGAAAAGTTGGGTACACGCCCATATTTATCTTATTTTATGATCAAAAACTACAAGTGGTATTAGATCAATCATATTTTTATTTATTATTATTTAAATAATTCATTAATGATTTGCACTTTAATAGTTTAGTTTTTTAATTCATCTTTAATCATTCATTTAATCTGAAATTTGATATTTGTTTTACCACTTTCATTTCTTACAGATCTAATAGAAATGAAGAATTTTATGATTAAAATTAAATTGATGATCTCATTAGGAGGCACCAATATTTCTGTCTCAGTAACACTATAGTACATGTTGTGTAATCTACTACACATGTCGTGTAATCTAGATTACACACCAGGTAGTTGTGTTAATCGTTCAAAGAGTAATTCAGAAATTACTCAATCCATGTGAATTAATGACACACAGTGTAGTTAATTCTTACACGATGTGTTGTCTAGGATAAATTGGTCTATGTTCATCTAGACTACACACTGTCTAGCCCACTCGACATGACGTGTAGTCCCTTTAGGTTAGGGTCAAGTCGTTTATCTCATACACAACAAGTCCAAACTTTGACCGTTTATCAGGGAGTCTACATGGTGTTTAACCCACTGGACACACTGTGTACTACAAATATTTACAAATTACACCTCACACATCATTTAAAAAGGTGTTTAATTCAGATGGACTGGGAGGATGCTACACTTTGTGTAATGGGATCAACACGTCGTGTAAAATTTCAAGATTATGTGGATTTAAAAAGTTATTATTTTATTATGTGATCCTTTGAGATAAGTACCTTTGTGTGGGTGTAATGCTGGGGCACGACATGTGATAAGAGTTTGATATATATATGTTTAATTAACATCTACACAATGTTCAAATATATTCACATCATGTATGAGTTGTATTGTAATTATAATTCTACATGCACGATACTTGTCACAAAGAATAATGTCTATGAAAGTATAAATACATGCTATGTAGTTTTGGATAGTTATTGATCGGGTTTCCACCAAGGTTCATGTTATGTACATGGTTATGAATGATAATCTAATGGAAATTAATAAATGTATTATGATAAAAAAGGATTTATTAATTAAAGATAATGATTAATTGATTCAAGCATAATTTATCTTAATATTAATCATTAATGAATCAAATGCTAGTTTTACTAAATGTGTAATTTGTTTCACGTTTGTGGATGATCATGAGACATACCGGACCTTTGTATGTGATTGGTTCCCTTTTAATTTATTTGTTAAATTAAAATTGTTCGTCTGTGCGGATTATCCTCAATAATATTTTTTGAATGCATTCACATGGTTTCTTTTATATAAACACCCTTTTTACCCATCAGATCCATGTGAGTTATAAGAATAAGTAATGGATGGAGATCCCAAGCTAGTAGAGGCAGTTCAAGTTAGTAATTGAGGTGAAACCAATCCAAGGAGATATAAAGGTGGATAAGTGGAAACATTTAAACAAAAACCATAAATGGTTCATGGTGTTTCTCCACTAGGTTAGGGTTGGATTATCAACCACTAGATAAAATAACCAATAGTAAATATCATGATCATACCATTTATTTATTTCTATTATTTGTATGGTTATTCATTATTGATATTTTACATGATCACATAATTAATGAACTAACAAGAATAAAATATGAAACTAAAATAATATGGGTTATGCATAAATATTATCTATACATGGTTAATCACTTAAGTATATCCCACTTAATATTAAAAATCATGTGATAAGATAATAAGTGGAAATTTAAGCATAAAGGATAAAATCCCTCAATTAAATATTAAGTCATTATATCCTTCCATTACTTCGATTAGAATTAAAATATGGTTCCATGTACTTGATTAACCCTTGTTGGGGTGCTTTCAATTATTGGGGAATTCTAATCTGAGGGGTTGAGTTGACTTACCATAGATTACATCAATGGTTGACTTCCCTGGAAGGACTTGGTGTAACTAAGAGGCAAAGGTTGAGGAAATCTAAAATTATGAATATAAAGATTAGGGAGTCCAGTCAACAGACCAAGGAGTAGTGAGTTAATGAACTTGTCAGTTGGAATTCCTACCAAATACCATTCGATATTCTTAACTAACCCTATTTGGGGTAACGTGAAGGGAAATATGGATATTTTATACTAGAATGTCCAAGAAATAGGATATTCTGAATACAATTGACCTACATATTGGGTTTTGACAAAATAGTGGGTGACTAATAAATATTAATTAATTTATAAATCTATATTTATTAATAAAAAATTTTAAAACTATATTTATCTTAATTTGTAGAATAAAAAACAAAATTTCATAAAACATATCATTATGATTCATACACCAAAATGAAAACCTTCTCACAAACACTAAATTCTAGGAGTGGAAAATGCACCATCAGGTTATCCTTCTATATGAGAGGAATATTTTTGTACTGGAAGAGCCTTTAAAAGTTATGCATTGAAATAAGGTGAGTGTTGGAGAACTATCTATGTATGAGAAACATATGAATGATTATATGGATGTTTAGTGCCTAATGATATCTTCCATGACTAATGATATCTTGGATCATCATGAGGAAATGTATTCATATATCATGATGTTTCTCCTTCAGGATCTCTATCAAGATAATTTGATACAAGAGAGGTATAAGATCTCTAGTGCTTTGTTCACTTCTACTAATGGAGAGTCTACACCCGCTAGACCACATGTAGTAAATCATATTAGCTACATTGAGTATTTGGTCATCTTAGGGATTAAATTTACAAATAAGTTGCATACAGATCTCATACTATCATTGTTTCCCAAGACCTTCTCTTATTTTATTGTGAATTATAATATGAGCAATAATCAGAATATTCTATTAGAGATTAGTACCCTAATTTTCCATGTTGATTATGATATGTGGAGTGAAAAACACATGGTTCTTATGATGAATATGAAGAGTATGGACAAGGGAAAACAACAGTGTTTTATAAACAATCTAAATACGTCGAGCGTTGTTTGACTAAGAAGAAGAAGATCTAGAGGCAGGGAATGGAAAAGGAGGAAGTATGCATTGTATGTTGAAAAGCAATCCACCGGAAGAGGAATTGCAACTAGAGGTGAGGGTAAGCTGAAGTTGAATTATTTATCTAGTAAAGTCATTCCATTTATACACATTAGGTGTTAGATACAACTTTTGGTGCTTCAATATATATTCAAATACAAAAACAAACTATATTTTAGAACATGTTTAGAAAAGGGGTTGATCCATTAGATGAAAGTGGTGTGAGGATAACTGATCTTCCCATTGGTGAATACCGCATCACATTATTGATGGAAAATATTTTTGTTTAACATAGAGCTTATTATTTTTCCTACTGTTACCAGGAACATAATTTATTTGATAGATTTAACTATTATTTATAAGGAAACACAAATAAACCACCATTTTACGGAAAATGCGAAAGGGCCATAGAGGTCCTTGGATTGGTACACATTGATGTTTGTGGACAATTTCCAACATAATATAGATATGGATATTATTACTTCATTACTTTTAATAATGACTTGAGTTAATATGGATATGTCAAATTAATGAGTTATAAGTTAGAGTCCTTTGATAAATTCAGGGAGTTAATGAATGAAGTAGATGATCATCTTTTTAATAAGATAAAGAATCTTCGATCGGATCGAGGTAAAGAATATCATAACCAAGAGTTCATTGACCATTTATAGGATTCAGGGATTCTATCCCAACTATGTCTAACATGTACCCCATAGTGGAATGATGTTAGTGATAGAAGGAACAATACCTTTTTGTACATGGAAAGGTCAATGCTGATTCATGCAGATCTTCCATTATCCTTTTGGGGATATGCATTGCAAACTACATCATCCATATTAAACCAAGTACCAACTAAGGTATAAAATGGGATTTCCTTCGAACTATGGAGTGGAAAGAAACCCACTTTATCACATACACATCTATGGGGATGTGAGGAATTTATTAAAGATTTCTTAGGAAACAAACTAGACCCTTGGGGCACAACGTCTATCTTTATAGGGTATCCTAAGGAAATGAATGAATACTAACTATACAACCCCTTGGACAAGAATTTGATTGATTATAAACAAGCTAACATTTTTGAAAGGGAGAACATCCTCAAAAAGTATTATAGAGGAAAGATAGACTTTGATGAAGTTGATTCTCAAGATACATAGGAGTTTGTACGGGAACAAGTTCTAGAGGTCCCTGTAGAAAGGGTATTTCCTGAAACACAATTACAGCGTAGAAGTACAAGAGAGGTAAGGGAACTAGAGGATATGGTTTCCTTGTCACTGAGGATTGTGACACATTATTATTAGAAAAGTATGAACCTCTCTCCTACAAGGAAATATTAGAGTTCTTAGAAGCTACAACACGGCTAGAAGCTATGAATTATAAGATGGATTCAATGTATCAGATCAAATTTTGGGTTCTAGTTGATGCGCCAGTTGATGTAAATATTTTTGGGTTTAAATGGGTATTCAAAAGGAACTAGAAATGGATGGTCATTTTAGTATCTATAAAGAAAGGCTAGTGGATAAAGGTTTTAAATAGTTTCAAGGAATTAACTATTATGAAACCATTTCCCTAGTTTCTATTTTTAAATCCATAAAAAGCATACTTTCCATAGCACCTTTACATGACTATGGGATTTGGAAGATAGATATCAAAATTGAATTCCTTAATATGATTCTTCATAAAGATATCTATATGACATAACCAGAATGGTTTGTGAAACTAGGTGATGCTAAAAGCATATGCAAGTTTCATAGATCAATTTTTTGATTAAATAATGAATCCAGGTCATGGAACATTCGATTTGAGGAATCTAGAAAAGAATTTGGTTTCATTAAGAATTAATCTATTCCATGTTTTTACTAGTAGTTTATTGGGAATGTAGTGGTTATTCAAGTAGTGAATGTTGTCGATATATTTCTTTTCGGAAATGACATACTAACCTTGCAGTCAGTCAAGTACAGGTTGAGAAAGTTCTTCTATATTAATGAATTAGGTGAAACAGCCTATATTCAAGGGATAAAAATCATTCGTGATAGCTCTAAGAGTCTTCATGGACTATGTAAAAGTACATACATTTACTGGATACTAAATAGATTTAGTATGTCACAATCAGACATGGGATTGGTTCCAGTGTCACATGGTGTACATCTTTCCAAGAAAATGTGTCCCCATGAACAACATGAGAATTATAGGATGAGTAATATTCCATACGCTTTAGTGATATAATTTATCATGTATTCCATGTTATGTACCAAGATTGATGTTTCCAATGCACTATTCATGGTAGGAAGACATCAAGAATATCAAAGACAACATCATTGTTCTTCTATGATGATTATCCTTAAGTATATGAGATGAACTAAGGATATGTTTCTAATGTGTAGAGGAGACAAGGATCTTTTCATCAGAGGGTATGATGAAGCTGGTTTTCAAACAGATTAGAATGATCTAAATTTACAATTTGGAAATTTTTTCTATCTCAATAGAGGATCTGTGAACTTGAAGAGTTCAAAGCATCCAGTTGTCACTAATTCTAAAATGGAGTCCAAATATATAGCATCTTATGATGAAACCAATGAATCCATCTGAATTTTTAAAATTTTCCAAGAGCTTGATGTGGTAGCTGGATATAAGGATCCCATTACATTTTATTATGATAATACAATAGCAGTGTATCTTGAAAAGGAGACAAGGTCACATAAATGAAGAAATGAAATACTCTAAAATTATCAAATCAGGAAGGATTTATATCAAAGTGGTGAAGTTGTAGTGAGATGATTGTCCACATAAGAGAACATGGAAGACCCCTTGACTAAAGTCCTATCTCAGAAGAAACATGAATAGCATGTGAGAGATAGCAGACTAAAATTTATTAGTAGTTGTCTCTAGTGCATTTGGGTTTTTTTTTGAGTTGGTTCCCTAGAAACCATCTTCTTTTTTTCTTTATGAAAACCCTATATTCATTGGATAAATATTAATATAATCTTTATCAAATTATTATTTTTATTATGTGTGAAATTGTATGCGATAATTTCTTAAGAATAGTTGTTGAACTAAAAGGTAATATTGGATCCCTACAATGATTAAAACCAAGAAGTTCCATGGTTATATTCTTGAATATATGTTCTATGGATAGATTATATCATTTTTAATGACAAAAATGATAGATTCTATCAGGGTTGGGGACTCAAGAATCTTTAAGGTTCCCTCTCATGTTATGCGCCCTTGGTAATATCTGGGAGGATATTTATGTGAAAAATTCCTTCTAGTATGAAATACACATTCATATGTGTCATTGGATGATCCTATCTCTGGTCATGTGTATTAGTGCTTAAGCTTTGATATTATTATAAACATGTATTATTACTCGCACACATAGATGTATTAATGAAAATTGAGATAAAAGATGTCCGCGGTGAGGTAGGATATGTTGGGTGCATCATGAGTGATACTGCAATAATGAATAATCTTTGAAAAGATTTATCACTTATATGGAAGTATATATCTCATTACCTTTGATGGAAATGATATGGCCTAACAAAATACATGTCCATGGTGTTCTCTAAGAATTTTCAATTTTGGGAAGTCAAAAAATGATAAATAGAGAAAAAGGGTTGATGTCACTTGCATGCAACCTGCTTGATTGGGGATATTGAGATAAAGGTATTATATTACATGGTAAGTGTTCGTATGCGATGACTTGTGGTCATGACATAAACTTATTTCTATTGGCTTCCATGACCGGTTGATAGATAGAAATATTGGACTTTAGTTGATCTCGCCTAATTCCAAAAAGAAGGTGGCATAGAGGGTCACACACTATATGTAGCCATTATCCAGGTTAAATAATTTATTTATTTAACAAGTTTAATAAATACTAATACTAGTTGTGGTTTAATAATTATTCAAGTATTCCAGATTTCATTTATTTTTTCTCTAGTCATTTGAGATAATATATTGCGAACGAAATATTTAATTATCAGTGAATAATGTAGTTATATTTATTTAATAAATATAAAGTCATTATTCAAGGCCCAATAAAATCTAATAGGATGGTCAGACATGTTATGGGTCTAGTGAAAAATAATATTAAATATTTTTTGGTTAAATAATATTTAAATACAAAGTGAAATTTAAGCACATTTCATGGATATAATAGCAATTTTATTATTATTTGACATGGGGGTTTCACATGGAAAAATAAATATGTAACTGAACTTGTGCTAATTATTTATTATTATCCAATGAATTAAATTCTCAATTGTGTTTTTATTATCTAAATTGTCCAACGGGTCATTCCACCGGCTAAAAAATCATTGTGTGCACGTCATCCTTGGACAAAATTTCTCTAGCCTAGAGAACTCTTCTCTCTCCATGAATGCTCTCAATAATGAGAAAGAACATCCTCCACTAGATCTAAGAGAATGCTTTCGAATCGATTCTCAAGGCGATCCAAGGATGCCATTTCAATCACACACATCTTCCTCACTGCCACTAAGAGACTCCTTCAACAATGTCCAGAGATATGTGGAGCACGCGTGGATCACCTCTAGAGGATTCACATCCTTGGATTCTATATCACAACAAAGATGAACCTCTTACACATGGTCGGACACATCAACAAAGAATGAATCACCTCGAAGTTAATTATTTAATTTAAATAAATTAATAAAACAAATATGTCAATCCTCTCTTCTTGGTTCAAGGTTCTATAATTTTTCTTTTATCTTCGATTAAATTCCATGTATATTAGCATTTATCATCATATATATCCCGGATTAATAACCAATACTAGAAATTTTGCAAACATGGGTACACACCCAAACCATGCTTCCACTACGCCTAGAGCCTACAGTTTATGCCTGATAATGACCTAAAAAGAAGCAATACATAACTCATACAAATAGAGACTATAACATCATCCCCATTATCATCACTACCTAAGTGCACAATACTATATTCTTTCGTTACATAGTTTCATAAGTATACAAGAAAATGTTTCCAACCATTTAAATGTCATCATAAACTCATATGTGAAACACAATAAAAGTTTTTGACACCCAAGAAATTGAATCCTATATAACTAGTATAATGACACATAATTAGAATATATGTCATGTGAAAACCTACATGCTAAATATGATTAATAAGACACCTCTTTCTAAAATGTCTAAGAGATAAATCCATATGAATTTGCAACCTTAAAATCCATGTGCATCAAACAGGGTGAAATCATATGACAATAACAACATAAACCAAAAATATCAATCACAATACCTGCTAACATAAACTTACCTTATGAATTTTGTTTGAGACTCAATCGATTGAGCTTTTTCGAAAGATCTAACACGTTCCATTGTCACCGATCTCCGTACATCCCAAAATATAAAAAAATAGTTCCCTGTCATCATTTTGTAACATCATGACTAGAATAACTCAGACTGAGCCTAAATGTAACATGACCTAATATGATGCTTTCAATATGATAGTGGATGTCAACTAGCAGTAAGGGTCATGATTTGAACCATGGGGAGACTATACACTCCATCATAGTGAATAATAAATAATAAATAACCAAACATATGATAGTATTAAATAATAGTACACATATATAAATAATATACTAACTATATAATGAATATATAAAAAACATAATCAATAGTAAACCAATGATTCAACAGGAGATCACCCACTAGAGTAATTGTGGATTCAAAAAAATTACAAAAGTACAAGGAGGATCTCTAACTCTATGCTTCATAGTATATCTATATCTAAATTTAGAGAAAAGCTACATGATAAATGATCAACCTATACCTTATCCAATATTCTACCTAAAACAATTGAGGTTTATAAAGAAACGAATTTCCATGACTTCTAAATTAGGGTGTGAGTACAACTTAGTAGGATACCACCAACACGTTCTGATACCAAATCATTAATATGAATTGTATGTGCATTTGCTAAGCTCAACAGAAAGTAAATAGGAAAACATAATTTCACCATGATATCTTATTTTCCCTTATTTAAATATACCATTAATTATTTTTATCTATTTTTACCAATTTATTTTTTACCTAATTATTGGGTATCATCCTGGGTCATTTATGTGGTTTTTTTGGACTTTTTTGAAGGTTTCTGGATCTGTGCACTTATTGAGCACGTTTTGACATATGTGTAGCCTGGAAAATAGGTTGTCACATGGTTGGTGAAAAATTTGAAATATTGTGTAGTTAAACTATGCAACACTTCTGGTGGCTCTATTTTGTGGGCACGGTTAGTAAAAACCATGAATCATAAATAATGAAACTATGAACATGGTAATTATAACCTCAAAAAATATTAATTAAAACACTAAAACCACATAATTAACCCAAAAAATCATCTAAATGATCATAATCTAATACTTATGCTTTTTTGATCCCTTTAAATTCATTTTGGCACTCAAAACCTCTTCTCTTAGTAGATCAAAGAGCCAATCGAAGTAGAGATTATCACTTTCAGTGAGTTCATCTATTCTTTTCATGGATATCCCTTCTCCTCTTTATTAATTAATCATAATGGTTGTCAAATAATTCGGTTTGTTGGATATTGATTTATTAATGAGGAATTTTAGATCTTGGATATCTTATCTATTCTTTTAAGATATATATTCTTAGATCTGGTGATCTCCATAGAAGGTGAGATATCTCGGATTAATTTTGGTTGGATTCCTAATTTTCAAAGAATGTGTTTCTTTGATTTGACATCATTTTTTAATTCTTCATTATTTGATAAATTCCTGGATGTCTATTTCATGATTTATAACACAGGTTTTATGATTTATGTTTATTTAATTCCTCATAAAATATTATTTGACCCTATCTTCTATGAATTGAATATTCAGTGAATTAAATGACTTTAACATTGATTTATCTCACCATTTGGTAAATTAATAGAAACCATATTTCTTTTGATATGTTTTTAAATGTCCTTTTAAAGGGCTTTTGGTGAAATTGTGGTATTGGGCCCCAGTTTTGATTTATAAAATCAAATTCCATGATTTAAACTAAACCATTTGATTTTTTTAAAATATTTTTAGATTATTGAATTTATTAAATGACCAAGAACCCCCTTTAAATGATTTTACCATTGTTTTGGAAATTTGTGTTCTTTGGTTATTTGAAAAATAATAATTTATTGATATGGAAATAGGGTGTAGACCAATGTTTTTGAAATTCATTAAGTCCTTTAAAAAATGTAATACTTCCATTAAATGGTTTTTGGATGCATTAAGATAAATGATTATTTAAAAGGATTTTTTGGAATATTTATGATGAATTCTGAAAGGAGGTGGTTATTATTAACCTTTTGAATTTAAAATTTTATAAATGGTTTTCAATTGAAATTAATGATTGTTTTAGAGGCATGTTTGGAGTTTTAATGATGAATTGTGAAACGAAGTGGGTATTATTAATCATTTTAATGTCGAATTGTATAAAATGTTATAAATTGAAATTGATTATTATTTTAAAGGCCAATTTCGAATTTTAATGATTCATTGTCAATGGAAGTGGGTATTATAACCTTTTTAAATATTGAGTTGTTTAATAGGGTCTGTTATGCAATTTATGGAATTTGATTGAAAATTTAATTGTTGAATTTAATTATTAAATTGGATTGTAAAATTGAATGCTGAATTGATTTCAAATACCTATTTTTCTTTAAATGGATTTCAAATGTTTTTTATAAAAACCATAGGGTTTTCTCTTGGTGAAAAGGTATGTTTTTTATTAAAAACATGGTATATTGTTTTAAGGGAAAATGGAATATTTTAAATAGAGAATGGGATAAATTTTATTTTAAGGATTCTTGATCTAAATTTATATTCATTTTTTGTACTTGTGCACATGAAATATTTAGGTAGTTAGTGTGTTATTCAGATGACACATTAACACTTATAATGTTCTAAAACATCATATCAGTACATAACACCTATTAGGAGATGATGATGAGTCTTATTTGGCCTTAGTTCAAATGGGTTTATGTACATATTTTCCATGTAACTATAAGTGTGGTGTAACTATAGCCTTGAAAAATCATAACTTAATAATCATATGAACTGGTTTCTCTCTTTTTTTATTTAAAATGAATTTATGACATTATTGTAAATTGTTTTACATGTATTTTGGATTTATATAGAATATTTTATTAAGATATTTACATATAAATATTCCATCATTTGAAATATAAATCATGAATTGTTCAAATACTATTTTGATATAAAACTTGTTTATTTGAAATTAAAATATCATTACTAGGTTGTTAAATCATCTAACACAAATGTTTCCTTTCTTGACTCATTTATTATTATTATGAAACTTGACTCTGTTGTATTAATTATTTTTCATCTTTACATATTAGGTGCATATTCTTATCATTTATTGATTACCTAACATATTCAAGTGAAATGGTTTTCAATGATTTTCAAGAAAATGTTTAGTTTTTAAATGATAAAATTGGTTGTTTTAAATTTTTAGTTTTATAAATGAATTTAAATGTCTTAAAATATAATTTTAAAACATATTCTCATACTCTCCCATTTTTAAAATAGTTTTTAAATATTTGAATTTACTAATTATGTAATTGTATAAAATCATTGGTGGAATCTTACTGGGAACTGTAGCTCACACCCTCCTTATATCATCTATTGTTTTCAGTACTTTATTTTCTTAATATAGGTGTTCGTGCTCTCGCCTTCCATTGTGGTTTCAAGTTAGGATGATTAAGGGAGGGTGACTTGGGACATGGTGGGTGGTCATGGACCCCCAGGAGGTGGGTTATAGTTGTTATTTTCCAATTTTAGTTTTCTTAGTGTCTCTTTGTACTATGATATGTATGTATTGTTTGATATATATATATATATATATGATGTTGTTTACAGATTTTAATCTATTATGATAATAATTTTAGGGTGAAATAATTCTCAATGGTTATTTTTTAATTCCCATGTTCTTTTCTCTATATTGTTGAGATCATGAGTGCTCATCTGGTTAGTGGTGAATCAGTTCAGGTACCAGTTAAGATGGTATTCTGGGATGGTTCATTATAAATGGTTTCAGAGGAGGTTTTTACTTAAATGTGGGTATTTGAATTTAAAATTATTATTCAATTTGGGGTGATTCAAGGTAGGAATTAGATTAATATTGTGTCTGGAATAATGATTTATTCCATGAGTGGGTTCTTGATCACCACCCCTTCATGATGAGACTTGAGATACTATGGATGTTGGGATATTAGTATTTCATTGGAGTTATTGGTTTTTTGATGATAAATTATATTTTTATTCCCAATGACACTATAATTGAATTTTGGAATATCTATTGTGTTTTTTACCCAAAATGGATGGATGAGCATAGTGAAACCATGGTTTCATGGTTTGGAAAGCTGTGACGAATCAGTGTGGCTAATTTGGAAATCCATCCATGAATATTTCTGAGGTTAGTGTGGTTAACCAGCCCATATAACTAATCATACAAAAATTATAACTCCATTATAAATATGAAACCTTATATATATTCTTAAAAGTGAATTCACTTATATGAGGTTGGTTATGTGGGTTATGTATTCGGATTGTTCCATGATATCTTTAATTTGTCTCAAATTTAATCCCTTGATAATATTTTTAAAACCATTGTGAGAATTAAATTGTTTCATAAAAAAGTTTTGGTATGTTAATTAAGAAAATTTTTAATTACCAAAGAATATTTTTTATGAAATGTTTGTTTTATAAAACTATTTACCTCATAATATTACGTTATGTGGTAAAATTATGTTTAAACAATAAATTTTGTTTTTTTAAAGATTTAAATAGAAACGGTCATGTAAATTCGAAATTGGGTTTAATGATTTTGAAATCACGAAATAATTTAAAAATTATTTTAAAGGGTTTTTGAAAATGTTATTAATTTATAAAAAGAATTATCATTTTAAAATGAATGGTTAATGTTTAAAAAATAGTGAAATATAGTTAATTTTGAATTTAATAATTTTTTGACTAAAATTAGGTAGTGACATTGTTTAAAAAAATTTGTGCCCTTTTTGAGTGTTATTTGATTCCTAATTTGGTATGATATTTTTAGGATTAGAAATGCTTCCTAGAAAGTTATTCAGGAAAGATATAATTTTGGCCCAATGGTCTGGCCTTAGGGGTAGTCAATCACAATCTTCAGAAGTTGAATCCCTTGTAAACAACTCTACCCAGACTCCATATCGAGTGGTGGAGATAGATACTTCCCAACCATTGAACCCCATACTTGAATTACTATATTTTCATCCACCTTCTTATAATGCTAAAAGATGTTCTCTTGAGGTATTCTGGTGTCCTAAATAAATTTAGGTGATCTTTGATACTCTCAAGACTCATGAATCTCTAAAGGTCAAATATATCTTCTTCTTATTTTAGGGACCTATACAAGAGTGGTGGTATGTTTTTTTACCTCTTGTATATATGATATAATTTATTCGGAATTATTCAAGTTAGTATTAATTTAATGGAAGTATCCTGAGGAAGTGAAGAGGGGAATGCTTTTGAGTTCTTGAGTTTCAGTCAATATGATATATCAGTTGCAATGTACTCCAAAAAGCTATAATGTATGGTATGTTTAATACTTGGACTTGTTTGTAAGGAATTTTTTAAGGCTAACTCTTTTAGAAAATTTATTCACCCAGACCTTATAACCTCCTTGCTTATAGAAATCTTGATCTCTTATCCAGAAATGCTTGAATGTGCCTTTTCAGCTAAAGAAGAGCTAACAAAAAATAGTAATATCCAAATGAAACATTACCAATTGAGGATGTTATATCTAGTCAGAAAAATAATAGTTATATTGTGAGTTTCTAGTGTGGATAACATGGTCGTTCTACAAACATGTGTTAGAATTCTATGAGAGTTTGCAAACGGTGTGGCCATTCAGGTCACTATAAGAGGTTTTGTTCGTTTTTAGGCCAAAATAGGATGTTTTGGTCAGTAATATCAAATAATTAATGTGGGGAAAAAGATTATTCATGATAATTGGGCTCTAGTAATAGGCCATAGAGTGAAGCTTTTCATGTAGTTGAGGTTCTTCAGATTTCCAGCTTCTTGTTTTTGATGTTGAAGTAGAAACTATTTGAGTTTTCCTTCTTGTGGATTGCCAATTTTTATTTTGGGATCTTTGGGATGATATCTTATAGAACATGGTTTGGGTAATTTGTGTATTTTTTATGTGATAATGGTTTCCTTTTCTTGATATATTGTTTCTAGTTCCTTGGGGTCCTCTTTTTTTGACTTTATGGTTAGAGATCAATTCTGGTATATTGGATGATATCCCATGTAAGAGTATAGTGACCTATTGTGCACTAACATGGATGTTTTATATCCTTCAAGTTAGACTTGTATAAACCATGGGAATATACTTAGGTAACTAGTACATTTTTAAATTTTGATATAACAATCACCCGATGTTGCTAGAATTTGTTTTAAAAAGAACATCGATGTATGAGGTTCATTTTTAAGAATCCTAAGTTACCCTTGAGTGATTACACATGGTATAAATCCTTGTTAGTTATTTACCCTACTGGAGGATGTTTGTTCATTGATGCATCTCCTTAGTGAATATATAAATTCATTTCTTTGGGTTTAAGGGACATGATTTTATTATGTTATATCATTTTGGTGAATCTTTAAATAGTTGGGTGACCAATGTTAGGTCTCCAATATTTCTCTTCTTTGAAAAAATGTTATGATATTGGTGTTTTGTTATTGGATATGTTCGAATTTTTATCCTTTGGGTGAGTCTCTATTCTTGGACATGGGCCTCCCACATCACAAGATGAGTGAGGTATTTCTTTATGTGTCATCATGTTCCATCGTTTGCACTGTATGATTTCAAGGGACAAAAAGTCCTATAGTAGAGATGTTGTAACATCCTGTTACTTGTTTTTATGTGTCCTCACCCATTTATTTAATTAACCAATGATTAGGTATATTCCTGGGTTGTTTTTGTAGTTTTTTTGGATTTTTTGAATTGTTTGGGGACTATTCATTGTTTGAGTATGGTTTGACAATGTTTGAAGCCTGGATCGAATGGGGTTTTATGGTTGGCACATGGTATCCAAAAGTGTGCAAAAAAAACCATGCAATACATACAGTGGATCTGTTTTGGGTGCACAGTTATTACTAACCAAGTGACATAACCTATGAAACTATGAAATTGGTAATTAAATCAGTGAAAATATTAATTAAAATATTTAAACCCCCTTAATTAACCCCAAACGTCTCCCACTCGGTCATTGTATCATATTTAGGCTTTTGGGATCTCTTTGGAGGATTTTTTTGGATCAAAGTGCGAATCGATGTTGAGATATTCACTTTTGGTGAGTTCCTAGATTCTTTTGTTAGATCTCTATTATTATCTAGATTAATTCTTCCTAATGTATATGAAATCCTTGAGTTTTATTGGATATTTATTGATTGATGTGGAATTGAAGATATAGGATCCCCTCTCCATTATTTTAAGATATATCTTCCTAGATTCAGTGATCTCCATCAAAGGTGATACATCTCAAATTCATTATAGTTGGAGTCCTAATATTGCATGTATATATTTCTATGATTCTCCATTGTTTTTTAATTCATCATTTCTTGATAAATTCGTAGAAGCGTGTTTCTTAATTTTTATCACATGTTCTGTGATTTATGTTCAATTAATTCCTCATATAATATTCTTTGACATTATCCTCTTTGAATTGAATATTTTAGGAATGAAATGGATTTGACACAGATTTCTCTCACATTTTGGTGAATTAATAAATTCCATGATCATTTGGATTTATTTTTAAAAGATATTTTAATGTTTTTTATGTGAAATTGAGGGTTTTGGAATGGGTTTTGATTTATAAAATGAACTTCAATGATTTGAATAAATCGAATTGAACTACAGACATTTTCAAAATTGTTTTAAATTCATAGATTTTTTAAATGACTAATATACCCATTTAAATGATTTTACCCTTTTTTTAGAAATCATTATTTTTGGATTATTTGATATAAATTATTTAATCACATTGAAATAGTTTTTCAACACATGTTTTTTAAATGTATTCAATACTTTTAAAATTTTTATACATCCTTTATATTATTTTGGGATGATTTCAAAAAAATTATTATTTAAAAATCCATTTTGGAATATTTAAAATGATTTATTAAAGGAAGTTGGAATTTTGACCCTTTAAAATGTGGAATTTTATAAAATATTTTTAATTTAATTTGATTATTATTTTAGAGGCATGTTTGGAAATTTAATGATTAATTATGAATGTAAGTGGTTATTATTACCTATTTCAATGTTGAATAATATAAAAGTTTTTGAATTGGTATTGATGACTATTTTAAAGGACCATTTTTAATTTTAATGATGAATTGTCAAAAGAATTCGGTATTATTACCCTTTTTAAATGTAGAATTATTTAAAAGGGTTGTTATGAAATTCATGGAATTTGTTTGAAGATTAAATTATTTAATTTAATTGTGAAATTGGATTGTGAAATTGAATGGTGATTAGATTTCAAATCCCTATTTCTGAAAATTTATTTAAAATGTTTTTTCTAGAAACCATAGGTTTTAATCATAGTGAAAAGGAATATTTTTTATTAAAACCCCATTATGGGTTTTAAAGGTAATATTTTCCTCTTTTAATTGTGTAATGGGATGAATTTTGTGTTATATTTTATTGAAATAATTTTCCCATCATTATATTGTACTTGAGAACATGCAACCCTTAGGAATGTAGTGAGTTATTTGGATGTCACGTTTTGACTTAAAATGCTATAAAACATCATATTAGCACATCACATCACGTAGGAGATGGTGAAGAGTCCTCATTTTCCTTAGTTCAAAGGAGTGTATGTACATATTTTCCATATCACATTGATTATGGGTTCCCTATAGCATGGAGGTATCATACCTTCTCAGACATATGGCCATGTTTCTCACATACTTGTATTTAAAATGAATATATTCCTCTTTTATAAATTGTTTTTTAGGTATTGTGAAATAATGTAAACTACTTTATATAAATAAATATTTGAGACATTTTTTCAAAATATTCCATCATTATAATTGTAGAGCATTATTTTTTTAAATATCCTTTTGAAATGAAGAACCTATTTATTCGAAATATAATGCTCATTTCAAGGTTGTTAAACCATAAGGAACTGAAGGTTCCTTACATGATTCATTTATTTTTATTATTTACTCTTACTCTATTTTATATATTATTATTCGTCTTTACATATAAAGTGAATATTATCATATTTTATTGATTAACGACCTTAGATTGTGAAATGGTTTTCAAATATTTTAATGAAAAATGTTAGGTTTTTAAATGGTGAAATTTAATGTTATATAGTTTTAGTTTGAAAAATTAATTTTAAATATTTAATATTATATTTCTAAAACTATTACTCATACTCACCCATTTTTAATCAACTTTTATAATATTTTAATTTTGTTATGAATATTGTATAAAATCTTTGGTGGGATTTGACTGGGCTCTTTATCTCACAGTCTGTATGTACATTTTGGTGTTTGAATCCCTAAATATTCTATCATTTTAATTGTATTGCATGATTTTCTTAAATATTATTTGGAAATGAAAGCCCTATTTATTTGAAATTTAATTATCCTTATAAAGTGGTTAAACCATCTGAAACCAGAGTTTCCTTACATGATTCATTTATTTTCATTATGCACCATTACTCTATTTCATATAATGTTATTAATCATTAAATATCTCGTGAATATTATCATATTTTCTTTATTACTAACCTTAGCTTGTAATATAGTTTTAATATATTTTAAATATAATTCTTAGTTTTTAAACGGTGAGATTGAATGTTTTATAGGTTTAGTTTGAAATATGAATTTTAAATTATTAATAATATATTTCTAAAACAAATCCTCATACTCTCTTATTTGTACTCCTCATTTATCATATTTTAATTTCATTATGAATTAATTATATAGAATATTTGGTGGGATCCGACTGGGCTCTTTATCTCACACCCTGCATGTACCTTTGGGTGTTTGCATCCCTTTATTATCTTAATAATGGTTTTTATTCTCTCTCCTTCTTTTGTGGTTTTGAGTTAGGATGACCAAGGGTGGGTGACTTGGGACATGGTGGGTGGTCATGGACCACCAGGAGATGGGTTTTGTTTATTTTGTTCCACTTTAAGTTTTCTTATTGTCTCTTTATACTATGATATGTAAATATTGTTTGATATATATATATGAATATGGTTCCGTATTTTACACTTTTATTGTAATACTTTAAGGGATAAATAATTCCCAATATTAATTTGATAATGGTTCGGTGCATGTCATTGTCCCATAGAGATTGGGAATGCTCTTCAGGTTAGTGTTGAATTAGTTCAGGTACTTGTTAAGATGGTATTATAGGTTGGTTTGTTACACTAACCGCACAGAAGATATAAAAAACATGTTTTGAGTGGTCATGTTCTTAAAAAGACACCATTAACACTTATTGTACCTTCCTCGTCTCTATACATGAAGGTTTTTCATAATGGATTTTGAGAGTAACCAAGAATAAGTCACATGGATGGACTAATAAGTATTGAGATGAAATTGTCATTCAACAACCAAAAGGTATGAATATAACATTTTACTCATTATATTGTAGACCTAGAGTTTAGGGTTGGATAAAAGGGATTAAGAGTGATCATGTACTCAATACCCAAGTGGAATCAGGTTTCATCCTTCCACTTAGTATCTTTAGATAATTGTATTTCATTATGTTACTAGGTTTTCTCAAGGAAACAAGTTATTGTTTAGGACACAATGTTTTTATGATTCTCCTTTATTTAATGGTGATATTTCATCATCACAGAGTTTCATAATCTCTCCCCTCCAATGTATAACATACCATAATGATCCACATGTACAATAAAAAATTATTAAATCTAAAAATAATGATAAATACAGAAAACAGGAAAGATAATAAAATGAAAATCATATCATTTAATCATGAGAGTATAGAAGTAACATATAAATACATGTGGTCATCATATTACATATCATAACAATATACATAACTACACTTATGGGATCAGGTATCATAAATAGTATCCCTATAACACCCAAACCATATATGAATTTTTTTCCTAATAAATATATTTTTTTATAGATTCATTACATGAAACACTGAGTTTATACATATTATGATATATTATTGAAATATTTAATCATGGACCATAACATTTTATCCAATTACATTAGAAATGTTCCTTAATTAAGTAATACTTAAGGGTTATTAATTAGTTAATAATTACATTTTATTTATAACACATCATGAACTAATGCTTATTCGACCAATGTGTGAATCATCATATCCAATGCCAATAAATGTGCATAATACCAAAAGGTATAGTACATAAGACAACCTACATCAAACAGAGTCCACTCTAAGCCAAGTTAATCCTAATAACTTTATTCATCTAGATCTAGATCTCTTTTGTTTCTAAAATTAATCATAAGGATCTTCACCTTCAAAATCATTCCAAATAATTAATATTAAATAAATTATAATTAATTAAAAGATATCAAGAACCCCAATCCAAGGTCGAAGAAATACTCTAAAAAGATATACTATATATCACATACTCCACCAAGCATCCATGAAGGTATATATCATACCTACCAATTACTTCTAGGTAAAAGACACATCATTCAAAAATAAGAAAAATCCTTATTTATAATAACTGTTTTGAAACATTTAAGGAGAAACCAACCAAATGACCAAAATTTTCCCTGACATGATCCAACAACATTCAATTCACTCCAAACACATTATATATTCCAGTATTAGAAAAATCCAAAAATTATTTCCATGTTTTGATGGAATATTTAACAAAAATTAACAAAAAAACATAGATTTAATTTTGAAGGAATATACCATAATCAAAACCACCATCAACGACATGCATTCGTCCTTTTAGAAAACCCTACTGCCTTGGTTATCCACATATCCATCAATATTATACAATTCCATAAATATACCATCAAATTTTCATCCCATTGACTATTTGGAAACAATCCATTGAAAAATATAGATATAAAATGATCTAGAGGAAAAGGATCATGGGAGAATTGAAAAATCAAAAGAATGAAAAAAGATTAGAAATACCAAGAGAACTATCAATGAAAAATAACAATGTAATCTCCATCTATTTGAGGATGTAGGAGGCCATGACTGATAAATTTTTAAGGATTTATTCATATTCTACAATTCATTCCAAGTTGATGAATCTTAAATCATGAGGAGTTCTTAGAGGGTGGATGATACTATTTTAAGAATATATTGATCTCAAAAATGTTGATAATGTATATTTAAAACTGGATGGGCCTTGGTAGAAAAACAAATACCTAAACACCCCATATAATGCTACCCAGTATTCACCACCAAAAATACTTGGTAGGTTCACTATACATCTAGTGTTGCATACCGGGAAACGATCCCCCCCCCCATGCACTTTCTAGACAGTGGTAATAATAGAAACCTTTGTATCTCCAATCCTCCGCCACTGAATATCTATCCATTGAGTTTCCCACAGATCATTCATTGTATTCTAAAAATTTCTATTCTTTATTTTCATGCAATCCATACCATAGTGTAAAACTCAATTCTCTGAATAATCCTTCCAATAGATGAAGTGTTAAATTTCTATCCAAAATTCCAACCATAAATTTACAAGTTATTTGAATTGTGTTTTCAGTGTAGTGAGGCCTTGAAAATAATATATTATTTATATCTAGTAAGTCATTGTTCTAAAAAATTTAGAATTTTAATTAATTTTAATCTTTATATGAAAATTTTGAGTCCAATATTTCATTTTGGGTATAGTTTTTTCTCTAGGAATGGTATAACATTGGTTAGAATCTGCATCTCAAAAACATATCAATAATAGACTCTGTGAATAATTAAAAGTAGAAATTATTAAAACAAATAATTGAATATTTTATAATAATTAATTAAAAAATATATTCAGACTATATAAACATCTATATCCACAAAACATATGGTTAGTTATATGATCACTATGATCTGATAATCCTCATAAAGGTTAGTCTGTATGAGTAACTGAAAAACTCCTCTTTAGGGTTGAAGATGATAATAGATGAGAACACAACAATCGTCATCAATTGATCATTTTTAATATAGTTATTTATTATTTTACATAACTATTTTCATCATGTATTTTATATATTAATTTATAATATCGAAATATTATATCTTTATAATTTGATATGGGATGTATTGTGTAACTATTCTTTTAGAAAATCAATTGTGACTATCATAACATCATCCTTGATTTATGTAACCAATTGACATAGGACTTATATGGTTGAATATTTTATACCAAATTATGTTCTTGTTATTTTAAAATTAACATGATTGAATGAGATTTAGAGCATGGATACCTCATATATTTCTTCACCCCTTCCTCCTCACCCTCTATCTCACCCTCCCTCTCTCTTCATATATAATGAAATAATTATCAATGTGCAGTGGTTTGGGAAAATGAAGGTGGAACATGAGTGGTTTATTGGGTCATAAGATTTGCTGAATGAGGTGAGTGATAACAATGTAATAATGGGGATTCCTAGAAATAGAGGTAAACATGATGGGGGTTATCATAAGGAGGGGTTTCAGATACTTATATAAGGTATGAAAGACTGTATTAGTGGGGTTTTGTGATTGATGTAGGTGGTAGGTGTTGGTTTCATTAGATAGATAATGTTTCATCGGAATTACAATAGTGACCCACATAATCCACTTCATATTAGTAATGTGGTGACTATTTAGGCCCTCTGGATAACCCCACTAGTGGGGTGGTAGGAAATTCTAGGCTGGACCAACATGTGAGGCCTTACTGGTTATGTCATATGGAACTTACCCATGGGTTATGATTCCTCAATCTAGTTACTTTATGGGGTGACCTAGAAGATCAAGACTGGCCAGACTAAACCCAACACCACCATGTGATGTGTCACACTATGCACGAGTGTTATTATCTTATGAATTACTTAGTGTTTGGGGAGTATGTACATGGAAGAAACCTCCTTAACAGATGCTCCATGTGTTGTGTCTGTGGCTGCCGCATGGCATGGTTTCTTTTCAATAGGAAAATTTCAATAAATTCCTTAACAATATTATAATCAGATTAAAAATAATAATATATTCGATGTATGATTTCAATTAAATTGGAATGGTGTGTTACGATTTTCCATCTAAGGGTGTTCACATGAGAAGATAATAAATGTACGGTTTTAAATTCTTAAGATCAAAAAAATGAGTTCAAGAATGATAATAAGAGAGTTCACTATTATGTTACTCCCCTAGAATCATATTTATTAGATATAAAAATATCCTTAATTATAGTTACATTAGGGTTACATGATTTGAGTGACAATGGTAGTTTGAATACTATATCATTTTGTGATGATGGTCAACCAAAGTTTTTGGTACTCTTTTGACTAAGGATCATGCTTCTACGATGATCATGATCTCCCTTATAGATATATGGACCCATAAAAACATATATTTATTTTACATAATTTCCATATTATAAATATTAAGTATCACTAATAATCAAACAATCCCATGAATGTAATATTTAATGTCTCTGATTACCAGTTACATAGTTAAATTATTTTACAAAATTTTTGAACATTTCCACAAACTAAAACGACAATATATCCCTTATAGTCATCCTGTAATTTTCAATAATCTTAATAACCTATGGGATGGGAACATATAAAATATGTGAGATCGTATTCCTAATAAGGGAAAATACAAGGGAAAAAATTGAGTGATTATAAGTGAGCATAAGATCAACAAATTAGTATAATCAAGATATATATGAAAATTATACCCATCAATGAATGGATCAAATTTCAAGACTCATGGAATAATATTTGGTATAAAAAAATATGTGAATCTAAATAGAATAGAAAAATTAGTCAATAAACATGATCCATTTTAGTATAACATTTGAATAATAATAAGCCTAAAAATGTGGCATAAACATAAGAATAAGACAATATATCATTTTTGAAAATTATTCCAAAAAATATTGTTAAACACAAACTTTTCAGAATAGATTTACTAGAATCATAACAACTCAAAACGTTGAAATCATATATTAGAAAAAAATTATACCCATGAAAGACAATGTTTTCAATGATTTACCATATATACACACACACACACACAAACATGTGAATATATATTATTTATATCTATAACCATTCATAATTTTCTAACTTTAGATTAAATGAAATTATACTTACATAAAACCTTGGGATCATGGATAAAATGGAATTATACTCATGAAAAACCATGTGAGTATAGCTAATACACAATTATACACACACAAAAAATTTAATTCATAATTGAACCACACTTATTCTCATGAAAAACCTTGTGAAATAAGATTATCCAAACCTATATTAATCAACCAAATAATTATCTCATGATATATAAAACATGAACTGATTCATTAGAGTTTGACATAGGATCCCATCTATCATCATTTCTTATTTACTGATTCCACATGAAAATTAATTCACTTTTCACATCATAAATAACTATGGGAAATAAATAATGTTTCATAAAAATTGTAATTAATATCATTAAGTATTTTTAATATAGATAACCCATGAAAAGAAAATGGGTTTTATATCCTTTAAAATGGTGTCAAATATAGAAACTTTCAATAATCATAACAAGACAATCCCATAGAAAATAAATGTGCATCTAATGAAAAAAATTAAAATTCATGGTGAATACCATTCAATCATGATAATACAAAATATAGTATTTTCATTTTTTAGATAAACAATTTATTGTTAAGATTATAATTTTACCATTAAATTAATATATGAAATCAATTTTATCCCCCTAAAATCAATGAAAAAATTGACTATTCAATGTGGAAATAATGGGAATACAAATTACATCTATACACTAATGATAATTAGAAAACACAAAACCAGTGATGGATAATTTTTGAAAATGTGTGAGGGATTACATAATCATTATTGAGAAATAAGGTGGGTGATTACTTCTGTAGAATATCATATATCATCAATTTTATATTCAAATTTAAATTTAATTATATGAAATGGTCCTTTTTGTAGTTTTAGGAATATCACTTTGAAAAGATGAAATATCCATGATCTTTGGAAACAATTTTGTAATAGATATTTAAACCATGTTGTATAAAAATTATTCTATTTAGATACAATGAAAATTTTGAGATAGAGATTCATATAAAATTAAAATGTAAGTGTAGTTATGTTATGACACATAGACATTTAAAATATAACATTTTCATATTTAATGAAATAAAACCATATAAGAAATTGATAAAAAATTATTTAAAATAATAAGAAAAAGTAAATTTGTAGAAACTTTACTGAATTAATTATAGAGTTAAAGATAATGTCACTTGGGAAACAATCCAATTAATAAATATATATAAAAATATTTCTTTTAAACCATTACAAATATCATGGGTCAGTTTCCTTAACAAAAAACACTTCGGGTAAAAGATGATTGAAACCGAAATTAAATTTCCGAGGGATATATAAAACACCATGAATATAAATAAAAATATATAAGGTTTTATATATAAAAAATTACTATGATTTATTATATTTACCATATAATTATTGACATTAAAATAATATTTTAAACAAATCTCATATATCTTGAGTAATTTTTTAATAAAAACCCATTTTCAATATTAGAAATGTTTTAATCAGAATATAATTGAACTATTACTTGATATAAACAATACTTTACCTATTAATATGATAAAATAAATTCATTATGTATTAGATAGTCCAATATAAATAAAACATGGTGTGTTATATAAAATATGTCTCATGATTTGAAATTTTTTATGGGAAACCCTTAAATTGTATTCCCTTATAGTTGATCTCGCTGTATCCCCTATAAAAAAATTATTACCACCTTAATCAAAAAATTTAAATGCTTATTCATTAATTTAATTATTCATAAACATAATTTATTGTCATTCTCCACATATAAATTAGATTGTTATTGTCTATTTTCTATATTATATGTGAGTACTCTTTGTCATTTTGATCTAGTTTATTATAGCGTTGTTTTTATTAATTATTCTCCTCATGTTAATCACTAAAAGATATAAATATACTATAATTCATTTTTATTGTTATTTATAATTTTATAATTTCATTATATGGTAATGTTTTTTATTATCCATAAAAAATAATTCCTCAATTAGATTATATTTATAATTCATACAAAACAAAGTGTGTTTTTATTAAATAATGAGTTCAATTTTTATATAACCATTATATAACAAAATGTATCTATATATTTACATAATTATATCTTATAATACCATAAATTAAGTTACCATAGTCACTCATGATATAAATATATAGAATTGTTCATTTAAGTTGTTAAACTAACCCATTGAAGAACATAGAATAATTTTTGGACAATTGTGAAGTGGTATAGTTTTGATATAATTATTCCCGAAGCTTAATAATATTATCTTGTGTTTACTAGTGTGATATATTTGAATTTAATGTTTTTATAAGATGAATAATACTTATATTATGTTATATTATAGTAATATCATTGTACCAAAAGCATAATGGTCTTAATTAGTGTTTATTAGTGTGATATATCAATATTGGGATAGTGTGTAAGATGAAAAAAATTTACAAAGTTATTTTAGTGTATAAAGAAATCAATTTTTTCTATTTAATTGGCCATGAAATTTAATTCTCATATAATTAATAGGTTGTCCAATTTTCCTTTCTATCATAGTAATAATTTATTAAACATCATATATATCTATTAAAAATAATCTCATGAACATCCATATAAGTATGTGATGAAATGATAAATGGAAATAAGTTTCTCCAAGAAGGTGGTAGTCCAAAAATTTGCATGGATATTGATTTTATTTTATAGAGAGTAAAAATATAAATATGGCTTAAAATTTTAGAATCTAAAATATCACATAAATGTTATAATTATAAATAAAATTTCATATTAGGACCATACTTATGTGGTGATGATTAAAAATGAAACACATTTAGTTTTGGAGGCGATAGTCCACACTATACACAAATAAAAACAGCTATTTTATTAATAGAGAATTGAATGGGGGATTGTTTTTGCAAAATAAATAGAATGATATAAAAGTATACAAATTATAATGAAGTTATTATTTTAGGATGATGTAATGGAATTTGAGGAAGAATAAGTTAAAATAAATAAAAATAAACGAGAATGTAACAGTTATAAAATTATACCTCACTTCTTAGATTACCTCTTTTGAAAATGTGGTTAATCCTTTGAGGTATGAACTCATGAGAAGGAAAGAACCAATTTAATGTAAATAAAAAATTTCAGGAGAGGTATGGGTAGAGTTTGGACCAACTAATTGGGTTCTACTTTAAGGGGAACTAAGAAGATGAGTCCCCATTTTATAAGTGAAAATGGATGAGGTTTTGGTAAATACCAAAGTGCTTTTAATAATAAGAAGTCACACATAATGTAGAAAAAAGTTTTAAAATAGGGATTGGTGAAGGATGAGAAAGTCCACACAAACAACTTCTAAGACATTTTTTATACATTTTTGTGTTTTTCCATCTGAGTTAAACCCTTTTTACCCTATTTTAATTTTACCTATGAAACTAGATTTTAACAAATTAATTTAGATTTTATTCATGAAAATAAAATGGTCTTTATTAAAAAATTTTGAAATAATGAAACAAAATTATAAATCAGTTTTATTTTGATAGTTTTCCTTTAGTTGTATAAAATAATTTCCAAAAACTAAAAATATAATGTAATAAAAGTAATTTTGTTTAAAAATATAACTAACGTTTTAAAATATAAAATTATGGTTTTTAAAATAAAAACATTATTTTCTAAAATTAAAGTCACATATAAAATAATTATTTGGTCCTATAATAATATTTCATGAATTCAAAATTCATACTTATATACTAATAATTTCAAATAAATTCATGTTATTTGTACTAATGTTATATTTAACTATTCATTAAAAAATCACTCTCATTGAAAAATAAAAAAATGCTATGATAATTTTTACATGTTGAATAGACAAATGAAGTTATTTTTTTCAAATTTAAATTCTAAAAGTAATATATATTATTTTTAATGAAAATATAATAAAAAAAACTTTTATTATTAAAATACATTTTTATACATTGCATGTTTTTAATCGTATTTCATATATATTTATAAATAATTTAATAATAGTATATGATTTTAAAAATATAAATATTAACAATTGAGATAACATTTTAACTCTCATAAATTTAATATAGTATCTTAATAAACAATACATCATGTTTTTTGTTTCTTATCAAAATAAATCCTTTTAAGAATAATAATTAATATAAATAAAAATATGTAAATATTTTTATTGACTAATATATTTTTATCTAATTTTGATTACATTATTCATTAAAATTTATTATATAGTTGTTTATTATTGTTGGGTGTTTCATTAGTTTGGTGTTATGTATGAAATTTTATGTTGAAGATAATATGAGTTTATGTGATTGAAAATCTATGTTCATTACATTCTGACCCACTTAAATAATTTTTTCCTCAGAATTTTTATATATTACATACTAATGAGTGTGGGTGAGGGTATTCTTAACATATTCATCATTTGAGATACAACATATAATATGAAATCTAACTCACTCTCTTGGGTTATATCATATTACTTATCCTTCCACAAATAACAATAATAATTTATACAATCATATACCCATGTATATATATACCATATAAATTTATTATACATAACATCCCATTCCAAAATTCATATAAATATATAAGACAATAAATAATAGAGAAACAAAATATTCATCCAAATAATTAACTATTTATTTATCCCTAAAATTTATTAAATAGTAGTTATTGTCATGATCCATCCTATTGGGGCCCTTATCGTGAATTCCCATGCCCACCTCCAATATGCCATGGGCTGGTGACTAGCACCATGTAAAGAACCGGATTTTTTCATGTAATTTTTTAACTATATGGAAATATTAAGAGTCCATGAAAATTGAAGGCGCATGATTTCGAGGCCCGGAGTGCCTTGGATGAATTTCTGAACAATTTTATGTACGTTCAGTAAACGTGTGATGGGGTTTTTGTTACTTTTTAACCAGTGCTCAGAATTGAAATCCAAGGGCACTGTTGAACTCACAACACCGATTTTCGCTTAAAGAGACCTTCACCTCGACTGTAGTAGGTCATGGATGAAAGTAATTTTTCATTCTTTTTCAAGGGAGAAAATAAAAAAAACCTACTTTATTTTATTTTTCTTTGTGAAACCTACCATTTTGAATTCAGTGGTGGGGACCACCTGAGCTTGAAACTTCCCATTTGAATTTAGTGGTGGGGACCACCCGACCCATGAAATCCCTCTTAATTCTGAGTTAACCCTTGTAATTCCCCCATTTAAATGCAACAACATTAATTTGTTTAATTAATGTATATTAAATAATTTTTGAACCTCATATTTCTTGTTGGGGAAATCGTTGTCAAATGAAATCTTGTGTGAACACTATTCAATGAAGAACACTCTCTCCAATGAAGAGCATACTTCGGAATTGAAGAACGAGGATGAAACTTATTCCTTTATCAGAATCATATTGTGGGAGCAACGAACACTGAAGTCCCCATCTTCGCCGACTTCATATTCATCCTTGAGACACCTCCTCTGGGGGAACGAGGTAGGTGTTTTATGTATGACTGAATTTATTTATTAATTCTTCAGAATCTGGATTCACAACGATGATGGAAAAACAAACTTGGCCATCATCCCTCACCTATACCTTTCATTTTCAATTTTTATTTTTCACGCATTCTTCATGCGTTCTTCAATGACAAATGATTAACGACGCAGAAAACATGATATTTTTTTGAGTGCAAAAAATGGAAGTGGAGCCCTCGACCTGAGGATCGTGAATATGCAGTTGTTATATTTTTTAGGCTAAGAATGGAGATGCGGTGACCCAGAGAATAGAAGGAGGGCTGAAACACCGAATGGCCGCATGAAGGTAGGGAGGAGCGTGTTCACCCCGCCGTTTGAGTAGGATACCGCGATCGCTTGGCCATGGCGGTGGCCAAAGGGCTGCTGACACCCGGCTAACCGCAGAGGATAGCGGCGCCATCGCGCCGCTGGGAGAGGAGGACCGGCCAAAGAACTAGTCGTCCATGACGTACAGAGCCGGACCCAATCTAGTGGGTCCCGGTTCCAAAAACAAAACGTCCTTTTGGTAGTTCAGGTGACCTGTGGGGGGGGAGGGTGCCTCACACTCGGGCGTCGGCTAGGCGGACCCTGCCATGACGGTCTGGCCGACCACTAGATGAACTGAGGGCTGCACCCAGCGGGACGGGCCAGTCTTACCCCTACGCTGGCCAAGACGGTCTATGACCAAAAAAGCCTTGCCCGCTGTGTCCCTAAAAAAACGGGCCAGACCCGGACCGGGTGGGGTCAGTCCGAACCGGGTCAGGTCGACCCAGTACGGTTCGGGATGGACCGGGGCCCATATTAACCCCATTTTGCCTTGTGGCCGTATCTTGTGATCTGGGTGTCTGTTTGATGAACCTTAAGTGGTGAATAAATCCTTGGATTGAGATGGTCCTTTTGGAATACTCTACTTGAGTTTTGGATAATGTTGGAGTATGACCATGTTGGTTTGAACTCGAATCCAACCGGACCCTCAGAACAGAAATGCTAATAACATACAGATCGAGCGTCCAATTGACTTTATGTCAGTTGTGTTGGCTCCCTTTTGACATGAAGGATATTTGGGATACATCTTAGTGGAACATCAAGGTAGTTTAATTATCAACCAATGGATCGAGTATCGGAACCTCTCGAAATCAAGTATGCTTAATGTGGGAACCATGTGGCTAGTTGTAACGTGATGAAAGAACATTGATCTTGTTTTGGTCAATATCTATCAAATCCTTTGTGGGTCAATGCACAGCGATCCTGTGTGGGTTAACGCATACAGATTTTGTGTTGGTCAGATCTTGTGTGGGTCAGCGCTCAACGATCCTATGTGGGTAAGTGCATATCGATCCTATGTGGGTCAGATCCTATGTGGGTCAGTGGTGGTTAGTTACCTATCGATTATGTGTGGTTTAGAAGTAGTGTTACTTAACAAAATAATATGATCTGGCTTATGGCTATTCATCTGTACTTCTGTACTTATGTTATACCTGGTGTTAGCTGAGTCTTTACCTTTGTGGTAATCTTCTGTGTGGTGTACCTTTGTGGTACTTACCTTCATGGGGATACCTTTGTAGTATTCCTCTGTGTGGTGTTACATTTTTGGTACATACCTTTGTGGTGTTACCTTCATGGTATTCTTTCCATCATGGAACATTTGATCTTGGGCTAATGAGTTGGGAATTGTCTTTCCTAATGAATGAGATGGGTATACTTGATAACTTAGGTATATGTATGGGAGTATACCCATGTAGGGTTGACTGTTTCTTCCATGCTTGTGGTTTATACTTTTTGTATTTTGAGAGACCTTGGGGGGTCTCAGGGTACCTACTAAGTATCGTTATACTCAACCCTGCACGGGTTATGCTCGCACTTCACTGTGTCTTGTGCAGATGATAGAAATCGTTGATCGAGGATGAGGGTATCAGGACTGGAGGCTGCTCGAAGGTGGACTTTAGATGAGGCATACCTCAGAGACGACTGTCTGAGAGATGGACCTACCCTTAAGCTAGGATCCTTGATGGGTGTTCACAATAGTTTTTTTTCTATTTTACTTTTACTTTCTAGGTTCACTTGTAATTTCTAGTTGGGCTTGTATTCTGGTCCCTTTACATACTGTACTCACTCGGTTTACTATATAGTTTACTTTGTGCTTGTATCCTGTTGTGTGCTTGATTGTGTGAGTTTATAGGTTATAAAGGCAATGCCTTCCCAGTTTTAGAGATATTCATTTCCGGTGCTAGTCGCCAGCCCCTGGCCAATGGAATGCGGGCTTGTGGTAGTCACGACACGGGCCCCGGGGGATGGGACATGAAACACCAAGTAGGCATATCTCTATCATGGGTGGAATTTCCTAAGTACCTATACACACGCACAAATCTCCAAGACCAAGATGCGGAAATATAAAAACCACTAACAATGTAAAGTCATGCATTCCACTATCCTAACCAATAGAGTATGAAAGATGTAATGAATGTAGGTAAGTGAACCGACACAAAATACAGTCCCACAAAAAGAGTATGTAAACTAAAAAGTCCAACTTATAAAAAAATAGGTTCTGGGAGTATTTCTTGTATCTATAAGAACACCTTGGCCCATATGAACTCAAAAATTTCCATCTAGTCCTGGTCCACCCAGGACTCCATCAAAATGTCCCTCATCTGCACATGACACAACATGTACAGGCAAAGCATTTGGAGGGGAAAGTATAAAGGTAATTAGTAGGACACCCTGAGAAAATAAATAAATACACGAATTAAAGATATCGTCATATATACACAAGTATATGTCTACAATATATAATAAGGATATCCAAATATACTCAAACAAGATATGTTGTCTAGAGGTAAGTCACAACTACATCATACCACCTCTAGGGATCTAGATATAAGATTACACAAGGAACTCATCTGGGAGAACACACTCTTAATTATTATAGCACTGATGAAGTCCATCTGAGATGTATTATTCATCAAAAATCACCACGAGATAAAGAGATACACTGAATGATTTGAAATTAGATATGATACATTAGATGAGGATCATAGATAGGGTCATGGGGTGATACTGACAACTCCATCAATAATAACCCACTAAGTAGAGAATCAAATACTAATAATTGTGTTCATTTCTATACCCATTACTCTACCTAGGGAATGAATAATGAATAAAAGATTTGTCAATGGACCTCTCAATGGATTTCAACAACTCTATCTAGGAAGTAATGCTAAAGGGATCATACTCCAGTGTCTAGGAAACGATACACACCAACCATCAGGGAACCAATCAAGGGATCAAACCCCAATTAATCATTCCTAATATACATGGGAAAAGGGATATAATCCATGTATAAAGGGATAAATGTCATGCAGTAGGATCACATGTCATGTCCCTTGGCCGCGGGTACGTCCCATGTACAATTTCTTGTGTCATGTTGTCTAGAAAAGGTATACATGGAATGTAGAAAGGCTTGAACACCATATATGTCCACATGGGATCATCTGGTGTTCCTCATCCATGTGTCGGTACATGGAATCAACTCATGTTCACCTACTCATGTACTAGTACATAGGTTGGCCCATGTAGTCGGTCTGGGTCAACCCTTGTGGTGGAGTACATAATGTGTACTCCACCCCCTGTCTTTGTATCCCACGAGAAACACACTGAGTCCCAGAGAAGTGACCACACACTGTGTTATAGATGTCACACACCGTGTGAAACATTTAAACTTCTCGATACACTATATGCCACTCAATGGGGCCCACATGGTGTGTTTCACATAATATACGTTGTGTTATTCAAGATTTTTCAAAATCACAGTTCTTCCTGCCTACACCTTGGACAATCCCCTGGGGCTTGATATTTTTTTTCCATTAATAATAAAACTAAAATATCCAAGGTCACCTCATCATCTTTGTAGTATATTGGTGAGTATTGGGCCTTAAATCAGCTCCAAAAACCGATTCTGACCACCATCATGAATAATTATTTAATAATAATATCTTCCAAAATACATTGATCTGTCAATCCCCATTATCCTCGCACCTCCTCTAGGTTATCCTGATGCCATATCTATAATCATGGATTATTTTTCTGTGAATCAAAGGTGCAAAGATCACCAATTTATATCCCATGAAGAGCGAAGAATGCACAGGATAAGGGGGAAGAAATTCACATTGAATAAACATGAGGAACAAAAATAGGATATTTTTTATTATGGACTTGATCCATTTCTATAATAATGATCAATAAGTTAAATAAAAAAATCAATATAAATCCCACAATCAACTCATCCCCCAAGAATTATCAAACCATGGGTCAACCGATTCATGGCTTGATCTGTGTTTGTTGTTGATTTCAAGAATCATAAAGAAATAATTGATATAACAATGTCCTACCTGGGATTTGGATATTTCATTGTCAGGGATTCGTTTCTAATGGTGATCCCTCATGAATAGTATTAATCAACCATTTTTCATCACTCATCATGATATTTCTCCAGGGCCCCTCTCTAGATCTCATAGGGATTTCCCTAGGATTATGAATTCTAACCCAGGGTGGCTTGTCAAGATGATAATTTAAAATAAAAAAAACCTTGTATTGTCATGTTAAAATAAAATAAATCATAAATTTATTTTATTTTCTAAAATTTCTAAAAATTAACATTCACTGTTGACTGACACTAGCCGATGTTAGGCCTGGCCTAAGGTGAAGTCATTACTCTGAATGGAAAGGTTCCCTCATATTTCTGATCTAGGAACCCGTTAAGAATTTATTCCAATTTTTTAGGAAAACTTCTCACTCATTCTATTTAATATATTTAATATATTTCAAACTTTTATTCTGAGAACCCCATGCCTCAGAATGGTAGGTAATATCAATTCCTAGTCCTGAATTAATTCCATATAATATTTCAAAGTAATACATGAAAAATTATGGGACATTGGATTCTCCCAACCATAGGGATTTACATCCCCAAAAATCCAGAACAAAAGGCCACTCTAAATTATATGGGTACTACACATGAATATGAGACTCCATCCTCCATGTTCTCTTCGGGAGATTCTTGTGCTGACACCTTACACACACCAAGGGAATCACTCACCCACAAAGGATCATTGCCTATCGATCCTTGATCTCCACTGGGTAATCTATAGATGTTTCTACATCTTTAATGTTCATCTCTCTGTAGTTGGTTATATGAAACGGATCATGCATGTATCTCTTCATCTAGGATTCATGGAAGACATAATTGACCTGGTGAAAATGTGGGGGTAGATCTAGGAGGTGCGCCATCTCTCCAACTTTGCACATTATTTAAAAAGGGTCGATAAACCTCAAAGTGAAATTTATACCATGGACGAATCTCCCCAACCCATGTTGATATGAGACCTTGAGTAACACTTGGTCTCATTCCTCGAACTAAAAAGGAAAATGTTTCCAACCAAAATACGACTTCTACCAACTATGTGCAGTCTTTATCCACTCATAGATTATTTTCACCTTCTCATTGATAGTTCACACTAACTCTGGTCCCATAAGTGATGACTCTCATAGGTCATCCAAAAACGTGGTGACCATGATGTTCATCCTTATAGATCTTATATTAATTTCATACCAATGGTTGGGTGGTATCTAATATTATACATAAACTCAACAAGTTGTAACTAATCATGCCAACTATGAATGATGTCCAAGATTCAAGCCTGCAACATATCCTACAGAACCTAAATGGTCCTCTACGTTTCTCAATCCGTCAGGGGATGAAATGTTTTTCTCAATTGTAACTGGTTCCTAAAAACTTCATGTAATCCCTTCTGCAATTAGGATGTGAAATGAGCATCGTGTTCTAAAACAATCATTGATTCCACTCCGTGATGTCGAATTATCTCTTAGACATAGAGTTGTCCCAATTTCTCTTCTAAACTCTGCTCCCACATGGCTAGGAAGTGGGTCGACTTGGTGAGTTGGTCAATGATCACTTATATTACATTGTGTCCCCTGGGCTTACATGGTAAAACCATCATAATGTTCATGGATATCCCATCCCACATTCACTTTCACACCTCAAGGGGTTGAGACAAACCTGTTGGAACCTGGTGCTCATCCTTCACTTGCTAATAAGTAAGGCATCAATAGAAAAACTCTCTCACTCTATTCTTCATTATTAGCAACTCAAATTGATGTTGAAGGTTTCATTACATCTTCTCCACACTTGGATGTACAGCGGAAGGGGACATATTAAACTCCCTCAGAACCTCCTCCTGCAACACCACTGGTAAAACTGTGCACCATCTGAAATGAAAAGTGTGTTCCCCACCTTTTTAATATCAATCAGTAGCATGTACTGCTGATATATGATCACATAGTGTATCATTGTTGGTATCCCCATGTTCTAACTCTCTAACACATTTCTAGAGTTTGTGGATAAAAACTATCAACATGAGGTATGTTCTCCCATCTACTTCTACAAAAGATAGAGGCAACGAGTCCAGATGCTTTGATGCCTCATCTAGCGACTGTGAACTTGATCTCATTCTAAGAGGATCTTCCTCCACATTCCACTTCCTAGTATTATAGACAATCTTGATATCATAATCCAGGAAAAACTCTAGATACCACGTCTATAGAAAGTATATATTCTTCTATGAAACGATATACCGGAGTCTCTTGTGATCATAGTAGATGATAAAACTCTCTCCCATCAGGTAGTGTCACCACATATTAAACACAGAGACTTACACTTCCAAATCAGATCATGGGCCACATAGTTATTCAATTTTGGTGTCAACTAGAATTGATCCATAACTAATCACTACCAACCTCTCCATTAAAACAAAACTGTGTCCGTCCCCTAATTCATCGTAGAACACTACATACTCGACACCCTCCTCTTGAAATCACAAGATTGGGTTACCAGTCTAACTCTACCACAACTGCTGAAAATACCACAAAAATTTCTCCGTCCACAAGAAGGGATTCCCATTTCGAGTCAAATAATTCATTAGTGATGATATCATGGATAAATCAAGATTGAATCTTCATTAATATCCTACCATCCTAAGGAATCTCCACACCACCATCACGCTCTTGGGTGTCTCCCATGATATCATGACCTCCACCTTGGTTGGGTATGCTCCCTCTCCATCAGCTGAGATAACATGCCCTAAAAAGTGGACTTCTAGAATCTAGAACTAGCACTTCTAGAGTTTCTAATAACACTGGTTCTCTCAGAGTATGTCCAGAACCATCCGTAGGTGTCCCACATGATCCTACTTAGACACTGAGTACACAAGATATCATTAATGAAGACTACCATGAATCATTCTATATATGGTTGGAAGATCTGGTTCATGAGTCCCATGAACACTACTAGAGTTTTCATCACACGAAAGGGTATCACTATGTACTCATAATAATCGTAGAGGAATCGGAATGTCATCTTTGATATATCCTCATCCCGTACTCATAGCTGGTGATAGCCTGATCTGAGGTCAACTATATATAACTATCATGCCCCTATCAACTGACAAAAAATTTCATCGATCACTGAAAGTGGATACCTATTCTTCACCATCCCCTAGTTCATGCTCCAATAGGAAACACACAACCCTTAGATCATATCCTCATTTTTGGAAAATACATTTGGGGCCACCTAGCGTGAAACCCTGCGTCTCGTGAATCCCTTACTCTGCAAGTCCTCTAACTACACCCTTATCTAGTGAAGCTCTACTGGATCAATACGATATGCTATGGAAGATATCAGTGTCATCTTGGGGTGTAAGATAATGCATAAATCTATCTCATGGTGATGAGTTAATACTTGAACATATTCAAGAAATACTTCCTCATGCACCGCAAGTATTACTGGGAACTACAAACTCATAACATATTCTATATCAACGATCAGGCTAGCCATATGATGAGTTATCAGCTACACCATCCTATTCAAGTTTCTATCCTATACTGCCTTGGTTTACTATTCAGTGAAAATGTAAAATCTCATTCCATCATTACGGACACATCGATCCCATTTCATAAAACATTTAATCTAGGCATGAACTATTGATAACCAATTCATACCAAGGATGATGTCATACAGCATTGACGTTTCCCCCAAGAGGTTCCAAACAAAACTATCAAATCCAAGTGTAATGTCACACTGTTGAAAAAAATGTGTAATCATCGAGTCTGCTCCCATTGGCGTCTCTAAAAATAAGGGTTGAGTCAACAATTATAAAAAAATCTCATGGCCTTGTAAAATATACTTGGAACTAAAGGAATAAATTTTACATATTTCTACCAGTATATTATATAGATTATAAAATACAAATATCGTTCATTGAATCATCCCTATAGCCCCTAGGTCATATGTATCGACTGCATGTAGCTGTCCATGCCTCTATCCTCTAGCTCTGAGAGCCTGTCACAAACCTCCTGGGGGTGGTGGTGGTAAAAAGTTGAAACATTGACCAACTATCACTGCTCTTCTATTTGAGATTCCACATCCGTTGTCATGTAGATATTTTTACTCCTTCATCAAACTCTATCTTTGTGGTCTATCCATTATCTCCTTGTCAGCATCACATCGGGTTGGAAAATCACGAGTGATATGTCCCCTGTCATCACATGAGTAGTATCACGACTCCTTGGGATGACAAGATCCCCATTGTAAACCCTAAACTATTTATCTTATATCTCTATAACTCCTTTTGAAATTTCTCCCATGCCTAGATCATTAATACTGATATCGACTCCCTCTTACCGAGGTGTCTGCACCTTCTTATCTACTACTAACTATAATCGGTTGTCTCTGCCCTGCCAAGAATCTCTCAACCTCCAAAGATCAGTCGAGCATCCTAGAATTATTATGAATGCTCAGAGGGATAATATTGTGTTATATGTCACTAAGAAGACCTCTTTCGATGTTCTGAGACTGAATTACCAAACCATGACTATATCCATCATGTACTTGGAATGGTTGTTGATCCTCAAGGAATAGTCAGCGACCATTATCCTACCCCTATAGAGATGATGTTGCTCCTGTATATGCACAACTCTCATTATAACTAAAGAATACTACTCTATGAAAAGGCACTAAAAATAAATCCATGATAGAGTATCCTCATTGTGAGTCTAGATAGTCAAAACCCCTATCTCTATACATATCCTTGTAGAAGGCTCACAACTAGGATCACCATATGATCATTTGGTGTTCTCACTAGTCAGAAAACACAAGTCACTACCACAAGCCAATCCCCAACTTCTTGAGGGTCATGATCACTTCAAAAACTAAGGGGGGTCCACCTAGAAAACTCATGGAGGACACTCAACATACACTCCTCGTATTCTGCTACTTTATCTACCATGGGTTTCTCTACAGGTGGTGATATAGTTGGTTCACCACCTGGAGGTAATATCTAGGAAACTAGTCCACGTACTGAGCCCTCATCACTGAGGGAGTCATCTGTGTGATTGAGCAATTGGATCCTAGCTGGTATGAATTATGGAGGCATCCTATAAGAAATGAAGATATACCACGATCAATGAGTATATCTAGATATTTCACTAAAGAAGGAAATAGAAACCACAAACCATTCCTATATGATGTATTTTCCATTGTTTTTCCAATAAAAAATGTTCCCATGTACCGAGTCGAAAATCTTGTTATAAGAGTCATGGTGTGTGGATATGTCGGCCTCCACACCAACACTAGAGTCCCTTGCCTAAAATTTGAACTCAAAACTCTTAACACTGTTGCCCCATACTAATCTTGCAGACTCCCAATCCTAAATTTGAACTGACCTGCTATGATTCAACTTTTTCAGGATGCATCGTAGTGGGGCCTAGGTTGTGACTCTCCAACCTCACCTCTAATTGGCTTGGGGATTGTGACTAGCACTGAGTAGGTCTATCACTAACATGGGAGGAATTTCTTATGTAAATGTACACACTCACGCATATGCAAAAAAAAATATGTTGAAATTTTAAAACCACTATGAATGTAAATGAATCCATGCCACTATCCCAACCAATAGATTACAATAGAAGTAAGGCAAGTTTTAAAGTAAATTAGGCCCGAAAAGAAGCCCACCAAAAGAGTCTGTAATCTACAAAGTCCAAATTGTAAAAAAAATAGGTACTAGGACTGCTACTTGAAGTCATAGAAACACCTCAATCTGTCTGAACTCACAATTATTTTTCTATTCCTAGTCCACCCTGTACTTTGCAAAATGATCTCTCATTTGCACAAGACACAACACGTGTGAGAAAAGCCTATTCAGGGGTGAGTGTAACAATACTGAGTAGGACACTCCAAAACCACAAAACAATACAAAAAATAAAATACTATTAGATCTACATAGGTATATTTCTACAACACATATCATGGATATCTATATATACTCAATGAAGACACAGAATCTAGATGTAAGTCACAACTACCGCATAACACCATTAGGGATCTCGCTCAATGTTTCCACAAGGCACTCATCCAGGAGAACGAACACCTGATTCAGATAACACTGATGACGTTTTTACGAGAATTATTGTTCATCAGTAAATTTCATGAGATAGGAAGATATACTGAATGATCTTAAGAGGGATACAATACATTAGATGAAGATCACAACCAGGGTCATGGGGTGATACTTACAACACCATCTAGAATAACTAACTATTTAGAGGATTGATGGCCAGAAATGTTGGTCACATATATACCTAACAATCAACCTAGGAAATGATGAATGAATAGAGGAACCCTCATCAGGCCTCTTGGAGGATTCCATCAATTATACCCATAATGTCTTGATAAAGGGATCATACTTCGGTGTGTAGGAAATGAGACACACCAACCTTTGGGGAAACAATATAGGTAATAAAACCTACTGAATCTTGTCTAAGATACAAAAAAATGGATCAAATCCATGTAGAAAGGGATACACTTCATGTAGTAGGATCAACATTTGTGTCCCTTGAACCAAGGTACTACCCAACGAAAATGAAATGTGTCAGGAAACATTTTGTGTTGAAAAGGTATACAGGACATGTTGAAAGGCATGCACACAGTGTCCATCCAAATGAGGTCTATCTGTGTTCTTTGGACATGTGCCAGTACATGGAGTGAACTGATGTTCACATGCCTATGTACCAACACATGGGGTAGTACATGTAGTTGATTTGAGTCTGGTCTTGTGGTCGAGTACATGTCATGTACTCCATGATGTATCTGTGTATCTCCCAAGATAAACGTCGTGTCTCGGGGAAGGTCCCACATGTCGTGTTACAAATTTTACATGTCCTCTGCCACATTAAGGATTCCCAAAACCATATTCGCTGCTTAGCGGGGCCCATACATTGTGTATGTTTGAATATATGATGTATTCTTTGTGATTTTCTAGAAATTCAATTCTTCCTCCACACACCCCATTTGATCCTCTGATGCTCTATCCATTGGTACATTCAACTGAAAATTGAATATCTAAGCTCACCCCATTTTTATAGAACCAAATCAGTGATTTTAGGGCCATTAATTAGCTATGAAAAACAATTCGTATCACATGCATGAAGAATGATCGAAGAACAATATCTCCTAAAATACTTTGATCCCTATATCATCATTGTCATCACACCTCCACTAGGTCATCATGATGTCGGATCAAAAATCTCAGATCATTTCATCATGATTCATAGGTTCAATGAACATCCATTCATATCCCACAAAAAAATGAAGAATGTGTAAGAAAAAGGGGGAAGAAATTCACATAGAAAAAACCTGGGGAATGAACCTAAACTTTTTTTCATTATGGAATTGATTCATTCCCATAAAAATGATCAATAATCTAAATAAAAACAATAATCAAAATCATCCTCAAATCAAAAATGCAATCAACCCATCTTGTAAGAACAAACAAACAGTAGGTCACACTATTCGTTGGTTGATCTATGTTCGTCGTTGATTCTAAGAACGAGAAATAATGAATTTAAATCAGACTCCCTACCTAGGATTTGGATCATTAGTTGTTGAGGATTCATTGTTGGTGGAGATCCATCAAAAAAAATCTCAATCAACTGTTCATCAATGTTCATCAAGATATTTGTCCATGGTTTCTCTCCAAGGATCCCAAATATTTCTCTAGTGTTATGAATTTTAGCATCGGGTCCCTTGAAAGGCTGCTGATTTAAAATAGGAAACATGTTGTTATGTTATGATAAAATAATATAAATCATAAATTTGTTTTATTTTTTAAAATTTCCAAAATCTAACATTCATAGTCGACATGAGTCATCTAATGTTAGGACTCTCCTAAGGTAAAGTCACTACTCTGAATGCAATGTTTCCCTCAGATATCATATCTAGGATCCCATTTAGATGTTATTGCACTTTTTAGGGAAAATTACTCATGTGTTCTACTAAATATATTTAATATATTTTAAACGTTTATTTTAGGCACCCTGGTCCTCATAATCGCATGTCATCTCATCACTTGGTCTCTAATTAATTTCATATAATATTATAAAATAATACATAAAAAATAATGTAATTTACAGTTCATGAACTTAGAAACTAAACTATCTATAAAATATTAAGAAAATGTGATAAAATTATCCCAAAATATCATGGTTCACATTATATATTAAATCAATAATCAATTCAAAGGCTATCAATACTACCTTAATAACTTTTCTCAAAATAAAAAACCCATTTATTACCTTAATATAAAGAATATACTAAATCCATGATATTATCATATCTCATTTATATATTCTCCAATATTTATCCCCAAAATATAGAAATGTCAAGAAAAGTTTTTAAAGGATATTAATACAACTTATTAGGTGATTTCAATCCATTAAATAAATATTATAGGAGAACAATAAATATTGGATTCACGTAATTCTATTAGTATTTATAAAACTCTATAAAATTGTCGATAAATATCATTTCTTGATAAAAATATAAAATATAAATAATAATTAATATCTTTTATAATATCAACCACACTACGTTAAGTAATACCAAGAAACTAAACATTCCCATCATGACATGCTAATAATATTATTCTCAACCTTTTAATTATCCTCCCTTATTTACTTATAATAAAAATTGGCTTCAAGATACATTCCTTTGTTGCATCATTTCTAGGATCATGTATCCACCAAATGCTAAATTAAAAAATGGTTGTCAATAAAATAATACTAAATAATCATATGAATATGAAAATATAATACTAATATGTATTCTCTAATGACAGATACATTTCATCCTCTGATTTTTCAGTTAAATTTTATTTTCTACAATTTAGGTTATCATGTACTTCTTATCATAATCTCTCATAGGAATTTGGAAATAAATCATTCACAATTTTCCTTAAAGAGAATAATAGTGACTAAAGAATATCCCTTCAGAGTGTCAAATCATTATTTCAATTACACATTTTTTGTGAACTAGGCGATGATTGATTTAGTAACCAACAATACATTTTTAGGGTTATTTTTAGTCACTTTGGGTTGTTCATGTAATATTTAGGAATATTCATAGGAATATTTTGTAGTCAGGTGCTAAGACGATGTGTGATTCCGAGGCTTGGTGTGCCCAGAATTAATTTTGTAAAAATATTTTATATATTTTATATCACACACAAAATGATTTCTTGAAAAATTAGAATATATCATAAATGGGGAATTTTATTGGAAATATGAGACCATGGTTTAATCCATATTATTAGGATTACCCTAGGAGTGACCTAAAGCTGGTTAGCGTGGGATTTTCAGATGACGGAGTCATCGGAGGTTGCGTTGGATAAATTAATTAATTTAATTTATGGATTTAATAACCCTATCCCAAATTTATGACAAATAAAGAATCGAATTTTAAATATGTTACCGCTGTTGAGTTAATAACATGGGTTTTACCCTAGGTGTGGTATAACATTGGTTAGCATTTTATGTTTGGATTGAGCGCCAATGTGGTTGAAATTATTAAATAATTTGAAATATTTATATAATTATTTTATTAAGATAAAAACATAAAAATACTCTATAAATGTGATGTTATGAAATTTATCTAGGGTAATTCTCTAATTGCTGAGAGGTTTTTTAAAAGAATATCTGATGGTATTAATTAGAGGATTGACATTAGACAATGGATAGGGATCGAATCAAGGTGAGTTAAATGGAAGTAGATGAATTTGATTGCATTCATTGTTATCAGATTTGTTCTTCCTCAATGATAGATCCATAATCAAGGCGGGACTCTTTAATTTTGGTTTTAATCCTATTTGATTAAAATATTGATCATTTATAGTACCCTCTATTGATTATTGATTATCGTTCATCGCATGATCTTTAAATTTCATAATTATTTTTATATCTCTTAAATCAGTGTTCTAACAACAATGAATCATATCCATCAAGAAAAATAGCTGAGGTTCATTCCTCAATTTTTTATATTTTATTTTTCTTCTTTAATATTCATCCATTCAACACCGATATTCCATCTACCTTATGATTCAACAAATATATAGTAATAAATCATTGTGGAGCCAATTCATGTTACAACATACCAATTCTATAGAATTGGATAAGGGATCGATACCATGATCAAGGTGCGATATGGTTTAAGGGGGATCAAAAATAGATCCAAGACAAGATTGAGGGTTTCAATATGCATTTTGGTGTAGTGGAGATGTCATGATTAGATAATGTTTCTTGATCAGATCAAGTGGTTAGGATCTGAAAAATGATGATGGATTGAGTGGCAGTTAGTGGTGTAGGAAACAACATCTAGCAGTGCTGGGCACAGTGCCGAAGGCAATGGTGAGAAATGACGGTGATCAAGGTTCAATGGAAATGAATCTGTAGTACTTGGATGGTTGTGATTTGTGGGGGATATGAGTGGTGTCATTTTAGTGATGTCATGCGAGTTGTGGTCTATGTGTAAGGTGAAAGGGTTTGATGAATTTGTGGAATGTATACTAAAAATTAGTCTTCCTATGAAAAATAATTGTGGAAGAATACAAGTAAGTGAGAAACAAAAAAAATATTGAAAATGTTAAAAAAAAAGAATCTCTTTTGGGGTAACATACATGCCTCCCATTTACTAAAATTTTAATGAGAAAAAAATGAAATAATTATAAATAATAATGATAATATTAAATATTATTATTATTATTTCATTATCAAAACACTATATCAGTCATAACTTCTACATGGGACTTCAGATTGAAGAAATGTTAGAGACATCGTGACTTCAGAATTAAGAGGGTAATTTTAATACCAATGTTGAATGTGTAATTTTGGATTAGGGTGAGGGTCCATGGAGCACCCAATATTATTTTTATAATAATAATAATTATTATTATTATTATTGTTATTACTATTATATAATCTAATATCTGACATATCATCTCTTTATAGTGTTATAATAACAAATCATTTGTGGCATTGAGACCCTGATAATGAGTCTGATGTTTTGATATCAATATCAGGTGTTTAGTTCAAATGCATTGGTGGATCTCACAATGTATTGGCCATTCCATATATGGTAAAATGTGGATTTTTCATTGGGTTTCCAATTTGGGAAATTGAATAGTCTTTCTAAAAAAAAATTCTTGAGTATCACAACAACTTGATTTTTGTCCATAGAGGGATTTTGTATAGGAATATATGTGGGATTACATTTTTTATCTTCAAACTGTTGATGAGCCTCATGAATTTGTCTGGATTTTGGCTGACATACATTGTGTATTATCCTTACATGACATATAGTACTTCATGGAAGCATGCCATGTGATGGAGAGGAAATTGCTAGGAAAAGGATAGAGGCCACATGCCATGTGGTCCCCTTACACATTGTGTAAATATTGAGAATCTTTTTCATATCATGTATCCTTCGTCTGGACATGGGTTTTGATAAAAAATTATTTATTTATTAAAGGATGGTAGAAAACCCATCAACAGATCATGAAGGTTAGTAGTAGTGAAGTCCAAGGGAATCCCCCTAGATGAAATCCATACATTCATGTGGAAGTGATCCAATAGTGGAGTAAATCACCAATGACTCATTCTCTCTTACTGCATGAGCAAGAACATCCACAAAAAATTAGTTTCTCTCCAAATATGATAGACCCTATAACCTTTATTTATTTCCTTTGAACTTATTTTAGAGAGATAGATCAAATTCCATGGAGGATTGATTTTCCATTGCATAGACTACATAAAAATATCAGAATCAAATTCTACCTCACATAATTATAATACGAACCTTTTTCACGGAGAAAGACCTGTGAGAAAGGCCCTCAACTCCACGCATAAGGAATTCCCCATACTATAGTAAGCGTTGAAAGCCTGAAACACTGACCCATTTGAATCCTTGATCATCCCACCCCATCGCATACATCCATTCATGAAAGAACCATCAACATTAATCTTGATACAGTTACTAGGAGGAATCCACTTTACCCACTGACTTAGATAATAGTTATATGATATAAGTCTATTAATGAACCTGTTAAGTGATTGAAAATTATTTCCACCCTTCAATCATAAAGACAAATTTTAAATGAGTATTTTCACCCGTACCAGTAGACTAGGTAGTGCAGGTCACTTATCCAACCTGGCTATATTCCACAACTCCCAATAATCCAACAAATGATGCTGAAAGTAATGCTGCAAAGTTTCTTCTGCATATCGCAACATTATAAAGCCATAAGACTATAAAAAATGAAGTCATGTATTGATTCATAGTCACACCTATATGATATCAACATATCAAAAGAAAACCAAAGTCCAATAGCCCAATAGCTCACACAGAACAGATGAAAGGTAGACTCAATGATCGGGTTATTACAGTAGAAACAATGAGAAGCAAAATAAATAAAATTTGATTAAATATTTTCTTTTGTGGTGATTTATTGTCTCTGAAACCACTAGACCAAAAAATCATCTTCATGGGGATGTCCTTAAACCATTACCACAAATCCCATTCATCCAGCACCGATATTGGAAGTAGCAGTTCTCTATAATCATGTCCATTAAAGAACCTGGAGGACGACCTAGTAAAATAACATCTATCCACCTCATTTGAGAAAGAAATAATATTAAAGACCTCCATCTATTCCTTTCTCAGAATGGCCTCCAACATTGAAGGATAATAATTTTCCTCCCTAATAGACACGTCTGGGCCCAGACATCTAGGAAACAATAGACTCTGTCCCACCCAATTATCCCTCCAAATGATAATTTTTTCTCTTCCAACCACACATTGGGTATCATCCTAATGTGTTTCAAAATGTGGTAGAATACATCTAACCAGCTTAGAAAGTTTTCCATGATGACTTTTCCAATCTTCCTAATGACTGCCATAATAGTTTCTAAGTAATGTGGCCCATAACAATTCCCCCACAAGAAATTCCCAAGCTAGTCATGCTTGCATGGAATGCATGGACTCTGTGATGTCCCGTAATCCAATACCCCCCTCCAGCACTGTTTTATCCATACGGGCTGAGGAGGCCCAATGGCATTGGCCAAGGGAGTTTTCATCCCATAAGAAACAGTTCATGATCTTCTGCATCATATTGATGGTCCCTTCTGGAGGATATATGGTTGATAGAACATTCATCGGAATGGAAGACAAAATTCTTTTGATTAAAGTGAACCGTCAACCGAAAGAAAAAAAATCTTTTCTTCCATCTCATAATCCTCCCCACAATTAAATTCATAATATGTTCAAAGAAAAACTTTTTAATCCGACCAAAAGAAATTGGGGCTCCATGATATATCATAGGGAACTATTTTTTCTAAATTCCAAGAGTGTCTTGAATGATTTGGATTATTCGAACAGAACACATATTGGAGATAAAAACACTGCTCTTTCTTGAATTAATTCTTTGGATGCTTAGATCACCATAAACCCCTGTGATCTTCAAGAAGCTAAGAAGATAATTCCTCCTACCATTAATGAAAATAAGAATACTGTCCACAAAAATGAGTTGAGAAACACAGCCTATCCGAGTCTACCTATATAGTAGGATTCTTCGTTCACCCATGATTCAATGAAGGGTTCTAGATAATGCATCAAGAGCTATAATGAAAAGAGAGGGAGACAAAGGGTCCCCTAGCCTCACACCCCGCAAGCTTTTTAAGAATCCAAACCCATTTCCCATAAGATGAACTGATAACTACAGTGAGGAATAACATCTGAAGCATAGATCAACGACCCACTCATGAAACCCATACTTCTCTAGGACTGAATAACAAATCTACATTCCAATTTATCATACGCCTTATCCATATCCACTTGAATGATTACATTGGAGCCAATAACTTTTGTGATAATATCCTCCATAAGATCCTTAGAAATTACGATCACACCTTGAATATTTATACCTTTCAAAAACCCATGTTGTTCTGGTGACACAATATGGGGGATAAAATCATTCAAGCTATTAGAAGTCATACATGCAAGAATTTTGTAGGAAACATTACATAAGCATATATGCCTATACTGATTAATATTTGGTGGGTCCTTCACTTATGGAATAAGGACAACCCTGGAGTCACAAGATCTTCGAATGATAGAACCACCCTGAAAAAAAATCTTGAATCACCTAAATGACATGACTCCCTACAATGTCCCAAGAGTCAACATAGAAATCTCATCGAAAATCATTCATTCCCTGAGTGCTCTCAGGAGACATGTTGTGAATAACTCCCCAAATATCCTCCTTAGAAGGAGTAGTTTGCATAGCCGAATTATCATCCTATACTAATAGTCTTGGAAAGACACCCATAAACTCCACTTCCTTCTTCGATAAACCATGATTGTTAGTATAAGCCTCCCCTTCCAGTAAATTCTCAAAGTGTTGCAATGCCAGATTCCCTCCCACATTATGATCTAATGTATAGGAACTATTATCCAGTATAATATTGATTTTCATATTTTTAATTTCCCTAAAATAGGCATATAATTATTGTGGTACCCTTCCTTAAGCCATATAATTCTGGATCTATGCTTGAAGTCTCTCTCAATTTCCAGTAACCACGCCGTCAGAAGACTACGCTTATCAAAAAGCATAAAAAATTGACCCTCATCCCAGTTTATCTGGAGCTCCTCTTCTATTAGATCCATCTCCACCTGTAACGATTCCTCTGATACATTTCCAAAAGGATTATTTAGCTACCATCCATTTATATCCATTTTAATACACCTAAGATTCCTCGAGAGGCCAAATCAATCTCTCCTGGTCTCTGCTTCCTCCCAACACATTCTCATCATTTGTAAGAATCCATCAACCTAGTGCTAGTTTGATGAGTAAACAAAAGGAAAATTATATGAATCACCTCTTTTAAATTCCACCAGCAACGGAGCATGATTCAGAAAAACATGAGACAAATGAGAAACTGAAGCTTTTGAAAATGAGTATAAATATTGTATGTTGGTCAAGCATCGGTCAAGGTAGATCCAAATGAGACTATTGGTTTATGGTAACTACACAAAGTGTATTTGTGTCCCTTGAAACCCAATTCCAGCTTCCCCTTTCTAGTTATGCAGCTTCTGAAATCCTACATACCAAAGTTAGTACTACCAATTCCTCATATTTTTTCAGAATTCTCCATAATCATGATGAAATCGCTGACTAAAAACCATGGTAGTCCAAGCCAGTCAAAGGATGCCAAATAATCCCAAAGGGACCTTCTACATTGCACGTCACTACTGGCATAAATGAATGAAAATAGATGAACCATTCCATTTATTGCAATCCTATTCATTATACATTTCTCCAAAGCATGGACCACCTCTACCTGCACCTCCATTATACAAAAAATATAGATGTTTTTATTATTATGATAAGTCTGCTTAAAATTTCAAAACCCCATTTTATTAGAAAAAAATAGATCATGGAGGATTCTTGCTTTGGTTCCAAAATAGCAACCAATGACACATTATATTTCCTGACTTTTGAGGCCATGAAGGCGGCCTTATCAGGTTCCCCCAGACCTCTATAATTCCATAAAATCAAAGAAAACCTCAAAAAATAAATCTTTTCCTTATTTCTTGGAGTACCTGATTTCGGTGCCATGATATGTTCACCATTCTCCTTGGACATGGATCTGGTAATCGGTCAGAATAGACCATTTGGAGATGCAGATTTTTTTGTTGTAAGTAACTTTTGTTTGAGAGGACTATACACCTAATAAATCATGGATAGTCTTTTAAAAGACTTAGCTGGATGTGAGAATGGAAGAAAATCATTATATACTAGGGAGAACAACACTAGTATGGAAGGAGAAATCCTGGCCTCTCTTATCTCCATCTTTAACCCCTTTAAGAAAGCCTTCTTTAGACCCCATTCTAGAGTATCCTTGGGAAATCCGGATGAGTTCAATAAGGATATACATAGAGGATCTGTAGACAAAAGGGTCCAAATTCGAAAACCTTGTGACTGTGGCAGAATATCACTGGGTAGTATCGAAGGAATGACAGATATGATATCAAATAATTCCCCCTCCTCCCAAGTCGACATAGATGAACTAGGAAAATCTGAGATATCTTCCACAGAGGATGTTTTCATCATAAAAATAGGCAGAAAATCTATAGCTCTTGTTGATTGTTTTGACATAGAAAATTTCGTGGTCAAATCACCATTGATCTCCCTTCCCAGCTGAATAATCGACAATATATGCACCAAATCATCAAAAAATCTTGGAGAGACCAAACTATTATCAGAATACACCACTATCCCCACCTTAGACGGCGATGGATGAACACACTTACCCTTCACATTCTCTCAAAGATGTGATCTCAATTTCCTTTTCCTACAAACCTCAATAGAATAACCCTGCAAGCCGCACACTGAACAAAACCTCGGGAGAGCTGAATAAATCAATCACTGCCACCGATTGAAACCCTTATGGGTCTTAACAAGTAATCTCATAGGAAATTTCACTGATAAATCCATTTCAACACAAACCCCCAGATTGGAATGTTCTAGAAGAGCCTTGGATATTAAATATAAAAAATTAAAGTTCCCTCTAGAATCACCTAATGCAGCCAAAATCGATGGATTCTGTTGTGGTATGGGAATTCCTGGAAGTTAAATCCAAACTTCTTCCATTGGAGATTATTTACCGTAATGATTATCCCAGGACCAATGGAACAAAGTGAACCACTGAGATCCACACTGTCTATCCTCCCTAGACTAAGAGTGCACAAAATCATACTTATTAAACAAGTGGATAAAAAAGGTGAACCTGGATAATTATGACACTGAATCCATTAAATAAGACACCAAGAATCAACCAACAATATAAAAAACTTTAAAAGAGGTTTATTTTTTCCAAAACGAGCCACGAGAGAAAACATGTGGTAGTCTGTAGCCTCCATAAGTTACCTCTCTGAAATCAAAACCTCAAGAAGAGAATCTATATTCTCTGAAAACATAGGTTCCAGATTTATCATCAGAATACGAGGTAGGGAACTATGAACCGAAACTGGGACTCCCGTGACTGCCTCTTTGAATGACATGGTATGTGGGTATCCCATATTTATAATTTTTCTATTAGAATGTGATGTTGGACTTCATTGTGGATTTTTAGATATGATGAAATATATTTAGATAATAACACTTCTTTATGTAACACCTCGACTCTCATTACCCAGAGTCAGTTCATTATTACATATCATCGGCATGGTCACAAAAGATTAAGTCTCGAAATAACAATTAGTTTAGTAGCTTTAGAAGTACTAGATACATTCATAAGGTTTACATTACATCATAAAATGGAAAACTACAACAACATTGTTTCTATAGACAACACTGAGATCCCATAGACTGTCCCTGTAGGCCAGTCATAATATATTTCTTCGCATACTAGGAAAATTAAAACATAGAATGGGGTGAGCTTGGATGTTCAGTAAGGATAAAAATATAGTGGAAACTTTCATTAATAATCATAAACATTTAAGGCAATGTATAAAACTAAAAAAGCCTTTAAACATAAATATCATCATAAAATGGCAAATATAAATCAAAATAATTCCATTTACATACTCACATGGATATTATACTAGTTAAATAATCACATGAAATATCAATAGAAACTTTCATAATGATGGAATGCATAATGCCATACATCATAACCACATTGTTAAGGCCTTATGCCAAGAATACAAATATGATTTTGTCAAGGCATAGTTCCAAGACACTACATTGTCTCATGAGACCTACCGATGCATTGAGGAGGTATTGTTGGCTCCACCCATCACTTAATAAGTCCAATTCATTCTTCATATGAAACGGTTTAATCATAACATAAACATTCGTATTAAAACATGAATATGAAATGTCAAAACTTTACCCATAAACCATGAATGGTATAAAAATAAAACATCCACAGTCAAACATATCAAAAAACCTTCAATACAAAATGGAATATTTGTATCATTATAAATCAACTTCAAACAGGATTAAAATCCATTAAAGGATGTTTACATAGATGAAATCAAAACTGTTTGAGAGAAATATCTCTTTATATTTTGAAATCATTTAAAAGTAATGTAATTATAATATAAAATCATTATTTTGGGAATACTATTATAATATTGAAAGGGAATATTTGATGATATTATAATGGCGGAATATAGTCGCACCTTCCGTATAAGTTAAAAAATCATTCTTACCTTGATTTTGTTGAAAAGGGCATAAGGTAACTTGTTTGGAAAATGACAGAAAGGATTCCTTTAAAAACATATAATGTAAAATTAGGGTATAAATGATGGTAACCCATAGTCTAGAAAATAGTAATTTTTTTTGAAATACATTTATAAGAAAATATGGATGTGGATGATAAAGAGTTCCTAGTAGATAATTACATATAAACAACCTTGAATAATAAAGAGGTTGTATAATTAACCCTTACCTTGTACCATTCCATGGATGAGGCTAGGTTAAACTCTATTATAATTGTAAATAATTGTTATTAAATTATCCATGAACCATATACATTAATATTATATCATATATGATCTTTTAATATTTCTTTATTAATAATATTTAAGTATTATCGTCATTTCAGGTGTTAACTGATTCATCTTCCTTTATATGATTTGTTATATAATTAATGTTTATTATGGATAAGATGTATCATATTGATATTCATAATGATATTAAGTCTTTAAAAATTATTTTAAATCATCAAATGAAAATTAGTCTTGAATAGATAAGACGAGGAAGTAATCTCATTGTGTTCGTGGAGACGGTAATCCGTACGTACACACGAGCAATAATTTCATTATTTTGATATTAAAATAATATATAATTGGATGTTATATTAGATATATAGAGTCATTATCATGTTATATTTATTATTTACATCATTTATACATCATTATTATACCCATACAAAAAATAATTTATTGAATAACAATTACACCACGACGTGGAGATGGTAAGCCGTACGTACGCACATATGGTGACATGTCATTAAAATGATGGGTAGAGTAATGAATATGGTTGTAACCTATTTATAATAAAATCATCGTAAATATAAGATACTTGAGTTATTATTTTATAATGGAAACAACAAGGAAAGAAGAAGTGGAAGAAGAAAAAAACATGAAAGAGGTGGTGAGATATTTACCTCTTCTTCGGGTTCTTGCTTTTGATTTGATCAAAAGGTCTCCTTAGATTGGTTTTATGACTAAAGGAGGGCCAGTCGGATGTATGGAAGATAGTTGAGATGATATTTGGGTAGGGTTTGGCAGAGAAAAATGGCTTTGAAGGTGTGAATTAGAGATAAGGGGAAGTTCCTTTTTATTTTAGAGGTGAGGGTCACTTTAAGAAAAGCTATAAATATTATTTTATAATAAAATCATTTTCAGTTTCTAATGGATCAAAATTGATTTATTTTGAATATAAGGTGGTAATGAGTCAAAATAAACTCAACCAGTATGTTTTAGATAGGTTTGGGTCACTATATTAACCTTATCTTTTAGATTTTACTCTTAGATAATTAGTTTGACATTTACCATGTCACTTTGTATATTTATATTATATAGTTAATAAACTTACTATAACAAGCCAAGAGAACCCCAAGTTCGTAATTAGTAATATATATAACTTTATCTAAGTCATTTGGAGGAACCTTATATTTTTAGGAATATGATATCAATTAATAATGTAATATATGTTTTAAAAACTATTTTATATCAATTTTTACAGTATTTGGTATTTTGTTTTTTCTAAATTTATAAAAGAATTATTACTTCAACAAAATTTATTTATTCAACCCTAACATTTCATATTCACCTATAAATTAGTGTAATTAATAAAAAGTCTTCAAATTGAATTTATTTTTGTATTTATAATATCAATTATTTTAATATATCATTAATAAGGTAATTACTGCATCATCATTGTGTCATAAATAAACTAAATTATTTAATGTCTAAAAATTATAAATAAAATACCATTATGTAGGAAATATGATTATATTTATAATAAATAATTATAGTCGAATTTATATTGTGTTTACTCCTATATTAAAAAAAATTTAATTATAAAAATATGAATTTAACACTTTTAACTCTTCTTTGGATTAAATAATAATAAATGTCCTAATCTAATCCATGTGGACCTAAAGGATCATATTTTATTCTTATGGTTATTTTTGGTCTAATTACACTTATCCAATACAATTAGGACTTGTGTTAGGGTAAAAATAATATCAATTTTACCCTTAATAACCCTATTTAATTTTAACCGTGGTAAATTAAAGTCAAAAGTTACTATTCACCAAAAATAATTTTCATCTTATTGAACCAAATTTTACATACTGATATTAACCATGTCTCTCAGATTTTCTATATTCAACATACCAAAGAGGTAAAATTATGTTTTATGTAAATTTGCAAAGGCTCCTAGGAGGTGGGTAAAAGACGGTAGAAAGTTCAATAAAATTTTTATATATATAAAATTATTATTCATTGACTTCAATGAATTAAATTGAAATTATATAGGTATTTTTTATCTATTTTGACCTTAAATAAATTTAAATAAAATAAATAATTACTTAAATAAAAATTCGGTTTTAAACTATAACTCAGTGTTTTTCACTATTCATCAAAACTTGAAAGTTTTCAAAAAAATTCTATAAAATCACCCAAAGTTAATTTCAATATTCAGAATCCAAAAATTAAGTCCATTTTGAAAGATTAAATTTATAAAATTTCAAAATTTTGGAATTACTATTCATAACAGCTTGTTTGATTAGTTATGGTGTGTTAGAATTCGAAGTTGCATACAACACACGCTATTGTATTATTCAAAAGAGAAGCATATTGTGGAAGCTTGGGGTGTTACACTTTAGGAATCTCTTAGAGATGATAATGATCATACATTATCATTATACACTATAGATAGAGGTAGTACCCCCCCCCCCCCCATTACACTAGAGCATGGGTCAACTATCTACAGGGTTGGTTTCCTCTATCATACTAAATCATGGGTCCTCTATGATTGTTATGCATATAGAGATGATACTACCACACCCCCCCCCCCATTTCAACTAGTAATGGGTCCTTTATCCACAAGGATGATACCCCTTATCGTATCATGGTGTGGGTCACCCATGATTGTTATAAAAATATACATGATACCCCCAATCGTACTAGGGTATGAGTCCACTATCCAGAAAGAAAGTTCCCCCTATCATACCAAGGAATTTGTCTTCTATCTATGGAGATGGTACCCCCACACCTCCATTATACCGGGGTGTGAGTCCTCCAATATTGTTATAAAGATAGAGATGATACCCCCCCCCCTATCGCACTAGGTTATGAGTCCCCTATCCACAGACATGATCCCCTATTTTTATAACAGGGTGAAATACCGGTACATGTTTTATATAAATATAGACGGTACCCCATGATATACTAGGTTGTGAGTCCTCTATCCACAAACATGTTACCCTCTATCATAACAGTGCATGGGTCTATGTTACACCGGAGTGGAACTCACCTGATTCATTAGGGAGCGAGTCCTCTATAGATACTTGTTGAGTGGAACCCCCTTGATTCACTAGTATGTGGGTCCTCTACATAGATATTATGCCCCCTCGACTGTATGTAACAATGTTGAGGTGTGAGCCTCTACCCGATTACATCAGGACAGATACGCATGATGCTAAGTATCATTGATGGACTTCTTAGAATTTATGGAGACTCTATTCCTGGACTGGACTGTGGTATGGAGATCCCCTTCTCTCTCTTTTGAGTTTATTTGGTTTGATTATGTATATTTATATATATTCAAGATATTGTACTTGGATACTATAATTACATGGATAGAGAAAACATGGGGGTAGTCCACCTAATATTGGTGTTTAGCTTCTCATGGTTGGATGAGGTTATTATCCTAATATGTGTTGTAAAGACTTGTCGTGAAGTCCATTTACTCACTGTGTTGTACACCTTGGGTTTGGATGAGGTAATTAACTCCTTTTTTTTGGATTGAACTACTAACTCTTGTTTCATGTTCACTTTTTTCTTACTAATTGTATATTACTTTTTTGTCCCTTACTACTCCCCATTTATCGTTCAGGGCATCCTACTTGGTATGTATATACTCACACTTGTATTGGATTTTCCGACACAAGTCATGTCTTACGTAGATGACTGATAAGTTAGTAGAGATTATAGAGAATCATAGGGATATCTTGGTGTACTAGACCGTGTACGGTGGTCAAATATTTGAGATCTGATGCTGGGAGTGCTCAGCAGTTTACTTTTCCAATTTTTTAATGTTAAGACATATTTCTAGTTGATATTATATTTTTACCCTTTTTTCTTTTCAGTTTATAATATCATACTCTAGTAATGTCTGTATTTTGTTATATGCATTTTTTGTTCCTTAGTTTTTGCATGGTTTACATTTATTCATCTGTAGTTCTGCATTGATATGATTATGTGTGTGTACAATTACTTATGTAAATGACCCCCTTTGTTATTTATGCCTTCAGAGCTAGGAAACAGTGTTATGTCTCAGATTTTATGCACAATTTTTGGAAATTATGGATAATTTTTTATACCAAATCATTGTATGGAGTGTGATTCTTAGGCCCTATTTTCCTAGAATAAATGTTTGAAATATATTAAATATATCAAATAGCATGTGCTCTCTGTTTTCCATAATTTGTTTAATAACTCCAAAATGGAGGCCTAGATCCATAACATGATGGAATCATTGAGTTCATAAAATATGTTTTACCATAGGCACTACATATTATTTGTCGATGTGGTTCTTTTATGAAAAAGTTATCACCGGTGAGAAACCCTAGAGACCAAAGAGCCATTAGAGGAGAGCATTATTTCAATACAACGACGGATCATAATGATGTTGTGGATCATTATTCTAAAAAATTCAATGGATCTTGAAAAAGAAGGAAATGAAACCATTCTTCATCAAATATTGATCCAAACACTAGGTATTATCTTTTTCATTGTAATTTTCTATCCCTTTATTCAATCTTGAGTGAATGCGGATCAATTACATGAATATAATTGATTTATGCATCACTATTAGATTTAATTTAATGGAATTGTTTAATTTTTTATTGATTTATCCCTCTTTGTTCATTCTTTATACGATAATGAATCAAGGTCAAAATGAACAGTGGCCTCAGTTTGTTCCTCAAATTTTATATCTTGAGGATTTGTCCCTCCATTATTAGCATGTTATTCATGGGTGTTTTCCTTTAACCCACCATTCATTAAATACTCTATATTAAATCAAATTTATGAATATTATTCTATGAAATGGAATGATCTCATGGGTGTGGTTCATGATCAATGGTGTGGATGAGGTGTGATGAGAGTGGTGGATAATGAGGAGTGGAACAGTTGGATTTTTGGATCCTTTTCTTCATTGTTTTGATGAATGGTGACAATTTTTCTTGGTGAATCATTATCTGAGAAGATTCAGGACCCATAATCATAAGTCAAATTACTAGAGTCCTGAATGAACCCCAATATATAGGTCCGGGAAAGGGAAGGGGTTCCAGTGAGATGTAGGATGGCATAATAGTAGCTTTGGAAATCATGAGCTACACTATGTGTACTTTGGAGTTTCATGCCATTTTGGTCTCCCTTATTGCAAAGGTAAGGTTTTGGCTTTAGTTAAGGATCCCAAGACATGTGACCCATATCACATATAATTTTACCCCGTCCATGGGACATAGTATGTACTTCAGAGTGTACACAGAAATGGGAAAAAGTACAAAACCAGATGTCATGTTGTGTACTTGTACACAAATGCGGCTTAGCGTACATGGGAAAGCACATGGACTTGGATTCAGTACATGGATATGTCTAGGATACATGAGAAGGATATTGTGTGTCCCTATGTTCCATTTATTTCTTCTACATGGTGTGTATATAGTGACTACATGTCGTGTGAGGCTCTTCCACATGGTCATGCATGGGGATATCTAGACATGTTATTACCCTTGGTACACACCATGTACCCCCTTAAAGAGTTCTTATGGATCTTATTTTTATTATTTTTTACCATTATGGGTTTATTATTTTCCCTTAGTCCTTTTACTCAAGGATGAAATTCAATATTACATCCATATCATTGGATTTTGATCCCCTCTAGAGGATGAGTATTTGATAGAGTTGTGGTGTCCCTTTGTGAGACTGGAGTATGGTCCTCTATCATTATTTATTCCCTATTGGGAGTTTAGTGAATCAATGTGACCACATTGATTAGGGTGTTGATACTATATATTTCAATCCATATTGGTTGTGTTTGCGGTACCGTTTCTATATGATCCCCTACGTAGCTGGTTAATCCAGATTGGGTTTGTGGTGTCACCAAACGGTTCTGGGTGTGACCCACTATCTATGTATCAATGTATTCTTATACAATTATGATTTATTGTGTGTGGACCAATGAACTATACCTCCTCAAAAAGTTAATATGATGCTACCAGGGATCATGGAGTGGGTTCACCTAGAATGATAAATGATTTGAGTAGAATCTGGTGGCTGGGAATTGGTTTTGACAACCGGGTGGTGTGGTGTATTTTCCTGGGATTATATTTGTGTTTATACTATAAATTTATTGTTATATATTTTATTAAGATTATTTTATTATGTTTTTTATGTTTAGTGTCTTTGGTTTATCCAACTATGTATTGTTATACTCACACGTGCATGAGATTTTCTTGAAAGTGGCGTGTCTTATGCTGACGATGGACCCTTTAACAGTGTCTGAGGAGGATAGGGAGTGGGTTGAGTGTATCTGGATTTTTTCAAACAAATGATTTATAATGTGATCCTTAATTTGCCTTTATTACTCTCCTTTAAAGAATATTTTAGTATTTAAACTTTTTTGGTTGGGCCTATATTTAGGCCCCTTTTCTGTTTTTAATACTTTCACTATCATACTCTACCAGGGGATGTTAGATGTATGCATGCAATGTTTCAATTATTTTATATTTTAGAATTTTGTGCGATTGAATATGTGTGTGTTTGAACAAGTAGTTTAGGCTAATACCTGCATTTTTTTGGGATATGCCTTATTAGCACTGGTCTCCATCCCTGAGCCTATTGGAGGCGAGCTTGGGGTAGTCATGGGTCGGACCTCGGTGGGTGAGGTCATGATAAAGTGTTACATGGGGAGTTAGTTCTAATGTTCGACCAAGTTAGTGAATTTATTTTTGGTCATTGATGTTTAGCATTTAGAGATCATATTTCAGTTGAGAGACTCTATTCTTGGTTCAACGGTTGACGTATCCATACACCGGGACTTGTATTACCTACATTTTGACTTGATACATGTAAACGTCTAATGTATACATTTTTTTGGTACATGCATAATATAGTATAATTGTTTTTACTATGTTATTATTGAGTAATCTCCCCTAATATACTATTTTTTCCATGGAACATCATATTTTATTTCAATATATATCCATGAAAATAGCCTGTTAGGATTCCACTGAATGATCATTATAATGATCCACCTAGTGAAAAGACATCGGTACCGGGGCACATACCAGAGGTAACGCCTCCAAATGATTTACAAGATGTACCACCGCCCATTGAGTTGTATCTTGAGAAGGTATTTCTAACATAGGATGCATGAATCTTGAGTGAATTTCACAAGATTTATAGGCAGGGACCTCCTAGGATTTGAGTTGAACCAGACCCCCAGGTGGAAAAAAATGGATAGAGGTAGTCACTCATGTTTTCTTCCATGTGATGATGATATAAGATAAGATGAAATTCCTTATGAAGAGTCATATTCAACGATATGTTGGGTGATGGTGGATCTTGAAAACAAGGTGAAAAAATTAGATATCTCTCTCTTGGATAGACTTTTAGTGTCACTTAATAGAGGAGTTCTATCCATCCATATTGTGATCAGTATGAATACAAGATTTTCATCATCTATAGTAGAGTGGTATGATCATGGTGGAGTAATCAATGAGTTTTACTAATCTCTTACATTAGTCCACATATATGGTGTCAGACTAGTTATTCAGAGCTTAGACCATTGATCAGGGATTATGTCAGAACATCCAGGATCCAATGGTATCTATTTGCATTACCACATATGCTGGGTTTCATGAGTGACCCTTGTTGGTGGAGAGATTTCTAGAAGAGCAGACACCAATAGTGGAGCTATTAGTGGGTACCTAGTAGCTGATACCTTAAAAGAAGGTAGTTTATGATAGTCATAGGGATCTAATCATGTTAGAAATTTCATTAGGTAATCCCATGACCTAGGTATATAGGTGAAGGGATCTCAAGGTGTCTCAAATCAGCTAAGGTGTAGGTAGTGTTTCTCTTGTTATGTTCAAGGACATATGGATCAAGATTGTGCGACACATCTTATAGCTGATTTTGAGACAGTTTAGAGACTAATAAGGAAGAGAAATAGGTATTAATATGGTGGTCTGTAGGGTGGAGGACATAGCAGAGTGGATGGAAGGGTAGAAGGAGGTGGTCAGTGGTTTGAACTATTACCACCACCATCCCTAGATTTTCCCCACCAGGCTCGGGGAGCTGGTGGGTAGGTTCGAGGCTAGCTACATGCTATGGAGGCCTATGAACTCACATCTCTAGGGACGATATGAGATATAATATATGACTTTTCTACTTTAGAAGTAGTATTAATAGACATAGTTGTTATCCATTCCACAATTTTCACTTCTCTAGTTTGAGACTTAAAGATTATAGTTGAGCCATTGGCTCAACCATTGTGGTTGGATACTACGACATGTGTTGATTCATTGATTTCTCATTTATGACAATTGTGATATTTGACTCTTGGAGGTGAGATTTTTTATGGGATATCTTTATTGTAGAAATTATTACTTATGACGTTATCTTTTGTATGGACTATCTATCCAAATTTCATTCCTATAATGAATTTTTTGGGCATATGATGTGGTGGTTTTGTAGTGATGGAACATGTTTTTAATTTTTGGGTGAAAATGAGACCCAATAGGATTAGAATGAGATCAATAATAAGATATTTTAGACAATAACTATTCAGTTAGCTGGAATGACTCTTGGAGTAGTGGATTCTTTGGGCAATCAGTTTCATGCGGTGGTGGGGGAGTGTTAAGATGTCATTCCTGACAATGTCTCTGGTATACCTCCCCACTGAGAGATACAATTATGAATCAACTTGCATCCATTTATGGAATATATATCTTTAAAACTATATCAGATCATTCCCTTAGATATTCGAGAGATAAAGATGCAGTTGGAGGACTTGTAGGAGAAGGGATTTGAGAGACTCAATGTTTCCCACTAGGCATCACCAGTGTTGTTTTCAAAAAAATTGGACATGAGAATTAGGTTATGTGTCAATTAATAACACTTGAATTAGGTGACATTGAGGAATAAATATCCACTACTAAGGATTTAAAATCTCTGAGATTATTTTAGAGGGGAGCGATGGTTCTTGAATACTGACCATAGATCTTCCTATCATCAACTACGAGTACAGGATGAGGATATACCGAACACAGAACTCAGATGTTGTTATGGTCATTGTGAGTAATTAATGAGGCCTTTCAGCTTGATTAACTCTATATAAGTGATCATGGGTTTCATGAACTTGATCTTTCATCCTTTCATAGAATGGTTCATGGTAGTCTTCACTGATATAATCCTAGTGTATTCAGTGTCTAAGAAGGAGCATTCCAGACAATTAAAGATAATTTTAAACACACTATGAGTGTACTAGGATTATGGTATTCTCTTGAAGGGATAGTTTTGGATTCCAGATACCCATTTTTTGGACACATCTTCTCATAGGATAGAGTAGTGTTGGACCTAGCATGGATTGACGCAATTAATTCTTCAGAGATACATAAGAGTCTTACCGATGTGTGGTGTTTTCTTCAGATTGCAGGGTACTATCAGAGGTTTGTACCCAAATTATCTAGAGCTAAAAAACCTTTGATGGATTTTATTTGAAATGGGTATCCTTTAATGTGGTTGGGAAGGTGCCAAAAATTCGTTCAGAAGCTATGATAGAGGTTAAATAATGCTTCTATCTTGATATATTCAGAGAAGGGTGTCGAGTGAGTAGTGTTCTATGATGCATCAGAAACCAGACTGAGTTTCATGCTGATGCAGTGGAAAGTGGTGATTGCATATGGTTCACACTAGTTGCGACCACATGATCATAACTATGTGACCCATGACCTTAAGTTAGAAACGGTAATATTCATCATTAAAAATGTGGCAACACTTCATGATGGGCGAGTTGATTATTATTTACTCTGACGACAAGAGTATCAAGTATACCTTCTCTCAAAATAATCTTAACATGAGGTAGAGGTGATGGCTATAGGTCATCAAATATTATTACTGAAATATTATATGTACTCCTTAGATGTGTAAAATAGTGTAAATTTCTCCAAGTAAGAGATCTTGTTCGCAGTTATTATCTGAGGAATTAGAGTAGTTTTCCTCATCAAAATTTTATTCCATGGACAAGGATAGTACTTCATGTTTTTAGCTGATGGTTTTTACCCCCACAAATTTTACAGCATTTCAGGGATTCCTGGTGTAGAGATACCTACTTTTATACCATTCATACTCAAATATCCACAATACATGAACATGATGGATATTATAAAGGTGTGGACCACATTATTATCTTCAGAGGATGGAAAATGGTACCTTTGATGTTGTGGGAGGAGGTGTTTTGAGATTTTCATAAATTCCCTTTGGTAGTACATATAGGTGTGGAAAAGATATATGAGGACCTCCAAAATCACATTTGTGTCAAGGTATGAAGAATGGAGTTATCAGATTATTCTCTCAATGACTTACGTTTCACCATTTGAAGGCTAAGAACTATGTTTCAAGGGGTTAAAGTCAACCCCTTAATGTTATAGAGTGAATGTGGGATAGATATCCATGGACTTCATGACATGATTACCAAATATATCCAGGGGGTATGATTCCATCTAGTGATCGTAGACCAAGTCACCAAGTCATCCCCCTACTTGGGAATTTAAGAGAATAATTCAGTAGATAGATTAGTATTCCTCTACATGAAAGATATAGTTATAATCCATGTAGTTCCCTCGATGATCATATTTGAAAATGTTGCTCGATTAACATCTATGATATGGAGAGGATTATATGAAGTCTTTGGGACTCATTTTTTCTAGAGCACAATGTTTCACCCCCAAACTGATGGTAAAATAGAATGGACCATCTAGGTCTTGGAGGACATGTTGCTGGATTACATGTTAGACTTTGGCTATAGTTGGAAGGATCACCAAACCTTGGTGGAGTTTTCACACAACAACAGATACCATTTCATCATAGGTATGGCACCATTCAAGGCATTATATGGGAAACCCTATGGGTCAACACTTTTTAGGAAAATGACTGAGGTTATTTCCTTCTATTTTATGGCTTTGTTTCTCCATCTGTTCTTTTCACATTAATTTTGTGTGTTTTCTTTTATCCTACAGTTCAAAAAATACCAAGAATTTGATCATTGTGTGACCATTATTTAACGCAATGGATAGATAACATAGGTTCGGTTCATGATTGATGGAGTAGTCAAGTTAAAATGAGGGTATTGTATAATCTGGAACATAATGAATAGATTTGTGGATTATGTTCTTCCCAGTTTTGATGAACGATGATAGTTTTTCCCAATGGATCATTCTCTGAGTGGATTTGAGACCCATAATAAAAATATCAAATGACTTGATGCCTAAATGATCACCAATATATATGTTCCAGCATGTAATATAAGGCCCCGGCCTTAAACCTTACTTAATATTGAATTAAATGAATAATTCACATTGAAGATCTTCTCAGGTTTATAGTTTTAGAGAATTAGGACATAACTATCACATCACAAAATATTACAAAGTACACACTTCTACTAAGTTTCCATATTATAAAAACTCTTAAAAAGAAACATATCTATTTCCATGTTTTTGACAGCCTGACATTTATCTGATCCCATCCTACTATTCAACTTTATGTCCTGTGAAAAACATTTCAAAAAAAACTTGGGATGAGCATAAAAAACTCATTAAGTGACACACAAAGAAGGAAAACTGTTAGTTTTTCAAAACAACATGTAAACCCAGAATACATTACCAAAGTAATACATTTCACCTTTATGAAGTAGTAAAAACTATTCACTGAATAAAATAACATTACTTACCCTTTTGTAACCAAAAGATTAACATAAAACCCATATAAAAAACACATAACATATAAAGGTAACTTGGGACATAAACATACTTAAATGGAATAACCATACGGTCAACATCCACACATACTTAATGGAATAGCCATACGACTGACTTCCATACCCAATGCATTGGAGGTTATAACGTAACCACTCGTCCTGGTATTCACAGCACCACCCATCATATGGTTTATCATGTAACCACCCATAAAATTTCCAAGTACCATCATTACACATAATGTATTTAAAATATAAATATTTCAATAACAACATTTCATTTTCAATCACAATAAGTAATTCCAAGATATTGAATTAATCAATCCATTTTCAAAAATCATTTAAAAGAGATTTTTGAATCAAAGTGTCCCATACCACTTTGAAGCTTTTAAGGGAATTATAATTTTAAAACATTAATGTTCATATAAATAAATACTAAAAAACATTTTGAAAACATGGACATTAAAGATAAAGATTTAGAATAATAAATATTTAAAACATTTAAAACGATATTTTTGTTAAAGAATTTTTAACAAAATGAGAGACACTTGAATACATATAATTGTGGAATGAAATTTAATCCGAACTTTATAATATCATGAGAATAAATGTATTCATGCTATAATATTTCAAAGGAAATTATACACACCATATAAGAGTGAATTGGTGCATAAAAATAATGAAGTCTCAATGGGAATGTAAATTGAGATGAAATCCATTATAAAGATGGTATCCTTAAATTAAGGATAAATCTACCACATAATTATGTTTGAGAAATTTAAATAAACCCAATATAAGTGGATATTAAGTGTGAAAAAATCATAGGTCATTCACACATAATCTTCGAAAAAAACCAATGACATAGATATTTAACTCAATGAAATGAGATTGAGTTATGATTTCCCATTAAAGTTTGTAAAAATTTATCAATGAGATGATTATGTGTAGAAATAGTATATCCACACAATGGTTTGTGTAAAGTACACCATAGATATTCCACACATAATCTTGGCATAATAAAATCAATAAGTAGAGGTTTAACCCAAAGAATTGAAAGTGGGTTAAGAAGTTCCCTTATAGAAATCTGACATCCTAATGACGTCACTTTAAAATTCATAAAATGAGTTGATGAGACAGAAAATAGTATCTCATCACTTGGACATAAAATTTACATAAATAAGGATATATAGAAACATATCCCAACATAATATTATGTGAATTAAAAGATATAACAAAAGAAGTCTTCTAAAAAGAGGATGGTGAAAGGTCCCCTTACCGAGTTGGGTAACGTTCGAAACATACACCCTATGGAAGAAGGGTCATACAATGAAGATGTAAATACCCATAAATGAAATTATACTACAAAAAGTGTATAATAATGGTCAGTACATACACCACTCAAAGGAAATAGTGGAAAACATAGCATAAATGTCACGGGAATAAAAGTGAGATGAAAAAATCCCTTACGAAAACTTGGCAGCCTAAGGGCGCCACATAAAACATTCAAAAATGTATTTATGCAATCAAACAGGGTCTCTCATAATATGAACATAAAAATTACAGTATGAGGAATATAAAAGAGAATCCCCAAACATCAGAAAGATTAGATTAAAAGAAATGAAATAAAAGAGAGTACTTAAAATGAAAGAGAGAGGTCGGATCCCTTACCGTAGGTCCGACTTGTCTTGTCTTGTTTCCTTGTATTCCTGAATAATAAACTTTGGTCAATTTATAATTGATTAAGGAACTCTTTTAAAGATTATTATTAAGTTAATATCACATATTATAATGTTATAATTATTGGTTAATAATGTGAGTTCGTATCAGATGTTTTTGTCGATGTTTGGTACATTAGTCAAAAATGAACTTGTTTGAAAATGATTTCCCATGTAGTATATCATTTCCAGAATAGTATTAATGATCAAAATATCATATATATCCAGTAAATATTCATTTTATACTATTCTATAACATTTGGAGATAAAAAATGTAAATCACCGTTCATGGAGACGATAGGCCATACGTACGCATGAACGCTACTTTCATTTTTTTGTCATATTAATGGAATTAAAACTAAATGAGAGAGATATATATATATTATAAATTCATAATGATATCCATCAGTTAGATGTAATATATGACATATATATCCATTATATACATATGTACTAATAATAGTACATATCATTTGGAGATAAGAAATGAAATGTACCGTTCATGGAGACGGTAAGTCGTACGTACGCATGAACGCTACTTTCATTTCTATGTCATATTAATGGAATTAAAACTAAATGATAGGTATGTGTATTTTAATTCAATAATTATATTCATCATTTATATTTAACATAAATCATATATAATAACTTTAAATCCATCCTTTATACGTCCCACATATGGCATTAACGAATCAAATCACTTTGAGGGGGCGGTAGTCCGCACTTCTTAAAATGAAGATATCGTGTATACCCATAATGGAAGCCATAAAGGTATGAAATAAATGAAAAATACATAAGCATAAGGAAAAAATAATCATATTATATATCATATATAAAAATAATTACATCTTAATGGCCACCTTTGAAGGTGTTAGAAGAATATTGAACAATCATCGTTTCGTGAGGCAGAAATTCGCCATCCACAGAAACAGTATGTTCTTTAACCACTAGATGTAGGTGTGTGTAAGGGTTGCTCGAATTATTCATATAACAACATCGTAGTATATTAAAGATACTGGATTTGTTACAAAATAAATGAATAAATAGAGTTTATTGGGTTGGAGAAGCAAAATAAAACAAAAGAACACAAGTGAAGACATTACCTTAAAATCAGGTAACTCTCTTTGATTTGAGCTCAAAGGATTCCTTGGGAAGACTTTTTTTCCCAAAGTGAGGCTTCCAAGAGTAAAAGAGGGATGTCGAGAGACAAAATGAGCAGAGATTGGCCGAACCAAATGCTTGAGAGGTGTGGGTATGGAGGTTGAGGTGGGGGCCTTTTATAAGAGGAGATGAGGGGCACTCTTGGAAAGTTAAGAAAAGATACATTATTATAAAATGATTTTAGGATAAAAAGGGACCCACATTTATATATTTAGAGGATAAGGTGATAATAATTTGAAATCAACCATATAATAGGTTTTTGACATGTGTAGGTTATATATTTTACGTTATCGTTTCATTTTATTTAAATCGTTAAATAATGAGGTAATTGCTGCATCATCATGGTGTCATAAATAATTTAATTTATTTAATGTCTAAAAATTATAAAAAAAATATCATGATGTAGAAAAGTATTTTATATTTCTAATGAATATTTATAGTCAAAATTATGACTTGTATAATCCCATTTAAAAATTGTTTTAGAAAAACATCTCATGTTTGTGACATTTTTATTTTAACATTAAATAAAAAGTTATTAATGTCATTTTCCTACCAATGTGGCTCCATGGGGTCCCCAAGTTGACCCATGTATTGAATTGTTCGGCCATGCCACATACAATAAGGGTAGGACATGTGTCTAGGTCATTTAATATTATTAAAACAATATTTTTACCTTAAACAACACTAATTACCTCTAATCGCGATTAATAAACATAAAAGTTACTATTCACCAAAAAGTTATTTTAATCCTATTGAACCACATTTTACTTCCTAATGACAACCATGTATGTCGGATTTTTGAAATTCAAAACACAAAGGTGGTAAAATTTCATTTAAATGAAAAATCATTTTTTTCAGTACCACTTAGTGGTTTCACTATTCATAAAAAATTGAAGTTTTCTAGAAAAATACCAAAACTTCACCCTAAGCTATATTTGATATTCAAATTTCAAAAATTATGTCTATTTTACAAAATTCAAATCATATAAGTTACATTAGTTAATTTAATAATTAATTCCCGCTGTCATGACAAATAGCGTGTTTTTATGAAATAATATATATCAAAAGATTGACACTAGTTTAAGTCCAATTTCAAAGTGAAATTAATTCCAACGACCACTATTGGATTAAATGGTAAACATATATTCTAATTCTACTCTAAAACCAATTAAAAAGTTAATCTAATCATATAAATAAAATATATTAAAATGAGGTTTTGAATTAAAATACCACATTTTCACTATTCATTAAAAAAATGAACTTTATCGGAAAAATACCAAAAATTTACACAAAGTAAATTTTGATGTCCTAATTCTAAAGAATAGTTTTATTTTGTCCAATAGAAAGAATAAGAGTGACCAAAACTATATTTAATGAAGGTTCTCCATGAAAAGGAGATAAGTCGACCTTTAGTGAATATTAGAGTATCTATGCCTAAAATTGAATTCTTTTCTTATTTTAATCCTTTATATTTTATTCGACAAATGTAAAAACATTTAAAAAACATATAAAATCATATTATAGTTATTTCTATTCATTCCCGCCAATACAATGGCTACATGTTAACTACCATTTAAAATAATATTATTATATTACTAGTGTGCAACGTAAGTTTTCAAAGAAACTCATTGTTGCGTATCGAGTACGCTATCGAACATAGCAACCACTTTAAAGTAAAATTAATATTTAATTATCAAATATTAATAAATATGATAATGTGTTATTCTTTATTTATCTAAGATGTTACATCCTTCCCCCATTTTGGGAATTGCATCCTCGCAATTTTATTCACTTATCAAAATAAGTGGGGGTATTTATCCCTCATAGCATTTTCAGATTCCCACGTTGCCTCTTCAACCTTATGGTTTTTCCACAAAACCTTTACCTGGTGAATTACCTTATTTCGCAACACTTTATCTCTTGGGTCAAGAATCTGGACTGGTTATCCTTCATAAGAGAGATTCTCCTCCAACTGAACTACCTCTGGGCTCAAAACATGAGATGGATCTGGCATATACTTTCTCAACATTGAAACATGAAAAACATTGTGTACCTGAGATAAACTCGGATGTAATGCCACTATGTATGCAACTGATCCAACTTTATCCAGAATTTCATATGGTCCAATGAACCTTGGGCTCAGCTTTCCTTTCTTACCAAATCGCATCACACTTTTCCATGGTGAAACTTTGAGAAAAACATGATCACCTACCTCTAAAGATAGATCATTCCTCCGGTTATCAGCATAACTCTTCTGCCTGCTCTGAGCTGTTCTCATTTGTTTCTGAATCAACTGAACTTTTTTTTTTCATCTCTTTTACCAATTCTGGTCCCATCAGCTTCCTTTCACCTATTTCATCCCAAAATTCCGGAGTTCGAAACTGCTTCCCATATAATGCCTCAAACGGAGCAATCTGTATACTGGAATGAAAACTATTATTATATGAAAACTTAACCAAAGAAAGATGTTGGTCCCAAATTCCATGATAATCCATAGAGCAAGAACGTAGCATATCCTCCAAGGCCTGAATTGTTTGTTCTGACTTCCCATCTGATTGCGGATGAAAAGTTGTACTAAAATTTAATTCAGTACCAAATTACTTCTGAAGGCCTTTACAAAAGTTATAAGTAAACCTGGGATCATGATCAGATACAATGGAGAGGGGAACTACATGAAACCTGACTATCTCTTTAAGATACAATCGAGAATTTTGATCTAGAGAGAACGTATCTCGAATAGGAAGGAAATGAGAAGATTTAGTCAATCGATCAACAATAACCCAGATTGCATTATTACCTCAAGATGTCCTCGGTAATCCAAAAACAAATTCCATGGATATATTTTCCCATTTCCACTCTGGCACTGGTAATTGTAACGCCCCGACCCCAGTTACCCAGAGTCGGTGCATTATTACATAACATTGGCATGATCACAAGAAAGATCAAATCTCGAAAGACCGATTGGTTTAGTAGCCTTGGAAACACTAGATATATTCATAAGTTTTACATTACATCATAAAATGAAAAACTACTACAACAACATAATGTTTCCACAGTCCACACTATAATCCCCTCATAATATCCCTGCAGGTCATTCATAACTTATATCTTCACATCCTGGGAAAAATAAAACATAGAAAAGGGGTGAGCTCAAATGCCCAGTAAGGATAACAATATAGCGGAACATTCCAAAATAAGCATAAACATTTAAGGCAATGAATTACTAAAACAAAAGCCTTTTAAACTTGAACTTCAACATAGTATGGAAAAAGTAAAATGAAATAATGCCATTTACTTGTTCACATGGATATTCTACTAATCGAATAATCACATGCAAAATCAATAACCACTTTCATAATGTTGGAATGCATAATGCTAAACTTTAATTACTTTTCAAGGCCTCGTCCCAATACCTTGGGGCTAACTGTAACCAGAACCCAACCCAGAGTGCCTCTAATAACCGGACACCAACCCGGAGTGCCTCTAATAACCGGACACTAACCCGGAGTGCCTCTAATAACCGGACACCAACCCGGAGTGCCTCTAATAACCGGACACCAACCCGGAGGGCTTACTTTTACCAGTCCCTAACCTGGAGGGCTTACTTTTACCAGTCCCCAACCTGGAGGGCTTACTTTAACCAGTCCCCAACCTGGAACATACTTGTCCAACACATTCATATGAAGTAAAGATTGAAATATAACATAAACATTCTTATTGGAACTAGCATACGAAATGTCAATACTTTCACCATAAACTATGAATGGTATAAAAATAGAACATCCACAGTCAAACATATCACAAAACTTTCAATACAATATAGAAGCTTTGTATTACAATAAATCAACTTCAAATAAGCATAAAATCTATCAAAGGATGTTGACATAGATGAAATCAAAATTCTTTTTAAAGAAATACCTCTTTTTATTTTGAAATAATTTAAGATCCATATAAAATAAAACATTTTCTTTGAAAATATTCTTATAATCTTGTAAGGGAAGCTTTGAAGATTTTATAACGGCGGAAAATAGCCGCACCCGCCGTATAAGTTAAAAAAAACATTCTTACCTTAATTCTGTCGAAAAGGTTAAAAAGGACCTTGTTTTGAAAACGACCGAAAGATTCCTTTATAAAACACTTATAAAAGTCAAAAAGGGTATAAATGAATTTAACTCATATTCTAGTAAATATTAAAAATGTTTTGAAATACATTTTTAAGAAACATGGATGTGGATGATAAAGAGATCCCAGTAGATTATTACGTATAAACAACCTTGGATAATGAAGAGGTTGTAAAGTAAACCCTTACCTTGTACTTTTCCTTGGTTGGGGTAGTTTAACCTCCTGTATAATGGTGAAATAATTGTTATTAAATTATACAAGAATCATATACATTAATATGATATCATATATGATCTTTTAATATTGATTTGATAATAATATCTTAGTATTATCATTATATCGGGTGTTAACTTACTTGTTTTCTTTTATATGTTTTGTTACGTAAGACATGTTTGTAAAGGATAGGTTGTATATTATTCATATCCAGAATGATATCAAGTCCTTAAACATCATTTTTAAATCATAAAATGATAATTATACTTGAATGGATACGATGGAGGATGAATCTCATCGCGTTCGTGGAGACGGTAGTCCGTACGTACGCACGAGCGACAATATCATTATTTTGATATTAAAATAATATATAAATGAATGGTATATAATATATACAGAATCATTAACATGTTATATTTATTATTTACATGAGTTACACATCATTATTATACCCATCCAAATAATATTATATTGAATAACAATTACACCACGACGTGGAGACGGTAAGCCGTACGTACGCACGTATGGTGACATGTTATTCAAAGGGTGGATAGAATACTGAATATGGTTGTACCATACTTATAATAACATCACAGTATATGTGAGATACTGGAGTTATTATTTTATAATGGTAAGAACAAAGGAAGAAGAAGTGGAAGAAGAAATGAACTTAGAAAAGGGTGGTGAAATCATTACCTCTTCTTCGGGTTCTTCCTTTTGATTTGATCAAAAGGGCTCCTTAGGTTGGCTTTATGATCAAAATAAGGCCTCTAGGTTGTAGTGAGGGATGTTGGGAGAGTATTTGGGCAGAGTTTGGCCGAACCAAAAGGCTTTAGAGGTGTGAAGAAATGAGAAGGAGGAGTTCCCTTTTATAAGAGGGGTGAGGGGCACCTTTGGAAAAGCTAGAAATATTAATTTATAATAAATTCATATTCGGTTTCTAATGGCTCCAAAGTTGATTATTTAAATTTTAAGGTGGGTATAGGTCTAAAACCACTCAACCAATAGAATTTAGACAGGTTTGGGTACTTATATTAACCTTATCTTTAAGTATTAACTCTAAGTTAATTAGTTTCACTTTTACAATGTCTCTTTGTATTTTTATATAATATGGTTAATAAACTTACTATATACATCCAAGAGACCCCCAAGTGGTCCATTAATGATTAACCTATCATGATATAAGTTTCTTGGCCGAACCTTAGATTTTTAGGAATTTAATATCAATTAATAATATAATATTTGTTTTAAGAACTCTTTTATGTCCATTTTGACACTATTCAATAGTTGATTTTTTTGAAACTCATAACAGATTGATTACTTCGAAAAAAGTCAATCCAATCAATACTAATATATCATATTATCCTATAAAATTAGTTTAATTCATTAAAAGTTTCATATTATATTTATTTGGGTATTTATAATATCAATTATTTTAATTTTTCACTATTATAGTAATTACTGAATCATCATTTTGTCATAAATAAAATATATTATTTAATGTCTAAAAATTATAAATAAAATATCATTATGTAGGAAATCTTTTTATCTTTCTAATGAATATTTATAATCTAAAATCCAACATATATAACCCTATGTAACAATTGTTTTGCTAAAAGATATATGCTTGTGTCATTTTTGTATTCATTTTAACTTAATTAAAATAAAGTGTCATTATCACTTACAAGTGGATCCATGGGGTACCAAAATCGACCCAAAGATGCCCATGGTCGACCATGTATCAACAAATAGGGTTAAGACACGTTTTAGGGTAATTTAGTATTATTATAATATTATTTTTTTAACCCTTATTTACCGGATTTACCCTTAACCATGGTAAATAAAATATTTACCGCAGTAATTATTCAAAATGTCTAAAAATAAAAGTTACCTATTTACACAATTTGAACATCCTGATTCCAAATATGGAATCAATTTTCCTAAATTCTAAACACAGAAGTGGCAGAAATTAATTTAAAATTAATTCCCGCTGTCAAAACAAAAAGCGTGTTTTTAAGAGATAATAACTATCAAAAGATTGACACTTGTTTATGTTCGGTTTAATTGTAAAATTATGTCCAATGACCAACATTATATTAAATGGTAAAAATATATTCTAAATATACTTTAAAACCACTAAAATTCATAATTTATCACTATTAATTATTTTTATTAAAAAAGTTGTTTTTAATTAAAATTTAGTAATTTTCACTATTCATCAAAATATGAAAGTTATCCAAAATGTACCAAAATTTCACCTTAGGCTAAATTCGATATTACGAATCCAAAGATGAAGTCCATTTTAAAATATAAAATATATATAATTTTAAAAAGTAGGTATTACTATTCATAACGGCTAGTTTGATTGGTTGTGGTGTGTGTTAAAACTCAAGGTTGCGTACAACACACGCTACTGTATTATTCAAAGAAAGTGTACCGTGGAAGCTTGGGATGTTTCATTTTAAATTTTTGATGTCCCCATTTAGTCAAAAAGTTTAAAATATTTTATTTAAAAAGGGTTCACTATTAAAAGTTGATAAAAGTGCAATACTGAAAATGAATTTGTTCTTGCATTATATTTAAGAAACTCATAATATGGATTCTAAAATTATAAGGATTATATAAAGTTTAAAATTTAGATAATACTATTCATAACCTCTTTTGAATGGCTTTTTTTTTGTAAGTCATGGTGTGATTGAACTCAGTGTTGCGTGTAGTGCAAGTTATTGAATTATTTTGAAGAAATAACACACTATGAAATCTTGGGGTGTTACATTCTCCCCTCCTTCAATAAATTGCGTCCTCGCAATTTGAAATTGTTCTTCGAAAATAAAAGGTTGAAAATAGAAAATATATTTGTGGGAAAACCCACATCGGAAATTGGGTTACTAAAATTTAGTCTTAATATGAGGAAAAGAGAAATGAAAGGGTCACCACCAAATTATGATCTTGATTAGGAGAACATTGGTGGCAATTAGAGACATATAATTGGAGGAAAAACGTAAATATTTATAGGTAGTGATTGAGGTCATCAATCACAAAAAAGTATAAAATTGAGGTCCTTAAACTCATCAATCTATGATGATTTGAAGTACCATCGGTTCAACAAAATATAGGGTATTGGGATAACACATTTTTGACGTTTCAAAATATCTTAGTTGAAATCCCACATCGAAAAATGAATTAATGAGGCCTCTATTTAAAATAAAGAGTGGAAAGTATGAAGATTACCGAAAATAACACATACTAGGGTTCCATGTAATAAAATATGGATATGGAGGAGAAATCTAACCATCAATTATCTGATGGAGAGTGGTAGAGAACATGGCTATGAAAAGGCCAACAATCCCAAAGCCATAAATTAGTGATGATTTAAGGTACCATCTAGGGAAACATTTTTGTTCTAAGTTCCTTTTATTAATGTTGAGGAATTTATTTATGAGATTGCCTAAGATCATAAGGAGATATACTTACTTTATAATCAGAGTTTTATCCATTAATAAGTTTCTACCACAAACTCATCTTTCACTCTAAAAGATAATAGAATGTAATTTTTTATTTATTTATACTATTCGTACAGGGTTCCAAAATAAATGAATTTATAATTCATCTACCAGATCTTTAAAAAAAACAACATTATTTAATCCAGGACATCTCATGGGCCAGTGGTAGGTGATACACCCTTGTCGCCCTTCAGTTGCGGGTTCAAGTCTCGCAGCCTTGCCGGATGCGACGGGTTGCCGCCCAACCTCCGGGTTTTCCTTTTATGGTAATCCAAAATAATCCAAACTAGAACTATCCAAAATACTTCTGTCCAAACTCACAGTCCAACATTTATAAGGAAGGTAAACATAATATAGATCCTTTTTACCCCGCAATAGCATATGAATACCTTCATGTTGTATTCTTTTAATAAACTGAAACATCTTGAATTACCATATTCCTTATTGATTACATTCATGCTCCCCTATTCCATATAGAATGCTGGATATACTTCATTAATCCAAAAATGTTTTAAAACCCAACAATGATGGAATATACAAATCATTAATCAGCTTCAAGGTAGTCAATAATATCCAATATAATTTATCCAAATCAATCATGTATTATTCTAAAATCACCACCTCGGTATCTGAACCATATTATGGTTTATCTTTCTCTCAACCATATATTTTCCAAACATTTAACCTGTTACTGAGTCACTTTTCTTTGTTCCACACCATCTCAAGTCCTTAATGAAATAGTACTGCAGTACAATCCTTATATACTCCATAATTATTATAACAAGTACATTGTTGATACAACACTCAATTGATATAATCAACATAATAACTCTAATCATTCCTCTTAATTTGTGGTAGTATCATAACTTGATTATTATCCAATAGCATCATTTGCGGCATAGTCTGATGACTGGGACATAGGTTCGCGTAGTGTCCAAACTCCTTGCAAATGAAGCATTGTACATTTGAAACCATTTTCTTACCCTTGCAGTCATGTACTTTGTGCCCTTTTCCTCCACACTTATAACAAACTCCCATTCCTTTCAGGCAAGTTCCAGGGTGTTTCTTTCCACAGTTACCACATATGGGAAAATTCTTCTTTTCCCTCTTCCCTTTATCCATCTTTCTCTCTTCTATCCTTTTCTTCTCTTGCTTCCCTTCAAAGCCATAGGACTCAGTAAACTCTTTACTTATCTTATCAACACATGATATTATTTCTTCATATGATGATAATACATGGGAGACTATTTCTCTTATAAATTCTAGCTTAAGACCATGAAAGATATGATCCTTCCTTCTCTTTGGATCATGTGTATTTCTGGAGTTCTCATTCCTTCTACTGGGCGCCATTTCTAAACAATGGAATACACTAGATCAGTTTATGAATCAAAATACATAATCCCATACTTATAATACACTTAACATAAATTGAACTATTTATGGATATAATCCATAATCATAAAAAAGTCTCATTTGAGGATGTATATACTCATAAACCCTTCACAATGGTTTGTAAAGAAAATGAGAATTATCCTAAGCATATCCCCCGGGAGTGTCGTAACCAAGAGTGCAGCAAGGCCCGTTGTCGTGCACCAGTTCCCGTTCGAGTCTAGCTCAAAGCGGTGTTTTCGGGTTTTACCCCTAGGTACATCTGTGCCAGAGCCGCCTCTACCTGCTCGTATCCAGACAGGGATGTATTGCTCAGAAAACTCACAAAATCTCTACAATACCAAAATTCTAGGAAGTTCTTCTATACTAATCCTCAAAGTTCATCTTAGGTCTACGTGCTCTAATCAGAGTTTATCTAAATCTAGATTCCAAGGTTTGTACTAAACTTCCTCTGATACCAACTGTAACGCCCCGACCCCAGTTACCCAGAGTCGGTGCATTATTACATAACATTGGCATGATCACAAGAAAGATCAAATCTCGAAAGACCGATTGGTTTAGTAGCCTTGGAAACACTAGATATATTCATAAGTTTTGCATTACATCATAAAATGAAAAACTACTACAACAACATAATGTTTCCACAGTCCACACTATAATCCCCTCATAATATCCCTGCAGGTCATTCATAACTTATATCTTCACATCCTGGGAAAAATAAAACATAGAAAAGGGGTGAGCTCAAATGCGCAGTAAGGATAACAATATAGCGGAACATTCCAAAATAAGCATAAACATTTAAGGCAATGAATTACTAAAACAAAAGCCTTTTAAACTTGAACTTCAACATAGTATGGCAAAAGTAAAATGAAATAATTCCATTTACTTGTTCACATGGATATTCTACTAATCGAATAATCACATGCAAAATCAATAACCACTTTCATAATGTTGGAATGTATAATGCTAAACTTTAATTACTTTTCAAGGCCTCGTCCCAAGACCTTGGGGCTAACTGTAACCAGAACCCAACCCAGAGTGCCTCTAATAACCGGACACCAACCCGGAGTGCCTCTAATAACCGGACACCAACCCGGAGTGCCTCTAATAACCGGACACCAACCCGGAGTGCCTCTAATAACCGGACACCAACCCGGAGGGCTTACTTTTACCAGTCCCCAACCTGGAGGGCTTACTTTTACCAGTCCCCAACCTGGAGGGCTTACTTTAACCAGTCCCCAACCTGGAACATACTTGTTCAACACATTCATATGAAGTAAAGATTGAAATATAACATAAACATTCTTATTGGAACTAGCATACGAAATGTCAATACTTTCACCATAAACTATGAATGGTATAAAAATAGCACATCCACAGTCAAACATATCACAAAACTTTCAATACAATATAGAAGCTTTGTATTACAATAAATCAACTTCAAATAAGCGTAAAATCCATCAAAGGATGTTGACATAGATGAAATCAAAATTCTTTTTAAAGAAATATCTCTTTTTATTTTGAAATCATTTAAGATCAATATAAAATAAAACATTTTCTTTGAAAATATTCTTATAAGCTTGTAAGGGAAGCTTTGAAGATTTTATAACGGCGGAAAATAGCCGCACCCGCCGTATAAGTTAAAAAAAACATTCTTACCTTAATTCTGTCGAAAAGGTTAAAAAGGACCTTGTTTTGAAAACGACCGAAAGATTCCTTTATAAACCACTTATAAAAGTCAAAAAGGGTATAAATGACTTTAACTCATATTCTAGTAAATAGTAAAAATGTTTTGAAATACATTTTTAAGAAACATGGATGTGGATGATAAAGAGATCCCAGTAGATTATTACGTATAAACAACCTTGGATAATGAAGAGGTTGTAAAGTAAACCCTTACCTTGTACTTTTCCTTGGTTGGGGTAGTTTAACCTCCTGTATAATGGTGAAATAATTGTTATTAAATTATACAAGAATCATATACATTAATATGATATCATATATGATCTTTTAATATTGATTTGATAATAATATCTTAGTATTATCATTATATCGGGTGTTAACTTACTTGTTTTCTTTTATATGTTTTGTTACGTAAGACATGTTTGTAAAGGATAGGTTGTATATTATTCATATCCATAATGATATCAAGTCCTTAAACATCATTTTTAAATCATAAAATGATAATTATACTTGAATGGATACGATGGAGGATGAATCTCATCGCGTTCGTGGAGACGGTAGTCCGTACGTACGCACGAGCGACAATATCATTATTTTGATATTAAAATAATATATAAATGAATGGTACATAATATATACAGAATCATTAACTTGTTATATTTATTATTTACATGAGTTACACATCATTATTATACCCATCCAAATAATATTATATTGAATAACAATTACACCACGACGTGGAGACGGTAAGCCGTACGTACGCACGTATGGTGACATGTTATTCAAAGGATGGATAGAATACTGAATATGGTTGTACCATACTTATAATAACATCACAGTATATGTGAGATACTGGAGTTATTATTTTATAATGGTAAGAACAAAGGAAGAAGAAGTGGAAGAAGAAATGAACTTAGAAAAGGGTGGTGAAATCATTACCTCTTCTTCGGGTTCTTCCTTTTGATTTGATCAAAAGGGCTCCTTAGGTTGGCTTTCTGATCAAACTAAGGCCTCTAGGTTGTAGTGAGGGATGTTGGGAGAGTATTTGGGCAGAGTTTGGCCGAACCAAAAGGCTTTAGAGGTGTGAAGAAATGATAAGGAGGAGTGCCCTTTTATAAGAGGGGTGAGGGGCACCTTTGGAAAAGCTAGAAATATTAATTTATAATAAATTCATATTCGGTTTCTAATGGCTCCAAAGTTGATTATTTAAATTTTAAGGTGGGGATAGGTCTAAAACCACTCAACCAATAGAATTTAGACAGTTTTGGGTACTTATATTAACCTTATCTTTAAGTATTAACTCTAAGTTAATTAGTTTCACTTTTAGAATGTCTCTTTGTATTTTTATATAATATGGTTAATAAACTTACTATATACATCCAAGAGACCCCCAAGTGGTCCATTAATGATTAACCTATCATGATATAAGTCTCTTGGCCGAACCTTAGATTTTTAGGAATTTAATATCAATTAATAATATAATATTTGTTTTAAGAACTCTTTTATGTCAATTTTGACACTATTCAATAGTTGATTTTTTTGAAACTCATAACAGATTGATTACTTCGAACAAAGTCAATAAAATAAATCCTAATATATCATATTATCCTATAAAATTAGTTTAATTCATTAAAAGTTTCATATTATATTTATTTGGGTATTTATAATATCAATTATATTAATTTTTTACTATTATAGTAATTACTGCATCATCATTGTGTCATAAATAAAATAAATTATTTAATGTCTAAAAATTATAAATAAAATATCATTATGTAGGAAATCTTTTTATCTTTCTAATGAATATTTATAATCTAAAATCCAACATATATAACCCTATGTAACAATTGTTTTTCTAAAAGATATATGCTTGTGTCATTTTTGTATTCATTTTAACTTAATTAAAATAAAGTGTCATTATCACTTACAAGTGGATCCATGGGGTCCCAAAATCGACCCAAATATGCCCATGGTCGACCATGTATCAACCAATAGGGTTAAGACACGTTTTAGGGTAATTTAGTATTATTATAATATTATTTGTTTAACCCTTATTTACCGGATTTACCCTTAACCATGGTAAATAAAATATTTACCGCAGTAATTATTCAAAATGTCTAAAAATAAAAGTTACCTATTTACACAATTTGAACATCCTGATTCCAAATATGGAATCCATTTTCCTAAATTCAAAACACAGAAGTGGCAGAAATTAATTTAAAATTAATTCCCGCTGTCAAAACAAAAAGCGTGTTTTTAAGAGATAATAACTATCAAAAGATTGACACTTGTTTATGTTCGGTTTAATTGTAAAATTATGTCCAATGACCAACATTATATTAAATGGTAAAAATATATTCTAAATATACTTTAAAACCACTAAAATTCATAATTTATCACTATTAATTATTTTTATTAAAAAAGTTGTTTTTAATTAAAATTTAGTAATTTTCACTATTCATCAAAATATGAAAGTTATCCGAAATGTACCAAAATTTCACCTTAGGCTAAATTCGATATTCCGAATCCAAAGATGAAGTCCATTTTAAAATATAAAATATATATAATTTTAAAAAGTAGGTATTTCTATTCATAACGGCTAGTTTGATTGGTTGTGGTGTGTGTTAAAACTCAAGGTTGCGTACAACACACGCTACTGTATTATTCAAAGAAAGTGTACCGTGGAAGCTTGGGATGTTTCATTTTAAATTTTTGATGTCCCCATTTAGTCAAAAAGTTTAAAATATTTTATTTAAAAAGGGTTCACTATTAAAAGTTGATAAAAGTTCAATACTAAAAATGAATTTGTTCTTGCATTATATCTAAGAAACTCATAATATGGATTCTAAAATTATAAGGATTATATAAAGTTTAAAATTTAGATAATACTATTCATAACCTCTTTTGAATGGATTTTTTTTTGTAAGTCATGGTGTGATTGAATTCAGTGTTGCGTGTAGTGCAAGTTATTGAATTGTTTTGAAGAAATAACACACTATGAAATCTTGGGGTGTTACATTCTCCCCTCCTTCAATAAATTGCGTCCTCGCAATTTGAAATTGTTCTTCGAAAATAAAAGGTTGAAAATAGAAAATATATTTGTGGGAAAACCCACATCGGAAATTGGGTTACTAAAATTTAGTCTTAATATGAGGAAAAGAGAAATGAAAGGGTCACCACCAAATTATGATCTTGATTAGGAGAACATTGGTGGCAATTAGAGACATATAATTGGAGGAAAAACGTAAATATTTATAGGTAGTGATTGAGGTCATCAATCACAAAAAAGTATAAAATTGAGGTCCTTAAACTCATCAATCTATGATGATTTGAAGTACCATCGGTTCAACAAAATATAGGGTATTGGGATAACACATTTTTGACGTTTCAAAATATCTTAGTTGAAATCCCACATCGAAAAATGAATTAATGAGGCCTCTATTTAAAATAAAGAGTGGAAAGTATGAAGATTACCGAAAATAACACATACTAGGGTTCCATGTAATAAAATATGGATATGGAGGAGAAATCGAACCATCAATTATCTGATGGAGAGTGGTAGAGAACATGGCTATGAAAAGGCCAACAATCCCAAAGCCATAAATTAGTGATGATTTAAGGTACCATCTAGGGAAACATTTTTGTTCTAAGTTCCTTTTATTAATGTTGAGGAATTTATTTATGAGATTGGCTAAGATCATAAGGAGATATACTTACTTTATAATCAGAGTTTTATCCATTAATAAGTTTCTACCACAAACTCATCTTTCACTCTAAAAGATAATAGAATGTAATTTTTTATTTATTTATACTATTCGTACAGGGTTCCAAAATAAATGAATTTATAATTCATCTACCAGATCTTTAAAAAAAACAACATTATTTAATCCAGGACATCTCATGGGCCAGTGGTAGGTGATACACCCTTGTCGCCCTTCAGTTGCGGGTTCAAGTCTCGCAGCCTTTCCGGACGCGACGGGTTGCCGCCCAACCTCCGGGTTTTCCTTTTATGGTAATCCAAAATAATCCAAACTAGAACTATCCAAAATACTTCTGTCCAAACTCACAGTCCAACATTTATAAGGAAGGTAAACATAATATAGATCCTTTTTACCCCGCAATAGCATATGAATACCTTCATCTTGTATTCTTTTAATAAACTGAAACATCTTGAATTACCATATTCCTTATTGATTACATTCATGCTCCCCTATTCCATATAGAATGCTGGATATACTTCATTAATCCAAAAATGTTTTAAACCCCAACAATGATGGAATATACAAATCATTAATCAGCTTCAAGGTAGTCAATAATATCCAATATAATTTATCCAAATCAATCATGTATTATTCTAAAATCACCACCTCGGTATCTGAACCATATTATGGTTTATCTTTCTCTCAACCATATATTTTCCAAACATTTAACCTGCTACTGAGTCACTTTTCTTTGTTCCACACCATCTCAAGTCCTTAATGAAATAGTACTGCAGTACAATCCTTATATACTCCATAATTATTATAACAAGTACATTGTTGATACAACACTCAATTGATATAATCAACATAATAACTCTAATCATTCCTCTTAATTTGTGGTAGTATCATAACTTGATTATTATCCAATAGCATCATTTGCGGCATAGTCTGATGACTGGGACATAGGTTCGCATAGTGTCCAAACTCCTTGAAAATGAAGCATTGTACATTTGAAACCATTTTCTTACCCTTGCAGTCATGTACTTTGTGCCCTTTTCCTCCACACTTATAACAAACTCCCATTCCTTTCAGGCAAGTTCCAGGGTGTTTCTTTCCACAGTTACCACATATGGGAAAATTCTTCTTTTCCCTCTTCCCTTTATCCATCTTTCTCTCTTCTATCCTTTTCTTCTCTTGCTTCCCTTCAAAGCCATAGGACTCAGTAAACTCTTTACTTATCTTATCAACACATGATATTATTTCTTCATATGATGATAATACATGGGAGACTATTTCTCTTATAAATTCTAGCTTAAGACCATGAAAGATATGATCCTTCCTTCTCTTTGGATCATGTGCATTTCTGGAGTTCTCATTCCTTCTACTGGGCGCCATTTCTAAACAATGGAATACACTAGATCAGTTTATGAATCAAAATACATAATCCCATACTTATAATACACTTAACATAAATTGAACTATTTATGGATATAATCCATAATCATAAAAAAGTATCATTTGAGGATGTATATACTCATAAACCCTTCACAATGGTTTGTAAAGAAAATGAGAATTATCCTAAGCATATCCCCCGGGAGTGTCGTAACCAAGAGTGCAGCAAGGCCCGTTGTCGTGCACCAGTTCCCGTTCGAGTCTAGCTCAAAGCGGTGTTTTCGGGTTTTACCCCTAGGTACATCTGTGCCAGAGCCGCCTCTACCTACTCGTATCCAGACAGGGATGTATTGCTCAGAAAACTCACAAAATCTCTACAATAGCAAAATTCTAGGAAGTTCTTCTATACTAATCCTCAAAGTTCATCTTAGGTCTACGTGCTCTAATCAGAGTTTATCTAAATCTAGATTCCAAGGTTTGTACTAAACTTCCTCTGATACCAACTGTAACGCCCCGACCCCAGTTACCCAGAGTCGGTGCATTATTACATAACATTGGCATGATCACAAGAAAGATCAAATCTCGAAAGACCGATTGGTTTAGTAGCCTTGGAAACACTAGATATATTCATAAGTTTTGCATTACATCATAAAATGAAAAACTACTACAACAACATAATGTTTCCACAGTCCACACTATAATCCCCTCATAATATCCCTGCAGGTCATTCATAACTTATATCTTCACATCCTGGGAAAAATAAAACATAGAAAAGGGGTGAGCTCAAATGCCCAGTAAGGATAACAATATAGCGGAACATTCCAAAATAAGCATAAACATTTAAGGCAATGAATTACTAAAACAAAAGCCTTTTAAACTTGAACTTCAACATAGTATGGCAAAAGTAAAATGAAATAATGCCATTTACTTGTTCACATGGATATTCTACTAATCGAATAATCACATGCAAAATCAATAACCACTTTCATAATGTTGGAATGCATAATGCTAAACTTTAATTACTTTTCAAGGCCTCGTCCCAAGACCTTGGGGCTAACTGTAACCGGAACCCAACCCAGAGTGCCTCTAATAACCGGACACCAACCCGGAGTGCCTCTAATAACCGGACACCAACCCGGAGTGCCTCTAATAACCGGACACCAACCCGGAGTGCCTCTAATAACCGGACACCAACCCGGAGGGCTTACTTTTACCAGTCCCTAACCTGGAGGGCTTACTTTTACCAGTCCCCAACCTGGAGGGCTTACTTTAACCAGTCCCCAACCTGGAACATACTTGTCCAACACATTCATATGAAGTAAAGATTGAAATATAACATAAACATTCTTATTGGAACTAGCATACGAAATGTCAATACTTTCACCATAAACTATGAATGGTATAAAAATAGCACATCCACAGTCAAACATATCACAAAACTTTCAATACAATATAGAAGCTTTTTATTACAATAAATCAACTTCAAATAAGCGTAAAATCCATCAAAGGATGTTGACATAGATGAAATCAAAATTCTTTTTAAAGAAATATCTCTTTTTATTTTGAAATCATTTAAGATCCATATAAAATAAAACATTTTCTTTGAAAATATTCTTATAAGCTTGTAAGGGAAGCTTTGAAGATTTTATAACGGCGGAAAATAGCCGCACCCGCCGTATAAGTTAAAAAAACATTCTTACCTTAATTCTGTCGAAAAGGTTAAAAAGGACCTTGTTTTGAAAACGACCGAAAGATTCCTTTATAAACCACTTATAAAAGTCAAAAAGGGTGTAAATGACTTTAACTCATATTCTAGTAAATAGTAAAAATGTTTTGAAATACATTTTTAAGAAACATGGATGTGGATGATAAAGAGATCCCAGTAGATTATTACGTATAAACAACCTTGGATAATGAAGAGGTTGTAAAGTAAACCCTTGCCTTGTACTTTTCCTTGGTTGGGGTAGTTTAACCTCCTGTATAATGGTGAAATAATTGTTATTAAATTATACAAGAATCATATACATTAATATGATATCATATATGATCTTTTAATATTGATTTGATAATAATATCTTAGTATTATCATTATATCGGGTGTTAACTTACTTGTTTTCTTTTATATGTTTTGTTACGTAAGACATGTTTTTAAAGGATAGGTTGTATATTATTCATATCCATAATGATATCATGTCCTTAAACATCATTTTTAAATCATAAAATGATAATTATACTTGAATGGATACGATGGAGGATGAATCTCATCGCGTTCGTGGAGACGGTAGTCCGTACGTACGCACGAGCGACAATATCATTATTTTGATATTAAAATAATATATAAATGAATGGTAGATAATATATACAGAATCATTAACATGTTATATTTATTATTTACATGAGTTACACATCATTATTATACCCATCCAAATAATATTATATTGAATAACAATTACACCACGACGTGGAGACGGTAAGCCGTACGTACGCACGTATGGTGACATGTTATTCAAAGGATGGATAGAATACTGAATATGGTTGTACCATACTTATAATAACATCACAGTATATGTGAGATACTAGAGTTATTATTTTAGAATGGTAAGAACAAAGGAAGAAGAAGTGGAAGAAGAAATGAACTTAGAAAAGGGTGGTGAAATCATTACCTCTTCTTCGGGTTCTTCCTTTTGATTTGATCAAAAGGGATCCTTAGGTTGGCTTTCTGATCAAACTAAGGCCTCTAGGTTGTATTTAGGGATGTTGGGAGAGTATTTGGGCAGAGTTTGGCCGAACCAAAAGGCTTTAGAGGTGTGAAGAAATGAGAAGGAGGAGTGCCCTTTTATAAGAGGGGTGAGGGGCACCTTTGGAAAAGCTAGAAATATTAATTTATAATAAATTCATATTCGGTTTCTAATGGCTCCAAAGTTGATTATTTAAATGTTAAGGTGGGGATAGGTCTAAAACCACTCAACCAATAGAATTTAGATAGGTTTGGGTACTTATATTAACCTTATCTTTAAGTATTAACTCTAAGTTAATTAGTTTCACTTTTACAATGTCTCTTTGTATTTTTATATAATATGGTTAATAAACTTACTATATACATCCAAGAGACCCCCAAGTGGTCCATTAATGATTAACCTATCATTATATAAGTCTCTTGGCCAAACCTTAGATTTTTAGGAATTTAATATCAATTAATAATATAATATTTGTTTTAAGAACTCTTTTATGTCAATTTTGACACTATTCAATAGTTGATTTTTTTGAAACTCATAACAGATTGATTACTTCGAACAAAGTCAATCCAATCAATCCTAATATATCATATTATCCTATAAAATTAGTTTAATTCATTAAAAGTTTCATATTATATTTATTTGGGTATTTATAATATCAATTATTTTAATTTTTCACTATTATAGTAATTACTGCATCATCATTGTGTCATAAATAAAATAAATTATTTAAGGTCTAAAAATTATAAATAAAATATCATTATTTAGGAAATATTTTTATCTTTCTAGTGAATATTTATAATCTATAATCCAACATATATAACCCTATGTAACAATTGTTTTTCTAAAAGATATATGCTTGTGTCATTTTTGTATTCATTTTAACTTAATTAAAATAAAGTGTCATTATCACTTACAAGTGGATCCATGGGGTCCCAAAATCGACCCAAAGATGCCCATGGTCGACCATGTATCAAACAATAGGGTTAAGACACGTTTTAGGGTAATTTAGTATTATTATAATATTATTTTTTTAACCCTTATTTACCGGATTTACCCTTAACCATGGTAAATAAAATATTTACCGCAGTAATTATTCAAAATGTCTAAAAATAAAAGTTACCTATTTACACAATTTGAACATCCTGATTCCAAATATGGAATCCATTTTCCTAAATTCTAAACACAGAAGTGGCAGAAATTAATTTAAAATTAATTCCCGCTGTCAAAACAAAAAGCGTGTTTTTAAGAGATAATAACTATCAAAAGATTGACACTTGTTTATGTTCGGTTTAATTGTAAAATTATGTCCAATGACCAACATTATATTAAATGGTAAAAATATATTCTAAATATACTTTAAAACCAATAAAATTCATAATTTATCACTATTAATTATTTTGATTAAAAAAGTTGTTTTTAATTAAAATTTAGTAATTTTCACTATTCATCAAAATATGAAAGTTATCCGAAATGTACCAAAATTTCACCTTAGGCTAAATTCGATATTCCGAATCCAAAGATGAAGTCCATTTTAAAATATAAAATATATATAATTTTAAAAAGTTGGTATTACTATTCATAACGGCTAGTTTGATTGGTTGTGGTGTGTGTTAAAACTCAAGGTTGCGTACAACACACGCTACTGTATTATTCAAAGAAAGTGTACCGTGGAAGCTTGTGATGTTTCATTTTAAATTTTTGATGTCCCCATTTAGTCAAAAAGTTTAAAATATTTTATTTAAAAAGGGTTCACTATTAAAATTTGATAAAAGTGAAATACTGAAAATGAATTTGTTCTTGCATTATATCTAAGAAACTCATAATATGGATTCTAAAATTATAAGGATTATATAAAGTTTAAAATTTAGGTAATACTATTCATAACCTCTTTTGAATGGCTTTTTTTTTGTAATTCATGGTGTGATTGAACTCAGTGTTGCGTGTAGTGCAAGTTATTGAATTATTTTGAAGAAATAACACACTATGAAATCTTGGGGTGTTACAGTAATGGATAAAGCATCCCTTTCAGTAACTTCCTCTCTACTGTAACCTGCTGACAAGTCAAACACTTCAAACTAAAATAAGCAATATCTCTTTTCATTCCATCCCACTAGTAATACTCTCGCAGATCTCTATACATCTTAGTACTTCTAGGATGAACTGAAAACGAGGAACTATGAGCCCGACATAACAACTCATTATTCAACTATGAATCACCAGGCACACATAATTTCTTCCCAAACCTCAAAACACAATCATTATCAATGTTAAACTCAAGTAACTTACCCTTCTGAAACTCTACCTTTTTCTGCAACCCACTGTCTTTCTTCTGCGCTTTCTTAATTCTGTCTGATAGGGATGATCTCACTGATACCTGAAACAAAACAGAATAACTTCTTGCACCAACAACATCTATGACAAAGTTCATCAAACCAAAAACCAATGGATCTTGTTCCAAATGTAGCATGGTTAATGAAAAATTACTTTTTCGACTCAAAGCATCAGCAACTTTATTTTATTTTCCCGGATGGTAATGAATTGTACAATCATAATCCTTGATTAATTCCATCCATCTCCTCTGTCTCATGTTCAAATATTTCTGAGTGAATATATACTTAAAACTTTTATGATCAGTATATATTTTACACTTTACTCCATACAAATGGTGCCTCCAATTTTTTAAAGCGAAAACAACAGCAGCTAATTCTAAATCATGTGTAGGGTAATTTACCTAATTAGTTTTCAACTCACGTGAAGCATAAGAAATTACCTAATCATTCTGCATAAGGACACAACCATTTCCCTTAAACGAAGCATAACTATAGATAACAAACTCACCATTCCTAGAAGGAAGTGCCAAAACTGGAGAATTCACCAATCATCTTTTCAATTCTTGAAAACAATCATCACATTCTTTTGTCTAGATAAACTTAAAACCCTTCCGAGTTAGCTTAGTCCTTAGACTAGATAACTGTGAAAATGTTCAACAAACCATTGGTAGTAACCTGCCAAACCAAGAAAACAACGGATCTCAGTTACATTTTTGGGTTTTGGCCATTCTTCAATAACCTTTGTTTTTGCAAGATCCACAGTTATTCCATCTTTAGAAATAGTATGACCAAGGAATGAAATTTTTTGCAACCAAAACACACACTTGTTGAATTTCCCATACAATTTCTTTCCTTTTAAGGTGTGAAATACAACCCTTAAATGGATTCCATGCTCCTCTTTACTTTTAGAAAACACCAAAACATCATCAATGAAAACAACCAACATTTTTCACCTGAGTCAACTGAGACATCACTTCAACAAACTATTTAGTTCTGATTCTGACCATCTCAGGATACTGATTTGAAAGGTCATTTCCCTCTATATGCCTTCCCAGAAAAGCTATTCTGTTTCCTCTACGAAAAACCATTCTTAACACAAAAAATATCTTATGAGAAGCAACATGGTAATCTTAAAATGCTATATCATTTCAATTTGACCATAAAAAAAATATTTTTGAATAATCATTTAATAGAATTCTAACTCTTAAAGTTGTCTAAACCGACCTTTGATACCAACTATAAGGCCCCGACCTTAAACCTTACTTAATATTGAATTAAATGAATAATTATCATTGAGGATATTTTCATGTTTAGAGTTTTAGAGTATTAGGTCATAACTATTACATCTCAAAATTTTACAAAGCAGACACTTCTACTAAGTTTCCATAAAATAAAAACTCTTAAAAAGAAACATATCTAGTTCCATGTTTTATACAACCTGAAATTTCCTTGATCCCATCCTTGACCCTATTCAACTTTATGTCATGTGAAAAACATTTCAAAAAAACATGGGATGAGCATAAAAATATCAGTAAGTGATACACAAAGAAGGAAAACTGTTGGTTTTTCAAAACAACGGGTAAACCATGAATATTTTACCAAAGTAATACTTTTCACCTTTATGAAGTAGTAAAAACTCTTCACTGAATAAAATACCATTAATTACCATTTTGTAACCAAAATATTACCATAAAACCCATATAAAGAACACATAACATATAAAGGTAACTTGGGACATAAACATACTTAAATTAAATAACCATACGGTCATCTTCCACATATACTTACTGGAATAGCCATACAGCCGACTTCCATACCGAATGCATTGGAGGTTATAACGTAACCACTTGTCCTGGTATTCACGGCACCCCCCATCATATGGTTTATCACATAACTACCCATAAAATGTCCAAGTACCATCATTACACATAAAATGTTGAAAATATAAATATTTCAATAACAACATTTCATTTTCAATCACAATAAGTAATTCCAAGATATTGATTAATCAATCCATTTTCAAAAATCATTTAAAAGATATTTTTGAATTAAAGTGTCCCATACCACTTTCAAGATTTTAAGGGAATTATAATTTTAAAACATTAATGTCCATATAAATAAATACTGAAAAACATTTTGAAAACGTGGACATTAAAGATAAAGATTTAGAATAATGAATCTTTAAAACATTTAAAATGATATACTTGTTAAAGAGTTTTTAACAAAATGAGAGACTCTTGAATACAAATAATTGTGGAATAACATTTAATCCGAACATTGTAATATCATGAGAATAAAGGGATTCATGATATAATATGTCAAAGGACAGTATACACACCATATAAGAGTGAATTGGTGCATAACAACAATGAAGTCTCAATGGAAATGTAAATTGAGATGAAATCCATTATAAAGATTGCATCCTTAAATTAAGGATAAATCTATCACATAATTATTATTGAGAAATATAAATACACCCAATATAAGTGGATATTAGGTGTGAAAAAATCATAGGTCATTCACACATAATCTTGGAAAAAAAACCAATGACATAGATATTTAACTCAATGAAATGAGATTGAGTTATGATTTCCCGTAAAAGTTCGTAAGAATTTTTCAATGAGATGATTATGTGTAGAAATAGTATATCCACACAAATTTTTTTGGAAAGTACACCATAGAGATTTCACACATAATATTTTCATAATAAAATCAAGAACTAGAGGTTTAACCCAAATAATTGGAAGTGGGTTAAGAAGTTCCCTTATAGAAATCCGACATCCTAACGACGTCACTTTAAAACTCATAAAATGAGTTGATGAGAGAGAAAATGGTATCTCATCACTTGGACATAAAATTTACATAAATAAGGATATATAGGAACATATCCCAACATAATAGTATGTGAATTAAAATACATAACAAAAGAAGTCTTTTAAAAAGAGGAGGGTGAACGGTCCCCTTACCGAGTTGGGAAACGTTTGAAACGTACACCCCATGGAAGAAGGGTCATAAAATAAAGATATAAATTCCCATAAATGAAATTATAATACACAAAGTGTATAATAATGGGTAGTACGTACACCACTAAAAGGATATAGTGGCAAACATAGCATAAATTTCACGGGAATAAAAGTGAGATGAAAAAATCACTTACGAAAACTTGGCTGCCTAACGGTGGCACTTCAAACATCCAAAAATGGATTTATGATATCAAAAAGGGTCTATAATAATATGAACATAAAAAATAATGTATTATTAATATAAAATAACATCCCCAAAAATAAGAAATATTAGCTTAAAATAAATGACATAAAAGAGAGTACTTAAAAAGAAAGAGAGAGGTCGGATCCCTTACCTCAGGTCCGACCTATCCTGTTTGTTTCTCTATATTCCTGAATAATAAACTTTGGTCAATTTATAATTTCTTAATTAACTCTTTTAAATATTATTATTAAGTTAATATCACATATTATAATTTTATAATAATTGGTTAATAATGTGAGTTCATATCAGATGTTTTTGTCGATGTTTGGTACATGAGTCAAAAATGAACTTGTTTGAAAATGATTTCCCATATAGTAAATCATTTCCAGAATAGTATTAATGATTAAAATATCATATATATCCAGTAAATATTCATTTTATACTATTCCATATCCTTTGGAGATAAAAAATGAAAAGCACCGTTCATGGAGACGGTAGGCCGTACGTACACTTGAACGCTACTTTCATTTGTTTGTCATATTAATGGAATTAAAACTAAATGAGAGAGATATATATATATATTATAATTCCAGAATGATATCCATAATTTAGATGTAATATATGACTTATATATCCATTATATATATGTATTTATAATATTACATATCAATTGGAGATAAGAAATGAAATGTACCGTTTATGGAGACAGTAAGCCGTATATACGCATGAACGCTACTTTCATTTCTATGTCATATTAATGGAATTAAAAGTATATGAGAGGTATTTATATTTTAATTCCAGAATAATATTAATCATTGATATGTAAAATAAATCATATATAGTAACATTAAATCCATCATTTATATGTCCCACATATGGCATTAACGAATCAAATCACTTTGAGGGGGCGGTAGTCCGCACTTCCTAAAATGAAGATATCGCGTATACACATAATGGAAGCTATAAAGGTATTCCATAAATGAAAAATAAATAAGATTAAAGAAAAAATAAAAATATTATATATCATATAAAAATATAGTGACATCTTAATGGCCACCTTTGAAGGTGTTAGAAGAATATTGAACAATCATCGTTTCGTGAGGCAGAAATTCGCCAGCCATAGAAATAGTATGTTCTTTAACCATTAGATGTAGGTGTGTGTAAGTGTAGCTTGAATAATTCTTATAAAAACATCCTAGTATATTTAATATACTATATATGTTACAAAATAGATTAATAAAAAAGATTTTAGGGGGTTGGAGAAGCAAAATAAAACAAAAGAACACAAGTGAAGACATTACCTTAAAATCGGGTAACTCTCTTTGATTTGAGCTCAATGGATTCCTTGAGAAGACATCTGGCCAATGTGAGGCTTCCAGAAGTAAGAGAGAGATGTGGTGGGACAAAATGAGCAGATCTTGGCCTATCCAATGGCTTGAGAGGTGTGGGTAAGGAGGTAGAGGTGGGGGCCATTTATAAGAGGAGAGGAGGGGCACTCTTGGAAAGTTAAGAAAATATACTTTATTATAAAATGATTTTCGGATAGAAACGGTACCAAAATTATATATTTAGAGGATAAGGTGATAATTTTCTGAAATCCACCCATCCAATAGGTTTTTTACATGTGTATGTTTTAGATTTTACATTATCTTTTCATTTTATTTAAATCGTTAAATAATGAGGTAATCGCTTCATCATCATGGTGTCATTAATAATTTAATTTATGTAATCTCTAAAAATTATATAAAAAAATATCATGATGTAGGAAATATTTTTAGATTTCTATTGAATATTTATAGTCAAAATTATGACTTTTATAACCCCATTTAAAATTTTTATTAGTAAAACATCTCATGTTTGTGACATTTTTATTTTAACATTAAATAAAAATTATTATTGTCATTTTCCTACCAAAGTGGCTCAATGGGGTCCCCAAGTTGACCCATGGATTTTATTGGTCGGCCATGACACATCCAATAAGGGTAGGACATGTTTCTAGGTCATTTAATGTTATTAAAACATTATTTTTACCTTAAACTACACTAATTACCTTTAATCACGATTAATAAACATAAAAGTTATTATTCACAAAAAAATTATTTTAATCCCATTGAACAAAATTTTACTTCCTAATTACAACCATATATTTCAGATTTTTGAAATTCAAAACACAAAGGTGGTAAAATTTTATTTAAACGAAAAATCAATTTTTTAAGTACCACTTAGTGGTTTCACTATTCATCAAAATTGAGGTTTTCTAGAAAAATACCAAAACTTCACCCTAATCTATATTTGATATTTCGAATTCAAAAATGATTTATATTTTACAAAATTCAAATCATATAAGTTACATTAATTAATTTAATAATTAATTCCCACTGTAATGACAAATAGCGTGTTTTTATGAAACAATATATATCAAAAGATTGACACTAGTTTGAGTCCAATTTCAAAGTGAAATTAATTCCAATGACCACTATTGGAATAAATGGTAAAAATTTATTCTAATTCCACTCTAAAACCAATTCAAAATATAATCTAATCATATAAATAAATTAGATTAAAAGGGGATTTTGAATTAAAATACAAAATTTTTCACTATTCATTAAAAAAATGAACTTTATCGTAAAAATACCAAAAAATTACACAAAGTAAATTTTGATGTACCAATTCTAAAGAATAGTTTTATTTGGTCCAATAGAAATTATAATAGTGACCAAAACTATATATAAAAAAGGTTCTCCATGAAAAGGTGATAAGTCGACCTTTAGTGAATATTAGAGTATCTATGCCTAAAATTGAATTCTTTTCTTATTTTAAGCCTTTATATTTTATTGGACAAATGTAAAAACATTTAAGAAACATATATAATCATATTCTAGTTATTTATATTCATTTCTTCTAATAAAACGTCTACGTGTTAACTACCATTTAAAATAATATTAATATATTACTAGTGTGCAATGTAAGTTTTCAAAGAAACTCATTGTTGCATATCGAGTACGCTATAGAAAATAGAAACCCCTTAAAATTAAAATTAATATTTAATTCTCAAATATTAATAAATATGAAAATTTATTATACTTTATTTAGCTGGGATGTTTCATGTAAAGTGGCTATAGAATGGTGTCGGGAAGTGTAGAAGAAGATCTTCAGATTTCTAGCTACACGACATGCACTTCAGAGTTACACGCCACATGGGGCCCCCTGGTTGAGGCTCTAGGGTTTAAGCCAAAATTAAGGATCAAAAAATGTGTGACACCTAGTAAATGTAGTGTGAACCCTTTTTACATGGTGTGTACTTCAGATAGAACATTGGCATGGTAAAAAGTACACAACAAGATTTTACATCTTGTGATTTTACACAGACACTTATTGGTGTACACGGGTTGCTACACAGACAGGACTACAGTACAATGACATGAACAGGTGACATGGGTATGATATCTTGTGTCTCTAGATCTCATTTACTCTTAAAAACTATCTATATTGATAAAACATGCCTTCTGAGGTTCTTCCACGTGGACAAGCATATGGATAGTTAAACACGTTGTGTAACACTTGGTACACACCATTTACCCCCTTTATGAGTTCTTGTGGCTCAATATGTTTTTAAGTTAGAATAGTATAGGATGATTAAATCCCCTATGTAATTTAATGCTAGGGTACAATGTGGAATTATATCCATATCACTAGATTTTGGACCCCTCTAGAGGTCGAGTCTCAGACGGAGTTTTGGTGTCCCTCTGTGAGACTGGAGTATGATCATATATCAATATTTATTACCAATTTGCGGTTTATGGTATCAAAATTTCCTCCCTGATTAGGGATATGATACAATATATAGTTGTCCATATCAATTGGGTTTGTAATATCATTGACATATGATCAGATATGTAGCAATTTCATTCAGATTGGGTTTGTGTTGTCCCCCAGCGGTTCTAAGCGTAACCCCTTGTCTGTGTAACAGAGTCTTCTTCGAGCTTTGAGATTTCTTGGGTGGACTACCAAGAAAAAAATCTATACCTTAGTGTGGATTGCAATGACCAATAGGCAAATACATTTCTTCAAAATACACTTCTTATGGTTTAAAACACTTAACCATTTTAAACACATTAATACAACAAGGAGAGAACCTCTTCCATTTATCATAATCCTCATGGTTAATCTCATTCATTACAATTAACCCCATTATATAACAACCCATTTTACCTTTTAGTCACAATAAAAATCACAAAACATACTTCCTATACATTTTATGACATGAACATGCCCCCCCAACCATGAACCATTTATCACATTTTCCTAATATAATCCCTAAGTCATTTACTTTATTCATGTTAATCCCAACAACCATTTATTCCATTTTACCATGGAAATAAAAATTTTAATTTGTGTAATATCATAATAAATTTAATTCAACATTTAATTCAACATTACAATGTTTACAGGAGTGAATCACCGCTTCGGTGGCTATATCCCTATTCTACTCTTAATTAATGGATCCCATGAGGTACATGAAAGGTATAACACATCATTTAGGTACCAAATTTTTCATTTCCAACAAAGATACAACATGATCACAAAAACATAACATGTAAACAACCATATGAATATGGATAAACAATAAGACTCTGGGATATACATTATAGAACACCTACATCAAGTTCTTTTATGAATTAAGTCAATCATGACCCTTGATTAAATCCCAAAACAAAATAAATTTTCTTAATAAGAATCGGCTAGAAAATAATGGTTTAGGGTCTTCATAAGGAGAAGAAAAAAATCACCATGGTTATTCCATAAAATAGAAGTAATATGAGTTATTGACTCATCTAGATTATTGATTTGTAACCAATGAAACTTAATACTAAACAATATTGAGGGAGAATCCTAATTATAGGAGGAGGGATGTCTTGGCTCATCACTCAAGTTTATGGGGGTGGAGAGGGGAATAAAATAAGTTAAGGTTTCTTATAACACAATGTAGAAAATGGTAATTTTACCCTCTTTTATTGAACCACGCTATTTTTCCGAATGGTTGACCAAATAGTGAACCATAATTACAACACCCTATATCTAAAAGGCATCCCTAGATGCATGGTTTTTCTGATCCACCCACTCAGTTTTACAGAATGTGTGGTGGCTATAAACTATACACTATTTAAGGGAGTTGGGTCACACTATTTCTAGGTACAATGTGCACGGTTACTACCAACCATGTGAAAATGATGCTCCCAACATAGAATGGCCTTATTCCTCACATTTTCATGTCTGGAACCCCCAAGACTCTACTGACACCCATTAAATTATTGTTGATAATTCTATTAAGAATCATAAGTGGGTTAAAAAATCAGAAAATTATTCACATTATTGAAGGGTTGGGAACTTATAACCTCCCCAACATATAACAACACATCCCATATCTTCTCTCTAAATATTTAATAAGATTACAATACAAAAATATCAGGATAATATGCTCATATATCCTCAACCCTCTCTTATGATGCCTCCTAAGCTCATCCATGCTGCCACAATACTTCGATAAAAATAATTTTCTTTCCCACAAAGAATATTCTCACTCTGATCCACAATACGAATAGGATACTTCTCAAATAATCCATCATCTTCAAGTTCAAAATCATTAAAATCCTTCACATGTGAAGGGTCAGGGTGATACTAAAAATTTGTTGATAGATGGAAAACAGCATTCATACCACCATGCCACTATGGTAGAGACAATTAGTATTCCCAAGGTACGATCCACTCCACAATCTAAAATGGAAACACATACCTAGGTACTAATTTTCCATAATATAAAATCTAGAATTGGTATAATATATGTGAAATATAAGGGAACACATGTTCACCCAGCATGAACTCAAGAGTCTAATGAAATTATTCAACATAGGACTTCTATCTACTATGTTTCATTGCCTTATTCATCTGAATCAATTGAAAATAATCTCATATCTCTTATGTGAGACTCAATCTCAAAAACATTGATTCCCTATATTCCATACAATAGAAGGTATATCTACATGATCTGCTATTGATTTCCTAAGAGAGTAACATATGAATATTCTCCTGATAAATATTTTTATAGCTGAACTCGATGGATGATAATTGTTTCCTCAAATATCCACAAAATTATTGGATGTATTTCCTCAACATATCCTCCAAAAAATTAATAGTATGCTCTGACTGCCTATCAGTCTATAGGTGGAAGTTTTTACTTAAAATAACCTAGGTACAAATATCATTATAAAAACATTTCATTAATCTCAAATTAAAACAAGGATCATGATATGAAAAAAACATTGAGGAATCCCATGAAAACGTACTATGTACCAAAAATATAAGCCACTAAATTGGTCAATGGCGAAAGTATACATAATTGGAAAGAAATGAGAATCCATTATCAACAAATCAATAATCTCCTAAATCACGTAATTCATTTTAAGGAATCCTTTGGAAACCAGCTATAATAAACATGGTAACATCATCCCAATTCAATTCTATAATGGGAAATGAATATAACCAATCACTATGTCATTGAAGCTATACCATCACAAAATGATAGGTGTTGAATCATATCCCAATAAAAAAATATCTTTTGTTCTTCCTATCCAAAAATATTATCTTCAATGATCTTAGTACACATTGGTCAGTTGAGGGTACAAAAACTTCTTTGAATAATTAAACATACACATTAGATCTCATATAATATAATTAGGTAAAATAAAATGGAAACAAATTTCATTAATATCAACTTCATCAATAGTCTAATAAAATGGTGGACACCCATATTTAAAACTTTCTATCAAATCCTAAAATTTTGAATTATCTTACTAGATCCTCTAAATATAGTTCAAAAGCGATTTCTCAAAAGATAAACACATGAGTTTCATCATCTCAAGGTTCTCCTAAACACATATATACATCTCAGTAATAAAGGCCATCATATTCCAATCAGAACTACACTTTTGAACTTCCTTAGTCTATGTATTCTGACTCAATGTACCAAAAATATTTTTTTCCTTCACATGTTTATAAGATATCTCAATGTAAAAAAGGATTCATGTACTTAACCCATATCCAATTCGAAATATTCAAATCATGTTTGAAAAAATGTATGTAAGGAACGTATTGTTAGTATAATTGATAAAATTCACTACTAGAAATAGTGATTCAAACATTACATGGAATAAACCACCCCAACCAACTCGATGTTGGGTGTAGGACAGTTCTTTTCATATGTCATCAACTAAATTAATCCATTTTCAAAGAATTAATTTTCCTATATTTGTACTTCCCCATTTCATATTCGGAATAATTCCAATAGAAATGTATACTCCTTACTTGACTTCGATATGATCGAAATTGGTGTATTGGTCAAACATGTCTTCAATTATAGAAAATTATTTTCAAAAGAATTCAACCACTCAAAACTTATAGACTTCTTGTTCAACCCTGAGAGGGGTTCTTCTAGGAATGAAAATTATTTGATGAACCTCATGTAGTATCCTATTAATCCCAAAAATATTAAAATTTAAGAAACAATATTTGGCTGCTACCAAGATATAATGACTTAAAATATCCGTGAGTCCAATAGAACACCACCTTATAAAATGATTTGACCCAAGAATTGTACCCAGTCTAACTAGAATTGATACTTTGATACCTTAGAATATAGATGATTCTCTCTTAGTATACAATTGATGTTTTCAAGATGTGTAGACTGATATTCATGAGTCTGGGAGTACTCCAAGATTTCATCTAAAAAACAACTAAAATTGATCTAGGTACGGGTGAAATATTTTGTTCACCAAATACATAAACACAGCTAGTGCATTAATCATTCCAAATGAAATCAAAATGAAATCAAATAAACCATAACTTCTTGTAAAGAAAGTCCATGGTATATCAGAAGGTCTCACCCTCAACTGATGACACCTTTACCTAAAATCAATATTTTAGAACACAGAAGAATATTTATGCTTGTCAAAAAGGTCATAAATATATAGAAGAGTATATTAGTAGTTAACTATCATCCAATTCAATTTTTGTTGATCAAAACACAGCTCAAATTCCCCATCATCCTTCTTAGAAAAAAATAGGAGATCCCCAATGTGTGGTACTCATATGGATATACCTTTTATTATCCAATTATTATAACTATTTTATCTAACGTTGATGCTCTGTTAGTTCCATTATATAAGGTGTAATATAAATTTTATTATTTATAGTCATCAAATCAATCATGAACACAACCTATATTTTTATAGGAATCCATGAGACATTCTCATGAAACATGTAATAAATATAATCCACCACTAGAAGGAAGTAATTATGATACCATCCCTCATAATCTATCAAAAGACCCACAAATTATGTTATGATCTCACCCATTAGTGTAAGAACTATCCTCTCATGGCCTACCAATGTATCTAATTCCCTACAATGAACCTAAGTTCCACCATTATAAGGCTTCAAACTCACTCTCTGATATTAATAATCATTGTGATCTTGGTATGTAACTCACCACTCAATCCCTGGTATTAAATCTAATTATATCATCATAGAAACATTCAAGTAAAAAAGGAGATGATACCCACCGAACTCTAGGGCAGACTCAAAACATTGATGAATACCATTCGATCTCACCCCAATATCATATCTATCAACATAACTCTAACCATATAATCCAATAAAAGAACAAACATGTTATAAACTAGGTAGATATGTGTGAGGGCCCTATATCAAATATATAATTATATATTGTTGAATATATTTGAATAATACATTTATTATTTGAAATCCTGACACTACTACCAAAGTAAACATGGTAAATGGATTTTAGCTATCTTATCCCCCAACCATAGACCCCTGTTTGAGGCCCTTATGTTGCACTTCCCTTCAAATATATTCACCCTTGTCATAATGCACCACACTCACCACCCCAATTTGGGTGGATGGTGTAAATCTAGTCTCTTGACTGATACGGGGTAGATGACCCCCTACTGGTGCTCTGTACTGGTCTAGATCCTCAATAATTTTCTACCTACTAACTGTTCCTATAGAAAATTTCATATGAACCATCATAAAACTGGATCATCACTCCATTATAGGTCAAACAAAATAACTATGAACATTACTAGGTTCTTCATACTAATAAGATATGACTAATCTACCCCCATGAGAGGTATATCTTCTCCCATGACTACTTTGTCCATCACCACCCTAGTATAGGTTCTCATAATGAAACCTCCTACTATTAGAAGAAATTCCAACAAATCATTTGATGGAAACTATCTACTCACCACTAGAATCCTATTTCTAATTCCCCTTAGAAATTATATCCAAACTTACTACCTCATCAAACCTATTAAGATAAAATATATTTACATGGAACTTTCTGTCACATCTATGTACGTTCTGAAAACACTTAAACATAGTTTCCAAATCTCCTATAAATGTCATGTAAAACTGTTGCATGTTAGTGAAGCAACTAGTATAATCCATTTCCAAGATACTACCATGGGTCAATCACATTAACACTTCAATTTTCATATTTCACATGGTATTGGGGTTAAAGTGATTTAGGAAAATATCTTGAAATTTGTTCCTTACCATGCCCTCTAACTGCTCATCTCGATCATGAATATCCCACCATCACATCACTAATCCATGTGAAATATAGGCTATCAACATGAATCTCTTATAGGGAGGAATCTCTAATTGGTTTAGTATCATCTGGATGGAATCAATTCTGAACTCAGACTCCTCAGTTCCATGCTCTCTAGAAAACATCATATTGTTATGAAATATAAAATATCTCATCATTTCAAAAATACATGTCATAGTATTCCCAAATTCTTTTTCATAAACTGCATAAAATGTGGAATTTTTTCATGGAATATCTCTCCCCTATCGCCTAGAGTCAATGGAGTTTCATATTAAACCATTGGAGGAGAATTCCAAGCGATGTCCTCTTATTCCCTACTAGTAAACATCATTATAGTGGAATATCTCTACAATGCCAAACACACATCTCAAAACATATAACATACAATGAAAAAATTTCACAATGTATGTCATAAACAAGGATATAACCAAGATCCACTACATACAATATCTCAATGGACATAACCATACATAATCACTACCATCAACCATCCCTATCACAGGAAATTGCTATTATGGGGTAGAATAAACATCCATTATGACAAGAACCTAATTAGACATAATATTTAACCATTTAACTTTCAATAAAAGTATGATATTTATCATTTAGGATCCATTTTATCCCTTTTTCAATTTATCACTTTTCAATTGAATCATTTTTCAACATCTTTATTAGGAATTTTTTTTTCTAAATTAATATGTAAATAAGAATATAATGTTACATTCCCAAAACCTTATAAAACATGCTTTTAAATGACTACATACTATGATGCATGCCACATAAATCCTGAGATCCTAAAATTATGTATGCATAAAAAACCTAATTCCATGCTGTTTTATGAATAAAAACTTATAAAATAATAACATTTCAAAAATAGTGTATTACCCAATGTGAAATAATATCCATTTGAAAAAACATATATCTAAAACAACAATACCACCTTATGTACTTGGTTTTACCCTGCACATGGGTTAGCTACACTAATGCATGAGCTCGTTACCAAGGACCTTAGCATCCAAATATCACTATTACGATCCCAAATAAAAATTCAATAATAATGAAAATTGATCTAATGTCACTTTGAAACTACCCACCCCATGATCCACTATAATTGACACCCCAATCTGGTGTGGTATGTTAATTTAATTTTTCCTCCCTATATGATAGAGTCTATCAAATATCAGCTAGAGTCAAATGGAAAAATTGGGGAGACTATACCCTCTTTACTAGGTTGAAATAAAAATAAAAAAAATCAATAAGAAATAATAATAAATACTAAAACATCACATACCAGATCTCCAACTAGGGATGTACCAAAAAACAATATAGTAATGTGTGTCATGTGATGATAGTATAATGTTCCAAAAGAAAACCAAAATAAGATAATAATTGAAAACCCCACAATGGGTCTAGAATTCATTTCATATCCCCTTATCCATGCCCCATCCCAAATCTCATATCAACCATCAAATAAAGGTAATTTTTTCTTATCCTTACCAACAACCAAGAAGTCTACACGGATATCCAACAGCGTCCTGAGTAGGGTATCAATACAACACAGTAGGCTATAACTAATGGTGTTTATAATAATATATATTCTATAATAGCGTATCAAAAATTATATGTAAACAATAGACAAGTAAGAAAATATGATAGCTTTCGTCCTTTTTCAATTTCTAAGTATCACCAAGGGCTTTCATGTTCCAAAATAATACCATAATGGGTTAACCACTTTATGTAATAAGAGAATTCATTATACCATATAACTCATTGTACCTTGGAGTATCAGTCCTGGTAGCAGATATATGGTTTTTAACACCATGACCATAAAATAATTTTGATGTAGACCACCATGACTAATATCATTTCAATGGTTTGGACCTCTTTGACCAACACCATTACCATCCAGTGTAACTCCATGAACAACCTCCATTCAAGATGCGGACAGCCATGACCAACATCTATTCCATGTCGTGGACGTCTATAATAAACACTCATATCCATTTCATAAACAAACACTTCTCTAGGTTTAACAGATTTGACCCTTTTTACCACATTAATAGAACAAGGGGAGAACCTATTCCATTTATCACAATCACTATGGTTTATCTCATTCATCATAATTAACCTATGCACATAACAACCCTATTTTTCCATTCAGTCCCAACCAAAACCATTAACCATACTTCCTAAATGTTTTATAACATTATCAACCCCCACCCAAACCATTTATCAAATTTACCCACTTATATTCCATAACCAATTTATCTCATTTATATTAATCCAAAAACCCCTTTTTTACACTTTAGAATCATCAATACAATTTGAATTGTTTTAATATCATTAAAAAATTAATTCTTCATTTAACACACAATTTCCATGTTTAAGGGAGTTTCTCACCCCTTGGATGTCCATAAACATAGTCTAATATTCAACGTCAAATTCCATGAGGTCTATGAAAATTCCATCAAATCATTTAGAAAAATTGTGTATCATTTTATATAAAGGAATTAAATGTGAATTATAATTCCACAAATACACATCTATATAGACATGGATAGACAACGTGACTATGGGATATAACTTGTTGACTACCTACCTCGAGGTCATGGATGAATGTTCCCACAACCATGACCCTTGATTCAAGACCAACCAACCATCAAATTTCCATACTAAGAATTTTCTTGAAAATAAGGATTTAGATTCATTAGAATTATATAAAACATAACACCATAGTTCTTATATAAAATTTAAGAGGATTATATTTTTTATCTAGATCTATGATTTACATCCACCATTACTTCAAATGACCCATGATTGAGTGTGAATCACCATTAAAAGAGGGGGGAGGGGGTATTTGTTTGTAACATGACCTGTTGTAGTTAGATAGGGTATGAAAATAAGGTACGGTTTCGTAGATATTAAGGGGGGATATGAAATATCCACTCATTTAGTTTGGAAAATGGTTTGGCAATAGGGTTTTCAGAAACCTTGTGCCAACCATGTGGCATCCTCTTTCGAAGAGGGGGCCATGGATACATGTTTTTTCTAGGAAACCCACACTCTTTTAGAATTCATGTGGTTTACTACCCATGGGAGTTAGGCTACATGTTTTCTTGTCCTGGGAAGATTTCTAGTACTAATGGTGCACTGATTGTGGTCCCAACACAGAATGGCCTCTTTTCCCCATTTTTTTTTGTCCTTAACCCCTATACCCCCCCAAAATCATGTTATATTCTTTGTAATAATTTCCTTAAAAAATTAAATTGGACTAAAAAATAACATTAAACAATAACACACCTCCCCAAAGGGTTAGGATCTTACAGCTAGTGTGACTATATAATCCTTACATATTTTTTTAACTTTAATTACCTGCTTTACACATTATGTTGGCAGAAAAAAAAACTCTGGATACTGTTCATATTGAAAAAATGGGAAAATAATTTACAACTTCAGATCAATAATTCAAAATATTTAATACATTTTTCAAAATTTAAAACATAAAAATTTCAAAATTTCAAATAATATCAAACTGCAAAAATGTGATGAAAAATAGTTTTTTAGAAAAATGACCTTTTAATAAATAATTTGTTATTGTACATTCAAGTATAAAACCAATTTCAAAAACCATAATTGATTTAATTTAAATCAAAATAACTATTTACATTTCAAAAATATTCAAGAATAAAATTTAACATTTTATATACATAAAAAGAAAATATATTTTAAATAAAAATATATATTATTTATTATTTGATGAAAAATAAACCATTTTAGACATTTTATAAAATTTCATATTAAGATAACATTTTCATTATAAAATTTATAAAAAATTAATTTTTTCAAATGATTTTTGTTAGAATTCATATATTTAATTATAATATTATATTATAAAAAATCCCATTTCTGAAGAATAAAATTTTTTATAAATAAAATTACATTACTAAAAAAATAATATTTAGAATTAAATAATTAAGTCGTTATAATTGAGTAATACCATTATATAATTTATAATGTTGTTAATACTATTCATTCCCACAAATTTAACAACTAGTTTACAATATTCACATTTAAATTATAATAATAAACTGATTTTTTGTTTAAGCTCATTTTTGTGCATATTATACTCTACTGAACATAGTATTTATTTAATAAATATAACAAGATATTATATTATTATCCCTTAAAAAAATTAAATACTAATAATTTTAACACTGGATAAAAATATGTGGGTTTAAATTTCTTAATTCCTTTGCTAAAATTCTCACACCGTAAAAAGAGTTAATAAACCATCTGATTTAAAAGAGTGAAAAGGGATGTACGTAAGAAATTGAGGAAAAAATAATCATGTTTAAATGTAAGAAGTTTTTTTTGATGTGAAAACATTGATATGGAATAAAAAACTAAATCCCAAGGATAGATGTAGAGTGATAGAGAAATTTTCATGAGAAATTTACCCATTAAAAACCATAAATATTTGATGGGTTAAAAGGAAATTCATTTCTATGTAAGAAAATATAATAGATAACATTTTCATTTTAACTTATTTTTCAATGAGTATCGGATTTCCTTTATCATCTACAATATAATCACATGAAAATATACATATATGTTATGATGTATTTTGTATTTTAATCAATTTTCCCCATAAACTCATTTTTTTCTCCACATAATTCATATTCTAGATAGATTGTTTTATCCCATGAGCATTAGTGTACACATCTAATTGATCACATAATCTAAAAAATATATATAACCTATTATATTTATACATTAAAAACTCAATTTTTTAGATTACATAAGATATATCCTAAAATTAATAAACCGACATATAATGAAAAACTTCTCTAATATCCAAAATATAAAATTAATACAAAACATTATATATAGAATAGTCAGTAAATATCTATCCTTATAATTCCTACAAATAATCAAAAATAATATTAACACACAAAAATCAGAAGAATTTGATCATAATTTCTTCCATGATTTTTTAACATTTATCTCTAAATAATATCAATCTGTTATAATGTCTCATTATAAAAAGTATATTCCCTAATCATATAGACTCCAATATATGCTATTAATTTACATAAATAAGCTGAATCACCATAGAGGGATATTATAACCATATAAGCCTCCAAAATATAATTCAATCCTTATTCCCCAAATAAAATACCATAATATTCTATTTACCATAATCATGCACGGTTCTAAAAATAGTGATTTTTTAAATAAAATTAGTTACATAATCAGAAAATAACTTTTAATCTCATGGTTATTTTTATGAAAAAAATTTATTACAAATATAAAATTACTATTTATTTTAAATTTAAATTTAATAAATAAAAATAAGGTCTTAATAACTCATACATCATATAGGCATGTAGTAGGTAATGCACCATTGTCTCTCTTCAGTTTTGGGTTCATGCTTTGTATCCTTGAAGAATGAGTCGAGTTTTCACCCAACCTGTGTGTTATTCATTTTTATAAAATGACACTAATAAAATTGTTATATTATTCCATGAAATATGATTAATATCATCATAGATCATACAGACCCTAAAGGTTACCTATACCATTAAAATCAGGTCCCCAAAATGAAAAGTGTATTTTTCCCCTCAAATAACGTTTTTAACATGTTAAAGTTAAAGGTTACATATAACTCAAAAATTAATGTCTCGTAAAGTATATCTAAAAAATAAAACACCAATGATTATGAATTCTTATTATCATCCATAAATCATAATTCATGAATCTTTATATGTAGACACCTCAACCATTGAATGTTATTCATAATCAATACACCTGGATTTTCTATATTATTCCTTAATAATTACTTCTTAAAAAAAATATGAATCATTACCAAATATTCAAAAAAGAAATTTATATAATCTATACATTTTATATATCATTTTTTGTTTCTTCAAATTTAATAATAATTGTATTATTATTTTTTTAAAAACCATCAGTTTGGTCTTGTTAATCTTGATCTTGATCTCCACCCTTGGATATCAATGTTTATAATGACCATTTTCCAGAAATATAAAACATTAAATTATTAAATCCAAAAAAACTCCTTCCAATTCATGGATTTAATTGAAAGATTCCATTTTTCCTTGTTATATTATTTATTTAATATCCCCTTTTCCACATATAATACATATTCACTTTCATTTAAGACATTTTCCTTATCGATTAATTATACATTCATGACACATAGGTTATGGAATATTTGTAACTTAATGGACATTATAACCTAGTATTCTAGGGACCACTACATATATATTATTTTATGATTTATAAAAGTGACCTAGGATAATATTTTAAATTATAAATCGTGATATCTATTTAATAAAAAACCATCAGTGTTCTAATTATATTCCCTTTATATTCGGTTGATCATTTTGAAAACCACTATATTTTCCATCACATCCATTGGTACATTGGTTCTTATTCGATCCATTCATTTACTGAACCAAAAATTATTTGTGTGATTAGTTTAATCAAATAATGATGAAACATATTATAACGATGATAAAGAATAATATATCCTTAAGCATAGTTTCCTAAATAAGAATAATTCTACCTAACATTTTATCCTTTTGGTTTATATAGTAATTTTATCTTATGTTAAAATAATATCATAAAATCTAATTTTATCTAAACAATTCTGTGATACCAACTATAAGACCCTATCCTTAAACATTACAAATGATAGTGAATTTAAACTAGAATTAACATTATTACATTCCCAAATATCTTTTAGGTTTCCAATTTTAGTGATTTAGGTCATAAATTTTATAGAATAATAATATATATATAAAGAGTAGAAATATATAAATAATATCCATTTTTAAAAAAATATAAAACATTAAAAATATAACATGTTTCATATTTCAAATAATCATACCTTTCAAAAAAACTTATTCCTTTTTCTTACCATCATCAAACCCAATGAATATCATTTTAAATCAAGGGTTGAGCTCAATAATATTAGTAGGGGACATAAAAATAAGAAATCCATTAGTCTAATGGAAACATGAAAGCTGATGAAATGTTTTCCTTAACCTCATTAATATTTGAGAGAATGTTATAAAACCTTTCCACATGAAAAACTCACACACTTTTATCCTAAAAAATCCTTAAAAACATAGTATTTAAATAAATATTGTTTTTGGAAACATAGAGCATCAAATTCATAACCCAATTTATACCTACGTCTGTAATAATTTAAGCCGAGTTAAATACATAGGAGAAGCCACTTTGTAACTCCCTCTATATTTCATCAAAATATATGATAAGTTACCCAATTCATTGGATAATTTTCTGGGTGCATCTATCATATAATCTATATCGATATCACTTAATACCATTGAGGTGAACTCAATATACAAGCTATATTAGGCTAACCCATGATATATAATGGAGATTAAACTTTCATATAAGTTGAATAACAGTCTCCCATTACATATAATTCTCATTTATGGTATAATGTTTTTTATTTTCGCACCTTTTCATCATAAAATCTTAAAAATATATTTTTAAAACCATATGAAAAAAAAACGGGAAATGAAAATACCCTTTTATAGTAATGAATCATTTTCAAAAAAAATTACTGGAAAAATGAAATAAATTTTTGTATTTGCGTAAAACATGAAATACTATAATGAAATCCAAAAAAAGTAATTGTTACAGAAGAAAAAAAAGTCATTTTCATCATATACATTAAAATATAGCATTCATTTGGTATACATATAATGAATGTAAAAACATTTTGTAAAAATATTATATTTGAAACCCATTGAAATGTAGTAAACAGTGACATAAAATTCACTTTATAATTTATTGAAATATGAATAAATATATCCATAGAATAAATTTAAAAAATGTAGGTATGTAAGAAAATGTGTGTTTTGATGGGTTATATTAATAGAGTATTTTTTTAAAAATACGTCTTTACCTTGAGTTTGACTAACCACATATTTTATTTATAATCATAAATAAAAAAACGTATGTTAATTTTAAAATTTTATAAAAATATTTTTCATTTTAAATATTACATTTTTTATTTATATACCATGTTATATATAATTTATCAATCAATTTAATTTATTTCAAGTGTTTTTATTATTTTTGGTTCATGTGATAGAAATGACATAGATATGTTAATAATGGTCAAATAGGTCATTATTATACCATATAAAGAATAATAATAAGTAAAAAATAATAATAAGTATTATTATACATGAATCATAATTTTCAAACCAATCATTAATTATGGATATGAATAATGAACTATGTTATAATCATGGTGATGACAGTCCGCATGTACGCATCAGTATCATTTCTATTTTAATTGATCATTATAAAAAGAAGTGAATAATTTTTACATATTTATAGAATGATAACAATATCATTAATTTCATATTAATCTATTAACTATAATTATATATATCATCTATGTTATAGGATGATGAAAACCGAATCACATTGCTTCATTGACGTGGTAGTCCACACATGCACACGAATGATGTAATCATTTTTCAGTGAATTGATAGGATATAAGTTAATTATTATAAAATATTTTTATAATGATAAATATTTCATTGATATTATATATAATTATTAATTCCATAATAATATTCCATCCAATAGAGCAGTGATGGAAAATGAATTACATTAGTTTGCAGGGCAACAGTCCTCCATACACAGGAATAATGATTTCATTTCAAATTTGATTAAAGAAGAGATAGATATAGGATGAACCATTAACATAAAATTTATCATTATATGTAATATACAAGATTTATTATATAATAATTGTTAATGAATATTTTATGGCATATAAGATGAAATAATACAGATAGGCTCGATTAAAAATGATTCCTCTTCTTCGGAGAACCTCATTCTCTCAACACCATAAGACAACTATAGTTGGTATGATGCACAAAATAATGCCCATAATATGTTAGTAGGTATGTTAAGATGTGATTTTTTCATATTTTTTTGATCCAAAAATATTTTTAATTTTGACGTAACAATTCTCTGTTATAGTACAGGGGGAGACACTCATTGAATTTCTGAAAATATTAAATGAGTGTAAATTAATATTTAATTCCAAAAGAATTCAAAATAATTAATTTTGACTATTTTATGAGTATGGTTTGAAATAAACTCGTAAAATAATAATATTACAAGTATTTTCTATGTTTTAATTTTATATTTTGGTTTTAACACCTCGTTAATTTTTTGGTTTTAACCCCTTGTTGACCCCCATCACACTTACTGTGATTGCAAATATTTTTTACATTTTGAGAGTCTATATATTTACTAAAAAATGAATGGATCATAAATAAACCATGGATTATACCATAAAAATATCCTCATAAATGATATGAATATAATATTTTTATTTGTTTTTTTGTTATTTACATAAATATTATTTATTATAAAATATCATTAATGTCTATTGTTAGAACTATTCATTACATTGACTCTAATAACATTAATAAAATAAGTAAAATTTCAAAAATGTGTTATAATCCTAAAATTTATTATTCATCAATAAAATTCATGGATCACAATAATTATCTCAAATTATGTTCCTTTTACTATTTATAATATCAATTATTTTATTTTTCAATTAATTGAATAATTACACCATTAGCGTTGTGTAAGCATTTTAGCTATTTATTTGTTCACTAAAAATAAAAAATAAATCACCGTGATAAATATAAAGCTTTATTTATTTCAATATTATATTTATAACCAAATATATATTCTTTTTATCCTAGAATTAAAATATTATTGTTATTAAAATAAAGAGTGTGACATATTTTACTTTTCATTACATAAAATATTTTAAGTGTTATAATCACATAAAAATTCAAAAAGAGTCCATATAACCAATTATTAAATAAATAAGGATTAATTTTAATCATAAAATAAAATTACGTCTTGTTTGAGGGTCATTTTTCAATCCTTGTCATTTTATTTTTAATGTTAATTGCATAATTTACACTTTATTACAGTAACAAAAATTACGAAGGTTACAATGTATTTTGACCCAAAAAAACTGATCACTATTTTACAAACTAGAAAACATATATTAGACATATAGAATACATTTTTAAAAATTCAAAACATATAAATTTCTAAATTTAATTTAAAAACAAATCAATAAAATGTAACGAAAAAAGGTTTTTCAGAAAAATAGTATTTCAAAATATAAATTGTTTTCATACAAAGTTCTAGTTTGAAATCCATTTAAAAAAATATTTCGATTATTTTCAATAAAAATTAACTATTTAAATTTTAAATCTATTCAAAAATATAATTTTAATTTTTAAATATTTAAAATGGATATACAATTTTTAATAAACGTCGGTATTTTTTACTATTCATTGAAAAATAAATAATTTCCAAAAAATCATAAAAATTCATCCTAATATAATTTTAAAAATATGGATTAAAAAAAGAAATTAATTTTTTAGAAAACATTTTTTTGAATTTCTAAATAAGTAATTATAATATCCACTCATTAAAAGAACGAAAAATCATTTTTGAAGAAGTCGTATTTTTATGGATAAAATGACCATAATAAAAATCATGCCTTATTTACATAGAATTATTTAATACAATATAAATGAGAAATATCATTATATATTTCTCAATGTTGTTAATAATATTAATTTTAACAATTTAATAGATTGGTGATAATTGTCACATTAAAATAATAATAATTTATTATTCAGTTATGATTGTTGTCACATATATATTGTTTAAAAAGGAATCCCCATGTGTGGCCATTTCAAACCCTCCAAAAAAGGGAAACACCCTCCCCATGAAAAGGTCACTCTAGTGAGAGACACATCTGTGAAAGTGTAACACCCCGAGATTTTATGAAAAATATTCTTTTCATTAATGTCTTGTGTTGTACGCTACACCAAAAGGAGCTTTCACAACACGCATCATTGACTTGCCTTGCATTACATGCAATCGCGACCTTCCTCGATAGCGTGTGTAGTACGCAATACCGAGATTCACTAAACAACGATATGCTACTAAAATATTATTAAAACTAGCGGTTATGAATATTAATAACCACTTTTTCAAATTTTTTAAATTTTATTTTTCAAAATGGACTTCATTTTTGGATTCAGAATATCGAAATTACCTTAGGGTGAAATTTTGGTACTTTTCGGATAACTTTCATATTCTGATGAATAGTGAAAATTACTAAATTTTAATTAAAAAGAACTTTTTTAATAGAAATAATTAATAGTGATAAATTATTAATTTGAGTTGTTTTAAATTATATTTAGAATATATTTTTACAATTTAATACAATGTTGGTCATTGGATGTAATTTCACATTTAAACCAGTTATAAACAAGTGTCAATCTTTTGATAGTTATTATCTATTAAAAACACGCTATTTGTTTTGACGACAGGAACTAATTTTTAAATTAATTAATGCAAATGATATGTTCTGAATTTGGTAAAATAGACATCATTTTTGAATTCTTAATATCAAATATAGCATAGGCCTAATTTTTGGTATTTTTCTGAAAACTTTCAATTTTTGATGAATAGTGAAACCACTAAGTGGTAGTTAAAAAAACTGAATGTTTCATAAAACATAATTTTACCGTTTCTGTGAGTGGAATTTTGAAAGTTCGAGAGACACGGTTAATATCAAGGACTAAAATGTGGTTCAATGAGATGAAAATAATTTTTGGTGAATAGTAACTTTTTACTTTTTTTTACCACGATTAAAAGTAAATAGGGTAATTAAGGGTAAAAATGATATTATTATTACCCTAACACATGTCCTAATTCTATTGGACAAGTGTAATTCGACCAAAAACAAACTTAGGAATAAAATATGACCATTTAGGCCCACTTGTATTAGATTAGAACATTTATTATTAATTTATTTAAAGAAGGGTTAAAATAGTTAAAATCAAAGTTAAATAACTAAATAATTTTTAATATGGGGTTATATATAATCTAAATTCGACTATAAATATTCATTAGACATCTAAAAATATTTCCTACATAATGGTATTTTATTTTTAATTTTTAGGCATTATATAATTTAATTTATTTATGACACAACGATGATGTAGTAATTATCTTATCAATGAAATATTGACATAATTGATGTTATAAATACCCAAATAAATATAATTTGAGACTTTTTATGAATTCCACTAATTTTATAGGTTAATATTATATGTTAGTATTTATTTAATTTACTTTTTTCTAACTTATCATTCTGTTATGATTTTCACAAAAAACAATTACTAAATACTGTCAAAATTGACATAAAATAGTTTTTAAAACAAATATTATATTATTAATTGTTATTTTATTCTAAAAAATATAAGGTTCGGTCAAATGACTTAGATAAGGTTATATATATTAATAATAAACAACTTGGGGTTAGTTTGTCTTGATATAGTAAATTTATAAACCTTATAGTATAATAACACAAGAAGACACGGTAAAAGTAAAATTATTTATCTTAATGTTAAATCTACAAGATAAGGTTAAAATAGGAACCTAAACTTGTCTAAATTCTATTTGTTGAGAGGATTTCGACCCATCCACACCTTATCCTCGAAATAAATCAATTTGGAGCTGTTTGAAACTGAACTTGACTTTATAATAAAATAATATTTTTAGTTATTCCAAAGGTGCCCCTCTCCTCCCTTATAAAAGGGCACCTCCTCCCTCTCATCCTCACACCACTTTGGGCCTTCAAGATCGGCCAAACCCTGCCAATTTCTTCTCTCCACTTCCCTAGAAACATCCTAGAGGTTCTGGGCTTCCTCAAAGACCAATTTTAGTGCCCTAAGAGGAGGTATCAAAGAGGCTCTTCAAAGAAGAGGTAATTTCCGTTACCGATTCTTTCACCTTTATTTCTTATTCCACTTATTCTTCTAAGGTTGTTTCATTATGAAGTAATAACATCAGTATCACTCATATACTGATATGTTATTATAATTATAAAACAACCATATTTCACCATCTATCCATCCTACGGAAAAAGAAATCACCGCGCGTGCATACGTACGGAATACCGTCTCCACGACGCGATGAGATTCATTCTCAATGATTAACCATTCATGATTGATTATAAAGTATATTTAATAAGTAATAATGAAATATATGAAATATTAATGATACTATATTTATGTGTATATATATGTATGTCATCTACTTAATTCCATTCAACTCAATAAGGAAACAGAAACAGCCTTCATGCGTACGTACGGCCTACCGTCTCCATGAACAGTGTATTTCTTTCCATTTACTGATTTATTATATATATGTATATTATGAATATATATTATATATAAATCATGTTTTATATTCTTTAATTAATTAATCATGATCTAAGTAATCATATGAATAATTACAAGTCAAAACACGGATGACAAATGAAATGATTTTACCCAAAACGCTCTTTAACATGGAATTTACAAAAGAATGGGTAACATAAAGTCATAAGTGAACTATATATGATATCATAACAATGATTACAATTCGGGAATAATTTAATGACATTATTTAAATCATTATACAGGAGGTTTGGACACTTACGAAACAAATCAGACCTAAGGTAAGGGAAATATCACAATCTCATTTTTATCCGAGATTGTTTGTACTTTGGTATTTACTGGGGTGTATTTTATCATCCACATCCATGTTTCCTCAATATGTGATATTAATATACATATACAATAGTTAATATCCAATTTTACCCTTCGGAGAGTTTTTAGTAAAAGATATGAAAGGAATCTTTTGTCGTTTTTCGTGCGAGGTACTTTTTGACTTTTCCGACAAAAGTACGAGAAGAATTTTTTTTAACTTATACGGCATGAATGGATTTTTAAAACATTATTTCCAAGAATCTTCCTTTAAAATTTTTCAAGTTTATTTTTAATCAACTTTATTTAGTTTAGAACTGTACGACATGTTAAGAAAGGAAAAGTTTTTTTGAAGCAGAAAGAATATTTTCCTCAAAAATGGAGTTCAAGTGTTTTATCAGAATTATTTTCCATATAGGATAATAAAGGGTTCTATTTATATCCCTATTGTTACATTGATTTTATTATTTTGTGATGGAATTATTTTTATGAATTCTTTATCTTATATGAATTGTTTTATGATGTCATTTTGTTTAAGAATCCCATTTTTACTACATGGGTTATGCAATGATGTATGATTTATGATTTTGTGGCACACATAAGAATGGTATCATTATTAGATGGGTGGGACCTATATCTCCCTCCAATTTATTGGGTAAAGATTTTATATCTCATGAGATAGACATGGCTAGAACGGTAGGTTATACCGGTTCATTGAAACAGGACTGAAACGAGTAGTGAACTCGGTTCAGAAAGAAACTTTGTCCACAAAGATAGTCTTGGCCATGAGTCTTGACTAATAAGAAATGATTCTCTATGATTATGTTTGTATGCCACAAAGTTTCATGTTTTAAGTTATGATTATTGGGATTAAATTTCACTACTATTATTTATCTCATGTTATGAAATCATGATCTCTTTTACAGGTTAAGATTTCCCAAAGATATGTTCTTATGAATATGATGTGATTGATATTTCTTTTTTTTACCCATACTGAGCATTTGAGCTCACCCTTTTATGTTTTCTTTTCCCCAGGATATAAATAAAGGTTTTAGGTAAGGAAAAAAAGGGATGATCTTTATTGGGAGATGTTGAAGATCTTTCACCACGATTAGAAGATTTTATTCCGAGTTTCCAAAGACACTAAACTATTACGGTCCTTGTGCGTTTGTTTTTATTATGTATTATGTATTCCGCAAAAGTGATGTAATATTCATGTACATCAAGCTTCGGGACTCTACAGTTGGTATCAGAGGAACGGTTTAGTCAACCTTTGGAAACTAGGATGCGAGAACTTTAGTGAGATCTCTAGATATATTTCTAAGATATGTCTAGGGATGTCCCTAAGGATAAGTATACGTATAGGATACAGTCCTAGAACTATGGTAACAATCATAGAATTTAAACTAAGATGTTAGATATTGAGGATACTCCCCCTTTATTATGTTGTTTTCCATAGCATTATTTTTTCCTCTAACACTATTCTTTTTGGGTTGTAGACGATGGATGGAACCTGAAGGAACCGTGTTGATCAATGCAATGGAAAATACAATGATTGTCCTCCAAAACAAACAAATGTTATGGGAGATGGAGTGAAAAATCTTATTTCTATACTTACACAAGCTATGAATCATTCTGGACTTCCAAATGGGCAGAGAAGGGAACAATATTCTATTGAGTCCTTCATGAGGCAACGTCCACCTTCTTTCAGCGGGTCTACTGATCCATTATTTGATGAACAATGTATTCGTACTACTGAAAAGATATATTCAGTTCATCAATGTTCTGAACATGATAAAGTCATCTTAGCAGTGTATCGTTTGGAAGGTGATGCTGATCAATGGTGGAATCTTATTAAGAATACGAGGCAAAGGGATGAAATTGAGTCCATGGAATAGGACGAGTTCAAGAACTTATTTTTCAATAAGTACTTCCCTCGTATTCTTCGAACAAAGATGGAGAAGGAGTTTCTTGAGCTAAAGAAAAAGGATGATGAATATGTTGGTGTATACGAAGAGAATTTTACAAGGCTTGCAAGGTATGCATCTGGATTTATGATCCGACCTGAAAGTAAAGTTGATCGATTCTTCAGTGGCTTAAAACCAAATCTTTGAAGGGCATTAGCTATAAGAGACTTCAGTAGCTATGAAGAAATTGTGCATTGTGCTATCAAGGTAGAAATGGAAGTTGGTGTTACTTATTCATCTAGTAGTTTTGATAGGAAACAAAAGATGAAGTTCAACGAGAAATCTCAGAATTATGGTGAAAAGAAGATGAATGTTTCCTTATGCTCAAAGTGTGGAAAGAAGCATGGTGGAGATTGTCTTAAAAGGACAAGTAAATGTTTCAAATGTGGAAAGGAAGGTCATCGAGCGTTTTAATGCCTCAATGATGGGAAGAAGATGTCTAATGATGCAAACAAAGGAAGGTATACACGGAATGAACCTACTACACTTAAATGTTTCAAGTGCAAGGAGATGGGACATTATGCCAATAAATGCCCTAATCCAAGGGTTAGTGATGATCGACATGAGCAACCACTTAAGGAAAAGGACAAAGGGAAGTCACATGTGATCACCATTGGTGATGTTGAATATGACAACGATGTGGTGGAATGATTAAGTGTATATGTAATGGGATTCCAAATAATGTTGAGTATTGGAATATTTATGTATTGGTCTATTGTGGTCTTCAATAATTTTATACTGGTAACCATCGAAAGTGATTGAGATATTTTTGGAAAAAAGCTGATATGAGCATAATGAAGGGAAAACGAGAAAATGACATATTTGACAGTATTCATTTGCTCATGATTGATATAAGGACTATGTGATATCATGGTTTGAGTATATATAATTTTGAGGATTTTGGTATATGGAAAGTGTTAACTTTTAACTGCATTAATGTTTTCACTAAGGTTTAATGGGTATTCATTTTTCAAGAGAATACATGATTAAGGCCTTCGAATGTTTGGAATGTGACCAAAAAGACATATCTCATGATATACGGGGATCAACGACGGTATTAACATGCTTGTTATATGAACTCTTTGGTAATCGTTTTCATTATATTATGAGAATGGACAACAGTATTATGGATAATCCTAAAGATTGGAATGGACTATGTTGGACATAAGTTAGTATTGTTTAAGGATAAAAGTTTTTTTGATATTATTGAAGGGATGTTATAGTAATGTAGTTTTAGAAAAAGGACAACCTGCCGGACGGGTGACAGCTCATCGCGTTGGACAAGGTTGTGGGAATCGAACCCACCACCGACGTGCGACTGGCCTTTATCGCCTACCACTGGACTACAGGAAGTCCCTGGTTAGTAGAAACTAGTTTTATTTTATTAAGCGGTATGATATATTAAGTATAAGTTCATTTCTGGAACCATATACGATTAATCTAACCATAAGATGGACTTATAACATTTGCTAACCTTTTGTTTTAAAGATATGGAATGACCCATCATTCTATCACATGATCAACTAACACATTACGAATAACAAATTCAACTTCATTTCTTTAAGGGATGAAGTGGAAATTGTTCAATTCACGAACAACAGTGATATTGTACCAAAATCATGCAAGTATTTATTTTAATTCATCAACTTTAGGGAAATGATCTTGAAAACCAAAATTTTTTTCCTAGTGCTCTTATATCTGATGAATCAGATGGTACCTTAGATCATCACAAATTTATGGATTTGTGATTGCTGGCTTTTCCATAGCCATGTTCTCTACCACTCTCCATCAGAACATGATGGTTAGATTTCTCTTCCATATCAATATTTTCACCTATGTGGAAACCCAGTGATTAGTTTATTTGGGTAACCGTTACGTTTCATACTTTTGTTTTTAAAGAATGGTTTTGGTATTCCTTTTTAAGATGTGGGTTTCTATTAAAGAAACTTTCAAGTAGTAAACCATTTATAACCCCGACGAATTTCGAGGGCGAAATTCATTTTAAGGGGGGTAGAATGTAACACCCCGAGATTTTATGGAAAATATTCTTTTCATTAATGTCTTGTGTTGTACGCTACACCAAAAGGAGCTTGCACAACATGCATCATTGACTTTCCCTACATTACATGCAATCGTGACCTTCCTCGATAGCGTGTGTAGTACGCAATACCGAGTTTCACTAAACAACAATATGCTATTAAAATATTATTAAAACTATCCGTTATGAATAGTAATAACCACTTTTTGAAATTTTTTAAATTTTATTTTTCAAAATGGACTTCATATTTGGATTCGGAATATCGAAATTAGCTTAGGGTGAAATTTTGGAACTTTTCGGATAACTTTCATATTCTGATGAATAGTGAAAATTACTAAATTTTAATTAAAAAGAAATTTTTTAATAGAACTAATTAATAGTGATAAATTATTAATTTGAGTGGTTTTAAATTATATTTAGAATATATTTTTACAATTTAATACAATGTTGGTCATTGGATGTAATTTCACATTTAAACCAGTTATAAACAAGTGTCAATCTTTTGATAGTTATTATCTCTTAAAAACACGCTATTTGTTTTGACGACAGGAACTAATTTTTAAATTAATTAATGCAACAGATATGTTCTGAATTTGGTAAAATAGACATAATTTTTGAATTCTTAATATCAAATATAGCTTAGGGCTAATTTTTGGTATTTTTCTGAAAACTTTCAATTTTTGATGAATAGTGAAACCACTTAGTGGTAGTTAAAAAAACTGAATTTTTCATAAAACTTAATTTTACCGCTTCTGTGAGTGGAATTTCAAAAATCCAAGATACACGGTTAATATCAAGTACTAAAATTTGGTTAAATGAGATGAAAATAATTTTTGGTGAATAGTAACTTTTTACTTTTTTTACCACGGTTAAAAGTAAATAGGGTAATTAATTGTAAAAATGATATTATTATTACCCTAAAACATGTCCTAATTCTATTGGAAAAGTGTAATTCGACCAAAAACAAACTTAGGAATAACATATGACCATTTAGGCCCACTTGGATTAGATTAGGACATTTATTATTAATTTATTTAAAGAAGGGTTAAAATAGTTAAAATCAAAGTTTAATAACTAAAGAATTTCTAATATGGGGTTATACATAAGATAAATTCGACTATAAATATTCATTAGAAAGATAAAAATATTTCCTACATTTTGGTATTTTATTTGTAATTTTTAGACATTAAATAATTTAATTTATGTAAGACACAACGATGATGCAGTAATTATCTTATTAATGAAATTTTGACATAATTGATGTTATAAATACCCAAATAAATATAATTTGAGACTTTTTATGAATTCCAATAATTTTATAGGTTAATATGATATGTTAGTATTGATTTAATTAACTTTTTTCGAACTTATCATTCTTTTATGATTTTCACAAAAATCAATTACTAAATATTGTCAAAATTGACATAAAATAGTTTTTAAAACAAATATTATATTATTAATTGTTGTTTTATTCCTAAAAATCTAAGGTTCGTACAAATGACTTAGATAAGGTTATATATATTAATAATAAACAACTTGGTGTTCTTTTGGATTGATATAGTATGTTTATTAACCTTATAGTATAAGAACACAAGAAGACATGGTAAAAGTAAAATTATTTAACTTAATGTTAAATCTACATGATAAGGTTAAAATAGGAACCTAAACTTGTCTAAATTCAATTTTATGAGAGTATTTAGACCCATCCACACCTTATCCTCGAAATAAATAAATTTTTAGCTATTTAAAACCTAAATTTACTTTATAATAAAATAATATTTTTAGTTATTCCAAAGGTGCCCCTCTCCTCCCTTATAAAAGGGCACCTCCTCCCTCTCTTCCTCACATGACTTTGAGCCTTTACGCTCGGCCAAACCCTGACAATTTCTTCTCTCCACTTTCCTATAAACATACTAGTGGTTCTGGTCTTCCTCAAAGACCAATTTTAGTGCCCTAATAGGAGGTCTCAAAGAGGCGCTTCAAAGAAGAGGTAATTTCCATTACCGATTCTTTCACCTTTATTTATTCTTCCACGTCTTCTTCGAAGGTTGTTTCATTAGGAATTAATAACATCAGTATCACTAATATACTGATATGTTATTATAAGTATGAAACAACCCTATTTCACCATCTATCCATCCTACGGAAAAAGAAATCACCGCGCGTGCGTACGTACGGAATACCGTCTCCACGACGCGATGAGATTCATTCTCAATGATTAACCATTCATGAATGATTATAAAGTATATATAATAAGTAATCATGAAATATATGACATAATAATGATACTTGATTTATGTTTATATATATTTATGTCATCTACTTAATTCCAATAAACTCAATAAGGAAACGGAAACAGCGTTCATGCGTACGTATGGCCTACCGTCTCCATGAACGGTCTATTTCTTTCCATTTACTGATTTATTATATATATGTATATTATGAATATATATTATATATAAATCATGTTTTATAATCTGTAATTAAGTAATCATTATCTATGTAATCATATGAATAATTCCAAGTCAAAACACGGATGACAAATGAAACGATTTTACCCAAAACGCTCTTTAACATGGAATTTACAAAAGAATGGGTAATATAAAGTCATAAGTGAACCATATATGATATAATAACAATGGGTATGATTCTGTAATAATTCAATGAAATTATTTAAATCATTATACAGGAGGTTCGGACACTTACGAAGCAAATCGGACCTAAGGTAAGGGAAATATCACAATCTCATTTTTATCCGAGATTGTTTGTACTTTGGTATTTACTGGGGTGTATTTTATCATCCACATCCATGTTTCCTCAATATGTGATATTGATATACTTCTACAATAGTTAATATCCAATTTTACCCTTCGGTGAGTTTTTAGTAAATGATATGAAAGGAATCTTTTGTCGTTTTTCGTACGAGGTACTTTTTGACTTTTCCGACAAAAGTACGAGAAGAATGTTTTTTTAACTTATACGGCATGAATGGATTTTTAAAACATTATTTCCAAGAATATTCCTTTTCAAGTTTTCAAGTTTATTTTTAATCAACTTATTTTAGTTTATAACTGTATGACATGTTAAGAAAGGAAAAGTGTTTTTGAAGCAGAAAGGATATTTTCCTCAAAAATGGAGTTCAAGTGTTTTATCAAAATTATTTTCCATCTAGGATAATAAAGGGTTATATTTCTATCCCTATTGTTACATTGATTTGATTATGTTGTGATGGAATTATTTTTATGAATTCCTTTATCTTATATGAATTTTTTTATGATGTCATGTTGTTTAAGAATCCCATTTTTACTACATGGGTTATGCAATGATGTATGATTTATGATTTTGTGGCACACATAAGAATGGTATCATTATGAGATGGGTGGGACCTATATCTACCTCCAATGCATTGGGTAAAGATTTTATATCTCATGAGATAGACATGGCTGGAATGGTAGGTTATACCAGTTCAGTGAAACGGGACTGAAACGAGGAGTGAACTCGGTTCAGAAAGGGACTTTGTCCACTAAGATAGTCTTGGAAATGAGTCTTGACTAATAAGAAATGATTCTCTAGGATTATGTGTGTATGCCACAAAGTTTCATGTTTTAAGTTATGATTATTGGGATTAAATTTCACTACTATGATTTATCCCATGTTATGAAATCATGATCTCTTTTGCAGGTTAAAATTTCCAAAAGATATGTTCTTATGAATATGATGTGATTGATATTTCTTTTGTTTACCCTTATTGAGCATTTGAGCTCACCCTTTTATGTTTTCTTTTCCCCAGGATATAAAGAAATGTTTTAGGTAAGAAAAAAAGGAAGATATTTATTGGGAGATGTTGAAGATCTTTCACCATGATTAGGAGATTTTATTCCAAGTTTCCAAAGACACTAAACTATTACGGTCCTTGTGTGTTTGTTTTTCTTATGTATTAAGTATTCCGCAAAAGTAATGTAATATTCATGTATGTCAAGCTTTGGGTCTCTACAGAAAGAACCACTTCCAACTGAGATGGCAATGTCCCGAAGGGTGACAACCCAATCAGTGATAGATCGACGCAACAATCTATCAGTATAGGTGGGTTGCGCCTCATTTCACCCACCCAGTTTAGAACCAGGTGACCTAGAAAGATTAGAGGATCTTAGGGGAATGATAAATTCATCTATTAGAGGACTCCTCGGAATCAAACCTATAAAATCCCAAAGAATAGTATGGTTATGCTCCTCACCTTCCCAACTGTGCCACCACCGAAGCATATCAATGTTTCATATATGATATTCTATAAAATATATAATTTATTTAAAAACATATTTTAGGATTATACATAGGTACATGGATCATGAAAATAAATTTTTGAAATAAGAAATCTATTTTATTTCCCATTAAATTTGATATATTTTTCTTTAATATCCATAATTTCAAATTTTTTTGATAAAATTACATTTATTTAATTAAATGATATATTATGGACATATTATGTTATCATTAAATATTAAAAATTGGTTGAGATAAATATTTATTATTTTTTTCATAAAGTGTTATTTCTAAAAATAATTTAAAATGATTGTTTCTTAACAAATACGATGATTGTATACTTCCCCACTATAGTAATCTTTTTAAAAAATGTAGCTTATTCTATAAAATTGTAATGTTTTTACAAACAAAAATATTTTTTGAAATATTGATTTAATATGTTAATTTCATTTCCTTTATTCTTCCATAGAAAATGGTTTTATTAATCTATATTCTTATATAATTGATGGTCACCTCTCATTTCTGGATTATATTTGTTATTGTTATCTTTCTCGTATGATAATAAACTTATTTTGATCATTTTTCACCAAAAAAATATATTTCTATTAAATATAAATATTATTTGTATCATTTATATGATTAATTTCTAAGACATATATCTTTTTTTTTCATATAGTGTTTTATTTGACCGTTATTTTTTTAATTGGATAAATATTGATAAAACTATATTATTTAATCAATACTTATATTTTATAACAAGACATAATATTCATTAATTATATTAAATATTTATTATATAAAGAATGATTTGGATATACAATGATAGGTGGGTCCTAGAACCACATATCCTCTCCATTCATTGACATGACTTATAAGAAAAAAAATTTAGTCCAATCAAATTGGTTTTACCTATAGTTTTAAACTATCTTGTGAAATTAATTGATAGAAGAGGTATCATGAATCCTAAGATCAAGAAATAAAATAATTAAGCATTTATTTCAATGATAATTAATTTATTATTATTACCCATTATATTTTTGCAATGATATTATCTCAAGATGAATTTCATTCATATTTCATTGAATATATGAAATACATGATTATTTTTTTACCTTTCTATATTTATTATGCATTTTTTTAATGAATGATTCTACATTAATTTACCCTTATTTAGAATTTGAGGTCACCCTTAATTTGTTTCCTTTCCTCAGGTTGTGGAGATGAATCCTTTGAATGAGTTTTAAGGATTTTGAACATTTTCTTTCATTATGGTTTATATTTTATCCCAAATTTAATATGGGTATCATGTATGTGTCTGGATCTCTATGTACACTAATTTGACCAATGATTTGTAATTTTACAATTATATCTATGAAAATATAATAATTTAGACATTGGATTTGGGTTATTGGAGTCGGGGTGATTATAGTTGGTACTTGAGAAGATTTACTAGAATCATTGGGAACTAGATTAAAGAAATCCTAGATTATGAAACATAACCCTATGACTGAAGTTTAAGATATATATATGTGAACATCAAAAAAATTTGGTAAGGAAGAGATTATGTTTTTTTTCATCCAAATTCATCCCTATATAAATACTACAAGAGGAATTGTTCTTCTAGAAATGTACCTTGTGGTAATAACTCCAAATAGGTGCATCCGGATTGACTCTAGTGATACATGATATACAAAAACATTTCTTACTATGCACATAGTTTAACATTCCAAAGGGATATGCTTAGTAAAAATCACATTTTTTATAGATGGATTTGAAAATAATTAATTCCCTAAAGAAACAATGTTTATGATTATGAGATTAAAAGTGCATAAATTTTCAATTCTTGATGGGTTACGTAATATTTTGAAGAATACATGATGACTTAAAATTTAAAAATTTATTATCTAATATAGTATATGAGAATGTTTATAAATGGTTCTTGAAAAAACAAGGGTATAAATTATGGGGGCCAATATAGATATTTCCCTATTGAGAAATCAAATAAAAGTGGTATTATAAATGAGAGGATCAGGGATATACTATAAATATCTAACCCATGTTATGGAAAATAAAATTTCCCAAATGGAACAAAATTTTATTACATAGTTTTATCCTCCTATGTTAGATCATTTAATGTGATAAAATACACCATCATTTTAATAGGACTGGTGAACCTATGGTATATGAGAAATGGGTTATGTCCCTTGAAATGTTATTTTTGGCTTTGGTATGTAACAAAAAGAAAATGGTTTCACTTATATTTTATTATCTCAATGGATATTTATGATCAATGGTGGTAATTGTCCCAAAATACTAGGGAGGAATTTGAAATAGAACACATGTAGTATAATGTTTCTATGGAGAAATTAATTGATAAATATCATTATTGTGATCAATGAAGTAGAATAAATATAACATTCCATATCTTAAATCAATAGGAATAAGAAAGTGTTGTGGTGCATGAGGATACAATTACAGGGATATCTAGGTAAGATATATATTATATATGAAATACAGAATGTATGATTGAAAATTTCATTGAGTAACTTCACCTACACCCCTAAAGTTCTCTTGTATGTAATCATTTTTCATCATTTTATAATGTTTTTTTTTGTGCACTCAAAATGGAGAGAGAGTTTTCTAGATCCCTTATATTCCTAGGGAATCAAGTGAATAAGAGGAAAGAAGAGAAAAAATTTGAAAATGGGCATAATAGAAAGAATGATTTTTCTAATATGATAATTATTTACTGAAACACAATTATAATTTATTGAAGGGTATGTGAGTATTATTAAAGGGTGGGGATAATACCCATTAGGCATGCAAATGGAAGGGTAAGAAAGTTAACTTTAATATTAAATGTTTCATTTATAAAGAGATGGTTTACTACACAAATGAATTCCATATGAATAAAGGGAAGGTACCACAAAATATGATAATTAATTTACGTAAATCTTATGATATTACATTAAGTGATGTGGAATGATTAAATCTATCACCAGTAAAAAAAATATTTTTAATGTCACCTTTTTTCATGTCAGTTTTATAGAATATACGTGAAAATATATAAAAATTGATTTTTCATGTCTGTTATTATTTAACTGCCATCAAAATCTGTTTTTTCAGATTTTTCATTTCTTTTATATAGGAACCGATGTTAAAAATCCATTTTCACTGATTTTTCATGTCGGTTATCTAATAACCGATGTGAAAAATCATGTTTCATGGTTTTTTCACATCATTTTTTAATAAATAATGTTAAAAGGTATATTTCACATTGATTATTTAACAGACAATGTAAAATAAGGTTTACAAACATATATTCCATTTCCCAAGCTTCGATTTTTCAGGCCACTGAGTTCAAACGGAGTTACGAATCAAAAGTTATGGTCATATAAAGTTGATCATCTCTATGAAAAGTCTTAGGGAAGGCCATTTTTCAAAGGCCATAACTTCTGATATGTAAATCCATTTGATCTCTATGACCTGTAAAATCGAATCTTGGGAAAGTAACTACATGTTTGTCAACAATTTTGTAAGTCTATTATTAAATAACTGACATGAAAATACCTTTTTACATTGGTTATTTAATAACCGATGTGAAAAATTGATGAAAATTGACATTCACATCTGTTATTATATAACGGATTTGAAAAATACACAAAAAAATTTAATATCTTTTCACGAATGCTTTCATAAATCAAATGTGAATGATAATTATTATCCTGCCAACACGAAATTTCAATTTTTTGATCATTTTGTGCAACCATCAATTTCCCCCAAACTCGACTCATTTTTATCTTCAATGAGAATAAGTTATTTCTTCTTTCTGTGATCTCATCAATAGATTTTTATTATTTATCCATGATTTATTGTTTAATTTTTTTTTCAAAATTGATATACCATTTAATGATCATTTAGTTCAACCATCATTGTTCTATGGACTCGAAATGTTTTATCTTCTATGTGAATCAACTATTTCATCTTTCCACGATATCGTCAAGGAATTCGTAATTATTTTTCCATGATTTAATTTTTTTTGAGTAGTTTTCTTAAATGATATACCATTTAAGGATATTTATTTTATTATAATGATGGATAATGATTTATATCATGGTAAAACTACAAATCCTTCTTCAAATTTTAAAATTTATTCTATGATGAAGCTACAATTTTCTTATTCGATATTTCCTCAAAAAATATAGCATACTTTTGATAGTCATAACTTTTGATTTGTAACTATATTGGAGATCTACGGCCTATTAAATCAATGATTAGCAAATATTATACAAGATGGTAAACACTTTGTATGTTAGTTTTATTAAAAAAATCATAAAAATTGAGTTTTAAAGTCGGTTTTTTAAAAACCGATGTGAAAAAATGACTTTTAACATCGGTTTTTTAAAAACCGACTTAAAAAAATTGATTTTTAACGTCAATTCCAGATGGTCTTTCATGTCAGTTTTTTAGAACCCGACATTAAAAACAATAAAACCCAATTTTTAATGTCCGTTATAAAATAACCAATGTAAAAACTAATATTTTTAATGTCGCTCTCAATAATGTCACCTCAAAACTTATGTTAAAAAGTTAAAAGCATAATAAATGTGTTTGTATATGTATCTTATGTATTTTGATTAAAAAATTAATTTATAGAAGTAAGTAATCAATGATATTCTTCTCATAAGTACCATTAAATATATATTAGTTTTACTTCAATAGTTTTCCATTATGGATTTGAATGGATCTGTTAAATTGTTCTAATATAAAAGAAATTTTATTTACCTATAAAGTGATATTTTGTTAGTACACATGATTAAGGGAAAAATAACACAGAAAATGTGCCTGATGTTATGTTCATAATAATTATTTAGGATAAATGGTTGATTGAAATTGATGATGTTAATGGGATAGTGTTGAGGACATTGGAACTATTTAGTTTTATTTAAAAAATGTCATTTATGTTATATTTGATGGAGTGTATTTCATTTTTTTGATTTATGGAATATATTCAGTAACATGTTATTTTAATTAATGATTGAATATAGTGTTTTTTTGAAGAATTAATATTTTAATTATGGGTTTATGGAAATTCATGTCATTACCATGTTTTAAGGGAATATATACTCAGTGTATTGAAATATTTGTTATTTGACATTCTAAGTTGTTTTATGTTTTCTAGGGATAAATTTTTTATCAAATATTTTAGATCTATGGGGTTTGTATTTATATACATATATTTTTTAGAAAAATTATGTATTCATATAGTATTGTGTAATGTTTTATATGTTAATATATGTTTTAGTCCCACTTGTTGGGATGAAGTCGGTGAAAGAAATCATGAAATACTAAAATATGTGGAGGGGATAATGGAGATGGTAAAGAATATTCTGACCCTTATTTTAGTAGCTCAAATCCTGTAGAAGAGTGATTTTGGAAATCAGAGGAAGTATTTGGAATTAAAATTTGTGTATTATATTTTTTTTAAATGAATCTATATAGAAAGGGGTCATATTAGTCATTTAAAAGGAAAAACGGAGCCACATGTATTTCGAACACTTTTAAATAATGGATGGAATTAGAGATATAGTTCACTGGAAATTCCATTAAACATATATATGGTTCTTGATGTGTTACCTATATCTTTATTATTGAAGAAAATGATATACCCAATGCATGTTATCACCATTTATGAATGATAATTTCAAAAAAATCTATATTACTATTAAGATCCCATCCATATTCTTGATACTAGGGATAATATATTGAGGAATCTGATGACTCAAATGGTAATGTACTTTGGTGAAATCATAAAATATAAGAAGCAACATGGGAAGAAGATGATGATATAAAAAAAACTCTGCTGATTTTTTATAAGGTTATATCCATGAAATTTGGAGGATGATATTTTTATAGTATGGAATAATGTAACACCTAAAGACATTAATATATATTTCTATTAATATAAATTCAATTGTTTTTATATGTTATGATACAAAAAAAACCAAGCCTCAATTATAGTAACCAAATGTTCTAATTTTAATAAATATAAAACACTATGATAATTTTAATATTTCATGGAACAGAATTATAATTACATAGGATGAGTTTTTATTTTTATCTTATGTTGTAAAAATAAGCTAAGAATGAAATTCTGAAATTTTCCCTTAAAAATATGATTTTATGAATAATAGGAAATGTATTATTTAAGTAAACATTCAATTGTTTATAATAATGTATAATAATATGTTTAATTAATAATTTATTAACTATATATTTTATAGAAATAAATATAATAATATTTTGATGTAAAAAGGGATATTTTTCACAAAATTGTTTTTGTTTAAGAAGAAATAATGAATATCCGTTTAAAATAAATAAAATAATGTTTAAAAATGAATTATTTTTATTAAATTTATTGATCATATATCTATTTATATGAATATAAATCTATCCAACTTTTGTTACTATTCATATAGTTAATATAATATCATCTTATGCATGAGAAATACATATCGTGAAAAATCCGTTTTTCGACACGTTTTTCAAGATTATTTTAAATTAAATTATTCCCTTTATTAGAGTTTAAATTGATAAGGATTCTGTATTTTGAATAATAATCATTAACATTATCTATTATGGTTAAAAATAACTTTTATCATAGTGAATAGAGAAAGAGTTAAAATTAATAACTATGGTTAAGGGGAGAATTAGTTTATCGAGGAGATAAAATAAGAAAATAATGGATAAAAAGCATCTAAAACATGTCCAATACTTAGATTGTATACATATTTACACCTTAAAAATACAAGTTTCATGAACAACAAATTTTATAGCCTTTTTTTCAATGAAAACTATTGGCAGAATTAATTATTTTTAGAAATTCCAAGAGTGTCATATCCCATGAATATAAAATTCCACCAAATCTCTTCCACTCGTCACACTTCAAAATCCATTTGGTTTAGAAAATACCTAACCAATTAAATTTCATAATTCCCCCTGATATAACCCTAGATTCCTTGTGATTTTGATAAAGAAACATTATTAAATCGTTTGGGGAAAACATATATATGTTTTCTGCTGAAGATGGAGCTTTATTAAATGAGCATTTTTATTACTATTGTAATAAATTATACACCAGCTCTCGGTTACTAGAGTTAGGGTCATTAAATTAGGTAATACTAGTAAACCCACTAGTTCCATCAAAATATCTATATAATAATATAAAAAACCATTTAATCATTCTCCCTTATATGGTTATAAGCCACAATGGTTTCAAGATATATAACTTAGATATATTTTTTTGATACAATTCCAACCAAAAACCAATACTCAAAATGGTTATCATTAATATTATAGAAAATGGTCCTATGAATATGAATACTCAATCCTAATATGTAATCTATAATGATAACTTAATTTCAATCATTTATACATTTAGTTCAACTATCTTTACAATATTTTATGTTATCTTGTACTTCATATTAAAATCCCAAAAACAACTATCACAAAATAATTTTTAAATTTCCTACAATATTATAAACCCAAAAATCATTTAAATATAGGCCCTCAAATTTTAAGTCACCTTTTATCCAAAAAATTACATAAAAATTAATCTAAACCCAAAATTGTGAGTAACTAAATTTTAATAAATGTTATCCATAGTCATTACCTATTAGTTTTTATAATGTAAATATTCTAAAATCCATTGTAATGGTTCATGAAAAGTAAATAACCATAGAATATCTTTCATTCATGTGCATACATGAATTCTAGGAAACATATCATGAACCACTCATGTCATAAATCATCCAAAATTTTTATGGGTTATTAACCCTTGGCACATCTGTGACACAACCATATTTTTTATCTAGTATATTGAAAATGATGTAATTTCTAGGAAAACCATACAACCTCTACATAGTTTTATTGAATGTTATCTTATACTCATACATATCCCTTATTTTTATCTTAGGTTTAAATTAATTTTATATTTTCCCAATCCATAAAATATTATTTATTAAATCATATAACCTAATGGCATATCTAAAATAATGAAATTATTATCAACCTTAACTAAACTACATTTAAATTATCCTCAACTTACATCCCTGTCTATAAATTTATCTAAATACTTATCTAATATTAATATTAGTTTCCCAAAAACATAAAAATGATTTTCCATTCTAAATTACATGATATAAATCCAATATTACATATTAAGTAATTTCTGATAACTTTTTGAGATGCATTTTTAGATAATTAGAACATAACATTAACCAATAAAATCTATGTATTTTATATGTAATAGAAATTTTTTCAGATATCTAATTGAATGATTAATATATAAAAATTATTCATAATTTCCCAAAAATTTACTACACATGATATTATTCTATATAAATTTAATATATTACCTTCCTTTATATCGTAGGGAAATGGAATCATAAGAAATGTGTGAGCTCAGATGCTCAGTGAGGGGATAAAAAAAATAATAATCAAAGATCATAATTTAGAATAAGATAAGAACATGGGTAACATAAAGATACATATCAAGGTTATACCCATAAAATCAGAGATAAAACATATTCTCATAATTCTTGGAATACCAAAAAATTATAGGACACCATAGAAAAAACGCATAAACATGGAATGCCACATAGCCTGAAACGGAAGGTAACATAGAAAGTAAGAATAAATTGAAACAAAACAAGTTAATATTTCCCCAGCATAAAAATTGTAACAATTTATGTTAAAAATAATTATTCCCAAGTCTATGTGAACAAAATCATTCATTCAATGCCTAAAAATATTTAAAAACTCCTTATTCCCATGCATGTGTGGTAAAATCTAATTATAACTATGCCTGGTCATCTTATAAGATTTCAACAAAATCCATCAAATTTGAGTTGGATATAGGACCCCAAAAATCCACATTCATATATATGTGTTCTATATAAAATAAAATATCATTATATAATAGAGAACCTACAAAAATAAAATGAGTTTAAATCCTTTTCAAATAGAATCACATATGGAAGAAATTTGTAATTCCATCATTAATACCATCATGATATACACATAGAATATAAATAGGTATCCATAGATAGTATATAACATTATATTTGAATACCATTCAATCAATATAATAGATAATTATATATTTAAAATGTATAGATAATTGGAATATAGTAATGTTAATAAATTCATATTTTAATCAATGTTTAGAATCGCGGTTAAAAGCATTCACTAAAAGGAATGAAAATAAGTTATTCAAAGAGAAAAGGATTCATAATAATAATTATGGTTCTATGTTAGAGATTATTAGATAATATAATGGTTATGATGGATCATTATGTTAAAGGCATTAAACAGTAATCATTTTTCAAAACACATGTAAAGAATCAATCGATATATGAATGAATATATTTTTAATAATAATTGATTTTCTATTTAAATAAATGATGAAATTAACCATTTTACATGAAAAAATTTATAAATAAGACTATGAATAATTAAAAAATAAATTACAGAAATAAAAACTATTACAAGTAAATTTATTTTCTAGTTTTCAAAATGAAATAATAAGTGGAAAAGTTTAAAGTTTTATTTTGAAAGTCATTTTGAAAATGTTTCGTTGAGAAAATTTAAGATATATTAAAATATTAATTTCTTAGAAATGTGAAATAATCTATTCTTGTAAATGGATTAATGTTTTTATAAATAAAAAAATAAGTGTAACATAAAACATTTTATTTTAAAAGAAAATAAATCCACTTTAAATATTCTGAAATACTCTTACTGAAATTTCAATTCATTAAACTGTATTAAATTTTCCTCGAAAAAATTAAAAAATAGAATTACTTAGATAATAGAAAATAATAAATAATAGAATTCCCAAAATGTTAGGATACTTTTTGATGGAAGGAAAATATGGCATGGGAGTAAAAGTTATATTGAAAAAAATGTGAGTTGTGTTTTTCCATTTTAAAAAATTTAATTGGTGGAAGTATTTCATCAAGGAAGATGATAATGATAAAATAATGTAACATCCCCATAGAAAAAGATAAAATAAATTGGTTGAAAGTAATTATTTTGATATATTGGGCTTTGAATATCATAATAAATTGGAGTATTTAAAACTCAATGATAAATAATTTTAGATAACAAAACTATTACAATTTGAGTAACACTTAAATCAAAACCCCATGAATGTGACAGATATTGAAATTCAACTTATAATAAAAATAATAATTAAATTTCACAGTTTAAATATTTAAATATATATAATTTACACCATATAAATAAAATTACTTGAATAGTACAATCATGTCTAAAATAATAGAATTTGAAACAAAAAATGATTATAGATTTGGTAATTTTTTAGTCATAACACCATGAGATAAAGAATAGGGAATTGAACATTGTATTTAATAAAATATATGGAAATAATGATGCCAAATATGAATGTTCCATTAGATACAAATGTCTATGAAATTATGGGTTATAATAAGAAAAATGTTTTAAGAGGTGCAAATTGTGACAAGAAACCATTATAACTTTTTTTATTTCTATGTCAAGATTTTGAGTGAGAAAGAAAATGCATTTGAAAATAGAATACCATGAAATATAATTGAATAATGGTTAAATATATTATTATTTTGGTATGTACAATATTCTTAATAAAATATTGATTAAAATAAGAAATATGTCTCAGGGGGTGAAAATTTAGATTAGAAACCCTCTCCTTGTTCATATATCATTATGTGCATGTGAATAACTTCGTAAATAATTAAATTTGGTTTATTAGATATATTATTAAGAAAATTATTATGTTATGCATTATTTCATATGGACTATAACATTTCATTTGATTTTTAATTATTATATTGTTTTTTATTTTATTTATGTGAAATGTAAATAGGTGTCAGCTTATTTAAATAATTCAAAGATCGAATATTTTAAGTTAATAATAGAATAAATATTTATTATTACCATATTTTAACAATAAGACAATAAATATTTTATTATGTTCTTATCGTTTCATTAATATTTATGTTACCATATTCATCAATGAATGGTTTTTATATACTTTTTATTATTATCAGTTAAACCAACCCAGAACATAAACACACTATAAATCACTAGAAGAGTCTGGTTTAGGATATATATAATATAATTATAAATTAATAAAATTTATGTTATTTATATTTTTTTAACTTGGTGAATCATATTTTATGTGGTTTTTATAATTAATGAAACTGAATATGGAAATCAATGAAAGTTAATTTGTGGAGGCAATAGTTCATAGATTGCATGGTTAACATTATATTCCATTTTAATGAGGTTTAAAAGGAAAAAATGTATTTTATATTAAAATCATAATATTTTAGAATTCTAATTATACTTAAATCTATATATTACTATGTTTTGGTTAGTTCTAGAAGATAATTAATAAATAAAAATGATTAATAATTAGGTAATTCTTAAATTGAGTGCATTAGTTTTTCGTAGAAATCTATTATGCAATAGAAGCATGAAGATAACTAATGGTGATTAGAGCCCTATGTAATTAAGATCATGTTCTAGTAGAAAAATGGTAGAGTTCTATGAATAAATTATATGGTGTTAGTGTGGTATTTAGTGGTCTAAATCACCCCTTTTATAAGTTAAAAAATGTACTTTTTCAATACTCTTTAATTTTTAAAGATATCAATTCACTATTCAAGGGTCAATGGATCCAAATATTATGAAAAATGGATTGTGGAGTGATATAGGGTCTATAAACCATCACAACACAATTTCCAAGCCTTTTAAACATATTTGAAGTCATTTTTTTTATATTTGTACTTGTACCTTTTTTACCTTGGTAACTTGTTTTTAACAGGGTAACATATGCTTCACTAAATATACAAGAAAAAAAATCATAACCAATTTAGTTGTAATTAAAATATATTTTATCTCTATTTATTATAATTTGATTTATAACAAAATGAAATTAACATTAAAATTAACACATTTAATATAATGGAAAACTATTTTCAGGAAGAAATGTTGTTTTAACCTTTAAGTGTTATTAATATTATTTAGTTTTGATTAACCATTGAATGAGCTATTATATTTATATACATAGGATCAAAAATTATTTTAATTTAATTTTTTATAATATATTGATTTATTTTATTAGATACAAATTCCACAATATTTATGTACCAATTTTTTAAAATAATTTTTTCCATTATCAAGGATTTAAACTTCAATTTTTTGAATCATAATTTAATGAAAAAATTGAAATTGACCTTATTAAATAAACGATTTATTTTCATGTAAAAATTTAAACCCGTTTAATTTGTCTAAATTTCTACATGGGATGATAAATAATTTTTATTTTGTATGAATAAAAATAGTTTATACAATAAAATATTACATAATTTACAAAAATGTTAAACATGATCTTAATTAATTCTATATAGTTTTTTAAAATTATTTATTGTACTTTATAAATATATATTTTTTATAATAATTTTTTTTTAAAGTAATTCATTAATGTTCCCTAAAAGTGAAAATTATTAGGGAAAATAGTTTTTTAACTATTATCATAAAACTATATTATTGTAAGAAAAGTATAAAAAGTTTTTCATAAGATAAAATTGGAATTTTTATTCCCAAATAAATTAATTTTATTTTATAAATAAAATTAAAAATTTGAAATAATTATACTGATATTTTAATTATCATATATAATGTAATTTTTTTTAAAAAAATGACATTTTTAAAATTCAAGTTTCATTAATCATAGTCCATGTAAATTTTAAAATAACATAATAATTTTATATTATATTATTAATATAAATATTAACTATATAATAAAATTTTAACTCTGATAAATTTTATATATTATGTTATAAATAATACATTCTATTCTATATTGCGTTTTCAAAAGGAATGAAAAATAACAATATTTATTTACATTAATTTATTACTATCATTATATCTAATAAATAATATATTATTATTGTATTTTTAATATTTCATGGCACATTTTATTTTGGTTTCATGTAATTTTTTTGTAGAACATGGCCCATGTTATTGAATATAGTATTACTATAAAGGTTCTAAAATCATTGGTAGTTACATTCAACCCCCTAAAATGAATTGTTCCCTCAAAATTTTAATTATTACTCACTGGTTTTAATAGGTGAGGTATTTCTTATAATATTCATAATTTGGGTTTAAAATTTTAATATTACATCTATCTTGCTCTCATAGTCAATCTCAGTATGCTTTTCTATCAATAATGAACATTAATCATTCATTCAAAATTATAAAAATGTATATATATATATATATATGATATTTATATAATCATCAAAACATACCTTTTCCAAAACCATTTTAATCTAGATTTCTATAAACTGTAGTGAAATCATATATTCCTACAAAAGATAACTAAATATTTAACCCTATAATATTTTAAGAACTAGTTCCAAAAGTCACACAATAGCCAATACATATCATGATCTAAAAATGAGATAAAATTCACCAAAAATATCATGGATCACTTGTTCATTAAATTAATACAAAATTACAAGGATATCAATATTTTATGTGTCACAGTTTATAAAAAATATAACTTTATTACTCCCACGTCATGTTTACATTAATCCTATGTGTAATCCACACCCCAATTATTTTTTATCCAATATTTATCACCAATAATATAACTATGTTGTGAAATAATAAATCAAGGTCATTGATAACATATAATATATGCTTCCATGACTTTAATGAAAATATATTGGATAAAAAAATTATATGTTTCACATAATCTTCATATATTTTTGAATATTACAAAATTTAATCATTAAATATCACTCAATAAATACAATAATTAGGATTATCAAGATTTAGTTTCAACTCTAATATCAACCTTACTTCTATAGGTAATGATAGGAAACTCACCTCTTCCATCAAATCATTTAAATACTATGATTTTACACCATTTATGTATTAAATATTATTTTTTTATAATATATAGTGGTTTCTAGATGAATACCATTCTTAACATCAGTTTTATAATTCTATTTCAACCACTACACAAAAGCTAATATGGTTATCACTAAAATTCTAGTAAATTATCATATAAATATGAATAATCAATCCAAATTTCTTTCTCTAATTACACTATAATTTAATCCTTTGATATTTTTTTTGTATACTTTGATTTATTGTATATTCTGATTTACTTCATACCCTAATCCAATGAAGAACTATCAAAAAGTTATCATGAACCTTATTACAATATTATAAACCCAAAAATCATTCAAATCTATGCTTTTAACTTTCAAATTGCACTTTATTCATTAAAGAAGATATCAGTTAATATATACCCTAACTAATGAATCTCTATATTTTGATCCATTTTATCCATAGTTATTACCAAGTAGGATTTGTCACATAATGATTTTAAAACTCACATGGTTCATAAAGAGAATCATAATTAACTAAAGTTTTTCTCTTAGGAGTATAAATCCATGTATGTTGTCTTAGGCCCAGTCATATCATGCACCAGATAAAAATTTGAGTCAATTTTCAGGAAGCTTATTTTTGGGTGATTACGTAAATACCCAGACCCTAATAGCCTAGAGTCAGTTACATACATTATTATATTGGTACAAACTATAAGAAATCATATCCCAAAGGAAAAAATAGTTTAGTAGATTTGGAAAAATATTTACAAACATAATTTTCACAGTATAACTTTAAATAAAATACAACATAGAAACACTATTAAGAACTCCCCTACTTTCATAGATTATCCCTACCTATCAATCATAATATAAATCATGGAATCTTGGAGGAAAATAAAACCTAATAAAAGGGTGATCTCAGATGCTTGTTAAGGGTAATCATATAACTGAAGCTATCATAAATTAAAAAAAAATGCAAAGTAAATAAATAAAAATTCATGACATTAAATCATAATCATTAGCATAAAATGCTATAAAAAATATTATTAAATAACTCCATATAAATAATCACAAGAAAATGATACTTACCCTAGGATATTCATCTAATCTAATAATCACATGGATTATCAATAACTAATCCTATAATGAAAAAATTTATAACATGGGATATCATAAACATATATACAAGGCCCCGAAGAATAATTCTACATAAATGGGTATGATCTTGAACAAAAACCTTGTCTAGTTTCTCTCATGGGGCCTACTGAGGCATCATGGGTCTATAGAGGGGCCCTCCAGACACTTACTATGTCCATTTCAATTCTCATATGAATTGGGTGAAACATAATCAACATATATAATAATATTGAAACTAGCATATGAAATGTAAATGATTTTCCCAATTAGTAAACATTATCATAAACTATCCAGAGTAATATTGTCATGACCCCCTCCCCACAAAGTGTACCCCTCCTGGGCCGGCAATGTGAAAAGGGAGATAATGACCCCCGAGTCCCGCCTCCAGTAGGCCCCGGGTTGGTGACTAGCACCGAGGGTATAATAACATACAAATGGGAGGCATTACCCTCTAAGAGAACACATGCAGAAGAGAGAGAGATAGAATAGACTCCAACCAACTCCAACTCATAACTGAAATATAAAAGGAAACCAAGTACATATATGAAATGTCATGCAAAAGTACTACAATTGAAAGGGAAAACTAAAAGTACCCAAAAGAAAGAAAAACAGCAGCGACCACAAGCCCGAACAGCTCCTCCTCCAACCGCAAGCTAGTGGTAACCAGCTTGATCTCCAACCTGCTCCAAGTGACCTGAAAAATAGTTTATATGTACATAGTGTGAGTATAACAGTATACTCAGTAGGATCCTCCCCAAGCCTCTCGTGCAAAAGTAAAGAAAGCATGCTAAAGCCCAGTGAACAACAAGTGAAACTAACTCGTCACCTAAACAGGTATACTATGTTCCCAACCTCACCATGGCTACTCTCACCAAGTAACGCATACAAGAATATAGCATATAGTAAAGAATATCAAGGGTACCCCGCTACTACTTCCCCACTGGTTTGCCTCTTTGCCCCAATGACATACGTCCTGTGCATCTCTCTCCAAAGGCTTGCCCGTAGACACCTGGGCTAAGCTCCACAATCTGCACCTCGTGCACCACAAAGGCTTGCCCGCGGACACCTGGGCGAAGCACCACACCATCCTCACAACCAAAGTAACCAGGTAGTTTCCGGGAGCCACCATAGCTCGTATAACGTGTATCATACGTCGAGTATTATACCTCAAGCCATCACAGCCCATACGCCGAGTAAGGATCCTCAAGCCATCACAGCCTATACACGTTACACCTATAGTATTCCATAGGATACTATATCCAGAATATATGTGTGCGAAATAACCACAAGCCATTATAGCCCTCTACACACATATATGGGTAAAACTAACCACTGTGCCTACCAGCACAAAGATCTACCAAGAGAAGAGAGCGGGGCCAAAGGGGGTAGTCAGCCATTCAACCTCCCATCAGAATGTTGGGGAAAACACCCCCCAGGGCTCAGAATCCCAGGGGTGTCAGTTTCCCTTACCGACAGGGTGGAGTAGCGTATAGAAACACAAAAAGTACAGAATATATATATATATCTCACATCCACACTATGGGCATTACCTAGTCTTAGATACAACTGCAGCTAACGTCTCTTAGACTCCAGGCTGCTACTTCAAAGACTAGGTATCCTATAAGAACACAACCAATTGAAGAGCTTTATTAGATTACTCCATTCTCATTTATCAGTTCCACTGTACATTAATTAATTATTTAAACATTAATTAAGAATGAACAATTCCACATTAAACTGAATTGGCATCACTTTCAAAAACAACTGCTCCTTTTTAAGATTCACATCACCTTTAAATTCCAGCATCTCCATCCCCGTGGATTTTCACCATTTAATCAAACATTCATTACAGAATTACTTTTCCACATTCCCAGGCATTCTAGAAAAACATCTTATGCTTCTAAACACAAAGGAGGCTCAACACAGTGAGTAGATATACTACCCGTCGAGTCTTTGCCGCCTATAGAAAGAGCATATACCCATTCTCCCTCGGGAGGCTAAACATGGAAAGCATGTGGCATACCCCGTGCGTCTTCGCCTCCTTCGGAAGAAGGGTAGTAAGACCAGTTGCCTTGAGCAGTGGGGAAAAGCGACGCAGATTAACATTCAAGAAAACCGCAAGCAACCAGCAACCACATCCATCCCATTCCATCACCCCTGGTGTCCTCCCCGACACCCACATGCATAAACTGATGCATCTCGCCACTCTAGGCGTCATCTGCTGCCATAACCACAAGGCCTCCATGCCTCCACATATCACAACAGCCATCCAGGCTCACATCAAATCACAAGCAGCAGGAAAACAAAGATCACAAAATGGGCTCTCGGCCCTTTAACAAGGCATTCAGCCTTCATACAAAATGAGCACTCAGAGCTCCAAACCACAAGGCATTCAGCCTTACAAGCAAGCGGGTAAATCAGAACCCCTTTGAAATTATCGAACTAATAGTTCTTTAATCCGTCTTGAATTAACAGATTCATTAACATGCCTCTTTATCTTTAGCCAATTATTTAACAAATAATTCCGGATTTACGTTCTTTATCAACTTCCATCATGAACGAGCAACTAATTAAAGAAAACATAGATATCACTATATCTAGGAAAACATGAGCCAAACCGTTATCACGGTATAAAGCAACAACATGCGATCAACCAATTCTTTTAATCCGGTTCAAGTATTTAATTTGGTCAATTTCATTGTGATCCAAAGGGATAAATCATGCTAATTCTACGATTGCACATATACAATTAGAGAATCCATGAATCCCCTACCTCGAAGAGTTCTTGACGTCCTTTATCCACAGAGTGGGCCACAATCCTTCTCTCGCAACAACTTATGTGGAAGAATGATCGACACAGCTTGGTTGCATCAAAAATAGAGCAGAACCAATCCTAGGAGTAAAGATTGATTGTGCAACTCCTACGGAAAGGATTGAAAGGTTCTAGCGCCTCTTAGTTGAGAACAAAGGGAAAGAACAAGGAAGAATGATATCTCGTCCCTTTTTAAGATTTAATGAGGTGACGGTTTAAGATCCGGTTAATTCTCCATTAAAAACGGATCGCATTAACCCACGCTTTTTGACCAATTAAAACATTCCAAGCCTTGGGAATAATTAATATAGGATTTATGGCATTTGAAACGGCCTTAAGAGCCCTTAAAAAAGGCTTTAAATGTATTTTACGTCAAAGGAAACGTAAAAAGGGGCAAAACTGTAGGAGTCTGGAAACACTGTTCACCCACCGTTACTATACATGAAACCGATCTGTGAAACTGATCTGTCACACCGATCTGTGAAACCGATCTGTGAAACCGATCTATGAAACCGATCTGTGACACCGATCTGTGAAACCGATCTGTCACACCGATCTGTGAGACCGATCTGTGACACCGATCTGTGAAACTGATCTGTCACACCGATCTGTGAAAACGATCTATGACACCGATCTGTGAAACCGATCTGTCACACCGATCTGTGAGACCGATCTGTGACACCGATCTGTGAAACTGATCTGTGAAACCGATCTGTCACACCGATCTGTGAAACTGATCGGTGAGACCGATCTGTCAGACCGATCTGTGACACCGATCTGTCACACCGATCTGTCACACCGATCTGTGAAACTGATCGGTGAGACCGATCTGTTACTGTTCATAAAAACTGGAAACACTGTTCACAGAACTGGAAAATTGGCAAAGTGTTGGGAATAAGTCCTCTTGACCTCCCAAAACACCTCCAACACCAACATTTCACAAAGTAATGGACCGGAGAGGTCCGGGCCATTACATTAGATACCTCTCAAAACATTTGCATCCTCGAGAATTAAAAACCAACCCAGAAGAGAAGAGGGGTCCGAACAACCACCCCATAAGATACCTCTCAGGGAAAAACCACCATGAGTTGTTCGAAAGCTGGAACAAAACTCTGACATCCGGGAACAAACAATCCATACCCAAACAATTCATACATGACATCACATCAAAGGTACATAAATAAAACATGAAAGGTCTAACCAGAGAGGAAACACCATTACACGAAAGGAGTTAAACATTAAACAACTCTGGGTACTGAGCACGTATCTGTGTCTCACGCTCCCAGGTACTCTCCTCCATGGCACCGTGTCACCACAAGACACGAACTAAGGGGATAGAACGCCCACGCAACACTTTCTCCTTGCGGTCTTGGATCTCCACAGGTCGCTCCTCGAAGGTTGCATCATCATCAATATCGATCTCTCCCCAATCGATAACATGAGATTCATCATGAAGATAACGACGGAGCTATGATACATGGAAAACATCATGTATCCGACTCATCTGAGGGGGAAGTGCTACTTGATATGCCACAGCTCCAACACGAGCTAACACCTCGAAAGTCCCAACAAACCGGGGAGAAAGCTTACTTCCACGACCAAACCTTCGCTGCCCACGACGGGGAGTCACCTTCAGAAACACATGATCCCCAACATTAAACTTTAATGGTCTCCTTCTTCGATCAGCATATGATTTCTGACGATCCTGTGCTGTCTTCATCCTCTCACGAATCACCTGTACCATCTCTGTTGTATTCTACACTAGTTCTGGTCTGAGAATTGCTGACTCTCCGACCCCAGTCCAGCACAACGGAGAACGGCATGGTCGGCCATACAAGGCTTAAAACGGCGCCATGCCGATGGTAGAGTGAAAACTATTATTCTAAGCGAACTCTACCAAGGGAATGTGCTTCATCCATGAACCTCCAAAATCAAGAACACAAGAGTGCAACATGTCTTCAAGAGTCTGGATTGTTCGCTCTGTCTGACCATCCGTTTGAGGATGAAAAGCAGTGCTAAGGCATAGTTGAGAGCCAAAAGCATGTTGGAGACCTCTCCACACCCTAGAGGTAAAATGAGGATCTCGATCAGAAATGATCGTCCTAGGTACTCCGTGAAGCCTCACCACCTCCTCCAGATACTGCCTCGACAAAACCTCCACTGAGCTCGACTCCTTGATTCCTATGAAGCAGGCCGATTTAGTTAAAAAATCCACTACCACCCATATAGCATCATGTCCTCCCGGATCTCGAGGTAAACCTGTAACAAAGTCCATTGAGATGTCCTCCCACTTCCACTGAGGGATCTCTAAGTGCTGGAGAAGACCACCAGGAACACGGTGTTCGGCCTTCACCTTCTGGAAGACTAAACATCGAGACACACATTCTGCAACTGTACGCTTCAGCCCAGGCCACCAAAACTGACTCCTCAAGGATCGGTACATCTTCGTCACACCAGGATGTACCGCCAAGGGTGAACTATGGAACTCTTGGAGAACCGTCTCGCGCATCGCCAAGGGAACAAAAAGCCTGCCATGATACAACACTCAGTGTTGTTCATCCTCCGACCAACCATCAGGGGTCTCACCACATACAACTATGTCTCTCCAAACTTCCACCTCTAGATCACCCAACTGAGACTCTTCCACCTTCTGCATCAGGGATGACTGCACCGTCATCTGGAAAAGACAACCTCTACCCCCCAACTTCTCTCATATCAAGATGCAAAGATGATAGCTCTTCCATCACTCTCCAGGAATCACCAGATTCACGCACAACATCATTACGTGACTTTCGGCTTAATGCATCAGCTACAACGTTCCCTTTTCCAGGTGTATACGATATTTCAAAGTCGTATTCCTGCAAGAACTCCATCCACCGACGCTGCCTCAAGTTCAAGTCACGTTGGGAGAAAACATACCTCAAACTCTTATGATCGGTGAAAAACACAAAGTTCTCACCAATGAGGTAATGTCTCCACAACTTCAGAGCAAACACCACGGTTGCCAACTCAAGATCATGGGTGGCATAGTTGCGTTCATGGGGACGCAACTGCCGAGACCCATAAGAAACAACTGACCTCTGCTGCATGAGAACACATCCTAGCCCCAGATGTGAAGCATCACAGAAAACATCAAACTGGACTCCCTCTGCTGGAAGACAAAGGACTGGAGCACTTACCAACTTCTCCTTTAGATATTCGAAAGCTTCCTGACACTGATCAGTCCATATGAATGCTTGATCCTTCTTGGTCAAAGCTGACAGAGGAGTTGCAACTCGGGAGAAATTGGCTACAAACCTCCTATAATAGCCTGCGAGACCAAGGAAACTTCGCACCTCTGACACAGTCTTGGGGGCTGCCCAAGACACTAATGCTTCTATCTTCTAAGGATCCATAGCTACTCCATGTTGGGACACAACATGCCCTAAGAAACGAACTTCTCGAGCCCAAAACTCACACTTGGACAACTTCCCAAACAACTGATGTTGGCGAAGAACTCCCAAAACGGCTCGTAGATGCTCTGCATGCTCTTCTTCAGATGTGGAGTACACAAGGATGTCATCGATGAAAACCACAACAAACTTGTCCAAAAATTCACGGAACACAGCATTCATCAACCCCATGAAAACAGCTGGAGCATTTTTCACGCCGAATGGCATTACAACAAACTCATAATGCCCATGATGACAACGGAAAGCAGTCTTCAGGATATCCTCATCCTTCACACGCATCTGATGATATCCTGACCGCAAGTCGATCTTTGAGAACCAACTTGCACCCTTCAGTTGATCGAATAGGTCATCAATCCGTGGAAGAGGATAGCGATTCTTTATTGTCACTTTGTTTAATCGACGATAATCGACGCATAACCACAAACTGCCATCAGCCTTTTTCACAAACAAAACTGGTGCACCCCAAGGTGACACACTTGGTCGAAAAAAACCACACTGTAACAGACCATCGAGTTGAATACGTAGCTCTCGTAACTCAGAAGGGGACATCCTATACGGAGACATAGAGATAAAAGACGCTCCTGGCTGTAGCTCGATCCCAAACTCGATCTCTCGTCGAGGGGGTAAGGATACAACCTCTTCTGAAAAGACATTAGGGTACTCCTCTACGACCCTAGGAAATGCCAACTGTTGAACCTCTGAAGAACTCAGCATCATCCCATCCATCATGGATGATAAGGATGAAACTCGTCTATGACTCATCCGAGGATCTCTCTCACCAACAAACACTACTTCCTCTCCATCTTCATCAAAGAAAACGACCTTCTTCCTGTAGCAATCCACAATAGCCTGCACCGAATACAACCAATCCATGCCGAGGATGACATCATATGGTTGTATTCATAAACATAGGAAATCTCCCCAAGAGCGGTGTTGCCCCAACACTGGCTCACAGTCTCTACATACTTCAAACAAGCTAGCTCGACCTCCAACTGGCGTAGTCAACGCCAAGGGCACTGGAAGCCTCTCCACCTCAAGTCCCAAAGTGTGGAAAAGGGTAGGGAATATAAAGGAGTGTGTCGCTCCTGAATCAAAAAAGGCATACACCAAGGTAGAAAACAAGCAAAGGGTACCTCGAACGAAATCTGGCTCGCATGGGGCTAGCAACGCTAAAGCATGAAGCTGACCACGACCACCTCTGTGGCCTCTCTGACCCTGATGACGACCACCACCATGGCCACGATCTGCTCTCTGAGGACGGGGAGCGTCATGGGGCTGTCCTCTGCCTGCTCCATCTACCCTCGGGTGATCTAAAGCTGGTGCAACCTGCTGCTGCTGCCTCGGCTGGAACTGCCTCAACGGAGGAACCTGGAGTGGAGCGCCTGGTGCACGATGACTGCTCTGAAAAGTTGGGCACTCCCGCTGCTGATGACCACGACCACCACAAGAAAAACAAGCGCCTGATCCCTTGGCATAGTCCTGAGAGTTGCTGCCTCCGGAGAAACGAGATGGGAAGGGCTGGGACCTACCCCCAGGTGAACAGAAACTCTTCTGTCCTGAAAACCGGGAACCCCGGACCACAACTCTGCTTCGTGAGGAATCATGACGATTCCCCTCTCGTGATGATCCGGTCCTAGCCAAAGTCCTCTCAACAACCTATGCCCTTACCAGCACCTCAAGATATGTCTTCAGCATAAATGGGGTGACCTGGCGCTGGATCTCTGGACGCAAAGCCTCCTTGAAATGCCTCGCCCTGGCCTCGTCATCTGGTAATAGGTCTGAAGCATATTGTAGAAGGTTCCTGAAACGGATTCCAAACTCTCGAACACTGGAGCTCCCCTGTCGAAGGGTGAGTAGCTCCTGGCGACTGGACGCCTTCGCAGTCGATGAAAGAAACTCGACTCTAAACCTGTCTCGAAACTCCTCCCATGAGATCGCTGACTCCTCACGATCCCCGAGGAACAAGAACCACCACAGTCTCGCTGCTCCACGCAACATCGTCACAACCAAGGACACCCAGTGTTCCTTCCGAGCACGAATCGAACTGAAGCCCATCTCAACCTCCTCCAACCAGTCTTCTGTGACTGTATCTAAAACGGAGCCCTCGTACTTCTGTAGACTCTGGCGCTGGAACTCTCGGAGTGTCTTCCTCCAAGTGTCATTGTCGTCAACCTCTACCCGGCGGCGATCTGCTGGAACAGCCTGCTGGGCATCTTCTACGCAAACCTGACGAGGACGTCGACCTGGAGCCATACCTGTAAAATAACAACTGTTAGAGCTCCTAAGCCTGGAATATGGAAGACTCAATATTAATTAATTAATTGTTTCATTTTATTAATTTTAGGTTACCTATCCCAAGGTCTACCCATTCAAACACAGGCGCAAAGAATAATGATGCATGATCCTTTCCTAGGTCTCTACCCTGCAACCAGTATCACTTTGTTTAGTAGCCATCGTAAACTTAAAGGTCCGTGCAACAGATCATAGGGGGGCCTGAACGCCTATGTCTCTGTCGGTCTCCAGTTTTTACCCCACTTGCTAAACATGAATGACACCATTTCCCTACCATCCCATGCATCCTCACCTGTGCCTAACTCCAAACTCCATCCTATCCCTCAACCTCCCTTTGATACCACTCTGTCACGACCCCCTCCCCACAAAGTGTACCCCTCTTGGGCCGGCAATGTGAAAAGGGAGATAATGACCCCCGAGTCCCGCCTCCAGTAGGCCCCGGGTTGGCGACTAGCACCGAGGGTATAATAACATACAAATGGGAGGCATTACCCTCTAAGAGAACACATGCAGAAGAGAGAGAGATAGAATAGACTCCAACCAAATCCAACTCATAACTGAAATATAAAAGGAAACCAAGTACATATATGAAATGTCATGCAAAAGTACTACAACTGAAAGGGAAAACTAAAAGTACCCAAAAGAAAGAAAAACAGCAGCGACCACAAGCCCGAACAGCTCCTCCTCCAACCACAATCTAGTGGTAACCAGCTTGATCTCCAACCTTCTCCAAGTGACCAGAAAAATAGTTTATATGTACATAGGGTGAGTATAACAGTATACTCGGTAGGATCCTCCCCAAGCCTCTCATGCAAAAGTAAAGAAAGCATGCTAAAGCCCAGTGAACAACAAGTGAAACTAACTCGTCACCTAAACAGGTATACTATGTTCCCAACCTCACCATGGCTACTCTCACCAAGTAACGCATACAAGAATATAGCATATAGTAAAGAATATCAAAGGTACCCCGCTACTACTTCCCCACTGGTTTGCCGCTTTGCCCCAACGACATACGTCCTGTGCATCTCTCTCCAAAGGCTTGCCTGTAGACACCTGGGCTAAGCTCCACAATCTGCACCTCGTGCACCACAAAGGCTTGCCCGCAGACACCTGGGCGAAGCACCACACCATCCTCACAACCAAAGTAACCAGGTAGTTTCCGGGAGCCACCATAGCTCGTATAACGTGTATCATACGTCGAGTATTATACCTCAAGCCATCACAGCCCATACGCCGAGTAAGGATCCTCAAGCCATCACAGCCTATACACGTTACACCTATAGTATTCCATAGGATACTATATCCAGAATATATGTGTGTGAAATAACCACAAGTCATTACAGCCCTCTACACACATATATGGGTAAAACTAACCACTGTTCCTACCAGCACAAAAATCTACCAAGAGAAGAGAGTGGGGCCAAAGGGGGTAGTCATCCATTCAACCTCCCATCAGAATGTTGGGGAAAACACCCCCCCAGGGCTCAGAATCCCAGGGGTGTCAGTTGCCCTTACCGACAGGGTGGAGTAGCGTATAGAAACACAAAAAGTACAGAATATATATATATATCTCACATCCACACTATGGGCATTACCTAGTCTTAGATACAACTGCAGCTAACGTCTCTCAGACTCCAGGCTGCTACTTCAAAGACTAGGTATCCTATAAGCACACAACCAATTGAAGAGCTTTATTAGATTACTCCATTCTCATTTATCAGTTCCACTGTACATTAATTAATTATTTAAACATTAATTAAGAATGAACAATTCCACATTAAACTGAATTGGCATCACTTTCAAAAACAACTGCTCCTTTTTAAGATTCACATCACCTTTAAATTCCAGCATCTCCATCCCCGTGGATTTTCACCATTTAATCAATCATTCATTACAGAATTACTTTTCCACATTCCCATGAATTCTAGAAAAGCATCCTATGCTTCTAAACACAAAGGAGGCTCAACACGGTGAGTAGATATACTACCCGTCGAGTCTTTTCCGCCTATAGAAAGAGCATATACCCATTCTCCCTCGGGAGGCTAAACATGGAAAGCACATGGAATACCCCGCGCGTCTTCGCCTCCTTGGGAAGAAGGGTAGCAAGACCAGCTGCCTTGAGCAGTGGGGAAAAGCGACGCAGATTAACATTCAAGAAAACTGCAAGCAACCAGCAACCACATCCATCCCATTCCATCACCCCTGGTGTCCTCCCCAACACCCACATGCATAAACTGATGCATCTTGCCACTCTAGGCGTCATCTGTTGCCATAACCACAAGGCCTCCATGCCTCCACATATTACAACAACCATCCAGGCTCACATCAAATCACAAGCAGCAGGAAAACAAAGATCACAAAATGGGCTCTTGGCCCTTTAACAAGGCATTCAGCCTTCAGAAAAAATGAGCACTCAGAGCTCCAAACCACAAGGCATCCAGCCTTACAAGCAAGTGGGTAACTCAGAACCCCTTTGAAATTGTTGAACTAATAGTTCTTTAATCCGTCTTGAATTAACAGATTCATTAACATGCCTCTTTATCTTTAGCCAATTATTTAACAAATAATTCCGGATTTACGTTCTTTATCAACTTCCATCATGAACGAGAAACTAATTAAAGAAAACATAGATATCACTATATCTAGGAAAACATGAGGCAAACCGTTATCACGGTATAAAGCAACAACATGCGATCAACCAATTATTTTAATCCGATTCAAGTATTTAATTAGGTCAATTTCATTGTGATCCAAAGGGATAAATCATTCTAATTCTACGATTGCACATATACAATTAGAGAAGCCATGAATCCCCTACCTCGAAGAGTTCTTGACGTCCTTTATCCACAGAGCGGGCCAAAATCCTTCTCTCGCGACAACTTATGTGGAAGAATGATCGACACAGCTTGGTTGCATCAAAAACAGAGCAGAACCAATCCTAGGAGTAAAGATTGATTGTGCAACTCCTACGGAAAGGATTGAAAGGTTCTAGCGCCTCTTAGTTGAGAACAAAGGGAAAGAACAAGGAAGAATGATATCTCGTCCCTTTTTAAGATTTAACGAGGTGACGGTTTAAGATCCGGTTAATTCTCCATTAAAAACGGATCGCATTAACCCACGCGGTTTAACCAAGTAAAACATTCCAAGCCTTGGGAATAATTAATATAGGATTTATGGCATTTGAAACGGCCTTAAGAGCCCTTAAAAAAAGGCTTTAAATGTATTTTACGTCAAAGGAAACGTAAAAAGGGGAAAAACTGTAGGAGTCTGGAAACACTGTTCACCCACCGTTACTGTACATGAAACCGATCTGTGAAACTGATCTGTCACACCGATCTGTGAAACCGATCTGTGAAACCGATCTGTGAAACCGATCTGTGACACCGATCTGTGAAACCGATCTGTCACACCGATCTGTGAGACCGATCTGTGACACCGATCTATGAAACTGATCTGTCACACCGATCTGTGAAACCGATCTGTGACACCGATCTGTGAAACCGATCTGTCACACCGATCTGTGAGACCGATCTGTGACACCGATCTGTGAAACTGATCTGTCACACCGATCTGTGAAACCGATCTGTGACACCGATCTGTGAAACCGATCTGTCACACCGATCTATGAGACCGATCTGTGACACCGATCTGTGAAACTGATCTGTGAAACCGATCTGTCACACCGATCTGTGAAAATGATCGGTGAGACCGATCTGTCAGACCGATTGGTGAGACCGATCTGTCAGACCGATCTGTGAAACCGATCTGTCACACCGATCTGTCACACCGATCTGTCACACCGATCTGTCACACCGATCGGTGAGACCGATCTGTTACTGTTCATAAAAACTGGAAACACTGTTCACAGAACTGGAAAATTGGAAAAGTGTTGGGAATAATTCCTCTTGACCTCCCAGAACACCTCCAACACCAACATTTCACAAAGTAATGGACCGGAGAGGTCCGGGCCATTACAAATATGGTGATTGGTATCAAGACAATGCTTCCCTAGTCAAAATGATCATAAACCATTCAATAAAATATAGTATATGGTATCATAGAGGTCATCCTCAATTATGAATAAGATTCAATAGAGTGTTTTGAAATAGATGAAAAAACTATAACAAAATCACTTAAAATTTCTTGATAGGAATACCATTATCTACATTGGAATCATTTATTTAAAAAGCATCACAAGTATAAAATAAAACAATTTCTTTTAAAATAACCTTATAAATATGAAAATGATTACTAAAAATATTAATTAATTTTTAAATATTTAAAATAGTCTCATTCCATATAATTTTAGAAAATATTTTTTTTAAATATTTAAAAAATAAAAAATTAAAAGAGTATTTTTAATAGAAAGTGTGAGTGTTAACCAAAAAAATTAACTATGTTCATTGGATATAAAATTTCACAAAATATGTTTATATAAAACTTAATAATATAAAAATTTATTTAAAACATAATCATAACATGACATAATCATTGGAGTATATGTTTTTCCCAAATAATGAAAATTGTGCTATAAATATTTTTACCACTATGCAAATAGTCAAACCTTATGCCCTATAAAATTTATGAACGAAAATTGAAACATTAAATACCAAAATGTTTAATATATTCATGATATGATAGATCAAATATAAGTATACATATACCATACACAATAAATAAGTATAGAATAAGGAATATCTCATAGAAATAAAAGTGAGATGAGAAAACTGTTACCATATGTCTAAAATTGTTCTTCACTTGTACACAATGTCCTCTTGACTGTTGTCTACTTTAGAACCTCCTTAAGGAACTTAGAAATCATCTTTTACTGAGACAAGCTAGACCATAACATGTTTCACGACCGTATTTTAACTTCCATTCTTTAGTTCAAATCCACCTTCATCTCATATATTTCTTATGGTTTCTAGGTGTTCCGAGTTTGAAATTTTGGTGTCTATTCTGTTTTTGATCTATGAAATTGGTCTTGGGGGTATTGTATGGTACTCAGCCTCCTTTTTTTCAATGGTATGGTATGAGTTTGAGGTGTTTTGGAGTGGGATTAGTTATAGTCCCAGTGACACCACTTATGGGGAAAGTTGTTGAGATTGTTTGTACCCTTGATTTGGATGAGTCCTGGGGTTATGAGGTGGTTTTTTTTGGTATCATTCCCCCTATTCTAGGCCTAAATTTTCCCCTTGGTTTCTCCCATAGAACCCCTTTTAATTAAAGGGAAAAAAAATTTTAGTGGCTATAACATGTCGTAAGCTTTTTCTACATTGTTCTATACCATGTAGGCAAACCGTGCAGGTATATCCAGGATATTAACAATCTTTTTTAATATCCAACTTTGACCTTCTGGAATAAACCCAAATCCTCCCCATTATTCTCCATTTCATGAACAACCTCCATGTCCAGCCTCCATGGTCTCTCCCACTCCCTTGGACATCATCTTTTAAGGGGTATTTTATGGGGGAAACATCGAAATTATTATTTTAATTCATTCTATCTTTGATTGCTTCCCATTCCTTAGGGTTTCCTTCACACATTATTGAGTTCTAAATTTTCTAGAATCTAGGGTTTGTAAATAGGGTATAACTTCTTGTATTTTGGGTGAAAGCATGTGGTTTTAGGTAGCTTTTATCTCCATTGTGGTGTGACATAGGTGCGGTTGAGGTTTTCCACAAATATTTAATGGTTTTGACTCAAAAGGTAAGTGATTTCATGTGTAAAGATTTTATTAGGAGTTATATTGATGGATTTATTTATTTATCATGTTTCTAAAATGTTTTGTTTTGTGGAAAAGCTATTTTTGATGTATTTTGTTAAGAATTTAATTATACAGTTTCATTTTGATTTAAATTTGGTGTATTTTCATGTGAAATTACTATGGAATTATTTGGGTCATTATCTAACATATTCGAGTAGGTTTGTAAATGTTTTTTGAACATCCAATTATGCTTTTTTATGGTTTGGGTATGCTTTTCGGTTTTAAAGAGGGTTTTTTTAATGGGGTAATTGTGTGAAACCATGTAATTCCTCTTGGAAGTGTTTTGTGAATATGTGTGTTTTTTCATGTGATTATTCTGTGGTATTATTTGAGATGATTTTATTATAATTTGGAGTGGCTAAATAAATATTTATAGGGATGAAAATTCTTATTGGGATTGGTATTGATGTGATTTTGTACTTGAAAGAGTATTTGGAATTGGGTTTTGTGGGAAAAGAATCGATATACCCATAGGTTTGTTTTATGAAAACTAAAAAATGATTTAATGTGTTACAAAAAGTGTGAAAAGGATGATTATGTACTGTTTTGGTGGTAGTATATTCATAAAATGTGTTTTTTGGATGATAAATTGGTTAGTTTTTATATCAAACGTTTTTATAAAGTTTTGTATTTTGTCGAGGTGATTTATGAAATTGTGATGTGGGTGCAAAACATGTTTTCGAGATATTTTGTGTGGGGTGATGTGAAAAATAGACGTTGTTTATGAAAAGGATATTATGTAACATGTGAGTGGGATGCTATGTGTCTTTTAGAATCTTGGGAAGGTTTTTATAAAATTGTTAATGGATTTGTTGAATTGTGAAAGATATTCCAAATGTGTTGTGGGATATTTTGGTGTGAGTAGGATTTAAAAACAAATTTGAATAAAAAGGCGGATGATGTGACTTGAGTAATATATATGGGGGATTTTTTTTAATGGGTGACTTGGAAGGGGTATTTGAATGTGCAGACTATATTTATTTTCTTGTCGAACTTGTTTGAGCACAAGAGGGAATCTCAGGTATCAAGGTGGGTGGATGTGTACTAGTATTCTAGTGTTCAAGTGTGGTTTGGAATCAATTACACATAGAAAGACTGACACATTCAAATATAACTAAACTATGATGATGATTATTATAATTAGGCGACACTAGGTGATTGGTATGTTCTCTATTATTGGCTCATTCACGAGAATGAATATTGTGATGTTTTCTCTCAGCAAGATATGAGGTACCTGGGACCCACAAAAAGCTACTACCTAGGGGTTATTTCCCACCGCTTGTTCTCATTTTCCATTTTGTGCTTACCTTCAGAATACAATATGATTGTATTGAAAAATATGTATCATTTTGGTTGTATTTAAAATATTCTTTTCTTTAAAATATCCCACCTCAAAACTGTTTAGTTTTAATGTTTCACCATTTAGAAACTATCACTATCATTTCTTATTTAGAAAACATGCAATTATTTTTCTCTAAAAGATTTTACCACAGTGAATCTAATATATTCCATATTATACTGTAATTTGGCTCACACCCTACTTACACCTTTGGTTGTATGTAGACTTTGTTATTTTTTTCACAGGTTTTGGGTACAAATTTTGTGCCAACGGTTCGGGTTTCTTTTAGTGGTCCTATGTGTTGCTGTGTTGTGGAGATGACTTGAGGGTGGTGCATCTTTCCATGAGGAGGTTCATGGATGTCAATTTTATATTTTTTTCATATGTAATATTGTTTAAAAAATGTTTTATGTCATGTAATTCAATTATGAAATTTTGTAAAAGATTGTTTTATTGGAAAAATCCAGATTGGTTTGATTGGAATTTGTTATCGATGTATGTTTAAAACTCTGGTAAATCATTCCCAATTTTCATTTTATGATACCTGAGAAGTTGTACCAGCACATGGGGATCAGGAATTCCCTTTGGGCCTTGATAATGGTCAGTTAGGGTGCTGGTTTTGATGGTGACCAGATTGAATTCTTGAAAAAATGGTATAAAAGGAGGTGCAGGTTGTCTCTTTGGGTCATGTTACTTGGGGAACATTTGAGATAGTTTGGATTTAGGATTGTAGGGACTTGGTATTCCAGTTATGGGTAGGGTTCCTGATCACCACACCTCATGATGGTATTCTATTCACCCGGGGATGTTAGGATTTATCTTAGTCCTCTTGTTTTCTTGGTTTAATGACGATTAAGGGAAATGAAACGTGAGTTGGCTTAATGGTCTGAGTGATCTCGTAGGGCCTAGAAATCCATGTGGAGCCAAGGATATTGCCTAGAAAACTCTACGTGATGGTGAAGTTATTGTAATATGGTCTCCAACCATATTTCCATTTCACCCACCAAAACTAGCTTCCTCTCGCATTGTCTTGTGATCTTTAGTTTTGAATTTTTGGAAGTTTGGTTTAAAAGTGGCTTGGTTTTTAGAATAGTAATGTTTTTGTTCAATTATTTTCAAATAAATAATGATGATTTTGAATTTTGAAATGGTGGAACTGAATTTTCAGATTTTTTTTGAAATTGAAATTGTGTGTTACATCTCTTTTGAAAGCATGAACTATGTTAATGTTGGCTTTGAAAATGTGTTTCCAATAGAGTTTTCTAAACTATTGAAATATGTTTTAATGGTATGAGATGTTTTTATATTGATGTATATGAATTGGAAGTGAGTATTAATTTTAATGATTGGTATTTTTATTTCATTGTTAGCAGTCTTGATAAAATGTGAATATCGGTTGACTATTTTGGTTTTGAAAAGTGGAAAGGATTTTTTAACCATTCGTATAACTGTGAATGCAGAAATAAATGGGATTATATGGGATGATGGATGGTTAATATAACTACTCAGTGAGTTCCAGGACGGATATGTGGAGGTTTCTCAGAATGGCATGGAAACATGTATGTGTGAGGCCCATGGGGTAGCATTGGTGGATACACTAACCACTAAACTGTTTATTTTTAAAGTGATGATTTTAAAGGAAAACCTGATGTCTTTATGACTAATATGGGATGGTGTGTATAATGTTTTTTATTTAAAATTTTGATTTTGTGGGTTGTTTTGAGTCCAAGAACTCCTCCTGTTTCAATATTTTTTTGGGTTTGTGTTAAGTCGGTAAGCTAGGTTGAAGGGATGGTTGGTGTTATTCTCTGAGAAAAGTTTGGGAATAATTTATAGTGGTTCCCTTCATGTTTTTGGAAATTTTTTTGATCTGTATTGAACAATGGACTTGATTGGTTGGGTCCATTAGTTCCCTCATTGGGTAAGGTATGCCCCATTAAGGGTCAGTGCACGACTGATGTGCAACATGAATTGTTTCGGCATTGGAAAATTCTCTAGTTGATCAATATAAGGAATATTTTTCACGAGCATTGGAGATTGAGTTTAACCCATTCCATTTCATTGTTTGGTGGACTCTCTTGTAGCGAGAGAGTTCTTTTTAATGGTTGAAAGAGACCATTGTTTCTTAAGTTAACTGATACGTCAAAAGTGGAAGTGGCCTGGGGTTGTTATTATAGATGAGTATTTAGTTGGTGTCTAAGTGGTCCTCTTTGTCTTTCATAGTCTCTTTAAAGTAGGGGTTTATGTTAAAACACCAGTGTGGGAAATGTGGTCATGAGAGGCTATTATGGCCACATTCTAGAATTTTGTGATGTTTCTGGATGTTGTATATGTCCCCCCTTCATGTATTGTTCCTATTAGTCTCAATGGTCACGTTCAATGATTCATCGTGATGTTGTATGCTTGTTTTATTGTAATGGTGAAGGTTTTGAAATCCTCTAAGAGTATTTATTGTGTTGGGAGTATGTATCCCTTGGAAAAACATCAAAATACTATGTTTTAGAGGAAGGTGATTATATGTTCCCTTTCCTTAGGTTATTTCTCAATCGAAACAAACTAGGTGTGATGTGTGCCTGTATATTCTAATCCCTTATTTCCGTGAAATTTCGGGTTAGGGTAAAGTTATTTTTAGAATGTGTTATATCATAGTAAACCCATATTGGGTTGCAGTGTAGTTATTTGTGTCACCGGAATAATAAGTTCCATTTAGCGGTTTCCAAAGCCTCTCTATGAGGCCAAAGATGATTCAATAATTCGAGATCCACCCATAGGTCCGAGAGTGAAGATGGAACAGATTCAAGGGAAATCACAGGGTCATTTAAACCATTATACAATATCCTATCCTCAATATGAAATAAAAGAATAGTTTAAACCTCGGATTTCATCATGATTGAGCACACGATTTTTCCATAATTAGTAGTGACCGTGTGTCATGAAGCCATGTTGAAAGAATGATATGCATGATTAGCGCACGACTTCCCAAACTGTGTGGACTAACTGTATGACCATCCCAACTTTTTAAATTTTTTGTTCATTCTGTTCCATCCCATACTGGTCGGTTAATATGGTTGGTTCTTATGGTTTAGATACCCACTGTGATTCTCATGTATGTTCCTTTAGAAATCGCGAATTTATGTCTACCACTTATGCTGGGGAGTCCGTTTGGGACTCCCCCTGTTAGTGTCCTGATTCTATCTCAATAAATATTTAATTTTTCTCATATGATAGGGAGACCATATGTGTCTCCAAATGCTAGTAACATATATTGGTCCTTTGTCTTAGCATGGTGGTAGGAAGTCTTTTTCAGAGCTATCTAAATACCTACATCTTCCTTGGGTAAAAATATGGATTGAAGAACGCCAAATGTTCTGGTTAAAGAAAGGTAAGGGTAACCTGGTTCGTTGTTGTAGTTTTTTTGGGTAAATTTCTGGAGTATTGTTAGGATAGCGTGTGAGGAGTTTTATTTTTGGATAAAACCTGACTGTTCTTGATCATATAAGGAAAGTGATGTATGTTTTGGTTTGTGAGAGTATTCCTTCATTAATTGATCACTGGAGGTGTTTTGACCTTTGGGGGTAAAACAAGGAAAGGGGGTGCATATTGGTTTTTCAGTTGGTTTGGTTTTTTGATTTTGGACTTACTGTAGATTTTCGGGGACAAACTATTTATGGTAGGGATAATTTTCACCCCTATAATTTCACTACCATTCTTTGGTTCAAATCTGCTTTCATTTCTAAGATTTCACTTGGTTTCTGCGTGTTCTGGGTTTTAAATTTAGGTGTCTCTTGTGTTCATGATCTATGAAAATGGTCTTAGGTGTAGTTTATGGTACGTGGCCTCCTTCTTTTCATAGGTGAGGAATGAGTTTTTGGGGTTTTGGAGTTTTTTTTGTGGCACTCCAAGTGATACCACTTGTGCGAAAAAAATTTGTTGTAGTTCATACCCATGATTTGGATGGGTCTTGGGGTGAAGAGGTGGTTTTATTTTAGGTATTTTCCCCCCTATTCTTGGCCTATAATCCCACCTTGGATTACCCCTTGCATCCCCTTATAATTGAAGGCAAAAAGCACTTTTTGAGTGGCCAGAATAGGCCGCACGGTTTGGCCGCACAGTTCCAAACTGTGGAGGCAAACCGTGCAGGTATGTACAGGTCATTTAAAATATTTTTGAAATTTCATATTTTCCTTTTAATAATAAATCCAAATCTTCCCTATTCTTCCCCATTTCTTGACCTGCCTCCATGTCCAATCTCCATGGTCTCTCCTCCTCCCTTGAACCTCATCTTTGAAGGTATATTTGATGGGGAAAACATCATAATTATGAAAGTAAGTCATTCTATCATTGATTTCCTCCCTTTCCTTTGGGTTTTCTTCCCAGTTTCATGAGTTCTAATTTTTCAACAAACTAGGGTTCATACCCAAGGATTAACTTCATGTATTTTGGGTGAAATCATGAGGTTTTTTGTTTCCTTTATCTCTCTTGTGGTGCGGAGGAGGTGCAGTTGACGTTTCACACCAGGATTTAAGGGTTTCGACTAAAAAGGAAGGTGATTCCATGTGTAACAATTTTATGATGATTTATCATTCTAGATTTATTCATTTTTTATGTTCTTCATCCGTTATGTTTGGTGAAAAAACTGTTTTTATTGATTAAGTTAAGCATTTAGTTCTATAGTTTCATTTTGATTTAAATTGGGTGTATTTACATGTGATGATCTTATGGTATTATTTGGATTATTATATAACATATGCATGTGGTTTAGTAAATGTTTTTTGATCTTCCAATTATTCTTTGGTCGGGTCTTGGTTTGATTTTGGGGTTTTAAAGAGGGTTTTTGAATTAGTTCTATATATGAAACCATGCAATGCCTCTTGAAAGCATTTTATTAAAATGTGTGTTCTTAATGTGCATCTTTTGTGGTATAATTTGAGGTGATTTTATAATACTTGGTAGTGGTTAAATAAATATTACTATGGATGAAAATTATGATTTAGATTGGTATTGATGTGATTTTGGATTGGAAGGAATATTGGGAAATGGGTTTTGTGGAAAAACATAGTTATACCCACTGGGTTGTTTTTTTGAAAATTGTAAATGATTTAATGAGTTACAAAAATTGTGAACAGTATGATTATGTACTATTTTGGTGGAAGTATGTTCATCAAAAGAATTTTTTTTAAATATAAATTGGTCAGAATTTATGTCAAATGTTTTGGTAATGTATTGTATTTTGTCGAGGTGATTTATTAAATTGTGATGTGGGTGAAAAACATGTTTTTGGGATGTTTTGTGTGGGTTTGATGTGAAAAAATGGACTATGTTTATTAAAAGGGTATTGTGTAACATGTGATAGGGTTTTTATGTGATGTTTAGAATCTTTGGAATGATTTTATAAAATTGTTAATGGATTTGATGAATTGTGAAAGATATGAAAAATGTGTTGTGGGCTATTTTCTGTGAGTTGGATTTCAAAACCTATTTGAATAAAACGGGGACGATGTGACTTCTTTGATATACATGAGGAATGTTTGGTTAATGTGAGATGTGAAATTGGTATTTTAATGTGGAAACTATATTTATTGTCTTGTCAAACTTGTTTAAGCACAAAGGGTAAACCCTGGTATCTAGGTCGGTGGATGTGTACTCGTATCCTAGTGATCATGTGGGGGTTAGCCACTGTTTCAAGTAGAAAGATTGATGCTTACAACACTAACTAAACTATGATGATGATGATGATTGGGGTCCATTATTTTATGGGTATGTTACCTACTAGTAGCACGTGGATGAGAACATATGTTGTGATGGTTACTCCCACCGAGATACGAGGTACATGGGACCCACGGCAGGCTAGTGCCTAGGGTTATTTCCCACTAATTGTCCTCATTAGTCATTTTTTTCATACTGTCAGCATACTGTATGATTGGATGAAAAAATCAGTATCATGTTTTTTTTTATTTAAAATATTTTTTTCTTTAAAATATCCCACCTCAAAACTATTTAGTTTTAATGTTTCATTTTTTAGAAACCATCACTAGCATTTCTTATTTACAAAACATGCAATGTTCTTTGTCATAAAATGTTTATCATAGTGAATCAATTAGTGCTGGTATGCTACAGGACTTTGTCTCACACCCTACTTACACCTTTGGGTATAAGTATACTTTGTTATTTTTTTCACGGGTTTTGGGTATAGCTTATGTGACAACGGTTTGGGTTTCCTTTAGCGATAATTTGTGTTGCATTATTATATAGATGTCTGGAGGGAAGTGCCTCATTCCATGATAATGTTCTTGCCTATCCATTTTTTGTTTTTTTACTTTGTCATAGTCTTTAAAAATTGTTTTATGTAATGTAATTCAATTCTGATGTTTTTTAAAATGTGGTTTTATTTGAAAAATCCATATCAGTTGTAGTGGATTTGTTTGTCAATGTTTGTTTATAAACTTGGGTAAATCATTCCAAATTTTAATTTTATGATACCATGGTAGATGTGACAACCCATGGATCAATAATTCCATTAGGGCCTTCCCACAAGCTAGGTCGTGTTCTAGTTTTGATGGCGACCAGATTTGGTTTATAGAAACATGGGAAATAGTATTGGGAGAGAAATTGTACAGAATATAATAATTATCCAAATCATAGAAGGTGTGAGGACAAGGGGTGGTTGGGGTGGTATATATAGTGGAAGAGAGTGGTGTTTTTTATTATTTTATTAATTATTCATTTATTTTGGATGAATACTATCTATATTATTGATTATTGTGACTAAACACAACAACTAGAGCATATGAGTTTTTCATAAATGCCACTTCCATCCTAATTGACTCAACCACGACACAAAAATTCATTTATTTACTTATGATTTTAAATAATGTACATTATCATATTTCCCTATTAAAATAATCAACTATTTTAGAAAAATCTACAAAACCACTCTAACCATTTTGCAACATTTAGATATAAAAATTTACTCCATTTTATGAAATTAATTATCTAAATATTAAAAAATTAATTTTTAATTAAAACCATCATTTATTTGATTGTTTCATTAATATTATATTTACTTCATCATCGTTGAAAAATTATTTAATGTAACTATTTATTCATTAAAAATTAAAAAATAAATACCATGATGTAGATAAATCTTTAATATATAAAAATAATACTTATATATGAATATATCTTCAGAATAAATCATTATTAAAAATAATATAGTTATTAAAAATATGAATGCAATATTTTGTGATTTTAATTATTTAAAAAAATATCAAATCCATTTTCATGGAAATGTTTCTATTTAATAACTAAAATTAGAATATTACATCTTAAGTTTCTAATTAACTTTATTAAATAATGTTTTGAAGGATTTATGGAAATTTTATAATCCTTATATAATTATTGTTTCCTGAAATTACCATATTTACCCTTAATCATGACATCAAGAAATTTCCAATGTAATTATTCATATTGTCAAAAAAAATATAATGTTGATATTTAATAAATATGGAAACCATGAATTCAAATATGGAATCCATTTTTTCAAATTCAATTAAAAAGTGTAGCGAAATTAATTTAAAATTCATTCAGAAGATTGGTTAAAATAATATGTTTTTAATGTAAAAATGCTCAAAAGATTGAAATGATTTATATCCAGTTTCAATGTGAAATTGATTCCAATAAACTAAATTAGTTTTATTGATGTATAATTTTTATAATATTAAATTAAATCCAATTTAAAATATAAATTATCATTATAATTTATTTATATCAAAGGTCAGTTTTCAATTAAAATGTTGTATTTTTTAATATTCATTAAAAAATGAAACATAACTGAAAAATAACAAAAGTTTAACCAAAATTAAATTTTGATATTCAGGAATAAAATATGAATTATATTTTTTCAAATATAATTTATAAATTTATGAATATTTATTATTAAAATTTATCCACCATTAAAAGGTGGAAAAATTAACTTTTAGAAAAACATAGCTTTTAATGTTTAAAAAAGAATTTTTTCTTATCAGAAGTATATCAAACATATTGTGTGAATTTTTTTAAAAAAATTATTGAATATGTGAAATATAAATATAATTAATAAATTTCACTAATAAGGAATAATTTAATTTATTAATATAAAATGTAATCTTGTGCATGATAATAGTTTTTAAAAAAAGACATCCTTTTTTGTTAAATTGATTTTTATTTTCATTTTTAATTAATTTGTATCCAATTTATTCATTATATAAACATTTATAATCTATATTTTTATATGTTAGTTTATATCATTCATTATCTCCATTCCAACATATAGTTGATAGCTTTTGAAAATAAATAATAATATTTATTCATTTGTTTAATGTTGGTGTTCTATAGAACGTAAGCTATCAACAAAGATAAATTTTAAAATATTCATACCATAAAATCATGGGGTTTTAGATATTACCACATGATTCATTTTTTCCATTGTTACAGAAGTGTTCTAGTATCCAAATATTGAAGTAATTACAAGGAGAAATGCACTATCTCAGCTTTTTCTGAAATTCTAAAAAGTTATCTGATACATTTAATTATCCCTTAGACTTACCTATTGTTTTTACCAAATTTATATTTCCCCATATATACAATAATATATATTTCCTCAAATAACTATTTGGATAATATATTAAATTGATATTATGATCAAACATAACTTATCAAATCATAAATTATCGTCTACAAGCATCCTAATCTCCAAAGTTATCAAAACCCTGACCACAATACCAAAATAGATAAACATGAACTTTATAATGATGTGAACATCTCAACTAAATGAAATAATTAGATATTATAACAAAATATAATCCTAATACTTTTATGTTAAATTTTTTTTATGATTAAGAGAAAACATTAATCAAAAAAAATTTCTTTTTAATCTAATAGATATTTTACCATAATTTGAGAAATTAAAAGTCCATAAATATGAATTATCATTTACAATAATTTATGAACCCAACATATAGTTTTATAAACATATTATGTATGATTTTTCATTAAATTATAGGAAAATGCAAACATAAAAATGGGCGAAATCAAATGAACAACAAGGATAAACATAATCATTAATATTAAATTATCAAAATTGGGTACATTATTAGTATATGGAAATAATAAACATATATAATAATGTTATAACTAGTGATTCATGTGACGTACTAGACTCGATTCAGTCAAATGTAACCAAACATAGTTCGACACATGGACTCAAGCATGCCACCCCATATAGTATAGTCTTTTGACTAGTAATGAGGGTACATGATGGAAGAGTGGTGAGACTATACCCTCATGATAAGAATGTATAATGTTAGTATAATAATATATAAAAATAGTAGAATCATAAAAGATAAATGAAAATTTTAATATTAATCATCATTCTTATAATAATCTAGTAATCATATCCATAAATGTCATATAAAAAATGATTATAATTGAATTATATGAACAAATGATATATAGGGGGTCCATGTAATATGGATATACAAAATGCTATAAAAAATGAAAAAAATACCTAAGGATATCTCTAGTATAATCTATGACATAATCTCAGTCCTCTTCCCCCATACACCATCCAAACTAGGTAATAAAGCATCCATAAAAGGTTGTTTCCCCTTATCTCCACCTACATCCATGAAGTGTGTTCGAGTACCCAATAGTGGCCCAAACTGGGTGTGATATATACTCAATGATCCACCACCAATGTTGTATAAATTCATATAGTATATGAGTAAATAATAATAAATTTTTAGGTAAGAGTAAGAGATGGAAATGAAAATCGGTAAATAAATAAACCATAAGGGATGAAGTTTCCATGGAATTCTCATCCGCTTCTACATTCCTCAACAAATGTCATAATATATTTGAGTAAACAGACATACATGATTTCATTAATAATTTAGTATCAGGACTTGTTCAATAGTCTAAGTGTCTCTTATGAATCATATATGATAAATATATATAATATTTCCATCAATAAAAAGCAAGGATCTGACTAAATCCAATATTCTACTTTATCTTGGTAGATGCGTCATATAACTAATTAATCATGATTATAAAGAAACATGAGCCAATCATTGGAGTTTCTAATTTATAACTCACATTCAACTATTTTTATAACAAAATAAAATGAATTTATAATCTTATCCTAGGAATTCCTCAATGGAATCCTACTATCACTATATGTGTTGTATAAATTCACTACCCAATGATTCTATACTTGGTGGTCAATAAATGGATCCAAATTGTCACTAATGGTATATATATTTATCTAACTTCTAATTCTATCCTTGTAAGTTAACATAGGGAGTCCAAGTATCAATCATAGAATATATAATCCAACTACCAAGTTAGTTCATCCAGCTTGTTCAAATGAGAACCCATTTGTCACCCACAGTGCATAATAATCTCAATTTCACTTCATTTATTTAATTAATACTGATGAGTATATTCATGGAATTCCAAGTCTAATCCCATCACCCACCTTTGAAAAAAAATGAAATATTAATGTTCATGGTCCTAAATACTAACCATACAATTTAGGATCACATTTAATCCAATTTTCCATCACATTTATATAATCATTTTACTTACCTCATAAGGTGAGATAAATTACATACTAGGATTAGAAGGGGAAGAATCCCATGAATTATCTCATTCATATTAAAAGGTAATATTGATTATAAATAACATATCAATCCCAAGTGAGGAGGTATAATATCCAAAGGCATATGGACATGGTGTCCCATTACCTATTTCATTAAATTTATTAACATGTCACACATATAATTTAACATACCTAAAGAAAGGGGTAAAATAGCACACATTATTTAGTGGATTAATTTCATCATCCACCCAAGGTATTTTTATCCAGTTTAACAGTGTAGACATGGTGTGGTTCAAATCCCAGTCCTTAACATCCAAAAATATATAAATGGGTCACGTGGGTCACATAGGTTAATCCTACCAATTTAATTTATGAATAAAATTATTTAAAAAGAATGTTTTTGAAAATTTGTCATGTAACACAATGGTTTAATACATAAAATCCAATAATTTAATTGTAAATCATGAGAACACCTTCTTTTACATGGTAGTAAACACATCATCTGTGGTTGGTTTGTGATCTGAGATAGAATGGACGAAATTGATAAAATCTGATTTTTTTAAAAAATATGACATGTGTGATCGCACCAAAATAACACCGTCAATGGGAAGATAAATAATGAAAGGCATAATAGGAATATATATCTTACCAGTAGGCAAATAAAAATACCCATGATATCATTATCAGAGTCTATATTTCGATAATACATTATATCCTAGGAGGATTATATAGGGGAGAATTAAGAATGGGGAGGGCTTGTTGTATGCAGGAATATTAATAAATAATCCCCAAAGGGATAAAAAAAATTCATTTACCTATTCCTTAATGTGTCACATTGTTTGGACTCATAGTTTTCTGAACCACACGCCAAATGTGGTCCCATTAGTGTTCCAAGACACCCCTCGAATCGGCTAGGTACACAATTTGACTAAACATTCATATCTGATGAAAAAACATTATATTACGTGGTTTGAAGTACTCACATGGGAGTGCAGTCCCATATAAATCACTTAACAAACCCTTATAGATTAGACTAACTCTTTGAACTATTCATAATAGTTTATATTAACTATTCATCCCACTTGTTTCTTCCAATTTCTAGGTATCTAGGCATCAAAAAATCCCTGAACACCCCCAAAACTCCCATGATCTTGTTTGGAACTTTATTAAGGTAAAATTAAATAATTAAACTTAAAAAATGGTCCCATAACTCTATAAAAATATTTGTTATTGCAACATTACACCTTAAAGAAACTCATTCCCTTGTTGGCTTTCCAAGGGGGGTAAATCATCATCTTGGAATAAATCCAACCAGTAGGCATGCACAACAACCTCATGCTCCCCTGCATTATCCTATACATAGTCCTACTTCCATAGAACCTATACCGGAGGAACTTACTAGAATCAGAGAACCTTTATACCCAGATAAACAACATGGGTATGATGATCCCTAAACTATGTATCAACCAACAATTTTACCTCCTTAGGATAAAGAATTAGACACTGATCAAAATTATATCAGCGAAGTTGAGATACATTGAAGACATTGTGTGTGGCTCAGTACCTTTGAGGTATCTACAAATGGTATTCTACTGACCCAAATCTCTCAAAAATCATGAGGGTCCCGATATAACGAAGTAATAATTTCCCTTTTTTCAGTTTTTTTATGACCCAATCTATATGAAACATGTAAAAATCCAGGACTCTCCACCACGAACTCCATTGGTCGATTCATATGACTGGTGTATGACTTATTCCAGCAATGAACTATATAAATATACTTCATAATAAGATAAACATCATATATTCTCTATTTAATGAGTTTAGAAAAGAACATCACAACCTCAATTAACTCTAATCAGTACAGGTGTTAGAAGAATTACATACCTTATAGGGCCCCATACGGAGACATCTATATGGTCAGCTGTGAGCTGTTATTGTATGTAAACATATAGAGAGGTAACTATTTCTACTAAGAACCTTTGAAGTCAGGGGAATATTATAAAATAATTTCCTTGAAAACTTTTTTCATACACTCAGACTAACCATCGATATGTGGGTAATAATATCTGCTCAACAGTACCTATGAACCTAGTTCCTTATGAAACCCTATATAGAATTACATGTGAAATGAAAATCTCTATCTGATACTATATAATGTGGAACTCTATGGGTTCTTATGATCAAATTGATATCAGATCTACCAATATCATCCACTTAAAAGGCCTCCTTAGTAGTCAATAAATTTTTTATATTTTTCAATATGTCTACGATCACTGATATAGTGTAACTTCCCTAAGATTATCGAGGAAATCCCTTCACAAAATCCATGGTGATGTCATCCCACCTATACTCAAGAATAGTTAATGGTTGTAAAATCCTTATTGTTGGGTGGTGTTCTACCTTCACATACTTTCTAGTGGAACATCGACTAATAAACCAATTTATCTCCCTTTTCATCCTTTTCCACCAGTGTTGGTGGTGTAAATCACACTAAATAATGGTAATTTAGGGATTTAATGACCCTACAGAGGCATGAGACTATCATATTAACTCCCCTCATATGTTTATAGGAACCCAAATGTGTCTAGGAATGCATATGGTCTCATTATCATCAAGGAACCAACCAGGAGTTGGGTTATATATTGTAATTCTCTCTTGTATGAAAAATCCCTAGATGTCTAATATCTACCTTATCTTTAATCTTTCCATAAGTGAATACATCACTAATAATGATGCATGAAAAAATAATCTGTAATGGTCTGGAACCTCCAGGAGCATACCAAAAATAGTTCCATAAGCTAAAACTCATTTCTATCCTCATAAAATACCTATTTTTTTGGAGTCTCCCTGTTTAGATCATCAAAAATTGGATATCCATGTCTAGGCATATAAGAAAGATTGATGTTTAAGGATTTTAGGTATTAAACCCACCTTTATTTCTTGAGATTCATGTCAGACTATGTAAATATGTACATGGGTATTTTTTTGACTCTAAATCCCCCAAATGGTCTTCTGATATGAAATTCCACCAACAATGCAAGGCCTAGAAAAAAGTGTCTCACTAATGATAATGCATTGGGTAATTCATCTCATGTGTCACTAACTAATCATACTATTATACCACAACTCAAACCTCATTGTTCATAAGTGATCCAAGCCTCATTCATTATACATCATAGTAAACCATATATATTCTCACAAAATCTAGAAGAGTATGTTTCGAAACTGATTAATGTATCCTAGATTATGTTTCGAAACTGATTAATGTATCCCTTTTAGCTCCTAAAAGGCTATCTATCAGGATTTAAACCATGTGATCATCACACCCTTCATAGTCAACCCCTATAAAGGTTCTATTATGAATGAAAATTCCAAAATGAAGTTAATATAAAAACCATATATCCTGAATAAACACCATATATCAATGATGTTCGTAGGAATCTCCCAAGAAACTAAAGCTATCACCTTCCCTATGTCAACTGATACTCCTATCTTTGAGAAAATGTGGGCTAGTAAGTTAACGTTATCTATCCAAAAGTGTCAATATATGACATTATAAAATAAATTATTTTATATCATTGTATTCCTTATGAACTCAATATGATTTAGATGGTTGTGTTGAGTATGATAAGAATAAAATATATTATCTATGAGGAAAATGATAAAAGAATACAACTATTGTTGGAAAACCTGGTTCATCAGTGACAAAAATACTGAAAGAATGTTTGGGAGGCTGAATAACATGATCATATACATTTACAATATATTGATAATATAGAATGAGGTTCAATGTATATATGACGGTGTAACATGAACATGATAATTACTCAGTCTTTTATCTATCTTAGTTAAAAACCATTTCTCCATGGCGCTGGTTGAATAGATCATCTATATAAGGTAGTAGACATGAGTTCTTAACCATCGGTTGGTTTAACTGCTGGAATCCATCCAAATTCAGAGGGTGTCATCAAATTTCATGGATAAAAGAACTAATGAACCCCAGGATGAAGATATGTGTCATATAAAACCTTTATCTTCCAAATCCACTAGCTACATATTTAGATCATACATCTTAGTAGTATACATCCTATTCGGAGGAATAAATTTCAGTGAAGCTCCTGGAACTAGACCAAGGGAAAAATATACCACAATATCGAGAGTTAGTCCCAAAAAATTATCTAGTAATGAATCCATAAATTGATTTAAAACTAGTGGGAAAACTTCCTGAATCATTCCTTGATCATTCAGATAAAATAAATAAATATGCCAAGTCATCCCACCTAACCCATGATATTCTGGAATATATCATCTTTCCTAGACATCCCATTCACCCTTTTGAATAAATGTTCTCTCTATGGTGATGTAAAAGTAACCCTTAATAGATATAATACAATAATATAATTATATGGAACTAAATATTCCATCATAAGAATTATTTAAACCCTATAATCTCAAGGAAAAAAGAGGTCCCATACAAAGATACACCAACCTATCTCAAGGGGAATGTTTGTGAGTAGGCGTACAATCTCTGTTTGAGTCCCCAATGGAGTATTGAGATTCATCACACCATAATAAAACAAAATATCAAGATGAATGATATCAAAAATAGGAAAATATATGATGTAATGGGAAGAACATATATCTAAATGATTAGATACTAGAGTATAGTCTACTAGAATAGTAAATCTGACCATGGAAGGTCCAACACTCTACTCCTCAGGTATCTACTTAACTATATACATTTGGTCTGGTCTGTGATCCTGAGATGTAGCTTGTCTACACTTATCTGGTCCACTCAACTAGTATTGGCCACCAATTTATCCTTACTGGTTAGTGTCACTCCATCTCCCTTCAAGATGGTAATCTTTTAACGTAGATTCTGAATGTCGATTCACTGTGGACCCACTCTCACTATCCATTTAAGGAAACTTTCTTCAAAATCACTAAATGTTATCCATTATTCCATGAGTATGGCCTTCCACTAGGTCCCTCATACCCTGATATCTCATATTTTTTATCCTACATCATTGATATCACAACACTTGGATACCTGAGTGCATACCCTAGCTACTAGTATCACCATGTGGAAGCAAAAACTATGATTCCAACTATTGGTTGATGCAGTTCTGGATCTGTGTTCTGAATTTCCTTGGATAACACCCCAAGCCTCTCTTAAGTTATGTTCAGTGATTAGTGGATGATTTACTATTAAAAATATGGTAGTAATATTAAATATATAAAAAGGTGATCATATTTCATTGTTGAGACCTTCCTCAAATTGATTATCTTTACAAACCGTATCACCTAGTAGTGTAGTTGTAAAATGTTGAAGCTATATGAAATAGAAATAATTTTATAAAACTGATAAATCAATATATTCTAAGTTCATAACACTTTATCTATCAACCCACAATGTATTAGGAAGAAACTTGTCATAGAATACCATTCAAAAATCCCTCCAAGCCATTTCTCGATGATGATTCATCTGAGAAATAACATATCACCATATCACAGTGGAATACTAAGTCATATATATGGTGAGCATTTCTGTCCTCTTTATAGGTGCCTCAAGATGATTGAAAATCGATAGAATGACCTCTATCCAAGACTCTACATCCAGTAGAATATCATCCCCCAAAAACATGGGTAGATGATGATACTTAAAATCATGTGTCAACTCTTCCATCATCAGGGTAGGTTGTAGTTCTTCCTTAACATTCCACATAAAGTGTTTTAAATCCTATCAAATCTAGGAATCAGTTATCATATTAGGTATAACTGGTGATTCCTCAAGAGGTAACACTAGAGGATCTATGGGTGGCCCAAGGTCAAAATACTCTAGATAATGGTTGTCTCCACCCTCCAACACATGACTTGAGCCCTTCATGGTGAAATGCCTCTATAAATTCCAAACACACACATCAATAAAATATTTAACAACTTCTAAAATAACATATATATGAATATTATAGGTACATTCCTGCCTAAATAAGAGTCAAACCCCTATGTCCTTTAATTGAAATCTGAGCAACATGCATATCATATGAAAAGAAGGATACATTGCATACTTCCAAATACAGAGGCCATCTCAGGGTCAATTTCTATGCTATAAGTCAAACATCCTCATATAAAAAGTGGAAATTACAAGATATAGAGTAAAAAACCATTATTTTTCAATTGGAATCCCCATTTAATGGTTACTATTTCATTTCATAATTATGTTTCTTTTAAGTTCATACCCATAATATATAAAATATTTAAAATGTATGAATTATATATATCACCACTTAAAAATTACAGAGGCCAATAAATATTATAAAATGAAATACAGAATAAATTTAGTAAAAAAATTTATTTATAAAATCCCTGGATGAAATGTTATAAAAATTTCAGGGACATAGAAAAAAAGGATCCAAAACATGTTTCATGTAATTCGTGCAATAATATAAACGTGTCATGTAAAATACATGACATATAAATCACCATGTTCCAATGATGATTCCTGATGAAATACTTCATTTCCATATCAAACAATTTTTAAAAACCATACCCATAAAGAGCATCTAACACTAGATGAATCACCTAATTGTGAAGTGAACGAATTTTAATAACCATAATCTCAAACAAGAATTCATATCATAAGTAATTTTTCTTTTCACATTATATTGATTAACTAATCCTAGTAACAGGATCAAAACCAAATCCTTCCACATCATATTTCTTCTTTCTATAATAACATTCAGTAAGGAAATGAAAATAATAAAAATAAACACCTTTCATACAAATGTTTGATATACTATACTTAGTTCACTCAAATGTAATAGAAACTAGTTGGCCACATGTCTGCAAGAATGCCTCCCAATATTCCATAGGCTACTGAATATTATCAAGTTTCCATGGTGGAATAGTTGGGAGATTATAACCTCATGGTCATAGTATATCACATTATTATAATCAAATCAATCAATATCGGAATCATAAAATATAACTAAATAATGGACGAATAATCATAAACCATTTAAATAACAAGTAATTACATCCATAAATATCATATATAAAAATATAATTTTTACATGATATACAAAAAAATTAAATATAGGGGGTTATGGAAATAGGTATATAAAACATGCTATAAATTTTGAAAAAAGACACAAGGATATCTTTAGTAGCATATTGATCATATAATCAATCTTCTTCCCCCACACACCATCCCATAAAGGTAATAAAGCATCCATAATATATCTCATTCCCTTTTCCCTGCATAATTATATGAAGACAATATGGGTAACCAAAATTGTCTTAAACAGGCTGTGTTATATACTCAGTGGGCCACCGTAAATGGGTTTTCATTCCATCTAGTTGGTGAGTACACAATTAGTAGTGTGCATGTAATAGTAAAATTTTTAAATGAAATATAGTAAATAAATATCCCACATAGCCTTGAGTTCCCATAGAACACCCATCCTTTGAATCATTCTTTATCCAATGATATAATATCTATGAGTAAATAAATAGAATTGATTTTATTTAAAATAAATTATCAGGACCTAGATCATAACCCAATTTTCCTCCCTGAATCATATCTTGGAAATGTATCTATAATAAGGAAGTCAATAAAAAGTAAGGCTATGACTAAATCCTATATTTTTTATTTTCTTTGTAGAGGCATCATATAATTAATTCATCAGGATTGTAATGTAACATAAACTCATCCACAATTTTATTAATTTGGAACCCAGGAATTGTACTTGGAATAACACAAACCCATCACATTACATGACCATCTTAGGATTTCATTATAGGATTCCTTGTATCATTATATGTGTGGTATAAATTATCTTACCTCTGATGATATCCTTGGTGGTCCAAAAAGTGATCCAAAGTGTCATTTTTTTGTATATAAAGATCTTACCAATGAGTCCTTAAATGGAAGTCCCTCTAGGGAGTATAAGTTTCCCTCGTGGTATTTATAATCTAGCTTCTATGTGAGTCTTTCCATTGTTTTCATATGAGAACCTATGTGTCACCCACAATGAATAATAAATTCATTTAAAATTCACATAAATAATAAATACTTTTGAGTTCATTCATGGATTTTTGAGTCATAACCCATCCGTCACCCTCAGCCTGGAAATATGAATGGTCATAGGCCCAAATACTGACCATTCCATTTAAGTTCACATTTAATCTAATTTTTTTTCAAATTTTAAACAACATTTTATTCACATTAAAAGTTGTAACAAATTATATCCTAGGAATAAAAGGCCTAACATCCCATCAATTATCTCATTCATCTCAATTGGGAATTTTGATTCTAAATAACATCTCAAGACTAAGCAAGAAAGGACAACTGCCAAAGGCATATAGACTTGGTCTTCAACTTACTCTTCCATTCAATTCATTTGGAAGACATATCATTTAACATCCCAAAATAATGTGGTATAACAATTCACCTTTAATAGTGGATTAATATCATAAACCACCAAAGGAGGATTTATCTAATTTACTAAATAACACATGTGGTTGTTAGATTATAGGTCCTTAACCACCAAAAATATATAAACATGTCATGTGGGTAACATAGGTTAATCCTATAGATTTAATTTAAAAATAAATCTATTTAATAAGAATCTCTTATAAAATATAACACACAACACAATGGAGAAATAGATAAACACCAAGAATTTATGGGGAAATCATGAAACAACATACATTAGAATTGTAGTCAACTCCTCGTATGTGGTTAGCACTGAATCTGAGCTAGAATGGAAGAAATCAAGAAAATATAAAAATTCCTTATAATAAGGAATACAAGCTCACACAAATATAACTATTCCAAATGGAAGATAAATGAAAAAGGGTATAGAAGGAATTAGAATATTACTGGTACACATAAAAAATACCAACAGCAAATCGATCAGATTCTGAATGTAGAAGATACCTCAAGTCCATGGTGGTTAAAATGGAAGACATACATGCAAGGGGAGGTCCCATTTTACATGGGAGAGAAAAAAAGGGTTCTCACATTTATTTAAATGGGAAAAAATTGTCATTTCCTCCCTCTTTAAATATTATCAGATTTTAGTAACATGGTTTTCCAAACCATGAACCAACTATGCGTCTAGAAATTTCTCATGACACACCTCATAGGGGAAGGGAACTCATTTTGTCTAAACAAGAATAGACCATACAAAAACACTCGGTTAATTGTTTTTTTACACTATCACGAGTGTGCATATTCATTGCTATAGTCAGAAAAAATAGTGTAGCCATAGAGATATCATTGAACTAACCTTCATAGTTTAAATTAATTGTGTAGACTACTCAAAAAAATTTCTAACCACTATGTGGCTCATATCTTTCTTAAAAAAGCTAGGTATTCGGGCTCAAAAAAATCCCCACACACTCCTAAAACTCATGTAACCTCATTATGAAATTCATTATGGTAAAATTAAATAATAAAATTAAAAGAATGGTTTACACCTCAAGGATGTTCTAGTTTCTTACAGATATTAGTTCTCAAATAAATGAATAAAGTACCAAAGAATGGAAAATTATGAAATATCTCATAAAAGAGGCATAAAAATGGAATGAAACATAGACATAAAATAAAGGTAAAAATGAATGGTGGAATAACATGGATAAAAACATCGAAAAATGGAAAAACAATAATCATAGGAAAACATTTATTAGAAAACTCATTATTCCCATGCTTATATAAACAAAATCATTATGTCCACGCTTGAAAATCATAGAAAACAAATTTTCCCCATACTAGTGTGAAATTACTCATTATATCTACACCATACTATCTCTTGAGATTGGGACCCAAACTAATTCTTTAAGGAGAGATATAGGACCCCCCCCCCCCCCATAATCATCCATAAATATGTGTTTCATATAAAATTAATCATCATAATATCCAAGGTAAACTATACAAATAAAATATTTTAATATCATTTTCAAATGGAATATCATAGTGAAAACATTCATAATTCCATCATTAATCATAACATGATATACTCATGGAAAATAAATGTATATCCAAATATATTGAGTATCATTATAAGTGAATACCATTAAATAAAAAAATATAGAATACTTTGTTTACACTATATAGATAAATTGAATATGGTTAAGTAAATAATTTCCTTAATCATTCAATGTTTATAATCAAGGTGAAATCATTTCATTCAAATGAATGAAAAATAGGCTATTCATATATGAAAAACACTAGATAAATAGTTATGGTTATACATATAATTTTATTATTGAATAAAAATTAAGTTATAGATCATTTATATGATCTAAATTAAAATTTTCTAACTTGTGAAAAACTAGTTAAATAATTACTCGCTTGACAAAGAATAATTATAAAATAATAGTCATTTTTTACTTTGAAATGCATGATGAATATGTAATTTTTCCATGAAAACAATTTTATATAAAATCATATAATAATGAAAAAATAATTTTCTTTTTAAAACCATTACAAATTGGAAATATGTTTCATAATGATGGAAAATATGTTCTTATAAAAATGGTTGAAAACCTAGTTTCTTTTATTGATTTTATAATGAAATTATAATAGATAAATTCATAATTTTTTTTGAAATTTCATTTTCAATCAGGTTGGAAAAGAAATATTTTTAGATATATTAAAATAATTTTTTTTGAAATTTCAAATAATGTAGTATGGCAGAATTTAAAATAGTTTTATAGATAAAACATTGATGGAAAAAAACTTTGATTTTAATAGGATGGAAATTATTCTAAAAATAATTTCAAATACCCTTATAGATAACCAACACCTTAAATAGTGTATTTTATTTTACATTAGAATAATGGTAAATATAATTATGTCATTTATTAAAAATAATCCATAATAGAGTTCTCAAATAGGGAGGATAAGTTTAGTGGGAAGGAAAATTTAGATATCAAGAAAATCGACTTTTGGATGGAATATGATTTGTTCATTACAATATAAAAATTTATTTTAGAAGTTATTTCACCAAAGAGGATGATATAAATGAATATAAGTATCATAATAAGTGAATAAGATAAAATAACATATATAAAATGAATTTTTATGCTATAATATACTTATAAGATCATAGTCAAGTAGATAATTTATGAGAAATTGTAAAAGAATGTATGTAAATAAAACTGTTACAAATAATTTAGTATTTAAATTAGATCCCATTTAATTAAAAAAATTAAATCATTATTATAAATAAATTAATAAATATATTTCATCATTTAATTAATCAAATATGTATAATATACTCTATTAAAAGAAATGTAAGTGCATATTATAAAGGTATATTATTCATAGGAATTTGAGACAACAAAACCTTACTAGTTTTATAAATTTTTAATTGAAAATATATGAGATGTAGAAAATGTAATTTTATATTTAATACCATTAAATCTAACGGTGACATGATAAAAAAATTATTAAAGGCTTGACGTATACTCTATCTCAATGAAAACATTGTGTATAATAAAAAAAATCTTATAACTTATATAATTTGTTTATTCAAAACCTCATGTGACAAAGATAATGGAATTAAACATTGAGTATCATGAATTTTAATAAATTCATAATAAAAAATATCAATGTTTCAGTATATGCACCATTCCATAGAGGACACCATGCGTAAAAATAAATATGTCTCATGTGGTTAAAATTGAGATTATAAACCCTTACCATGTATCAAATCCATACGGGGAATGTTCCTAATGTTCTAAATAATAAAATTATGATTATTAGAAACCATACTATAAAACATATTAATTAATATTTTACATCATATGAATAATTTATTATCCGGTTTTAGCTATTTATTAAAGAGTGATTTCCAATTTTTGTGGGATGATTAAATCAGTTTCGTCTTTTTATTAATATTTTAGTGATCACCGATTATAATTGAATATTAATTTTAATAAATAATGTACAACTATAAAACCATAAACAATTAATTATTATATTATTATTTTATAATAACATTAGTATTTTTTTTACTCATTCATGGTTTATTTTTTTAGCATTGTTCATTTAGGTGGTTAAAACAACCACAAACATGAACAAGATATATCTTGGTTGGTGTGTATTTTTATGGAGATGTGTAACTTCATTATAATTGAATAATAATGATATTATTTATACATTATTAATTTGTATAGTAATATTCTAACTGTATTTTATAAATAAATAAGGTGAATATTCAAAATGATATATGTTACTTTGTGGTGGTGGTAGCCAAGACAACATGTGATTAACATTCTTCGATTTTCATAAGTGGACTGAAATGAATAAAAATTGGTTGATCCTTTAATATAACAACACATACATATAATAATTAGAATTATTTAATAATATTATGATGTTTTAGTTATGTTTTGAATAAAAATATTATGAATATAATATTAAAAAATGTTTTATACCTAAGTCGAGATCTTGAGTTTTCTCTAAGAAATATCCTTCACAATGGAGGCGTTCGATTATCTAATATAGAAAATAAGCATAATAAAGTTTTATTGGGTTATAATAGGTTAAATATTTTATATTTTCATGAAAATATAGATGTAATAGGTTTGCTATAAAGGGGTGGACATGACCCCTTTTTTACGTTACAAAAAATGGAACTTTTGTTAATACGATTTAATTTTCAATGATATTATTAGAATATTAAAGTTGTAATTAATCCAAAAGTTATAAATATTGTATTTTTTTGTAATATTCAGTTGATAAGTCTTAAAACATGTATTTCTACTCATGGTGTAATCATATTGGATGTCATTTTTCTTATATTTTCACTTTTACTTTTTAGGTCTTTAAATTTGTAACTAGTTTTTACCCAAGTAACATATATTTTACTAAAAATATAAATTTTATAAATTACCAAATTTTTTAACAATGAAACCAAATTTAATATACATTTAATATTATTCAAATTATCTATAATATGAAATTAAATTTTATATTAAGAAATCTAATATATAGGGAAAATGTTTTGTAGAAAAAAACCATTAAATGTTCTTAATGTTAATTAGTATTTACTACCAATTTAATTAGAGATAAATTTTTTATATATAATATTAAACAACATATTAATTCGATTTTATAAAATATATTAATTAATTTTTTAGATAAATATTACAGAATATTAATAAAATAAATTCATTGAAAATATTAGTTTTTTCATTATTTTGGTTATTAACATTAATACTAGTAACCATACATTTATATACAAATATTAAATTGAAAATATTACATAATATTATCATTTTGATCTATGATATTAAACCCATTTTGGTATATTTAATTTATCTATGTGATGAAAAATAAATTTTAATATAAGTGCATACAAATAGTTATAATGTAAAATATTTATTAGGAGTCAAAACATTACACATGGTTTAGGAAGATTGAACAAAGAATATTTAAACTACTAACAATACTTTATAGATATTTATATTAGGTAAAATTTTTGTAAACAATTTATTTAATTCTTGTGTCATAAAAGTGATAATATTTTAAAAAATAGATATCTTATCTATTCAACTAAATATTCAATATTGTGGAAAAATATAGAAAATTAATACTAAGATAATATTGAAACTTTTAGTAAAAACATTAATGTAATTCTGATTAATTAATATTCTAAGGTCTATAAATATCAATTTTAAATAAAAATACAATTTGTAAAGAAATAAATCAAAAAAACATTTTTTAACTTCAAGTGACATTGGTATTATTTCATATAAATTTATAAATAATATAATATTGATATATTAGTTTATAAATCCAAATATTACCTATTATTGTAACATTTAACTATGATTAAATTAACATATTATGGTAAAAAACAATATATTTTATTCTAAAATAGTATTTTAAAAGGTTATAAAATAATAATATGTAAATATTTCAATTGATAATAATAATTTAATGTGCTGATGATTTTATTATTCATGTAATTGTAATATTTTATGGTTCTCAGTAGTTAGGTGTTTTGTAAGATTTGTGTTACATGAAACAAAATATATTGATGATTGTTATAATTTAAAGGGTCTAAAATCTTGAGTCCTTATTGTATGTATGATAGATAATGTATAATTTCTCTAGGACAATTATAACTTGTTAATTGGACATATAACTGAGATATCATTCTGGGGTACAAAAAACTAGTCATGGATTCATTTTATTTTAAATGAAAAGTTTGTTTCCCAATGTGATATCATATATTGAAAGATGTTTTTATGCAATGAGGATGTTGATTACTCTGATGAAAATTATTCTTATTTAGATTATGAACCTTGTTTATGTAATGAGACAATAGAACTTCTCATTTATATGTGACCCTCACATGTGATGTTATATTGATACACAAGTGGTTGTATCCTATGGATAATTCCGTCAACATGATTTTTTCATAGATACGGTTATCCCCTATGGAACATTGTAAATACTAGGGATCATTTTGTATGAGGCATTTGATCCCTCTAGGAATAATGTGGATACTAGGGGTGGGTTCCCCTATATATCACAATGTATTTCAGTACCCACAAATGGATACATGGTCATAAACATCTATATAAGTTGAATGATTCTTTATTTATTGTGTTTGAGTCCTAATTTTTTACAGATCTAATTTTATATTTTCTATTTGATGATGAATTTGTTTATAGAATTGCTGATAGATTTCAACACCCCGCTTTCTACTATGTTATATTTTTGTTGAACTCAAGGTGTAAGTCCTCTATATATTAGGAAACTTAATCCCCAATTTTTTATGTAATACCAAGTGCATGATTTCAGGAAATGTGTATTGATTCCATTATTTTATTTTGGAGATTATTATTAATTAAGGGATATTGTTGAAGTTATATGATGTTTTTTTAACAAATTTATATCTTTCACGTGACATTTATCTAAAGAAATGAAAATAATAAAGAATATGTGTATTTAGATATTATGTTGAGTTTTAGGTCTAATTCCAAAATAATATTAAAACTCACATGAAATAGTTTTTATTTTTCATAGTTAAGGTTTTTAATGTTTTTACGGTGTATTAATTATGATTGAATTTGTTTTATTAAAAACACAATGTATTTTTGAATTTATGTTTTTATAGGAAATACAGTTATTTCGTGTGTCTATATATGTATCATTCAATGTCTATATAAGTATGAATCTGTATCAATAACTAGAAATTTATAATTTAGGACTGAATAAATATTACTGACTATTATTTAAGAATGAAGCCAATCTGGTTTTGAGTCATTTTATTTTCTTTATTAATGAATCTAGAAGTATATACAGATTATAATTTTTTTGAATAAATATAATTTATAACTTTTCAAGCATGAATGGAATCCTTTAAAAGATTATTATATATGTGAGAATCATTTTTCATTTCATGAATAATTATTTTCTCTATATATGGATCATTACTTAATTGAAATTTTGAAAATATTACAGACTAATAAATTATTTTTCTAGAATTTATATATTATAAATAAATATTAATTGATAAAATTACAGTTATATCCAATCAATGTTTGAACATTAGTACTAGTATTTATGATTCATGAAAAGGAAAAAAAAGGTTCACGCAAGGATAAAAGTGCTTCTATGAAGTAATAACACAAATTTATTACTCTAACTACATGGAAACACTAAACCATGGACCATAATTATTTAATCAAATGTAACCATGTTTGAAATTATGTTTAAAAAATAGTAATTATGTAAATTAGTGGAAACAATTGAATAAAGATTCATCATTTAAATATTAATTCAAATTCAAATGAAAATAATGTTTTCTACTGAGGTTCACTATAGATTTTATATCATACATGGAAGAATACTATGTCTATTATGGTAAGAGATAAAAATTTAATAGGAGATTATGGATATTTCAAGAGGAATTACCATAATAATTTTATAATAATTTATTTTCACTACCTAGTACATTCATTGATCATGTTGTTATTTTCAAGTGGTATTAAATCCAAGATCACCATTGATTAGAGGATCTATATTTATAGTCCATATATTTTGAATAATTTAACCAACTTTATTAATTTATAATGAATATCCATTTTATATAGATTTAAATTACATATTAGGAGAGCTTTATATCTCCCAATTATATGAAAAATAATAATGATGATCATAAGAAGATATTAGAAAACAAATTTTCTCTTGAGAAATGATAATGGATGTTTAGAAACTCTAAAAAATTTGAGAAAAGATAGAATACATGGATTTTATAGAGAAGAACATGAGGTTCAAACAAATACCAAATTGATGAGAAAAATAATACCTCTTTTGAATCAAGAAATTTTTTCAATCAGGAATTAATAGAAATTTATCATTTAAAATATCCTCATGAAGAACCAATAATTAATCGATATGAGAATTTATTTACATGTTTTCAATAAGTAACAGTTAGTTTATTAAAACTTATACAACATTGTTTTCCCAAAAATATAGTTTCCTTTATTAATTTTTTTTAATGACATTAAAAGAGATCAACCAATTTAGTGAGGAATCAAAATAATAGGAGAAGTATTTAGATGAAAAGAATCTACCTTATGTAAGGATCTATACATATGGTGGATCTAACAAATCATTGAATGAAATATGTAATGAAATATACACCAAATTTTAAGAATAATAACTGAAAATAATCCATTGAAACGATGATTCCACTAATCAGTTAGAATAGAAGATCAATATATTTGAATCAACTTATAATAAATACATTTTTTTTGAAAAACGAATAATCAGATATTAAATCCAAGATGATCAATAATAAAATCACATTTTTAAAAGAGAGAGTTAGAATTCATGATGATGAAATTCAATGAATTATGGAGTGTGATGATAAATTTTAGACCATGGGGAATGAAAAAACCATTCTCAATATGAATTTCCTTGAGATTGAGAACAAATAATTAGACTTTGAAATTATTAAATACATGAAATTATAATAATCCAATGGAAAACATGACTCTACCACAAAATTATTATATGTTTATTCATATTGTAAAATGATTATAATTAGTTTAATAATTATATAATCCAACTTTATAAATAATCCAAAAAAAATTAAAAAGGAGGTTCCGTCCATTTTAAATTCAAAATTTTATTCTAAACTATTCTCTAAAAAAGTCTAGGTTAAAATAAAAAAATAAATATTGAAATTATAGATTATAATTTATGATAATACTACAACAATGTCATTAGTAGATAGATTAATGTGGTATTTGAGATTGGTTCCATTCATTTGTTATCTTCTATTTAATGTTTGATGAATTGATATTTCACATAGGTTTATGTTCCAATATATTATGCCTTCTATCAATAACAAATTATTACAATTATATGAAAAAAATTAGATTCAATTATTTTATAATATGGTGTATCATATATGGTGGGTGATATCAATTCCATGATGACCTATGTAGAGGTGATGGTCGTCGTCCCAGTCCCTTCCGCACTAGTGGAGGAGGGATTTACTCTCTGCCACAACTGTCTTTGTTTTTCCAACCCTGATTTCTTCCATTCCATTCCCAGAATTTCTCTTATCCCTAAATTTGTGGATCTCCATGAAGGATTCCCTCAAATCATGCAATCGATCTCAGAATTTACAGAGGCCTCAAATCTTCTGATTCTAACTTTAGTGGCTCGTTTCGCATCGTGGCGACCTTTGATGGAAACCATTGACTGTTTCGTGTTAACTTCATGGGGGCTCATGGAGCATGTGATTATTGGCCTATTGGATAGGCAAAAGATCATGGTTTTCTTCCCTTTTTTGGAAGATTTTATCATTACATGGTCAAGTGTTCTGAATACCTACTACAGCTGTTGATTCATCCTTCTTAGATGGTCCTGTGATCTTCACATGAACTGAGACGCTCCATATTAGGCATTTTGTGTATGATTTCGTGAGCTAATGTTTATTTTTTAGAATCCTTATATAATGTGTATGTTGGGAAATATTGTGGGTCAGTACCTTTTCTAGGACTTATGAACTTTGGACATTTGCCACCTGATTTTTCCTTGGGATTGTGTTGAAGTCGATGTCTCTTTACATCCACTTGAGTGGGTCTGGATATCAGTTGGGGAGGAATTAGATATAACCAGCCGTAAATCACTGACTCCTAGACACACTTCTGCAACTCTGGTAAGCATATGGTGAACTCATCATATTTATGTCAGTGAGGAAATAAAAACATGCAGGGAGGGGTATTGTCAAAGGACATTCTCTCTGATGTCCCTCTGATGGCTAGAAAATACATCTCCAATGACGATCCTCCTTAGAAGATTTTTCCATCAGTTCCTGTGATGTCGAAGGTTGCTGACATCTTTGAAAGTCTGAATCGGTACTTAGGGATCCCCAGGTCATCTTGTCAGGTCCAGTAATCCATAGGCCAATCTCCAACACGGATCGCTCCCTCCTTCACAAATGCGGTTATTGTTGGGGGAGTAGGAGGAAGGTTTTCCCTGTTGCATGATATTTCTATCTAGTTTTCGTGTATTCCTCTTCAATGGTCTCCAGGTCTGCAGGATCCTGTATAGCCCTCAATGATTAGTAACCCTTTTAATCCTTTATTCAGGGAAGAGAAAGAGAATGTTGATCCTATAGGGTGGAAAACAGTGATTCCAAAGTGGAAAAGGAAGTTGAATGGTACAAGGTCAAATGAGGATTCTGAATTGAGTGGTTAATAATTTGTTTTGTAGTCATGGTCGGATGATGATATGGTCCTCCAGGGGTATGTAAGATACGGTTCTCGACCCAAGAAAGTGAAGGAGATCTTCTTGTGATGGGAAATTTACCAATTAACATGGTTAATAAATCTAATCCTCGTAAGGAGTGCAAAAAAATTCCAGAAATATTTACAACGAGGTCTGACGTCAAATCGAAAAACACGTAGAAGGTAATCAGGTGCTATCGTGCCCTATGGGTTGTGCCAGTGGTGAAACTAGGGGAGTTGGTTTTTAGTTTTGACTCGATTCCATGTATGGGGGGTGAATAGGGGATGGAGGTGTAAGAGGGTGACCAGATGTATTTAGGCTCTTGAAGGGAGGAGGGGAAGCTGAGTGTGGGGGACGAGAGTCAATTGGATTTGTTTAATCCTACAAAGGAGGGTGGAGAGGGGATTCCTGTTGAGCCGAAAGGGGAGGCTGGTCTTAGGGAACTACCATCAGAGATTCTATTATAATCTGAGGAAGTGATAGTAGAGAAGGTGTTAACCGTGTGTTCTTTGGATGGGGGTGTAAAAAGGTTGAATGGAAGATTTATCCATGTAGACACAAACAAAGAGAAACGTGGTTGGATTGACAAAAAACAACTTATCCTAGTAAGAGTTTTCAATAACTAGAAAATTGTGGTGGAAGAGTTCTTTTTAGCGTGGGACAAGCTGGCTTCCCTTTTCGAAGATAGTATCAAGGACAACCACAACAAAAAGGTTACAACTCTATCCTTGAAATTATTTACGGGATTTGAGTCTAGTGGGTTTAATATGGTCTTTGATAATTTTTTATGTGTTATAGTGTTTAATGGGTTGTTTGGACTTGTTGGTTTCACACTTTATCCTTAAAAGTTTCCTTTTAATAAAAAATATATATTTGGAGGGTGTCTCTTATATGAAATAAGTTCATTCTGATATATATTCACTATTTTTTATGAAGCCTTTGTTGTTTCAATTGATAGAACTATTTCTCATGTTTAATGTACTTCTATGAAAGTGTTAGGTAAGAATAATTAAAAATATAATGAAAAAAAAGAATTTTATATTGTATTCCCATTATGTGAGTGATTTTATTAATGTTAAATTTATCAAGATGTAAAAAAGAAATATGGTATATTATTGAGAACATCAATTAGGGTAAAACAAAATTAAAGTAGGAAAATTAATAAAATTTGAGACTAAATAATAAAATTATGAAAATGTAGTGTGAAAAAATTGTGGATAGATTTTTGAGAGGGGTAAATTAGACTATGAGAAGATGTGAACAGTTTTGTGAGGAGTTGGATGATACAATATTGGTTGATAAGATACTTCATATATTACTAGAATTTTTTTATTATAATTTATCAACTATAGAATATAAATTTCCACAACATGCCCAACTGATAAAATAAACAATTACTTAATTACCTATGAGATGAGAAAAGATATTTATTTCAATAATAATACGAATGATTAAAAGAAAATTTCATTTAAAATCTAAAAGTTATAGAAGTATAATAAGACGGTTGATGAAATTTAAGTTGAATATACCAATTTAGATTGTGATATTCATTTAAATATTGAAAAAATAATGTACATTATCAATAGAAATTTTAAAATTGGAAATAGAAATTTCAAGTGATAGATTCGACCAAAATGTTTCAAGTGTGGAGTAATTAGACATTTTGATATAAATTTTCCATGAATGAATGAATTTGGATCCAATAAATATTATTAAGAAATATTAAGAATAAGATTCCATGATAATAAAAAATGAGTAGATATTTTTTTTATAAAGTTAAGGGAAATAATTTATATAAATACAAAAAGTGAGAGTTCTTATCTAACTATATTGATAGGGAATGCTTTTATCAATAAGAGTAAATTCATTCTTATAGTTACTTTGATTAAAATAATATAATTTCTATGATGAATTATTAATGAATCTCTGGTTACTAATTTAAAAATTCATTATGTAACTAAGAATAAATGAAAAATATTTTATATTGAAAATAGAATTAATATAATTCCATTAAAATACCTAATGTTTAGGGAAATATATGATAAATAAAATGTGCATTAAGGGAATAGGGATGGAGGTACGCGGAGGTGATACAAGGGAAATCCTGAATGTGGGTGAGGTGAAGATCTCAGATAGGTATTCTGATTGGGGTTTAGCAGTTGATGATGGAATTGGGCATAGGGATCTGTTTGCTCTATGTGCTAAGAAGAATTCGGGTTCCGCTCAAAAAGTCGATGGAGGTAAGAAGAGTTTTGCAGAGACTATCAAGGACACAGGATCTGCGTTTTTTCGTGATTGTGAAGCGGCGTCTTCGGGAATGATTATAAGGAAAGGGCGCACTACGCATGTTTTTGGGAATCAAAATGCGATCGAGGAGAGAACGAAACTTTGCAAATTCTCGATTACTGCACGAGTGGTGGTTCCGAAGGGGGAGAATCCATGGAAATTCAGTGACCTCACCGCAAGGATTGTGGAAATTTGGGGGTTTGCAGATTGGAAAATGACTGCAATGGGTAGTGGCTTTTATCATATCATATTCCCGTCGGATGACATCAAGAGACGAGCGTGGAGCTTTTGCTCAGTCCCATTGCGGCCTGGATTTCTTCGCATTCATGAATGGGATTGATATTTTGATCCCAATGCTGTCAGAAATCCCTTTGCACAGGCTTGGATTCAGGTATGTAATCTGAACTAGTTTTATTGGCATCCGAAAATTCTTTGGGATATTGCTTCATCTATTGGAAATCCGATTAGGCTTGATCAGAAAACAGAGAATCCTTCTTTTGTCCATTATGCTCGAATTCTTGTTGAAGTGGATATGGCAACAACTTTGATTTAAGAGGTAGTGTTAACCACTCAAGATGATTCCATTACTTTAAGCATTCAGTATGAACGGAAATCTATGTTCTGCATCCACTTTCATTTTTTTGGGCATATGTTTTCAGAATGTAACAAAAATAAAACTTGAAATTTCTGTAATATTCGACGACATGATGAAGCAAGTTGTCGGCAAAGAAAGGGAAAAGGCAAGGCTATCACCGATTCTGGCCTCAAGGATTTTAGGAAGGAACTCCCTGTTGGGCATGATACGGTTGCTGGATCTGATGAAGTAGTCATAGCATTGGTTGATCATGTTGGAACAGATTTATAGAATAACCAGTTGGTCACACTACCTTCTGTTACTGCGCCAGAGGTCGCAGTGTTGGAGGAGGTGTTCGTCTCCTCTTCCTCTTCCCATGACACTGGGAATGCCTCGACCTCTGTCATCATCGCTCATGATATTCCTATTATGATTCGTGAGACGGAGGGGGATGTGATTCTTGATAAAGATGGTGCTACGGGCGATATCACACACTCTGATCCTCTTACACTTGGTAGCTACATGGAGGAGGCAGTGCTTGCTGATAAAGATGGTGGTATGAAGGATAAAACCCCCTCTGACCCCACTGAACTTGCTCTTACTGCTAATAACACAGAAGAGGCGGTGCTTACTGGCAAAGATGGTGTTGTGGAAGATAGCAATCCCTCTGATCCCTCTGGGGACTTTCTGCAGGTACAGACAACCAAAATGGCCATGAGGATTTGGCCTGCTAGTCTGTTTTCTGCTCCTATTGAATCAGGTAACAGATTCACTCCTCTTGATATTGAGGAGGGCTTCAATGATGATGAAGATCCTGATTTGGTTGATAAGGAATCAGGTTCTCCGGAAGACGTTAAGAGTACTATCCCTAATAAGGACTTGACCAAAGTATATGATGGGCCTAGCACTAGGCTCCGATCACAAAAATGAAGATACTCTATTGGAATTGTCAAGGGACCGGGAATGCTCCAAAGGTCAGATCTCTTAGGCATTTTATCATGACCAATAGACCTCTGTTAATTGGAATTGATGAACCTAGAATGAAATTTTAAAATGGTGCTCCATCAAGTGGGATTCGATGGGGTATTCATTTGTTGCAAATAATCATCTTCATACTAGCACTGAGTCCCTGTGGGTCTTATAGCATGACAGTGTGAATGTTAGCTCGATTTTAGCTGACTCACAGTCGGTTAATGTTGCTTTTTTGCATTGGTAATGACTCTCTTGGTGTGACTTTTGTTTACGCATCCAATTTGTACATAAGAACAAGGGAGCTATGGAGGAATATTCTCAATATCTCTGGAAATATTGCCACCAATTGGGTTATCCTTGGTGAGTTCGACACTGTCCTGAGGCCTGTAGAGACAACAGGTGAACATTTCTATCGTATTGCAGCCTCGAAAATGCTATGTTGTATTGATAGGTGTGGACTCACTGAGGTGACCATATCTGGAGCTGATTTCACCTGGAGCAGAAACACTATTCATGGGAAGCAGGCAAATAAGTTGGACAGATGTTTTGTACAGGTGGATGGAAGGGAAAGGATGATGGATATTTCTGGGAGAACCCTGCCAAGGCTGCACTCTGATCATAATCCCATCCTCATGGATATTTTATTCAACAAATCAATGTCATCCCCTCTTCCTTTTATGTTTAACAATGCCTGAGTGGTGATATTGGGATGCAGAGAAATTATTCTTAATGTATGGGCTACGGTCTTTCTGGGCAGCCCTTCTCATGTCCTTTGTTGTAAGTTAAAGGCTGTTAAGGCAAGGCTGAAACAATGGAGTAAGGAATCCTTTTCCTCCATGGATAATGATATTAGAGAGGCTGAAAATGCTCTTTTAATTTGCCAGCAAAATAATTTGAACCAGGAGATGCCCCCTCCGGAAGAAATTCAGGCTGCTGAAAATCTGGACAATCTTTTGATCCTCAAAGGAAACCTGGTTCAGAATCAATTCAATCTTAGGTGGGTGAAGGAAGGATATAGGAACTCAAGGATGTTTCATTGCATGAATAGTGAAAAACGTGTCAGGAAAGGTTTGAATGCAGTTACCATTGATGGTAATCTGTTCTGTTCTGAGAATGAGATATCGGATGCTGTGACAATCTATTTTAAGAAGTTATACTCAGACACTGGAAATGATAACTCTGATAATATTATCAGGTGCTTTGAGCCTTCTATTGAATAAGATCAAAACAAAAATCTTGTTGATATACCTAGTGTAAGAGAAATACATGATGCCTGGTTTTCTCTGAACATCGACAGTGTGGCAGGACCTGATGGATTTACCAACAAATTCTTCATGTATTACTGGGATATCATTAATGTGGATGTTGTGAATGTTGTGAGGGAATTTTTTAGGTCAGCATAATTTCCCTTTGGAATGAATTCTAACTTTGTGGCATTAATTCCGAATAAGGAGAATGCTATTGATATAAGGGACTTTAGACCTGTTCCTATTGGCAATAAAATGGAAAAATTAATTAGTAAGATCATGGCTAGAAGACTTGGAGAGATTGCTAAGGACCTCATCTCGTGTAATCCGTTTGGTTTTGTTCCAGGGAGGAATATACAAAGTTATCTTTACACCTCCTCTGAGTGTGTGAATGTTATGAAGAGAAAGGTGAAAGATGGAAATATGGCAGTGAAGATTGATATATGTAAGTCCTTTGATACCATTCGATGGAGTTTTTTATTTACTATTCTCAAAATTATTTGGTTTTCTCAGAATTTTATTGGGTTGATTAGTTCCATTATAGAGAGTTATAGGCTTTCAATTTTGATTAATGGGTCACCTAGGGGTTTCTTCCAATGCTCCAGGGGAGCAAGACAGGGTGACCCTCTTTCTGGTCTACTATTTGCCATTGTTGAAGACTATTTATGTTGGTGTCACACTGATTTGGCTAATTTTGGTTGGTATCAGAGGATATGAGTGGGAAGAAAGTTATGTGCCCCATCGAACTTATTCTATGCTGATGACATATTGATGTTTGGGAGAGCAGATAAAGGTACCATATCTTGTATTAAGGGCATCTTTTCACAATAAGAAGAGGTTGCGGGGCAGGTCATTAATTGGGATATATCATCTATCATTTTTGGTGGATGAATTTCAACATCAAGGCAGATCAGAATTTCTTGTAAGCTTGGGGTGAAAAGAGGATCTTTGCCATTTAATTACCTTGGGGTGCCACTTTTCTGGGGAAGGGTTAAGAGAGGTTACTTTGATAGTATTGCACTAAAGATTACCAGTCATCTTGCAGAATGGAAGGGGAAGAGTCTGTCCCAAGCAGGAAGAGTTTTTATTGTCAACTCAGTGATAACGTCAATATTTGTTTATTATTTTTCTTTATATAGATGGGCTATGGTTCTTATCAAGGATCTGAATGGTAAAATCAGAAACTTCATATGGACTCGGTCAATTCATGAAACGAAGCTTGTTACTGTCGCCTGGAAGGACTGCATTAAACCTATAAATATGGGTGGTTTGGGAATTAAAGATATCAGAATCATCAATGATACTTTGATTACAAAATTCATCTAGAAGCTCCTCTCAACACCTGATAAATCTATTGATTTCCTTGTTAGTAGGTTTGTGGAGAAGCTGCATGTAGGATATTCTAATTATCTCTATTCATCTGTCTAGCCCACTCTTATAAAGGCTTATACTGATCTAATGGCTTGTTCTAAATGGATGGTATGCAAGCAGTCAAATATGAACTACTGGACTACACCCTGGCTTTCTCAGCCCATTCCTAATGAAGTTCTTATTCCACCCTTATTGAAAGACACAATCATCTCTGATTTTATTGAGAATCCTGTCCTCACTGGAATGTTACCCAGTAGTGTTCAGAATGAAGTCTCAAGGTACTTCTTTCATGAATGTTATACTTTGGTGTGGATGCCCAATATTTTTGGCCGGTTCACCACAAGGGATCACTATAGAAGCCATTGTGGTGCTTCTTTGAACCCTCCTCGATGGGTCGTGGTGTTTTATAAGAAGTTTATTCCTCCTGCACAATCGATCTTGATCTAGAAAATCTGGAAGCAAAGGCTTCCTTTGCAGGCCCATTTGCAGCGCACTGGGATTACTCTGGCCTCATCCTGCCTATTCTGTTTAGAGGCGGATGAGTCTATGACACATGTCTTTATTTCTTCTAAATTTTAATGCAGGTTTTGGACTTACATACAAGAAGTTTTTTGCTGCTCCCTCAACTGCAATTAGGTTGAGAGTTTGTTGCAGTCCATTTCCAGGACTGAGTGTAGTGAGAAGGTCTATTCCTTGATGCTTGTTGCTGCTACTCGAATGATTTCCTTCATATGGAAAGCACAAAATGAGATGATTTTCAATAATGTTGATCCATCCTTTCATGCTGGAGTTTTATTCTTGCACAGAGAAATCCTTAATGCTTCTAAAGTGCCGACTGGTTCTATGAAAAATGATTTTTTTGATTTGATTTTGTTGATATCACTTAGTGTTAATGGCACAATGAAAATGCCAAGGATGTTGAAGTATATAAGATGTATACCACCCATCCCATGCTTGCTGAAGGTTAATGTTGATGGAGTAGCTTCTAGAGAACCGGGACCATTTGGATGTGGTGGAGTTTTTCATATGTGTCGTGGATTGGTGAAGGGATGCTTCTTTCATTACATTGGAAATGGCTATGCCATTGAATCAGAGCTGTGGGCAGTGATCAAAGCAGTCAGGTATGCGGTGCGATATAAGTGGAATGGGTTATGGATTGAGTCAGATTCATCAGTTGCAGTCCTGATTATCAATGACCGATCATGGAATGTTCCATGGTGGATGTTATCAGACTGAGGTGACTGTCTATGGCTTATGGAACCGTTATCTTTGGAAGTCACTCATGTCTATCGGGAGGCTAATCAAGTTGTGGATGCCCTTTCAAAGCAAGCCATCTTGGAGGTCTGTTCGAGTTGGTCTTTCATTCTTCCTTAGTATTGTAATTGTATGGCTCAAGTTGATCTTGATGTGGTGCTGTTTACTCGTCATTGTAAAGCTTCTATGTGAACCTTCATTGTGTAACTTACTTTTTTATTATAATTTTATGGGAGCAGGCGCACCTGTCTCCTGACTTTTGGGGGTATGATAAATCAAAATAAAATAAGTAAAACTTCTAGGCAAAAAAGATTTGTCTATGAAGATTAAAAATATAAAATAATGATATAAATTGAATATCAATATAACATATTTATTGCTATAAATAAATAAAAAATAATATGGGTGAAAAATTAAAGGATAAATATAATGAACCTTATCATATTCAAAAAAAAATTAGTTAGGGTTGAAGTGGATCTAATCAATTATAAATCTGATATATAGAATTTTATTTTAGAGTTTGGAGTATTTTAAATTAAGTATAACGTATTTAAGGAAAATATAATCTATTAATTGTGAAAAACACATAAAAATTTTGCTAGATAAGCTGAGAATATGAATTATGTAATGATCGATGAGTTTGGAAAAAAAGTGAGTATGAGGAATCATTAAATTTATATAACAATAATAATACATAATTATAATACAAAAAATAGTTCCTCTAGAGAGGTTAATAATAATAATAATATAAATTATATGATTTAATGAGTGTAAAATAGTTTTGATTTTTAAAAAATGATCCAATATTTATGACTCAATGGAGGAAGGATGGAATCTGTCAATAGTTAGACAATAGATTTTCTATAGAAGAAAATAATAATTCTCTATGTATTAATGGATAGTGTTGTATTAAATAAATATTAATGAATTTATATTTTCATGATTCAAGAATAATAAGATCCTATGAGTTTTAGAAGGCATGTTTTATAGCAGATTTATTCCTCTTGAAAGAAGAACATTCATAAAAAAAATTATAAATTTTGGGAAAAATATCAAAAAAATAATGTTTTTAATCATTAATTTGGAAGATATGACTAGACATGCAAACATGAAAATGAATTCTTCATAATTATACCAACCCACAAAAAATATGAGTTATAATACTTAATAGATTCCTAATAAAGGATAAAATTAAAGGAGAAATTTTTGGTTGTGGAAGTAGCGCTTAATGAACTATATGGGGCAAGTACACAATTATTAGTGTGCATGTAATTTTAAAATTTTAAATTGAAATGAACTAAATAAATATCCTACATAGCCTTGAGTTCCCATAAAACACACATCCTTTTAATCCTTCTTCAACCAAAGCTATAATATCTATGAGTAAATAAAGAGATATGATTTTATTTATAATAAATTATAATGTCCTAGCTCATAGCCCAAATTTCTCCAATGAATTATATATATGAAAGGTATGTATTACAAGGTATTTAATAAAAATTAAGGTTATGACCAAATAAAATCTTGTGGTTTTTCTTGGTAGAGGAATCATATAATTAATTCATCAAGAATATAAAGTAACCTAAACTCATCCTCAACGTTCATAAATTGGAACCTAGGTATCATACCAGGAATAACATGAACCCATCATCTTATAGGACCATCTAATGAATTCTTCATAGTAGTCCTTGTATCGTTCTATGTGTGGTATAAATTATCATCCCTCGGAGTCCATCCTAGGTTGTCCAGAAATTGAGCCCAAGTGTCATTTTGTGGTGTATATAATGATATGACCTCTGAGTCCTTACACGGTAGTCCATACAGGGAGGGCATTTTTCACTCATGGCATTTGTAATCTAGCTTCCTGGTGAATCATTCCATGGTTTTCATATGAGAACCTATGTGTCACCCCTAATGAATAATAAATTCATTTAAAACTCACCTAATTTATTAATACTAATGACTCCAATCATTGAGTTTTGAGTTGTAACCCATCCTTCACCCTCAGCATGGAAATATCAATGGTCATAGGCCCAAATACTAACCATTGAATTTAAGTTCACATTTAATATAGTGTTTTTTAAATTTTTACAACAATTTAAACACATAAAAAGGTGTTAGAAATTATATCATATGAATAAAATTCCTAACATCCCAAATATTATGTCATTCATCTCAATTTAGAATTTTTATTCCAAATAACATATAAAGACTAAGAAAGAGTGGACAATTTTTAAAAGAATATGGACTTGGTCTTCAATTAACTCTTTCATTCAATTCATTTATCATGGAAAAATATCATTTTTCATTCCAAAAGAAATGGGTATAACAATTCACCTTAAAAGGTGGATTAATTTCATAATCCACCGAAGGTGGTTTTGTCTAATTTAACAAATAACCAAAGGGGTGGTAAAATTCATGGTCCTTAACCACCAGTAATATATAAACATGTCATGTGGGTCACATAGGTTAATCCTAGACATTTAATTTAAAAATAAATCTATTTAAAAATAATCAATCATAAAATCTACCACACAAAACAGAGGAGAAATAAATATAGACCAAGAATTTATCGGTAAAGTACGAAGAAAACATACTTTAGATTTGTAGTCAGCTCCTCATATGTGGTTACCCTTTATGACAAGCTATAATGGAAGAAATATAGAAAATATAAAGATTCTCTTAAAATAGGAAATACAAGCTCACACTAATATAAATCATCTAATAGAAAGATAAATTAAACAAGGCACAAAAGGAATGTGAATAGTATTGGTACACATCCAAAAATACCAATGAAATATCAATCAGATTCCTAAAGTAGATAATACGTCAAGGACATGGAGGTTAACATGGAAGACATCCATGAGAGTGTAGGGACCACTATGCATGTGATGGGAAATAAAAGGGTTATCCCTATTAATTAAAAAAAGAAAAAATGGTCCTTTTCCCCCCTCCTTAAATAGTCTCACAATTTAGTAACATGGTTATCAAAACCATGAACCATCCATGAATCTAGAACAATCCCATGACACACCTCGTAAGGGAGAGTCACAACATTTTACTTACCAAGAATATCCCATACAAAACCACTACGTTAAGAGTTTTGTAACACTATCACGAGTCAGAATCTTTGGTGGCATAGTTAGAAAAAACAGTGATTCCCCATAGAGATTATTAAACCAACCTTCATATTTTAAATTAACTATGTAGACCAATCAACAAAATTTCTACCAACTATACGGCTCATCTCTTTTTCTAAAATCTTGGGCTTCAAGCTCCTAAAAGGCCCTAAACACTCCTGAAACTCCAGTAACCTCATTAGGAAATTCATTAGGGTAGAATTAAATAATACAATGAAGTCGATGGTTTACACCTCAATGAAGATCTAGTTTCTTCCAAAAAATAGTTCATAAATAAATGAATAAGGTACTAAAGAAAAAATAAGATATATAATATCTCATAAAAGAGGCATAAAATGGAATGAAACGTAGCCTCAAAATAAAAGTCAAAATGAAGGGTGGAATAACATGGATAATAACATGGAAATTGGAAAAAGAATAATCATAAGAAAAAAATTATAAGAGAACTCATTATTCCCATGCTTATTTAAAGAAAATCATTATGTCAAAGCATGAAAATATGAGCAAACACATTTTCCCTGTGCTAGTGTGAATGTACACATTATATCCATACCCCACTATCTCATGAATTCTTTTAAGAATGATATTGGACCCCCATATTTATACATAAATATTGGTTTGATATAAATTTAATCATCATAATATCCTAGATAACCTATAAAAATAAAATGTTTTAATATTATATTAAAATGGAATATCATAGGGAAAACATTCATATTTCCATCATTAATCATAACATGATGTACTCATTGAAAATAAATGTCTCTCCAAAGATATTGATTAGAATTATAGTTTATACCATTCAATAAATAAAATATAGAATATGTTTTTTACACTATATAGATAATAGAAATATGGTTAAGTAAATAATTTCCCTAATCATTCAATATATATAATCTGGGTTAAAGAACATCAATCAAGTGAATGAAAAATATGCTATTCATAGAAGAAAAACACTATATAAGGAGTTATAGTTATATATATAATTTTTTATTGAATTAAAAGAACTTGATAAATCATTTCTATAATCTAAATTGAAAATTTATAAATTGAAAAAACCAATTGATATAATTAATAGGTTGACGAAGAATAATTTTAAAATAATAGCCAATTTTTACATTAAAATAGAGGATGAAAATTTAATTTTTCCATGAAAATCATTTTATATAAAAATCATATAATAATGAAAAAATAATTTACTTTTTAAAACAATTAAACATGCAATACAACATAAATAGCCTCTTGTAGTGGGTTTTTAGCCATAGTTAACTAAAACGCCCCTACTTTTTTTATAAGTGATTTAGCGGTGGATTAATAAAATACACTGCTAAACTGTTTTTTTTCTATACTGACACTTCTACCCCCGAACCTCATGAGACCCCACCCCTCCCCCCACCCCCGACACCCGCGAGACCCCCCGGTGCCCCTGAAGCCCTATGTCTCCCATCGGCGCACCTCATCGCCCATTAATGCGGATCGCCACCCATCATTGCTGACACCCCGAAGCCCTAGCTCACCTCATTGCTATAGGTCCTAACATGTGGCGACGATCAATTCTTCTCCCCACAACTCAGTATTATCCCGATTCTTCTTATTCCATCATCTACTTATAACAATATCACGTAGAGTCCATACTCACACACATTCACACAATACTTTCATCAGTTGGTAGTATGTGATTATAAACACTACACACAATCAAATTGAACATTGAAAAAATATCCTTACCCCATATAAATTCAAGCCAAAAATCTAGTTCATTGGATACCATTCTTTTAATTATGTTCTTGAATTATATTATCTATTTTATAAGAGTAATTATAAAACATTTTCTGTTAGATAAAATAATAAATATTTATTCTTTTTAAAGAACATTCATTTTTTTAAAAGCCCAAATAATATTATTATTTTTAAAAAATAGTAAACCCAATTATATATATATATATATTTTTTATACTTCGGTGAATTTATAAATATATATTTTGATATAATCAATATTTCATTTTAACATAAACACATTTTATTGAACATTCTTTTTGATAATTCATTTTTTTATTCTGTGTTTTTACTTATCATCGAGGTAATGTTTATACTCATTTTTATGATATTTCTATATTAAATTCAGTTCAAAAAATCCTTCATCATGTTTTCAAAAAAAAATTATAGATTATTATATCATATGTTATTTGATAATAAATAATAAGGTATTGAGGAATTTTTAGTTGAATATGAAAAAGAGTTAAATTTTACATCATGAATAACCTCTATTTTAGTCATGAGATACTAGTAACATTTTTTCATTGATTCCATTTATATGAGTGTTTCATTTATCTCAAAAAAACTTTAAAATTGAAGGTTTTGTTGATTTTTTATTCGTCCCCTTGTTCCTTTTTTAAGTCATATAGAATTACGACCTTATGTGTTCCTTTTTTTCATTGGAATAACATCACTTGTTGTTCTCTATCATTTTCCACCTTATTCTAACAATTTTATGATTTCATTATTTTAAAGAATATTTTCGTATTCTTTGATTTATGAGCCATTTCATCATCATTATAGGTTTCATCATTAATTTCTATAAGAGGAATCATTTATTATTATTAGATAATTTTGATATTTTATTAGCATGTAACTTCATTGTGATCTCATAGGTCATGATCGATCGATAATGATCCTCTAATGAGGTGTTTTTATTTCATTTTCCTCTTGGACTATTAAATATTTTGGTTTCATATATCATTTTAAACCCTAAAAAATTTTGAACACTAAATATTCTATAGTATGAGTATAATTAAGATACTTTCAACCATTTCATGTGTCAGAAAATTATATAAATGGTTAGTTTTAATGAATTATTTTAAATGGGATTTCAAAGAGGATTTAAGTGACCTATAATTATGATTATTTTGATAAGACTCATTTTCAACATTTATAATGAACTACTTATAATGTTTGTAATACCCTCAATGACCCCACCTTCTTTATAGATGTATTTCTTTGACATGGATGATATTTTTGGTGTTGTTTATGGCAAGGGTGTTGGAGGTGAGATTATATTTATATTATGTTGTTTCATTAATCATATAACTTGATTGATTACTTGTCTCCTATTTTTTATAGCATTGGTACAATAGCCACTGAGAGAGAGTTCTATATTAATGTTACACTAGATAGTCAAACACTATTAGTGTCCCCTAGTTGTGTTGTATACGATGGTTAGTGTGGATTTTCTCCAATGATGCATGGAGCAGGAGACTCAAGTGACTTGTGTTGTTTGGATGAAACATATGTCAGTGGTAGGTCTCTTTTATTGCTATGGTCTAGGAATATCTTTCTTTATGAAATCATTTGTTTCCCATGATACTATATGGATTCCATTTGGGGACTCTCATTCCTTGTTTCCCCTAGTTTGATTAATATGGAGGGGAAAATGAATTTTTCTCTTGGATTACTAATATAGTTTTTGTGATGTGGTGACTTGGTGTTTAATTTTTACAGTTTATGAGAATGGAATTAATTCACTAAATAGTTTTTGAAGAGTTCTCAAAAGGTTATCTCTAATTCATTTTTAAAATTAAAACTATAATAGCTAATTGTTAATAATTTAATGGGTTTAATGTAATATTTTAAACATGATTATTTTCATTTAAACAAGAATAAAATAGAAGTTCAAAAAATGGTTGTTATGTTGATATTTTGTTTTTCATATGATTATGAATAAAAATATATTTTCAACCTATATTTAATACTATAATAAATAATATGTGTTTTGAAAATAATTTCAATAAATCATTGATGAGATCCTACTATATAAAGACCATAATTTTTCTGTGTATATTTTTTTAGTTATATAGAAATATTACGAGTCAGGGAAAATTGACAACACGTAATTCCAAATCCCATTGTTCTCGGAACAGAGTTCCGAGCTTTCTTTAACCACTTTCAGTTAACAAGAAATATGGAATTTGAAAAATTTTAACCGGTGCTCCGAATTGAAATATGAGTACACCGTTGAACTCACAACACTGATATTCGCTAAAGAGAGTCTTCACCTAGATCATTGTAGGTTAAGGGTGGATGTTTGAATTTATTTTTTTTTGTGGGAGAGTTAAACAAATAATAAAATAAAACAATTAAATTTTATTTTATTTATTTGAAACCTCTCATTTGAATCTTCGTGGGGGGGGGGACCACCTGACCATGAAACTTCTCTTTTAATGTGGTGACGTTAAAGGTTATGTTAATCCAATAACATAACTTAAATGAGAGGAGATCCTCACCTCTAGTGGTGTGGAATCGTTGTAAAGGAAGGTACTTGGGAGAGCCTTTGGAGAACTCTTGGTGGAAGGACATCCTCCAACAAAGAACAAACCTATGGATCAAGAACAAGGAATCAATGCCTGAGCTCGGATCGGAAGCCTATTACGGGAGCGACGAACACTGGCGTCTCCTATATCATTATCATCTTCTTCCTCATGCACAATAGAGGTAGGGATTACTTTTGATTGTTCTTCATTAAATTCTATGTTCATTCAATCTTCTTGACCTGCATGATATCAAAATAATGCGGAGGGCGTAGGCCAAACGAACACGGCCCAATCCCTCTTCTACATTTTGGATTGATGTGTTATTCATGGGTTGATCGTCAGGTTGAGCAGAACCCGACCACGCCAGGATAGACGCAAAGGAGACATGCCATGACAAACAACTACCCCTTTTGATTGAATATCGGTCCATATAAGCCAACCAAGTGACCCGAGGGAGTCTGCTGGCGACTAGAGACGGCATGATACAATATGGTATGAGCGACACAACTATGCTGCCGAAGGAGGCTGTGGCCCGTTGGCCGCAGTGAAGGAGGGTGTAGGCCGACACGCTGGCTGACCATGTGAAGGTAGGGTGGCTCATGTCCATGCCACCAGTAGAGGAGGAGTTCACAACTATTGAGCTATGATGGCGCACCAGGAAGGCCAGAAAAGGGCCAACCATAGGAGAAGCAGTGGCAACATTGCACCGCTAGAAGAGGGAACTAGCCGGAAGTCCATTCGACATAGTCACGCAGAGCAAGAATCGCTCTGGTACGTCCGGCATGCCAGCAGGCGGTGCCATGTTGTTCTAACGGGTTGGCCGAAGCCGAACGGTCCAAATAGACCATTCGGGAATCCGGGGGGGGGGGGGGGGTCACTCAAGTAGAAGCTAGGGTGGGCCCCGCCACGACAGACCGCGCCCAACGGGCTATGCCCTAGATGGGCCATGCCGCACCCAGCGTCGACCGTTCCATGTCCAGTGGGCCGGACCCAGACCGGGTCGGGTCGACCCGAACTGGGTCGGGTCAGACTTGATCAGGTCGGGCTGGACTCGGGCCTATCCCGGACCCAAATACTCATTTTAGGCCATAACTTGAGAATCGGGCGTTCGTTTGATGAACAGTATGCTGCGCTGGAATCCTTTAATCGAGAAGGTCCTTATGGTTTAATCCACAAGTGTTTTGAATAAAGTTGGAATATAGCCGGGTTGGATCTAACCCAAATCCAACCAGGACCTCGAAACGTAAATGATAATAACTTACAAACTGGGCATCTGATTGACATGCCACCAGTCACATTGGTTCCCTTATGACGTGATAGAACTTTGTGACACTTCTTTGTTGGAATTAATGGTAGTTTAAGTATCGACCGATAACTTGAGGAGAGGATCCTCCCTGAATCAAGTGTGCTTAGTGCGACAACCCTATGGATATATTTACATGAAGAATATTTAAATACTGTGTGGGACATCTTCAGATCCTGTGTGTGTCAGCATCTGCGGATCCTGTGTGGGTAATCTCCAAATCCTGTGTGGGTAATCTACAAATCATGTGTGGTTCATCTTCAGATCCTATGAGGGTCATCTTTAAATCCTTTGTGGGTCATCATCGATCTTGTGTGGGTCAACAGTAGAACTTCTTGACAAAGTAAGATGATCTAGCAATATAGCTAATCATCTATACATACATACTTATGTTATACATGGTGTGATCTGACTCAATAACTTTGTGGTATTCTTCTATGTGGTGTTACCATTGTGGTACTTACCTTCATGGTGATACCTCTATGGTATTCTTCTATGTGGTGTTACCTTTGTGGTACTTACCTTCGTGGTGATACCTTTGTGGTATTCTTATGTGTGGTGTTACCTTTGTTGTACATACCTTTGTGGTGTTATTTTTGTGGTATTCTTTCCTTCATGGAATAATTGTGCTTTGGGCTAAAGAGTTGGGCCTCGTGATTCCTTATCAACGAGATAAGTACACATGGTATCTTAGGTATATGTATGGGAATATACCTATGTAGTGTTGATTGTTGCTTCATTCTTGTAATTATAGTCTTTCTTTGTGGATTATCCTTTGTGGGTTCTGAGAGACCTTTGGGGGTCTTGGGGTCCCAACTGAGTATCATTATACTCACCATGCACGGGCTATTCCAGTACCTTGTTGTGTCTTGTGCAGACGACGAACAACGTAGATCGAGGTCAAGGGTATCAGGAATGGAGGCTGCTAATAGGTGGACCTTAGATGAGGAATACCTCACAGAAGGCCATTCAAGACCTATACCAACCCTTCAAGTATGGTCCTTGTTGAGTGTTCAGAAGATCTGTTTTCAGTTTTACTTATACTTTCTTGTTGGGATTGTATTCTGGCCCCATTACTTACTATACTCACATTATTTACTATATATATATATATATATATATATATATATATATTACATTGTGATTTTAACTTGCGGTGTGCTTGGATTGTGTGAGTTTACATGTTAAAATGGAAATATCTTCCCAGTTTTAGGGATAATCCTTTCCTGTGCTAGTCACCATCCCCAGGCCTATGGAAGGCAGGCTTGGGGTAGTCACGGAACGGGCTCCGGGGGACATGTCATGACATACTAGGATTAGTTTTTTTCCAGACCCTATATACATCATTCGATGTATAAAAATATTATGGGTTTATTTTTTGGCTTCATAGAAATTCTTAATGAATAAAATGGTTTTAAATAAAATTAACCTAAGGGGGTTGAAGGGGTGTTGGGGGGTTGTCCAGGTGGAGGGGGTTTTCCTGGTGGTGTGGGATATCTAGGGGTAGGGGGATATAGGGAGGTAGGGGGGCTGCATGGGTGTAGGTTGTCGAAGGAGGGGTGTGGCCTATCCAGGGGGATCACGATGGGTATCTAGGTGGGGGAGGGGTGTGTGTTGTCCCAGGGGATTGGCTGTCCAGAGGGTAGGGTGGGATGTCCATGTGGGGGAGGGGTGTGGGATGTCCGGGGGGGATTGACCATGTGGGGGAGGGGGTGTGGGTTGTCCATGTTGGGGGGGGGGGATTTCCAGATGGGGGTGGGGGCTGTCTAGGTGGGGGTGGGGGAAATCCATGTGGGGGTGGGCTATCTAGGTGTGGGTTGGGTGTGTCCTTCTAGGGGGGGGTGTCCGGGTAGGGTGGGGGCTATCCAGGGTGGGGGGGGGTGTCCAGGGTTGTAAGGGGGCTCTAGGGGTGTGGGGGAACGAGGGTGTTGGCTATCCAGGTAGGGGGGATATCCAGGTGGGGGGGGGGGGTTTTAAGGTGGGGGGGGGAGTGAGTTGTCCTTGGGTAGGGGCTATATAGGTGTGTGGGAGGGGGTGTGGGATGTTCAATGAGGGGTGTGGGCAGTCCAAGGGGGTCATGGTGGGTTTTCCAAGCTGGGGAGGGATGTTGGCTATCCAGGGGGTTGGCTTTCCTGGGGGTGGGGTGGGATGTCTAGGTGGGGGAGGGGTGTGGGATGTCCAAGGATGCGGGTGGGATGCTCAGGAGGGGGATGTAGGGTTTAGTGGGGATGTAGGGGTGTGGGTGTGGGTGTGGGCTATCTAGGAAGGGGGTGGGATGTCCACTCTAACACTATACAAAAATTAGAATCCCATATAACCATTGTATAGCTTATTTCACACGTTAATACATTTCTTGAAGTTCCATACCAACACTCACTCTCACCCTTTCAAGAAGAGGTGATCTCTGCAAATAAATATCACTCAGGTTCTTATCCACTATCCATATTGATATCATTCAAATTTAACATTCAGACAACTCCATATCACCTAATAATATAACAAGGCTCATACTCACATGATTACTGTCCCATCGAAACATAGATCATATGCCTAAAAAATATACAAAGGATCATATATGAAACAAAAAAAATTAAACATTCAAAATACTATATTTACACCTTGTATCACAACATGGAATTAGCTCTCGGCTAGCATATCAGGTCATCAATAAGCCACATACCTAGATCAAAATTTAGAGGTGTGTTTACAATTAGGTGTGTTTTTTTATAATTCATGTATGATATTTAGAGTGGATGATAAAATCTGATCAGCATATGATATTTGGAGGTGTGTTTACAATTTAGAGTGTTGTGATTTATATGTGTGATATTTATGGTTTACACCAACCGTCTTTTGGGTTATCTATAATAGGCTTGATGTCATGCAACAATTGGATATATATTGGATCTATGGGTCACTATGGAAATGTTATTGGGGAAAGTGAAAATCACCAACATGGTTTATCACAATTTACAAATTGGTCTAAGAAAGTAGCATATCATTATATTCTTTTAGAGATCTTTTTAATTTGCAAGATTTTGTTTTCTAGTGGGTGGGATCATTATTTACCATATATATTTATATTGAAAAAAAATATTTAACATATTCTTATATTTTTTGAACTAGTATATTTTAATATGTATCCTAATTTATTAATAGTTATATGTTTTAATTTTTTTAATATTGCAAAGGCACATTGTGATATACATGGATAAACGTTGGATCACATTACCGAGGAACACACTGCAGTATGTTAAGAGTTATGAAGAGTTTTTAGATTTTTCAATTTCCAATCGATCTGTTGAAGGGAGAATAAGTTGTCTATGTCCTATATGTAAATTTAGAATATGGTTCAAGAGATATTAAGTTTATGAACATTTAATATTGAAGCAATTCCCGGTTTAATATTTGTGTTGGATTTGGCATAGAGAATCGAACATTAAAGGAAGGTTGAGCATTGATGTCAATACATAGAATGAGCTACCAACTTCATCCATAATAGAAAATGAAATGAATAACCTTATAAATTATACATTTGGCACTACAAGACACCATAATCAACATCAAAACAAATCACAACAACAAGATGAGGGTGTTATAAATAATAAACGAAAAGTGATGTTTTTGATACAGTAGGAAAACCAGATCAATATTGTAGCATATCAGTGGATCATCCTCTTGACTATGTTGAGACTAATGTCAGAGAAAACATCACTGAGGAGAATAAGTTTCATTATTTATTTGAATATAGAAATAAAGGGTTGTATAGTGGAGGTCTGAAATATTCAAAACATTCTTTTTTGCTGAAGTATTACCATATCAAATGTATATGTTGAATTATAAATAAGTAAATGTCCATGGTATTGTTATTTTAAGGAGATGCATTTCCCGAAATAAACATCCCAGAGTCTTTTTATGATATGAATAAATTTGTTAATAGGATTAGTTGGAAGTTTACAAAAATACATGGGTGTCCCAATTATTGTATGCTTTAATGGAGAGAGTATTCAATAGAAATGATTTCTAAAAATGTTCTTCTTCTCGATAGTAGTTAATGGGTCATTTTAGAAGTCTGAATCAATATACTACCATAATTAATATGAAATGGAACACACCTACAAAGGTTTTGCGTTACATTCATTTAAAGCCTCAATTACAATGATTATTCATGTCATAGATAACCGCCGAACACATGAAGTGGCATTCTGTAGATAATAACAATGACGAGTTAATTAGACATCCATGAGATTCACAATAGTATAAGAAATTTGATTCATTACATCCAGATATCTCAACTGATCATATTAATGTTTGATTGGTATGGGTTGTCAATGGATTCATCCCATTTGAGACTTTGCGTACCAGTTATAGCATTTGGTCAGTTGATTTGACCCCTTACAATCTGCCTCCGTGGATGTGTATACAAAAAAAGTATTTCATTATTTCGATGATCATTCCTAGAAAAAAAATTCCTAGAAATGATATTGATGTACACATTCATCCTCTAATTGTAAAATGATAGAAGTTATGGAGAAACAGTGTTGATACATTTTATGCTTCTTCTAAAATAATGTTCAACATGCATGATGCTTTAATGTAGATCATTAGTGACTTCCAGATGATTGGGAATTTATATGGTTAGAACACTTACACGAGTTTGGATTTTATAATTTGTAATATTTATTTTGATCCCAAATGGCTACCTCATAGGAGAAAATTTTGCTTCTTGTACCATCAAATATTTTTTGATGCATCTCCTAGATTTAAGCGGATCAGTTCAAAGTTTTACGATTTCATTGATCATAGAACACCTCCAAAGATGTTAACTGGTTCTGAAATATTGACACACAGTGGAAATGTTGAAATAGAATTTGGGAAGGCTCATTATTTGAATGATATCAGGAAATAGGATTGAAGTGCATCATCAAGTGAAATCAGAACACAACAATGGAAGAAAACAAGTACATTCTTCAAACTTCTATATTGGGAATTTAATTTGTTGCAGCATAATCTTGATGTGATGCATATTGAGAATAATTTCTAGGAAAATTTGATATTCACATTTCTTAATGAGAATGGAAAGTCAAAGGATCATCTCAATGCTCATAAATACATACAAGTAATGAAAATAAAACATGATCTCATCCATGATTAGAATAAAAAGTATACTCCAACAATTTTTTACAATGAAAAATAGGGATAAAGATATGTTTGATCAAATTTTAAAGCAAGTGAAAGTATTTGATGGGTATTCATGTAACATATCAAGGTGTGTTGACTTAATGAATCATAAGTTATTTGTATTCAAAAGTCACGATTCAGATATTTTGTTACAGCAGGTACTACCATTGGCATTACATACAATATTACATGAAAAAGTTACAGCTGTTGTACTCCAATTCTTCACATTTTCACACAAATATGTGAGAAATCTCTACATCAATTTGAGATTGAAAACCTTTAGGAGAGGTTTTTATTAACACGTTGTGCAATGGATATGATCTTTCCTCCTTTTTTTATAGTCATGGTGCATTTAACCGTGAATTTGGTTGAGGAAGCTAAATTATAAGGCCCCGTTCATTATAAATGATTGTATACAATTGGGAGTTACTTTATTTATATGTTTTTAGTTAATTAAACAAATTTTGGAACATAAATAAATGCATAATTATGTTTGTTTGTTTTATTTTACAAATATATTGGACTTTTGAAATTATACGTGAGAAATAAAGCTCAACCAGAAGGCTCTATTGTTGGAGGCTATTTGGAAGAAGATTGTCATATATTTTGTTCTAGAAACATTGCTAATATGGAGAAAAGATTTAATCTAGTTGTGTGTGTTGACGACACATCGAAACAATATCTATTACATGGGAAATAAAAAATATTTCTTGCTATTGGTCGATTATTTCAGAGGACCTCCAATGTTACACTGATAGAAATAGAATTCTTATAGGCACATTGATATGTGATACTAAATATTGAAATTACCGATCCATTTTCTGAGGAGTTGAGGATACAATGAGATGAATGATAGGCTAAAAATGAAATGAGAAAGATATTGTAAAATCTATTAATGATGATCTTGTAGTATGGTTTTCCCAAAATCTATGTTCATAAATATCACAATAAATTAGAATATTAGGGTGAAACATATGTTTTTTAATTCACATAAAGTAATTTTTTTATCATGAATACTATTACTCAAGCAGAGTTTTCAGAATATTTGATGTTTATTGCTCGAGTTCCTCTAAAAAAGTTATAATGTACAATGCTTACAATGTGAATGGCTTTAGATTTCATACATTTGATCGAGAAGAGGGTTTGAAAACATAGAATAGTGGTGTATTTAAATTTTCTGAAGTGGGATACTATGGAAAGGTGACCAATATAATTGAATTAAACAAACACATGAATTTTTTAGTTGTTTTATTTAAATGTAATTGGGTCTATATTATCATAGTTGTTAAAATACATTCCTTGCATTTTACTTCTATGAACTTATCTCGCTTGATGGATGTTGGTGACTGTTAACATTATGATCCATATATCTTATCATTGCAAGAAAAATGGCATAATATGTGAATGATGTTGTGGATGAAGGTTGGAGGGTATTTTCTCACATAAAACAAAGAGATTTGTATTGTATGGGTGATGAAGTGGAAGATTTTACCTCTATAATTGAATCTCCTCAACATCAAGAATCATAATTATTTATCTATGATGATATTGAAAATATTACTCTAGAAAGGATGAATGAATTGGATGAAGTAATGGAGTAGTAAACCGACATGATTGAAGGAGAAAATGATTTTATGTACATTTATGCATTCATTTAGAAACCAATTATTTCATTTGTGCAATCCTTAATTATCATTATTATGTATATTTTGTTTCTTTGTACAATTCATCTCTAATTTTTTTATTTTTTTATGCATAAATTTTTCGAAATATATATTCTGAACTTAATTCATTCTGATTAAATGACAGGAATTCCAAGTAAGAAGTGATATATTGTTTCATCGACCACTATGATAGATGGTGATCCATCTGTCTCCCTCCCTATGGAATTTGAGCCACCATCCGCTTTCCCCCTTCACCATCTCCCTTTACACCATCTATTACATCCTCTATGTGTTTCCCTTAAGCAGATCCGTCGTTTCCTCCCTCTTTAAGAGCCTCAACAGTGGGGGAGCGGCCTGCCACTTCTAGTTCTTCACAGGGATAATGGAGGGTGACTGTTATATGTACAAATTTTGTTATGAATAAATTTATTGTAATTTTTTATAATAACTGTTTGGTCATTAAATATATAAACCATGAATGTGTGGAGAAAATTATAAAATGTTCAGATGTATGGAATCTGAATGGAGATAAGATAGTTGTCCCATTTGATTTATATAGGGTCCATAAGGATGATGTTGTAGGATTACATGGAAAGAATTTAGGCCAGCTGGCTACAGAGCCCATTTCCCTCCCCATTTCATATGATGATTAGAGGCATATGCCTTCATGTTGTAAAAATGATGTTTTTTATTTCCACGTAATGGTAATTTTAATACATTATGGTTTAATTTAATGTGAAGCTATTAATATTTTTAAAATGAATTTCGTCTTACATATGTTTTTACACATTATAGTTGTTGATGTGATAACATAAAAGTGGACAATAAGGAATCTCAGAAAAATGGAAAGACATTAAATGGATATTTTGGGGTGATGTCAAAGATACATCATAGAATTCTTAATAGTTGTATGACAAGCTACCCGATGGGTACCCAAAGAGCAATGGAATGTTTTTTTGATAGATATCGTGATGAGAAACAGATGGTATTTAATTATATATTACTATAATAATATCATTTTACATTTATATATGTATATAAAGAGGATATGAAATTGAATAAATTACTGTTAAATTGTATTTTATTTATTTCAGGATCTTGCAAGAAAGAATTCATTAGGACGTGATAAGAAGTTCATCCCTCGTACTACAGTGCCAAAGTGTTTTTCTAGAAGCTGATATGCTCTTCTAATAATATAATTAGTTTCAATATTTATAAGACAATATTATTTGTTTAATATGATAAATTTTTTATTTATGTTTTTTTAATGTAGTCAAAGAGATTAGGGCATGCAGCATCCTGAACAGAAGTGTGGTAGAATGTTCACAAAACATCTAATGGATGTTTTGTTTTTGAGACTTCCAATGAAGTTTGGGTATGAACTAATTTTTTATTATAATAACTTATAATAAGTTGTTACTTTGTGAATATATTTTTTCCTAATATGACTAATATTTTATTTTTAGGTTAAAATTAAATAAATTTGGGATTCCAATCTTGCACAATCCTACTCAGTCTCCCAGAATGACCTAGTTGCTCAAGTCCTTGGGATGGATCATCCTAGAAGAGTGTGCGGGGGGGTTTTGGGACCTCTACCATCTAAGGTCTTTGATTGGAAAACATGGATTATAACTACATATACTCCTTGTTATAGTCAGTACATACCCCAAGATACTCAGAGAGATATTGTTTCTATACAAAACACAATTCCATACCAGGGGGCTTATATATCCACTTTGCATAAAGAGTTAATAAAATTATATTATATGATGGTTAGATCTACCCCCAGTGGTATTGAATCGACTTTTGGTGAGCAGGTAAATCACCAAAATTAAAAATCATTTAGTTTGTAAACATTTATTGGTTTTAAGTTGAAATATAAATATACAACAATATTTAATTTTCAAAATAATAATCATACAGGTGGTATCAGGAAGTAGAGATAGAGGTGGAGAGGATGGTGATCTGTGTTCATCATCAGACAATGATTAGTTGTATTTTTTATATGTTAGAAAAATATTCTAATAGTCGTTTTGTATATGTATCATCTGTGGAACATATTTTCCACCAATCAATTTTCATTACCTAACATTTTATAGATTTCCCATGTTTTTTAGGTATTTTTTTGATTTCAGATGTTTACTTTTAATTCTTGACTTCTCGAGTGTGGTATGAACCATCTATGTCAATTATTTATTGTCATGAATAATTTTTTATGATTCATTTTTCATAAATTTATTATTTTTGTTACCCAATGATGAAGGATCATGCTTCATATTGATTTTCTCGTGAATATATAGTTTTGTTACTCCCTTCAACTTGTTTTTAGTGGATATCCCTTCTTTATTCAAATTTTATAATATTATCTTCTCATATTTTGTAGTTGGCATGTGATCACTCCCACTAATTATTTCCTCTTATTAAAAAAACTTTGGATAATAACTTACAAATATCTATTGGACACATGGGTGTCTTGATCCTGTTAATGTAGAGGGACTGTCAACTTCATTAATAGTATAATTTAAAAATATCTGTTGAACAGATGAGTGTATTACAATTCCTGATTTTGTATCTCCCCAAAAGATGCATCTTGTGGATAAAAACTATAATAAATACATGAGGCATGTCCTATATGCTTTGGGTCATCCTTATTGACTACTCATCGATGTAAGGATAAAAGGTTATACACAACTTCAACTACCAACTCATAGACTTCTATTATAATTACCAAAACTATGAGGTTAAACAGGTCTTCCCTGGGATAACATCCCACATAAAATATCAACTAGGACATCCGATGATAATTTTTGGACACGTTAATCAATGGGAAACAAATCATTAAATGCCTCTTACTATAGAGGGCCACCAGAACATCCATTTTTCAAAATTATAAATCTTTGGTAGTTTTGGGTGAACATCCCACATCAAATAATTATAGGAGCTCATAAACCTATCCCTCATGGAATATATGACCATTACCATGATATAAACTATAAACACTCCACGTATATCAAAATTTATTCTTGGCATAGTTTCCCATTCTTCCACCCTATCACACATCATGATACAATCCAGAAAAATATAATATCCTGGAATTAACTGTTTAACCAATGAATAAATTATCTCTAAGGATACCCAAATTTCATCCCCTAAACCCTCAACTACACCCACCAACTAGTCTTAAAGTGATGATAAGATCTTCTATTCAGATAATGAAATATGTTCTCCCATATCCTACATTTTCTAGCCCAATGCATTTTCACCACATTTCCATTTCTAGTTGAATAATATTTATCGATGTAAAACATATACAATTACTCCTTGAAATTAATCTAATAATGATTATTTCCATGTAGGGATAAATTTTTATATATACTCTAGGTGACAAAGTACAAAATAAATCTCTCTCCTAAGAGGTTCTATCATGATCATTTCATTGCATGGACCCTGAATACCATCTAAATAACAAGATTAGAGTATTTCATCATTTGGGTTAAAATATGAGGAAACAAAAAGTGAATAATTTATCACTCTACATCATAATATATGCTTATATAGAGATAGATGAATCAAATTTCACTACATGTCCAATACTAGGCTCAAAAATTGTTAGGATCAGATCTAAAAACAACCACTTTTTTAACACTCTAGAAACTTCCTCACACTAGTATGTAAAATAAAATGTGAATGCATTCTTGGTAACTATGTTCATTCGCAATGCTAAGTGAGAGATCTATAATATTATTCTCATGTATGTCCCATACAATCCAATAAAAAATAAACTATCAATTACATTCCTTGGTTATGAAATCTTAAAAAATACATCAACCTACTAAAGATCAACTACTATCCTTGATTGTGAACCCACTATACCCAAAAGCTACACTTCATGTACACATAATAAACTTAAGGTACCCAAATGATAATAAACATATTATTAAAATATCTATAATATTATTTTTATGAAAATTATGGTCTTCTAGTATTATTTTGGATGTGGGATGTATGTTCTTGTGAAATTGAAATAGTTTTTATTTTCAGGGCACTTGTATTAGGGCTACAGAATCAGAATCTTTTTTTTTCTAAATCTTGATTTAGTAGTGGTTTTAACTGCCACAAAATAAATGTATTATATTTACCATAGGTTTTTATCACCTCTAGAATTTTTTTATTTTTATATCCATGGAAGTTAAAACTTCCAATATAGAAATAAATTAAGCGGCGGTTAAAATCGCAGCTAAACTGTTTTCATATTCCTTTATTATTTTTTGGTGGTTATCTTGGTTTTAGGGTTTCTTTTCCTAGAAAAAATTATTTTTTAGCGGCGGTATTAAACACTAAAAATAAATATTCATTTTATATTGGGAAAATACTGCTAAACCATTTTATCCCTCCACAAGATACATCCACTATGATGGTAACCATAAACTACTGCTAAATCGAGTAAACCACCGTGTATTGTATGTCGACACACAATTTAGTGGAGATTTTTTGAAACCCTTACAAAATGATCATTTTCCTGTAGTGATGGGAAATAATTTTTACAATGACGGGAAATATGTTCTTATAAAAATTCTTGAAAATTTTATTTCATTTAATGATTTTATAATGAAATTATAATAGATAAAGTCAGAAATTTCATTTGAAATTTCAATTTCAATCAATTTGGAAAGAAGTATTTTGGATATATATTAAAATATATTTTTTTAGAAATATAAAATAATGTAGTCTAGAAAAATTCATAATAGTTTTTAAACAAAAAACATGGATGGAGGGAAAAACATTTGATTTTGATAGGATGAAGATATTTTTAAAATATTTTCAAATACCCATATTGATAACTGAGACTCTAAAAAGTGTATATTATTTTCCCTTAGAACAAAGATAAATATAATTATGTGGTGTATTGAAAATAATACATAATAGAGATCTCAAAAAGACAGGATATGTTCAGTGGGAAGGATAACAAAGATATCAGGAAAATCATCTGTTAGAAAGAATAAGATTTGTTCTTTACAATAACAAAATTTTATTGGAGAATTAATTTCAACAAGGAGGATGATATAGATGAATATAACTATTATACCATGTGAATAAGATTAAATACCATATATAAAATGAATTTTAAGGCTATAAAAGATTTATAAGACCATAATCAAGTAGATAATTTATCACTCAGTAAGAAAGAATATATGTCGAGAAAACTATTACAGATTAAGTAATATTTAAATTAGATCACATTTAATTAAAGTGACCATGAAATTAAACTAATAATACAATTAAAAGAAGATATTTAATCATTTAATTAATAAAATTTGTAGAATATACTCTATTAAAACAAATGTAAGTTCCTAATATAATGGTTTATTATTCAGTTGAATTTGAGACAACAAAACCATACTTGTTTTTTAAAATTCTAATTTAAAATAGATGAGATAAATAAAATATAATTGAACTATTAATAAAATTAAATATAAGGTACCCATGATTAATAAAATATTAATGTGTTAAAATTTAATCCATTTTAATGAAAATATGGTGTATAATAAGTAAAATGAATCAAAGTTTGAAAATTAAGATAAGAAACCCATAAAACTTCTATAATTTTTTTTATTAAAAAACTCATGTGAAAAATATAATGGAATTTAACACTGAGTATCATGAATTTTAATATATTCATGATAAAAAATATCAATGTTTCATTATATACACAATTCTAATAAGGGTATGGTGCATAATAATGAATATGTCTCAAGTGGTGAAAATTGAGACAAGAAACACTTACAATGTTTCAAATTCATTTGGGGCATGTTCCTAATGTTTCGAATAATAAATTTATGTTTACTAAATATCTTCCTGTAAAACATATTACTTATTATTTTAATTTATATGAACAATTTATTATCTTTTTCTAGTTATTTATTATAAAGTTTTTTTTTATGTTTGTGGGAAGTGTAAATTAGTTTCGTCTATTTGTTTGTTTTATTGATCAAATATTATAATTTAATAATGATTTTAATATTTATTTTACACCTATATAACCATAAAAAATAATTATTTTTTAATAACAACAGTTTTTTATTCATTCATTATTAATTTTTATAGCATTGTTCATTTAGGTGAAGATGTATAATATCATTATAATTGAATAATTATATTATTATTTTTATATTATTAATTTGTATAATAATATTTTAATTGGATTATATAAATAAATAAGGTGAATATGAAAAATTATAGATGTTACTTTGGGGTAGTAGTAGCCCACACAACATGCGATTAACATTCTTTAATTTTTATATGTGGATAGAAATGAAACAAATGGTTGGTACTTTAATATAATCACACATACATATACTAATTATAATAATTTAATTTTTGATTGATTTTTTAGTTTTTTTTTGGAATAAAAAAATTAAGAATATAAGATTAAGAAAGGGGTAATACCTACGTCGAGATGTTGAGTTTTCTCCTAGAAATATACGTTAAAATGGTAGCGTATGATAAATAATGTTTAAAATTGGAATACTAAAGTTTTATTGGGTTATAATAGGTTCAATATGTTATATTTTCATGAAAAAATTAGAATTAATAGGTTTGGTATGAAGGGGTGGACATGAAACCTTTTATAAGTTAAAATAATGGAACTTTTCTTAATTAAATTTAATTTTAAATGATATGATTATAATATTAAAGTGTAAATGACTACAAAAGTCATAGATAATGATTTTTTGTGTGATATTCAGTTGATAAGACTCCAAAAATGTATTTCTACTCATGGTTTAGACATATTGGATGTTATTTTTTCTTATATTTTCACTTTTACTGTTTAAGTCTGTACCTTTATAACTAGTTTTTTCCCATGTAACATATATTTTACTACAAATATAAATTTGATAAACTAAAAAATAAAATTTATGATAATTATAAATTTAATATCCATTTAATATTATGAAATTTATATATAACATAAAATGTAATTTTATATATTGAAATGTAATATATAGAGAAAATATTTTGTATAAAAAAATAAATAATACATGTTCTTAATGTTAAATAGTATTTATTACCAATTTAATTATAGATAATATTTTTATATATAATTATAAAAAATATATTAATTCCATTTAATAAAATATAATAATTAATATTTTATAAAAATATTACACAATATTATTAAAATAATTTCGACGAAAATATTTTTTTTCCATTATCATGGTTATTAACATTAATATTAATAATCATATATTTATAAACAAATATTAAATGTAAATATTAGATAATATGATCATGATTATCTAAAATTTTAAATCCATTATTGTATATTTAATTTCTCTATGTGATGAAAAATAAATTTGAATATAAATGCATAATAATTGTTTTAAAGTAAAATATTTATTAGGTTTCAAAACGTTAGACATGAGTTTAGTAGATTGAACATAGTAATTTTAAATTATTAATTTTAAATTATAAATATTTATTTTATGAATAATTTTTTATAAAAAAATTTATGTCATTCTTGTGTCATAGAAGTGATAATATTTAGGTAAATTTTTATTTTCTCTATTCATATAAAAATCCATTATTGTATAAAAATATAAAAAAATTATACTAAGATAATATGTAATATTTTAGTAAAAAAATGTATATGTTTTTGAAGAATAAAAATTATAAGCTCTATAAATGAAACTTTTTAATAAAAATTCAATTTTTAAATAAATAAAACAAAAAAACCCTTTTTTAACTTCAAGTTACATTAGTATTATTTCATATAAATTTACAACTAATAGAATATTGATATATTAGTTTATAAATCCAAATATTACCTATTATTATAACTTTTAAATAATATCAAATTATCTTATTACAGTAAAATTAAATATAGTCTGTTCTAAATTAATCTTTTAAAAGGTTATAAAATAATAATATGTAATGTTTTCAATTGATAATGATAATTTTATGTACTGATGATTTTATTATTCATTTAACATTAATATTCCATGGTTCTTTTTAATTTGGTTTTTCATTAGATTTGTGTTACATGAAACCCAAGATATGGAAGATAATCTTAATTTGAAGGGTTTAAAATATTAAGTCAATATTGTATCTATGATATACAATGTATAATTTCTATAGGACATTAATAACTTGTTAATTGAACCATAGCACTAAGACATCATTGTGGGGTAAAAAAACTAATCATTGGATTCATTTAATGTTCAAGGAATTTTTTGTTTCCTAGTGTGATATCTTACATTCAAAGAAGTTTTTATGCGATGAGGATGTTGATTACTCTTATGGAAATTACTTTTGTTATGATTATAAACCATATTTGTGTACTGAGACAATAATACTTCTCATATATGTGTGACCTTCCCATGTAATGTTATCTTGATAACTAAGTGGTTGTATCCTTTGGAGAATTTTCTCAACATGATTTTATAATAGAGATGGTTCTCCCATGAAGAACATTGTGGATAATCGAGAGCATTTTGGATGAGGCATTTGACCCCTCTAGGAATAATGTGTATACTAGGGGTGGATTCCCCTATATATTACAAGGTATTTCATTCCCCCCAAATTGATATATGGGCATAAACTTCTATATAAGGGGAATGATTCCTCATCTACCATGTAATATTCCTATTATTATTGAAGATATAATTTTATATGTTCTACTTTATGAGGAATATGTTCATAGAATTGTAGATATATTTCAATACCCCTATTTATACTGTGTTATAGTTTTTTTCTACTCAAGGTGTAAGTCATATATCTATTAGGAAATTTACTCCCCCAATTTTTATGTAATACCCATTGCATGAGTTCATGAAATGTGTATTGATACAATGATTTTATTTAGGAGAAGATTATTAATTGAGGTTTATTATTGAATTCATATGATTTTTTTAAAGTAGTTATATCTTTCATATGAAATTTATTTAAGGAAATGAATTTAATAAAGAATTTGTTTATTTGGATTTTATGTTTGATTTTAGGTCCAATTCACAAATAATTTTAAAACTCACATTATATAGTTTTTTTTTCATAGTGAATTTTTTTAATGTTGTTTAAGGGGTATGAATTAGGTTTGAAGTTGGTCTATTAAGAATTTAATGAATTTTTTATTTTACTATTTGGTAAGAAATTAAGTTAATTTATTTCTCTATATAAGTTTCATTCATTTTCTATATTAGTATTAATCTATATCCCCAGCTGGAAATTTATAATTTAGGACTGAATAAATATCACTTTCCTTTATGTAAGAATTAACCACAACATTTTTTGAGTCATTTTATTTTTTGTATACATGAATCCCAATGTTTATATGTTTTATAATTATTTTTCATAAATATAATTTATAACTCTGTATGCATGAATGGAATCATTTGAAAGATTATTATATATTTGAGAATAATTTTTGGTTTCATTAATCGATATTTTATCTATATAAGGATCATTACTGAAGTGAAAATTTTAAAATATTACCGACTAAAAAATTATCTTTCTACAATTTATATATTCTAATGAAATATTAATTGATAAAATTACAAGTATATAAAATCAATGATTGATCTTTAGAAACTAGTATTTATTATTCATGAAAAGGAAATAAAATGATTCACACTATGATGAAAGTTTATCTATGAAGGAATAACAATTATTTATTACTCTAACTACATGGCCCCACTACACCATGGACCCTGATGATTTATTGAAATGTAACCAGGTTTGAATTTTAGTTTAAAAAATAGTAATTATGTAAAAAAGTTTAAAAAATTGAATAAAGTTTAATTATTTAAAGTTTAACTTTATATTCAAATTCGAATAATGTTTTCTACCATGGTTGAATATATATTCTATATCACACATGCATGAATACTATGATTATAGTGATAATAAATAAAATTTTAATATGAGATGATGGGTATTTTAAGAATAATTACATAACTAATTTTATAATTATTGATTTTCACTTCATAGTAAATCCATTGATCATGTTTTTCTTTTCAGGTGGTATTAAATCCAATATCACCATTGATTGAATGATCTATATTTATAGTTCTTATATTTTGGATAATTTTACCAACATTCTTAATTTATAACGATGATCCATTTTAGATAGATTTGAATTACTTAATAGGAGAGATTTATCTCTCCGAATACTATGAAAAATAAGAATAATGATGATAAGATGATATCAAAAAAATCATTTATCTCGAGATAAGAGAAAGGATGTTTAGATTCTCTAGGAAATCCAAGAATAGTCAGAAGAAATGGATTTTATAGAGAATAACATGTGGTTCAAACAAATTCCGAAGTGATAGAAGAAAATTATACCTCATTTGAATCAATAAATTTACTCAATCGGGAATTTATAGAAATTTATCATTTAAACCATCCTCATAAAGAACCAATAATTATTCAATATGAGAATATATTTAAATGTTTTTAATAAATAATACTTAGTTTATTAAAATGTATACATCATTGTTTCCCCAAAAATATATTTTCATTTATTTGTGTTTTTTAAAGACATTAAAATATATCAACCAATTTAAGTAGGAATCAAAATAATAATAGGTGTTTTTAAATGACAAGATTCTATATTGGGTAATGATCTATAAATATGGTGGATCTATTAAATCAGTGAATGCAATGTATAAACAAATATGCAAAAAAATTTATGAAAATTGACTCAATATAATCCATTGAAATGATGATTCCACAAATTAATTTGAATAAAAGATCAATATATTTGAATCAACATTTAAAAACAACATTGGTTTCAATAATTAATAATTAGATATTAAGTCCAATAAATTCATTAATTATATCACATTGTTAAAAGAGATATTAAAAATTCATGATGATGAAACTTAATGAATGATGTAGTGTGAAGATAAATTTTATACCTTGGGGAATGGTAAAATAACTCTCAATATTTATTTTCACGAGTTTGAGATCAAATTAGTAGACATAGAAATTATTTAACAGAAGAAATTATAATAATACAATGGAAAACATGACTCTACCACAAAATTTTTATAGATGTATTTATATCATTAAAGCATTATAATTAGTGTAGTACTTATATTAATCCTATTTTATAAAGAAACCATAATAATTTTAAAAAGGAGGTTCCATCCATATTAAATTCAAAATGTTGTTATAAAATATTCTATAGAAAAGTGTAAGTTAAAATAAAAAAAGTAATACAGAAAAGGGGGAGTATAATTTATGATAATACTACTACCATGTCATTAGTGTATAGAATAATTTGGTAGTTGTGCTTGGTTCCTTTCATGTGTTATCTTCTATTTAATGTTTGATGAATTGAAATTTCACACATGTTGAAGTTCCAATAAATTATGTCTTATTTCTATAACAAATAATTAGAATTATATGAAAAAATTGATTCAATTATATTATAGTATGGGGTATAATATATAGAAATATATTAATTATAATATATATTATATAACATTTATGAAGTCTTTGAAGTTTCAATTGATAGATTTATTCCTCCTCATTAATGTTCTTCAATAACAATGCTAGATAAGAATAATCAAAAAGATAATGGACAAGATAATAATTTTGTAATATTTTCCCTTTAAGTGAGTGATTTTATTGATATTAAATTAATAAATATGTAAAAAAGGAGTATGTTAAATGATTTAGAACATCTATTAGGTTAATAAAAATTAAAGTAAAAAATCATTAAAAATTGAGGCAAAATTATGAAAATATGAAAATGTTGTGTGCTAAAATTGTGGATAACTTTTTTAGAGGTGTAAATGAGACTATGAGATGATTTGAACATATTTTTTAAGAGTTGGATGATACAATAATGGCTGAGAAGAAACATTATATACTACCAGAGTTTTTAATTATAATTTATCAAATATAGAATATAAATATACAAAAACAATCCCTCTAGATAAAATAAACAATTAATGAATTACCTATGAGATGAGCAAAGAAATTTATGTCAATAAAAATAATAATGATAAAAATTAAATTTCATTTAAAATATCAAAAACATTGATGTATGGTAAGACAGTTGATGAAATTTATGATGTATATTCAGATTTAGATTGTGATATTGATATGAAGATTGATAAAATGATTTACATTATCAATAGAAATATATGAAATGGAATTATAAATTCCAAGTGAGAGATTCAACTAAAATGTCCCAAGTGTGGAGTAATTGGTCATTTTGATATTAATTTTCCATGAATGAATTAATTTGGATCTAAAAAGATAATTAAAAATAGTATGAATATGTTTCCAGGATAATAAAAGAAAGAATAATTTTTTTTATTATAATGTTAAGGGAAATTATTTATATAAATACAAAATGTAATAGTTCTTATCTCACTGTATTGATATGGAATGTTTTTATAAGTAAGAGGAAATTGATACTCCTAGTTACTTTGATAAACAAATATGTTTTCTAAGATGAATTATGAATGAATCTTTGGTGATTAATTTATATATTCATTACGAAACTAATAAGAAATGAAAATGGATTTTATGTTGAAAATTGAATTAATATAATTCCATTAAATGACTTAATTTTTAGAGAATGACATGACAAATCATTAAAAAACAAGTAAAACTTCTAAGAATAAAATATTTGTCTATGATGAATAAAAATATAAAATAATTATAGAAAAATAATATAAATAGAAAATAATTTATAGTTATAAATCTATAAAAAACCATATGGGTGAAAATTGATAGGATAAATATACTGAGCCTTATCATATTCAATAAAAACTATTTAGGATTAAAAGAGATGTAATCAATTATAAATTTGATATATTGAATTTCATTTTAGAGGATAGAGTATTTTAAATTATGTATATAGTATTTTAAGGAAAAAATAATATAATAATAGTGAAATAATACATATAAATTTACTAGAGAAGATAAGAATAGGATGTATTTGAAGATGAATGAGTTTGGGGAAAAAATTGAGTGTGATGAATTATTAAATTCTTAAAAGAACTATACATAAAAACAACACTAAAAATAGTTACTCTAGAGAGGTGAAGAATAATAATAATATAAATAATAAAATTTAATGAGTGTAAAATAGTTTTTATTTTAAAAAATGATCTAATATTTATGACTCAAAGGGGGAAGGATGGCCTGTGTCAACAATCAGATAGTAGTTTGTCTATTTAGGAAACTAATAATTCTATGTGTATTGATGGAATTGTGGGAGAATAAATAAATATTAATGAATTTATATTTTCATGTTTCAAGAATAATAAGATCCTAGGAGGTTTGGAATGACAATTATATAAGGGATTTATTACTCTTTAAATAGGAACATTCATCAACAGATTATAAATATTGGACAACAATATCAAATTAAATAATTTTTTAAAAGAAATTTTTGTTATATTCGACAAGAACTACCAGCATGAAAATAAATTCCTCCTCCTTATACCAATCCAAAAAAATATGAGTTAAAATACTCAATTGCATCATAATAAATGAAAAAAGTAATGGATAAATATTTGTTTGTGGAAGTAGCACATAATAAACTATAAGGGGTAATATATGGATTCTAGATAATGAAAATTCCAATAATAAAAAGAGGATTTCAAGATCAACAAATATATTTATATGTTCATATATGACTCAACTTAATTTGAGAAAATATAGTTCAATCAAAATTAATGGTATTAGATCAAAATTGATTGGGAAATATCAACTAACATTCAACAATACATTATTATAATGGGACAAAAACACAATATTCATAGTGTTTATTTATTAGTTCATGAAGTAAGTGAAGTAATTATTTAATAGGATGGAATTTAAGTTATTTTCTTGGATAGTAGTTGTATGTTTATTGGTGTTTATTTAATAATGAGTAACATAATTAGGGTTTATGATCTCTGGAATTCATTTATTTTGATCATGAAAGAAGAACATCAATAGTGTCATAGAATACATGGTTATCTAATCTAAATAATAATTGAAAATCTTACCTGGGGATTCAAATATCATGTTGTGACTTTGTTAAAAAGAGATATTAATTTAATTTCCTAATAAAGTAAAAAATAAATATTATTAATTCTCCATATGGGGAGGTAATGATTCAATCAAATCATCATTTGGAGATTATCCATTGAATTATTTATGGGTGAATGTGTAAGAAATAAAAAATGTAAATAAGTATTTAATTTCCTTTATTGATTATCTTTATAATATTACATGCATTGTATTTATGAAACATAAATTAGAGGACTTAATAATTATTAAATATATCTAAATAATAATAGAAAAGTAATGTGGTTTCCAATTAATTAAGTTATAGTTAATCAATGGTAATATATATAAAAATTAATTGATTAATATCTTGATAATCATGGTATTAAAAACTAATTTAGAGAAACATATACTATAAAAAATTGGGTACTATGAAAAAAAAAGAATAATAGTTTAATATATATGGTTCAGAAAATGCTTATAATGGATAATAACTCTAGGTATTTTTGTAGACAAGTAATTATAGAAGTGGTCCATATTCAATAGAATTTTTTTTATATTAGATAATTTAAAATATTTTCTCAATAAGATATATATAATAATAATTTCTCTAGTTTTAAGTATCAATAGGAGTCTAGAATCCATTTTTATTAAATATTAATGGATAAATTCATGGGGTTAAGGTGATGAAAGTTATTTATCAGTTTTTTTATTGTCCATATAGAAGTATTCATAATTTTTATGATAGTTATATGAATTATTTTGTAAACAATTGATGTGAAGGTACTAGAAAATAAATAATTAAATTTAAAATGAATAATAAAGTAAAGTGATGGAGATAATGTTATTTCTATCAAAATTGATGAAAAAGATTTAATAATTAATTCAATTTGTTGAATAAGTGGTAGATATATATGAAAATTAAGTTATATTTGATGTGGAACAACTTAATTTATCACATATAGGGATTATAATTAAAATTTTAGTTTATAATATTATTTTAAAATATGTATAATTGGACAAAAAATAATTACTTTAATGAAAGAAACATTTACCGCACTATTTTTTCAAGTTCAACCAAGATGTGTGAAAGATACATCAGATCATCAAGAGGGAATTGATCATATGAATGGAGAGGTGGATTTGATAAAGGATAATGAAACATGTAATTTGATACCCATTCCTTAAAATAAACATTTCTTTGGAACAAAATGGTTATTCAAAAAAAGCTAAGCGAAAAGCGAAATGTTGTGAAATATAATGAAAGACTTGAGTATAAGGGTTATTTTCATGTTAAAGGAGTAGTTTATAATTAGACCTTTACATCTATTAAAATGTTTAATATCATAATAAGATCTGTTTATATTTCAAATAAAATAAAATAAATGGTCATTTAAATGGTTTTCATGTCTACCATTATAAATAAAGACATATAATGATATCTATATATTGTACATCATAATGGATTATTTCATAGTGAAATATTTTTTTTATATTATTTATAAATTATTTATATAGGATGAAATAATCTTCTATATATACGAATTATAATCATGAATGTATATTTAAGATGATCAAATTCATACAAGGAGGTGCGTAAAATAAATTACACATTATAAATGATAATGTGGTATATATCATTGTTATTTTCTATGTATATTACACCAATTTGGATTGAAATAATTAATAAGTTTATGTTTTTAAAAAAAATATGATGTTAATTTTGAAATTTCTGTTATTGGAGATTTGATTTACATTAATGGCTTATAAATTTCCCATGAGGGAGATCAAAATTGTATTATTCAAGATATTTAAGCTAGGGAACAACTTAAAAGAGTTGTTATGGAGGATTAAATATTTTTTTAATCCTAAATTTTAGTGGTAACCCTAAAATCCAATGATGATCAAGGAATTTAAGTGGTTATATGAAAATTATGGAAGCCTATTTAGAGTCATTTGTAATTGAAAATAATAAGGATGGATATAGTTCTTTCTATTACAATTTGATATAGGTATCAATGTGTTAGAGAAGAGTCCCATTTCAATTATCATTAAATCATTATTATGTACATAATAATTAAAATAGGTTTAATTTTGGATTGTTACTACAACGTGAAACATGATCTATTTAGTAACCCATATAGATATTCGATAGGCTATTCTAATGACCAGTGGTCAATATTTTGTGGATTTTTTTTCATTGTAGGAAATTGTTTATGTTTGAACACAATGATGAAAAATTGTGTGACCTTGAGAAATATTGAATAAGAGAATATGTTTTAAAGAGAACCAAGATAAAAATGACATAAGTAATAATTTAATGTCATGATTTAGATAATACAACCCACAAGTATTCTTGCAACCGATTGAACTACATGTTTAGTGTCATGGATATTAGTTACATAAACATATTATTTTATAATACTTAAATTCATTTCCATAATAATGATCCTCTCGACACGTTCTACACATACTAAATGATATAATCATATTCATAAATATGGGACTACAAAAATCTGTAATTGGTGATATTTGATGCTTATTAATGGTAAACATATCATAATGTGTTAGATCCAAAATATGACAAGGAATAAGAGGAAGAAATAAATATCTTCATTACAACTCAAATAACCTTAGATGATAGTCATAAAATATATTATAGTTATGTATGATTATAAAAATATAGTTAATTTAGTATAAAAGGTAGAACATTTCTTTAAACCAATCCTCAAAATCATATAATGTGTGATCTGGACATAATTTTTTTGAAATTATTATAAATATAATTTAATAATAAATACACATTGTTTCATGTAAATGAAATTATTCATGAAAATTCACATAAAATGAAAAACAACATGGATATTTGGAACAACCATAAGAATAGGAAATCCTTTATTATAATATCAATTATACACATGCCTATGAGAACAAAATCATTATGTAAACACATAAAAATGTGAGGAAACTCATTATTCCGAAACCTATGTGAAAAAACTCATTATGTCCATGTTTGGCTATTTAATGAGATATAAACACAAATCAATATATTTGATGGTGATATAAGACCCCCCATGAAACCATATATAAATATGTGTTACACTTAAATTCAATCATAAAAATTTCATAATGAACCCATAGGAAAATAACAAGTGTCATAAATATAAAAATGAAAATCATTCACTTTTAATAAATAACCCTTGGAAATAAAATAGGTTTCATAAAAAAACTAAATGGTGAAAAATAATATCATCAATTAATGCATTTTAGACTAAAAACAATATCACCCAAAATATTCACATAGTAAATGAAAATATTGTGTGAAATATGAATCATAAATCCATTGAAGATATATAATATTATGATAATGATAAAAAATCATGAAAAATAGATTCTAAAATAATTTTAAATAAATTTTTGTAAAAGTCATAGATATGAGTCTCTTTTTAAAGAGTATCCATTATTCCATAAAAAATGATTGAAAATAAAATCTTTCATGGAAATGGATTTGGATAAATAACTCATTTTCTCTAAAAATATTGAGGGAAAAATTTTATATTGAATTTGTTTGGAACACAGGGGAATCAAAATCGTAAAGAAATTTTATAACTTAATAGAATAAATTTAAATTACCATATCCTTTATCATTGACATTGTTTTCAATGGAATTTTTTTATCCCCTTGTATAATAGGGATAAACATCTTAACTGAATAGTTAGAAATTATATTAATATATAATTCAATTTATACACTTCATTAATAACACGTATCTTCATGTATTATATTTTTATAATATTATTTAATTATTGAGTGTTATTAATGAAGACCATTTTGAACTATGTTAATACAAGAGGTTTCGTTCATCCTATTTCTCCAAAATTACATCTGATACAAAATATTAATGGTACTATAATTTTTGTACTATTAATAAATATATGGTTATAGTTCCACAAAATTGGATATTCAATCATATTTCATAAAGAAGAAAATAGTGATGAAATAGATTTAGATAATTTAGAAAAATTATTTGATTAAATTATAAAAATATGTATGTTTTTATCCTTAATGAAACAAAATAATGATATAGATTACATATATATATAATAAATATACTCATCAAACAAAAACCAAATCCATCCATGATATAGGTAATGAAAAATGGAAGACACATCATGCATGGGTGATTATTTGTTTTCATATAATGTGAGAAAAAATGTAAATTGACTTATTAGTTAAGAATATAAATTGTTTTATAAACATAATAATTATATATTAATTTCCATACTTAGACCATCCTTGTATGGTTTTAGTGGAAAATAAAACATGTTGTATCATGGATAACGTAGTTCTCCCACACTAACTTCATGTTTTTATTACACCTAATAGAAAAGGAGAAGGTTTTTAATGATTATTCTATAATTGTAATAAAATATCAGTATAATTTTAATATGAATTTTATCATTGTTTTATGGTGAAATTTTAGGAAGAATAAAATAAAATAATTAAATGTAAAATAGGGAGGAGTGGTTAGAATTCTATACCTTAATACATGTATTATATATGTTATAAAGGGTATTAAATAATTAAGGGGTTGTAATTTGAGAATACTAGAACCTTTTTAAGGTGGATAAAAGTATTTATGACAAGTTTTTTCAGAGTATGGAGAAAACATAAGGGATTTTGGTATGAGGATAGTTGTGGACATGACTTCCCCTTTTATATTTGAAAAGGGATAAAATATGTTTAAATACACAAATTTTTTCAAAAATGGGAGGTAAATATCAATGAATAAACATAAAAATTGTGAAATAATGGATATGGTATATATTATTTCTATAAAAATCTTAAAAACTCAATTAAAAAAATATTATTAACATGTTAAGACCTTTACCTCTTAGGTCACTCTTATTTACCATTTTTGGTTTCACCATGTAGTGTTGTTTTTACCCAGGTAAATTATCCTTTATTCCAAAATAAAAAATGTATATATTTAAATAATTTGAATTTATTGATTTAAAAAAAATATATCTATTTACGAAACATTATATTTTTAGTGTAGATAAAATTTTATTTGAAAATAATAAGTGCATGATGTTTTATTTTTTATTTTTGGAAAATATAAATTCATTTCTAAAATGTCCAATAAGTCTTTGTAAAATATTAAAAACTTTATAACATTATAAAGCCAAATATAATATACTTATTTTGTCTTATAAAATGGTTTCATAAATTTTAAATTCATACTTATATACTAATAATATAATTTATGTGAGGTAATTTTTTAAAACAATAATTTTCAGTATTCAACCACAAATAAACCATTTAAAAATTCCCTAAAATTAATCTTCATGTAATATATTCATGAAAAACGTAAAAATAATGTTACTATTTTTAAATCACTTTCAAAAAGTTTAGTTTTTTATTTTTATTTAAAAACATAAAATAAAGATAAAAAGGAATTTATAAGAAAAAGTGTTTTTGAATGTTAAAAATGTTATTCATATAGATTACTAATTAATTTATAGGTAATATATATTGTTATTATTAAATAATAATCCCCTTGTTTCCTTGAAATGAAAATCCAATTTTTCAAAAAAACATTTTCATGGAAAATATGAATTTAGAAACAAAAAATTACTTTTCTAAAGGTATAAAAAATGAAGAAATTTCTATATATATTAATAATTTATTACATTTGGATATAATGATAGTATCTTATAACATAACCCATTATGATATATTTTTAATAAATAATTATAAGATATGCCATGGTTATAGTTTCAAGTGGTGGTTCTGTTAGTGTAGATCTTATCAAAATCTCCAAGTGATTCAAATTATTCTGTATACAATTTTGATCAACCTATAATTGCTCATGTTTGGATTTGGCATGGTCAATTGAATAAACCTAGTGAAGTTCACTCCCAAACAAGTTCAGGTTAATGGGATTCATAAGAAGGACATTATCATCTATATTCCATTTCTTCTTACATTCTTCATTGATTTTTGGATAGAGTTAGTCCAATTTATACTATCTAATTTAATGATCATATTTATTATTCAAAATATGTCAAGGATTTTCATTTTAGATAGTTATAGTTTGTGAAACATGATATTAAATATATTATTTATTTAGGGATAATATAGACTGATCTCATGTAATTTTATAAGTTTCCACTCAATTAAAAACTAAATTGATTTTGATACAGACTTAATTGGGTTATATCAAGGCAGATCTAAAGTTCCCACTACATTTTTTGGGGGTAATAAAAGTACTATTAATATTTCATGAAATATTTTTCAATATTAAATGTCAAAGTACATTGATATGAAGTATAACTTCGTTAATGATATTATGGAATATAACAGGTGAAGTTTAAATTTGATCCTATAATGTAGAATGCGGCTTATATATTCACTAAACCATTGCCTAATGATGCATTTCATAATCTTGGAATAATATTTCCATTTCAAAATCAACCATTAAAATTATATGTTTTATTTTTATGTTCTCTATCATTAATATTTTTAAGCTATTATTTTAAATAAAGGGAGAAAAATTGAAAATATAAATCTTATTATGTTTACAATTTTATTTTATTCACAGTGGGGGAGAAAAACTATATAGTATGAGTAATCTATATATATGTGTTAATTTTTTAGGGAATGATATATTAATGTGGATAATGTATTTATATAGTGATATGAAAAGGGGTGATCTATGATTTTATTTAAAAAATCATAGTTAAAATCTATAATATATGATCTATTTTATGAATCAAGTGATCTTTTCTAATATTATATTAAATTTAATATAGGAAATTTTTATTATAGATTTTATGTAATGATATGAAAATTGGTGAAATATTTTATGTGACTAATTCGTTTTTATGAATAATAATATACTATTATAAAATCATTTTTAAGAAGATTGATTCATTGTGGAGTTCTGTATGTTCGATCTGTATATGAGTTTGTGTACGGATGTATATAATGTATATAAGGATCCTTATTTGGTTCTCCATGACATTATAAAGTTTCTTTATAAGTAATATATAATAATTTCTTATGATTCAAATGTTTTTTAAGGTTAATCCTCATATTTTTTTAAAATTATGAATTTTTATAATTTCATAAAATATTTTTTTATTACAAGAACGAATATGTTTATTTTATCTAAATTAATTATTATATTTATCTGGATTCAGGGATAAAATAAAGAGGTATGGAGATAAAATTTATACTACTTTATCCATTATTCATGATTTTCTTTACTTCTATGATGAATCATTTTAATTATATATGTAAATATTTATAGACACTTGTGAAGAGCGGTAGCATAAATTTACCAAATAGCAAAATTTTGGGAATTTTTAAATACTAAAAATAAAATAAATAAAATAAAAACTATTCATATAGTACTACAAATAAATATATTAAGTAATAACCTGAACAAATCAATCATGTAGGTCAAAAAAATATTGGTAGGATGATATATGATACAATACTAATTTAACAAACTCTTGAGTATAAAAAATGATATATAGAATAACAAAAATGAATTTTACCTATATAATTTTGTTTCTAATGACAGAAAAGAGGGAACCAGTTATGTAGTTATTCACTAAATAAAACATTAAAGTGGGATGATATATAGATTACTCGGAGGGTGTATACACATAGAAGAGAAGAGTAAGAGAGAAGATGGATGAGGGTCTATTTTTAATTTTAGGATACATAAATATATTTGGAGAATTTAATATATAAAAGAGAGATAAGATTCAACTTTATGTTCTATACTATAATAATGAATAATATGAAGGTTATTTCATTCAATGTACTATGAAATTATGTGGAGAATGAAAAAAATACGAAAATCACAGAAATAAATTTTAAATAATAGGAATGTGTGGAACACTCTATTATTGTAATATAAACTTGAAAAAACTATCGAGACCTGGTATTTTTTTTGAGTAATACATTGAAATATTTCAATATATATTTCATGTGATAGGCGCTGATACGGCATACAATTATGAGGCTCAGTGTGCCCGAAATTAAAATTTTAAAAATATTAATTATATTTTATACAATTCACAAAAGAGAAATGGAATATTTATCAAACTATAGATTAGATCAGAAATATAAGGTAAATTTTGAGTTAGGAACATTCCATTTACACAAGGTGGGACATAATTTTGGTTGGTGCAGGGCTTGTGTGAAAAAAACCACATAGGGAAAAATCATCATTTAAAATAATTAAACATAATTATTTTACCATGAAACTGAAGCCAATATCTTTTGAATAGAGACTCTAGTTAGAAATATGATAGCATCATTAATTTCATAAGGGGGTATTTTACATAAGCGCAACATAAAATTTGAAGGCGTGGAGATTTCAGATTCTATGACCGAGAAGTCGGGCTTGGTGTTTTTTCAATAAAAAGGTACTTAAGGTGTTATGATTAGGGTTAGCCCTTAATCCTCATCCTCCCATGCTTGCAGCACCATCTTCACCTCCTTCCTTAGAAAATCACGAACTCTAGACATATCTTTAGTGAACAGAAGAAAAATAGTGAAAAACCCGTCAACAACGATTAGTTGTTCAATGTGGTAGGTTTTTTTGATTTTTGCACTCAAAATGTTAAATTCATGAATTCTATATATGTTTTCATCATCAATTTTTGTTTTGAGAATCAAGGCGATGGATGAATGAATATGTTCATCGCCCATTTCCCTATTTTGAACCTCTTTTTATATTGTTCTTCACCGTTAATTTCCCAAAAATAATCTCTACATTGAAACATCATCAAATCTTCATGCAGTGGCTGACGCTGTGAATCCCTCAACCCAAAGATGGAAAATTTGGTTCAGAGGTTTTTTTTAATTTAATGGGTTTGCATTTTTTTTATTTGGTTAAATGGGTTTGTTGGGCGCCAATTGAATTGGCGCTCAACCATTTATCCAAGAGCGCCAATTGAATTGGCGCTCAACAATTATTATTTTTCTAAATGCCCATACCACCCCTCCCCAACCTCCCCACATTTATATATCTTATATATATATTTATATTTATATAAATATAATTATAATAAATATATTTATAATAAATATAATTATAATAAATATATTTATAATAAATATAATCACAAAAAATATATAATAAAATTATAATTATGTTTATTATATGTATTATTATTATATAAATTCAATAAATATATAATTACAATAATTATATAATTATAAATATAATAAACATAAAATTATAATAATTGTATATTTATACTAAATATATAAATATATAAATAATAATAAATATATAATTATAATCAATATATAATTAAATAATTATATAATTTTAATAAATATACAATTATAATTACAATAGTTTTGTAATGTCAAAAATAATAAATATATAATGACAACAATTATATAATTATAATAAATTTATAATTATAATAAATATACAATTACCATAAATATATAACTATAATAATTATATAATAATAATTATAATAAATATATAATTATAATAAATATAAAATTATAATAATTATATAATTATAATCAATATAGAATTATAAATATAATTAATATATAATTATAAATATGATAAATATATAATTATAATAAATATAAAATTATAATAATTATATATTTATAATAAATATATAATTACAAATATAATAATAATAAAAAATATATAATTATAATCATTATAGTATTATAAATATAATAATTATATAAATATATAATTATATAAATATAATATTTATTATATTTATTATTACACAATTATAAAATTATTATATTTATTATTATAATTATATATTTATTATATTTATTATTATAATTATACATTTCTAATTATTATATTTATAATTATATATTTATTATAATTATATAATTGTTATAATTATATATTTATAATATTTATAATTATATAATTATATAATTTTTATATTTATTATTATATATTTATTATAATTATATATTTATTATTATTATATTTGTAATTATATATTTATTATAAATATTAAATTATTATAATTATATATTTATTATAATGATATACTTATAATTTTTATAATTATATATTTATTATATTTATATTTATATAATTATAATATTTATAATTATATATTTATTATAATTATATATTTATTATAACTATATATTTATTATAATTATACATTTATTATAATTATTATTATATAATTACTATAGTTATATATTTATAGTAATTGTATAGTTATTATAATTATATAATTATTATATTTAACATTATATAATTATTTTAATAATAGTTGTATATTTATTATAATTATATATTTATCATATTTATAATTATATATTTATAATTCTATAATGATTATAATTATATATTTATTATAAATGTATATTTATTAAATGTTTTCTAATAAATGTATTTTATATTTATTAAAGGTATTATATTTATAAATATTTATAATAAATGTATATTTATAAATATACATTTATTATAAAATATAAATTTATTAAATACATTTATTATAATACATTTATTATAATACATTTATTAAATGTATTATAATAAATTTATTATAATAAATTTATTGTATATTTATTAAATGTATTATATTTATAAATATATATAATAAATATATATTTATAAATATAATACATTTAATAAATATACATTTATTATAATATACATTTATTATAAATATACATTTATTTAATACATTTATTATAATAAACTTAATAAATATGCATTTATTATAAATATATATTTATTAAATACATTTTTTATAATACATTTATTAAATGTATTATAATTAATGTATATTTATAATAATTTTTTATATATTTATAACTATATTAATAAATGTATATTTATTAAATGTGTTAAAACAAATGTTTAATAGATGTATTATAATAAATGGATTATGATAAATGGATTATAATAAATAAATTATATGTTTATTAAATGTATTATATTTATATATATATATTTGATAAATGTATATTTATAATAACTGTATTATATTTATAAATATATTAATAAATGTATATTTATTACAAATGTATTATAAATGTATTATAAATGCATTATAAATGTATTATAATAAATGTATTATATATTTATTAAATGCATTATATATTTATTAAATGTATTATATTTTTAAATATATTTAATAAATGTATATTTATAATAAATGTATTATATTTATAAATATATTAATAAATGTATATTTATTAAATGTATTTTATATTAAATATATTAAAAATTGAATATTTATAATAAATGTATTTAACAAATGTATTTAATAAATATATATTTATAATAAATATATATTTATTAAATTTGTTATACTTATATATATACATTTATTATAAATATTTATAAATATAATAAATTTATATAAATATATAATATATTTATTATAATAAATTTAATTAATGTACATTTAATAATATATTTATAAATATCATACATTTATTATAAATATACATTTATTAAATATATGTATACATATAACACATTTAATAAATATATAATACATTTATTATAATACATTTAATAATAAATGTATTTAATAAATGTATATTTATTAAATGTATTATATTTATAAATATACATTTATTATAAATAATTATAAATATAATACATTTAATAAATATAAATTTATTAATATACTTATAAATATAATACATTTAGTATAAATATACATTTACTAAATATATGTATAAATACAATACATTTAATAGACATTTAATACATTTATTATAATACATTTAATAAATGTAATATAATAAATGTATTTAATAAATGTATATTTATTAAATGTATTATATTTATAACTATACATTTATTAAATACATTTGTTATAAATATTTATAAATATAATACATTTATTATATATAAGCATTTATAATACATTTATTAATATACATTTATTAAATATATTTATAAATACAACACATTTATGAAATAAATGTGTTTAAGAAGTGTATTTAATAAATGCATTCAATAAATTTATATTTATAACAAAATATATATTTGTAAATTTAATTATAAATATTTTTAATATAAATATAAATGTATTATATTATATTTATTATTATTTTTTAATATATAAATATATATAAAATAGTAAAGTGGGGAGGGGGGTTTGGATGGGGAATGCCAAAAATGCCACTTCAAGTGGCGTTTTGGAAGAAAATCACAAAGCGCCAATTAGATTGGCGCTCATGAACCCCATTCCCCTAATTAAAATTGACCAACACCCTTTTAACTAAAAAATAAATAAAAAAGCCCCATGGGCTAATTTTACCCCCAAAGATCCTAAAAAATGCTTTTTTCCTTTTTTCGACCATTAGATTGGTCATGGTAGCTTTCATAAAGATAATCTCTTGAAAAGGTGGTGTCAAGAGGTAGTGGCGACAGTCTGGTCAGGCAAAGCTAGTGGAGATGACAGTCCGAGGTAATAGAGGTGTTCTGGCGGCAATCTGGGGTGGAGCCAGTGTGACAGCTTACTGAAGGGTAAAATGAGGTGTGCTGAGGAGGGAGGCACGTTCTAGTTAGTATAGTGGATGACCGGACAGCGGAAGGTCCCAAGTCAGAGGTGCTGAGGTAGTGGATAACACCTCTGGGTCATCAAGTGGGTAAGCATTAACGCAGTGGAGAACAAGGACCCAAGGTAGTCGGGCTAGCGTGGACCGAGAGAAGGTAATAAGACCAGCCGCTCGGCCAATCAGTGTCACCAGGTGGGTTAGTCCGTGTGACCAGTTTGCGGGCTGGTGGGTTGGGCCAGCCAGTGTGGGATAGCCCAAGCGTGGCAGACTAGCCAGACTGGGCCGGTCTAGCCTGTTTTTGGCCGGAGGACATTAAATGGCTATATCTTTTGATACAGACCTTTTATTTGTATGATATTTGTTGTAATACGATCCTTGTTTCTATTCTGAAAATTTTACATGGTTTTAGAAATTTTAAATTTCAAACCCAATGATGGGTGGCGTGAAACACTCACTTTATCAATAATAATATATAGAGATTTTTATTAAAAAATATTATTTCGGTCACATATTCTAAATGGAATATCCAAATGATGAGGCAAAATTGGATTCATTACCCTGGAGTTTAGACGGATTTTCCAAGACCTATTCTAGGCATTTAAAACTAAAATCATGTTGTAGGCCCTATAAGGTCGTGTTTGGGCGTTTTTGTGACTTTTTCACTGGGTGTCTATTCTGTAAAAACATGTAGTCAATATCTTGTGTTCTTCTATAAAGATAAAAATTGAAATATCCATATAATTTTATTGGGATCAAGGTAAGGAGCCCACAAAATGTTTTTCGAGAGTAATGCAGTTACATACAACTTTTCCATCGAATATCTGATTGGAGTGTGTAGATATTCTACCTCACTTGTTTTTTCTGTAAGGTTCACAATGGTGTGATCCTTTTGGATGTACAAAGTCCTATGAATGATCTCATCAAATGTGGGATCATTAAATGAATATTAGTGGAAGATCCTTTTAATTTTTTTTGAGCCCGATACATAGACTAGTTGTGTTTGGCGACTGCAGCGATGATACAATATATCAATTACATCTGAGTGGAATCCCCCTACTGAGAATGGAGTGGGTCCCCAATGAAAAATAGTGTAATCCCAAAAACATATTGGTTTTTTGGTCTTATATGAGGACATTTTGAGTGTAATCCCCCATTAGCATGGGCACAGGTCCTCTACTAGCTACTATATGAGTGAAAACTCCCTGACACATTAGGGAGTGGGTCCTCAAAGACTATATGAGTATAATACCCTTGACTTACTAACGTGTGGGTCTTATAGTTTGATTTTTCATTATCCTAACTTTCATATCAGACGAGACCTACTTTTACATAACATTGGACTCACAATTAAGAGCGCTGCTTTCCCAACCGAGACACATCTTTATGACGTGACTTAAAACTTTGTGGGTGAGACAGACCCATCCAAAGAGAATTGTATCGAGGTGATGTGTTTGAGCCCCTTTGAATTTCATTTCAGGGAAGATTTGAGGAATTCTAGGTATCGATGATGGCTACTTCAGGGACTATTGGAGACTCCTTTCTTGAGATCTGAGATGGAGATCCCCTTACTCACTTGTTTGGGTTCCTTTTTACTGATCATATATATATATATATATATAGATTTCTTTTTAGTATGCACTTGTTGTTTTTTTGTTACTATCCTTTCAGGATAGGTGAAGATGCACATTGTATGTCACGTTCATTACGTGTCTAGCTTCTCGTGGTAGGATGGGTCTAATATCCTACAATAGGTAGAAAAGGTATGATGAGATGTTCATATTCTCCCACTTTCTATATCCTTGTGTATTGGATGAGTTTACATCACTCTCTTTTTGCGTTGATTTACACTCTTTTAGTATACTTTGTTCCATATGCTGTACTTATTTTCTTTTTTTGTCTCTTACGAATCCCCCTTCAGTTCAGGGCATCCTACTGGGTATGTTTATACTCACCCATGTATATTATTTTCCCACATGTATTATGACTTATGCAGATGAAACACAGGTTTTATTTTGAATTTGTAGGATATTTGGGATACAAGAGCTTGGAACGCGTACGATGGTAACAACTTTGGTTTCATGAGTGGGAATTATTTTGTAGTTTCACTTTTAGTATTTCGGACGGGTTGGGACACTGTTCCATTGGGAATGTATTTTTTTATATTTTCCCTTTCAATTTACTTTTCTCTATTTTCACTGTTTAGTGTTTCATACATGTGTGCTATATTTTTAGAGCCAGTTTCATATTTTAATCTTTTCCCTCATCACTTTTTCATTGAGTGTGTGTGTGTGTGTGTGTCTAGGTACATAATAGGAGTACTCCATGAGTTTTATATTCCTTTGGAACTTGTTACCACCCCATGTCTTATGGAGGCGAGTTTGGGGTAGTTGCGGCTCGAGCCCCGACATGGGTCGGGTCATGAAAAAGAGGTATTAAAGGTTGTTCAACCCTTGGTATATTGTCTGGATGTTCCCCTAAAACGGAATTGGTCGGGTATAGGGTAATAGTGTAGACATTTCTCAAGATAAGATCTCAATATTGGGAGCCCAAATATGGTGTGGCATTTGACGTACCTATTCACGAGGACCCTAATTACCCACTAATTGACTCGATATGCTAATACACATGTTGCAGGTAACAATTGTACATTCATCATATAGGATTTAGCCTCTTATTTTCCTTGTTGAATCAGATCCAATTTTCTTTTTTTTCTTTATATATATATATACACACTCATCTGACCAGAGTATTACATGATAATTTTTAGGATGTGCCTATGATGGTAGCCAACTAGGATACTCGCTCTTGTTCGTGATGACGAACCCATGAGCGACGTGGTCTCAATAAAGGGTCCATCGTGTGATCTCATTATTCCATGTAGACCAATGGTGGTACCTCCACCTATGGAGGAGTAGTTATTACCAGTAGCATATGGTGAGGATGAGACAAGGCTCTTCACACTTAGTGAGTCCCAGTGCCAGAGGTCACTGAGGATTCATGGTGATCAAGTCCCTTAGGATGTAGAAGATTTTTTGGAGTCTATGGTCTGCATGTCCAGAATAGTACCAACCCCAATGTATCAGAGAGAGGCTTTGGTAGGAATCATTTTTCTTAGACTGGTTTGGAAATAGTGGGGTTTAGTTACCCAGATGAACGATGAGACAACACTCTCATGGGGTGAGGTTCAATAGCTATTTCGTGAGAAGTACTTCCCTTGTTCTTGTAATCCTCTAGGACACATAAGATTTCGAAGCTACGGAATAGAGACGTGACAATGGGTGCGTACGCAACTAGGTTAACTGAAAATACATGCTCTTCCATTGAAATACTCTGTAATGGTTACATCAGGGCACGGAAGTTCAAGCATGGTTTCCTCTAAGAGATATGTTCTATTATAGTTCTTCTATTCAACCCTATATATGTTGGGGTTCTGGAGTGATTTCTTGTTACTGGGAGTTTTATATCAGAGGGATGTTAGTTAATTGGTCCTATCAGTGGGTACTTTAGATTAGGGACTTCCACATTAGGTGGAAGACGTCTTGTAGCGTGTCCTCGGTGTAGGATACCTCCCCATGATCGGGCTCACGCACATGATTAGGTGTAACCTAGTCCATGAAATGCCGCAAGAAATACTAGAGAGGGATGGTATTACAATTGTGATGGGTGAGGTCACATAGAGCGAGACTGCCCAACTCGATGATCTGAGCATCCCAAGAAGGCAACAGGTGGGACACCACAATAGAGAAAGAACTGTGATCAAGATATTCCATGGGAGGTGTTACTAGCAGAGGTGATGGAGGACCATGTGGTGGGGGATGATTTTTTGGGATCCTCCTACCACCACCACTGGTCAGCCCCCGTCAGTCTCAAGAAGCTACCGGTCGGGTCCGCGGGTTGTTACCGGCTTTGGATATATGTGATCCTTCAAAAAATGTGATGATCCAAGGTATGTTTTTTGTTTACTCACCCCATGTTTCAGTATTAGTAGAAATGGGAACTATTCACTCTTTTATCTCACTACTTCTGACATAGTAATTTCATCACCCAGTAGAGTCTCTATCACAATGGATTTGTCTCGAAATTCATATACGGAGGAAATCTTTTGTATCATTTTTTTGGTAGTGCAAGAATTAATTTGAAAGATAAAGGTTCATGTGGGACATATTGTTCTTCATGATGGAAGCTTATGAAGTCATCTTGGTCATGGATTGGATTTCCATGTTTCGAGCCCAGAATGACTGTCGTTTCAGGATCGATAGATTTTTCACACTAATTGAATAGTATTCACCTTTCATGGGTAACGAGACCTCGTAGAAGGGAATATAAGTTCTATGCATAGGATACTATGGCCTTTTCCCATCAATTATAAAGTGTGACCCTTTGTGTAGTGTACTACACAGGAACCTTGGTTCCTTCAGTTGTGGAGGATTACATGGACATCTCCTCTAAAGATGTTCAGGGACTACCTCTAAGGAAACATATAGTGTTTTGTATTGATTTACAGATAGGGACTGCTCTGATATCCTCTGTGATATATCGGGTGGAACCCACCTACCTCTAGGAGCTAAATTTATAGGTGGAGGACCTTCATAAGAAGGGATTCAACAGACCATGTGTGTCCCCCGGGGTAGGTCCGGTTTTACTTGTGACGAATAAATATAGGAGTATGTGGATTTTTGTGGATAATCGTTGCCTAAATCAGACCATGATAATGAATAAGTACCCCTTTCAGAGGATTGATGTCCTCTTTGATCAACTGTGAGGTGTATGGTGGTTCTCCAAGATCAATCATGGTTCTAGCTACCAATATATACGAGTTCACGTTGATGATATTCCAAATATGGAATTTCATTATCATTTCAAGAATTGTGAGTTCCTAGTGATTAAATTTGGTGTAACAAAGGCCCCCGCCATTTTCATGGATTTGATGAACTAGGTCTTACAACCATACTTGTACTGGGTTTTTTCTTCATAGATGATTTAATCATTTAGTCTACGTCAGAGGAGGAGCATAAGGAGCATCTGAGGATGATCCGTGATTTACTCTCAGAGCGCCAAGTTTATGGAAATCTCTCTAAGTTTCACTTCTGGGAACACAGGGCTCACTTTCTAGGGAATTTAATATATTAAGTGAATTTAGTCATGGATCCCATGAACATTGAGGCATATATTTCTTGGGAGGCACTCAAGAATTTTTTTGAGGTATGATGATTTCTTGGATTGGGTTGGTAATGTAAGAGATTTGTGGTAGATTTCTCCAGAATTGTATCCCCCTTGACAACTATAACATGGAAGGGACAAATGTTTTCCTAGTATGAGAAGTTACATAATACCTTTAAGGAATTTATACAAAGGTTGAAGATCAATCTAGTTCTGAGGCCACTAGAGTGAACTTATTTTTCAGTATACTATGATGCCTGGGGAGGTGGTCTTGGTTGTGTGATGATGAAACAATGTGTAGTCATCACATATAGATCAAGGAAGTTGAGACCCCATGAGAAGAAATATGTGACTTGTGACTTGGATCGCAGAATATTAGTCTTCTCCCAACGGATATAGAGACACTACCTCCTAGGATAGTGATTTTTGGTCTGCACAGACCACCAAAGCCTCAAATATATCTTTACATAGAGATACCTGAATCCAAGGTAGTTGCACATATTGGAGTTCATATAGGATTATGAACTCGAGATTTTCTATACTCAAGGGATGGGAAACATTGTAGTAGATACCATTATCAAGAATTCATAGGCATCCCAAGAACAAGAAGCTTCTGAGTAGTTAGATTCCTTACAGTTGACCCTACCGGAGTAGGAGGGTAAAATTTTCCTACAATAGGTGGTGTTGAATCCTATTATTTTTTATCATGTGAGAGTTTTATAGTTGGGAGATATCATCTGTGAGGTTCTACATGACCATATATCAATAGTAAATGCACTTGATTGGTATTCTGATCAGGGGAATCATGAGATCTTTTTCCCAAGGAAGACAGTGTTTCTTGTTGTGTTACAGGAGGTAGTGTTGTGGGAGTTCTACACTTATCCCTTTATTTTATAAATGGGGAAAGAATGATGTATATGTACCTTAAACAATAGTTTTTGTGGTCCGCTATGAGATTATGTGTAGCTGAGTTCATCTCATGATTCCTTACCTATCATTAGGTTAAGGTTGACCATCAGGTTCCAACTGTTTTTTTACAGCCTCTTGATATCTCGGAGAGGAAGTGGGATGGCATTTCCATGGACTTCTTCATAGGGATTTCTCACACAGTGAAGGTCTATGACTCCATACGGGTGAAAGTGGATCGTCTCACATTGTCGGTGCACTTCAATTATATTAGGGAGCAGAGTTCAGTGGAGTATTTGGGGTAGGTGTACATGTTGGAGATCGACTGCCTTCACTGGGTACATTAGACGATTGTTTCTGATCATGATGCGTAGTTTACATCACAATTGTTTAGAGTCCTATAATAGGTATTCAACAGCCAGCTAAAAATGAGTACATCCTACCACCACAAGATTATTGGGCAGGCCGGGTTCACTATCTGGTTACTAGAGAAAATTTTGAGAGTGTTTGTGATGGATTTCAGTCAGAGCTGGTAGGATTTCCTCCCTTTGGTGGAGTTCGCATACAAAAACAGATACCACACCACCATATACATGGAACCATTTTAAGATCTATACAGGATACCATATAGGTTACATTTATTCTGGAAGAAGATTGGAGAGTCATCTCTTGTGGGATCATAGTTGGTGTGGGTGATGATAGAGAATGTTCAGATCATCCTTGACTGGATAAAGATGGACCAGAGCAGACATAAATCCTACGAATAATTCCAACATAGGCCATTGGATTTTGAACTAGTAGACGATTTATTCTTTAGAGTCTCCACATGACACACAATGATGAGCTTCATCTGGGGAAGAAATATATCACTGAGTTTCATCAAGAATTTTGAGATTGAGTAGAGGGTTGATGATGTTTCCTACCACCTCTCCCTACCCCCACAGCTGAATCAGGTGTACGACATATTCCATGTGTCGCAGTTGAGGCGATAAATACATGATCCTACACACATCATCGATTGGGGTGAGATGAAAATTGAAGTTGGGTCCACCTTTTTAGAGCACCTGGTGGTGATCGAGGATCTAAAAGAGTGGACCTTTCATGGATGAGCCGTACCCTTTGTTCAAATGTTGTGGTAGCATGGAAACATAAAAGAGAGTTCTTGGGGACAGGAGATCCATATGCGGGATCAGAATCCAGAGTTGTTTTCCTAATTTTTTATTTTCGAGGATGAAAAGCTTGAAGTTGGGAATTATTTAGATACCTATTTTTTTTCCTTGTAATACAATTACATTAATATATATATATATATATATATATATATATATTTCTAGAGATAGGTTCTGAGGAGTCATTAAATTCCAAGGCCCGGTGTGACCGGAAATAAAATTTTCAAAATATTAAGTATATTTCGCACTATGAATGCATGGGAGACCTGATTAATCTCAAACGATAGCTCATTTCCTTAATATAAGGCCATATTTGAGTATTTAATATTCTTTTTTCCATAGGACAGACATATTGTTGGTCTTCGTGAGACTTATGTGGAAAAATCCACTCCGGGGTAAATCATCATTTAAAATAATTAAACATAATTATTTTACCCAAAAGATAAAGACAATAAATTTCGAATGCATACTCATATTAGAAATATGAGACAATTGTTGATATCATAATGGGGGTTTTTAATAATAGTGTCATAAAATGTGATGGTATGGATTTTTCTGATTTCACGACAGAGACGACAGTCTCAGTGTTTTTTATGTAAATATGATCTGAATGTGTTTGGGTTAAGATTAACACCTAATCATCATCATATGACATTGGTAGAACCTCATTCAACTCATTCCTCAATGAATCAATAACTTCTAATGGATCTTCAGTTAATCAAAGAAAAATGTACCAAACACATTGGTAACGATAAGCAGTTCAACAAGGTAGGCTCCATTTTTATTTTCGTGCTCCAAATGTTTAGTTATTGAATTCTATTTTTTTCATCATCATTTTTTGTTTTTAGCTTCATTTTGATGGACAAACTAACACTACCATCACACGTTTCCCCATTTCGAACTGCCATTTTATCTCATTATTCTCTGATCTCCTCCCTAAATCATCACTATGTCGAAACATCACTGAATCCTTGAGAGAGGGCTGGCACTAGGAAGACCTTGACCCGATGATCCCACGACATGTTTTGTTTCCTTTTTCTGGCCACTCATGTGTTCATGGTGGCCTAAAGATGGTGAATCTCCAGAAAGGACATAGGACGGAGGAGGCGGTGGTAGTTCGATCAAGCGAGGCTGACAGAGGTCGCGGTCTGAGGCTCATAGTGTGTTCTGGTTGGCTGAGGTGGCACTGGTCGGAGCTGATGGAGGCATTCTAGTGGTGTTATAGGGTAAAGACAGAACAGAATCAAGAAAAATTATAGAAGTTGGTGTGTGGAGGCTAGCGGTGCAGGCTGGTGAGTAGGTCGGATGATCCATCGGTAGTGGGGTCGTGAGGCATAAGTGCCGAGGAAAATTATCATGCCTCATGGTCCTTAGGGGGTTGATGTTGATGTGAGGTGTGTGAGGTCTTATGGTGGATAAAATTTAGAAGACCGAGATCAAGGATGAAGACAGACCTCTTAGCCAGTTGATGTCGGCCGGTGGGCTGGGACACGTGACCGAGTCGTGAGCCGACAGGTTGGAGTAGACCGTTTGAACCAGACCAGTCTAGCTTGTTTTGGGCCCAGTGGCATTAAATTCCATTCTCTATTGGTATGGGCCTTTAATTGGTGCATCATTTGTGGAAACGTGATCCTCAAGTCGAGAAAAATTATTTGAGGTGGTTTTAGAAATTTTAAATTTCAAACCCGAAGACGAGTGGTGTGAAATGCTCTCCTTATCAATAATAATATTTAATAATAATTATTAAATAATCTTGTTTCAAAATTATCTCCCAAACGGAGAATCTGTTTTAAACTCCGTCTATGGAAAAACATTTCCCTTAATGAGAAAAACCTTATAAGACAATTACAGGAATTTTAGGACGTGTTTTTGTGCTTCAAATGGACAAAATACCTTAGTTTAATAATAATTTTATTATAATAATAATATTTATTAAGAAATACTATTTCAGGAAATCATCTAACTGGAACGTCCAAATGATGTTCCATCAGTGGCATCATGACCCTAGAGTTGAGGTGGATGTTTCAAAACTGATTCCAAGAGATTAAAATAAAAATCATGTTGTGGGCTTCACAAGGCCCAATATGGGCGTTTTAGCGACTTTTTTATTGGGGGTCATTCTGGATGAACGAGTATTCAATCATTTGGGTTTTTCATGAGTATCACAATGTAATGATCTATATAATTATATTGATTTCGAGGTTTGGACCACAGGAGACGTCGTTCGAACGTAATGCAATGACATTCAACATTTCAATCTAATGTTCAGTTGGAGTTAGTGGCCTCATGTGTTTTTTCTAGAAGGGTAACATCGGTGTGGTTTGTTTGTATATGAAAAGTCTTGTTCTTGATCTCATAAAATGTGAAATCCTGAATGTAATATCGGTGGATGACCCTTTTTATGTGTTCCGAGCCCGGGGCTCTTACTCTTTGTGTTTTAAAACTGCAGCGATGAGACAATATATCAGTTACTTATTATTGGAATCACCATACTGAGTATGGAGCGAGTCTTAAATGAACAAGAGTGGAATAAACCTAACAAAATAGGGTGTGTGTCCTCTATATTGACATTTAGAGTGGAACCCCCCATTAGCATGGGCTCTGGTCCTCTACTATCTAATATCTTAGTGGAACCCCCTGACCCACTATGGAGTGGGTCCTCAATGACTATTGAAGTGGAATACTACTGATGTACTAGAGTTTGGTTCCTATACATTTATTTTTCTTTATCCGGAATTTTCAATAATATGAGACATCCTTTGATGTTACCTTGGGATCATGAGTAAGAGGGGTGATTTCCCACACCGAGAGGAATCCTTTTGACGTGACCTAAAACTGAGTAGGTGAGAGAGACCCGCCCAAATTGGATAATATCATGGTGTGGTGTTTGATTCCCTTTGACTTACAGTTCATGGAAGAAGTGAGTAATTATATGTATCGATGATAGATACCTATGGGACTATTGGTGACTATTTTCCTAAGCTGTGAGATGAATATCCCCTTACTCTCTTGTTTGGGATCCTCTCAACTGATCATAAATATATATATTCTATCTATTACTCACTCCTTGGTTTTGGGTAAATCTTATTCTAGGAGAGGAAAATACACAAGGGCTATGCCATGTGCTTTCCATGTCTATCTTATCATGGTTGGATGAGTCTACTCTTCTACTATAGGAAACAAAGACTCGACAAGAATTTCTTCTTCTCACCATTTCTATCTCCTTTTGTTTTGGATGAGTTTACTTTACTCTCTTGTTGGGTTGAGATGCACACTTTTTCTGCACATTGTTCCATCTGTTGTACTTCATTTCTGTTTTTTATCTCTTACTTCCCCTCCTTTTTATGGTGGGTTATTGGGAATGTTTATACTCACCCATTCATGGTATTTTCCCACACTTATCATTTTTTATGTAGATGACACAAAAGGTTTGATCGTGTCTATGGAGGAAATTTAGGATACTATATCTTAGTCCATTTATGGTGGTTACAACATGTGTTTCAGAAGTGGGGCTTTTTTAATAGTTTTACATTCTATTTTTATGTCCGGTTGAGACTCTTTTCTGTCGGGCGTGTATTTTTTCCCATTTTACTTTCAATTTAATTAACATTATTCTCACCATTTAGTGGTACATTCATGTATGGTTTATTTTTATAGAAGGTTGCATATTTTAATCTTTAACCTCTATAGTTTTTCATTTATTGTATATGTGTGTGTGTACAGGTGCATAAGAAATATTCTCCCCGTGTTTTTTATACCTTTGGTGCTTGTCTCCGCCCCCGGGCCAATGGAGGAAGGCTTTTGGTAGTTATGACTAGAGCCTAATCATGGATTGATTAATGACATGTACACTATTTTAAAATATTATAATGACCCAACTAGATGTTTTAAATTTTAGTAAATCTTTTGCAAGAAACCATACATCGTAGAGATATGTCACTATTTAAATTTTTGTTTCAATCTATTGTTTTTATAATGAAATGGTTAAAGAGAGTATGTAAGGTCTTAGGGTGTTCCAATGGTTTGTAACATGAGGAAGGTGAGAACTAGGAAAATCTGTGTAAGGATAACAATTGGTGCATGGTTAAGAAAACTGTGTGGAATTCCCATATAACCATGCAACCTTTTATGGAGGATTAATGCACGATCATTGCATGGTCTATCAATCCGTGAGGCCTACCCAAGTAACCATGCAACCCATAATTCTTTGGATAGTGTATATCAAATGTTTTTTTCACGGTTTGTTATACATGAGGGTAAAATATGTGCCTCTGTAATGGTTAGAAAAATTAAAAATATTCAACAATTTGATTTTAAGATATAAATTTGACCCCCCCCCATTTTCTAGCTCCTCCTGCCCTAGGGATGCCCCATTTCAACCCCATATTCCAATGGGTTGATCTCATTCATTTCTAAGACCTTTAGAGCATCATTGGTTGCGGATCAAAGCACTGGGTATGTCCATCTCATCTCTTGCTTCTCTTTTCAGGGTTTGGGTTTGTAGTTTCTCCCATATTCTTTCAAAGCCATAAAACCCTTTTATTCAAGTGCAATATAGGATGGGATTCACTGGGTTCTAGAATCCAGATGTTAGGCTACAATTAGGAGTGTATTCATCATTGTAATTGAGTTATGTGGTCTACACGTTATATATTATAGTTTTGTTTTAGATTTGTGCATGTTGGGTATTTTTCATGGTTATCTATTTAGTGATTTTGAATCCCTTAGTGGGGTTTTGTTAAATGGGGGTTCAAATGATGAATAAAAACCCTCATGTTCTCCATGGGATGTAATGAAGATTATTTGAACTATTTAGTGCCACTCATGGGGTGTGCTGGCATCCCTAGTTCTAAGGATTAGTAAAGGAAGTGTAGAGTTGACTTGCGATAACATAGAGCCCATATTGAACATGTTGATATGTTTAGTTTAATTGAAATGAAATATTTATATATGTTACTTGGTTTTGAAGATGGAATAATATGTTGTTTGGAATGGATTTAAAGTGGGTTAATTTGGTAAATTGAGATTGTATAAAATGGGATATGGATTATCTTGAAATTTTTAAAGAATTAGTATATCTGAAATGTTGAACATGTTAATTTGGAAATTTCTTGTGATTTTAGAACATTTAAATTGGCTGTACAAGGAAATTGATTAATATGATAAATGGGTTATTACATGGGTATTATGGGGTATTTATAATGGTTTTTATGTGATAATGTAGATGTTCTATATGATATAAGAATTATACTTGAAAAATAGAAGTGCGAAAATACTTGTGAAATGATTAATAAGTTATGTGGGAAAATGGATGGTAATTGGTGAATATTGGATAATGTATGATAATTGGCTAATTTACTTAATGGGTCATGTAATTATAATCTGAATTGAGCTGAAAGATATATAAATTAAAATGAAAATGTGATAAGGGGTTATGGATTGGTGTTAATTCCCTTGATTGATGGTTATGGAATGTGATTATCATTGAATTGGTTTTGTATGATTGTGATATGATATGTATGTGGTGGTTGGATATATAAGCATGTGAACATGTCTTGATAGCATGTGGTATTGACATGAAGTTTTACATAGAGGAGTCAATTTGGACTGAGGCTCTAAACTCCACCCCAAAATTAATGGGTTATGGAAGGTTACAGAAGTTCTCTTCCCATAATGGTTACATTCCACCCAGATCATGGCTTTGAGGTGATGATAATGTGTTGATGTGATGTGTTATCCCTAGTGAAATAGGGACATAATTTATTCTCTTATGAATTATGATTTATTTCCTTAGACTCATGTTTAGATGATGTATATGTCAAAACCATGGGACATATAATGAATATAGTACTGATTTAAGAAACAGTTAAGGTAATGATTGTTAACATATAGAACATGAGTTGTCTTTAATTACCATATTTTATTTATTATTTTTCTGTACTATCTGTTAGACTTGATATTTTGTAGACATCGTTGGTGTTGTCCTATAGAGATGTACTCACACTCTGATCAATTGACCATTGGGTACCTCAGATGATCTCACTATTTGCAGGTTAGGACAAGAGTAAGGGCCCCATTCTAGGAAGTTGAGTAGGGATTGGGAAATGTATAAGTGGGGATCCAAACGTGGATTCGGGACACATTTTGGGGATTTTTCTATTTGTTTTTATTTTTGGTTTTATTCACATTGGAACAATTAGTATGTCATGAATAGATAATGTTGAATTATGGTTTTGTACTATATTTTGGGTGAGGATTGGATATACATGTCTATTAGTTGTTTCATATTGTTTTCTCTATTTATGTTTTGTTCTGTTGTTTATTTCTCTAGTAATGAGGTATAGAATCCCCATGTGACTTAATAGACCCTCACCACTAGTCGAAATCCTCAATTATAAGGGGATGTGTGATTGAGGTCATGTGACGACTCAACTTTGGCATCAGTTTAGTGGCATCTGGGTTGGAGACATTTCATGGTGATATTAGAGGATAATCCTTTCTCTTTCTTTTTCCTTACTATTTGGGTAATTTATATTAGAGGTTAGGAAGTGTCAGGCCTTGGTGATGAGCTTATGATTGAGAGTAGTGAACCCTTGTACAAGGGGAATCCCAAGTTACCCAAGGTTAGATTTGTTTTTTTTATATGTGTCGTTAAAGTTGAATTATATTTCACCACTGGGAGATGCAAATGTTATTTGATGTGTGTGAGTTACAATATTTTTATCAGGACATATTGGCACGAGGTTTTTAATTCATTAATCGTTTTAGGTTCCTAATGATATATGTGGAATGAATCATGTTAGGCACACACGGGATGGCGCTGTTGGACATAGAGAGTGTAATTCATTTTATTTCCTTGAAAAAATTGAAGAAAATTGTGTCTAATAATGGTAATTCATGTCGGTAAATGAATATAATGTAAATAAATACTCAAGGAATAGTTTGGGTAATGAAACATTATGACCAAGTTAAAATTTTGTGTTGTGATAAATTATATTGGTTTAATGATGTCTAAATGGGAATGATTTCATAGTGATGGTAAAATGGTTAATGAATTTTTCCTAATGAATGGTGTAAATGAGTTAAAATGATGATTGAAAAAAAATTAAAATAGGTAACATGTTTAAGAGAAAATATTTCTGGTATGAAAAATGAAATGGTTTAAATGTGTTATTACTGAATGACTTGTGATTATGAAATTTGGTTTACCCCATATTGACCCTAATCCCAGGTAGGGATAAAAGATGGTAGTGTTCTAAGTGTGATGATGACTATTGATATTGTTAATGTGGAGTGGGATTCTTAAGGATGATAGTGTGAGATCATTTCCATATTTGTTTTAATTTTGTCAGTAATTATTTAAATCATATTTTGAGGAATTTTTTTTGAGTTATGGTCATGAAAAAGGTAGGGATCATCAAATATCGGGTGAAATAGATGTTTAAAATGAGAATTATTGAGTTCAAGAGTTGTGAAGTTAATTAAAAATTATATATGGTGATGTAACTTTGGGATACCTATATAGTGGATATTTCTTATGTTCTCAATCTTACTCTTGTATGGGTGGTTTGGGAGAGGGAGATTGCTTGAGTTTGAGACCTTGGATTTGGGTTCTGAGGCCATGCTGATTATGATATGTTATAGGGGATGTTCATATGAAACCCCTGGAAGGTTTTTGGACATTGCGCAATGAGACATTGTTTAGTAATGAGAGTGTAGAAGCTCTCTTTGGGTCATGATCATACAGAGTGCATGATAGACCATAAAGATGGTGCATGGGTTTTGATAATGTTTTTAGTGGGGACCTTGAGAGTTATTTTTTGGATCCTAAAGAAGAATTTTAGTTCTTATTTCCAATGTATGTGTATTCCTTTGTTATGGAACATATAATAAATTGTAGTTAATGAACCATGAAATGCGTGTACTGAAATGGGGGTCATAGTTCTGTTCAAAAGTATTTATTTGTTTGTATATTGATATGTATGTTTTGGAGATAAGACCAATGGATTTTTCATATCACAAATCCAGTTTAGGGGGCAGGTATCATTTGACCTTCATTTTGACCTATGAGAGAAGTCATATAGGGTTCCTAGTGATTTTTGGATTGTGTTATACAAGTGGATGTTTTGGAATTCGTAAGAGGGTCACAAAGAGTTTTACCTGGTGCAGGTTTGACTTAGAGGGATAAGTGGGAGGATTGATGGTTAGTGATGTTACATGAGTAGTGGTTATGAATTTATAGTCTCAGGAAAAATCAAGGGTGACATCATAGGAGGCTAGCCCAGTGCGGAAGGTGCCTTGGAATATGAAGCATTGGAGATGCTTTAGAGGTTTAATTGAGGCATAATGAGTACCATCATGTTTTGGTAAAAGGTATGGTTTTTACATAGTTCTTTCATAATGGAACCCTAGTTCTTGCGGTAGGATGTAAGTTCAAAATTGAGTGGTTTTATTGTATGAATTCCATACTATTATTTTTTGATGGAGATTAATGGAGGTCTCGATGTTGTTTTCGAGTGGAAGATACAAAGGTGAATGAATCATGGTAAGATGCTTTTGTATTGAAGGTGAAAACAGATGTGAGAATGGTCAATGGTTGAGATTTTTAGTATGAATGTTTTTTTGGTGATATGTAGAGGAAACCTTGGGGATGATGAGGTAGACTAACCAAGAGGTATCGTTAGATGAGTAAGTGTGTGATGACCTATGCTTAGGAAAAGGTTGGCTAGTGGGATGTGTTTCGTTAGATTGGTGTGGTAGAACATGTGGTTCAGTTGTTAACCATCATGGACACACTAAATGAAATTGTGTAGTTCTGTGGAAGTAGTTCCTCATTAAATTTTGGTTCATGGCTACTTGACATATGGTCTTGGAGTGGTGGTGAGTCTCGGTTAGAAATCACACATGAGCAATGGTGTTTATGTGTTGATTATATGTGTGTACTAGGGAATCCTAAGACCCTTGGCCGATCTTCATGTCCCATAGAAGGAGGTGACATCAGAAATGAATATGTGGAGAGTGTTGTTCTTAAAAAACATCATATTGTGCCTTAGATAGTGAAAACCATGCACAACATCCTGAAATCTTCCCGGGTATGTTGAGAAGCACTGGATTTATTCATAGAGACATTAATGAGTTCATGGATGGATGAGGGAAAACATGGTGTTTACACTTATGGGAGTAGTGTATATGGAGTTGGATGGTGAGATATATACCATATATGGTTTTAGGTGAGGTCCTTAGGATGGACAAAGTGTTGAAAAACATCATGGGTGTCGTTAATGAATGTTGGGAACAAGAAATGGTTGATGTTCATTTTCTTATTATATAGAACTCAGGATAGACATGTCTAAATTTTTTGGTTCATTTGGTAATCAAGTGTCAACTATGGTGGTGGAATCCCTCATGAGGGCCAATGGTAATGAAACTCTTACGGTGGAGAGTGATAGGTAATTCTGGGATGTGGAGAGGAAAATGTTTGGTCAATGTGGTGAAATCTGGATGCTAATGAGAAACCAATGAGATACATGTTGGGTCCCTTAGAGTGGCTAGTTGGGCCTTGGATATGTTTTTGGGATGATCCAAGCATTGGATTCGGGCTTAGGGTGGTTTCAAAAGAATTGGATATCCCTGTGGAAACACTGTTGAAAGAGTGGTAACACCTAACAATAGTTGCAGAAAGAGAGGTTTTCTTCTATGACTCCAAAAATATTGGAAGTAGACTCTGGTAAGTATCATCAGTTGATAGTGATGGTATCTAAGTTATTAAGATGATTTATATGGTAATAAGGGGTAGTGTATCATTAGTGGAATATGGGTTTCTAGGGAAATTGTTTTGGGGTGGTCCAACACGATAGGGCAAACAAGAATGGATGTGATGAATTGTATCCCACCTTTGGTTTGTTGTTCATGGTAGAAAGAACTTTTCCGAAATGAATTTTTACTTGATTGAGGTCAATTTGATCTGATTCATCTAATGGATAGTGTATTAATATACATTTTGGTGGTTCCAACGACAAGTATAGAGTCCATTGTAGGGAGAGAATCATAACGAATGGTGGGTTGGTTAAGTTTTCTTGTACAGTTATGGAATGGAATCATCTCGACATGAGTGGTGGACCAATGTATGTTAGGAAATGTGGTTGGTAGGGTCATTTTTTTTCCTAGGGATGATACTATGTGTTGGTCACCATTATCATTTTCAATATAGTGTAAAATGATGTCATGTTATATGGGTCATGAATTGGGAAGAGGATCAGATCAATGAGGTGCTAATTAGTTCATCCATGATGATGTGCTTTTTTTTGTAAAGTTTATATGTTATTTCAATTATATATTGTTTCCTATGTTTTCCCTATGATGTTATTGTGGTGTAGGTATGGTTAAATTTGATACATCCTTTAAGGAGTATCTATCTCGTACGGCGGATCATAGTGAGAAAGTATTATGAGGAAAGACCGTGAACATGGTCTAGGTTTATTGTCAGAAAGGTAATGTTAAAGATGAAACATTAGAAAATGTAGTTGATATGAAGGCATAGTGTATTGGTCTCCATACATAGGAACCCCAATGATTCTTGGGATTTCGATACGAGGATGAACAATTCTAAGGTTGGGAGGTTGTAAGATCCCAAATTTCATGGAGATATGTCCCTATTTTATATTTCGTTTCTATCTCACATTTTTGGATAATGAAATCATTATGAAGAGTATGATGTGTCTTGGGGGTGTTATAATGGTTTGAGACATGAGTAAGGTTAGAACCAGGACACTCTATGCAAAGCACATAGTCGGCGCATGATTATGCAATCCTTGCGAAATTCTAGGATAACCATGCAGCCTTGGACAGAGTCTTAAAGCAAGGTTGGTGCATGATCTATCAAACCTAGTGGCCTCAGAAGGTAATCTTGAGACACTTATTTTCTTAAATAGTGTCTAGCACATAGTTTTCACACAATTTTTTAATCCATGTGGGTAAACAGTGCACCCCTATAAGGTTGAGAAAAATTACCAAAAATGCCATTACAGAATTTTAAGACCAAGAATAGATTTATCTCCCATTTTTTCTTCCTCCATCCCTAGAGACCACCCATTTAATCTCAAGATTATATGTGGTCGATATCCATAGTTTTAAGGCCATTTGTAGAAATATTGGTTGCAGATCAAAGCTCTGGGAAATTCTATTGCATCCCTTGATTCAATTTTAAGGATTAGGGTTTTTAGTTTCTCAGATCTTCTTCCAAATCACTAAAACCCTCATTAATCTATGGAATATAGGATAGGGATTCAAGGGGTTCTATAATAAGTATCTAAGTCTATGATTAAGAGGGTGTTCATCATTATATTTGACCTAGGTGTTCTACAAGTTCAATTACATAGTTTTGTTCAATATTTGTGCATGTTGGGAATTTTTCTTGGTCACCTATTGTATTACATTTGATTCCCTTGGTGGGGCTTGGTAAAATGGGTGTCCGATTGATGAATAGAAACTCTCATTTTCCCTATGGGATGAATTAAGGATGTTTTGAACCATTTGGGGCCATCCATGGGGTTTTTCGGCATCCCCGACTCTAGGGAAATGTAAATTAATTGTAGAGTTGACTTACAATAATGTAGATCCCATATTGAACATGTTAATATGTTTACATGAGTTGAAATGGAATATTTATATTTGTTCCTAGCTTTTGATAATGGGTGAAGGGATCATTTTTCATGGATAAAATGTTTTTTAATTGGGTAAATTGAGATTTTATCAAATGGGTTATGAATTATGTTGAAATTTTTAAAGGATATATGAATTGATGAAAATGTTAATTTCTCATTGTCTTGTGATTTGAGAACATGTAAATGGGTTTCATAATGGAATTGATAAATATGTTTAGTGGGTTATTACATGGTAATTGTGGGGTATGCCTAATAGGTTGAATATGTTAAGGTGGTTTTTTGTATGATATAAAAATTGTACTTGAAACATAAATGTGGAAAAATGCTTGTGGAATGATTAACGTGATAAATAAGTAAATATATGGAAATTGGTGAATATTGTCTAAGGTATGATAGTTTTTGAATATACGTAATGGGTTAAGGCAAGGGAATTTGAATTGGGCTAATGGATATGTAATTCAAAATGAAAATGTGCTAATGGGGTATGTAATAATGTTAATTCTGATGATTGATGGTTATAGAATGTGATTGCTATTATATTGGTTGTGTATGATTGTGATGCGATATATATGTGGTGGTAGGATATATAAGCATGTGAACTTGTATTAGTATATTGGGGTATTGACATAATGTTTTATGCCCATTGTTCATGTTTGAATGAGGCTCTAATCTCCACCCAAAATGCATGGGTTATGGAAGGGGATGGAGGATTTATTCGCCTAAAGGTTTTAATCAACCTAGACCAAGGATTTGAGGTGAGGATAATATTTTTATGAGATTTGTTTATCCCTAGTAAGATAGGGACTTTATTTATTCCCTTAGTCACTATGATTTATTACCTTAGACCCTTGTGTTGATGATTTGTATTCCTAAGCCATGGGACACATAATGAAAATGGTAATGATGTTTGAAATAGTTAAGGTAATGATTATTAACATACGGTACTTGATTTTTCTATACATATAATATTTTATTTAGTATTTTTATGAAATATCTATTAGACTGAATATCTTGTAGACACCATTGGTGGTAGCCTACTGAGTTTTACTCACACCCAGCTCAGGCTGTCCTTGGGTACCTGGGAAGATCTCATGATTGTAGGTCAGGATATGAGCAATGACCCCATACAAGGGAGTTGATTTGGGCTTGGGAAATTCATTATTTGGTATCCGTACTTGAATTTGGAACATACATTATGGATGAAGCTATTTGTTTTCTTATATCTGGTTTTATTCACATTGTCAATATTATCATTTCATGACATGGTTAATGTTGAATTGTGGTTTGTACCCAATTTTTGGAGATATTTGGCTATGCATGTTTATTGGATGTTTCATATTTTTTATATTTTTTATATTCTGTTATGTTACGGATTACATTGGTACAGAGGGTATAGTCTCACCATGTGATTTATTAGATCTTAATTTCTAGTCAGCAACTTTTGTTATATGGGGAGACACGCTTAAGGTCATCTGATGACTTGGCTCGAGGCACCGATTTAGTTTCTTAATGGTCTAGAACATTACAACATGTGAAATTAGTTCTAAATATTCCTTTACCATTATAATCATAGTTTGATACTAGCAGGATATCATACGTAAGTATATTCTGGTTCACATAGGGGATTGGCTGTCTATTTTGAGTGCTGAAAAACTAAATATATTTTAATCCTTTTATTTGTGTGATGTCATGTGTTTTGCTTTAAAATACCCAAATGAGAATAATTAATAATAGTTACATTCACATCATCATGTTTAAAGATAAAAATTAATGGATAAAATATATAAATTGTTTTAATAGTCATCCACAATAATTCACATCCATCGAAAGTTGAATAAATCCCAAATGGGTACCCTCAATGGGGTTTCATACCCCCTTGAAAAATACCTTTATCTTGGAGAGGAAAGAGTCCTCATCCTGTGGAGTTTTATTTGGTATGGAAACAGTCCTACTAAGGTTGATTACCCAATTTACCAATTTTTTAATTTACAGACACATGGTGTGGTGTGAGTACCTCACCATAGTTCATTGATTTGTAATGATTTATCCAAATTTTATATGAATATTTTTCCATGAAGTCCCAATTCATGTATCTAGGAAAATATTCATATATTAGATTTTTTTGAGGTTTTATTTCCCAGAATCAGCTGAGAACAATTCTAGCTTGATGAACTGATGTAGTTACTGACCCCTTTTCATATAGTTGAAAGATTTATTTTAGAGAGTATGGATTGATTTTTGGATGAAAATGCCCATGGGATAGTAATTCTTAGTGTGTCTCCAGGATAGAGACCTATAAAGCTAAGAATAGGCATACAGTAACATATTTGGGTTTTGATTAGGTATTGATGCTATCAATACATGGTGATGCATGGTTGTATGATGTGAGGTGAAACCCCCAGTAATGTGTGGTATCCACTACTATGAAGTGAAAAGATCCCACATAGTTTTTTATTTAATACACACCATTTTTAATATAATTTCATTATATTCAAATTTAATTGATTATTCATTCCCAATTTTCATTAATTTGTCATATTTATTTGTAAAATCCATTAAAAAGGGAATTATGGAAAATGAAATATGAAAACCTATGTCATTATAAAAAATTAATTCATGATTTATTACAAAAGTGTACACATTTTACAACCCGACAGATATAGAACTCTAGTGTCTTTGGGTAATTAGGTACATTACATAATAACATAAAACATGGGGTACATTTATATTATTGGAAACATCTTTAACATGATCATAATATTCATTCATACTTAATAGTATATGGGGTAGCCTGTGGAAATATATAAGAAAGGTTTGATCTATAAATCCCAGTAAATGAAAAAAAAATGTCCTAACATGACGAATTTAGAACATGTTAGAGAATAGGAATTTCAGAAGAACCTAAAATGGGTGAGAAAATAGAACATGAGTAAGGAGTAATGATAAATCATTATAACAAAAAGGGAACATGGAAATGTGGAATCAATTTTAAACATGGCATCATAAACATAGATAAAGTATACAATTTAAGACATCAAGATGTAAAAAGTATCATGATGGATTAGGTTCACTGCCTAATACCTTGTAGGAGGTATCATGAGACTTAAACATTACACATGGAATTACAGTTCTATATAATATTTTTCACACCAGTCACATTCATATCATTCACATCCACAAGTGTTCCACATAGATGATACAACACAAAATCATTTTTCATAAAATATTATTCCATGATCATGAAGTGTGGAGTAAATACATTGAATTACCCAATCAATGTAGTATAATTTCATTAAGGTGAATACCCATGATAGTAAATGTGTATAGTTATTCAATACACAATTTTTTGGTGTGGAAAATCTTGGTGAAATTTTGAGAGTATAAGGACAGTAGTCAATGATTCATAAAAATGGTTAAGTCAGTGTAAAAGTGTTATATATTTATTTTTAAATAGAATGGAAATTAATAGGGATGTTTAAAATAATATCAAAACATTAGTATATTGAAATAAATGCCATAAAATAAAGAAGGTGCATGAATTGAAAAGAGGATGGACATGTCTCTTACTAAATTTCAGATTGGTAATGGGTGTATACAAAAGTCCATGGGAGGGAAAAATGATAGTAATAGGGGTATATCATTACATAAAACTAAAAATGGTTGTAATAGGCATTTATAAAAATTACCCTAACATGGAAAAACCGAAACTAATAGGCATAACCTAAAATTGGTTCTTGAATAAAAGGAGAGTGGGAGATCCCTTACCATGAGAAGGCGATTAAAATAGTTTGGTAGGGGTATCTTGAGAGCTTAGGGGATCCTTGAGATGACCCTATAAAGGAGAGGGAGGTGTAAGGACATGATATAATGGACTTTAGTGAAGAAAATTTTGAGATTTTGTGGGTTTATATAGGAAAAGTGATGGGAGTTATTTATTATTTCCTATACTTTGGTTTTGGACCATATATAATAAAGTAATAAAAACAAAAAAATATCCCATGATTTTTCCCATGGATTCTAACATATGGGGGAGGTTTTAGTTATGCTACAAGTTCATTGTATGAAATTATTAAAATATTACCCTTTCTTATGTGGAGTTGAGTCTTGTTCTTATAAATATAATTTTTAATAATAAATAATATTTTGGGTTTTGGAGGATACATAACGTCTTTATAAAATTAATCAAATTACCACAAAAAATTATATTCATTGAGAGACATATATTTGTTTGTGTATACTATTTATATTACTTATTACATAATTTTTGGGTTATTATTATGTCATAATATGCACAACATATTTATACTCTATTTTAGTTTTACCTAAAAATTCATCTATCTTAGAAAATTATAAAACATTAACCATTAGAAAATTTTTATGCTCTAGCTCCAAATTTAATATCTATATTATCAAAATAATTTTATAATTATATGAACAATCACTTTTAAAATAATAATCTATTTTTTATTGAGAAATTCTAGGTTTTTTTGGTCATAACAGTTTCAAGAACTTATAAAAATTACATTTAATTTATAAAAATTATATTATCATTTATATTTTATAAAAACTATTTAAAAATAATATTTAATTAAAATATAATTATTTACAAAAATCAATTAATTCATAAAAACCTATGTCTTCAATAAAATTTTATATTATTCAAAAGTACATTTTTTGTTTAAACATATCAAAATAAAAATAATTTATAAGGTAGAATCAATCATAAGTAAATATAACCATTATTATATGTAAAATATAGCATACATATTCATATTATAATTTAAATATATATATATATCCCTTTATTAAACTAGAAAATTAGCGTAAGGTGGACAAGGGAGAGTCTTCCATGGGGTGGTTCATCGTACCTGCTTTGGGATGTGATCTAGATTACCATGACAATCTTCATGAAAAATTTCTCTCATAGTTTAGATTTTGGATCTCTAATTGGGATTAGTTGAGGGAGTATCCCAGTGATTTTATTTCCTTTAGAATCTATAATAAATGAGATTCATAGGGTACAATCTTATTAGTTGAGTCAATCACCACCATTATCTGTGTTAATTAGATTGGTCAAAACCCAATATTTATATTTATCATATGATCACTATTTAGTGGATATATTATCAATAATTATGACACATAACAATATTTTAAATCTAATTAGATTTAATAAAACCAAATAAGTGAATGTGTTTTCTATAACCATAAAACATAATAATACATTTAATCCAACCACAAAGGGAATTTTATATATAAATGTTTGGGAAATTATTATCTCTACACCTTTAGAAATTTCACCCTTGAACTTTCCATTTTACACACTAAAATAGGTTAGGGTAAATCTGCTTAATCAATACTCTAATTACCATGTCACATATTAAAACTGGTGTTTTCTCTATAGTAATTTGAACAGGTGCATTGTTTTATTTCGTAAAAGGTTGTCTCCAGGATCTCATATCTTCACTGGATAATCCTCATATGAAAGATCATTCTTCGATGGTATCTCCAATAGATTCATAACATGAGAGTTTTTTGGTATGTACATCCCCAAGAGGGATAAGTAGAACACATAATTTCTTTATGATATGTTAAGTGGGAGTGTTAGTTGAATGTATTTTGCTCTAGTGTGATCAAGGTTCTTAAATGCTTTATGTATCTTGGATGAAGCTTTCCCTTATTACAAAATCTCAATACATTATTCCATGGAGATATATGGAGGAATAACTTTTATCTAACCTCAAAATCTAATAATCTTCAATTTTTATCTTCATAGCTCTTTTTTGACTATGATAAACCTTAATGTACTATTGAATAGTCTTGAAATTTTCTACCATTTTGTCAACCATTTTTGGACCGAGCTGTTTGTGTTTCCCAACTTCATCTTAGCATGCATGTGTTCTTAAACTATTCCCATAAAGTGCTTTATAGGGGTCCATTTGTTTTCTTAGGTGGAAACTATTATTATATGAGAACTCAATCAGAGGAATGTGTTTATCCCATCCTCCTTTGAAGTCAATTGAGAAAGATATCAATATTTCTTCAAGTTTTAGGATAGTCCTCTTATATTAGACATTAGTTTGTGCGTGATAATCTATGATGACATTTAATTCAGTATTTAGATCATGTTGAAAACTCTATTAAAAAATAGAGGTTAATCTTGTATCTCAATTATATACAATTTATAGTGGTGTTAAATATATCCTCACCACTTATCTAATCTATATTAATAAATGTTTATTGAGTGAGAAGTCCTATCAAATTGAAATTAAGTGACAAGACATATTAAGATGATCCACCACAACCCATGTAGAATTATTTCCTTTTTATTTCTTTGGTAGACTAGTGACAATGTCCATGGTCATGTCTTCCCATTTACATGTAGGTATGGATAATGGTTGAATCATCCTATTGTATTTTTTTTCCTTTCAACCTCCACTTTCTAACACACAAGACACATTGATGTATATTCTATGATCTTTTTCTTCATGTTGTACCACCGATAGTGAAATCAATGATCTTGAACCATCTTTGTACCTCCTGGATGAATGGAGAAGGTCCAGCTATGTTCATAATCTAATAACTCCTTATTTAACAATATATTTTATGGTACACATAGTCATGACCCAAATCTTAAAACTCATTATTCATTAACATTTTCCTCTGAAGATTTCCATTTTATTATGGCTTCCACGTTATTCTTAATTCCCACATCATATATTTTAAAATATTTAATTCTCTATATAATAGATGTATGAGAAATCCTTAGTGAAATTATAAAGGAGGTTCCTTTATTTATAATTCTTCTGTCTATACTTTTCAATTCTAATAAGATTAAATCCTTTTCAATTATCATCAATGATTAAATTTTGGGACCCTTTATACTTATAGAATGAGAAAAAGTGTTTGTTATCCCATCATGGTAGTGGATTTAGTATTCAAAGTCCTTCATCCAGTCTAACAATATTTTCTTATGTATATTCATTTATTTCCATGTCAATATATAATTTATGCTCTTATGATCCATATAAATTTCATTGTTATTCACAAAGATATAATGCCACAAAATTTTCATCACATAGATCACTACATCCAACTCTATATCTTGTATTGGGTAGTTCAAATCATGAACATTAAATTTCCTGAAGCATATTCTATCAATTTGTCATTCTACAATAACAAACAAACCAATCCCTTCTTCAAAGCATCATTTTATACCATGCAAATTTATCCTCTTATGGGTAGTGTAAGTATATTTGAAGTGATAATCATCTTTTCCAAATCCTTGAATCTATCTTCACATTCATTGTTCCAAAAAACCATGACTCCCATTTGAGTTATTTTGGTTATAGGGTGTCATAATCATGATATATTTATCACAATTCAATTATAGAACTTATCTAGTCTATGGAAACAATGAATTTCTATTACAAATTTTTTCCTCATCCATCCTTCAATTACTTCTATTATTAAAGGCTCCACAAATATAACATTTCATGGGATAATATTTTATAATATTGATACTTCATTCAGCCAGAACTCACATTTTTTATAATTTTCATAAAATTTATCATTTCATAAGGTCTTTAGAACAATACTATGGTTCTCCTCATGATATTCCTTGCATTTAGAGTATATTATAATATCATATATAAATACCATCACAAACGTTTTGAGGTAATATATAATGACTCTATTCATAAATTCCAGGAATATTTCTACAGAATTAGGGATTTTGAATGGAATTACTATGAACACATAGTGCACATACCTTGTAATGAAACAACTTTGGGTATATCCTCTTTATTTAATCTTACTTGATAATACCTTGACAAAAGATCCAACATGGAGAAATATTAATCTCCACATAGTTGACCGAATAATTCATAAATCCATGGATAATTTACTTTTTCATTTTCATTATCTTATAGATCTCGATATAATTAATGAAAATGTTCACTGACCCATCCTTCTTCAAGATGAAGAGGACTATTTCACCCCATTGTAAAATAAAGGGGCATATAAACCCTTTGCCCACAATATCTTATATTTGTTTCATTAACTCCTCAAGTTCCACAACATCCATTCTATATGGAGTCCTGAATAATAGAAATTCCCTAGGTAAAAGATCAATTGAAAATTCAACTTCCCAACTATGAGAAATAAAAATATATTATTTGGGAAACACAACATCATATTCCTTCAAAATGGGCATGTATTATAGGGTTCTATTTTCCATAGGCTCAATTATCAGATCTATATATTCTTTTTTATAGTGTGATAATATCTATGCCTGAGATGTTGGTTCTAAAAAAGATTCATCCTCCTCCATAAAATTGTATATAATCATATGGTTATTCTCAATACTATTGGTGATTTTATTATCAGGGAAATTTATATTTCCTATATTAAAGGAAACAAATTCCTAAAGATAATTGAATCAATTTATAATAAAGGTAATATCATTGGGTTCATTAGGAAGTCCATCCCACAAATATTGAATGTGTGGGAGGTATATACTTGGGATAGAATAATTTACCCATTTGATGATTTCTATTAGTATAATACTTCCATGTTTTTAGTGGTGATTGAATAATTATAATAAACATATATGATACGAGGGAATGCATAGATCTAGAATCAAAAAATATTTTCTCTATTCATGAATGAATAACTAAAATACCTATCACCACTTCGTTTTTGGGATCCACCTCAGTATTTTTAATGTTATATTCTCCCCATTTCTTCCTTGGTAGTTGTTTGTGTGAATTGCCTCCAAAAAACATGGATTAGTGAATTGGTTTTTAAATTGATCATTTTCCTTGTAGTTGAAAAATGGAAGACATGTTGAGGGATGACTAGACTTTCCCCATATCCATCCCATTAGTTTTTCTCTTAAATTAGAAATCCCAAGATTAGTTCCATTCCTTTCTGCACCTAAATAATTTCCACTTCCCCCCTTAGGATATTTCTATGGTTCCTCTTCGCACACTTTTGACATGTAGGGTGTTGGAATTTCATACAACCATTATATTTTTTTATTGCATCCCCACAATTAAACAACACTTTTTTCTTCTTATCCCCATGATACCATTTAGATCCACCTATCTCCATTTCAACTTTTAGTACAAACTGAAAAATTTGCTCATAGCTATCAAAGTCTCAGATCGATAGGTATTTTTCATAGACTAGGTTTCGTCCCACTAATAAAGAAGTCATATTTTCATTTAGGGTTGTTGAAAAAGAAATAGGTGTATTGTGATAATATTGTTATGATTCCCTCACACTCCCAAATGGATTCATCATATTTTTTCATTAGGGATTGGAAATTCCATTCAATTTTAATATAGATAGTGCATAGAAAATATTTTTCAAAAAACATTTCTAGAACTCCTTCCACCTAATCGCTTTGATCTCTTATATAGGATTTGTAATCTTAATTAGTGTCCATATATGATAATATTATCCCTATATATGATAGAAAACCAGTATGACATTATATTTCTCAAAACATTGAAGTATGGGGAATACATTCTCAATGGATTTGATATATTTATTTTTTATTAAATGGAATTGATGATCCATTCGAATTTAGAGGCTTTTTTTATTAAAGTTATTAATGGAAACTTGTTCTCTCTTATATATATTTTGGCGTTTCTCATTATTTATGTTTCTATATATAACATGAGTCAACTGAAATACTATATTCACAAATTTCATGATTCCTTCCCTTCTCTATTTGGGAATCTCTTTTAGGAAATCATCACATTTCCCTTCATATTGGTAATTTACATGGTTCCTTATATTTTAATCCATTATCTAGAATAATGTGAAATAGGGATGATTATTTGTAAACTATTAAATTTATTGAAAAGATTCCAATTTCATTGGATCGATAACTTATAAATGAAATTTATTCTTTAACATATGAATTTCTAGGCTTCAATCTATGGTATCCATCATCTATTTTATAACTTAGACACTTATGGGAATCTTTTTACCCTAAATACTAGTCTAGAATGATCTTATGAATTTTAAAATGATTATCCCATGGTATTTTTGAACCAAGTGTTCAATTTGGCTTTTTATCATGCATTAGTCACTGATCTATTCTAGCATAATGAGGTGTTTTCAGGTTTTACACCTCGACATATTTATGCCATAGCTACATCCACTTGTAGTATCTCGATCGGGATGTATTTGTTTGGAATCAACTAAATTTATAATTTACCTAAATTTAGGGATTTCTTTTTATGTTTAGTCTTATCCCTAATGAATTCATTGGAGTTTTATAATCCTAATCCAAAAAATAAATAAACATTACTTTTACACCCATATGACAAATCAGGTCTTTATTACACATTAATTCCTGATAATTTACATTAGAGTACAAATAATACAAACCAAAATATCATGAAGTATAGTATCTTTGTGTAATTAGGTACATTATATAACAATATAAAATAGGGGTACATTACCATTATTGAAAACTTCCTTAACATGATCATAAAATTCATTCATAGTTAAAACTACATGGGATAAACTGGGGTCATACATAGGAAATGGGTGAGATATAAAGAATATTGAGGTAATAAACATGGAATAAAATGAATAAATTATTACATGAAGGAGATTTGGAATTTAAATATATCATAAAAAGTGTGGGAAACATGAACATGAACAATGATGCATGATAAATCATGATAACATAATGGAAACATGGGAATGTGGCACCATCTTTAACCATGGAATCAAAAACATAGGTTAAGCCTAACTTCCAAGGCACCATTATAGAAAAATAACCATGTTGTATTAGGTTAAATTATTAATACCATTCATGATGTATCCTGATACTAAAAAAATTACCATTCTATTGGAGATGTAAATGATTATGGGGGAACCCATCATTTTCAAATCATTCACATGGATAAGTTTTCAACATAGATCTAACAACATGGAATCAGATTTCATAAAATTATATTACATGATCAAGGAGGGTGGAATACATATATGGAAGTACCTAATAAAATATTTATATTTCTATAAAGTTGAACACCCTTGATAAGAAATGGTTATAGGTATTCACTACATAATAACTTGGAATGGAAAATCAATGTGAAATTTTGGCAGCATAATGGATGTAATCAAAGATTCGTAAAAATGGTTTGATTGGAGAAAAAAGAGATCTAAATTTTTTGGAAATAAAATTAAAATTAATAGGGGTGTGTAAACCCATATCCAAGCATTAGGGTTTAAAAATAAATAGCATAAATTAAGAATATGTTTGAATTTAAAAGATGATGGAGTGACCACTTACTAAATTTCATCATGGAATTAGGTGTACATAAAGGTTCATGGGATGGATTAATTAGAGTAAAATGGGTTTATATTCACATGTTAATAAAAAGGTAATTTAGAGTGATGTAAATAATATAACCAAATAATAAAAAATTGAAATTACGTGGTATGAAATAAAAGAGGTTCTTTAATAAGTGATTCATGTTATTAATGAAATGATTTCAAAACCATTAAATAAATTATAGGTTTTTGAGGATACATAATGGATTTATAAAATTCATAAAATTACCTTTAAATCATGTTATATTCAAATGGAAACATATATTTTCTCATGGAAATAATTCATATAATTTATTTCTTCATTTCTAGGTAATTATTTGGTTATAATACACACCATATATTTTTACCATATTTAATTTTTACTAGAAAATTTTATTTTCTCATAAAAGAAGGAAAAATTCACCATTGGATAATTTAGACATTATAATTCCAAAAATAATATTTATTTTATTCGAATACTTTTCTAAATATTTTAATTTTCACTTTTAAAATAAGAATCCATATTTGTTGAGAAATTATGGGTTTTATTTTTACAATAACAAATTTTGAGAACTTATAAAAATCACAGTTTACATTATAAAAATTAAATTATAATTTATATTTTATAAAAAATATAAATTACTATTTAATTTAAATATAATATATTTCAAAAATTAATTAATTCAAAAAAAGGAATGTATTAATTGAAATATCATATGATCGAAAAATAAAATTTCTGTCTAAACATATCAAAATCAAAATCATTTATAAATTATAAACAATATAATGTAAATATTAAAATTATTATATTGAAAATATAATTTAAATATTCATATTATTATCATGATACATATACCTTTATTACACCTAATTACTACCTGCTGTTAAGGTGTGTAATTGGGATACTTTCATGTTGTGGTTCGACATACATGTTTTGGGTCATTATCATGATGAGATTGAACATCTCTCATAAACATTTTTGCTCATGTTTTTGTGGTTAGATCTGAACTTGGTCTTGGTCAATGTAAAAAACCTGTGATTCTATCTCCCATGGAAGATCTGATAAATGGGATTCATATGGTATGATCCTACATTTTGATTCCATCGCATCCTTTTTCTGTGTCAATTAGTTCCGTCAAAAATTGATTGTTCTACTAATTTTATGATCATTTCTCGATGGCTATATTATCAATGGTTCTGATTATTAACAGTATTTTAAATCTGATAGGATATAATGAAACCAAATAGGTTTTTTTGTTTTATATAATCATAATACATAATCTGACATTTAGTTCAACCATAATCGGAATTTTATTTATAAATGTTCGTGTCATTACATGAAAAATACTAATAATTTTGAAAAAAGGAAAAAATATTTTTTAGTGAAAAAATATGTCCTAACTATTATAAAAGTAACTCTTGTAAATTTTAAGTGATGAGTATAGTAAGGAATGTAATTTTTCAATGAAATGAAAATTATTTGGAGGACTCAAAAGGAGGGTTCGATGCATGCCAATGCTTGGTAAAAGGAAATATAAATGAGGTGACCCATTCAGTAATCATCCTTTGGGTAGTTTTCGTGATTTTGGTAATAATTCAGAGTATGGTTGACTTCGTAATAAATGTGGTACATTTTATTATAGAACTATTTATATAAAAAACATTACTATTTCAATCTAATCATTTAAAAATTTGGTTCTTAAAATCATCCAATTTTAAAAACATTTCATATCCAATCTCCATCGACTACTTATCTTCCTAAAGACACCATGAATAAAAAATATAGTTCATAGTCTATACTTGTATTGATAAGAATCTAACTAATATTATGATTTAACTGTCATGGTCACTAATCAAAAAAAAATACGGATTCTATTTCCATAGAACAATAATAGTTGGTATGTCGTGGTGATGATAGTAAAGGTTGATAAAAGAACAAAAATGGGTAATAAAAACCATTATGCTTAGATGTGAATAGTACATTTTCAATTGGGATATAACGAACCAACCCTTGGTCATACATAACTTGGATCCTGACTGATATTCCATAAGACTTGAAGAGCATTCATGATTTACAAGGGCTAGAAACTCATACCTGGGAATCATTGGAAGAACCTTGGGAATTATTTTTCAATATAACAGACTTATAAGTAAGAAGAAGAATAAAAAATTAAACCAATAATCTTGAGATAAGAATACATTAACATACAATAAAATGGATTCAACTGATACTTAGATAATGAAATAGTTTAAAAATACACAAATAAAACAGAATCATAAAATAAAATAGCTTAAACAACCAATATAAAGCCCAAAGTATATTGAAAACCTTCAACCATATCCACAAGAATCCATATAACCCAAAATCACCATATAACTAGGCATCTCCCATGGATGTTCAATAGAGGTGAATCAAACTTGAAAAAACCTGGACATGTAAAATATAACCATTAAACTATGAAACCCATTTGGTCACCACCCACTAAATATATAGATTCACTTTCAAGTTACATATTGAAAAATATATTTTAAAATATAGTATGAATATTCTCATTTGTCATATGTATTTCATAGAGGAACAATAAACACATCACAATTGTGTCATTTTTTTCATTTCTATTTTATAAATGACATAATTTACATGAAAACTGATTTTCCCATTCCAAAACTTCTTGTAAAAATAAAAATTTCAACATCCTTCATTAAAATAGTTTCCTAATGAAATTTTTATTAAATATACTTCTAAAAAATCCAAATAGTATTACAATTTTTAATTTATTTTCCAATTTTTTTTAAAAACCAACATTTCCCAAAAAAGAAATTTCAAAAAACTAGGAAACATTTTTTAAAACCCATATACAATGGAGTAGAAAAAACCATTCTAACTTTATCATCAAAACAGAAAAAAAATCATTGTAATATTTTCCCAATTTATATATCAATACATTCCAATAATTATATCTTATATTTTTTAAGAACACTAAAAACACATATTCGTTGTCCTTCCATTATACCTATTATAATTTCATGTCCAAAATAATTGATAACAAATCCATAATACAATGAAGGGGGAAGAAAACTATGGGTACCACTATGTCAGAGTCACAAAAAAAAGATATAGGATAAATAAAATAATCTATGGAATATGGAATAAAAATAAATAAATGGATGAATTCCTTATAATAATCATAAAAATAATTCTTCTATCATAATTATCTACCCTAAGAACTTGTAATAATGTAATTTAAATGGAGATATGGAACATAGAATGACACTACGAACCCTACTATGTACCCTCAAGTCCTATTAAATGATTTGTGGACAATCATCCCTAGAACTACATAGACACTATGAAATCAAAAGAATATTTCTAGCATAAATGTGTGATACCCCAGGTGATATGACCATATCAGAATATCTTAAAAACACTCCCTAGTCAATGCACTACTCGTACTAGGGGTTTCCCACACACCGGTCACTTACTGTTTCCCTAGGTATCTAATGACATTTAAAGTGGAGGTGATAAATCAATAATCTCTCATAATAAGTAAAACATACTAAAATGAACTCACAAAACCTCCTACCCCCTCACAAGAAATATCCCCAATTAAAATTACTAGTATAATCATCAGAATATGCTTCGATACAAGATATATCGTTATGGTATGGACAAACACTATTGGTATAATGAATATTGTGTGGTTTATAAAATGGCCTCACACTATTTATAAAAACTAATTTCCCATTATTTTCTTGTGACAACCTAGGTAATGATATGCAACATCCCGAACCCAAAATCCCCTGAATTGTTCCCCGAGCCTAGTTGGACACATGGCCTAAAGTGAATATCCCTAAATTCTAGAGGTTTTTTCTAGAAATGATGACCTAGGGTGTGCCTATGGGGAGACTATTCCCACTTACCAGAGTGTAACACAATATAATATCCAACAAGATACAAGTAATGAAATCATTATAATTTCCAAACATAAAGTAAATATCATAATACTGATAAATAAAAAATTCTAGGAGTAATATTATGTAAAAAATCATGATACATTTCATATGTCTCTACAAAAAAACCATAACATGTAAAAAATGCAGGCATACAATATAAGTAACAAAAGTATGAAACACCAAATGTTTCTAGAATTCATTGTATGCCTTATCTTGGTCCCATGCTCCACTATTACTAACAATTAATCAAGGAAATGTAGTAGGGGCATTTCCCTTATCCATATGTATAATCATATAGTCTATTTGGGTACCCATAGGTGGCCAAAATACGGTGTGAGACAGAATCCTTGTAAGAATCCACCGATGGTCTGTTCCATCCAGTCAGTGAATATATATAAAAATGGTGAGTAGGAAAAATATAACATGAAAATAAATTACTCAAAAGTAGACATCTTATAAGTCTAGGTTCACATTTATAATCAAATTCAATTAATAAACTTCTTTTGGTAATTAAGTCAATGAATAAAAAGTCAATAATGCGACCTTATAATCAACTTCCATTAACCATTCAATATCATTTAATTAATATTTATCAATATCTTGTGTGTATCCCGACATCCCCCATGAAAATAGTTAACCAATAGATTCCTAAACAGGTCATCCATAAAGTTCAAACCAATACTGAATCCAAACTTCTTTGTTGGCTTGGAAGAGGCATCATATAATTCATTCAATTAAATAATTAATACAGAACCTAAGCTCGTCCTTGTAATTCCAATGTTTTAATCCTTTTATCACTCTAGGTGTAATATAAACCAACACCTTACAATCCCATCCATGGATATCCTCTTAAGAACCCAGGTATCACTCTAGGTGTGGTATGTCATCTTTTCCACTGGAGTTCATCCTTGGGGGTCCACTAATGGATCCGAAGTACCACCAATGGTTTAATGATCAAATTCCTCTTTTATTCTATCCATATAAATCCTAATTTTTCTTCCATGTATCACTTGGAATATAATAGTCAATCCTTAGTGTTCATCCTTTGTATTCTTCTAAGGAGTCGAAGTGTTACTCATGCACAATCAAGGTACAATGCAGTTGAGTTTTTCTATCTCATTATTCATTTGAATCCATGTTCCACCCAAGTAATATAAGCACTCAACCAATTCAATTTAATTTAATAAATTAATTTATTCCAAGGGTCATCAACCTAAATAATGAAATTCAACTCACCTAAAAAGGTTACTCAAGTCATTGGCCAAGCTATGAAGTCTTGCCTCTATATTAATAACATGGGAAAAATAATTATAAAATCAATTCAAGAATAACAATAATATACATGGAAATAGACAAGGGCATGGTCATACATCGCTACTCACTAACCAATTAAATTTCAATTAAATTTCACATTAATTGACAATTTAATTATCTATTATTATCATCCTAGGGCCTGTGGTAAATTTCACACCATCAAGGTATCCAAAACCATACACCATCATTTAAGCCTATTTAATTAACAACAGACCCAAAGGGGTTGTTCCATTTTCATGTTATGAAACCTATAACCATTCAATGAAGGAATTTTTAAATATATAGGCCATGCTATACAATTCAATTTTTGGATTATAACTCAATTAATGAGAGATTTTCGGATAATACTATGTGCAGAACAATAGAATATATAAAACCAATCAACTTTTAGTGGAAGGAGTGAGATGACATAAAATATAACTATAGTTGAAAGATCATTTAATATTATCTCCTTAATGTACTAATATTGGAATAAAATCAAATAAAGTATAGTGAACCTACTAATAAGGTACACAATCTGACACCTAAATAGTGGATTAGATACTAGTTCTAATGAGGAATTGATAAAATGGAATCAAGAACATACTGGTGAGGTTCCAATGTGATAAATGGATCTAGAATCAATGTCCATATGGGGGAATGGTGGAAGAACCAACATTAGTCTACTTGGGGTGATCCTTCCTGAGAGATAAGGGAGTTGATGGATTCTATCCGAAAAATTAGAAGGCCCTTCCACTTTTTTTTAAAAAAAAATAAGTCATTTAAACAATGTGTATATGGCTTACGTATTGTGTATGTCTCGAGAGCTTTCCCCCATTGGAAAACTTTTTACAATATGTGAATGGATATTACAAAACCATTATAGAACAAGTAATTAAATACAGGTCGTGTATTCCAATTACACGACTTTTAATTGGTCTACATCCAACGTATAGTCGTATGCCCCTTTCTTTCCAAAAGCAACCCAGTCAACCAAAAGGATGGACTAGGTTATAGTCCAAAAAGAATATAAATACGTTCTTTATGAGGGAACATAAAGTATCCATGCCTAAATGAAGAAACCATGTTCTTACAAACATCCCCAATTAGCAAAATTCATCCTCGAATTTCCCTTCCAGGGTTGGTGAGGCATGTTATGAGAATAACTCTAGCTATTGTTCTCATAAAACAACCTCCAACTCCTAGGACATATCATATTCTCAGTCATTCTTCCATAGAACCCATACTAGAAGAACTGAACGCCCTTAGATAACATTATTTCTACAATCCAAAATATGAATATGATGATTCTCAAAGGATGAATATACCTATCACTCAACCTCCTCAGGCTGAAAGGCATGAGGCATGTGTGAATAATAATTTTACATCTATGAATCAATTAATATTTCATGTTTGTCTTGGTTCCTTTGATGTAACTACAACCAATGGGCCACTGGCCTAACTGTCTACAGAATTTTGAATTGCCTGATATACTATAGTAAAAGCTTACCATGTCGCATAATCCTCCTATGTCCCAACCTTAGAGAAATAAGAAAGAATACCCTATCACTATCCTAGAACAATATAGGTCATCTATGGTGATTGGAGTCTTATTTTTGACGTTATTACGTACTATCCATCCAATTTTGAATCAACAGAACCTATACTTTGGCCTCATGAACAATACATGGTACAATCATAGCTGCCTCTCCTTCCTCTAACAAACATAGTGGTGATTAGCAAGTCATATCCTACAAACCCTCGCATGATTTCATCTAAATAGTATCTTTTAATATATTATTATATAAGAATTCAACCAGTGGTATATTCCCCGCACAAAACCCCCAAATTCTAGGATACATTCTAGCCAAATTACTTAAACCAAGTGAATCATATTCTTTAAATAAACATCTATTTAGGGGTGGTATTATATGATCAAATAAACCTATGTACCTAATTCCCTCTATATCCCTTTCTAGTATCATAATGTAAACAAATAATCCATATCTAAAATGGTATTTCATGGGTCCACATGAATTCATACAATCTCATGGATATAAAACCTCCCTTGCTCAGCCACACAAAAGGTCTCCCTGATTGGTTGGAAATTTTAAACTCTTTGATTATCTCAAAAGATCCCAAATATAATCATTACCTAGAGGTGGAATAAGTAATACCATTACTAAATCCATTGCAATTTCATTTCGTATCCACTCGAGAATGGGTATTAGTTGTAATAGTCGAGAAAGTCGTTAGTGTTACAACATCACCAGTTTCCTAGTGGAAAATATCTTGAAAAAACTAGCAACATCTCATTCCATTCCAAAACACCAGTACTGGTGATGTAATTGTTGATACATCTTGGTGAAACTAGGGTGAACTTACCAAGACAAATTTTGAAAATTTCACATCAGCTCCCTCTGCATGTCTACTGAAACCCATATGTGACCATGTGCACAGAGAATAGAATCCTAGCCTATGGTCTATATAGGAGGAGGGTCCTCGGCTTGAACACTCTCCCATATAAATAGGCCTTCTGATTCTAAGAGCTACCTCATAATAACTCTATCCATAAGTGTAGAGGTAATATATAAGGATGATAAAAAATTATTCCCATGACTGTGATGTACATCCATGTTCATATCAATGAACAAATCCATAATCTTCCACTTTCTACTAGCCTTCTAAAATATTTATTTCTATTTCCTCTTACTCATGGGATCATCAACTGTGTTTCCTTTAACGAGTTTTTATGAAATCTAAAAATCAAAATACTATAGGTATTTAACCCACCTTCACTACCTCATATTCCAATCATGATGTGTAAATATGTACATGAGGATTTTGTAGTCCATCTACACCACAAAACTATCTCCCAAAAAGTAATGTCTCCAACATCATAATTCATGAACAACTGCAGCTAACTCGAGATCATGCATCTGATAATTCCAATCACATGGCCTCAACTATAGAGATCCGTATTCCACTACTCCATCTCTCTCCATAAGAACTACTCCTATCCAGATACCTAATGCATCATAGTAAACAGTGTAAATTCTACCCATCTCTAGATAAATTAGTTTTGACACTGAAGTCAATCTGCCTTTAAACTTTTGAATGGCCATATCACATAAAACTAACCATTAAAACATCACACCCTTCTTATTCAATATTGTAAGCGGTGATGATATATGTGAGAAGTTTTTATGAAACTTCTATAGTAACCATTTATCCCCAAGAAACAACATACCTCAAAGAAGTTCTTCTGATGATTATAAAAAAACTATAACCGTCAGCTTCTCAAGTTCAACTGATACTCATGACTCTGAGATAATGTGACCTATAAATTGAATATTATCTATCTAAAAGTATAACTTTATGATATTATCATATAACTCATGCTCTATCGCTGAACTAAAAATGACCTCAATATGTTTTTCTTGGTCTGGTCAATTGTGAGAATTCAAAAATAAATCGTCCATGAACACCACCACAAATAAATAATTATAAGGATGGAAAATCAGTTCATCAGTTCTATAAAGACTAGTTGTGAGTTCATGATATAGGAAAAGATAACCAAATACTCATATACACCATACCCTCTATGAGAATTTGGTCAAGGTATGTATAATTGTATAACATGAACCTTGTTGTAACATCCCAGGTAATTAAAGAATAAATAATTTTCATATTTATTAATATTAGAGAATTAAATATGAATTTTAATTAAAAGGGGTTGCTATGTTCGATAGCGTACCCGATACGCAACGATGAGTTTCTTTGAAACTTACGTAGCACACTAGTAATATAATAATATTATTTTAAATGTTAGTTAACAAGTAGCCGTTGTACTGGCGGGAATGAATAGAAATAACTAAAATATAAATAGATATGTTTTTAAATGTTTATACATTTACCCAATAAAAGATAAAGGCTTAAAATATGGAAAGAGTTCAATTTTAGGCTTTTATACTCTAATTTTCACTAAAGGTTCACTTATCACCTTTTAATGGTGAACCGTCATTAAATATAGTTTTGATCACTCTTTTAATTTCTATTGGACCAAATATAAATCTTCTTAAGAATCGGGACATCAAATTTTACTTTGTGTAATTTTTTGGAACCTTTCTGATAAAGTTCATTTTTTTATGAATAGTGTAAAATGTTGCATTTTAATTCAAAACCTCTTTTTGATCTAATTTATTTATATGATTAGATTATCTTTTGAATTGGTTTTAAAGTGAAATTAGAATATATTTTTACCATTTTATCCAATGGTGGTCATTGGAATCAATTTCGATTTGAAATTAGACTTAAACTGGTGTCAATCTTTTGATACTTATTGTTTTGTAAAAACACGCTATTTGCTCTGGCAGCGGGAATTAATTATTAAATTAATTAATGTGACTTATATGATTTGAATTTTGTAAAATGGACTTCATTTTTGAATTCGGAATATCAAATATAGCTTAGGGTGAATTTTTGGTAATTTTCTGAAAAACTTCAATTTTTGATGAATAGTGAAACCACTAAGTGGTAATCAAGCAAACTGATTTTTCAGTTAAATGAAAGTTTACCACTAATGTGTACTGAATTTTGAAAATCCGACATACATGGTTGTCATTAAGAAGTAAAATGTGGTTCGATGAGATTAAAATAATTTTTTGGTGAATAGTAACTTATTAAGTTTTTAATCGCGATTAGTGGTAATTAGTGTAGTTTAAGGAATAAATAATACTTTAATAATATAAAATGACCTAGACACATGTCCCAACATCATTGGTTGTGTCATGGCCGACCAAGACAAGCCATGGCCAAACTTGGGGACCCCATGGATCCACTTTTGTTGGGAAATGACATAAAATACTTTTTATTTAATGTTAAAGTGAAAATGACACAAACATAATATGTTTTGCGAAAACAATTTTTAAGTGGGGTTATACAAGTCCAAATTTTGATTATAAATATTCAATGGAAAGCTAAAAAGATTTCATATATCATAGTAATTTTTTTATAATTTTTAGACATTAAATAAATTTAATTATGTATGACATAATAATGATGCAGTGATGACATCATTATTTAACGATTAAAATAAAATGGAAAGATAATGTAAAATCTAAAACCTACACATGGCCAAAACCAATTGGATGAATGGATTTCGATGCCTTATCACCTTATCCACGAATTCCATCAATGTGGGACCTTTTAAAACCGAAACACATTTTCAAATAATGTAATGTTTCTTTACTTTCCAAAAGTGCCCCTCCTCTCCCCTTATAAAAGGCCCCCACCTCTACCTCATTTCACACACTCTTCAAGCCATTGGCTCGGCCAAACCCTGCCCATTTGCTCTCTCCACATCCCTCTCCTCATCCTAGAGGATTCCCTTTGGGCAGAATCCTTTCAAAGGAAGCCTTTAGGCTCAACTCAAAAGGAGTTACACTTTTTAAGGTAATTCATTCTCTCATGTTCATTTGTTTTATTTTGCTTCTCCAACCCCCTAAACTCTTTTTATTTACTTCTTTTGTAACAACACCAGTATCTTCAATATACTATGATGTTGTTATAAGAGTTATTTGAACTACACTCTCACACAACTACATCAAATGGTTAAAGAACATACGTTTTCCGTGGATGGCGAAATTATGCCTCCCGAAACGATGATTGTTCAACACTCATTTAACACCTTCAAAGGTGGCCATTATGATGTCACTATTTTTATATATGATATATATTATGTATATGTTTTCCTTAAGCTTCTGTTTTTCTTCATTTTGGTCATGCTTTATGGCTTCCATTATGGGTATACGCGATATCTTCATTTAAGGAAGTGCGGACTACCGCCCCCTCAAAGTGATGTGATTCGTTAATGCCATATGTGGGACGTGTAAAGGATGGATTTAAAGTTATTATATATGATTTTATACTGGAATTATAATATACCTACATATCATTATTATTTATTTCCATTAATGTATGAGATAGAAATGAAGGTAGCGTTCATGCGTACGTACGGACTACCGTCTCCATGAACGGTGCATTTCATTTCTTATCCCCAAATGTAATGTACTATTAAAAGTACATGTATATAATGGATATATATAATTAATATATCTAAATGATGAATATAATTCTGGAATTAAAATATACATAAGTCTCATTTAGTTTTAATTCCATTAATATGACAAAGAAATGAAAGTAGCGTTCATGCGTACGTACGGCTTACCGTCTCCATGAACGGTGCATTTCATTTCTTACCTCTAAATGATTATGTAATATTTTAAATACATGTATGTACTGTATATATATGACATATATGATATCTACATAATGAATACCATTGTGGATATAATGAACCTTTGACCAAATTAACAACATGTAAGTATAAGAAGTCAATTTTTGACTTAAGAACCAAATACCGACAAAATGAACATTATTAACTTAAATGATTACATGATGTTCATAACATGGTATAAAAGGAATAATGAACTTGGAAAAGATTCATAATCAAGTAGAGATTAACTAAAGTTTATTATTCAGGAGTTTAAAGAACGGTCGGGTCAAGTCAGATACGAGGTATGGGAACTTCTTAACCCAATTTCCATTCTTTGGGTTAATATCCTACTTTCAAATTATGTCCTGATATTATTATGTCTTATATTGTGTTTATACCTTATTTATGTGTACATATAGTAAATACACATAATAGATCTATTTTATTTAAAAATGATCATTGTATGGGAACTTCTTAACCCAATTTCCATTCTTTGGGTTAATCTCCTACTTTCAAATTATGTCATTATATTATTATGTCGTATCTTGTATTTGTACTTTATTTATGTGTACTTATAGTGAATACACATAATGTATCTATTTTATTTTAAAAATTATCTTTGTATGGGACTTTGTCTCAATCTCCTTTCATTGAGGCATATTTTATTTTATACACAACTTTCTTTTATACGGTGTATAAATCCCTTTGACTTTTACATTTATTCAAAAGGAATCTTTTTTATACGAAGCGTTTACTAAACGACAAAAGGGAATGTTTTTGTCGTACGTATGCGGCGACAACGACTTCTCCGCCGTCGTAACCGTTATTTGAGTTTCGGCTTCCTCTACAAGCCATACCTTTTTTTTAAAAAGAAAAATAAATACCATGTTTTACTTTGGTATTGAAAATGGTTTTCATAATGTTTTTATTATATCAATGTGTTGTATTGATATCTCGTGATTGAAATGCGGAAATGTTATGTTTCTTTTATGCATGTTTTATGTGATATGATTATGTTATGGTTCTTGGGCATTATTATGAAGACGGGTGGTTCCGTGATAAACTAAGGGCGGGTGAGCCCGTTATAGCTCTCCAATGCATTGGGTAACGCGAAGGAGTGAAACATTAAGGTTTCTCCGAAGAGATTTTTAGGGAATATACTGTGATGGGTATTCCAAACGTAACCAAGAGGGTTACTCCCTACGTAAGAATGTTATGAATGCCTCAAGTTACCTTTATGTCTTATGATTTCTATGATTTATTCATGATTTTATGAGGTATGTTAAAGTGATTATGTTTTATGGGTAAAGTATGATTTCACTCTTATGTATGTATGTACCCATGTTTCCTTTCCATGTTTTTATAACCCATACTGAGTTTTTATGCTCATCCCAAGTTTTTGAAATGTTTTTCACAGGTCAAGGGAAAGGTACATGATAAGATGATAGAGTCAAGGATGTGTCAAGAATTAATCCATGTTTTATTTTAAATGTGTGTTCCATTGATGGGAATGAAGAATACTATCTTTATGTAACCACTTTGTTTATATGTGGAATGTAATGCAAGTTTTATGATCTAATTCTCTAAAACTCTAAACCCGAAAAGATCCTCAATGTGTAATCTTGTAATAACTCAAGATTAAGTAAGGTTTAAGGCTGGGGCCTTATAGTTGGTATCAGAGGTCGGTTTAGACAACTTTAGGAGTTAGAAAAGTGTTAAATTATAATATGATTGAAATGATATAGCATTTACGGATTACCATGTTGCTTCGCCTAAGATATTTCGGTGTTCAGAATGGTTTTCCGCAGAGGAAACAAAGCAGATATGTTGGGACGACATCAGGAGGAAGACAACCTTCCAAATCAGCAACCTGAGATGGTCGGAATCGGAACTGAACAGTTTGTTGCAGTGATGGCACAATTGACTCAGGCTATAAATGGTGGTGGTATCCATGCACGAGATCAGCAAGATCAACCGCAGAGGAACATGTCAGTGGTGGAACATTTCATGAGGCAACATCCCCCATCATTCAGAGGATCATCTGACCCTGTGCTAGCTGAAGGGTGGATTAAAGCACTGGAGAAGATTTTTGATGTCATGGGGTGTTCAGACAATCAAAAGGTTAGTCTTGCTATTTACCGTTTGGAGGGTGAAGCAGATCAGTGGTGGTCTATGGTTAAAAATATCAGGGATGCCGATGAGATTGATGCTCTTGACTGGGATGAATTCAAAGGTATGTTTCTTGAGAAGTATTTTCCTAAGGCTGTTCGACTTAGGATGGAAAAGCAATTCTTGGAATTGAGGCAAGAGGAAGACTCAGTGGCTGCCTATGAAGAAAGGTTCACTCGATTGGCAAGGTATGCTCCAAATTTTATCCGGGACCTTGATAGTAAAATCAATCGTTTTTACTCAGGATTAAAGCCAAAGTATCGAAGGGCATTAGCTTCTCGTGAGTTTAAAAGTTATGAAAAGCTTGTTCGATGTGCTGAGAAGGTGGAAATGGAGTTTTCCGATGACCAAGTGTCCTATAACAACCAGCAGAAGAAGAAACCGAGGTGGCAGGAGAAAGGTAAGAATTCTTCAAAGAAGTCTGATGGTAAGAGAACTAAGTTTCCAGTTTGTGATAAATGTGGCAAAAGGCATGCTGGGGAATGTCTTCTGAATTCTGGGAAGTGCTACCGATGTGGTAAGATGGGACATAAGGCTCGTGATTGCACTGAAAAGGATCAAGGTGAAGGTAAGAACAAATTTGATTTACAGTTAGTGAAATGTTATAAGTGCAATGAGATGGGTCACTATGCAAACGAGTGTCCGACAAGGAGCTTGAGTGATGGGAAGCAGTTAGACTACAAGCAGAAAGGGGTGGTGAAATCCTTTGCAACTACTTCAGCAGATGTTGGGCCATCGAATGAAGTGGTGTCAGCTCCAGGGAGCTCAGTATTTTTCGAAGATTGACTTGAGGTCGGGGTACCATCAGTTGAAAGTAAAAGAAGCAGACGACTGCGTTCCGTACTAGATATGGCCATTATGAATTTGTAGTTATGCCTTTTGGGTTAACCAATGCACCTTCTGTATTCATGGACCTTATGAATAAAATTTTCCATGAGTTCTTGGATAAGTTTGTGTTTGTGTTTTGAGGTTTGGGAAGAGGTTGTGTGTGCCTTGTGATTCACAGTTGAAGAGAGAGTTGTTATGTGAAGCTCATAGTTCTCTGTTTTCAGTTCATCCGGGCAGTACTAAGATGTATAGAGATCTGCGGGAGTATTACTGGTGGGATGGAATGAAAAGAGATATTGCTGATTTTACTGTGAAGTGTTTGACTTGTCAGCAGGTTAAAGCATAGCGGCAGTTACCGAAAGGGATGCTTCAGCCTTTACCAGTTCCAGAGTGGGAATGAGAGAATATATCCATGGACTTTGTTGTTGGATTACCGAAGACATCTCGAGGTAATAATGAAATCTGGGTTATTGTTGATCGCTTGACTAAATCTGCTCATTTACTTTCTATACGAGATACTTTCTATCTAGATCAACTTTCCCGTTTGTATCTTAAAGAGATAGTCAGGTTACATGGAGTTCCTCTCTCCATTGTATCGGATCGTGATCCCAGGTTTACCTCTAACTTTTGGAAAGGCCTTCAGAAGTCGTTGGGTACTGAATTAAATTTTAGTACAGCTTTTCATCCTCAATCAGATGGGCAGTCAGAACGAACAATTCAGACATTGGAGGATATGCTACGAGCTTGTTCTATGGATTATCAGGGGAGTTGGGACCAACATCTTTCTTTGGTTGAGTTTTCATATAATAACATTTTTCATTCTAGTATACAGATGGCACCATTTCAGGCATTATATGGGAAGCGGTGTCGAACTCCAGCTTTCTGGGATGATGTGGGTGAAAGAAAGTTGATGGGACCAGAATTGGTAGAAGAGATGGCAGAAAAAGTTCAGCTGATTCAGAAACACATGAGAACAGCTCAGAGCAGGCAGAAGAGTTATGCGGATAACCGGAGGAAGGATCTATCTTTCGAGGTAGGTGATCATGTTTTTCTCAAGGTTTCTCCTTGGAAAAGTGTGATGAGATTTGGTAAGAAATGAAAGTTGAGTCCAAGGTTCATTGGACCATACGAAGTTCTAGAGAGAGTTGGATCAGTTGCATACCGAGTGGCTTTACCTCCGAGTTTATCTCAGGTACACAATGTTTTTCACGTTTCGATGTTGAGAAAGTATATGCCAGATCCATCTCATGTTTTGAGTCCAGAGGTAGTTCAGCTGGAAGAGAACCTATCTTATGAGGAACAACCGGTCCGGATTCTTGACCACAAGGAGAAAGTGTTACGGAATAAGGTGATTAAGCAGGTAAAGGTTTTGTGGAAAAACCACATGATTGAAGAGGCAACATGGGAATCTGAAAATGCTATGAGGGATAAATACCCCCACTTATTTTGATAAGTGAATAAAATTGCGAGGACGCAATTCCCAAAAGGGGGGAAGGATGTAACATCCCAGGTAATTAAAGAATAAATAATTTTCATATTTATTAATATTAGAGAATTAAATATGAATTTTAATTAAAAGGGGTTGCTATGTTCGATAGCGTACCCGATACGCAACGATGAGTTTCTTTGAAACTTACGTAGCACACTAGTAATATAATAATATTATTTTAAATGTTAGTTAACAAGTAGCCGTTGTACTGGCGGGAATGAATAGAAATAACTAAAATATAAATAGATATGTTTTTAAATGTTTATACATTTACCCAATAAAAGATAAAGGCTTAAAATATGGAAAGAGTTCAATTTTAGGCTTTTATACTCTAATTTTCACTAAAGGTTCACTTATCACCTTTTAATGGTGAACCGTCATTAAATATAGTTTTGATCACTCTTTTACTTTCTATTGGACCAAATATAAATCTTCTTAAGAATCGGGACATCAAATTTTACTTTGTGTAATTTTTTGGAACCTTTCTGATAAAGTTCATTTTTTTATGAATAGTGTAAAATGTTGCATTTTAATTCAAAACCTCTTTTTGATCTAATTTATTTATATGATTAGATTATCTTTTGAATTGGTTTTAAAGTGAAATTAGAATATATTTTTACCATTTTATCCAATGGTGGTCATTGGAATCAATTTCGATTTGAAATTAGACTTAAACTGGTGTCAATCTTTTGATACTTATTGTTTTGTAAAAACACGCTATTTGCTCTGGCAGCGGGAATTAATTATTAAATTAATTAATGTGACTTATATGATTTGAATTTTGTAAAATGGACTTCATTTTTGAATTCGGAATATCAAATATAGCTTAGGGTGAATTTTTGGTAATTTTCTGAAAAACTTCAATTTTTGATGAATAGTGAAACCACTAAGTGGTAATCAAGCAAACTGATTTTTCAGTTAAATGAAAGTTTACCACTAATGTGTACTGAATTTTGAAAATCCGACATACATGGTTGTCATTAAGAAGTAAAATGTGGTTCGATGAGATTAAAATAATTTTTTGGTGAATAGTAACTTATTAAGTTTTTAATCGCGATTAGTGGTAATTAGTGTAGTTTAAGGAATAAATAATACTTTAATAATATAAAATGACCTAGACACATGTCCCAACATCATTGGTTGTGTCATGGCCGACCAAGACAAGCCATGGCCAAACTTGGGGACCCCATGGATCCACTTTTGTTGGGAAATGACATAAAATACTTTTTATTTAATGTTAAAGTGAAAATGACACAAACATAATATGTTTTGCGAAAACAATTTTTAAGTGGGGTTATACAAGTCCAAATTTTGATTATAAATATTCAATGGAAAGCTAAAAAGATTTCATATATCATAGTAATTTTTTTATAATTTTTAGACATTAAATAAATTTAATTATGTATGACATAATAATGATGCAGTGATGACATCATTATTTAACGATTAAAATAAAATGGAAAGATAATGTAAAATCTAAAACCTACACATGGCCAAAACCAATTGGATGAATGGATTTCGATGCCTTATCACCTTATCCACGAATTCCATCAATGTGGGACCTTTTAAAACCGAAACACATTTTCAAATAATGTAATGTTTCTTTACTTTCCAAAAGTGCCCCTCCTCTCCCCTTATAAAAGGCCCCCACCTCTACCTCATTTCACACACTCTTCAAGCCATTGGCTCGGCCAAACCCTGCCCATTTGCTCTCTCCACATCCCTCTCCTCATCCTAGAGGATTCCCTTTGGGCAGAATCCTTTCAAAGGAAGCCTTTAGGCTCAACTCAAAAGGAGTTACACTTTTTAAGGTAATTCATTCTCTCATGTTCATTTGTTTTATTTTGCTTCTCCAACCCCCTAAACTCTTTTTATTTACTTCTTTTGTAACAACACCAGTATCTTCAATATACTATGATGTTGTTATAAGAGTTATTTGAACTACACTCTCACACAACTACATCAAATGGTTAAAGAACATACGTTTTCCGTGGATGGCGAAATTATGCCTCCCGAAACGATGATTGTTCAACACTCATTTAACACCTTCAAAGGTGGCCATTATGATGTCACTATTTTTATATATGATATATATTATGTATATGTTTTCCTTAAGCTTCTGTTTTTCTTCATTTTGGTCATGCTTTATGGCTTCCATTATGGGTATACGCGATATCTTCATTTAAGGAAGTGCGGACTACCGCCCCCTCAAAGTGATGTGATTCGTTAATGCCATATGTGGGAAGTGTAAAGGATGGATTTAAAGTTATTATATATGATTTTATACTGGAATTATAATATACCTACATATCATTATTATTTATTTCCATTAATGTATGAGATAGAAATGAAGGTAGCGTTCATGCGTACGTACGGACTACCGTCTCCATGAACGGTGCATTTCATTTCTTATCCCCAAATGTAATGTACTATTAAAAGTACATGTATATAATGGATATATATAATTAATATATCTAAATGATGAATATAATTCTGGAATTAAAATATACATAAGTCTCATTTAGTTTTAATTCCATTAATATGACAAAGAAATGAAAGTAGCGTTCATGCGTACGTACGGCTTACCGTCTCCATGAACGGTGCATTTCATTTCTTACCTCTAAATGATTATGTAATATTTTAAATACATGTATGTACTGTATATATATGACATATATGATATCTACATAATGAATACCATTGTGGATATAATGAACCTTTGACCAAATTAACAACATGTAAGTATAAGAAGTCAATTTTTGACTTAAGAACCAAATACCGACAAAATGAACATTATTAACTTAAATGATTACATGATGTTCATAACATGGTATAAAAGGAATAATGAACTTGGAAAAGATTCATAATCAAGTAGAGATTAACTAAAGTTTATTATTCAGGAGTTTAAAGAACGGTCGGGTCAAGTCAGATACGAGGTATGGGAACTTCTTAACCCAATTTCCATTCTTTGGGTTAATATCCTACTTTCAAATTATGTCCTGATATTATTATGTCTTATATTGTGTTTATACCTTATTTATGTGTACATATAGTAAATACACATAATAGATCTATTTTATTTAAAAATGATCATTGTATGGGAACTTCTTAACCCAATTTCCATTCTTTGGGTTAATCTCCTACTTTCAAATTATGTCATTATATTATTATGTCGTATCTTGTATTTGTACTTTATTTATGTGTACTTATAGTGAATACACATAATGTATCTATTTTATTTTAAAAATTATCTTTGTATGGGACTTTGTCTCAATCTCCTTTCATTGAGGCATATTTTATTTTATACACAACTTTCTTTTATACGGTGTATAAATCCCTTTGACTTTTACATTTATTCAAAAGGAATCTTTTTTATACGAAGCGTTTACTAAACGACAAAAGGGAATGTTTTTGTCGTACGTATGCGGCGACAACGACTTCTCCGCCGTCGTAACCGTTATTTGAGTTTCGGCTTCCTCTACAAGCCATACCTTTTTTTTAAAAAGAAAAATAAATACCATGTTTTACTTTGGTATTGAAAATGGTTTTCATAATGTTTTTATTATATCAATGTGTTGTATTGATATCTCGTGATTGAAATGCGGAAATGTTATGTTTCTTTTATGCATGTTTTATGTGATATGATTATGTTATGGTTCTTGGGCATTATTATGAAGACGGGTGGTTCCGTGATAAACTAAGGGCGGGTGAGCCCGTTATAGCTCTCCAATGCATTGGGTAACGCGAAGGAGTGAAACATTAAGGTTTCTCCGAAGAGATTTTTAGGGAATATACTGTGATGGGTATTCCAAACGTAACCAAGAGGGTTACTCCCTACGTAAGAATGTTATGAATGCCTCAAGTTACCTTTATGTCTTATGATTTCTATGATTTATTCATGATTTTATGAGGTATGTTAAAGTGATTATGTTTTATGGGTAAAGTATGATTTCACTCTTATGTATGTATGTACCCATGTTTCCTTTCCATGTTTTTATAACCCATACTGAGTTTTTATGCTCATCCCAAGTTTTTGAAATGTTTTTCACAGGTCAAGGGAAAGGTACATGATAAGATGATAGAGTCAAGGATGTGTCAAGAATTAATCCATGTTTTATTTTAAATGTGTGTTCCATTGATGGGAATGAAGAATACTATCTTTATGTAACCACTTTGTTTATATGTGGAATGTAATGCAAGTTTTATGATCTAATTCTCTAAAACTCTAAACCCGAAAAGATCCTCAATGTGTAATCTTGTAATAACTCAAGATTAAGTAAGGTTTAAGGCTGGGGCCTTATACTTGTGATAACATGATCTTAAATAAATCATTGAGAAAACCTGATCTCATCAAATATGGTTAAAGAGATCATATATCCAAGGAAAAGGATAATTGTTCTTAACCGTCAATGGGTTAAATTTCTTGTAATCCACACACAACCTATGATTTTAATCTACATTTTCACCAAATTCCTAGTGACCACCACAAAGAAGAACTAGGTTATAAAAAACTACTTTCCTATAAATCCTTTTACAGCCTCTTGGGATCTTTCATCTCAGTAGAAGTCATCCTATAAAGAGGAAGGTGTATGAGTGTATATCTTGGAACTATATTAGTAGATAACATTAACTCACTCATCAGAGGTAATCCTAAAAATAATAACAAAATGTCCCTAAAATAATCAACCACTAGAGAGAAACCAATATTTCGTGTTCCCTAATCATACTTGTATAAATATATTTTTTGTACTTTCATCTCACCCTTTCCATGATGCTCGAGTTTATATCCACTCTCCTAAACATCCCATTCACCCTTGTGAATAAACTCTTCACCCTCAAGTGATTTAAATATCGCCCTTACGGGGTATAAATCAACAAAATCATGAAAGAAAACCAACTAATTCATCCAATTAATTATGTAAAAACCTGTCATCATAAAGACAAATAGGTCCCATATGAAGTGAAACTCGACAATATCAAAGGGTAACACCCATCACCAATGTAAATTCTCCATCCTAATACCCAACATAGTGACATGAATCATAAAACCATTATAAATTTGAACACTGAGCCAAAGTATCTCCACAATGGATATATATTTATAGCTATGAGAATCCCATGTATCAAAAATTCAAGAAGCTAAAGAAGAGGATACAAGAATTATACCTCTAATAGTAGATGGTTTGGTATCCTTCTCCTCAAGTGTTGGTTGAAATGCATATATCTAGACTGAACAGTAACCCTGTGATACTACCTGGCTACCCTGAGGTGATCTTCTCTTCTATAGCTTTTAAACTCATGTTTAAGTACCATGTAAAATACAACCACCTCAGCCTGATCGACTAGATTTACTCCAGTTCCCAACCTTATGAGATGGTGTTGACCCTGCTCTTGAATTTGGAGTTGGTGAATACCTTCTCTCAGTATATTTAAAGGGAAATTTTAATCAGGAGCACTACATATGACATATCTTTCTATGGGATCGACACATAATAGGGCCCCTCGTACTCTGTGGCCTCTTTTGACTTGGTCTACTGCAATTATAGCACCTCACCTGACAACCTGAGTATGTGGTATAACTGTTAATATCTCCACAAAGAATCATTAGATGATTCTTCCTACTACTAGATGATGTAGTGCCAAATCTACATTCCAAAAAACCCTATGTCGTACCACTAGCCTCTATTAGGTTATGCTATGTGATAAGAACCTAATTAACTATTCCATAAATTGTATTAAGAAAAAATTCATTCACCTATGATCATATTTCATGAATTATAACATCCATGAATCACATGTATTTGTATGACACTTCACCCATCAGAATAGGTGTGAAGCACTAGATCTTTGTAAAATGCGATGAATAATTAATAATTAAAAGTGTTCCCCACACCATGAGAAAGAACTCCCAAGCACTATCATACCTAGACATCCTAGGATAGAAATATTCATAGAAGTTCATATGAAAATCCCTGCAAGACATCTATTTATGATGATCCAAGTGTGTTAGGAAATCCCACTATCTCATGGTGGAGTCACTCAACACATACGAAGGGATCTTTACCCTACTCTCAGGAGGCCTATCTAGATGCTCGAAGATAGAAATCATGGCCTCTAGCCATGTATTAACCTAATGTGGCCCACCATTCCCTAAAAACATGTGAGTATTATACTACTGAAACACACATTTCAACTCTTCCATAGTTGTGGTAGGTCACCGTGATCCCTAAACGACATGCATATAGTGTAAGAATACATCACATAATTGTGCCTCAACACCTATGTACAATACAACTATTTGGGCCTTAGGTGTCACTAATAAAGGATCCACAGGAAGAAAATGGACCAACAAATTTGAAGTGTGGTCATAGACACCCTACTAGCATATGCATGGAAGATCCCATGAGGAATTTCCTCTATAAGTTTCCAGAAAATACCTTAGATCAAGATTATTTTAAAATTTTGTGGCTCAAAAGTGCATATATTTAAGAAGGAAAACTATAAGCAATCCTCTATAAGAACACATCCCCCATTCTACTCCATGAGTTAGGTCTGGGTGTCCTAAAAATGTATATATGTATGGTATATTGCCTACTACCCACTACTATGGTCATGTTTGGGTCATGTTCTCTGTTATAACAATTTTGATTTCCATTTTAATTCTCACTTGAATTCACATATTCATTTTCATTTGATTTAATTCTCAGTTCATAGTTATATCATTTCACATTAAATAGGTTGAACTATTTGATTCTCAAAATTCCATTCCATGAGGGCCTATACTCATTAGAAACTAAGGTGTAGTGTCCACTTGTTTCATTCCATAACGCATTCTAGAATACATATCGAACAAGTTGTTATATATATCATGACAACTATCACAAGAACATGAAACCATTATTGCATCCTAAATATCAAGGAATAATAAAAGTAATGTGATATGTAATAAGTTACTATATGATTCATGAGATGGAATACCCTCATCTCCTATAGTAACAACATAATAGAACCCACAATCATATCAATAATAAAATCACAAATCAAGTGTGTCACCCAACGGTTAAATCAAATCAACTATAATAATAAAAATATAGATATCATCATCTTAATTTGAGGAAATTTGGACTTTTCCTAAACACATGGTAGCTATGCCTGAGAAAAAATCATTACCAAATCCATATTCAATCCTATACATATATATTGTCTGAAAATAAGAAACCAGAAATAAAATTCCTCTCATACCACTTAGTAACATCCTGAACATAAATTCCACTCAATTATTCCCCTAGCCCATTTGGCCGCACATCCCCAAGCACATCTCCCCTAATGCCAAAGGTTGACGTGTATTAGTGAGGGCCGAGGGTGTTTCTGTGGGGAGACTATGCACTCATACAAGAATGTAACGCTATATAATATCCAATAACATACAAGTAATAGATGTAGTATAATAATCATACAAGAAGTAAATAGTAGAAGACTAAAAAATAGGCAATTTCATGTGTCATGTAATGTAAAAAATGCTAATACATGTCATATGTCTCTACAGATTAGCCATAATGTGCTTACAAGGTAGGTGTACAATAAATGTAAAGAAAGTTCAAAATATCAAAAGTTTCCAACTAGAATTGTGAGCCTTTTCTTAGTCCCATTCTCTCATGATCCTAATCAATTATCATGGAATTGTAGTAAGACACATTCACTTATCCATACTTGTAATCATATATTCTGTTTGGGTACCCAAAGGCAGCCCAAATAGGTCGTGAGACAAAATCCCATTAGGCAACCACACAAGGTATACGCCATCCAGTCAATAAATATATATAACAACAGCATGTGGAAGAAATATATCAATTAATGTAAGTATTAAAAATTAAACATCCTATAATACTAGGATCACATTTATAATCCAATTAAATTAATAAATTTCATTTAAGACATAATTCTCTGAATTAATAGTCAAGACAATGTCTTTATAATCAAATTCCATTAAAAATTCAATATAATTTAATTAATACGTCTGGATATTCTGTGTATTTTTTATCATCCTTATAAAAATATGTAACCAAAGGATTCCTAAATAGTCCATCCTTATTGTATGAACCAAGAATAAATCCATGTTTGTTCTTTGGCTTGGTAGACTCATAATATAAATCACTGCATTCAATAATAAATTCAGAACGTGATATCATCTTTAGAATTACTATGTCGGAATCCATGTATCACACTATGAGTAATATAAAAAAACACCATATAATACCACCAATGGTGATCCTTTAAATAACACAAGTATCTCTCTAGATGCGGTATAGCTTCTCTTCCACTTGAGTTCATCTTTGGCAGTCTTCAAAGGGAGCCCCAGTATCACCCATGTATTAATGATCAAATTCCCCTTTGAGTCCAACCTTAACAATCCTAATTTGAATTCCAAGTACCATATAATAGTCAAGACTCAGAGTCTATCCATGGTATTCATATAAGAAGTCCATATATCTCTTAGGAATAAGAAAGGTACAAGCCAGTTGAGTCCATACATGGACTTCTTCATTTCAATCCATGTGTCACCCATGGAAAATAAACACTCAACCAATATAATACCACTTAATCAATTCAATTATACCATGTTTCACAACCCTGTCTAATTCATTTAATATCACCTAAAAACATGACTCAAGTCATTTTACAAGATTATAAGGCTTAAATCTATTTAACTCACATAGGAAAAATCATTATAAAATCAATTTAAACATAACAATAATATAAATGGCCAAAGCCAAGGGAAAGGTCATCCATCCCTTGTCACTAACCAATTCAATTTAAATTACATTTTCTATTAAACTTTAATTTAAAAATCGATTATTATAATCTCAAGGAATGGTGTAAACAGAACAACATCAAGGTATCCAAAACCACTCACCATTATAATGGCCCATTTAATTAACAACACACATAAAGGGATTGTTCAATGATGGACTCTATAATTACATAGGCCATGTTAAACCATTAAATACATAGATTAAAACTAATTTAATGGGAAATTCTCTGATAATTGGGTTCATTGCATAACAACATATATAAAACCACCTCACATTAAACTAAATGCATGATACCACCAACCATAGGATCGTAGCTCATAGATCACCCAAAATCATCCCATTATTCAACTCATATCGACTAAAAATTTAACAATTGATAAAAAAACTATTAAAAGTGCATATTATCGTTCACTTAAATTGTAAATTTGATTCTAGATCAAACAAATACTAGCAAAAAAATAATTGACCACATACCAGTGCGGTTCCGAGAAGACAAACGAAACTTGAATCGGAGTCCAGATGGAGGAACAATGAGAGGAACTACCTTAGGCTCCTTAGGGCACTTTTATATGAGAGAGAAGGGAAGTGAGGTCTTATTTACAAAAAAAATATATTTCCTTGAATGTTTTTTTAAAAAACTCGTGCATTTAAAGGACGTGTAAATACATTACACACCGTGTAAGTCTTAATATATTTCCCCTAGGAAAACCCTATACATGGAATGAAAGGGCCTTGAAAAAAAATTACACATAATGTTATTAAATGAATGTCATATATTACAATTACAAATCATGTAATTGTCTTGTATCCAACACATATCCATCTACCCCTTCCTTTCCAAAAAAATAACATAACCACCACTTGACCAAGCTTAGGGTCTGAGCCAAAAATAATGAAAATAAAAGAATAATGTGTTAACTAAAAGGATCCATACCTGAAGAAAAAATGGGTTATTACATGATAAAATAGTCCATTTTCATATTTTTTAATATGAAATAAATTTTTATATTATTTATACATATATTAAGTAAATTTTAATCAAAAATATAATTGTTTTAATTAATCATTTTTCTTATAGGGTTTTATTTAAATGTTCAGATTTTAAATTTTAAATTTTAATTTGATGAAATGAATATTTTTTTTAATTCAGAATATCAGAATTTTATTTGGGTAAATGTTTTGGATTTCTTTGGAAAATATTCATTTTCAGTGAATAGTGAAAAATATCGATTTTTTTTTAAAAAAATCATTTATTTTTATAAATTTTTTAATTTAAGGGTACCAGTATTTTTTGAATATGATTTCATGAAACATATTTATTATTTATGATATATGTAATACAATTATGTTATTTTTAATCAACTTCATGTTTTTTAATATAATTTTTTCGGTTAAAGACTAGTTTTTCTAAAAATCATTTTGAATTGCATAATTTTTCATCTTTTTAATTAATTAAAATAAACAATAATAGGGAATGTTTTAAGAATGTTTTTTTAGAATATATATAATTAAATATTATTTTATTTTCATATAATTACTATTATTAGTCATAATGTTAATATAGAATCTTCTATTTTTAAAAGGATACACTTCTTGAAAACCCATTGTCTCATAGAAACTACGGGATTAATATTAAAATTTCTTTTTCCACCTATGAAGATTTATATTAAATTAAAATTGATTACATATTTTTCATCATAATAATTTTTAAAATCTACTATGGTTATCCTAGTTTGTTTATCAAAAATATTAGAGAATTAAATTAAAATTAAAATACTAGTTATGGTAGAAAAAAATGTTTACATAGTGGTTAATCTTAACAAACAAGGTTTGTAAATTAATGAAAACATTTAAAAAACTTATTTTATGGCCATATATGGACCATATATTATTTTCTATAAAAAACGGATCATTATTGGAATCATGTTAGGAAACAGAGACCTATGAATAGTGTTTAGTTTTTTGTATTTAAAAGAATGTCACTCCTCCCCTTCTATAAAAGGACATTCGCTCTCCCCACTTATTTACACCTCCCAAACCATTTGGATCGATAAAAACCTAAAAAATTAAATTAAAAATTCCCTAATATAATACTCAAAGACTTCATTTTGGAATAAATTCATCTAAGTCCTTTGGTGAAATCCAAAATCAGTTACCAGAAAAAGATGTAACATTCTTCAATGTAAATTATTTTTCCTTCACCACCCCCTCTAATTATTCATATACAATGGTTATGTAATAAAATTGGTATAATAATTATAATAATTTTTTTTAATTTTATTACCTAAACATACAAACACTTATATCAAATGGGTTTGAAAATCGTCATTTGTGTGTATGGTGAATTATTGCCTCGCGCAACAATATTATTCTTTTTTCCATTACCACCTCCCATGGTTGGAAATAATGATATACATACTATTTATAAATGATATCTATAAAATTTATAAAATAATAATACCTCTATATTAATTATATCATATTCATAATTTTTATATTTCATACCATAGTGGATAAAAATAATGTCGCTCATGTGCTAGACAGAATACCACCTCATGATGTGATGTCAAGCATCTTTCATAAATGTTTTAAATAGATTTGAATAAGGATAAAAATAATGAATATATATTATTTAAATGAAATAATTATAATATTAATGACTTATTTATTTTTATATAAATATAATATATCAATTTATTCATACCTTTTCACACACTGAAAATATGATAACATCGTTCATGTATGTGTGGATAACCGCTTCCTCGATCAAATGTGATTCTTATTTTTTTCATCACCACGTCACGAGAATGATATATATAATAATATATAAATAAATAATATTTAATTTATAGTATAACGATAATTTATTAATATAAATGATATATACATTCTTTCTATAAAAATTAATGAAAAATCGTAACGTGACTCATGTTTACATACAACTTATCGTCTCTATGATTTTAAAATTGCTTCATTTTTCATAATAATATACAATATTATTTTAAAATAATAATTTATGTGTAAATATGATTATATTTCATTATTATTATTCGTTATATAATTAAATAATGACCCCTTTGACAACAGTTGACTTACCAATTTGTTTTTGACACATAAACAAAAAATGGTAAAAAAATAGAACATAAAATTAATTTATAAGTTAATTTTAAATAACCTGGAAATAAGTTAAATAAAATTACTAATAAACGTAAAAAAAATTGTCATTAAATTAAATAATTAACATAATTTTATTATTTGCGGAGATAAAGGTATACTTGATGAATTAGACTCTATGTAAGGGACTTTGTCTCAATGTCCTTTCATTAAGGAATATCTTGATGTTATAAACCTTAATTTATTTATAATGTGTATATAAATCCACTTTGAAATATTATATCATGAATTTATCTATTATAATGGTATTTAATGTTTTAATAATTTTATTCATCAATGGATTTTATGATTCAAGTGTTTCCCAAGTGATAAGGGACTTTTAGTTTAATAAAATCCTTTTTTTTAATATTTTCCCTTCATAACCTATTTATCTTCCATTTATATGTTTATAAATTATTGTATATGTAGATATAAGATTTATAAAGTAAATTTTAGAATTCAATTTAAATGGTTTTGAAAATGATCCATTTTTATATGTTCTATATGGAACATTTTGAAAAATGGTTATTCCTAACGTATAAGATAAAACATACTTTTTTGCCTCCATGTACATTATTAAATTCAAAGATTACATTGAAAGCATTCAATATTCCTAAAATAAAAAAAATATTTTTCATTTTATTTGGGTATATTGGTATTGATATTTTTTCAAACGAAAATTGTATTTTTATATTGAAAATGTATTTTTAAAATATAATGGTATCTTTTTTCATATGAGATTAAAATATTTTTTTCAAATGTTTTATGATTAAAAGGATCTAGAATAATTATTTTTTACTCATGATATGATACATTTGAATTATACTATGGTGTGGAAAAGAATGTTTCAGGTGAGACTGTTAAGGATTCTAGAATGGGCTATCCCATATAGCAATGGGCGATCTCATTATAGATTAAGAGATGGGTGCACTTAGATAACAATCTAATGAATTGGGTAATGATACTTATATTAGTAATAAAGGAGGGAGTTACCAAACGGTTTATCCTGTGAAATTAAATAGGCTCTATTTACTTTTAATGTGTGTTTAAAATTAGTTATGAATTTTATTCTCTAAGTTACCAAGAATGGGTTTAAATCTATTTACATGGGTTTTAATGATTTTGTTTGAAAAAATGGTATGTGTGATTTTTAAGTGGAAATGGATTATATATTATTTTAAAATAACTTTAAAGATAAAGGTAAATGTTATATGGGTTTTCATGTTGTCACTATCATTATGCTTTTAAATCTTTTTGTGTCCCTTACTGAGATTTGATGCTCATCCAACATTTTTAACTGAGTTTATCGAGGTTAAATAATATGTAAGAGAAAGGAAGAAGACATATTGAATTTGTTGGATATTTCCATGAATAGAAATCATTATTTACTTAATAATGGTTTATATTATGGAAACAATGGGCAGTAATTAAATTTTTTCACTTTTTCTATTATACAACACTGAAAAAGGGTTTTATCCCAATGAATCTATACCCACTTTTTCAAAAAACTGTGTGTATAATGGTGATTTTCCAGGCTTATACCAACAATTTTTGAAAACTATTGTTATATGTTGGTCTATACCAATGGTTTTTTGGAACTGTAGTTATGAAATTTTAAATATTAGAAGCCCTCTTCGGCTCCTCCTGCCCTCCTCCTCATTCATACCCTACCTCTTTTCATGCACTTGTGTGTTCACCACCCCCTTAGGAAACATCAGATGTCCTCCGCCCTCCCCTATAATTATTTCAGCCACCCCACTGACCACCTCATGCCACTTCATCTACCCCACTATTCTCCACAAGCAATTTATTCCACCCCACTACCATCCTCACACAATTTTGTAATACCCACCCATCCACCTTGTTCTTTTGCTAGTAATTTTATTTGGGACTTTGGGAGGTAACATTTTCTCCCCTCTTATTTCTTGTATATAGTGTTGTAAAAATTTTCAAGTGTTTTATTGAAGGCATCATGGTTTCGATGTTTTATTTTTGTGTTTCTATTATATTTTTTATTCATTAGACACAATGTTACATGTTTTTTCTAAATTCATATTTAGTCTAAATATTCATGGTGTGGACTATAAATTAGGTCAATTTTCTATTGCATTCAATTATTTTGAATGTTTCTCATGTGGAAAATGAGAGTAATTTTTTGATTGAAATGGAATCTTGATGGGAAATTGTTTTTAATAAACTACCTATATTTGGAAAATACCTATAGTTTATTTTCATAACGAAACCCAAATTTATTTATATTGTAAAAAAATGAGTCTTCCAAAGTGGGATAATTTTTTGTGTTAAATGAGGGATTTCATGTTTTGTTGGTATTTTTGGATTCAAAATATGAATAGAGGTATTCGATAAATTTTGTGGTTATAATAATTTAATTATACATTTCATTTTGTAATTTTGTTGGTATGGATTGTTGTTTTGTAAAAAAAAATCCAATTTTTTATCTTATATGTATAAATGTGAACGACCAATTGGATCCTTTCTATGAGATGATCATCGATGGTTCCCTTTTTGGTCCCCATTTCTTTTTTTGATGTTTTTCTTATCCATGTGATAGATTCTTGGCTACTTGATGCATGTTGTTCTTGTCTGTTTGGGGTCAAATTTATGGTAATGTAGGAGGTGGGATGGACGTGATATTGTTGTTAGGCCCAACTGCTTGTTATTTTCTTGTAATGATATTTATGTACACAGTCTACCTAAATTATTATTCCCTGAGTATGTTGAGGTTACTAATTGGGTATTATTGGGAAATTTCTTGTTTAGTAATGTTTTTTCATGTGCCAGACCATCCTTAGTTCTAGGTAAAACATTTATTTTTGTTTTTTACTAAGGAGTCTATATAGAGTGATCTAGTGGATAGATGTATGACTTTACCCTACCGAAAAATATGTCTATTTGTTTTGTATTTTATGTTCATGTTAGTGATCATGATTTTACCTAATGATATGTATTTTTGTTATGGATCATTCATTTATACATTTTCATTTGTATTCATTATTTCCTAGATGGTCATTCATGGTGAGTTGACCCTTTTTTGGATTAACCTTGTTTTTTAGTGTTATTCTATCCTTGTATTTATCATGTTTGTTCCGGATTATGTACCCTTACATACTTTTTTACTCTGAGGTTGGTGTGATTTTATGATTTTAAAGAAAAAATGAAAAAAATTCATAGATACATTAGTATTAGCATGACTTTGATTTTTTAGACCATGTATGGTTTTAATTTTAAAATATTTATATTTTAAAAAAAAGTCCTTGGACATATCTTTATTTAGAAATAGCACTAATTTCAATAAATAGTTTTACAAAATTGTGATCATTAATGAAGTTCTTATCTTAAACTTGTTTTTATCCAACTAATTTAATGTGTAAATGAAAACCTATTTCTCTACACCTTATCTTCAAATTTTATTCTATAATAAAATGAATGAATGGGAATCTTGGAGGTATCCTACAAGCTTTGTCTCACACCCAACATACTCATGTTGGTAGGAATGTAGTCATCATTTCTTGTAAAGGTATTTTAATATATTGTATTTTTTATTGGATACAGTGTCATATTCCTTGTAAGTGAATGGTTATTAGGATTTTGTTGGTGATCAGACCTTCAGTTTGTACGACCGGTTGGCTTGAATTTGTTTTTCCTTTTTGGTCTTACATTTTGTCTCATTTATCTTCTGTATTAGTTATGAATTTTTTTCCTAATGTTTATTTTTTTTCTACCTTCATTTCTATTGTGTGTGACTTCTTATTTATGATATGTCGTATTTTTTATATTACATGTTTAGTAAGTTTCAATACATTATTTCTCTTATAATTTATTTTTCCAGCTACTAGTATGCTTTGATGACTTTAATATTAAAATTGGTTTGTTGAATACATTAATTATGGGTTTTTATTGGAATATAACTTTTTTTCATTGTTAAAGTATGTATAGAAGATGGATATATCATTCCGATCAAATTTAAACTGAGTTTCAAAAGAATTTGGAAACGAATTAAAATTGTTTATTTAAAAATGCTTTAGATGGAGGTTGTATACAGTGTCTATGCAATAATTGTGTTGGAATACCATGTTTAAGCAGGGAATAATTGTGCTACTATATAAAAAAAGATATATTTAAGATAAACAATTAGTTTTGGTATCACCATGGAGAGATGAGACAATCTTATGATGTTAATGAACAAAAACAAAAAAGAGGTATAATTAATTTTATATTTGATTAATTTCAATTTGTGTATCATCAGTGGACATATAGTAAATTTGTGAAAGAAGACAATGATTTAAATAAACATGAATAAGTGTCTAAAGATGATGATGATATTAGAGTGAAAAATTTAATGGATGATGATAGAACATTAGTATATCAGGAATGTACTAAAATGACCATGTTATAATTTTTAATGCTTTTGTATCAAAGGAAACACATGTATAAAATTAATAATACTGACATTGGTTATATTCTTTCATTTTTGAAGGAATATATTCTAGATGGTGCTGATATTTCCTCAAATCATTACAAGTCATGGATGTTAATTAAGAATCATGGATTTGCTACTAATAAAGTCTTTACTTTTCTGAAAGACTACTATTTATTTTTGGAGAAAATAGCTCACTTTAATGACTATAAAAAAAATGGTACATCTTGATGGAAAGAAAAATATATATGTAACACCATCTCATGTGTCACAGAAAGTCATCTTCCACGTTCCATTGATTCGAAAAAAATCAAAATATATTCATGTCTAAAAAATCATAGCCAATATGTGATGGCATGATGCAGAGAGAATTAATGGTAGGGATGAGTTGGTTTATCCTACATATGGATTAGCATGGTAGGAATTTAATTCAAAACATCATGATTTGGCACCTGAGGTGCATAATGATAGGTTGGATCTATCCTATGACTGTTTTAATATATTTGGGAAGATTTTTATTGCTCATATCATGTGGCTAGTTTTTATTCTTTCTTATAATCTTCCTCTATGGATGTGTATGAAAGTCCTTTCCCATTATTGAGTTTACTAATACCTGAACCTTATGATCCTGAGAATGATACATATGTATACATGAAGCCTTTAATATGTGAGTTGAAGATAATTTGGGATATGGGTGTGCATACATTTGATGCTTCATAAAAAAATATATTTCAGTTGAATACTAAAAATTTATATAATATAAATAAATTTCTTATTTATTCAACGATGTATGTTTATAGAATGAAGGTAAAACAATATTTTCATGTATGTATGAAAAATAAAATATCACGAATGATTAAATATCATCATAGTATATGTTTTATATGGCATCGGTGATTCTTCCCCATGGATCATCAATACAAGAATAATTTTTATAGGTTTGATAATACTATTTCAAGTGAAAACCGACCTCAATGTATGTCAGGTAGTGGTTCACCTAATGAATTTAATGATTTTAGTTTTACATTAGGTAATGGTCAGCTAAAATCTAAATAGGGAAATAATGTTGAAACTGAAGCCACTCAAAATTTTAAAAAGATAAGTATATTTTTTGAGTAATTATATTGTTCTACCAATTTACTACATCATTTTTTATGTAACGTGAATTTAAAGAATTATGCATGAAATGTTGCTCTAAATTATTTTAAATATAAAAGGGAAGACCAAATATGACTTTTCATCTCATCCGGTCTTTTTGGATTTTGGTTTTCCAATAGAACTACATCATTTGTATATCGATGAGAACAAATGAAAAGTTCATTCTGCTTCTTATATAAAGAAACTTTTAGATAAAGATTAATTTCTAGTAGTATTATAGAATTTTGAGGTCCCGACTGGTTATTCAAGCAACATATCTAAATGATTCAACAAATTTTATTTCAAAATAAAATCATGAAATACTCATGATTATCACATAATTCTTCAGTAATTGATTCCAATATAAATATGAAATTTTATATCCAATAATATTGGGGTTATAGTGAATTTATTTTTCTATTTTTTTAGATCCATTAGTAAGAAAATGTTATGTAAGGTATTGTTGATAAAAATATAGCAGGAGGTGCCATTAATTTTTTGTGAGTTGGGAAAAAATATCCTCCATACTTTTCTACCTGCATGCTACATTTAACAGTCCATATTTTAATGGAAACACTTCTTGGGGGACTATTTTCTTTTTGGTGGATGTATCATACTGAAACAAATATGTTCACAATGAAATCATATGTTTGAAATGATATTTATCATGATGATTCTATTGTGATAGTTTATTTGTCTACAGAATGTATGGGTTTTTAGGTATTTTTCCAATGTGAGGACCCGACATAACCATCCAATACGAAATTAAGATGACCATTATGTGGAAATTGAGCCCTAATTTCTATTTCTTCCCCAAAAATGAGGAATTTTTGGTTCTTATACGTGGGCTACATTGAGGCTTGAAGAGAATTATATGGCACATTACATAGTCTTGTTTAAATGTTGTTTGATTGAGGAAAATATCAAGTTAGTAATTTTTATATTTATATGTTATTTCATAATATTTAATCTCACATATACCTTAGAATTTTATTATCATAATATGTTGGGAATAAAAAAAATTATTTGTAGAGTTCATTGATATATTTATTTGATAATGATATAGGCTTTGCATATTTTAGATTTTCCAGCTCTGTTTAAATCAAAGCTATGTCCATTATTTTAATTATCTTAAAATATAAATAATCATTTAATTTTATTATTGATAAATATTTTAGTTCTTGAATTTACATGTTGACTATGTATCAAAATAATTAAGAGCATTGTATTGTGGTCCCAATTCTTTGGTTTGTGAATGAAAATATTTAATAATAAATGGGTATAATTTTTTTTACAACTTATTGACTAGTGAAAATGAGAACACAATATGATTGTCTTATGGTAACTTCTACAATGAAATGTTATGCCAATACATCTAATATTCAGACTCGATATGAAGTTTCATTTTATTATGGAATTATTGATAAAATATTGTTATTGGATTAATAATCTCAGGGTCAAGTCACTATGATGAAATGTAAATTGTTTGATTTAATGATGTGATAGGGTACATTTATTGATGACTGTGGATTCAAAGTTATTGACTTGAGTAGATTCTTGCATACCCACGAACCATATATTTTGTCATCCATGTAAAAACATGTTTTTCATGTAAAATTTTATCGAGGACCTGATTACTCTGTCATTAATGAAGTAATCCCAATAAATATTTTTCATGATGTTGGTGATGAAATTTAAACCATTGAAACCCCCATCAGTGTTGAACAAAATATTGAATTTGATGAATCAAATTGTCGTATTTTAAGAGTTGATGTTGAATCTTAAGTAGAGGTAGGAAATATATAGATGTGACCATCTATGTTCATAGTTCATTATGTTAACCTATTATACATTTCTCATGTTAGTATTATTATAAGTATTTTAATTTATATTCATTTGATTATGAATTTTTCGTTTTACTATTTTCTGGTGTAATTTCATTTAGTTATATTTATTTTAATTTATAAAACTAGGTTTAAAATGAGTATTTAAAAAATGTATAAATTGGTTTTATTTTATTATTACTGAAATATTTATGACATTTCTTATGCCTTTTTTGAATTCTATGTTATATGGATGACTTATAAAAACTATTTCTAAAAAATTTACATTTCATTCTTATAAAGATTATTCAAAATACATTAAAAATTGAAGGAATTGAATATTTGATCCTAATTGAAATGTTGTTGAATCATTAAGTTTTATTATAACTATTACACTCTATTATTTTTTGGAAATAACAATCACTTTTTCTTAAGGAAAACTCTCTTTCACTAAGAAACCATTTCTTAAGGAAATTTTTCTTTCTCTAAGAATTGTTTTGACATTACATATAGTTTCGAATTCATTAAATTTTTTTCCTAACAAAACCTAAAAATAGTTTCCTAATTTTTTTAAAAAAAATATCCTTATCTAACATAGAATCTTAAAATTATTCATAATCCAATTTCTCTAGAATTGAGAATCTGTTTTCTCTGGAATTTAGAATCCATTGTTTCATAAATTGAGCATCTGATTTCACTAGATTTCAGAATCTGATTTATCTGGAATTTATATAATGATTTCATTAGAAATCATACTAGGATTTTCTCAGAAATTAGATTCCAATTCTTTAAGAAAATAGACTCTGAATCTATCTAAAATAAGACTCTGATTCTCTCAAAAATCATACAACGATTCTCTCAGAAATCCGAGATTGATTCTCTTAGAAATCCGACTATGATTTTAACAAATATTAGAATCTGATTTTCAATATTTGTACAATATGAATTACAATATCTTAAAAAATAATTAAATTTTTTTACTATAATTATCATATTTCCTTAATTTATAGTTTCATTTTATTGGATCATAAATGTGATAATGTATCTTAAGCATGTTAATGTTTCTCAAAGTTTTTTATTCAAAACGATGTCGTCCAATAATTATCAAATTTACCATTTTAGGAATTCCATGTGTATAGGTCCCTCCTAATGTTCAGGGAAATATGAAAGCTAGAGGATAAGTTGATTGTTATAGTTTTTCCCTATAATTACACAACCATTTGAATGAGGTGGTAACTATTGAACTCTATAATGAAGTGATACTCTATGAGACCTCTTCTCAAACCTTCATTCTGTGAATTTTCTAAACATCTTGTTCAATCCAAGAACATATTATTAAACCTATGAAGTGAGAATATGATTAATAATGTTATCTATTGAGGGATTTGGGGGATATGAAGATAGAGGTGTTGATTACCTGATTAATAGAGGGCTTGTGGGGATAAGAATACAGATATTGATCTTCATATCGAGGGATTAACCTATTTTTAGTAAGGGATACTATAATGAATTTATAAATCAAGGGGAATATATCAAAGATTATTGGATACCCTTTTCTCTAGGTTAAAATATTTTAAATACTTGTTTAATTGTTGTTGTTATATGTTTTATTTACGATAAATTTTGTTACAGAAATAATGTGTATCATTATAAAAGTTTCTTATTCTTGTACACACTTTGATTTAGATTCTATATGCTTTAAGGTAGAAAATTTTCCTAAGGAAACTTATTGAAGATTCATTATCAGAGTCATATTAATAGATCATAAAAATTTAAGTTTTTTTATTAATAACTATACATGTATTGTGAAATAATATTTTTAACTTTGTAAAGAATAGATTTTCTTAAAGATAAAAATGAATTTTTTTAAAACTACAATTCACCCCCTCTTGGAATTGAGAAATCTATATATATACATTTTTATCCTATAATTTTTATTAGAGAAGGTCTCTAATATGATTATAATTTCATATAAGTTTTCTTTCTTAACTTTTGTTACATAAGCATTACTTGTTCATGTTTCTTATTAATATATTCTTATAAAATCTTTGTTTATAAATTTTTTCGACTAATACTTTTTGTCAATTTTTTTTCTTTTTTTAAGACTAGAAAGAAAGAACGTTGGATCAATGGAAAATTTAAATCCTACCAGACCCCCAATTTTTTATAGATGTGACTTTGAATACTAGAAGGATAGGATGAACAATTATATTTTCAATACAAGTATAGATAATTCATTTATGTTAATTGGAGATTAAAATATTCCATACAAGGAAATCATAGAAATTCACCAATCAATAAAGGAACGAGTATCATCATAAACTTTAATATATGCATTGATTTATTATCTTCTAAAAATAAGAATATCTAATGCCATATTTAATAATGTGAAGCTACTCATAGCATATTGAAGAAATTTGAGGTTACACATTTTTTAACAACTAAGGTTATTGAAATAAGAACAACTATTATTAAAGATAAATACCATGGTTTTATGTTTCATTATGGAGTAACTATATGCAATGTTCAATAGAATTTTATGAATATTATCAACAACCATCAATAAATGGGTGATAAATGACTTGATTATGATATTATTGTGGATAATATAAAAGATATTATTACAAATGAATGGGAATCCAAAATAACAATGATTTATGAGAATATGAATATTTCAAACATCACTGTTGATGTGTTTTTTGGCACTATAATATAGAATGAAAATAGAATGAAGAGAAATTAAGAGATCAATAATAAAAATTGGTAATGGATGTGTTTCTTTCACTACTATATCAAACCATATGAAAGCCAAGACTAATGAAAGAGTTACTAGATCAAAATAAAATAAAGCTATTGTTATATCTGAATCTAGTTATAGTGATCATTCAAAAAATGAAGATTCCAATCACACTCAATAAATCAAAAATATTGTGGTAAATTATGATTTCTAATACAAATAAAAGAATAAAGAAAGAAAAAATAAGAAATATTTTAAAGTTACTTGTTATGAATGCAGGATGGTGGGTCATATCAGACAAGACTTTACCATGCTCAAAAGGAAAGAAATAATTGATATGCATTTAGAAAGAAACAAGAAGAATTACTACAAGTATAATTCTATGAATGTAATGAAAGCTACTGATACCTGGAGTGCTAGTGGTGGCAACTCATTTGATGAATCCTTAGGTAATGAATAATATGTAAATAAGAATATTATTCTTATAAGAAGAATTCATACTGAAAATCAATGTATCATGGTTAAGGTAAACACTATTTAATCTTTAACCAAAATTTCTTTATGTGCTAATTATCCTAATGATTTATATTATGAATCTTTGGATAATGAAACTTCCTCATCAGAAGATAATACTTTACCTTATATTGTATAAGTATATAGGTTTTCCATGTTACTTAATAATTAAAATATTTAGATCAATAAGAAACTTTATAAGGAAAACTCTAGAATCTCTATTGTAACAAAAGATATTATAGATATTTAAAAAAGATCTTGATCAGAAAATCCTTAATTTTACAAATATTTCAAAAAACCTTCAGGATGTAAATTCTGAAAAGGATAATCTTTTTAAGGATAATGAAAAAGTTATTTCTATGAGAAATGATTTAATGAAAAACTCAAATTCAAAGACAAATGACTATGTGTATAAGAATTTAGTCATTAGACTAAATTATGAATTATTTTCTATAAAAAACAATTTTCAAACAATACATATTGAAAAGAAGGTTTTCATAAAATGTATTCACAACTAAATTCTCTTATATATAGTTCTGGGTTTGGTTATTCTAATTCAAACCTAGTTTTTATTCACAACTATTTTGTACCCCAAAGTTCTCCTTTTTTCACTAAGTGTCAGTTTGGTGGAAATTGGGTGAAAAGTTGTTCTTTGAATAAAAACCAATATTTATGCTCTTATAATGCTCAATTTTTTAGTCAAATATGGATACCTAAGACTTTATTTTATAACATTTACATATCCAAGAATTTTTGGAATCGGAATGTTTAAATATTTTATATTCATGAAATCAATGGATGTGCCAACAAAAATACATAGTACATGGATAGTGGATGTTCCCAGACCACAAATAGTTACAGAAACATATTTTAAAAGATTATTAACATGAAATGTGGAAAAGTAACTTTTGGATATAATTCTCAAGGATAAATTGTTGGTATTGGTAATATTTATCTACTTAGAAAAATATTTAATTTCAAATGTTTTATTTTTTAATGTTCTTGAGAACAACCTTATAATCATAATATGATTATGTGATGAAGGTTACCCTGTGAATTTTAGGAATGATAAATGCATAGTACACAATTACAATGATGATTTTTCTCTCTTCCCATATAAATGGTAATGTTTATACAAATAACATAGAAGACCTTAGGATAAAATAATTACCGTTCCTTAGTGTAATGGAAGATCAATCATGATTATGGAAAAGAAGACTAGGACACTGTAACCTTAGGAACTTATGTAATCTTTGAAAGAAAAATACTTATAAAGGATCTAATGGATATTAGATTTTATTATTAACAATTATTTGATATTTGTCAATATAAAATGAAACATAAGTCATGATTTAAATCAAATATTGAATCCTCCACATCGGATTAATTATATATAGTGCTTATGGATCTTTTCATTCCAATACAAAATATAAGTATTGGAGGCATGGAATGTTTATTTGTTTTAGTGGATGATTACAGAATATATACATGGGTATATTTGCAAGAAAATAAATATGAAGACTTTTCTTATTTTAAATATTTTTCAGCGAAAGATAAAAATTAGAAAAACCTCCCACTGTTAACAATTGATCGTGATCATGTTGGAGAATATGAAAATTCAGATTTTAAAACCTTTTGTAGTAAGAAAGTCATTACTCATAACTTCTCGGATCCAAGAACTACTCAACAAAATGGTGTTGATGAAAGATTAAATTGTATTATTTAAGAGATAACAAGGACCATGTGAGTGAATAATCTATTACTAAAAACATTTGTGATGAAGATATTAGTAAGGATTGTTATACTATAAATAGAGTTTCAATCAGAACATTTCTTAATAAAGCACCTTATGAGTTATGGACATGGTGTAAAATTAATGATTATTACTTCAATGTATTAGGATGAAATGTATTCATCTTGAATACTATAGATAACTAACATAAATTCTCACCAAAATCCAATGAATGTATTGTCATAGGCTATTCCACTACATCTAAGAATTATAAAGTATTTAACAAAAAAATATTATATTGTAGATGAAATAGTACATGTTAAATTTGATTAAATTGATCCTTTTGTTTTTTAAAAATCACAACCTACATTTTTGGATGTGTTTTTATAAACCTATTATCAACATTTGATGGAATATTCTTTTAATCAGGAAAATAATCAAGAAATTTTTTTTGATGTATTTAACCTATAATATTTTTCACCTTATGTTTATTAAAAAATTTTAAAAACCCCAAATTAGATGTTTATTAAGAATCATCCAAGTGATCGTATCATTGGGGATGTAAATCAACCAGTATAGACTACAAGTTCTTTAAGGAATGAATTAGAGCATCTAGAATTTATTTCCCAATTAGAACCTAATAGCATTGATGAAGCTTTAGTTTATGATGATTGGATTAATTATATGCAAGATGAACTAAATGAATTCAAAAGAAAGAGTGTTGGGACATTAGTGGAAAGACCTAAACAAACATTAGTTATTGGAGTATAGTGGGTCTCAAGAAATAAATGTGACGAAAATTGAATCGTTGTAATAAATAAAGAAATATTCATTTTTAGAGTCTATAATCAATAAGAAGGAATAAAATATGAAGAAACTTGAGCTCTAGTAGCTAGAATTCCATCTATTCATATTCTACTATCCATTACAACATTTTTCAATTCCAAACCATTTCTAATGGATGTGATGTGTTATTTCTTTAATGGATTTGTTCAATAAGAATTTTATGTTGCAAACCCTCTTGGTTTTGAATAAAGAAACATCATGATCATGTTTATAAACTTTCCAAAGCTTCATATGGACTTAAACAAACCCTTATAGTATGGTATGATAGACTTAAAAGGTTTTTATTGAAAAATAATTATGTTAAGGGAACCGCCGATCCAACTATCATTATAAATAATGATAAGAAAAATGTGTCTAATGTTATAATTTATGTTGTTGACATTATATTCGGATAAACTCAGCAATCATTAATTGATTCATTTGCAAATCTCATGAAATATGAGCTTTAAGTGAGTGTGATGGGTAAGTTAACAATATTTATTGGTTTTCAAATTTATCAAAAAGCTGAAAGAAATTTTATATCTCAACATAATTATATAAAAGATCTTAATAATAAGTATTTATTTGAAAACACTTAAATTTTAAGTACTCCAATAGGTACCTCATACACTCTTGGTCATGATGATGCTGGGAAACCAGTATATCAAACATCTTTTGGAGGTTTGATAAGAATCCGAGTACACATAATATTTAGTAATCCATACTTAATGTTTTCTATATTCTTATGAGAAATATATAAATCTAATACAAAATAATCCCATATAAAAGAAGTTAGAATAATATTTCTCTATTTAACGGGAAGCATGGATTTAAGTCTTTTTTATTCTTGTGGAAATGATTTTTTTAAAACACTTTTCGGATTCTAACATTGGTGGTTATAGAATAGAGAGGAAAATTAAATCCAGATTTTTTATTTCTTATGAGATTCATTAATTTATGGTTCCTGAAAGAAATAATACTTAGTATCACATTCCACTAAAAAATATGAATATGTATTAGCTGGATGTTATTATGCTCAATAGTTTTGGAAGAAACACACACTCAAAGACTATTCCATGTGTTTTACAAAATCATAGATAATGTGTGATAATACTAGTGTCATTTCCCAATGAAAAAACTATGTACATCACTCTGGTGCAAAGAACATAGACATAAGTCATCTCTTACATAGGGATCACACACTTAAAAGAGATATCATAATTCAATTTATTAGAATGTAAGATCAACTTTTTGACATATTTACAAAACCATTACCCACCAATATATTTGAATACATTGAAAAAAAGTCAGCAATGACAACCATAAGGTAATAATCCACATTAATGTTTAGTTGAAACCTATTTATTATCATTAAGATACTCTTTCATAGGGTGAGTACATATGTTTAATAATTTATATTTTATTTCCTAAAATATTCTCCTAATCCTAATTGTTTTTCAAAATCTAATTTTTTTCAAAACCTAATAACGTTTCTTTCCCTAATAAATATATAAGGACCCTTATCAATACAAAAAATTATTTATGAGTAATTTTGAAGGTACGTTTCATACATATATCATTATAATTTCATTTTGGTTTGTTGGTATTTCAATCTTGTACTAAGAAACCATTATCAGATTCAATTTATATAAATCTGATTTTTGTCCACAAAACCTCAAAGTATTGGAACCTATACATCATTTACTAGCATTGATATCAACAATAATATTAGATCAAGATTATATCAACCATTAGATTGACCCAGGAATTTGATATGTCTCCATGAAGCCTAGATAAAGGGACTCCCTCTTCGTGTCCCACATCATCTTTCTCATTATTTTTGAACTATAACTCTGATACACATTATGTGTGCCGTTTTGTTTTACCATTTTCCATAATCACAAAATTTTTATTGAGATCTCTTCATAGAAACCAATGGTGTCCAACAAGGAACTAAAAGATTGGATAATATTTAGATAAAGGTTAGTGTAACCAAATTTCTTAGCCACATAGGACTCTTTGATTTCAAAATTCATAATGAAGAATGGATAGAAAATCCTCTGTGTAGAAAAGGAAAAGAATTAAGATCTTGTGTATGTTGGTTTAGTTATAGTGTTTTATGAAATGGTTCATTTTTATGAACATGGAGGAAATGAAATGATTCAATTTATGAGTTATTAAAAAACATACTCTTTGTCTTATAAAAACGATGATAATATTTTGGATATACCATATGAAGGAGTGGTTATATTTTTCTCACATAGGTTTCCTAATAAGGAAGGATCATTTGAGAAAATTATGGGTATTGAGTTCCTTGGGCTTAAGGGATTTGAGACACTCAATATACCACTTCTTTCAAAAATCCACAGACTAGTATCCCTTTGGATGCAATGTTTTTTGATTTTGAGGAAGGGTGATAAGGACTCTCCAAAGATTTGAAATATATTTATGATGGACTTCTTGGTGAATATAAGGATGATAAAACTAATTAAGTAAATTTGCTAACCCTAAGAGACATTAATAAAGACACTATCAAATCTGAAATCAGGATGTACCCTAAAATCGTTTCAAAGAACATTTTTGTGTGCCTATAATCGTTCAAACCTATGTGCAAGTCAAAGGCTAAAACCATCAAGATCATGTCTTTATGTGATGATAACTTGAGAAGGATAATGATTGGATTCATTGATAGCTCTTGATATTTATTTCATCTTCCTGATAAGGATGACCAAGCTATAAGTAAGAAAGAATAAGTTTGTGGAAGCTCCAAGCTAACTCTTAAGAAAAGAAAATCCAATGAGTTGGAACTGTAGGGACAAGCATAAGATTCTGAACCACTATCTACTCCACCCAATCCCAATATGAAAATTATCATTTCAGATGAAGTTGTATCCAAAAGGAGAGAGATGAAAAATAAGAATGAAGGTGATGCTTTTTCGGGATAGATCCTATTGTGGATATGGCATTAAAAATTCAGGAAGATAAAGAGCTTGAGAAGTAAGCTAAGGAAAATAAGTTGATGAATAAAATTTTAGAAGATGATATTATGCAAACGTTTCTAAGAGATACTGAGAAGCCTAAAAACAAGTTCATATACAAGATTCATTATTGCAAGAACCCATGATTCTTTTAGAACCAATGGGAACCAAGAATTTAGTATTAGATACGGGAAAGAAAAATATTTACTTTATGAAACTAATAGTTTAGGAAGAAAAAATCCAAAAAAAATAAGAATATGAATCAGAGTAATGTGAAGATGTTATAGCAATTTTAGAAGAATATGAAGAGAAGTAGATACCACTTAAATATATTTCAATTGGATGATCCCTAGTTTCCTACACATGGATTGTTTCAGTAGGAAAACCTTTTTAGAAATATGATTTTTCAAAGGATAAGTTCAATAAATTACCTTAAGATTATGAAATTATTAATGATAATATTGGTCAACATGTTGATGAAAAGGCTGATAATGATATTGATGAAAACAAAGATGATAATTTTTCTGATAAATTTGTTGATAGAGAAGTTGATGATAATGATAGAATAGACAATGTTTCTGAGGGCGAGCATGAGAATTATAATATTGTAAAGAAAATCTCTAAGAAATAGAAAGTAAAATACGTTTTTATCAATACTCATAAGAAATACATTGTTTAAAAAACAAATAAGTATATTTTTGGAACATCTATGAATAAAGAAGATGAGAAAAATGACGTTTCTTAACTAAAAAAAGAATTTTTTTGATTCATCCTCATTATTAAGACATTATTTGTTTGTTAAATCCTTAAATAATCTTGTGAACTCCATCTATTTCCTTCCTAGCATTGATTACAGATGTCAACTAATTTTAAAAATAGTTTATCAGAAGACATATTCAACAAATATTATTGAGGAAACTTTCATAAAACTATAATTTGAGTTCAAGAATTTTCATAACAATTATGATTCTCATAGAATATATTACAATTAAATCACAAAGTGGTTGATTTAATTCATATATGATATTAATTTTTTATGATTTCATAGATATATTAAAGGTTGATTTTGACAATTATGTTGACAATATCAAGAATGTATCAACACGTTTGTCAAAGAAACTGAAATTAGATCAATCTAGCCACTATGAAGAAGACAAAGATATAAATGGAAAATGGAACTATGTTTCCATTAATAAAAAAAGGGATATGAAAACCAAGGAAGATATGGAAGAAAACTCAATTACCTGAAATAATTGGTCAATTCTCAATGTGAAATAGTCATGTAACAGGAAAAAAGATTCAATGTTCTCGAAAGGAAAAAATAATATCAGAAAGAGTTTATCAAGAAGTTTAAAGATTACCACAATGAATTGAAGAAGATGAAGGCCACATTGAAAAATTTAATGTTGAAGGAGAAATATAAAGATGGGTAATTATCTCAAATATGATCTTTTGTTTTATTTTTCATTAGGAAAAATTTATTATCTTAATTTAATTTATTGTCTTTTCATTGTTTTATTGTGTATGTTCCTAACCTTTCAGGTACAATTTTATTTCTTTCCCTCCATTTTTTTTGAAAATCACAAATGGTGAGAAAATAATGTTCAAAATAAAAATTATGTTAAAGTATGAGGGGAGTTATTTCTCTAAGAAATACATGAATACAATTTATAGAGATTTCATAACCTAAGGGGGAGTTAGTCTTAGTTACCTTGAGCCATAAAAAAGTAGATAAGTATTTATTTTAATGATCAAAAATAAAAACCTTAATCATTTATATTGTTTTATGAAAATTTGGTTGCTCTACCCAAAAAACAGGAGATTGTTAAGTCAATAAATTTTCTTATGAATTTTCTCTTATTTTTTGTGTTTGAAATCACAAACACATTTTCATAAGGAAAATTATATTTCTATGGGAAATATTTTCTTAAGGAATATTTAATTTCTCTAAGAATTTTTTTGACTTTACCTATTGTTTCCAACACCATACCTTTTGTTTTCCTAACTAAAACTAACCGTCATTTCCATTAGTCAAAAAATCGGACCCTTATCTAAGTAATAATCCTATAGTTATAGAGAATTTGATTTCTATAGAATTGATAATCTTTTCTCTCTAGAATTTTGAATTTGATTTCTCTAAAACTGAGATTCTAATTTCTATGGAACTGAGAATTTGATTTCTCTTGAATTCAGAATATGATTTCATGAGAAATCATACTCTGATTCTCTTATCGATCATTCTCCTATTATCTCTGAAATCAGACTCTAATTCTCTCAGAAATTGGACAATAATTCTATTAGAAATCAAACTCTTATTCTCTTAGAAATCAAGTATGATAGTCTCAGAAACCATACTTCGATTGTCACAAAAATTATAATATGATTATCAATATTTTTATACTCTAAATTAAACTTTCATAAGAACCTTATTAATTTATTCTCTTACAGTTATAATATTTCCTTAATATAGAGTTTTATTTTATCGGATCCTAAATGTTATAATTAATCACAATAATGTTAATTTTTCTCATATTTTTTTATTCAAAAAAAACATCATCCAATATATTTCAAGTTAAATATTGTATGAATAACACGTGTATATGTCCCTCCTCATTTTTAGGAAAATGTGAAAGATGGAGGAGAAGTTGACCATTAGATTTTCTGCCTATAAATACTGAGGCATTTGAATGATATGGTAATCGTTAAACTCTAGAATGAAGTGATACTCTACGAGAGCTCTACTTATACATGCCATGTGTGAATGAAGTGAAAAACATGTTTATGGTAAAAACTTATTGTTCAAATTACCTAGTGTAAATCCAATTACTACAATTATCAATCCAGGGCTTTGGGGGATATCAAGACAGAGTTGATGATTACCTATATAATCGAGGGCTTTCGGGGATTAAAGAAATATACCGATCTTCGTATTTAGGACTTACCCTAGTGTTGGTAAGACATACATTAATTAAATTATAAATCAAGGGACCTCTTTCCAATGTTGTTGGATACCCTTATCTTTGGGATAAAATATTTCTTCTTTTTTTACATGTTGTTGTTACACATTTAATTTCCACTGCATTTAGTTACAGATAGAAAGTGTAAATTTCATACACATTCTTATTTTTCTACACACTCTGATTTAGTTTTTATGTCCTTTAAGGTAAAATATTTCCTTAATAAAACATGTTTATGTTTCATTATCATATCCATATTATCAAATCATAAGAATGTTAGTTTCATTATTAAGAACTAAATAGGGCTTGTGAATTCATCTTTTTAACTTTATTAAACATATAGTTTTTAAGGATAAAAATGAATGTTTTGAAACCAAAAATTAACCCCCTATTATAATTGAAAAATCTATATACACATTTTGATACTACACATGTGTGTGAGCATTCATTTGTTCCTTCACTTCCCTCAATGATTATAATAATTATAATGTTTTCCTTCTTAATTATACATAATATCATGTTAATATTCATTACCAAATTATTTTAGGGATATTCGGTTCCACCAGAGTTGAATCCTTATCATGTTAGCATGTATCTGACTACAGATACTCAATGACCTAGACAGAATACCCTTCATACTCGTTCAAAAAATGTCCCACTAGTATACACCCCATAATGTAAACTTTTCCATAATCCTCTTGAGTCTCAAGGGATGTTCTTATCCATGCCTACATCACCATCTCAACTACCCTCTTATTCACATACCATCTATATTCCACCTCTAAGGATGATCCCATAGATGACTCCATTATCTCAATTAGCCTCTTCTTCCAATACCATATCTACACAGCCTCCATAGATGTTCCCACCTTTATCATATCCATATCCGATGATGTACCCCTCAATATACTATCATCATTCTATCATGTCTATGCCACCACCATTTCTTACCATTAATCCATGATTTTTTTATTATATTCCTTTATCTTCCACTATAGTTCATGAATTCCACCCAGAGAATACATTGAAACATACACTTCCTTCTGAGGCTGCTAATCTAGGATAACTCACTGATCCATCACAATCTATTGAGTAGCCTGCATTCCTTATTTTTATTATAACTGTGTCATTATATATCATTTTATTATTTTCATAATTCATTGTGACTTAATTATTATTTTTCCCTCTCTTTTCTTATTCAGCGTGATCTTCTGCTAGGTAATGTGGGCGCACTCATATGCAGGAGGCCTAGAATTTCTAGACATAGATAATGGTGGATTATAATGAAGAAAATAAGATGGTATGTAAAAATTAAAAGAAATTAAGATGTTTTATAGACACATTTTCTATGTACCATGATATCATTCCATTTGAACTATTCTCATGGATACATCTCAGTAACGATATTAAAGAAAAAATAATGACCGTAGATATGGGTATGAAAATTTTATAAATTTATAACTATATTATTTTTGTCTTTATTTGAAATAACATGTTAATTAAAGAGATTCATTAACGTTTTTGATATAGAAGTTGAAAAGACTACTAGGTTGATGGATTTTGGGGAGTTATAGTGATCATAACAGAATGAGTTGCATGTTGTATGGAATACCAAAGATGGTTTTGATTTTGAGGGTGAACCTATATTCCCAGACTACCCAAAAACTAAATATCAAAAAATTATTTCACATTGGAAGACTGATGAGTTTAATGAGTTTTAATGTTTAATGGTTTTTATATAAAATTTAATTCTTATTACTTGTATTGGAATTTTTTTCAATGTTTCGGGGAAAAAAATAACAAAGATTCAATGACATATTTAGACACACAAGGGCACACTATAATTCCTGAGCATGAGAAGAATCAAGTGATTTAAATTGAATAAAAAAAATTCCCTTATTTATATTGTTACATATTTATATTTTCATGCTGAATTTTAAGTTTTGTTTTCATTAATCTCTTACAAAATTCCAAAAATACCACTTTCAAATGGCAAGAGGCCTATAGGCCTAATAGGCCAACTGTATATTATAACATTATGCATAATGGCCAATTTTCCTATAGTCCAATTGTCCATTATGCCTGTAGGCCAATTGGACATTAGGATTATAGGACAATTAGATATTATGCGATGAGGTTAATGGACAATTTTCTTATTGGACTAATTTCCAATTGGAAAATAGGCATAATGGCCAATTGGCCATTACTCCATTATGATTATTAGCTAATTGGACTTTATTCAATTATTCCTAATGGCCAATTGGCCTATAGGCTTAATGGAAAATTGTCCTATAGGCTATTATTCTTAATGGCCAATTGGTGTCTAGTTAAAATAAATAATTGGACATATAATGTGTAATATTTAGTTCGTATTATAAAATGAATATAATGATTTCATATTATATATTATTTAATGTTCATAATGAGTACATAAAATTATTATGTATTTATTTTTATATTTTATATACGAATTTTTCATGAATATTTATCAAATTAATTTTTAATTTTTAATTTTTTTAAATGTTATTCTATTTTATTATTATACCAGATTATAAAATTCATAAATTTTTAATATGTTTATACTAATCAATTTCATTTGCACCAAGCTATATTGGGAATCGAAGATCATCTCTCATGAGCTAAATTATTTTTCATTAGTACAAAGAAAAATTATGGATGTGTAGTAAAATCACAAACACATTAAAATACTGTATTTTTTCATTTATATTTCATATATTTATAAGAAAATTATAATTAAATATCTTGTTTATATTTTAAACAGACTTCCCTGAATGCCCTTAATCATAATGAATATTAAAACATTATGCAGAATGATCATTTGAGTCTGGTTTTAGGTGACAATTACCAGGGAAGTGTTTGATGTTGACTTGGGAAAAAATCACCCCCTATAGGTATTGTTCCTCATCATGTTCTTATCAAGGATCTTAGACCCTCAAGCTACAAAGTTCTCATGTATAAGTAGTTGAATAAAAAAACATTCTTTACAGGAGCGTGAATGAATTAAAAACGAGCCTGAAAGAAGTAATATGACCACCAGACAATTATTGAAAGCTATTTAAATTATCATTAAATCACGTACATTAGAGGTTTATAGTAATATTGACTCATTTATGGCATTGATAATTTCCTTAAATAATGTCCTTAGTGATTCTAATAATGTTCTTTTTTACAATCGAGGTGAATATGGTGGCGATGATGTTTATGATAATGTTGTTACACCATATAATGATATTGGTGAGGATATTTTTGTTTATGATGATAATAGTGATGATCTTTTGATGTTTTTGGGGATAATGATGTTGGAAATGGTAGATATATTGATCCCATTCATTTTTTACATAACAGGAAGGAGACTTTTGTGGTTCTATATTGAATTAATTTTTTATAGATGTATATGTATATTTTAGTATTTTATATGGTTTGAAAATTATTACAAAATATTGGTTGGATTATAAATGTATAAAAATGTACTTCATTAATTGTATATTTTCTAGTTAATTTGGTTTATATGTTCATGAATTTGGGGGAGAATGTTTGTAGGTATGCTTCCAAATACAATCAGTATCCTATACCCACAGTTTTTCGATTCATGGGTATATGTTTATCTGATGGGAATACCTATACCCATGGTTTTGAAACAATGTGTATATCACTAGACCCATTGTTTATTGAAACCATCAGTATAAAAAAATACATGAGATATATACCCTTAGTTTCTATACAAACCATGGTAATAGGTCTATACTGATGCCTTAATTGGTCATGATTTCTCAAATCCATGGGTATAGACTATACCTGCGGTTTTGGGGGCTATACCCACAATTTAAAATTGTTGGTATAGGTTCCTTTTAAAGTAGTGGTAGTTTTTTTATGTGTGAGTTATAGAATAATTCTGTAAAACTCAAAACCTGAATAAATAATCAAATAGAAGAGAATGGATTGTTGACTTAAAACATAGTATAATGCAATGTTTAAGGTCGATGAATTATAGTTGGTATCAAAATTCATTTTACGTAACTTTAGAGGTCAGGATAATGATAATAACATACCTATGGAATATTTTACCTAATGGTAAAGTTAAAATGTTATAGAATTTGAATATTAGTGTGTTAATTCATCTAAACTATGTCAATTCAGAATTATTTTCTAGAGAGGAAATGGAGTAGTTATAGTGGGAATGAACCAAGATAAATATATCCATCCTAATTAGCATCTTGATATTGTAGGAATTGAATGATAATAGATTTTTTCAGTGATAGTCTAATTGACACAAGCAATGAATGGTGGTTTTATCCATGTTAGAGAGGAACCCAATCTACCTTTAAGGAAAATGTATTTTATAGATCATTTCAGGAGGAAACATCCCCCATAATTAAGTGGATCATTTAAACATGAGGTTATTGAAGGATGAATCATTTATATTGAGACTATATTCAATATCATTGTATTCATATAATTATAAAAGGTAACTCTTTTTGTTTATCATTTTGAATTTGAATCTAATTCATGGTGGTATTTAGTTAATATTACCAATGAAAAACATGATCTTGATTCCATGTAATGGAAAAAAATCATGGATATTTCCCTAAGGTTTCTAGGCACTGGATTGAAAAAAAATCCAGATTTGAGGTACTAACATAAATATTATATAGTTTCCTATGAATAAAACTTCTCCAGATTGTCTAGTTTTGTACCAAATTTTATTCATTACAGCAATAATAAAATTACTAGATTTTACTCAAGGATGAAACAATATTTTTGAATATCATTGTCTATATGATAATTTAAAATTTATGGGATGGTGGTTCATTATGGTGGGAAAATTTATATGTATTTTTCGATATATATATTCTTTATGATGAAAACAATAATAAATGGTCAATGTGGAAGGAAACATAGAATGAATTGTCTATGAAGTCCAGAGGTAAACATCCAAAATGATCCAAATGTGGAAAATTAAATATCAAGGAATTTTTTAAGGGGTATAGGAAGTGTTAATGATGTGGAATGTTGGTCCATATGGTTTGTTAATGCATGGGAAAATCATAAAGTATTAAAGAATGAAATAAATATTATTAATCCAATGGTGAGGTATTTTAGTTATAATGATTTGGGTTATTATAATAATTCCTATCCAAAGTTAGTTGCACAATATGGAAATCCTTATTATCAGAAAAAAGAAACTTTTAGTGAAGTCATTTTATACTACTACAATTGATTTAATGAGGATAATGAAATTGGTGATATTGTTTGTTACTTGGGTATTTCAAATATGCCAATACCATATTTGACACTAGGTCTTTAAAAACATTCATTTCTAAGAATCTTTTAATTTAATTGGGAATATCACATAATGATATAATAATATATCATTAGGTGAAAAATATGTGTGGAATTATAAAAGCATCCAAGATTTAGAGTAATCCTCCTATTATTATCAATGGGATGGTATTTCCTACAAATCATGTCGAACTGACCATTTTAATGTTCGATATCATCCTATGTAAGTAATTTTAGTTAGTTTATCATGATAAGATAGAATGTAGTGCAAGGAAATATGTGCTCAATTATTTGATTCCTTTAATAACATACTAGGAGGCTCAGAAATTGAATAGAGGTGTTTGTCAAAGTTACCTATATCATAATATTAAAAATAAATAAACTATTCAAATTGGTGATGTGCCAGTAGTAAATGAATACACGAATAATTTTCGAGTTTTTTTTCTTAGCCATATTCCTAATCAAGAGGATGTGTTTACTAATGACATAGTACATGATATTATTCCTATTAAAAAAACCCCTTACTAGATAGATCTAATAGATCATTTATAATTAAAAAATCAATTGAAATAGTTTTTAGATAGAGGCTTCATGAGACATAGCAGTTCACCATGGGGTGATCCTATATTTTTTTTGCTAAAACGCTATATGGTTTAATGGGACTTTATATTGATTATAGATCCTGGAATAAAATAACTATTAAGAAAAAGTATCATTTTCCTTGTAATAATGATTTGATTAATCATCTCCAGAGATCACAACATTTTTTAAATGTTGACCAAAGGTTAGGGTACCATCAGTAGAAATTGAAGGAAAAATACATTCCAATGATTGTGTATTAGACTAGATATGTGAATTATGAATTTTTAGTAATTACATTTGGGTTATTCAATGATCTAAATGTATTTACGTATATTATGAATAGAATATTCCATGAGTTCTTGGATAATTTTTTGGTTGTTTTTATTTATTACATTTTGAAATATTATAAAATTAAATAGGAACATTAATGGGACATAAGTGTTGTTTTTTAAAACCTAAAAAAAAATAAACTTTATGGGAAATTTAGTAATTGTGAATTTTGTTTTCAAAAAATTTCATTCCAAGAAAATGTTGATTCTAAAGGATGAATAACTATTTTCCCTAAATAATGAAACTTATTGAATAATGGAAAAGACTTGAAAATATCATAAAGATTTATATTTTTATTAGATTACTGTGTTACTAATGAGGATTTGTTGAAAAAATTTCTCTGTTTTCTATCGTACTTACTATATTAACTAGAGAATGTGTTATGTTTTTCTTGATAAAAGAATGTGACGATTGTTTTCAAACACTGAAAAGAAGATTAGTGAATGATCTAGTTCTAGCCCTGCCTTCCTAGGATGGTAAATTTGTTATCTAAAATTATTATTATTTTAAAGAACTTGGTTTTTTATAAATGAATAATATTTGTATAATTAATTATGATTCATCTTAGTTGAAACAACATTATTTAAATTAACATACACATGATTTTAAATTATCAAATATTTTATTTTATTTAAAAAATCAGTGGATTCATTTTTATAGAGTAAAGTATAAAATCTATACTAATCAAACATATTTTATGTATATATTCACTTAGAAAAAAATGAACATGATACATAGAATATGGATATAACTAATCAATTATTAGGATTGGATAATTCATTAAAATCCTTGAAAAGAAAAAATTGTTTTCGATGTATTGAGCAAAAAATAATGCTATATTAACCATGTTACATTTGGAAAATAACCCTTTGGTTAATGATTTGGTGAATTTTTTAAGAGAATTTGTGAATGAAGGGACATCCTCTATTTTCTTTCAAGTTTTTTTATGGTGAACATTTTAAAAAATAATGAAGATAACACAGAATGAGGACAAATATTTGTAGGAAAAGGCTGAATCCATTAATAAGGTAAAGTTTTCAAATTTTAAAATTCATGAAGAAGGTGTTTTACGATTTAGAAAATGACTTTGTAAGCCTTTTGATTCTCAGTTGAGGAATCAGTTATTGATTGAAGATTATAGTTCTCTTTTTTTCCATTCATCTAGGAAGAACTAAGATTAATAGAGTCCTTCGAGTGTATTACTAGTGGGACAGAATGAAAATAGATATTTTATACTTTAATATTATCTATTTCACTTAATATGAGGATAAATAAGAATGATAATTACCAAAGGGGATGCTACAACTTTTTCCAATTCCAGTTAGGAAAAGGGAGAATATATCAATGGATTATTTGTTAGTATTTCCAAAGACTTATCAAGTAAATAATTTGATTTTTTTGATTTTTGATCAATTAACTCAATCTTCAAATTTACTTCTCATTATGACTATGATACCTTTAGATCATTTTTATAGACTGTATCTAAAGTAGATAGTTAGGTTACATTGAGTGTATATCCCTATTATATCATACCATGATCTCAGGTTCACATACAATTTTTGGTAAAGACTTCATAAGTTATTGGATACCGAATTAAATTTCAATATGGTTTTTAATCCTCAATTAAATGTATAGTCTATGTAAAAAACTAAAACCTTTAAATATACGCTTCATTATTGATCAATGGATTACTAGGGATGTTGAGATCAACATATTTCTTTGGTTGAGTTCTCTTAGTCAAATATTTTTCATTATTGTATATATATTGAACCATTTGAAGTGTTATTTGGAAAGAAGTTTCAGACCCCATCTTTTTGGGATGAATTAAGATAATGTATGTTTATTGGACCAATGTTGGTATAGGAAATGGATGATAATGTGATGATAATTTAGTGACACATGAGGACAACTCATAGTAGGTGGATTTTTTTTTTCGGATTACTGGAGGAATGATCTTTTTTTTTGAGTTAGGTGATCATGTCTTTTTTATTATTTCTCCATGGAAAAGTTGAAAAAGTACTGGTAAGAATGGGATTTTTATACCATGATTCATTAGACCATATGAAATCTTAGATAAATTTTGACAGTTTCCTACTAAGTTGATTTACCTCCAATTTTATCTTAGGTTCACAATTTATTTCATCCTTGAATGTTAAGGAAATATGTGTTGTATTCATCTAATGTTTTGAGACCTAAAGTAGTTTAATTGGAAGAAAATAATTCTTATAAAGAAAAGGTATTTTAGGTGATTGAACATGGAGGGAATGTTTTTTTTAATGAGGGGATTCATTAGGTAAATGTTTTATATAAGAACCATATGGTAGATTTGGTAATAAGAAAATATGAAAAATCTATGAGGGAATGATATCTCTGCTTATTAAATAAGGGAATAAAATTGAGAAGATGAAATTTCTAAAAGAGGGGAAGGATGTAACTACCTGGGTAATGATAGAAAAAATTATTTTCATATTTATTAATATTAATTAGATAGTTATATTATTTATTTAAATATTAATTAATTTTTAATCTAAAATGGTATAATTTTAATTAAACACTTTTTATGATGTTTTATTAGAAAAATTAAATTATAAATATTAGAATTTTAATTTGATAAAATTAATATAATTGTTTAATTTAGTATATAAAATTTTAATTTGGGTGAAATTTCATTATATTTTTAGAAAATATTTATTTTTCAATGAATATTAAAAATAACCAATTTTTTAAAATGTTCATTTCTTTGAATAAATTATATAATTTTTGAGTTCCAATTTTTTTAAATATTATTTAATATAATTAAAATATTAGTTAATTTATTTTTAATCCACATAATTACTTTTTAATAACATTTATTTTGGTTTTTAATATAAATTTGTTTTTACGGGTTTAAAGATGTATTTTCTAAAAACTATTTTAGATGAATAATGTTTGTCCTTTTTAATTAAATTAATTAATCCACAATGGGGAATGTTTTAAATATAATTTATATACTATAGATCACTAAATATTATATTAGTTTTATATAATAATAATTATTATTCATAAAGTTAATAATGTATCATATTTTTCTAAAACAAATACTCTTCTTGAATACTGATTTTCTCGCTTGAACTCGGGGATTAATAATAAAATTTCTTTTTCCACGAATGTTTATTGAATTTGGAGAAATTTATTCTATATTTTGAAAATAGAATAATTTGTATTTTATTGTATAGTAAACATATTTTTCACCAAAAAAAATTTATAAAGGAATTAAAATTAATTATAGTGATTAAGCTAAAAAACAAGATTACGTAGTGGTTAATATTAAAAAATATGTCAGGGAAAATGACCCAAAACATGTCCAAAACATATGTTATGGTACGTTTTTGACCATATATCCTCTTTTATAGAAAATATTTTTTTATTTTAGGCACATTTTTTAAGAGACAAATCCAAATAGTGTTTTATTTTTTGTATTTATAAGAATGTCACTCCTTCTTCACTATAAAAGGACATTCACTCTCCCACTTATTCAGACCTACCAAACCATTAGATAAAAAATAGGAAACAATAACTTCTAAATTTACCTCCTCTAATCCTAGAATCCTAAGATTGGTCAAACTCCAACCAATTATGTCATTTTTTTAAACCAAAATGAGTTACCCAAAGAAGAGGTAACATTCATCAATGTGTATTTCTGAATTATTTTCTTCTCCACCCCTTAATTATTCTTATACCATAATTATATAAAAAAATCAGTATAATTGATATACTAAGATGTTTTTATGTTATTTTAAACACTTAAAAACATACAAACTTCCATAAAATGGGATATGAAATCATTATTATTAAATAAGGCATACAATCACCTTAGAAAACAATGTCTTTTATTTTTTCCATTACCAACTCTCATGGTTGGAAAAAATGATGGAAATAATATTTATATATGATATTTATGAAATTTATAACATAAAAATAACTATGAATTTATTTTTTCATATACACCATTTCACATTTTATATCATAGGGGATATGCTAATGTCACTCGTGAGTACGGAGGACTACCATCTCACAAAAAGATACATAGTGTTTTTCACTATTGTGTTACATAGAATTTAATAAGAGTCATCATAGTGTGTACAGAGGACTACCAGCTAACAAAAAGATGCAAAGCGTTTTTCACTATTGTGTTACATAGAATGTAATAAGGGTCATCATAAGGAATTTATATGATATAAATGAAATAATTTTTATATTAATGATATATTCATATTTCTTTAAATACAATATATCATTTTCTTACCTTTTTTTCACACTGAAAGGGTGATAAAATTATTTTTGGACGTGGGGACTATAACCTCCTCTAAGCGAAGTTATTCTTCTTTTTTCATCACCAAAAAATGTAACATAAATATATATAAGTATATATAATTAAATAATATGTTATTTATGACATAAATATAATTCTATAAATTTAAATTTTACATACCTTATTTCTATAATGAACATTGAAAAATTGGAATGTTACTTAGGCGTACATACAACCTACCCTCTCCATGATTTTAATGTTAGTTCATATTTCATAACCATATTCAATGAATAATTTCAAAATAATAATTTATGTATATATATGATTATTATTTCATTTTTATTATTCTTGATATTGTTAAATAATTTCCCATTTGACAATAATCATCCAACCAAATTCATTTTTGACACATAATCTAAATATGGTCAATACACCCAACATAAACTTAATCGATTAATTAATTTTATATAACTTGGTAATAAGTGAAATAAAAGTAATAATAAACATTATAATTTTTTTCAATAATTTAAATAATTAGATTAATTTTTTTATTCATGAATATAAATACACACATGTAGAATCAAACTCAATGTATGTGATTTCGTCTCAATCACCTTTTGTTGATGAATATTGTGATATCATGCACCTGTATTTTTTTATAATGTGTATATACAACCAATTTTACATTTTATATCAATAATTTATCTATTATTATGGAACTAAATAATTTTTATAATGTTTTATTCAACGGGTTTTACAATTGAAGTGTTTTCGCAAGTGATAAGGGACTTTTCCTTTAATGAAATACACTTTTAATGTTTTCCATAAAAATTGATTTCCATTGAATTTATATGTTTTTAAATTATACTATATTGAAATAAAATATTTATAAAATAAATTTTAAACTTTATTTTAATTGGTTTTGGAGAGGAATATTTTTTAGGTGTTCTATAAGAAATGTTTTAACAAAAAACGAATGTTTTATTCATAATGTACACTACAAGAATGACTTTTCCATTATCATGGACATTATTTTATTTCTCGTTTCCATTACAGAAAACCATTTTTAATAAAATTATAAACACCTTCTCATTTTAGTTTTTCATTGTGTTATTGAAAATGGGTTCTAAAATGAAAAGGGTTTTTTAATATTGGAAAAATAATTTAAAATAGAACAGTATTTTTTTCCTTTGAGTTTAAAAGACTTTTTAAAATATTTTATGATCAGAAATTGAATGTATAAAAATGTTTTATTCCTGATATGGTACTTGAGAATTATAAGATGGGGTGGCCTGGATATCATAGGGTGAACCTGTTATAGCTTAAACAATGGGCGCACCAATATAGAACTACACTTTATTAGTTAATTTTCTAAACTGAATAGGAAATAAAGAGGGAGAATAAAAGGGGTTTTCCAATAGATTTAACTATGATATAGTTTCTTCTGAGATTGGTTCAAAACGGGCTATGAATGCTACGCTCTAATTTACCAAGAAGCGTTTTAAATATCATGTTATGGTTTTTAATGATTTCAATTTAGGAAAATTTATGTGTTTTTTAAAGTGGAAATGTTTTATTTCATATTCTCAAATAACATTAAATATATTGGTAAATGTTATTTATGTTTCCATATGTTCAATAAACTAACCGTTTTCCTTATATTTATATCCCTTAATGATATTTTATTCTCATACCACGTTTTTAATTGATTTTACTAAGATTTAAGTATTGGTAAGGGAAATGAAGATGTAGTGTTGAAATATATGGATATTTTCCAGGAAAATAAATCTTACATTGTTTTGAACGTGTCATATTATAGGAAAAATAGATACTAATTGGAATTTAACACTTTGTATTTTTTTTAATGAATGAGTTATGGCCTAATTCTATACAACACTAAACCTCAAAAGATCCTAGAAGTAAAGAGAATTAATTATTGATATAAAACTCAAGATAATATAATGTTTAAGGATGGGTAATTATAGTTCATAATGATAATTTCTCAAAATGATCATCAAATTCCAAGATAAAACACCTTTTAAAAATCAATCTCAATATAATCATAAAACTAATATTATCAATAATCCTATGAACATCAATTGCTAAATAACACAACCTGTTAAATACTATTTGAAAAATGTAAATACCCTAATGTGTTTCAAATTATTATTCACTTAAAATTGAACACCCCTTTGAAACCAACCTTCCCATATTGATTATCTCAAAATCATTAAACACCTCAATTCATTGTAACAAAAATATAAAATGTTTAAAAATTGTTTGAAATATTACACACAATGGTTAATAAACTAATACATATTCTTATGTAATTTTTTTAAACATTTTAAATTACTCAATCTCTTGGTTTCAAAATCATTAATTACCAAATATAAATTTTAATATCCATACCAGCCTAAGGATAAGATTTTCAAAACACTAAAAATATTTGAACGACCTATTATTCATTTTTAAAATCACATATATTGTAATATATTTCCATTCCAATAAATAAATCCATTTTAAAAACTCAATTTTTCACTCATAAACACTCATATAGAAATTAAATATATTACGAAACACATTAAAACAAATAATAATTCATGGTTATATAAAATTAAGTGAAAAAAAACAAATTCAATGATTTAATGAAGAAAAACCTAGATGTTATCTTCTATGATAAAGAATAATAACATAATAAAATACATTACCTTTATAACACCTAAGCCCCTATTAATCCGACCAATCCGACCCCTAAAATCAACCTACTAGATTATTAATGTATATGGAAGGATAAAATTAAAATTAAAAGAATAAATAGAAGTGTGAGATGGTGGGGATTAGATGGACTAATCATGGAATAAATAAATTAATACTATAGTTTATACCAAAAAATTAATAAGGGATGAGTCTCCCATATAGGTTCCCTTTGTCAATTCAAATGAAAGGTAGATGGAAATGAGGGGTCGAGTATTCAAATCAAGTAGGGGTATTTCTGGAATTTATCTATTTAATGAATCTATGATGGAAGAATAGTTTATCAGATTTTGCACTAACCATGCTCAAGTCACTGACTAGAAAAAAATGAACATGAACAATTTACCCATTAATTTACATGAATGGAAAAACTATCTTCCAACTTTTTCCAAATGGAACCGTTAAATTCAAGATATGGTTTTCATGATTTTAACATAGTTTACCAAACTATATATAACTTATAAACTAAATCCCAGACTCATTAGAGGTTCCAAACATTTTATCACATACTCAGATGATTTAAAAACACTTCATGCACTAATCATGAAACTAAAACCATAAAAATTAAAATGTACTACATTTAAGGTGTTTTGGTGAAATGAATGTAACTTCAGCTGGTTTAGAACAAGAAAATTTCCATTATCATTTTATAGAATATTATCCAAACCATTCATGTTTTTGTGGCAAAAGACCATGATAACACAAAACTAACACCGCCAACATAAAATAAACATCACACTAAAATAGTAGGTGTCACAATTCTCACCACTATCCCACTTTCTTCTTATAAAAATACCCCGGTCCATGTAGTGTAAAAAAAGATATATTCACAAATAGATCCTCAAAATAGAATATAATTCCTTAAAAAATAGATGATTTCTCACACATAATTAATCGACCTCAAGAAAAAATAATCAATAAGAAATCAAATAGAATATCTAAGAAGGGTAAGAACTATTAGAGGCATCCCCAACATTTAGAAATAATCTAAAATAGTGGAACAACTAACTACCTATTTTACATAAATGAGTTGATTTACTCAAACAATCAGACTCCCAAAATATCAAAAGAGAATTTTTAAAACTCCACCTACAAAATAAAAACTAGAAAATCAAACCCAAAACTACCAATTAAAGTAATTAATCAATGAAACATCCCAAAAGGCTAGAAAATCATACCACCTAATCCATGAAATTCCAAATCAAATGAGGTTAAATACTAGAAATATACATCTTAAAGGAATTTCATAGATCTTACCTATGTGTCACATCTATAATATGAGGTTCTATGGATCCAAATCTATAAAATATCATCTCATGGTGAAAATTAAAGAAAAAAATTTTAGTGAAATCCCATGTCCAACTAAAAAAGAACTAAAAACTCATGTATCCATGCATGTACCCTAGGTTCTTCCAATGCCCTAACCAATAATAAAATACCAACCCATAGAATACACTATGCAATAGAAAAATTGTACATCATTAGGAAATGAGGCATAAATATTTTCCAAATAACAAATTATCATAATGAGTATTAAATGAAAACATAGAAAATAATTTACTCAACCCAAAATTTCCCAAATCTCGGTGAGAAGAAATTTTTATCTAAAAAATTCACAACCAAACACCAAAAGGATACACCAAAAAATTTCAAATCCATCAAACTTAATCACCTCTATGCTTAACCATACAACCAAAATCTAACTGATCCCATATAAGATTCTCTAATAAAAACATACCCTCTCTAGTTGAACCATCAAACCAATTATCACAACCTAATCCACCTATAGTACACTATTATCAAGAAAACCTAGATAGACATCATTAAATTTATTATCTCTAAAAATAATGCCATGAGTAGAAGAAAACACATAAAACTATAATTAGAGGTAAAATTCTAAAAAATAGGGTCAAATAAATCCAACACAAACACTATACTTTTACACTATACCATTCAATAACGATTACATTATGAAATGTGAGACAAGAGCCCTGTCTAGTGATGTCTCCTAAAATGTGAAAAGATACCCAAAAATCACACAACTGAAAAATCAAATCACATTCATTATTAATGCAATAAATTTCCAGTTAAAACACACGTCTTTTTAAATAACGGGAATCATAATAAAATCGCAAAAATTATAGATGTTAATACCAATGTTAATGAGGTTCACCTTTATTTTGGGGAGCCTACCCATTTAAAAGTTAGTAGTTAAGAATTTTTTCCTTAGTGTAGTGTTATGATAATATGCCCACTAGAATATTTCATTAAGTGTGTTTGAGTAAGTAAAAAGAACAAAAAATAAATATATCTCAGAATATGTGGACAATCAGTAGTCTAATATCTAACCCCAGTGGGTTGTATCATATGGTGTTCTGGGAAGTTAAAAAAGTTTTTAAAAGATAACCATTGATTTAGGTGAATTATACCATTGACTGAGGTGTTTGAGTCAATAAAAGTTTTAGAAAATCCAATACTAATATCATATTACGGTGTAATTACTCAGGTTTATAGTGAAAGGTATATAAATAGAATATTTTCATTAAATGTATGTGAGAGTGTAACACCACTAAGAAATTCATAATTTAAAAGGATTAAATGTAAATATCTATTACAACAAGGTGAAAATTTATTTTCAATATCATACTTTATTTTAACTCCACAATTAAACATGCATGTCCTGGTGTAATCTTAGGATAGTGGACAACCTTGTATTTTTCATATGGCATGTATGATTATGGACAAAACACAATCAAAGATCCTATTTTATATTATAGGGATATTAATTATTATGATATGTGACACTAGTGGGTTATAGTTTGTGGTGTATTGGGAATGAAAACAAGGTAATATAGGTTACCCGTAGTTTTAGATCACTAGTTTAAATTCTTGAGGTGTCAGCTCCTATAACGGGATCCTAAAATGTTAAAATGATGACTAAATTTGCATAAATAGTGTGGTGGAAAATAATTTTTTAGATGAAGAGTTGAATTGATGAAGAAACCTTCATGTGAAATCTTTATGGTGAATCAAAATAATGGTACAAAAGATTATGAATATTATGTTTCATTATGGTGAGTTAAAAGCCCCATACATAATGATGAATGAGGAAACAAGTGTATAAGGACCCATGTGAAAAACATTTCATAATTTGTAATTAAATTAATAATTCACATTGATTATTTTTTAGGTTTAGAGTTTTAGTGAATTAGGCCATAACTATTACATTACATATCAAAAATTACAAAGTAGAAACTTCTACTCAGTTTCCATTTTGTTCATATAATAAAAACTCTTGAAAAAAAAGATTCATGTATAGTTCCATGTTTTAGACAACATGACTTTTCTGTGATCCCATCCTTGAGCCTATTATTCTTTAAGCACTGTGAAAATCATTTCAAAACATGGGATGAGCAGAAAAAGCATAGTAAGGGTTATCAAGTAAGGAAATGAAACATTAACCCATCTATAAATACAAATCAATGAAATCATACTTTTCAATCATAATATACCTCAAGAAATCATAAGATTTATGAATAGATGATAGAAATAATATATCATAAAGGAAACATATGGAATTAATAAGATACCTATATTGTATCTTTCACAAATACATAGGGAGTTACGTTTGGAAAACCCATCAGAATATATTCCTTAAATCTCTTAAGAGAAACATTAGCGTTTACCTCTATCATGTTACCTAATGCATTAGATATCTATCTCAGGCTCACCAACCATAGGCTTATCACAGATTCACCAATATATGTAAACAATTCCCAATAACCATAACATATTCATAACATATAAAAAAAGCATAATGGATTGATACTATTTCAAAATTGCAATCACAATATATCTTTTCAAGATATTTACATAATAAATGCTTTATCAAACCATTTTTACAACCATTTAAAACATTTAATAAAGATATTTTTGAATCAAGGTGTTCCATACCTCCTTAAATATTTTAAAGAAATTAAAATTTTAAAATATTAATTTCTATATAAATAAATCCTTTAAACCATTTAAAAATCATGGACATTAATGTGAAAGATTTAGAAGAATAAATCTTTAAAACATTTAAAATGATATTTTGGTTAAACCGTTCATAACCAAATGAGAGATGCATGAATACAAATAATTGATGAATAAAATTAATAAAAAACATCATAATATAATGAAAATAAATGGATTCGTGATATAATATTCCAAAGGATATTATTAATTCTATATAAAAGTGAATTGGTGTATAACAATAATGAAGTCTCAATAGAATGTAAATTCAGACAAAATCCCTTATAAAAACTATATCATTAGATTAAGGATAAATAAATTACACACTAATGTGTGAAAAATATAAATACACTCAATATGATTGGATATTATGCATAAATAAATTATAGGAAATTCACACATATTATTTTTAAAACAAAACCAATTACTTGTGTGTTTAACTCAATGAATAGAAATTGATTTATTATTACCTTTATCATGTTCATATCAATGACATGATAATTTATAAATGGAGTGATTATGTATATCAAATTTATATCCAATCAATGGGGAGGTTAAATTATAACATAAATAAATAAACAATGATTCCACACATAATCATATCATGAAAATATTAACAATTTTAAGATTTACCCAAGGAATGGAAATTGGGTTAAAAGGTTCCCTTATAGATTTGGTATCTTATGAAACATACACTACATGAAATAAGTATCATAAAATGAAGATGTAAATACACATAAATTAATGTATATTACAAAAATAATACAATCATGGGTAGTATATACTCCCTGAAAATGCAAATAGTTCCAAACATAGCATAAATCACACGAGAATAAAAGTGAGATGAAAACCCCTCACCACATTGTAATCAATCCAGTCGTAGGACCCAAATTTAATAACAACCAAATTAACTATATAATACCATGAATAAAAATATAATCATGATAATATATATCAAATGGAATTATAGAAGACACCACATTCAATAAATCAGTGGTGAACAATAGAAATCTTACGAAATTAAACGTGAGATAAGAAAGCCCTTACCTCATGTCTCAATTGACCCGTTCGTTCTGTAATATCCTGAAGAAAAAAATAGAGTGAATTTATACTTGTTTTGGAACCTTTTTCATCTTTCTTATTCCTTTTATATCACTTATTAACATGTTATAAACATTATGTATGCATTTAAGTTAACAGTGGCCGTTTGGTTGATATTTGGTACTTGAGTCAAAAATGAACTTCTTATAAATACTAGGCGTGAATGGGGTCAAAATTAAATTCTCTCCATAATGATATTCATGATTTAGAAAAAATATATATCATATATATCCAGTAAATATATGTATTTATAACAGTACATAACATTTGGAGATAATAAATGAAATGCACCGTTCATGGAGACGGTAAGTCGTGCGTACGCATGAACACTACTTCTATTTCTATTTCATATTTTAATGGAATGAATAACTAATGATACATATGTATATAATAATTACAGAATAATATCATATATTATTTTTCTACCTCCATCCTTTATAGGTTCCACATAAGGCATGAACGAGTCATATCACTTTGAGGGGGTGGTAGTCTACACTTCCTCAAATGAAATTATAATATTTACCCATTATGGAAACCATAAAGGTATGACATAATTGAAAAATAAATAAGTATAAATACATTATAAATATAATATATATCTCATGTAAATACAGATCCATTTTAATGGACACCATAAGAGGTGGTAGGGTATTATTGAACAATCATCGTTTCGTGAGGCAATAGTTCACCATCCACAAAAATAGTATGTTTTTTACCCATTAGAGGGAAGTGTGTGTAAGTTTAGTTTGAATCCTTTTCATAACAAGAACCTAGAATATTGAATATACTGTTGTTGTTATAAAATAAAGAAATAAATAGAGTATATGATGTTGGATAATTAAAATAAAATAAAATACCTTAAAAGAAGATGTTACCTTTAAATAGGGTAACTCCCTTTGGTTTGAACCAGAAGGCTTTATTGAAGTTCCTTTAGCCTAAGGGAATGATTCTAGGAGGAATATAGGGACAATGAGAGCTTATTTTGGTAGATGTTGGACGATCCATTGGGCTTTAGAGGTGTGAGTAATGGGTTAGAGGTGATGTCTTTTTATATGTTGGGGGAGGGTATCTTTAGGAAGGATTGAAAATATTATTTTATTATATAATGATTTTTGGTTACTAAATGTCTAAAACATATTAAAGTCGAAGATAAGATGAATTTGGTTCGAAGTAAAATCATCCAATAAGGATTGGACAGGTTTTGGATATTCTTTAAATTGTTATAATCATAATTATTTAAACAATTCATTAATAATGTAAACAATGCATCATTATTTTGTCTTAAATAATTTTATTTAAATGACATCTAAAAATTAATAAAAAAATACCATGATGTAGAAAATATTTTTTTATTTCAAATGAATATTTACAGTCTAGGAGATAACTTATATAACCCTTGTAAAAAATGATTTACTTAAATGTATATGTTTAAGTCATTTTTGTCTTTACGTTAAATTAACTAATATAAGGTGTCATTATCACTCTTAAGTGGCTCCATGGGGTCCAAAAATCGACACTAGGATTCCGAAGGATTGAAATATATCAGAAAATTGGATTAGGAGACATGTTAGGGTAATGTAATGTTATTATAATATTATTTTTACCCTGAATCACCCTATTTACCTTTTACTGTGGTAAATAAAAGTAAAATTTTACTATTCACCAAAAATTATTTTCATCTTCTTAAACCAAATTATACTTACTAAAGACAATAATTTCTATCGTATTTTTAAAATTAATTTCATAGAAGTGGTAAATTTTTATTTAAATGAAAAAGATGGGTTTTTAACTACCACTCAGCGTTTTCACTATTCATCAAAAATTGAAGGTTTTCTGAAAAATACCAAAAAATTAGCCTAAACTATATTTGATATTCAGAATTCAAATATGATTTCTATTTTTCAGAATTAGAAACATAGAATTTGTATTAATTAATTTTAAAATTAATTCCCGTTGTAATGCGGGTACTAGAGCAGTACTGTTCACCGAGGGGACATTTGGGCCATTCAAATGGGCTTTCAATACTTGTATTCAGGCCACTAGGCCTTGGGCCTTTAGGTGATATAATGGGTCTCCCTCCACCCAGTCTAAAGAGGTCTTTTCTTTCAAATAATAAATTGTGGCTTCGGCCCCATCCTTTAAAAAAAGGAAAAAAGACAATATTTTTCACTATTCATTAAAAAATGAACATTATGAGAAAAATACTAAAATATCATTCAAAATAAATAAGGATTTATCGATTCAAAAGAAGAATTTAATTTTTTCAAATAAAACTTATTAATGTGACAAAAACTAGATTTAGAAAGGGTAATCCATTAAAAGGCTGTAATATAACCTTTTAAAGAATATTAATATATTTCATGCTTAATATTGGATTCATTCGCAGTTTAAGCCTCTAAAATTTATTGAGTAAATTTAACAATATTTAAGAATCATATTTAATCATAATATGGTTAGTTTTATTCATTCCTGCCAATACAATGGATATGCGTTAACAACCATTTAAAATAATAATAATATATTAATATTTTTCATTATAACTCAATCTTGTTTATAATGTTAGTTTTCAATGAAACCAGTTGTTGCGTATCAGGTTTTCCATTTAACATAGAATCCCCTTTAAATTAAATTTAATATTTAATTCATATGTTTTAATAAATATGAAAATGTTATATTTATTATTTACCAGGGATCTCACATCCTTCCTCTTTTGGGGAATTGTGTCCTCTTAATTGTAAAATTAGACTTATTAACCTCATTGAATGTCCCACATAGAAATAGAGTCAATAAAATATGACATTAAAATAATGAAAGAGAAATACAACGGTCTCCTGAGATAGCTTTTAATAACATTTCATTTAGGAAAACATGGACTTGGAAAAGAAACAATCCATAAAGTATTGATGGAGAGGGGTAGAAAACACGATTAAAAGAAAATTAACCACTAGAAAATCACAATCTTGTGATGGGTTAAATGGTCTTTGATTCTGCAGTTGGTAAAGATTACAGACAATTTTTTTGTTTGAACATACTTTTCATAATGTTGAGGAATTTATTTTTGAGCTTAACTAAAAACATAAGGAAACATACTAACTTGTCATGTAGACTTTCATCCTTTAATAAATTTCTACCAAAAATGCATCTATTATCCAAATGATGAGTATTCAAACTGACATGGTCATAGTCAAATTCCTAGAATAAACTTATATAATATCAGATAATCCATAAAATGATGAACTATATATTTTCTTATCTTTAGACATCAACCAAAACCAAAATGGTTAATAAAATATCAGATAATCCCAAAAAAGGGATAATACATTATAAAAATAAAGACTACTCTTAATCCCAATCATTCGACAAACAATACCCAAAGTTCGTCAAAGACCTTACAATAAAAAAATGTCCTTAAAATTATTCAATGTAACCCAAACCACAATTTTACCCCATGATTTTATGGATTTAACCACATTGTCTTCCACAGTAATTCATTACATTTATCTCCAAATAAAATCAACTACTCTTAAAGTATAATAATTAAGTCTAATTAACCAAATCACATATTCTCTATGATAGGTTAATCATTTCCAAAAATAACTGAAATCACCATATGTCCATAATAAATACATATATTATTCCAAAATAAAATTCCACCATTACACATCAAAAGAAAAGATAATTATTCCTTGAATAACATTTTTATATATCAAAATTTAGGGTTAGAGATACTATAAAAAGTCTTCTAGTGTAATCCCATCATCAAAATAGCCTTAATACTTTTAAGCATTTCATAATCTTAAAATCTACCATAACTATTAAATCCCATATATGTTGACTTCTTACTCATTAAAGGTTTTTAATTATCCACTAACAATTATTTACAAACTTATTCTAAAATACAACTTTCCTACAAACAAAATCATGAATCATATCCTAAGATTCAGTAATGTCAAAACATCTGTTAAGAAAAAATCCAGACCTTTCATTGGTCATTTTCATTTTCACCATCCTTAATTAGAATGTCATTAGTTAATGGTAAACATATATTTGTATGATCTTGGTGATCCCATTCCCAAAACGTCTTCATAGGACATATTTTTTTATAATGACCTTGCACACCACTTTTAAAACCATCAATTTATCCCTAAGAAAGAACAAATTTCCCTTTTTTAGAGTCAAATATATGCTTCCTTTTTCCATGGAAGGTTCTTACTTTATTACCTTCATTAACACATCTATAGCATCTTCCCATCCCTTTGAATAATTTTCCTTGGTGTTTTTTACACATCATTGACACATATGTTTTTGAACATACTTTCCTTTATGATTATTACCTAAACTTTTGTAGGGTTTTTTTTGAATATATGATGCGTTATAAAAATACATGTGGTTCAGGTGGTAAATAATGAATCTATATAGTTGGTTGAGGATAACCACAAGATTTCTCATTACAGCTCCCATTTCATTCAGTTGCTTATTCCAAAAACCATCATAGTTTTCTTCACATCTGTCGTTACTTTGGTTCCTGATAGATCCATCAATTTAAAAAAACAAAAAGGTCAGTTTGAGTATATCAGTAAAAAACATATAATATCTTGTAAGGAGGTTAAATACTATTATAGACTTATTCATGTTAACTTAAACTCAATCAATTTATATAAAATAACTTGGACTCTTTCTAATATTCTACCATTATGGTTATGCCTCTTATGCTTAAATAACACCCAAAACTATAGTGTTATATAAACCCACCTCTAATAACAGCTATAAGTACCATGCCTCAAACATTAAATAATCTTGAATTAAATTAATAATTCACAATAAGGATCTTTTTCAGGTTTAAATTTTTAGAGAATTATTCCATAACTATTACATTAAATCTAAGAAATTTCAAATTAGACACTTATACTCAGTTTACATTATTTCATAAAATTAAAATTATTGGAAAAAGAGTGATGTATCATTCCATGTTTTAGACAGCATGTCTTTCCCTTGATCTCATCCTTGAACCTATTCATCTTTATGTCCTGTGAAAAACATTTCAAAACCTCGGATGAACATAAAAAGATCAGTAAGGGTTATAAAATAAGGAAATGAAACATTAACCCATAAATAAATAAAAGTCAATGGAACCATACATTTCAATCATAACATACCTCATGAAATCATAGAATTTATGAATAACACACAAAAATCATAAATCATAAAGGCAATTTATGGCATTCGTAACATACTTACATTATAGCTTTCACAGCTACAGAGGTAGTTACATTTGGAATACCCATCATAGTATATTACCTAAATCTATTAGGAGGGACATTAATGTTTACCTCCGTCAAATTACCAAATGCATCATAGAGCCATCTCAGGCTCTCCCACCATAGGTTTATCATGAAACCACCTGTATACGTAAAGAATTCAAAATAACCATAACATATTCATAACACATAAAACAAGCATAAAGAAAAGATAAAATTCCAACATTTCTATCACAATATATCTTTTCAATATAATGAAATAATTAATTATTTATCAAAAAAATTTCAACAACATTTAAAACATTTAATAAAGATATTTTTTAATCAAAGTGTCCCACACTACATTGAATATTTTAAAGGAATTAACATTTTAAAACATTAATGTCCATATAAATAAACCTTAATGTAATTTTTAAAACATTTCCATTAATGAGAAATATTTATAAGAATAAATCATTAAAACATTTAAAAAAATATTTTAGTTAAAGTGTTTCTAACCAAATGAGATACTCTTGAAATACAAATAATGGAGGAAAAACATTTATGAAAACATTATAATTTCATGAAAATGAAGGGATTCATGATATCACATGCTAATGTATAGTATTAACACCATATAAAAGTGAATTGGTACATGACAACAATGAAATTTCATTGGAATGTAAATTGAGATGAAATCCCTCATAAGAATTGTATCCTTAGATTAAGGATAAATAAATTAAACATTAATGTGTGAAAAATATAAATACACTCAATATTATTGGATATTCAGTGAAAATCAATTAGATAACATTCACACATATTATTTTTAAAACAAAACCAATGACTTGGATGTTTAACTCAATGAATAGAAATAGTGTTATGTTTACCCATATCAAGTTCATATCAATGACATGAGAATTTATTAATTGAGGAATTATTTGTATCAAAAGTATATCCACGATATGGGGAGTAGAAATTAAAACATAAATAAATAAATATTTATTCAACACATAATCATAGCATGACATAATTATGAATTAGAAAATTAACCCAAGGATTGGCAGTTGGGTTAAAAAGTTCCTTTACAGATTTGGTAACTTGCGAAACATGCACCACATGAAAGAAGGGTTATAAAATGAATATGTAAATACCCAAAAAATAATTTATATTACACAAATAATACAATCATGGGTAGTACATACTTTACATGAATGGAAATAGTGGCAAACATAGCATGGATCTCAAGGGAATAAAAAGTGATATTAAACCCCTTACCATGTTGTAATCAATCGAGTTGTAAGACCCAAAGTTAATAACCGCCAAATGAATTACAGAATAACAATAAAATAAATTGAATAATGATAATATATATCAAATTAAAGTACCCAATACAACAAATGTAATAATTAAGTGGTGAACAATGGGAATATCATGAAATTAAATGTGAGATAAGAAACCACTTACCTCGTGTCTGACTTGACCCGTTCGTTCATTAATCACCTGAATAATAAACTAATCTTAATTTATACTTCCTTAAGAACCTTTTTATGTTTTATTATTATTTTATATCAATTATTACCGTATTATAAACATTATTAAATCATTTAATTTTATAATGGTCGGTTGGTTAATATTTGGTACTTGAGTCAAAAATGAACTTCTTATAATTACAAGTTGTTAATGTGGTCAAAATTCCATTAACTATAGAATGATATTAATGATTTAGAAATCATATATATAATATTTATCCAATATATATATATATATATGTATTTATAACATCACATAACATTTGATGGTAATAAATGAAATCCACCGTTCTTGGAGACGTAAGCCGTACATATGCAGGAATGTAACTTTCATTTATATTTTTTATTTTAAAGGAATGAAAAATTATTGATACATAGGTATATTATAATTCCATTGTAATATAATATATAATTTTAGTAACTCCATCCTTTATATGTTCCATGTATGTCATGAACGATTCATATCACACTGAGGGGGTGGTAGTCCGTACTTTTTCAAATGAAATTATCATATTTATTCATTATGGAATCCATAAAGGTATGATAGACCTGAAAAATACAGACGTATAGAGATAAAATAAATGTAATATATATCACATGTAAATACAATTCCATATTAATGGCCTCCATAAGAGGTGGTAGGATAAGATTGAATAATAATCGTTTTGTGAGGCAGTAGTTCTCCATCCAAAGAAATAGTATGTTCTTTACCCCTTAGATGGAGGTGTGTGTAATTGTAATTTGAATCCTTTTAATAAAAATAAAATAGTATATTTAATATATTGGTTTTGTTATAAAAGAAATAAATAAATATATTTTAGGGGATTGGATATATAAAATAAAATAAAATAACTTAAGATAAGATGTTACCTTTAAATCAGGTAACTCCTTTGGTTTGAACCAAAAGTCTTTATTGAACTACCTTCTACAAAAAGGAAGGATTATAGGTGGAAGAGAGGGAACATGATAGCTTATTTGGATAGAGGATGGATAAGACATGTGGCATGAGAGGTGTTATAAATGGGTTAGGGTTTTGGTCTTTTTATAACAGGGATGAGAGTCTCTTTAAAATTGAATGCAAATATTATTTTATTATATAATGATTTTCGGTTTATAAAGGTCCAAAACATATTAGAGTCAAATATGAGATGACTCTTGTTCGAAATAAAATCATCCAATAAGAATTGGATAGGTTTTGGATATTTTTTTAAACATTATAATCTCATTTATTTAAATCATTCATTAATGATGTAAACATTGCATCATTCTTGCGTCATAAATAATAATATTTTTTTGATGTCTACAAATTATAAAATTAATACCATGATTTGAGAAATATTTTTTGATTTCAAAATAATATTTATAGTCAATGAGATATCTGATATCACCCATGTAAAAATTTATTTACTAAAAGATATATGTTTAAGTCATTTTTCTCTTTACTTTCAATTAATTAATATAAAGTGTCATTATCACTCTTAAGTAACCTATTGGGGTCCCAAAAGCGACCCAAGGATGCCCATAGTCGTAAATTTATCAACCAATAGGATTAGGACACATTTTTGGTTAATTTATTATTATTATAATATTATTTTTACCCTAAATCACCCTTTTTACTTTTAACCGCTGTAATTAAAAGTCAAAAGTTACTATTCAACAAAAAATATTTTCATATTGTTGAACAAAATTTTACTTACTGTTGAAAAGAATGTATGTCATATTTTTGAAATTCATTTCACAGAAGCGGTAAAATTTCATCTTAAAGAAAATTTTTGTTTCTTAACTATTATTCAGTGTTTTCAATATTAATAAAAAATTGATGGTTTTCAGAAAAATACAAAAATCCTGTATAAGATATATTTGACATTCTGAATTCAAAAATGAGTTATATTTTAAAATATTCAAAACAAATATTTTGAATTAATTAATTTTAATATTAAATCCCTATTGTCAATACAAAAAAGGGTGGTTTAAAGAAATAATAACTATCGAAATATTGACACTTGTATACGTCCAATTTCAAAGTAAAATTACATCCAATGACCAATATTTGATTAAACTGTAAAAATATAACCTAATTACACTTTAAACCAAATTATAAAGGTCATTTAACTATATAAATAAATTATATTAAAAGGCATTTTTGAATGAAAATACAGTACATTTCACTATTCATTAAAAAAAGAACATTATAAGAAAAAGAACAAAATTTAATCCATAATAAATATTGATGTCCTGATTCTAAATAAGAATTTTATTTTGTCAAATATTACTTATAAAAGTGAGAAAAACTTGATTTAAAAGTGGTTCGCCATCAAAATGTGGCAAATGAATTTTTAAAGAATATTAGAGTATTCCATGATAAATATTGGATTCATTCTCATTTTAATCCACTAAAATTTATTGGGTAAATGTAAAAACATTTTAGAAACATATTTAATCATAATGTAATTAATTTTGTTCATTACCGCCAATACAATTTCTCTGCATTAACTACCATTTAAAATAATATTATTATATTGATATTTTCCAGTATATCTCAATGTTGTGTGCAACATATGTTTTCAATGAAACTAGTTGTTGTAAATCAGGTATTCCATCAAACATAGCAGCCTCATTAAAATAAAATTTATATTTAATTCAAAGATTTTAATAAATATGAAAATGTTATATTCTTTATTTACCTTGGATGTTACAAAGTGTTATGCTATGGGATATGTAATCATAGATTTTAGGTGTGATACGAAACAAAGAAAACTAATGTATTTATGAATAAATGTACATGGATCTATGGTTTTTCAAAATATTAGGTTCCATAATTTGAATGTATATACAATATAATGTGTAAAATTCCACATGGTGGACCTCTATGCCAGTGTATATTTTTTAAGAAAAACATTTAGTTTGGATATCACTATCTATAAAAAAATTGGTTGTTTATTTTTTAAATGGGATAAAGGCCATTTGAAATGGTTTATTTTCACCTAATAAATGAGTATTTTAACTTTAAATGAAAGTGATAAACATATTAAATGATAAATTATATTTTGAATAAGATATATTACAATATGATGGATAATTATTTTCTTTAAAAGGTGTTATACTTTGTGCAGTTAGGGGTCATCCTTTTCCAGGGAGCTTCATTAGATACAATCTACTTGATGTGGTTTCTATAACTTTAAGATTTTTTTATTTCTACTTTATATTTCTCTATATCCTTGATATATTTTTAGAGTATTCCATGGGTAGTAGAAATTGAATTAATGGATATTAATTATAATTGATTTGAATTTCATTTTAAGGAAATAATATAATTTTTTTTGAGTTGATTATTTTTTCTATATATTTATTTTTCATTTATATTATCAATGAATTTTTTTATTTTTTAGAGATGTTTATTTATAGTGTGGGTTCTAGAGTTATATTTCCACCATGACCATTTTTACATATTCTATGTTAAAATAAGGTTTCATGTCACCAATTTATAAGTGACATAAATAAACCTAACAAGACGATTATGGAGGCTTACTGATTGGAGAGTGCCAATAAGGACCATGAGATTAACATTGAATCATTTTTTAAAACATTGTGAGTATCTGAAATATTTTTTTATTTTTTATTTCATTATCATGGAAAATAACCTACTATGTACACTCATCTCAATTGATGGTTTTTATATATTAGAATAGTTAGTATTATTTATATTATATTCAATATTATATATTTTATAATATTTGTTCCAAAACATGCCTATATATGTTCAAACATACATGTTGTATTAAAATACAACATCTTTTTTAGGTCATTTTATCGTCTTCTATAAATTTGAAACTCTTGAGTTTGTATAAAATAAATACTCTGGTAGCATGATCATGGCTCGGGTTCCATTGGTAGGTAATGGTAAATAATAATAAATTCTATAGTTAGAATAAGTCTTTTAGCTCCATATTTCTATTATCTTATTATATGGAAGGATTTTATATTTTTTCCGTTTTATTCTTGGTTATTTTAGTGTTGTGATTATAGATTCATATTTTATCTCTACCAAGTATTTGATGTTCTCCAACAAAATCATAACTATATCATATAAAACATATGATCTTATGTAAAAGATCCAAATGACTCATCTGTAATATGGTCAAAATAAATACCTTAGTTATGATAAGGCTCTACTCTATGTCATTGATTTTACATTAAAATATATGTGTCAAAATTTAGAGAGAATGTCATAGGAGACTGAGGAATCATGTAGAGAACCAATGTAATAATAACATGATAAAGTATACCTTACTTATATTTCTAAGAGTGATTCTATTTTTGATTCCAAATCCAAAGTATATCTTATTCTCTAAGATAATTTTTTTTAAACGACATCCTCACCACTTTATTTCTTTAAAAGGAACAAGGAAGTGTAGAAGATGAATAATCAACAGAGTTATAACTGGACAAGATAACCTATGTTCTTTATCCCCAAAATCCATGGATTTAAACATTTCGGTTCCTATCATAAGAATAAATTAATATGAAATCATATCTTATGAAAAAAAATATGTGTCCTCAAAATAAGATGAAAAAAATATTGTAATAAATGATAACTACTCTAATGTATGAAATAGTTGAATATGTAGATAGGAAAATAGACGTATAATTCAATGAATATAACGATGATAAAATTAAAGAAACTATATCATACTTTTATGAGAAAAAAATAACAAGATAAAATATATAGTTATATAAATTTTATAATGAATCTAAATTCTTATATCAATCCTTAGAATAGTCCACTAATTGGTTTTCTACTGAACAATTTTTAATGAAATTTTTCAAAGGGGAGTTATGGAAGTGATACCATGTATAAAATAAAATATCAATAATGGTTAAATTTAGAGAGGGTATCAATTTTACATAATCCTATAATGTGATCCAATGTGTTTAGGACAATCGAAATGATCTCAAATGAAATTATTTTTATAGGAATCAACCTGATTTTCTATATAGAAATACTTTTAGGATTATATATTTTTTAATATACGAACTAAATTCAATCCCAATTGTATTTTTTTCCTTCAATGGAACAAGAATTATAATTTAATGATATATGTTTAACTCTACTGATAAATAATGCCTAAGTTGAAAGTAAAATTGTATATAATCTTGTTGAAATGGGATTATTGTTTTTCAGTTATGAAATTTTTAGTCTCCTATATTTTTGTCATGATGTTTTGTTTATGTAATATCTCATTACACATGTATAAGACATTCTATTTTTATTATTTATGATAAAAAATTACATAATAACCCCATGATTCCATTTTTAATATTTTAATTTTAATAATATTGAATGAGTAAAATAAGGGATGTATTATTTGAGATATGGACACAAGAATAAATTTAATGAATCTTTATTTCAAGGGATAAGTTTATTTATATAGATTAAATTATATTTCACATTGTTCATGATTTTTTTTCTACATTCATATCTATTATTATTGTTATTTTATTATATAGAAAAAATAAATTACTTGATATCATATGTATCTCATTCCCAGGAGCATTCTTATACATTTTTTCCATAATATTACTTACACCCATTACCTAAGAGATAATTATGGAATTTCACCTACAATAAAATATATTGAATCTTGTTAACACAATGATTATATAATTTTTCATTTAAAATGATTTATGGGATTTTTTGAGCCCTTATTCTTGAGTAATTCCTTGATATTTATACCATTCATTATCCCATAGAAACATTTAATGCTCATGATAAGTATAATCCACATTATAATTGCGTTATAAACTTTATTCGAATTGTTTTTTATTTTTCATTACATTAAATTGTTTAATCATAAAAGAGTGATTTTCCATGTTTTATGGTGTCATGTTTTATATTTATGAGAATAGGAGAGGAGATTAATTTCATTTTTGTATAAGGATCATATTTATATTTCATTGTGTTTCATTATTTTACTTTAGATAATAAAAAGAACAATTTCTTGAAAAAATAGAAAATAAAATTTATAGTTACTAAATATTGAATAATATTGATTATGAAAATAATTATTAAAAAGTGGATGAATCATTAATTTCATTTTTTTCTTTATAAACACTTATTTTTGTTTTGGTAGTGTAGGGTGATGTCAGAATCACTTTTAGAGTGATTCTGTGAATGATTTTTAATTTTGATAGTCATAAAACATTCTTTAGAGATTTACCTCCATAATTGATCCTTATATTTTATTTCTACATAGTTACCTACATACACTTTAACATCGAAGTTATTTGAACCATAATATGAATTTATCCTGATTTATTATCATGTTTTTATTAATAGTGTGACGATTTGAGATGCCTCTCAAGCCTATGGTTTATATAATGTACATGTGGCACGAGCATAAATCTAGTAACTTTTTAACATAGTTATGAAAGAAAATAATTAAATGTTATTTATTCCAAAAGGTTTCATTCATAATAAAAATGAATAAAGAATATTTAATTGATATAATAATAATCAGTTTAATTTCAATGTATAAGAAAAAAATACATATTAGTCATTATAACATAGAATATTTATGTGTTGTAAGGATACCTTTTATATGAATCTTGAATGTTTATTTGTAAATTAATAATTATTTTATTTTGAATTCATTTTGATTTAAATATAAGTTTCATATATTTCGTTTTTTATTTATATAGAGATTTCAATCTTGAATAAAATAACAGAGTATGCATGGGGGTTCGATTTAAATATATCATGGTGTTGACACCTATGAATTTAAAATGATCAACCAGACTAAATCTAGGGTATGTTAGATAAATAATTGATGTAAATGAAAAATTATGTGAGTGACCACCTAGTGAGTTTGTGCACTATGAGGAAGATATCACCATGTGAGATCTTACCTCCTCTATGTATCGATAATGGTATAACTAGGAACGCACCCACCTTTTTCCAAGTTAAATGTGACTAAATATACATAAAAATGATCTTATGAAGTTCCCATATAAAATTATAATGAATCCATCCTACATGGATCAATAATAGAATATATAATGGAAAGCTACATAGTATGTGGAAGCTGCACTTACATAGAATCTTACCGGAGACCCTTCACAGTCCCATAAACTCTCTAATGTGGCCACCAATTTCAGAACATGGTTTACCCAATAAATGGCTATAAATAACAAGGATTATATTATGAGATAATAAATGGTAATGAATGGTGAACATGATGGAGAAATAAAGAAAGAGAGAGAATAATCATATCCTTAATGTCTTAGTGAAACCAATAGGTAATTTCTTATCAATCAGAACATATAAAGAAATCATGAGGATATTTTTATGTGATGTCTCTTCCACGATGGTTTTATTCATGATCATGAAACATATAATTTCGTCTGTATACCCTTCATGTACACAATTGTAGTGAATTAAACCTAAATAAAGGCCATAATACTTGACTTATCCTTCTCTACTAACACATAATGCCTCATCCTTCACAAACCACACACATAATCACCCCTCATTAATTAAACATTCACGAACCTCAATTGTTGGACACTAACATGGAATTAAATCATTTGGAATCCTACTGTGATTACAATCAATCTATCTGGTATTCAATCTCCTCCTCCTTCTAATTCTTATGCATTATGTATTTAATATGCCAATGGTATCTTAAAATAGCATACATTACATAAGGAATGGACCAAACTCTCTAATTTAATTACTATATCAAAAATAATATCCCCTAGGAAATCCATTTCAAATTACCTTCATGGGATAATTTATACAAGGATAAAACTATGAAAATACCAATCCAAGACTACTCTAAAAACCACTTGTCCCCCATGATTGAATCATTATGAATATAAAAATTATTGTTTTATTTCAAATATTTCATTAATAGATGGAGGCATCAGAATTTTTCTCCAAAATATATAGATTCCATATATTAACCATGATTTTGTATTTCATTAATAAAAAATTTCCCTATCAAAATGATATTGGAGTCATATCTCCGAGAACAACATTGTCATCATGTATCCTGATTCAAATTAATGATCCATTTTACAATTGTATTGTGTTCTAGGATTAAGACTAAACCATGTTCCTATTGATGATTTAATTATCATATGACATCAATGATCCAAGGAAACCCCAATTTAGGCATCACAAGTATATGAAAAGACCCCACTAATTCTCTCCCAGATCTCGGGAAACATTTTGAGCCTCATAATTGGTGAATTTACTAACAAACTAGGCTTTTTAATAAGTAATCAATTAGGTCAAGAATCTGGGAAACCAATGAGAAATAACATCTCAAATCACCATTGTATCCCCTCTCACTATATGAAATTATTTAACAAATATTGTTTAACTACACGTTACGGTACTTTCACAAGAACATATAATCTAAACACAAATCTATGTATGATTTGACTTTTATTTGGTATGATAAGTATGATTTATCTTAGCGATTAAATCCCAAAATCATAACTATAAATTTCATTTAAAAAATTTAAATATTAACCATTATCAAGTATGTCCCAACTCATTTGTAAATATTTTATTTGAGTCCCCAAACACCTTCATTTGGGATACATTCTCGGTGAAACCATCTTCACAAAGGCAATACCCCCTTGGAAATCTCTTTATTTCTCTATATTTATTATTACTCCATTTCATGAATTGTGGACTATTTCCCCATGAGCCAAAACAACCAAATTTTCCATGGGACCATATTACCTCTGAAACAAACCCATCCTCAAAGGTCTATTTTTACTATGATTCATCTAGAAGCAGTCGACCATGTGCATGCACACACTAATAATTCCTAGAACCTTTGTCATATATATATCTAACACATGACTCAAAACTTATTTTATGTGATCATGGTTTCATGTCTTTAAAAGGCTCCATGATGGTCCTTGTCACATGAAAATAAAAGGAATGACCTTTCCCATTAAGTAGAATAGAAATATATGGTTTTTGATTCATATTTTATTAGACATGTTTGATTCCTCTTTATGGATAACACCTGACATCCTAAATATTAACAATATTTCTCATTTTCCATTTTCTCCATTAGAATAGATGTACCTAATCATAATGATATATTCCAACATAGAAAACCTATAATATCAGGGGGGAAATATTCCTTTTTATCCTATCTAAACTAGGTCCATATTTCTTGGTATATCCCATCATTAGGCTATATTCTAGTGGAGTCCATTTACTTCTCATTGAGACATTCCATCACAATCCAAACAAGACACAGTTCACATGGGACCATATTCTATATGAATAAAACCCATCATAAAAGGGAAATACTTCTTGTGAGTCAACCATAAGGGACTTATCATATAAAAATCCATCAATGAAAACATAGTGGTTACATTCACATTGAAAAAAACAATTAAATGACTCTAAAATACATTGAAACAACAATGGTCACATGATCTTAATAGAAAAAATGAAAATCCATAACACTCAACATTTAATAGTTATATGTAGCTCATTAAATGGAAGGGAACCATTTGTGTTTTGATTCCATTAATAGGGATAAAAATAAGGCTAAATTTATGGGTCTTCTCCAAACATCAAACACCCAATATATCCTTAGATGGTCAATAAAATTTGAAGTTCCTAGATATTTAGATTAAAACCATATAGTAATCAAATAACAAGGAAAAATATTGAGAGTATTATATACATATATATGGTACCGTCATTGGTGAACCAATAATATAGATAGATATTCACATTTATATAGAACCTCTAGTATATATATTAATTCACATCAATTCATGTTAATGTGTAGTCATTTTCATAGGGGTACAAATTAATAGACTAAGATTAGATAAGGATTAAAAAATATGACTTAAATATATAAAAGTTTCCCATACTAAGTAATAATTTCTTATAATAGGTTGATATGAGACCAACATACCATACTATTCATAGTCTCACATTATAAGTTTTCATAAGAAATTTCTTTGTGACTGTAAAGATTTAGAAAGTAGGTTCTTGATAACTCAAAACGTTATGGTGGGGGTGACATTTGTGTTTCGAAAAGAAAAAAAGATCATAATCCAAACATTAATATTTTAAGAACGAAAACATACTGTCAAACATATTATTCTTTATGATACATAAAATTGGATTCTTTTTTTATTAACTTCATTAGGTATCAAAAAGTAAAATCCCCTTTGATAAAATGTGATGGAGTCCTTAATTGGAAAATGTTCATATGCCTTAGTTTCTTTGAAATATATAGGCCTAGAGACCAGATTATTGTTGTCACCAATATAGTGTCTTCAATTCAAATTAATAAATTTCATGGTTATTGTGTACCTATGAAATAGAACCATTTTGTCCCTGAAGAAACTATGTAAGAGAATTCTTAAACTTATCCCTCATAGATCACCCTTCAAAGTAAATATTTAACGAAGCAAATGTCACAAATCAACAACTACAGATTAATTATGAGACTCCATAAGGACTCTAAGAATAATCAAATCAATTATTTTATAGAGGCCTAAAAAGAGGTGAATTATGACCAAACTACGACACTAGAGATGTTGTAGAGTGATCCTACTATTAACCATCACCAATTTTAATTCCTCAGAACATCATTCCCATAGGATAACATAGAGGAAGATATATTAGAGATCATAACCCCAGATACTCAGTCTAGAGCTCCCTGAAGGGGGTATCTTTAGTGATTTAAGAATTATATTAACTAGGATAAGTTTAATATTTATAGATATATATTGATGATTTAAACTCCCATTAAACTCATTAAAAACATCAAAAGACATTGAAAAGTCATTGATGTCGAATTCGAAATATCTAGATTGAAATTATAAATTGTACACAGAAAAGATAAATTTAGATTCTAACATTGAGTGGGTTGATATAGATAGATCAATGTTGATAAAACTAAACATCTTTCATTGATTTTTAAATATGTTTATTAAAACATTATTTTTATTTCTTTTTAGATAAACACAATTTTTAACAATGTTGAGAAAAAACCCTTGTATAACCCGAAGGCCCTAGAATTCATGACCCATACGTCTAGAGGAAAAATGGGATTAAATACATTCAAAAACCCTTCTTGGAAGAATAATAATATAATATCCTCTAGTGCTAATATACCTATTATAGTACCATCTAATTTTACAATATGGCTACAATTTTTCTATAGTTTTAATTCAATAGTTAATAAGATAAATCCCCACAAATGTGGGTATTTAATGGTATAAACACCGATGCCATTTTGTACTTTGAGGTTCCAGTAAACTTATGAGAGATGTTTTAGGTTACCTAGGAATTTACTTTAGCATGTGGCACCCCATACTCATACTCCTGGACCTGGTTCCATAAATGGATACTTTACATACTCACATTGATAACCACTGTAAAATATTAGATATATCTATCCTAAATTAAAAAGAACTTTAATTATTATTTCAGATATTAAATTTTTAGGATCCTTTTATCTTTAAAAAATTATATAATTAAAAAACAAAAACTACTATAAAATCACATGTTCTTTTCATCCAAAAAACATTTTTTCATTATATATGAAACTATATAAACCAAAATGTGTCTTTATCATCTCCCATTAATACTCCGCATAAGATTTCGTATTATGCATATCATGTGTAATAATTAATATCACTAATAGTGTAGATAAAGGCATAAAAAGGATTGTACTAATATACTCGGAAAGGTAAAACATACATTTGAGGAAATCAAGGAATAAACATGGCATAAATATTATGTTTGGGAAATAAGAAATAAAAAAATAAAAAAAAACTAAAACTAAGAGAATTATATATCCATGATAATAATTGAAATCATGTCAATAAATAATACTTATATAATATTGATGGAATGCAGTTTTACAGACATTAAGAACCCAACATCAGAAAACATACTATTAAGAGGAGAGGTATACACTAATACCCAACATGTTTTGTCCCTTGATAACTATTAATTCATTGAGATGATATATAATTATATGCCCACCTGTCACCATATTATGTTTAATGAATTCACTATAAGAGTAAAAAACAAGTATCATGTATTTTTATAAGAAACCTATTACTAAATAAAAACATGGCCATATATATAATTAATCCTATATAATATCAATATATAATAAAACTTTGTTGGTGTTCAAATATTTTCCTGAGTTTTAATAATTTTTTCCATGCTAATAAATGGGTTATCAAGATCCTAACCAACCCTAATAAAGAAGGTGTAAGTTTAAACAAAACATAGTCAATATTTTAGAAATGATTTATATTGGAATAAAGACACATGGAAATCCAATAAATTTACCTTTTTTTAATAGAATATCATTATTTCTTTGTGGAAAATCCTCCAATCACAAATATGTAAAATTTCATATTCACACCGTGTAGATAAATGTGTATATGACTAGCTTAATACTGGGAGATCATGATCATAATAAATCTATAGAAATAAGGTCAATGGATTCATAAGAACAAAAAAATGCAATAGAGGAAACATGGCATTTTTCGACATAAATTAAAAGCACCCCCATAGAAATAATTATTTGAAAAATATCACAAAATAAGGGATCATGAATTGAATTATTTTATACAGTTTTATCAATCAACCAAATGATAATATATATATATATATATCTAATTATATTTGGATATTCCCTTCACACCAATTAATATCTTATTGAATGATTTCCCACTGAAAAAATTCCATGATTTCACTACCCCCGCTCGAATCTCAACCCCACCACAGCTTCTCCTCCCTTCATATCTCACACACCCATCCAGTGTCTAGTGGTTCCTACTTCCACCTATTACTACGATTCCTCCCATAAATCTTATATGTCTCTCGTCCACCTTTCTCACCACATACACATCCACATAAATCCCTTCTTATTCATTTTATTATCTTTACATACCTCCCATATACCCTAAATCGATGGCTTCTTCATCACAAAAATATATTTCCCCAATTTCTTCCCTCAATCCCATAATATTTATATTATTCCTAAAACATATTTCCCCCTTTATTCCACTTCTACACGTTTATATATCTTAATTAAATTTCAGTACATTAAATAGTCACATTATTGACTAATACACTTCTCATTGACTCTCACACACGGTATTTTTATAATCCCAGACTGGTATGCTACAATCTCTACTTTGTACATATTATTTATCTTTACTGTCATGTTATGTGATAAACTCATTATAAAACTATTATTCAATTTTTTTTATATTATAGTCTTATTCTCTATTCATGAAAATATAATAATCTATATATGACTCTATTCCATTACATACAACTAGTTTCATGTGATTAGTTTTTTTAATATGTTTGACATATGTGTTTCATTTATTGTTTAAAATATAGGGAATGTTACACAATAATTATGGAAAAATTATATAAATATGGACCATATATTAAATTTTATAGGTATATTTATTCCTTAACATCCTAAAAATTTAGGTTTACACCTTATAAAATAATTAAAAAGAATTCAAGAAGTATAATAAATGGCCAATCATGTAAAAATGAATATAGGTTAGAATAAAGACTAACCATAGAATGCTGTAAATCTGCAGGTTATACATATTCCAATAAAATGACCAATAATATTTTTATTCATTGTTCCAAACTCTAAATATACTAATTCTTCTAACATCATGATTTATTGAATGTGTCAATGTTCAATGTGAACTATATGTTTAAATGGTTTGTTAGAATTATTTCTCCATTCACATTATGTGATATATCCTTCTAACAAACACTAATTAATTATTTGTTTTATAAAATATATATACAATTTATTTCATATAATATTAAACTCAAAATTGTTTAAATAGAAGAAACTTTCAAATATAATAAACCATCATTAAAATATAACACCATTTGACGTTATAAAATCATCAATCCAATAGTAAAAATATTATTTCTAACAAGATTATAATTTTCTAAATATGATAATAAAAAAATTTGTATTCGTCAAAAAAAATATAAAATGGTATGCGTGTTTCTAATAACATTATTGACCATTAATAATCCCATAATAAATGTAGTAACAACCACTACATATCAGAGATTTCAATACATCCAAACAACGTCATAACATCTGTGCGTGTACTTATTTTATTATTACTATAAATTTCATACTTCATTATTTACAAATGATTGTAATTAGTTCATTTAATATTAATATACTTATGTATTTACTTTATTTTTATTAATGAATCCATCTTTATAAAAATAATAATTGACTACCCTCTCATTGCTCAATTTGGAATGGGAATCCATCTACGAAACCTATTATAGATGGAAAATATTTCATATCAAATCTATATATAATTTCCATTCAAAACATTCAAGGAAATAACTCTTATAACATGAAATCCTATCATGGTATGAACCCTCTACGACTCTTATCTTTCATGGATGAGATCCATGACTTATAAATAACATATAAACATAAAAATTCGGTATACTATTTCATGATTTAAATATTGTTACTTTCACAAAAAAAAGTATATATATAAATAATTACATCAATAATTTTTAAATAAATTCATTAAAAAATACAATATTGATCTTGATTAGCATACCGAGTTGGTGATAGATACATTTAAAAAACATTGGCTTGCACAGATTTCATATTTTATAAAAAATAGATGAAAAAATATTTTTTTATGTATGTATATAAAAATAATTATTTAATATTTTACACACATACCATCACATGTTACTAATTTTTTTGATCTTGTATTTTAGTCTACATAGATGATAATGATCATGTACATGAATGGAAATAATATGGTTCATATATATTGTTTGAATAATGATTTAAAATATATTGTGATAGTCACACTCTATACATTTTTTATGATTCTCTTTGGGAACCATTTTTTTTGAATTACTATTTTTCCCTCAAAATTAATTAAAGAATCTGATATAAAAAATCTTACTACAAATGAGTCAAATTTTTTTGAAAAAATATACAAACTTGTTACACAATGACCATAATCACTTTTATAAGGGTTATAATTGGTTTTACTTTAAAATTAGTGGTGATCCTATTATATTCAAATTGAATGTAAAAATCTGCCACTATAATGGTATATTTCTCTCTCCTAATGGGAATTCAACATGATCACACAACATTATGTTTATGACCACTATAATAAAGTTTGTAAAAAAACCCATGATATTAGGTTACTCAAAAAAATAATACATTTACACAATAAAAATATATAATTTATTGATAAGTTAAATTATTTTTCATATGTGTTCTTCTAATGAAAACAATATAAAGGCGTCAATAAATCGATTAATTATTGACAACCTGATGTTTTTTTCACGAGAAAATCCATTAACACATTATTTTATTACTACTAGGGATATTATATGGTCACAAGATGAAAAAAAACTAGATTTTTAATCTAATAAAAAAAAATAAAAAATTTTCAATATATATGAAACATGCCTTATGCATCATAAATTTGAATTAATATTATTAGAGACATTGAAAATATAGTGGGGAATGTGATAGTATCACACAAACACTGGTGGGGTGAACATTAATGTATAAATGAACTTATAACTTTGCATTTTACTTTATAATATTTTCTGATTTTTGAATCTGGTAAAGATAGATACACTAACAACATGGACTATAGTTCAATAAAATTTAGTATAGGTATAAAGACACATAACATCACAATGAGAGAATAATTTTTTTTACCATCTTTAGTTTCATTATTCATTATATTACATTTTTATTCATTCAAAATTTCCACAAATTTTTTTTATTTTAAATTCAAATACAATAGGTAAATTACAAGGATCATCTATTATTTGATTCAACCATAAAAATATTAAGGGCTTAGATTTATAAAGTCATACATGATGGTTACATTAGAGGAAAATGTGAAGGGTATTCATATGGAATTTTTCTTATTTCTCATTAATCATTTATTGGTGTTCTATGATTTATGATTCAAAAATAGTAGGACGCAATTGAAATTTATATCTCATTAGGGAATAAATAATTTTTTTTTACATTCACTTGTAATCCAAACATAAAATAAATTTCACGGTATATAAATAAACCAAAAAAATCAACATGATTTTCCTCAAGTGTTATCAAAAGTGTCAAACAAAAAGGTTAACCATACAATGAATGACTTAAGAGAATAATATATTATTGTAAGCCATCATGATGGTATTTAATTCAAGCCATTTTATATTTTTTCTTCATTATAAGCCCATTTTTAATTTATATTTTTTTTAAACATTAATCATTCTTTTATTTTTATAATGTTATTAATACTCTAGAATAAAAATAAATAAATTCATTAAAAATGTACATTTATTATAATAATAAATTTCTTATGAAAATCTTACACTCCATCCTATATAGAAAAAAATAACATCTGGAATTCCCAACAAAGAATCCAACCAAGGTTTTATAATTCAATTAACAACATCATGGTGGATGGTCCTTGTGGACATAGAAATCAAAAAAATACCATGAATGATTAAATGAATATTCTAAAATCTTATCCAAAAAATGTGTCATTAAAACAACTTTAGATGGTAATGGTGTACCTGATTACTGAAAATGAGGTACTAGTAATTCATTTTTCAAAAATAGATCTCATCTAGATAATCGGGATTCAATTCCATAAAATACATGTTCATTAATGAAGTAACAACCAAATATGAACATTGATATTTTCAATAAGTTATATTAGATGAATAATATTCTCAAACATATAAATAATGTGCATGATCATGTGAATATTGTGCTTTATGAACTTCATAGTAGGTATTTTTCATAACAACATTTTGATTATATTAAAATATAAAATGGATTTAAATATATGTCACTATATAAATAAACCTTAATAATATATATTTTTTAAATAAATTATTGATCCCCTCTAGTTAAAATATTAAATTTCAATTTACCGGGTGAACATTGCAGTGCTGGCACCGAAGATGATAAAATAGTGGATATTTTGGGGAAAATAAGTTTTTAGCATTCAATTTTCTCTTTATAGAGTTGTGGTAAATAAATTTATCATAAATAAAATACCTTCATATTAAATTTTTATGGAAAACACATGATCAAAATGTTTACCAATGAATGAATGTTATTTCATTGGGTAGATTAAACTATGTGCTGTCGATAATCGGAGAACTCCGCTGTTTCCGAATTATTATATTAATTGTTAAAGTACCTACCTCTTATGATGATATACTAACTATGAACAAAACTATTCATAGTATATATAAATATATATATTACACCAATGGATTATTTTAAAATTATAATGAGTTTATAGAAGCTATAAATGGGGTATTATAATGGGTTATTGGAGAATAACTGCACATGATGTTTGGTCATTTATCATTATAAAACCAAGTTTCTATATGAAAACATGTTTGGAATAAATCATAGACAACCCTTTTTGAATATATTCTCTACCTTCAAAGTAAAAAAGGTGAAAACTAGTTTTTCATATAATTATATTCAAATAGTAATATTTTTGATATTTCTTAAATAATTTAGTTTCTCCTTTTGATTTTAATTTTACGTATCAATGAATTTTCATTTTTTTATTTAAAATACAATAACAATAACTATATACTATAACTCAGTTAAAAAAAGTTCATAATAGTGTGCTTATTTAAGGACAGACTATATGATTCTCAATTTCATTTTAAAAAATCCATGTTATATATTACATTTTCTATGTGGTTTATTAATAATATAAGTATCATTTCATTACACATAATTAATCTAAAAGCATTATGATTTTATCTTACATAAACACAATATGATTAAAATATGATTTAATGTTAAACAACAATTCTTTCAACTCCATTTATATGAATTTACTTGAAATGTGATTTAATGTAAAATATCCATAATGGATTAATGTTAGAATTTGATCAATCATAACGTAAATTAATTTATATATATAATCAATATAAAAACATTATAAATTATTCTTAATGGATAATAATTAATATAAAAACTGATTTATTAAATATAAATTTTAGGTTTCTATCAATTAACTATAATCAATGTAAAAACATTCTTAATCTAAGAAATATTATAATATACTTTTAATGAAACACAAATAATGAAAAAAATTAACACAATGATGATAATAACATTTTTTCTATTTATACTTGTAGATTGTAAATAAAATTAATATGATTAATGTTTAATTCAATATTGGAATGTTATTTCATATTTTATTTCATAAAAATAATAATATATGTACAAATTATTAATAAAACATTATATGTTTCCCGAAATAAAAAAAATCTAAAAATTTTATACAGTGGAATGAATTAATTTGAACTATAAAAAATTAAATCATTAAAACATCATCTACATCATCTAGAAATTGTGAAAAAAGATCATTCAATTAAAAACAAAATATAATATTTTAAATGAATCAAAATGAATATAAAAATATTCTTACTATATATACACTCTAATTTTATCTATATTAACATACATTAATATAAAATAGGTACAAAGGATTTTTTTTCATAAATATAAGAAATTATTGTAACATTATTATTAATTCAGTATTTATTGTCTAATGTTTTTATATGTTTTTATAAATTATTGATCATTATATTTTATCACGTTTATTGTAATCCCCATTTATTAAAAATATAATTTAAATAAAAAAAATTAATAACTATATTTTATAAATAAATAAGAGTCTCATGAAATATCAAAAAATATTAATTCATTACTACATATTGATAGATTATTATAATATAGTGTACGTTTATTGAAATATATTCCTCCTTTTCCTATTATGAATTCTTTATCCACAAATTAATTTAACAAATTAATTGGTAAAGAGATAAATTATAATAGGGAATTCCTTAAATATGATTTAATATTTAAACATAGTATTCATATAATAGACTAAATATATATATAATGATAACTATATGGATTCAACCATTACTGATGTTTGGGGTGTTGTTTCCATCATGGATGTAGGTGTCAAAAAAATATTCTTATTGAGGGATTTTAAAAATACACTGTTTTATAAAGGCCATATTGTACTTCTTGTTTCTTTGAGAGGAATTGAATCACTCCTTCTACTATGGGGGAAACAAATTTTAGGTTTTAAATTCTCATATCTATTATTTATGATTCTATATGAATCTTTATGAAAGGATGTGATCTATATGAACTTCTTAAAATAAAAAAGAATCATTATATGGGGAAAATAACCCATGATACATAATTACTATGTTGAAGGTGTTGATATAATTTTGAAATATATAATGTTAAAAAATATTGTCAACTGTTTAAACCTGCTATTTTTTAGTTAAACAATTAAATTTTTAAGGATATTATAGGCTAAAATTACCAAATATACTATCTGGAAATATAAGAGATATTTTTTTGCATGTATTAAAAAATTACCTGTTTTGAATAGTTATTGTGTTCATCCATTGGAAAAAAATAATTTACAAAATAATTTTTTAGTACTGATTCATTTCTACTCATAATGTTCTCAGATTGGATAATAAATTTTAGTGATTGGAACAATGATGAACCAAATTAAGGTGATACATGAATACAAATTACACAAGAATAATTCATTACTTCATTTGATAATCCAATATAAGTTATTATTCATCATATATATCCACAGTTTTTGGGAAATTAAAATGATGTAAAATAAAAAAATAGAGTGTTGTATTATCTTTAACATGTGATAGTGTATAACAAATCCATGACTTTGTTCATAGATTTTTCGAAAAACAAGAAACAATATATTTGAGTTCATATTCTGTGTTAAAGTAATGTAGTGAAACACAAAGAACTAAGAACATTTATATTCCTGAAATTATATAAGTTATCAATGTATCATCATTTCCTCCATATAAAATCATTATTATTGTTTAAGTCCAATTAATGATAATATAGAATGTTTATCAATCATTTGGTCTTTATAATGGTTCCACATTGATTGTTACAAATTTTGGAGATCATGTCATTGGAAAAAAGATAATGACTGGGACTCATTCAAATGAACAATAATTTATTCTAAGGATTGTAATTACTAATTATGACATAAGGATTCTATTCATGCTTAAAAAAACGAATTATCCTTTTACAGGATCTTATGATATGATTATTAATGAAAATCAAGGGAACAATATCTATTTTGGGTTATATTTTAGTAATAATATATTTTGTGAGGGATATTTATATGTTTTTATAGCTGAATTGAAGAAGATATAAGGATTAAAAATATGTATTCAATATAGTGAACATACATCGTCTACTTCAACCGTTAATATTGTATAAAAAATAATATATATAAAATTAAATTAGGTAACTAATAAAATAATATATATATTTTTAGCTATAATTTATTTTTTAGTGATTTTATATGTGAATATTTCATATTTTTGTCTATAGAATGCAATTTTACTCCACTTCATGGAATTAGAATCAATAATGATGAATATTTGATGGTTAAAGTATGATTTTTCTATCTCCGATTCAAAAACCATATATTTACATATGACATCACCACATTTGACATCATATTAATTGATGATACTATATGTACACAAATTTTTTACACTATTGAAAGACATTTTATCTTTATGATGGTGATTTTATTAAATTTTCAAATAAAATATTTCCATTATGTCATAATGAAACAAAACATCAAGCTACCATAACTAGTCGACATCTGATTTTGATATTCAAATAACTTAATCAATAAGGGTTTTGTCACATCATATAAAATTTCAACATTGCTTTGAATGAGGGAAAATATTTATAAACTGACAAATTTTTTTATTAATATTTAATTAAGGAATGAATGTTCTACCTTATGTAGAACAAATTCCACATTTTAGGCATAATTTCATTTTATAGATTACATTATTAATAACTACGTTCTATATGAATATCTAAAACATTATCATTCAATAACTTTTATATGTATAAATTTTATTGTATTTAAATTATCAACCATTTTGCAAATTGCTTTAAAAAATACCATAACATGCCCAAAAACTACAAGTTTTTCATCATTGATATTATTTATTTCCATTGTATAAATTTTAAATTTTAAAAAAATTCATTTTGTAATGTGGTATAATGATGAAAAAATAGATATATATTATTGGATATATTATCATTATCAAGAAATAAAACCATAGGAGATTCCAATACATTGATGCAAGTAGTGATACATAATATAAGGTTTCTTACATATATATTATTTTGTGTAACAATTTAATGGAAAATTATTTGATAGTAGAAAAACATTTGGATCTTTATTACAAACTAATTCTAGAGGTGTTAAAGTAATTTTCCCCGAACGTGATGATTTCTGAAATAATTTTTTTTAAATGTATGTAAAATTCATAATATGTGTTAGTTATGAAACTTTATAGGGTGAAATAAGTAAAAAAAAATATTTCTTCACTAATATATTCTTGTATGTTTTGAGATTTCACCTTTTAAAATTGTTGATTCTAATTTTTATCGAAACTTTACTACAGATTTAACCATAATAACTACAAGAATAAATGTAATTACAATTTATTATAATATAATATGTTGATAATTAAATAAATGTAGATAGAGGATTCATTTATAAAAAACATTGCACCATATACTTATATGTTTGTTTAGATAAATATTTAAAACAAATAGATCTTCAATATTAATCAATATTTGTCTAAATTTAACCATTTATTATTTTTTTGTTTTTACTTTTTTTCATAATAGGTAGGAATTTAATCCTCCACAACATGCATGAGTGCATCTTCAACAGTGACCCTACCCTTCAAAAATAATAAATAATTAAAATATATTAACAAATTGATAGAGGTTCATAAAATATCTTTTAACACATTAAAAACTACATATAAACACTATATATCTAATTTAACATTGATTTCACTATAATATTTCTTATTATATTAAATCCAATTTTTTTTAGTCAAAAATGATCAGTAAAATTCTTGTTGACTACAATTGTTTTTTTGAATCTTTTACATCTTGTATGAAAAAATAAAAGTGTCGCAATACTATCTCATGAGACAACTACAATGTGTCTTTGACATGAAAAACTCTGAGATTACTCCTCATCTAATAATTTAATGAAATTGAAAATCTATATTACCATTACCTAATATTAGATTATTCATTTAACAAGTTGGACTTATGTAAATTATATAGCATGTATCATAATTTAGAATTAAATTAATGGTTTTTGATAGGGGTGGAGTAATTTCGATAGTTCAATTTTACAAAAAAGTAGAGAAATTAATAGCAAAAGCTACATCTTACATAAGAAACACATTAATTAATTATCTTTTATGATTATTTAATTATATATCTCAGATTCAATTAGAAATTATCCATTAAATTTTTTATCTTCTTTATATAATGGTAATAAATTTGGCTTTCCCATGGAATCTAATCTCTTCAAGTCAAATACTGTTTTTTATCATTGGAAATTTCCATGATTATCTTTTGAAACTATCAATGATACTCTAAACAGAACACATAAAAAACATTTTTCATAATATTAAATGAAATAAAAAAAATTTACTACCAAATATCTATGTGAATTATCATTTTATTTATTTCCGTTCCACTCTAAATAATTCCAATGTTTAACAGTTTCAAATACTAACTTCTTATAATATTTTTATATTCCTTATTAAAGGGTGATATGATTACTGAAACATAAATTTACAGTACTAGTAAACCCATTGCCAAAAAAATGTTATCTCAACTAATATATACAACTACATTACTAAAATCTCTTTTAATATTCTTTTATTAGTTATATATGCATGGTGATATATATTTATGATATCTTATAATAGGTTAATGCTTTGTCCGGATCTTCATTTTGATGTTGTAGTAGTGTTAGAGAAATAAACTTCCTCGATATGTATCACAAAACATATGATAATAACTTGTACAATAATCTACACATTTTGAATTATGCATCCAAAATTATATTTCATTTTATAGATATATTAGTAATGAAACATTTTGAACATTACCTCACTAAAAAAGTGTTTTTATAGTACCATTAGGACGAAATGTGTACCCTTAATGGAACAATTCCATATAATTCACTTGAGTCCTTTCATGTATACCATATTCAATATACCCCATCTCCACACCTTAAATTAAATTGTTTTGACTTTTTATTTATTATAGATTTTATGCATTATAGTCTAATATCAATAACTTTTTTCAATGGGATTTCAAAATTTTGTCTATTGAAATATTTTTTATATAGTATGAAATTTGTTCTTGGAATGTTTAAGTGTTTAATTGAAAACAATTTTTATGCATAAAATTATATCTAATCCAAATGTTACATTCAATTTATTAATGTGTGAAATAGAAAATTTCGTTTTCTTATCAAAAAATTTACATTCATTATTAATCTCTATCAATTGAAATTCTTTATATTTGTCCTTTATTTTGTGTAGATATGTTTTGTTTGAAAATTCAGTTTCGAAGATAATACTAATTTTTTTAAGAACACATTCCATTTATATTCAACACATTTTGATCAAAGGTGAATTCAATATATAATGTCCTCACCCTCAAAATGAAAAAAAAATTTAGAAATAAAAAACAAGTAAAAGTATAGCACTGTAACATTGATTTATATTATCAAAATTCTACTGTATAGTTAAAATTTATATTATGTTTTATTTTTTTAATTGATACTATTATTTTAATTTTTTCTTAAAATATTATTTTTTTTCACTTCTTGATATATTGGATTAAATTAAGAAATTCTATTCATGTTGGTGTTGCCAATCCATAAGATCAGTGGGATTTTTATTTCATCTATTCCATGAATTTTTATTCAGGTTCTATTTTTGGTTGTTCTCCTCAATATAATGCTTATATAGAGTGGTGAAATGATTTTTGTGATGAAATCCTATTTTTTGATGATTAAATAATTTCATGCTGAATATTATTTGAAATACTTCATAAAATTAAAATATATTGGTTTTTTGTATCCGATTTGACGGCACATTTCTAGGGATCTATGAAGAAGATATCCCATAAATCCATATTTATTTATGTATATTTATTTTTTGTTTATCATCTTTCATTTAAACTATGATTTTCATATATTGGAAATATTATTCCATGTTTGATTAAAACCAAAACACTCCACTACGTTGGTTATCATTTATAAAAATTGTTTTATAAGATGAAATAGTAAGGGAGTAAATGAATATGATGAATTTATATATTCTTTAATTAGACATGATTTTTAAAATAGTGTTCCATTTCTATTTTTATATTTAGTTACATAAATTTTACATGGATAATCCTCTGATTTTTTTTTCAAATTTACCCTGCTTTATTTAATAAATGTTATTATATTTCTAAAAAACCTAATAGTGGTTTCACAGGTATCCTTGTTTATATTTAATTAATCATGTGATGGAATGATGAAGAAAGCTAAAAAAATACCTACATTTTTATTTTCTAGAAATTATTTTATTAAAATGAATTTCCTATACATAGATGGTTTATATAAAGTTATTTGAGGAGTTACCTTTTTGAAAATGAGCATCATAATGGAAGATATGTCATTACACTTAAGCATACCATATGAGTAATGGTAACAGGGTGATACCTTTATGTGAAGTGGTTCACATAAGGGTCATATTGCATTACCCAAACATATATCGGTCTATATAAGGGTCACCTTAGCATACCCTTACACATATAGGTATCTGTGACCTGCCTTTATTAAAATATGATTTTCCTAATGGACGAATGAATTTACCCTTATATAATGAATCCTACATTACATTTATGTTTTCTTTCCCTATTCCTTATTAAAGTATCATGTGATGAAAAACTTTATATGTAGTTGTTATATATATATAATTAAATATTTTAAATGATTTATATAAGGGTTTATTTATACTCTATGACGCCCTAGACCTGGATGACACTTAACAGGTTCCCTGAACCCGGGGGGCCAAATGGACTCAAGAACATCTTCCAAATTTTCAGATTTTTTCGACAAGTAGTGAGAGACTATGGTGTGTCTATAGGGAGGCTATGCTGTTATGATATATTTTTTTCATATAAGATGAATATAAATAGAGTTAAATAGAAAAATAAATATAAGTAAACAAAAGGTATAACAGAAAATAGGGACAATAGTAATAGTAATTTAATGAACTGTAATAACATTCAACAACTGATGATATTTCTTTTCACTAGAAAACTAGAAAACATGGATATAATATATAAGGAATAAAATGTTTCACAAGATTATAAATGATATCAAAGTCTATCCCAATAATCCAGAGCATTAGGTCGGTCATTTTTTATCAAGATACATCCCCAACAGTAAGAAATCAAGTGTTTGAAGCTGTTTGCTTCCCTTTCTAAACACCTTCAACCATGTATTCTACAATGGGTACCAAAAAGTTCCCATATAGGGTGTGAGATAAATATTAGTGGGCCACCAAAAACAGTGTCTAAAACATGTGGCAGGTGTAATGGAAATGTAATAGTGTGAAATAGTGCATATATAAAGTAAATCAGTACAATGTAACTAAAATCTCAGGTACCAAATTCATCCCTTGGATGGTGTCTAGACATGTAACCAATTCATTATTTGATTTTTACCAATTTATAACATATCATATGTTACGAATAGTAAAGATTCGAAGTTATAACAAGGAAACATATAATGATATTTAACAGAAAAGTCACAAGGTAATAACTAAGGAGACATAGACCTCAAGGGTCACCAACTTAGTAATAACTGTATCCTCACATATGGTAATATTGTAATCCAAGGTTTAGAGTCCAACGAATTACACAAGGAGATTCCCACCAAGTCCATTGTGTTCTTCCAATATAAAATTGGGCTAAACAATGACTGGGTCTGATGGTCATTGACCCTGGTACCTACTTGTCAATGTTTTATCTGTAGAGTGTGTCCGAGATATCCTATAATAATATTGGATGGATCCTATGGAGTCATACTAGGCATCCAAAGAATAGAAAAGGATTAGTATCTAGAAGGATCTCAGCATAAAAAAGTCATATCCTTGAATTGGAATGGGGTTCCCTAGTGCTAAATTCGTTCCCCGATAACAATCCAAGGGGAGAACAAGTCAGTCCATTATATTTTAATTATGAATTCATGTTATATTTAATTTGGTTCAAGCCTTACCTTTAATTATTTGTATAATGTCATGTATCATGAAACCTTTAAATCAAGTCATAATTATTCAAAATGTCCCTTTGATCTATGCCTTTCCATTCATTATTGTTACAAGGCCAAGTAGCATTAAACCTTTATTGATTCCAGTTAATCCATATTCAACAATTATGTTTAATTCTTCAACATTAATTTCATGTTGCAAGGGGTTCTATATACATACAACCTATTAAAAATTCATAATTAATCCATTCAAGTCATATACTTGATATACTTTCAAATTTCCATTTCACATTTAATTATTAATTGAAGAACTTATCATTGGTGGGTCAAGTGGTGAGAATACATGGTATATTTTGTTATGAAATTAAAAATATAAATCAATACTTTTAATATGGAAAATATTACCCATATAAGGTCCTAGAAAAGTCACACCCGAACGCTGGCTCAAACATGTCAAATATGAAAAAATCCAACAATGGAATTACATAAAATATGGGATGGATGGAGTTTTGGTAAAAACCACAAATAATTAGTCACATATATAGAAATAGAATTACCATATGGTTCTAATAATTATAAACATGGAATATAAATTCTAAAAATGACACCGGATTAAATCGATGGGCCCCACACGATAATTCCAAAATTAATGAACTTGAGGGATGTGTTATAGACCACCCAAATTAGTATTATATTACTCTTCCCTTCCTGTATTGGCCCTTGATTTGGATCAGACTAGTGTAGATCTAAGAATTTATTAAAAATAATTACACCTCGATAACTAGGTTGAGAGGAAAGGAGAAGGAGAAAAGCTTAAACGTACTCAAGAACTTATTGTTGTGCATCAAATGTGGGGATCAAAAGATTGATCGGATCCTGGATAAAGGATATCATCAAATCCCTAGTTTTTACCCTCAAAGATATCCAATTTAAGAGGAAAAGGGGTTAATTCTTTTAGTTCATGGAATAAGGAAGAATGAGGGATCTAATTAGATCATTAATGGTAAAAATGACAATTTACCCAGAAAATAGCTTGTGTGTGGTTTGTACGCATGGTTTTACATACCATGTAAAAATTATCCATGGGAAACTAGGAATAAAGGGAGCCTTCACGGTTATGCTACATGGCCATTCCCAAATAATTTGATTTGGTTTTTTATGTAATTTTCCATATGTATGGTTATCCAAACCATGTGACAACTGTTTACTAACTATGCGATATGGCACGTTTCCCCCAAAATATGTGTTCTAGGTTCTGAAGAAGCCACAGACACCCATAAGACCTTTTCTAACCCATAGGTATCCATATTATGTCCAAAATAAATAATTATACAATATATTAAAGGATCCATACCTGAGATAAAAATGGGTTCTTATCGTCTCCCCCCCCCCCCGCTTAAAAGATCTCATCCTCGATTTCACCTTCCAAGGGTGTCAAAACACTATTTGAGAAAAAATATGGCCACTGAGCATGTATGTCGACCTCCCACACCCAAGTCTCATCCTATATGCATATATTCTTCCATTGTACTCGTACTAGAGGTACATACCAACCTCATAGAACCTTTGTGATCCAGTCGACGATGCGTATTGGATACACATCAAAGGTATTATCAGCATCTAACTCAACTTCCTCAGGTTCAATTTTATAATATAGATTATCATGACACTAGAGAAGCTGTGAATCATGAAAGACATCATGCATGTTATGGTATATCTAAGGTAGTATCAACAGATATTCTACTAGCCAGACTCTTTCTATAATATCAAACAACACTATGTAACGAGGAACTAACTTTCCCTACTTTCATTACTGTCTATGCCCTACCCTGAGAGATGCTTGAATAAAAACAAAATACAAGATGATGATCTTAAGAGGCCATTGATAGTGATTGGAAAAATATTTCTATCTATACTGATTAGTATTCTTACACTTTTTGATCAGTAGAACCTGCTTCAAAGTCTCCTAAACGAGAGTAGGACCTTGTAGGGATGCCTCACCTTCCTCTAGCCAGTTGAGGGGTTAATGGCATGGCCTACTGTATAATACCTCAAAAGGACCCATTCGTATTGTCACATGGATGATTTTATTATAGTAGAACTCAACAAGAGATATATACTTCTCCCAAGAACAACCAAAATCAAGGACACATGCTGGGAGCATATCCACTACAACATGTACTATCCATTTTGATTTTCCATTAGTCTGAGGGTGAAAATTTATTCATAGAAGAATCTATGTTCCCATATATTTTTGAAATCCCTACCAGAACCATGACGTGAAATGATAAAACCTATCCAAAATCATAGTATGAGAGACCATTGGAGTCGTATGATCTCAGTGACATATATTCTTTCTATCTCATAAATTGATAAAGTCTCTAGAATAGGAATTAACAGGGTTGATTTCACTAGATGGTCAATGACTACCCATATAACATCTCTATCCCTTGTAATACTAGGTATGATGACTAAAAAACCATGGAAACATTTCCCTATTTCCATTCTGGGATAGGAAGTGGTTGTAGAATGCTTGTAGGTCTCTGGTGATCTTCCATCACCTACTGACAGGTGGAGGACATAGTGATAAAGCCTTATATCAGACGTTTCATCCTAGGCCACCAATACTGGAGTGGCATATATTGATATATCATGGAGATTCCAGGATTAATTTCCCACTAAGAAATGTAATACTCTTCATAAACTCCTCTCTAATTTCTGTAGGAACCCAGAATCATCCATGAATATGCAGGATGTTGTCATGATCCACAGACAAATCTAGAGGTTGGTAATCTCTTGATATACTCTCCCAATGAACCAAGTCATTAGAATCAAAAAAATTTGTACCCTTAACCTATCAAGGATGGAATAGGTAATTGTCACGGATGACAGGTAAGACTGCTCATGAGAGTCATGAAACTATATATGTAGCTTAAAGAAGAGGGTCATTATCTTCCATTCAACAATGGCTTCTCATAATGCTTGTGCCTGAGTTTTCCATCTCAATACATATTCAACAACATTTCCCTTATCAAGCATAGAAGAAATCTCAAAATCAAAGGATTTTTTGATATTACATCCATCTCAACTATGTTAGGATCAATTCACAATGTGAAAAGATATAATTTAGGCTCTTGTGGTCCTTATAAACCACAAATTTCACACCCAAAAGATAGTGTCTCCAACAACGTAAGTCATGGAAAAATACTTCTAGATCAAGGTAATGTGTCAGGTAAATTATTTCTTGAGGCCTCATATTCTGAGATTCCTACACAATGACTCTGTCTTTTTTCATCATCATTACTCCTAGTATGATACCTGATTCATAATAGAAGATGGTATAACCTATGCATGGCTCTAGAAGAGTCAAAATAGGTGCTAATACAAGCCTCCCTTTTAGCTTCTAAAATGATTTCTCACATGCTTCCGGCCATATTAACATGAAAACCTTATTTTTATTTCCATTAAGAGGTGAAGAATGATGTGATATGTCTTGTATAAAATTCTTATAACATTCTTCCAACCCTATGAAACTCTATATGTGAAACACATTCTTGTACTTCTCCCAAGAATCTAAAGAACTAACATTTTCTGGGTAAATAGATAATCCTGATTAAAATATTATATAAATAAATATGGGGAATTTTTCAATCCATAGTGGCACATATAAATATTCGAATAAAGATGTTTCTCTCTCAGTTTACTCAGAACAATCTCAAGATGATTGGCATGGACACTACGAGTGTGAGAATACACCATGATGTCATCCAAAAAGAGCATGACAAATAGTCTAAATAGGGGTGGAACACACAATTCATTAATGAAATGAAAATGGCGGGCACATTCATAATACTGAATGACATAAAATGTTTCTCATATATACCATACATTCTATGAAATGTTGTACAAGGTATGTCTAATGGCCTGAATCTTACCTGATGATAACCTGATCTCAGGTCAATCTTTGAGAAGAACATTTCTCCTCAATGGAGGATAAAGAGATTATCTATTCGATGTAGTGGATACAAGTTCTTGATAGTATGATGATTCTACTATATGTAATCCACACATAGATGTCAGGTTCTATATTTCTTCTTAGAAAAAAAGCACAGGAAAACCCCAAGAGGATGTATTGGGCCGTATAAAACCATTGGCCTCAAAATCCTCTATATTCCCCTTGAGATATTGAATCTATGTAGGTGATATCTTGTATAGAGGAATGGCCACTATAGATTCTACCAAAATAAGATCAATTATAAAATATACCTTTCTCTTAAGAGGTAAGACAAAAAACCATTGTGAAATACATCTCTAAAACGATCCACTAGTGGAGGGAAATCAACTTACCATAACCCAGATCCTTTATGAAGAGATTTTCAATATGGTAGGTTACTTAAACTATCCCAGGATTCTTTGGTCCCGCTCTACAATCCTAGAAATCCCTCTCACTCTTATGTATTTTACTACTACCCTCTAGGGATGTAAACGATACACTAAGATGATAACAGTATACAAAAGCATGATAGTGAATCAACCGGTCAATCTATTGTATGAAATCAAAGCTCTTCATCTTGAGAAAAAAAGTGGTTCTATAAGAAAGTGTAACTTACTACCTCATATGGATAGTCCCAACATGGTCATATTCCCTTTGTTCATACCCCTAACAGCGTATCTAAGGTCTATACACAATGCTGATACTATATATCTAGTCCGAGAATTTCCATGAAAGAAACAAATATAAAAGATATCAAAGAAAATATTTCAAATAAAGTAGCTAATAAAGTAGATCTCTTAAGATTTTCACCTCATACTATAGATTATCCCATAACCAGGTCCTCAGGTATCAGCTAAGTTGTATTCAACTAGCCTGATCCACGACTATGTGCAATAGATGGGCTACCCTGATAATAACAGCTCTGTTGGCAATACTAGTGATTAGGGGCCTGAATTCCATGATTAGGACATACTCCTCTTCTAGTCCTACCAGTTCTACTCTAAATGTCCACTCGACACAGCGTGAAATAACCCTCCCTTGAAGGTGGAGCTGGTGCGGATCATTTTCTACTAGAGCATAGTGGATAGGTCATACAGAAAATCTAGAGATGCCCCATACGGCCACAAGCTAGACACACCATTGGGTCTCTATCAAATTGAATCTTTGAATGAGCCAATTTCCCATACTGATTACACACTTTAGATCAATAAAATTTGGCACTCTAGTGGTCACTTACCTGATGAGAAAATTTGATTGAACATTTATTACCATCGGAAGAACTAATTTTCTAATGCGGAACTGATCCTTTAAAGTCGGTATTATATTCTTCCCTTAGGTTATGCTCAGTGATAATATCCCGATGGACTATCATAGAAAAAATTTTCATGATAAATACATTCACTGGCATACAGATGGATAACTGGATCCCACACTCAATGATTCTAGCACGCAAAATCTACTCACTAGCTAGAAACAATGTAAAGTGCTGTAACTCTATGAAATGAATTGAATATTACATAACTGACATTGATCAATGTTCCAGGAGTACATACTCTCTATATCTATCAACTCTCAGCATCTGCATAATGAAAAAATCATAAAGGACAGTTTGGACATCAACCCATAATATGCCTTGACAATGACCATCTTGTGTAATCCCATCCCACCAATGCATGGTCGAGTCTCGAAGCATGCTTGTTGTAGGATTGAATCTATTATCTAGAGGTGTTTCCAGAGGCTCAAATATAGATATCGTGGATTCTATACAAGACATATCATCCTACAAACCACCATCCCCAGAAAAAGGTAGTTGGATGATGCCATTGGAAATCATGAGTCAGATCACACCATCGTAGGTGCAAGCCATAGACAACCTTTCATGGACTGTAACAATGTATGAAACTATCATGAACATGGGAATCAGTGTATAGATAAAGTACAATATGTAGTGTCTTGAGTGGAAATCCTGTAGGAAATATTAGTGGCTCAGTGCCCACCATGTCTAGAGCATGGTCGTCACCACCCTCACTGTGTATGATAAGAGGAATTAGTGGTGGAATCGGTCTAAAAATTCCCAGCACACTCCTCAAAACATGCTTAAGAAGAATGAAAGATGTACTTGTAGATGTTGAACTTAAGAATACTCACTAACAAAGAAAAAATACCCAAAATACCTTCTTTGATTACCAGGTATTGGAAAGGGATCATGTATAAGTTTCATTTTATTTTACATTTAATTAGTAGGTTGACGCATTTACATTTCATAAAAATGACAAGGCGAGATAAGGATGAGAAACCAATTCATTTAAGATGTCACGATTCACTTTATAATGGATATCCATTTATAATAAACCAGTTCCCATACACCTTATCACTAGAAATGGCACCCATTTATTTATATCATAATGGATTGACTCGGTAAATTACTCATCCCAATCCATGAGGGCCTTTACTCCTCATGAATTGATACATGAAATAACTCAATCATAACCAATATCATTACAATAATATTCTATCTATCACACAATAACTCAACAATCACAAGCATATCAAGCAATGAAAATTAGTTAAATAAAGCTGTATGGCATAACAATATGCATGACATGAAAATTCTAGGTGATTATAATGATGCATTTAACAATTCTTCATGCCCTCATATCATCGAGATAAGTATGAAATAAAATCTCCAATCATTGTAATAATTAAAAACATAACACAACAAATGTTTCACCCAATAGTGAAATAATAGCAACTGTAATAGTAAAAAGTAGAACAACAATTATAATTTAAGAAACATGGATTTTATGTTGAACATGGTTCATGAAGACCAATAATGGATTGTGACCAAGTTCAACGAAATTATAATCTCCATTATATTGTCTCCAAATATTAAATAAAGAAAAAAAAACTCCTTTGATACAACATTGTGATGACCTAGACTTGAATATCATATAATAGGTGCCCTAATCCTGGAGGGCCACATGGCCTCATGTGCGTCTCCCTGAACGCCAGAGGCTAACGACTAGTAGCTAGGGCCTGGGGTGTGTCTGTGGGGGGGACTATTCCCCCATTTTCAATTTTTTGTGCAATATATGAATACAAAAAAGGTAAATAGTAGAATAAATATAATTAAACAGAATGCACTATGGAAAATAGGGATAACTGTAACAATAACTAAAACAACAAGAATATCATTCGACAACACATGGTATTTCATGTCACTAGAAAAATGGAAAACAAGGATACAAAATAGAAGGAATAAAATGTTCCACATAAGTATATAGTAAATCAATGAGTATCCTATGCTTCTCGAGCTCTGGCTCAGTCATTTTCTATCAAAATCCATCCTAAATAGCAAGCAGTGAAGTGTTTAAAGATGTATGCTTCCTTTTTTCAACACTTGAAACCATGTGATATACTCCAGGTACCAAATGAAACCCAATTATGTTGTGATAGAAATCTCTATGGGCCACCACGAATGGTGGCTAAAACATATGCATCATGCAATGGAATGTAATAGTGTGCAAGCTTGTATATATAATGTAATGAAATATAATGTAACTAAATGACCTGGTACCTACATCAGCCCTTGTATCATGTATGAAAATGTAACCAATTCATTATTTTAGTGTTACTGGTTTATAACATATCACCTATTAAGAATAGTGAAGGTTCCAAGTTAAAACAAGGCAACATGGACTGATATTTAAAAGTGAAGTACCAATGTAATGAACAAGATGACATAGATGTAAAGGGTCACCAACTCAGTAATACCTGCAGCTTGGCATGGGGTAAGAGTGTAATCGAAGTAGAATATTCCAAGGCATTCCACAATGAGATTCTTATTGAGACTAAGGAGTTATTCTGAGGTAAAATAGGCCTATGAAATGGCTGGGACCGATGGTCATTAACCATTGAACCTACCTGTCAATTCTAAATACAAGCAGTGTATCCAAGGAATCCTATGATAATATTGAAGGGATTCTATGATTTCCTTCTATGATTACAAATAATAAAAAGGGGTCAAGATTGAGGCGGGTCTGAACCTAACAAATTCATAACCTTGGATTGAATGTGTTTCCTGAGTTCTCAAGGCATTCCTCGATAAGAATCCTAGGTGAGTTCGAGTCAGACCATTCTTTTATAATTATGAAGTCATGTAATACATAATTTTGTTCAATCCTTTCCTTTCATACGATTGATAAGGTCAAAGAGAATTAATCCTTTCAATTAGGTCATAATTCATCAATAAGTCCACTTGGTCCAAGCCATTCCTTTCATTAGTCTGACAAAGAAAAAGTTACATGAAACCTTTATTAATTATATTTAAATAATATTCAATAATTAAGGTTCATTCTGCATCCTTCCATTAATATGGATAGGGGAGCAATGGACAGGTAACCTAATAATCATTGACAATTAATCTTGGTTATTCATATACATGGTATACATTCCAATTTCGATATCATATTTAATTATAAACTGATGAAGATACCTTAGGTGGGTCAAGTGATGAGCATACATGTTATATTCCATTATACAATTCACAATATAAATTATTCCATTTAATGTAGAAAATACTACCCTTATAAAGGTTAGGCAATGTAACACACGAACTGTGGCTCAAACATGTCAAATATGAAAAACCTAACTATGGAATAACATCGTTCATGGGAAGGATGGATTTTTTGTAATAACAACTAATTATTAATCACATATATAGAAAGAGAATATCCATATAGTTCTATGTATTATAAAAATTGTTTATAAATTCTATAAAGGGACCCAGAGAAATTTAGTAGCCAAAACACGACAATTCTAAAATCAACTAACTTGATGGATGAGTTATATACCACCCACCTTAGGCTTGTATGACTCTTTCCCTTCAGTATCATCTCTTTATATTCCTCAGATCAGATTAGATCTATGAATTTAAGAAAAATTCTCACAACTCTATAACTAGGTCGAGAGAAAAAGAGAATGTGAAATGATTAAACGGTCTCGAGTACTTAATGTTGCATATCCAACATGAGGAATGGAAGATCAATATAATCTCAAATGATTGAGATATTTCAATCCATAGTTTTTTCTTTAATGATCTATTATTTTAGGGGAAAAGTGTTTAATCCTGCTACTTCTTAGATTAGGGAAGAATGAGGGATCTAATTAGTTCATTAAGGGAATGAAGGACAACTTACCCAGAAAATAACCTCTGCACGGTTTGTCCACACAGTTTGATAGACCATGTGAAAACATTCATGGGTACCTGGGAAAGAAGGGAACCTATGCGATTAAGCTGCATGGACATGCACAAACTATGTGATTTGGTTCAATTCAGAATTATCCATATGCACGGTTAGTCAAACTGTGTGGAAATCATGCGCTAACAGTGAGATACGGCCAGTTTCCCAAAAAATATGTGTTCCTAGATCCGAACAAGTCCCGAACACCCATAATACATTTTTAACCCATAATAATCCATTTTTGGTCCAAAATAAATAATTAGAACAATATTTAAAGGATAAATACTATTGTGCATTGTGTTGCATTTGTTGTCAATAAGGTGTCAAGGATTGAGTGGATGAAAAGGGGTGTTAATATGTGAATGCCAAAGGAGGTGATGGTGATGGTGATGTTGTCAATAAGATGTCAAGGATTGAATGGATGAAAAGGAGTATCAATATGTGAATGACAAAGGAAGTGATGGTGATGTTGATGTTGTCAATAAGATGTAAAAGATTGAATGGATGACAAGGTGTGTCAATATGTGAATGAAAAAGGAAGTAATGGTGATGGCGATGATTGGAGAATGACCATGGAACTAAGAAGCATTTAAAGTAGGAGACTCACTAAGTGGAATATGAGGTAATGGTTGAAACACTCTCCATACTAAATCAGAAGATTGTAGAGCTGATCTTAAGTTCAAAGAACTTGTATCAAGGAGATACAATGTCACAACATTGTTTGAAGTCCATGCATTGTCTTCACAATGCACGAGGAGATAAAGAATTACCATCCACTATCACTAAGTGGATGAGGAATGAAGAAGGGTTCCATCCACAATCACTAAGTGGATGAGGAGAGAAAGGAGAACCATCCACATCACTATGTGGATAATTTGAAGAAGATCCATCCATCTTAATAAGTGGATGAATTGAAAATGAACCATCCACAACTACTAAGTGGATGAAGTGGTTTGAAGAAGACCATGAAATATCTCTTAGTGCATGTGGATTTGAAGATGATCCATCCTCATCTATGATTATATTAAAGAAGAAAATTGGAGATCAAGTGATTAATGGTTTATTGTTGATAAAGATAGTTGGGAGATCCTTGGGAATTCCATTCTATAATAGTAGAAGAAGAAGAGATGTTGAAGAAGATATATGGAGTTCTTTAAAAGATGAAGAGGAGAAGAAGTATGGTTTGGAATCTTAGTACATGGTTTCTTTTCTTTTATACAAAGTACCAACTATGTACTTTAACAAAAATAATCCAACCAAGGAGGCCAGCCGAGGTTCCTCACCTCAAGAACTTGCGGGACCCGAGGGTCAACCGCCCTCAAGGGAATTCCTCAAGGCCAAGGCCTCCCAGAGGCATCGTGCGGGCTGTGTGTAAGCTCGTGGGTGCCACACGGTGATGAACCCATGTAGAATGGGCACTAGGTGCGCGCTCGGAGGAGCAGAGTGGGCACTAGAGCACGCCCGTAGGAGAACCGGTGTGGGGCGGCACTAGAGGGGGGAGAGGCGATTTCTGAGCTGATGGTGGGAGGAGATGTTTGTTAAACCGTGCAAAAACCATAGTGCATTTCGATGTGTGACGAGTTTTTAAAAACACGGAAGAAATCCTGGCCACTCATCCGATCAAGAGTCTGATCGCTGCCGTCCACCTCATCCATAATGCCACGTTATAATCCTCACCGTCCGTGATCATTAAGTGTGGATCCAAGAGCTGTGGGGTTGTCTTCAACCTCCTTCCGGATGATGGTCCCCCTGCAATGCCTCCCGCGAACAAGAGGCACCTGAGTGATGTTGATGGAGCTCTTGGCCGCCTCTGATGATGTTGTTGCCTCCGGTGTGTTCATATCCTCCTCACGAACACATGCATGCGTTAAAAGTCGCATGCATGAAAAAAAATGTAGAAATTCGATCGAGGATGAAGAAAACGGAGATGTGAGGCAGTGTGTTCGTGCATGGATCGGTCTTAAACAAGGTTTGCATGTGCATGCACGTGATGCACACACCAAGAACGAAAGATCCCATGGTTGAAAAAGAAAAAGGAAACACCCGTGATACGAGGAAAATCTTGAGCGTGGGTTGAATGTTTTTAAAGAACCTAATATCTCAGTTATTCAAAGAAATAAATCTCAGGTGATTCATGGACGGATCTTGAACGCCCTTTAATATAAAAGAAAGAGCCCGAGGAGAAGAGAAGCTGCTGAAAATTTGAGAAAAACGGTGGTCCCGCAAAGCTCCTTACCTCACGAAGTTGGAAGCTCCGCGCACCACTTGCACCGTAGAACAGCCCGGAGCCACTCGAGGCTCCGAGAGAACATTTCGTGCTACCATTACATTAAATAAGAAAGGATGAGTCCACCCTGCATGATCCCCTGTGCGACAGGGAATAAGCCAGGCCTTGCGCGCCCACTGCCCGCATACTTGCACGGTAGCAAGTGGCCACACCCTTCGGGCCCTCTATGCCCACAAACTCATGCATAAGGAGGAACCCACCACGCCACCCTCGTGGTAGGAGAGATCTTACGCACCTGTGCGACAGAAGAAGTTGTTGGACCACCTGTGCGGTAGAAGCTTCCGCACCCTGCGCGATTGAAGATAGGAGTTGGACGCATCCTTGCGCTCCCCCCTTTGAAGTGGTGCTGAAGTGGAAGTCCACACCCACTTGAGTGTTTGTGTGTGTGCAAGGGTTGAAGAAGGAAATCCGTGTGTGAAAAGTGGAGAGGAAGACCACAACATATCTTGGTTGTGTGTGTGCAAGTGGAGGAAGGCCACACCATCTTTGAGTGTGTGTGTGGAATGAAACAAGAAGGCCGATGCCTTAGTGTGAGCACAAGGGAAGGAGGTCATACCTCTTGTCTGTGCCCATGTGAAGGAAGAAGATACATGAATATCCATGCATGTATGAATAAGTGAACAAGTGGGTGAGAACCTTGATAAGAAAGAGAGAAGGATAAATTCACACTAAATAACAACACACAATTTGGTGTGTGTGAGAAAGAATAAAAGAGTGTGACTCAAAGAAAAAGGTTTGTGTGCTAAAAGAGATTACACCCTTTGAGGTTTTACCACACAAAGAAGAAAAGGGGAGTGTATGCATTCTTACATGCACATGCACACGTAAAATAAAGAATCATTTGTGTGCATGCATTTGAGAAGTCCGAGAACAAAGGTTCTTGAAGAGGTTTGAGATTCCATGCAACTCATGCATGAATATTGAGATGCCATGCAAACATTGAATGAAGATTCAGAGATGCCATGCACTCAGTGCATGAAGTTGAATTAAAGAGGGACTGAAGCCAGACTGAAGTTAAAGACATCATTAATCTAAGTTTTCAGTAGTTGAGAAGACCAAGAAGATTGAGTGGTAATACTCAGTGCAGCAACATAATTTTCCAATCAAGATTCTTGAAGAAAGTGGTCGGGTCATCCTTAGAAGAAGGAGATTAAGCCCTAGCAAAGAATAGGATTCCTAATCACCAAAACTAATCAGAAGTAGTGATCAAGGCTAGAAGACCTTATCCAAGGTTGTTGAAAACTCTTGAAAAGTTTCAAAAGAAGAAGAGCTACTTGTGTGACTCGAGGAGCCAGAAGAAGACCCCCTGTGAGACTCAGGGTGGATAAGTCTTCGGTGGAAGCTGAAGCAGGCCAATGGGACTCTGGTAACACTGTGGGATGTAGTATAAAGAACCTCATGTGGGACTCAAGAGAGATACAATGTGACTCTGTGTCGACCATTGTAATTACTAACCGAATTATATTGGAGAAACCATGTTGGGGCATTTAACCAACATGGAAAGGATGTAGGCCTTTGGAGCTGAACCTTGTAAATCCTTGTGTCTTGTTCCTTTACATTTACTGCATCACTCGAGGAAAGTCCGAGAGAAACAAGCAGAGTGGATCGAGGCCTTAACAAGACATAGAGGTTTAATTGATAAATAATCAATTATTAAAAAGTTTTAAAGGATCACTGATTCACCCCCTCCCCCTCTCAGTGATCACACTGATCTAGGAACTTCAATTGGTATCAGAGAGAGGTTGCCTCTAAAAGATCCAAGGGAGTATTTATGAAGTTCATATTTGAAGAAATGAGTGAACACCCTCAAATGAAGATATATTCCAATACTCAGAAAAATAGAAAGAAGAAACAGGCCAAGAAGATGAAGAATATGGTTGCTACTAATAGAGAAACACCTTCCATTGAAGGTAATGTGAAAGTCTCAACAGATGAAAATTCCTTTTATCACTCTTCTGATGAAACCTGATCTAGCTGTGATGATGATGGAACTATCAATGATCTTCTAAATGCACTCAAATATCGTCGTAAGACAGTCCCCATGGAAGTGGCAATGAGTATTGCTACAAGTATCAATGATCTTCAAGAAGAAAAATTACTGCTAGAAGAAGAAGCCAATTCTATGGAAGATCAATTGGCAAGAAGGGTTGGCATAACCAACACTCTCAAAAAGCTGGTGAAGGATAAGGATGAAACCATTTCCCTTTGCAGTGAAAGAATCGATGATGTCACTGAATAATTGCAAAGAAGCATTTGTGAGAAAGAATTCTTTGAGATAGTGTTTAAAGAAGTTTTCCATGCACTGGAAAAGAGGCATAGAGTGTCAATGGTTTTCAATTATTCTCATCTAGAATACAAATTAAAAACGGTAAAGGAGATTGAAAATTCATTACAAGAAATGAAGAAGGTGCATAAAGACCAGATGAAACAACTGAAAGAGAATTAGGAAGGAAGGCTAAGATTTATTAAGGATGAGAATAATTCTCTCTACATGAAATGCTTAGAGCTAGAGGTGATATTGAAAAATCAGAAATCACCCAAATCTGAAGCCTCCCAATCAGCTGAAAGAAGAAATGTTTCCACTCAAGTGTGCATTGAGAAGGATGATTTCAAAAGGAGGACATCCTATAATGAAAGGGAAACATCTTCGAAGAAGAAGGTACCATCAATACCATGGTGTACTAATGATTCTAAATGTATTTCCACAAAAATTGCAGGATGGAAGAATAACTCTAAACAAGTATGGATGAAGAAGATGAATAAAGAGAGCTCTCCTGAAAAAACACAGCAATTCAAGAGAAAGACCCAATAATCAGAAGAAGTCAAGAAGACAAGATTTGTGGGTCAATGTTGGTGTTGCAACAGGTATGGAAATTGTGTAACGTATTGCTGGTACAATCCTCTAAATGAAAAAGCACAATGGAATCCCATGCCAAGGGGGAGAAAGCCATAGAAGAAGAATCCACACCCACAGGTCCAGAAACATCTGTTTACTTCAAACAGATTTGGAATGTTTGATAACATCTATGATGAATGCAAAAGTTGTCACAAGAATGATACATACCAATCTCCAAATGTTTCCAAAGCTGAAAAGAAGAGAAGATCACCAAACCTGGCTAAGAATGAAGAAGTATCCTTGGGATGCCAGTAGAAGAAAGTTGACAATTCTCCCAAGAAGATTTTGAAAAAGAAAGAGAAGTCCTTGGATTTCAAATCCAAGAAGGGTGATGCATCCAGAAGGACCACAAAGAAAAAATTCTTCTACTATGGAAAAACAGGTCATACAGTGGATCTTTGTAAACAAGCCATGGAACTAAATAGAAGAAAACCGCACTCAATAGGACAATAAATCCAGAAAAAGAAGAAGGTATTTATTGAAAATAATCTGTCTAAGATAGGTAACTTAAATGAATCAAAGGAACCATGTAGAACATCCAAATCTGAAGCCTCACTTCCAAATGACATATTAATCATCTGGCCAGAAGATTTGGAAAGAATGAGAAAGGAATAAAATAATCATGCCAAAGCTAGTGCAAAAGAAAACCAAAATATTTCACATGAATGTGAAGTTCTGTGTGTGAGGTGCAATAAAGATAGTCATATTAGTAATAAATTCATGACACTCATTCATGTTCAAAAAGAATTCTTCCAGAGAATGAAGATTTCTCCAGGAGATTCTAGTGCTCAGAAGGAACTTAAAAAGAGAGGAGTTACACACAATGAAGTTGAAGAGGTGTTAAGATCCACACCAGCACAAACATTATTGAAGATCAAATGTGCAAGTGTGAAGAATGGAGAAAGTGGAACATCTCGGTTGAGAGAAACTTCTCAACCTTGTTGTTCAAACTGATGAACAAAGGAGGTTCCATCTTATTCCCTAATTAGTAGTATATACATGTGCGTACATTTAAGGGAATTGAAGATGATGATCATTCAAAAATTGAGAATGGTATGGACAGAATGGAGTGCACCCCTCAAGGGGGAGCCAATCTGTAGAAGATGATCTTTTGAAATTCATATCATCTTGTAAAAAAAAGGTATTCCAATCACACTTTCATACCTTGTTTGTTAATTTTATTTAACATGTCAATTAAGGGGGAGTAATTGATTGAAGGAAAATGGATGAAAGGGGAAGATTTATCTTTACACCTGAACTTTCTAATGAGTTTGTTGAAGTATGTGAAGGAGTTAGCAATTCATTGATATATCTAAAAAATACCATCCCCTTGAAGCCTAAGCATGATCTCACATGTATAGTGAATTATGGACAAAATTGAATTCCTTGGTTACATCAAACTTTTTTTTCTACACTAGGTTAGCCCAAGTAGACTTAGAGATGATTTACTAAAGGTTCTTTGCTAAATTTAACATGTGACATCTTCCCTCTCTTAGTGATTTTCAAGAAGATGCTATTCACAGGGAGGGAAAAAATTTATTTTGAAGAGAACCACACCACACCTTTGAATTTGGTTGCCAATAAGGGAGAGAAAATCTTGGAACACATATTTACCCATTCATACGTGCTCTAGTGATATTGACAAAAAATACAAAGGGGTTATTGTTGTGCACTGTGTTGCATTTTTTGTCAATAAGGTGTCGATGATTGAGTGGATGACAAGGAGTGTTAATATGTGAATGCCAAAGGAGGTGATGGTGATGGTGATGTTGTCAATAAGATGTCAAGTATTGAATAGATGACAAGGAGTGACAATATGTGAATGAAAAAAAGAAGGGATGATGATGGTGATGTTGTCAATAAGATGTCAAGGTTTGAATGGATGACAAGGAGTGTCAATATGTGAATGACAAAGGAAGTAATAGTGATCGTGATGATTGGAGAATGACCATGTTACTAAGAAGCGTATCACTTAGGAAACTCGCTAAGTGGCATAGGAGGTAATGGTTAAAACACTCTCCATACTAAATCAGAAGATTGAAGAGCTGATCTTAAGTTCAAAGAACATGTATCAAGAAGATACAATGTCACAACATTGTTAGAAGTCCATGAATTTTCTTCACAATGCAGGAGGAGATAAAGAAGTACCATCCACTATCACTAAGTGGAAGAGGAATGAAGAAGGGTTCCATCCAGAATCACTATGTGGATGGGGAGAGAAAGGAGAACCATCCACATTACTATGTGGATGAAGTGAAGAAGATCCATCCATCTTATTAAGTGTATGAAGTGAAAATGCACCATCCACAGCTACTAAGTGGATGAAGTGGTTTGAAGAAGACCATGCACTATCTCTTAGTGCATGTGGATTTAAGGATGATCCAACCTCATATATGATTAGATTAAAGAATAATATTGGAGATCAAGTGATTAATAGTTAATTGTTGATGAAGATATTTGAGTGATCCTTGGGAATTCCATTCTTTAATAGAATAAGAAGAAGAGATGTTTAAGAAGATATATGGAGTTCTTAAAATGATGAAGATGAGAAGAAGTATGGTTTGTAACTTTAGTACTTTTTTTCTTTGCTTTTATACAAAGTACCAACTATGTACATTAACAAAAATAAGCCAACCAAGGAGGCCAACCGAGGTCCCTCACCTCAAGGACTTGCGGGGCCTGAGGGTCAACCGTGCTCAAGGGAAGTCCTCAAGGACAAGGCCTCCCAGAGGCATGGTGTGAGCTGTTTGTAAGCTCGCGGGTTCCACATAGTGATGAACCCGTGCAGCATGGGCGCTAGGTGCGCGCCCGGAGGAGCAGAGTGGGCCCTAGAGCGCGCCCGCATGAGAACCGGTACGGGGCAGCACCGAAGGGGGGAGAGCAGATTTCTGAGCTGATGGTGGGAGGAGATGTTTGTTAAACCACTCAATAATCGCAACATGTTTCAACTTTGGATGAGTTTTTAAAAATGCGGAAGAAATCCTGGCCGCTCATCCGATCGCGCGTCTGATCACTGCCGTCAATCACATCCGCAGCGCCACGTTATAATCCTAGCCGTCCGAGATCATTAAGAGTGGATCCAATGGTCGTGGGGTTGTCTTCATCCTCCTGCCGGCTGATGGTCACCCCACAATGCCTCCCGCGAAGAAGAGGCACCTGAGCGATATAGATGGAGCTCCCGACCGCCTCTGATGAAGTTTTTTCCTCTAGTGTGTTCGTATCCTCATCACAAACACATGCATGCGTTAAAAGTCACATGCATACAACGAAATGAAGAAATTCGATCAAGGCCAAAGAAAACGGAGTTGCGAGGCAGTGTGTTCGTGCATGGATCGGTCTTAATGAAGGTTTTCATGTGCATGCACGTGATGAGAACACCAAGAATGAAAGATCATGTGGTTGAAAAAGAAAAAGAAAACACCCTTGATATGCCGAAAATTTTGAGCACGGGTTGAATGTTTTTAGAGAACCGAATATCTTGGTTATTCAAAGAAATAAATCTTGGGTGATTCATGGATGGATCTAGAACACCCTATCCTATAAAAGAAAGATCCCAAGGAGAAGAGAAGCTACTGATCACTTGAGAAAAATGGTGGTCCCGCAAAGATCCTAGCCTCGCGAAGTTGGAAGCTCCGCACACCACTTGCACGAAATAATAGCCCGGAGCCACCCGAGGCTCCGAGAGAACCTTTCACGCTACCCCTTCACAAAATAAGAAAGGAGGAGGCCACCCTGCGCGCTCCCCTGCACGTCAGGGAAGAAGCCAGGCCTTGCGCGCCCGTTACCCGCATACTTGCGCGGTAGCAAGTGGCCACACCCTGCGTGCCCTCTATGCCCGTGAACTCACGCGGCAGAAGGAATCCACCGTGCCACCCTCATGGTAGGAGAGATCTGCCACACCTGTGCGAAAGAAGTAGTTGCCATGCCACATGCACGGTAGAAGCTTCCACACCCTGTGCGATTGAAGATAGGAGTTGGACACATCCTTGCGCGCCCTCCTTTGAAGTGGTGCTGAAGTGGAAGGCCACACCCACTTGGGTGTGTGTGTGTGTGTGTGCACGGGTTTCAGAAAGATGGTCGTGTGTGCAATGTGGAGAGGAATACCACAACATATCTTGGTTGTGTGTGAGCAAGTGGAGGAAGGCCACACCATATTTGAGTGAGTGTGTGCAAAGAAACCAGTAGGCCGAAGCCTTAGTGTGTGCACAAGTGAAGGAGGTCATACCTCTTGTGTGTGCCCAAGTGAAGGAAGAAGATACATTCATATCCATGTATGTATGAATAAGTGAACAAGTGGGTGAACACCTTGAGAAGAAAGAGAGAATGAGAAATTCACACTAAAGAACAACACACAATTTGGTGTGTGTGAGAAAGAATAAAAGAGTGTGACTCGATGAAGAAGGTGTGTGTGCTAAATGATATTACACCCTTTGAGGTTTTATCAAACCAAGTAGAAAAAGGGAAGTGCATGCATTCTTGAATGCACATGCACACATAAATAAAGAATCATTTATGTGTGTGCATTTGAGAAGTCTAAGAACAAAGGTTCTTGAATAGATTTGAGATTCCATGCAACTCATGCATGAATATTGAGATTCCATGAAAACATTGCATGAAGATTCTGAGATTCCATGCACTCAGTGCATGAAGTTGAATTAAAGAGAGATTGAAGACAGACTGATGTTAAAGATATCATTCATCTGAGTTTTCAATAGTTGAGAAGACCAAGAAGATTGAGTGGGCATACTCAGTGCAGGAACATAATTTTCCAATCATGATTCCTGAAGAAAGAGGTCGTCTCATCCTTAGATGAAGGACATTAATCCTGAGCAAAGAAGAGGAGTCCTAATCACCACAAGTGATCAGAAGATGTGAGCAAGGCCATTAGACCTTATCCAAGGCTGTTGAAGACTCTTGAAAAGTTTCAAAAGAAGAAGAGCTACTCGTGTGACTCGAGGAGCCAGGAGAAGACCCCCTGTGAGACTCAGTGTGGAGAAGTCTTTGGTGGAAGATGAAGCAGGCCAGTGGGAATCTGGTAACACTATGGGAAGCAGCATAAAGCACATCATGTGGGACTCAGGAGAGATACAGTGTGACTCTGTATCGACCATTGTAATTACTAACCGAATTATTGTGGAGAAACCATGTTGGGGCGTTTAACCAACATGGCAAGGACATAGGCCATTGGAGCCGAACCTTGTAAATCCTTGTGTCATGTGCCCTTAAATTTACTAAATCTCTTGAGGAAAGGCCGAGACATACAAGAAGAGTGGATCGAGGCCTTAACAAGCCTTATAGGTTTAATTGATAAATAATCAATTAGTAAAAAGTTTAAAAGGATCACTGATTCACCCCCTCCCCCTCTCAGTGATCACACTGATCCGAGAACTTCAATTGGTATCAGAGGGAGGATGCCTCTAAAAGATCAAAGGGAGTCTTTATGAAGTGCAGATTTGAAGAAATGAGTGAACACCCTCAAATGAAGATATCTTCTAAGACTCAGAAAAATAGAAAGAAGAAACAGGACATGAAGATGAAGAAGATGGTTGCTACTAATAGATAAACACCTTCCACTGAAGGTAATGTGAAAGTCTCAACAGATGAGAATTACATTTATCACTCTTCTGATGAAGCCTGCTCTAGCTGTGATGATAATGCAACTATCAATGATCTTATAAATTCACTCAAATATCTTCGGAAGACAGTCCCCAGGGAAGTGGAAATGATTATTGCTAAAAGTATCTATGATCTTCAAGAAGAAAAATTACAGCTAGAAGAAGAATCCAATTCTATGGATGATCAATTTGAAAGAAGGGTTGGCATAACCGACACTCTCACAAAGCTGGTGAAGGATAAGGATGAAACCATTTCCCTTTGCAGTGAGAGAATTCATGATGTCACTGAATAATTGCAATGAAGCATTTGTGAGAAAGAATTCTTTGAGATAGTGTTTAAAGAAGTTTTCCATGCACTGGAAAAGTGGCACAAAGTTTCAATGGTTGTCAAAGATGATTATCTAGAAGACAAATTAAAAATGGTAAAGAAGAATGAAAATTAATTTCATGAAATGAAGAAGGTGCTTGAAGACTATATGAAACAACTGAAATAGAATTGGGAATGAAGGCTAAGATTTATTGAGGATGAGAATAACTCTCTCAATATGAAATGCTTAGAGCTAGAGGTGATATTGAAAAATCAGCAATCACCCAAAGCTGAAGCCTCCCAATCAACTGAATGAAGAAATGTTTCCACTCAAGTGTGCATTGAAAAGGCTGATTCCAAAAGGAGGACATCCTCTAATGAAAGGGAAACATCTTCGAAGAAGAAGGCGGCATCCATACCATCTTGTACCAATGATTCTAAATGTGTTTCCACAAAAATTGAAGGATGGAAGAATAACTCTAAACAAGTATGGATGAAGAAGATAAAGAAAGAAAGATCTCCTGAAAAAACACAACTATTCAAGAGAAAGACCCAACAATCAGAAGAAGTCAAGAAGACAAGATTTGTGGGTCAATGTTGGTATTTCAACAGGTATGGACATTGTGCAAGGGATTTCTGGTACAATAATTTAAATGAAAAAGCACAAAGGAAGACCATGCCAAGGGGGAGCATGATAGAGAAGAAGAAGCAACATCCATAGGTCCAGAAACATCTGTTTACTGCAAACATATTTGGAATGTTTGATAACATCTGGGATGAATGCAAAATTGGTCACAACAATGATAAATACCAATATCCAAATGTTTCCAAAGCTGAAAAAAAGATAAGATCACATAACCTGGTGAATAATGAAGAAGTATCCTTTGGAAGCCAACATAAGAAAGTTGAATATTCTCCCAAGAAGATTTTTAAAATGAAAGAGAAGTCCTTGGATTTGAAATCCAAGAAGGGTAATGCATCTAGAAGGACCACCAATAAAAAATGCTTCTACTATGGAAAGATAGGTCATACCATGGATCTTTGTAGACAATCCATGGAACTAAATAGAAGCAAACCACACTCAACCGGACAATCAATCCAAAAGAAGAAGTAGGGATTGATTGAAAATAAGCTGCCTAAGAAAGTTAACTTAAAGGCATCAAAGGAACCATGTGGAAAATCCAAATCTGAAGCCTCACTTCCAAATGACATATTAATCATCTGGACAGAAGATTTGGAAATAATGAGAAAGGAAGAAAATAAAAAAGCCAATGCTATTACAAAATAAAACCAAAATATTTCACATGAAGATGAAGTTCTGTGTGTGAGGTGCAATAAAGCTGGTCATATTAGTAATAAAATCATGACACTCATTCCTGCTCAAAAAGAATTCTTCAAGAGAATAAAGATTGATCCAGGAGATTCTAGTTATCAGAAGGAACATATAAAGAGAGGAGTCACACACAAAGAATTTGAAGAGTTGTTAAGATCCACACCAGCACAAAAATCAATGTAGATCAAATATGCAAGTGTGAAGAATGGAGAAAGTGGAACATCTTGGTTGAGAGAAACTTCTCAACCTTGTTGTTCAAACTGATGAACAAAGGAGGTTCCATCTTATTCCCTAATCACTAGTATATACATGTTCTTACATTTCATGGAATTGAAGATGATGATCATTCACAAATTGAGAATTGTATGGACATAATGGAGTGCACCCCTCGAGGGGGAGCCAATATGTAGAAGATGATCTTTTGAAATTCATATCATCTTGTAAAAAAAAGGTATTCCAATCACACTTTCATACCTTGTTTCTTAATTGTATTTAACTTGTCAATTAAGGGGGAGTAATTGACTGAAGTCAAATGGATGAAACGGGGAGATTTATCTTGGCACCTGAACTTTCTATTGAGTTTGGTGAAGTATGTGTAGGAGTTAGCAATTCATTGATATATATGAAAAATTTCGACCCCTTGAAGCCTATGAATGATCTCACATGTATAGTGACTTGTGGACAACATTGAATTCCTTGGTTACATAACTCTTGTTTTCTACACCGGGTTAGCCCAAGTAGACTTAGAGAGTATTTACAAAAGGCTCTTTGCTAAAGTGAACATGTGACATCATCCCTCTCTTAGTGATTTTCAAGAAGATGATATTCAATGGGAGGAAGAAATTATTATTTTGAAGAGAACCACACCACACCTTTGCATTTGGTTTCCAATAAGGGGGAGAAAATCTTGGCACACATATGGAACCATTCATTAGTGCTATAGTGATATTGACAACAAATACAAAGGGGGGATTGTTGTGCACTGTGTTTCATTTTTTGTCAATAATGTGTCAATGATTGAGGGATGATAATGAGTGTTAATATGTGAATGCCAAAGGAGGTGATGGTGATGGTGATGTTGTCAATAAAATGTCAACGATTGAATGGATGACAATGAGTGTCAATATGTGAAGGACAAAGGAAGTGATAGTGATGGTGACGTTGTCAATAAGATGTCAAGGATTGAATGGATGAGAAGGAGTATCAATATGTGAATGAAAAAGGAAGTAATGGTGAGGGTGATGATTAGAGAATGACCATGGTACTAATAAGCATGTCACTTAGGATACTCACTAAGTGGCATAGGAGGTAACGATTGAAACACTCTCCATACTAAATCAGATGATTGTAGAGCTGATATTAACTTCAAAGAACTTGTATCAAGAAGATACAATGTCACAACATTGCTAGAAGTCTATGCATTGTCTTCCCAATGCATGAGGATATAAATAAGTACCATCTGCTATCACTAGGTGGATGTGGAATGAAGAAGGTTTCCATCCACAATCACTAAGTGGATGAGGAGAGAAAGGAGAACCATCCACATCACTAAGTGGATGAAGTGAAGAAGATCCATCCATCTTACTAAGTGGATGAAGTGAAAATGAACCATCCATAGCTACTAAGTGGATGAAGTGGTTTGAAGAAGACCATGCACTATCTCTTAGTGAATGTGGATTTGAAGAGGATCCCACCTCATCTATGATTAGATTAAAGAATAAAATTGGAGATCAAGTGATTAATGGTTAATTGTTGATGAAGATAGTTGAGAGATCCTTGGGAATTCCATTCTTTAATAGAAGAAGAAGAAGATATTTTGAAGAAGATATATGGAGTTATTAAAATGATGAAGAGGATAAGAAGTATGGTTTGGCATTTTAATACTTAGTTTCTTTCCTTTTATACAAAGTACCAACTATGTACTTTAACATAAATAATCCAACCAAGGAGGCCAGCCGAGGTCCCTTACCTCAAGCACTTGCAGGACCCGAGGGTCAACCACGCTCAAGGGAAGTCCTCAAGGCCAAGGCCTCCCAGAGGCATGGTGCGGGCCGTGTGTAAGCTCGCGGGTGCCACATGATGATGAACCCATACAGCATGGGCGCTAGGTGCGTGCCCGGAGGAGCAGAGGGGGCACTAGAGAGAGCCCGCAGGAGAACCGGTGCGGGGCGGCACCAGAAGGGGGAGAGGAGATTTCTAAGCTGATGGTGGGAGGAGATGTTTGTTAAACCGTGCAAAAACTGCAGTGCGTTTCGATGTGGGACGAGTTTTTGAAAATGCAAAAGAAATCCTGGCTACTTATCCGATCGCGTGTTTGATCACTGCCGTCCATATCATCCGCAGCTCCATGTTATAATCCTGACCATCTGAGATTATTAAGCGTGGATCCAACGGCCGTGGTGTTGTATTCAACCTCCTGATAGCTGATGGTCACCCCACGATGCCTCCTGCGAACCAGAGGCACCCGAGCGATGTAGATGGAGCTCCCAGCCACCTCTGATGAAGCTGTTGCCTCTAGTGTGTTCGTATCCTCCTCACGAACACATGCATTCATTAAAAGTCGAATGCATGCAATGAAATGAAGAAATTCGATCGATGCCGAAGCAAATGGAGTTGCGAGGCAGTGTGTTCGTGCATGTATTGGTCTTAAAGAAGGTTTTCATGCGCATTCACGTGATGAGCACACCAAGAACGAAAGATCCTGTTGTGGAAAAAGAAAAAGGAAACACCCATGATACGTGGAAAATCTTGTGCGTGGGTTGAATGTTTTTAAAGAACCGAATATCTCAGTTATTCAAAGAAATAAATCTCGGGTGATTCATGGACGGATCTTGAACACCATTTCCTATAAAATAAATATCCCTAGTAGAAGATAAGATGCTGATAATTTGAGAAAAACGGTGGTCCTGCAAAGCTCCTAGACTCGTGAAGTTGGAAGCTCCACGCACCACTTGCGCGGAAGAATAGCCCGAAGCCACCCGAGGATCTGAGAGAACCTTTCGCGCTACCCCTGCGCAAAATAATAAAGGAGGATTCCACCCTGGGCACTCCACTACGCGACTGGGAAGAAGCCAGGCCTTGCACGCCCGCTGCCTGAATACTTGTGCGGTAGAAAGTGGCCGCACCATTCATGCCCTCTGTGCCCGCGAACACACGCGAAAGGAGGAAGCCACCATGCCACCATCGTGGTAGGAAGGAGCTGCCGCACCTATGCGGAAGAAGGAGTTGTTGTGCCACCTACGGGGTAGAAGCTGTCGCACCCTGCGCGATTGAAGATAGGAGTTGGACGCATCCTTGCGTGCCCTCCTTTGAAGTGGTGATGAAGTGGAAGGCCACACCCACTTGGGTGTGTGTGTGTGTGTGCATGGGTTGAAGAAGGAAGGTCATGTTTGCAAAGTGACGATGAATAACACAACATATCTTGGTTGTGTGCGTGCAAGTGGAGGAAGTCCACACCATCTTTGAGTGTGTGTGTGTGTGCAAAGAAACAAGATGGCTGAAGCCTAAGTGTGTTCACAAGTTAAGAAGGTCATACTGCTTGTGTGTGCCAAAGTGAAGGAAGAAGATACATGCATATCCATGCATGTATTAATAAGTGAACAAGTGGGTTAACACCTTGAGAAGAAAGAGAGAAGAAGAAATTCACACTAAAGAACAACACACAATTTGGTGTGTGTGAGAAGGAAGAAAAGAGTTTTACTCAAAGAAGAAGGTGTGTGTGATAAAAGAGATTACACCCTTTGAGGTTTTATCACACCAAGAAGAAAAGGGGATTGCATGCATTCATTCATGCACATGCACACGTAAATAAAGAATCATTTGTGTGTGTGCATTTGAGAAGTCCGAGAACAAAGGTTCTTGATGAGATTTGAGATTCCATGCAACTCATCCATGAATATTGAGATTCCATGCAATCATTGCATGAAGATTTAGAGATGCCATTCACTTAGTGCAGGAAGTTGAATTAAAGAGAGACTGAAGCCATACTGATGTTAAAGACATCATTCATCTGAGTTTTCAGTAGTTGAGAAGACCAAGAAGAGTGAGAGGGCATACTCAGTGCAGGAAAATAATTTTCTATTCAAGATTCTTGAAGAAATAAATCAGGTCATCCTTAGAAGAATGAGATTAAGCCCGAGCAAAGAAGAGGAGTCCTAATCACCACAGGTGATCAGAAGAAGTGAGCAAGTCCCGCAGACCTTATCCAAGGCTTTTGAAGACTCTTGAAAAAGATTCAAAAGAAGAAGAGATACTCGTGTGACTTGAGGAGCTAGGAGAAGACCCCCTGTGAGACTCAGGGTGGAGAAGTCTTCAGTGGAAGCTGAAGCAGGCTAGTGGGACTCTGGTAACACTGTGGGATGTAGTATATAGAACCTCCTGTGGGACTCAGGAGAGATACAATGTGAATCTGTATCGACCATTGTAATTGTTAACCGAATTATAGTGGAGAAACCATGTTGGGGCGTTTAACCAACATGGGAAGGACGTAGGCCTTTGGAGCCGAACCTTGTAAATCCTTGTTTCCTATGCCTTTACATTTACTACAGCACTCGAGGAAAGGCAGAGAGATACAAGAAGAGTGGATCGAGGCCTTAACAAGCCATAGAGGTTTAATTGATAAATAATCAATTAGTAAAATGTTTAAAAGGATCCCTGATTCACCCCCTCCCCTCTCAGTGATCACACTGATACGGGAACTTCACATACATATGTGAAAAACTGGGTTCTTACATACTCACCCATACTTTAGGAGTTCACATAAATGGAAGGCCATCTGTACGATTATAAAATGTATGTTATGTAAGGTTCATATACATTTCAACTTATGAAAGGGAGTAATTATCGAATTATCCTTACATATTTTTTTTAAGTAAGGGTAATGGAAGATTACCCTTACAAAGAAATGGCGTCCTACGTAATGGAAAATAGTAATGATTTAATTTTTTTAAAAAATAATAAAAAATTTTAGTGGATTCGAAATCATTATAAAAGGTATTTCAGGGTTATTTAATTTTTAAATGGTTTATAAATTATTTAATTAGATATATATATCATATAACTAATTAAATAAAAAAATTTAATGAAATAATTTTCCAAATATAAAATAATAATATGAAAAACTATTTTTAACTAAAATATATGGTATAACATATGATCTAGAAATAAAATTGTCTTTTTTATAAATCATATATTAAAATATTTAAAGGGTTATAAATTATTAAATAATTCAAAAATAAAAAATAATTTATCTTTAAATTTTTAATTGTTTTTAATTTATATTAAAAAATATAGTAAAGTTATAAAATAATATCATTTAACTATATTATCAAAATTTTATATTGTACAATAATAATTTAAATTAAATTTTGATGTTATTATTTCAGGAGAATTACCATTTTCTAGTTCTTATTTTATGAGTTTATTCACCTTATTATATAGGATTCAACTAGGAAAGTATATTCATTTTGTGGATTCCTGGTGATAAGTTCAGAGGTTGATTAGTTTCCTTTATTACATGCATTTTTGTTTCGGTTCCATTTATGGTTGTTCTCTAAAATATAATTTATATGTGAAGCACCTAAAAACATATTCAAATAAAACCTAATATTCTATGACTACATATTTTCCTAATAGAAGTTATTTTTAAAACATTAATAAATTATAATCATTTTTCTATGGGTCTCAAATTTTATTTTGAGTTTTATTTTTTTCTATTTCTTTGTGTTTATCGGATTTTTTTCATTATATTAATTCACTATAAGGCCATAAAAGTGTGAAAATATATGTTAAAATGAGAATAGTATAATTATATATATATATATATATATTAGGTGCTTGGTGTTAAAATTTTATTCAAACACACACACGACAGACACATAAAACCTTTTAATATAAAAGTAAGTCCAATTTTATAATTTTTAAAAGAAAATTATTCAAAAATAAAATTGGTAAATAAGTAAAAAAAATGAATTTTTTATATCAAAATATATTTTCCCCAAAATTGGTACCAAGATTAATAAAAAATTGACTATTAGTTTCGGATAACCCAAATCTAAATGAAATAGGTTCATGAAGAAACAATATAACTAAAGGAAATGAGACTTGAGTTTTCAATATTTCATACAAGCACGTACTCCTTGAAGTTAAAAAAATTCATATATTTTTAAATTGGACGAATTGATCAAACATTTATTTCTAAGAGGATGGTTATAACTCAATGAATGAAAATTCATTTACCAAATAGAATTACAACTCTGTAAAAAATTGTATAAAAATACATTTCTTTAAAATTAACTTATTTGTATTAGAATTTATCATGAGGAAATATATTATAAGTATAAATACATGGGAAATTAACAAAATATTAAACGGAAATCATGGTGAATAATATAAACATGTCTCAAGGTGTTAGAGTTCGAGAAAAATAACTGTTTTAGATTTAGTAACATTTTAATAAAACCCCAGGAAATATTGAGAATTTAATTGAACATAAAGTTAAAAATTATAATTTTATTCGAGATATAATATCCTAAATATGTTTTATATATGTTTAATATGTTAAATTATGTTCTTAATACCAAACATCTATCAAAGAGAGGAAAATGAGATGAAATTTCTTACCATATTCCAAATTCATTCTGCATTTTAACCTAATAATACGAATAATAAATTAAGGATTTTTATATACATTATAAGGAATCATAGTCAACTATATTTTATAGTATATATACCACTTATAATAATATATTATTTTCTAAGATATAGTTTTCATTCATACATTGGATACTTGAGGTTGTCCGATTAATTTTTCTGTAATTTCTTATATATGATGACCATAGTAGAAAGCATCGTAAAATAATATCATATTATAAATAATATTAATCGTGTTATGTAAACTATTTTTTATATTATATATATTTTTAATTATATCCATGATGGGTGGTGATGACATATGAAACTAATTCCTCATTGAGGTAGTAATCTGCACATACACCTGATTAACTATTCAATTTCCCAATGAATGAGAGGGAAATGAGGTAAATAATAATTTTAATGTTCAAAATCATAACTATATTTTTTATATCATTTTTTTAATCAATTACATCATTAAAACAAACACATATTAGCAGTTATGGAAAACATATGTCACCGAATCATAGAAGCAGTATTCAACACACATGATCTGACAGTGTATATGTTTTCCTTAGTAGATGGAGAGGAATAAATAATTTTTTATAATTCAATATAATAATATCATAGAATAATTATTCAAATTATTTCATAATATTTTTATAAATATAATATCTTTGTATTAGGATGGTTGAGAAGGAATTTTTAAAATGTTGTAAGTACATACATTATATACATGATCATTTCATAGAGATCTCCTTTGAAATGAAATACATTGGATAAAATTGGGAGACCAAGAGATTAATGATGTTCCATGTTAATCAAAAGTATATTTTTTTGGAATATGTAAAAAATAAAATCGTTTGTAAAGAGTAACATTAAATTTGTATAAGTGTTCCCCATTTGTAATTGAATAAAATAGAACTTTTGATAACACACATTTAATTTTCAATTGATCCATTTCACTGTACAAGGGATAAAGGTACCAAATTTTATAAATAATAGATTATGGGGTTTTATTGGGTTAATAATGTCTCAAAAAATTATATCAACAAATTTTTTAATCATTTTTTATGTCATATCTTTTTAGGATTTTATTTTTATTTTTTGTTTTCTCACATTAGAAACTAGTTTTTAGCAATGTAATTTATTATTCAATAAATATATAAATTAACCAAAAATATAAAATTTTCAACAAAATAAAATAAGTTTAATATCAATTTTATCTAATTATATTCATAAATAATATAAAATTATATTTTAATTTTAATCATTCTCAATATAAAATACTTTTTTGTATTAAAATATTGTTTTAACTATTATGTGGGAATAATATTATTTATTATTTGTTATTAATTAATTGTGTGATAATATAATTTTAAATTCAATTAGACATTATATTATATTCATCACTTAAAATATATAAATTTTATTTTTTTTTTTAAAAATTGTACAATATTGATAAAACATTTCATTAAAAACCACAATTTTACCCTTATCATGGTCATCAACATTAATACCAGCATTCAAAATTTTATCCCATTAGTTTTAATACAATATAATATATAATATGAATATATTGATAAAAAATATTAAATCCATTTTTTTATATTTAATTTCAACAATTTCGGAATATTAATATTAAATATAGGTGTATAAATATAATTTTAAGAATAAAATATTAATTATATTTTCAAAGATAAAAACATGGGTTTCATAAAAACTACATAGAAATTTTAAATGGTTTAAAATAATTATAAATATATATTTGTTAGAAAAATGTTTCAAAAAAATTCATTTAATTTTTTTATTATTATAATTTTATAAAGGTGGTGGTTTTGAGAAAAAAAATATTTTTTAATATTCAACTAAACCCCTGTTATTTTAGAAAGAATTACCATAAATCATATAAGGATAATATTTTTGTTCTAAATCCAAAATGTTTGACCATATTATAAAATTATGTTACTAAAATTTATAAATTCAATTACTGAAAAAAATAGAATGAAAAAAATATTATTATTTAAAAATGGCATCTCGAAGTATTAAATGTTATGATAATAATTTCATATCATTATTTAATAAATTTTTATTAACAAATTATAAATATCAGACATAATTTATCGCCATTAATCATATTAGTCATGAAATTAAAATAAATATCGTATAAAATGAATTTTTTCGAAAATGATTTTATAAATAATAAATTATATAATTAGTTATTTCAGTAAACTAATTGAATTTTATTCATATTAAATTTATAATTTATTTTCATTATACATATTTTCCATAAGCTGGATACTCATATTCATTCTCTCTAATTCTAGAGCTATGTTTTAATGGTCACAATCAAATATTTATATTTTATCTCAAGATATATCAGTTTAATTTCTATTCAGTATTGTGTGTGGACAATACTATTCAACAACTTGATTTATTTAAATATAATAATTAATTAAGATCTCATGTTTTTAATTAGGAATTATAGGAATAGGGGTTAAAATATATTTTCTTGTTTAACATTTTTTTTTTCATATTATACATTTTCATTCTATAGATGGAAAGGATATGTTTTGACATAATCCAATCATAGAGAGTATATTAAATAATAAAATAAAACATAGAAGAAATGTGGTATTTTTATAATATTTTTATTTATTTTGGAAGAATCTATATATATTGTTCATTATAAGTCCCCTCATAAATATTATCCACTAATTTAAAAAAAATATAATACTTTATTGTTGATGTGGTCCTTAAACAATTACAATGATGATAGAATCCCACATATTAATATAAGTAACCCATTAATATTTTGATAATTCATCCCATGTTCCCCCAGATGTGGTTTATATCTAGTTTATATACAAACTCCTCTTGAGTAGTTTTTATATCATCAACCAAGAATAACTTGAGTTCCCCTAGAAGGCATGTTTTTTATCATATACATGTAATAATATTCATCATTTTTTTCACAAATACATTCATGAAAATTCTCATGGAATAATATATTGAATCACTCAATTTATATTATTTCAATGAATTATCATAAGACATAGTTAGACTCTCCTTTCTATTATATTCAATTTAGGTCATTATTTTATCATCAAATCTCTCCTATACAACTCACCCACTTCCTTATTCTTCTACTTATTCATTATATTTATTCATATCCATACATAGGTTATCATTTATTTTCACCTTCATTTGAATTTCATATCATTCTGTAAACTAGGTAAATCTATCTCCCATAATCTTTTAAGATCCTCTATGAGATAAATATCCTTTTAATTATATCTTCTTAAATTATCTATAATTTTTGACATGTCAATCTTATAAAAATATATATAATAGTAAAATACCACGTTTATATATCACAACCTTAAGAATATTTTATTCACTATTTTGAATCAGTTGATAAACCATTTTACAAAATTTTGAATCGTTATCACTTTCTTATGAAACATTTGAATCACTATTATCGATATTCATCATTTATTGATAAACTCTTATAAAACATCTCTACAACCCTTGAAAGATTGTGTAAATAATATTTTATTATAACACATTATGTTTCTAGATCATATGAAAATCTAATAAACTATTACATGGAAAATTTATATTTTAATTACTTTTTCTGTAGAAATTATATATCTCAACTCACCATTATATAACCATAAAAATTTTAATCTCACTATTATCTATCTTTCAAAAAATTATAACTATTATATAAACATTACAATATTATTATGAAATTATTTTCCATCTTCAACTTCAATAATATTCTCCAAGGATAAAAAATATCATAAATATAAACCATATATATATTATTTTAGAAACAATTCTATGATATGATATCTATGACAATAATAATCATTTAATTGTCGCTTCTATTAATCACTATTTGATAAATATTATTCAACCCATTACACTATTAAATTATTTAAAATTGATTTATCATCTCTAAAATTCTAATATTTTCATCAATATATATTATTAAATTCTAATTATAAAAAATTTAAATACATTTTAATTCACTTCAATATTTTTTTGGAGAAGTTATTTTTATATAACATTAAATCTTCCATTCAATAAATCATCATCATATATGTGTATTGAATTGTGTGCTGAAATTACAATAATGATTCCCGAGGAACCATTACCTCCTTAGTATATTGGTTAAATTTTATAAATTTATAAATGTAATACCCCAAGTTTCCATAGTACACTTCTCTTTGAATAATACAGTAGCGTGTGTTGCACACAACTTCGAGTTCTAACACACACCACAACCAATCAAAATAGCCGTTATGAATAGTAATACCTACTTTTTGAATTTTTATAAATTTTATATCTCAAAACTAACCACATTCTTGGATTCGGAATATCGAAATTATTCTGGGGTAAAATTTTGGAACTTTTCGGATAACTTTTATATTTTGATGAATAGTGAAAATTACTAAAATTTAATTAAAAACAACATTTTTAATCAAAATAATTAAGAGTGATAAATTATGAATTTGAGGGGTTATAAATTATATATAGAATATATTTTTAACATTTAATAAAATATTTGTCAATGGACATAATTTGACATTTAGAAAGGACATAAAAAACTATTAATCTTTTGATAGTTAATATCTCTTAAAAATATGGTTTTTATTTTAACAATGGTAATTAATTATATATTAATTTCTGCCACTTCTGTGATTTTAATTTATAAATATGGATTCCATTTTTGTAATCATGATTTCCGAATTGTGTAAATAGGTAAATTTTATTTTTAGACATTTGAATAATTACTTCGGTAAATATTTTATTTACCATGGTTAAAGAGTAAATCCGGTAAATAATGGTAAAAAGTAATATTATAATTATATTAATTTACCCTAAAACGTGTTTTAACCCTATTGGTTGATACATGTCCGACCATGGGCATATTTGGGTCGATTTTGGGACCCCATAGATCCACTTGTAAGTGATAATGACACTTTATATTAATTAAGTGAAAGTAAAATACAAAAATGACATAATTATATATCTTTTAGAAAAACAAATTTTACATAGGGTTATATATATTATATTTTCTAAAATAAATATTCATTAAAAAGATAAAAATATTTCCTACATAATAGTATTTTATTTATAATTTTTAAAGATTTAATAATTAAATTTATTAATGAAACAATAATGATGCAGTATTTTCGTTATTAATGACGGAATCAAATAATTGGTATTATAAATATTAAAATAAATATAATTTGAATGTTTTGATGCCATAAAAAATATTATTGATTAATATGGCATGTTAGGATTTTATAAATGAATTTTGTTTGAATTAATAATGTTTTTAATACTTTAACAAAAATAAACTTTTAAATAGTGTCAAAATTGACATAAAAGAGTTTTTAAAACAAATATTATATTATTAATTTATATTCTATTCCTAAAAATCTAATGATTGGACAAAAGTCTTATATCATGATATTTGTATTATTAATGGACCACTTGGGGGTCTTTTGGATGTATATAGTAAGTTTATTAACTATATAATATAAAAATAAAAAGTGATATGGTAAATGTCAAACTAATTAACTAAGAGTTAAAACTAAATAATAATGTTAATAAAATGAACCAAACATGTCTAAAACCTATTGGTTCAATGGTTTTCGACATATCCCCACCTTAAAATTTAAATAATCTGATTTTGAGCCATTAGAAACCGAATATTAATTTATTATAAAATAATATTTTTTGCTTTTCCTAAGGTGCCCGTCACCCCTCTTATAAAAGTGCACTCCCACTTTTCTCAAATTCAAACCATCAAAGAATTTTTGTTTGGCCAAAACCTGACCAAATATCCTATCAACTTCCATCACATCAACATAGAGGCCTTAGTTTTAATATAAATCCAACCTAAAGATCCCTTTTGATCAAATCAAAATGATGGACCTGAAGAAGAGGTAATGTTTTCACCACCCTCTTTCAAGTTCCTTTCATCTTAAAACTCTTATTTAATTGTTATTAACATTATAAAAAAATAATTACAGTGTATTCTATATACTGTGATGTTATTATAAATATGGTACAACAATATTAAGTATTTTATCCATCTTTTTAATGACATGTCACCATACGTGCGTACGTACGGCTTACTGTCACCACGTCGTGGTGTAATTGTTATTCAAAACATTATTATTTGGATGGGTATAATAATGGCATGTAATTAAGGTAAATAATAAATATAACATGATAATGTTTCTGTATATATGATATAATGTCCAATTATATATTATTTTAGTAACAAAAGAGTGATATTGTCACTCGTGCGTACGTACAGACTACCATCTCCATGAATGTGATGAGATTCATTCCCCATCATATCCATTCAAGTCTAATTCTCATTTGATGATTAAAAATAATGTTTTAGGACTTGATATCATTCTTTATATGAACAATATACAACCTATCCATAAATAGACCTGGCTTATGTAAGAAAGCATATAAAAGAAAATGAGTAAGTTAACACCCGAAACGACGGTTTTACTAAAATATTATCAACAAAAAATTATTAGATGATCATATATGATATCATAATTATGTATATGGTTCTTTTATAATTTAATAAACATGTTTTAACTATTATACAGGAGGTTATCATACTATTGACTATGGAAAAGTACAAGGTAAGGGTTTATTTGACAGTCTCTTCATTTTCCGATGTTCTTTATACGAAATTATCTAATAGGACCTCTTTATCATACACATCCAAGTTTTTCAAAAATGTATTTCAAATCATTCATATTATTTTACAGACTATGGGTTAAATCCACTTATACCATTGTTGACTTTTTATAATATGTTTATAAAGGAATCTTTCCGTCGTTTTCCAAACACGGTCCTTTTTAACCTTTTCGACAAAGTTAAGGTAAGAATTTTTTTAACTTATATAGGAGATGCATTTATTCTCTACTGTTATTACACCTTTGAAACATCCCTTACAAGATTATAATGATATTTCCAAAATAAACTTTTTCTTTATAATTATGTGACTTTTAAATTATTTCAAAAAAAGAGATATTTCTCTCAAATAGTTTTGATTTTCATCTATGTCAACATCCTTTGTTGGATTTTAAGTTCATTTGAAATTGATTTATTATGATACAAAACTTACATATTGTATATAAGGTTTTGTGATATGATACACTATGGATGCGTTATTTTTATACCATTCATGGTTTATGCAGAAAGTATTGACATTTCGTATGCTAGTTTTAATACAAATGTTTATGTTATGTTTAAACCTATTTATATGAGGAATACATTAGACATAATAAGTGACGGGTGGAGACCGATATAGCTCCTTGATGCCTCGGTAGGTCTCATGAGACAAACTAGTGTCTTGGAAGAAGGCCTTGAAAAAATCTTATTTGTAGTATTAGCACAAGGCCTTGACTATGTGGTTATGATAGTCTGGCATTATGCATTCCATAATTATGAAAGTGGTTATTGATATTGCATGTGATTATTCGACTAGTAGAATATCCATGTGAAAAAGTAAATGGAATTATTTCATTTTATCTTTTTTTATATAATGCTAATGTTTAAGTTTAAAAGGATTTTGTTTTAGTTATACATTGCTTTAAATGTTTATGCTTATTTATGAATATTTCTGCTATATTTTTATCCTTACTAAGAATCTGAGATCACCCCTTTCAATGTTTTACTTTTCCAAGGATGTGAAGAAGTAATTTATAAATGACCTGCAGGGATAGTATGAGGGGATATGAAGACACGATGTTTATGTAGTAGTTTTCACTTTATGATTTATGTAATATTTATAAATGTATCTAGTTATTCCAAGGCTACTAAACTAATCAGTCTTTCAAGACTTGATCTTTTGTGATCATGCCAATGTTATGTAACAATGAACCGACTCTGGGTAACTGGGGTTGGGGCATTACAGTTGGTATCAGAGGAAGTTTGGTACAAACCTTGAAACTAAATTTAGATAAAATCTGATTAGAGCACAGAGACCAAAGATGGACATTGAGGATTAGTATAGAAGAACTTCCTAGAATTTTGGTATTGTAGAGATTTTGTGAGTTTTTCGAGAAATACATCCTTGTCTGGATATGAGCAGTTAGAGGTGGCTCTGGTAAAGTTGTACCTATGGGTAAATCCCAAAAACATCGCTTTGAGCTAGACTCAAACGGGAACTGGTGCACAACAACGGGTCTTGCTTCACTCTTGGTTACGACACTCATAGGAGATATGCTTAAGATAATTATCATTTTCTTTACAAATCATTATGAAGGGTTTATGAGTATATAATTCCTCAAAGAAAACATTTTCATGATTATGGATTATATCCATAAATAGTTAAATTTATGTTAAGTGTTTTACAAGTATGGAATTATGTACTTTGTTTCATAACCTGATCTAGTTTATGCCATTGTTTAGAAATGGTGCCTAGTGGAAGAAATTGAAACCATATCAATGCACACAATCCATGTAGGGATTTCGCTCATGCTTAAGATAATTATGGTGGTTCTAGTGATGCAACTGGTGCTGATCACCTAATTACCACACTGGGACAACTCACTCAGGTTATGAATAACAACCTTACCTATATGGAGAACACTGATCCGAAGCATGGATGATCGATGTTAAATCGCTTCATGAGGAAACAACCACTAACATAAAATGGGAATAAAAATACCTTAGTATATGAGTAAAGGATAAATTCTTTAGAGAAAATATTCCATGCCTTTGGGAGTAGTAAAAGGGAAAAAGATATCATGGCAGTTTACCGCCTCACTGGAGATTCTGATCAATGGTGGTCATTGATTCAAAACACGAAGCAAGATGATGAAGTATCAAATATGGAATGGAGGGCGTTCAAAGATTTGTTTTTAGAAAACTACTTTCCTTGTGACCATTGAGCCGATATAGAAATGAAATTTCAGAGTCTGAGTCAAAAGGAAGATTAGAATGTCTCAAAGTATGAGGCTAACTTTACAAGGTTAGCAAGGTATACTACAGATTATATACGTAACCCAAGACGTAAGATTGATCATTTATTTGACGAGTTAAAATTGTTTCTCCATCGAGCATTATTCTAAAAAACCTTCTTGTTGTAAGAAGATACTGTCCCATGTGTTATCCAGACAAAACAAAATTCTCTAAGTCTTATGACTTTATATAAAAGAAGGAGAAGAATAGATCTGTTGATAACTCTAGGAATGGAAATAAGGGGAATGAGTGAAAAGTTGAATATCCATCCTATAGTAAATGTGGGAAGAAACACCCTGGTACTTGCTTAAAAGGAATGTGAATCTGTTACAAGTGTGGTGAAAAATCCCCCCAAGATCGTGATTGAAAGGGGAAGAAGGAAGCTACCGATGTCCAATGCTGCAATTGTAGAGATATGGGACATTATGCAAATGAATTTCCTAAGAATCAGGTGAACTTACCTCAGAAAAGGAAAAGGGATCAAGGCCAAGATTATACTATCACTACTGCTGATGTGGAAGCTCCGAAGGATGTGGTGGAATGTAATTTAATGGTTTCATCAAGTTTAACAAATGCATTATTTGATTCTGGATCATTGCATTGGTTCATATATTCCCATTTAGCTAAGAAAATTAGATATTTTCAATTTGATTTAACAAGGGTGTTTTCAGTTAAAACTCCTAAGGGAAGTATCATTGCAACAACATTTTGTGAATCAGTCCCCATTAGATAACATAAATTCTCTTTATATGTTGATCTCATCATCATACCTACGATTTAATTTTATATAATCAGTGGTATGTATTGGCTTTCCGACCATAATGAAAAAATTTATTTCATGAAGAAGGAGGTTACTATTTTTGATGATGATGATAAGGAACACCTTATCTTTAGAGCGGAATCATCACCACCTAATTCTTACCTAGATCCACCCCCAGTAGCTCAACTAAAATCAATTATTTGGGGAGGAAGAGAATGAAATGACTGTGGGTGAGGAAAGGAATGTTCAAATAGAAGATGTACCTATTGTGAAAGAATATGTAGATGTGTTTCTGGAAGATTTACATGGACATCCTCTAGAACGAGAAGTTGAGTTTTCCATTGATTTAATTCTTGGATCAAGGCCTATATAAAAGACCCTTTATAGAATGGCCACTGTGGAATTAGTTGAACTAAAGAAACAACTAGAGTAATTGAGTAATAAAGGATTTATTTGCCCAAGTGTTTCTCCATTGGGAAACCCTGTTCTTTTTGTTAAAAAAAGATGAATCTTTGAGGTTATGTATCGACTATAGGGAGATCAATGAAATAACAATAAAGAACAAGTATCCCCTACCATGCATTGATGATTTATTTGACCAACTGCATGGAGCTCAATACTTTTCAAAGATTGAACTTTGATCTGGATATCATCAGTTGTGTGTGAAGAAGGAATACATTTTGAAGAAAACATTTCGAACTAGGTATGGGAATTATGAGTTTACATTAATGCCTTTTGGATTGACTAATGCACCCTCTTTAGTCATGGATCTAATGAATAGAGTTTTCAAGGATTTTCTCGATGAATTTGTGGTGGTATTTATTGATGATATCTTGGTATACTCCAAAATCTATGAAGATCATGAAAATAACATGCGCATTATCCCAAAGACTCCGAGAAGACATGAGTTATATGGGAAGTTTAGCATGTGTGAATTATGGATTCTGGAGATTTCGTTTCTTGGCCATATTGTCTCTAATGATGGAATCTCTATTGATCCTTCTAAGACCAAGGCAATCCAATAATGGCCTGCACCAATGAGTATAACATAGGAATTAAGTTTTATTGTTTTAGCAGGTTATTATCGAAGTTTCATCCAAAATGTTTCCCAGTTGTCTAACCCATTAACAAAGCTCACACATAAAGGGGTTAAATTTTTTTGGAAAAAAGAGTGCGAAGAATGTTTCTAAGAACAAAAGAGAAGATTATTAAATGCTCTTATATTGACTCTACCATCGGGGAATGATGGGTTCGTTATTTATAATGATGCATCTAAGAAAATACTTGGTTGTGTCCTTATACAGAATGATAGGGTTATTGCCTATGCATCACAATAGTTGAAAATTCATGAGAAAAACTATCATACTCATGATCTTGAGTTAGAAACTGTGATCTTTTCATTGAAGATATCGAGATATTATCTCTATGGGAAAAATGTGAGATTTTTACTGATCACAAGAGTTTGATGTATATTTTATGAAAAATAGAACTCAACATGAGGCGAAGGAGATGGCTTGAATTACTCAAGGATTATGATTGCATGATACAGTACCAACTGGGGAAGGAAAATAAGGTGGAAGGTGATTTATGTAGAAATGATCATGAAGTTTTGAACATGATGAGAATTGAAAGGGATCATATTTTCATGGATCTAGTGAAGACGGATATGGGAATTACCATGGATGGTGAAACATAAATTTTTTTCAAATGGTTTCCAAACCATCTTTACTAGAAAGAATTAAGAGTTCTCAGACCGATGATGAAGAATTTCAAAAGAAGATTAAAGATGTGAATGATGGTAGATTGAGATACTATGTGTATGAAGAAGGAATTCTGAAATTTGAGAAGATACTTCATGTTCCCGATATACCTCATCTGAAAAGGGAATTGTTAGATGATTCTCATAGCTCCAATTTCTCTACACACCCTAGGAGCAACAAAATGTATAGAGATTTGAAGGAAATTTTTTGGTTGGATAGCATGAAGAGGTAGATTGCTGATTTTTTGTCAAGATGTATGGTTTTTCAACAAGTGAAAGCCAGAAGGCAACAGCCTGGAGGAGTCATGAAACCTCTTACCATACTGGAGTGGAAATGGGACAATATTACGATGGACTTTGTCATGGGGCTACCAAAAAATCCTAAAAGGTACGATGCAATATGGGTTATTGTTGATCGTCTTACCATGTAAGCACATTTTCATGCTATAAGAGAAGATCTACCAATGGAACGTCTAGAAAGAATATATATTAATGAAGTTGTGAGACTTCATGGAGTACCCATGTTGATTGTTTCTGATCGTGATCCCCATTTCACTTCAAGATTCTGGAAAAGTCGTCAGAAGGCCTTAGATACTGAACTTCGTTTGAGCACTGCCTACCACCCTCAAACATATAGAAAATCAGAACGGATTATTCAAACATTAGAAGACATGTTGAGATCATGCTCACTTGACTTTATGGGTATGTGGGATCAATATTTACCTATGGTGGAATTTTCCTATAACAATAGCTTCCATTCAAGTATTCAAATGGCATCATATGAAGCATTATACGGAAATAGATGTCGCACACCAACCTGTTGGGATGAAATTGGTGAGAGAAAACTCGTAGGCCCTGAACTAGTGGAGGAAATGATGGAAAAGGTGATGGTAATCCAAAACCACATTAAAGCAGCTCAAGGTAGGGAGAAGAGCTATGCCGATAACCGAATGAAGGATTTAGAATTTCAGGTAGGAGATCATGATTTCTTGAAGGTATCTCCATTGAAAGGAGTTATACGTTTCGGTAAGAAGGGTTAATTGAGTCCTAGGTACATCGGACCATTCAAATTTCTAGAACGAATTGGGGCTGTATCTTACTGATTGGCAATGCCGCAAAGTCTCTCCAAAGTTCACGATGAGTTCCACGTATCACTCTTGAGAAAATACATGACTAACCCAACGCATGTAATCACCTATGAGGAATTAGAATTGGAACCCAATCTATCTTATTTATAAGAGCCTATCAAGATTCTTGATAAGAGAGAACATGTGTCGAGAAACTGGATGACTCGTCTAGTAAAAGTTCTATGGAGAAACCATAAGATGGAAGAGTCAATGTGGGAACCCGCAGAAGTCATGATGAAAAACCACCCAAGTTGTTTCAAGAGGTAATATTCTATAAATTTCAAGGATGCAATTATTTAAAGGAGGGGAGAATGTAGCACCCCAATATTCCACGGTACGATTCTCTTTGAATAATACAGTAGCGTGTGTTATACGCAACTTCTAGTTATAACACACACCACAACCAATCAAACAAGCCGTTATGAATAGTAATACCCACTTTTTGAAAATTTATAAATTTTATCTCTCAAAATGGACTTCATTTTTGGATTTGGAATATCTAAATTAGCCTAGGGTAAATTTTTGGATCTTTTCGGATTACTTTTATATTTTGATGAATAATGAAAATTACTAAATTTAAATAAAAAAAACTTTTTTAGTCCAAATAATTAATAGTGATAAATTATGAATTTGAGTGGTTTTAAAGTATATTTATAATATATTTTTACAATTTAATACAATGTTGGTCATTGTAAATAATTTCACATTTAAACCGGACATAAAAAACTATCAAAATTTTGATAGTTATTGACTGAAATTTATTTATTTTTATTATCAGAAGCCGGGTTATGGGATCCGGTTCCCACGTACAACCACAATTCAAACAAACACAAACACAAGGAAAACAAAAAACAAATACTTACCCATTATAGAAGGCAAAATCATCTCCACATCCCAAGATGGATTCATTTTCACCGGTAGCCGTAGCCGATTCCCATTCAGGCGATCTCTAGTAGTTTGCACTTTTAACCCGACTCTTGAGAATTTCTAGAGCTACTTGATCTAAAGAAGTCCCCTTGGTCAAGCTACCCTTCCTAAAGGCCACAGTCACCTCACTATTCCTCTTGGAGGAGGACCTAGTCTGTAGTGGTCGAGGAAGACAAGAATAATCCCTCCTTGCCCATCTTCTAGGATTAGACGAAACATGACCTTCTACTGAAACCTGAGGCTGCTTCCCACATTGAACAACATCGCTAAAATATAGACCAATGGGGCTGCTCATTTTTTCCTTACCTTCCCCAGATATCCCCTTTGCTTTACCGGACTGGACCCCCAAAGCCGTTACAGGGCTCCCATCATTTTCCTCCCTCTGCTGATCTGGAGAATTATTCTTCATCAAAGGTAGGGAGTCACTCTTTGCAGGTTCCTTTTCCAAAGTCACCGAAGAAGCCTTTAACACACCACCACCAGTCTGAAGATCCGGATTCCTTACTATTTCAACCATGGTGAAATTTCTGACCACTAAGTGGTTATATTCCATTTCCAGACCACCAACATCTAACCCCCTTTCTCCAGCCTGTGCAAACTCCACTGTCTATCTCCCTGGAGCACCTACAATCAATCTTCCAACATCAACCGGATGACTCGCTGAAGGTCCCATGACACCACCGATTTCATCAACCAATCCTTCAATCAGCTGTCTCCCTGGAGCCTCCTCTACATCCTTTTGATAGTTATTATCTTTTAAAAACACATTTTTGTTTTAACAACATGAATTAATTTTAAATTAATTTTTGCCACTTCTGTGTTTTGAATTTTGAAATATGAATTCAATATTTGAATCAGAAGGTACAAATTGTGTAAATTGGTAACTTTTATTTTTATACCTTTTGAATAATTACTTCGGAAAATATTTTATTAACATGGTTAAAGGGTAAATCGGGTAAATAAGGGTAAAAAAAAATATTATAATAATATTAATTTTCCAACAAATGTGTCCTAACCCTATTGGTTGATACATGTCTAACCATGGGTATTTTTGGGGGTAATTTTGGGACCCCATGTATCAACTTGTAAGTGATAATTACACTTTATATTAATTAAGCTAAAGTAAATACAAAAATGGAATAATCATATATCTTTTAGAAACACAATTTTTACATAGGGTTATTTGTATTATATTTTAGACTATAAATATTCATTATAAAGATAACAGGATTTAATACATAATAGTATATTATTTATAATTTTTAGACATTTAATAATTAAATTTATCTATGACACAATAATGATGCAGTATATTCTTTATTAATGAAAGAATCAAATAATTTGTTTTATAAATATTAAAATAAAAATAATTTCAATGTTTTGATGCCATACACGAATTTTATTGATTAATATGACATGTTAGGATTTCCTAAATGAATTTGGTTCGAATACATAATGTTTTTAGGACTTGAATAAAATCAATTATTGAATAGTGTCAAAAGTGACATAAATTAGTTTTTAAAACAAATATTATATTATTAATTTATATTCTATTCCTAAAAATATATGGCTGGGCCAGATGACTTATATAATGATATTTGTATTATTAATGAACCACTTATGGGACTCTTGGATGTATATAGTATGTTTATTAACTATATAATATAAAAATACAAAGTGACATGGTAAATGTCAAACTAATTAACTAAGAGTTAAAACTAAAAGATAAGGTTAATATAATGACACAAACCTATCTAAAACCGATTGTTTGAATGGTTTTCGACCTATCCTCACCTTAAAATTTAATGAATCCACTTTTTAGCTATTATAAACCGAATATGAATTTATTATAAAATAATATTTCTTGCTTTTCCTAAGGTGCCCCTCACCCCTCTTATAAAAGGGAACTCCCCCTTCTCTCAAATTCATACCATCAAAGCATTTTGGTTCGGCCAAAACCTGCCCAAATATCCTATAAACTTACCCAAATTCAACCTAGAGGCCTTATTTTGATCATAAATCCAATCTAAGGAACTATTTTGATCAAATCAAAAGGAAGAACCCGAAGAAGAGGTAATGTTTTCAGCACCCTCTTTCAAGTTACATTCTTCTTCAACTTCTTCTTTCTTTGTTATTCCGATTATAAAATAATAACTCTAGTATCTTCTATATATTGTGATGTTATTATAAATATGGTACAACCATATTCATTATTCTATCCATCCTTTGAATGACATGTCACCATACGTGCATACGTATGGGTTACCGTCTCCATGTCGTGGTGTAATTGTTATTCAAAACATTATTATTTGGATGGATATAATAATGATGTGTAATTCATATAAATAATAAATATAACCAAATAATTATTCTATATATATGATATACTATCCAATTAGATATTATTTTAATATCGAAAGAGTGATATTGTCGCTTGTGCGTACGTACGGACTACCGTCTCCACGAACACGATGAGATTCATTCCCCATCATATCCATTCAAGTATAATTATCATTTGATGATTAAAAATAATGTTTAAGGACTTTATATCATTCTGTATATGAATAAGATACAACCTATCCATATCAAACATGGCTTATGTAACAAAATATATAAAAGAAAATGAGTAAGTTAACACCTGAAATGACGATAATACTAAAATATTATTAACAAAACATTATTAGAAGATCATATATGATATCATAATTATTTATATGGTTATTGTATAATTTAATAACAATGGTTTAACTATTATACAAGAGGTTAAAATACCATCGACTAAGGAAATGTACAAGGTAAGGGTTTATTTCACAATCTCTTCATTATCCGAGGTTATTTATATGTAATTATCTACTGGGACCTTTTTATCATCCACATCATTGTTTCTTAAAAATGTATTTCAAATCATTCTTATTATTTTACAAACTATGGGTTAAAGTCCCTTATACCTCTGTTGACTTTTTATAATATGTTTATAAAGTAATCTTTCCATCGTTTTCCAAATAAGGTCCTTATTAACCTTTTTGACAGAATTAAGGTATGAATGTTTTTTTCACTTATACGGCAGGTGCAGTTGTTCTCCACCGATATGACACCATTGAAGCATCCCTTACATTCTTATAAGAATATTTTCAAAATAAAGGTTTTTTTATAATTATGTGACTTTTATATGATTTCAAAAAAAGAGATATTTCTCTCAAATAGTATTGATTTACATCTATGTCAACATCCATTGATGGATTTTAAGTTTATTTGATGTTTATTTAATATGATACAAAAATTCCATATTGTATTGAAGGTTTTGTGATATGATTGATTGTGGATGTGGTATTTTTATACCATTCATGGTTTATTCAGAATGTATTGACATTTTTTAGGCTAGTTTTAATATTTATGTTTATGTTATGTTCAAACATAATCATATGGGGAATGAAATAGACATAATAAGTGATGGGTGTAGCCTCCTATAGCTCATAGATGCATAGGTATGTCTCATGAGACAAACTAGTGTCTTGGCACAAGGCCTTGAAAAAATCATATTTGTAGTCTTGGCACGAGGCCTTGACTATGTGGTTATGATAGTTTGTCATTATGCATTCCATCATTATGAAAGTGGTTATTGATATTACATGTGATTATTCGACTAATAGAATATCAATGTGAATAATTAAATATAATTATTTCATTTTATATTTTCCATATTATTCTGAATTCCATGTTTAAAAGTCTTTTGTTTTAGTTATACATTTCCTTAAATGTTTATGCTTGTTTATGAAAGTTTCCGCGATATTGTTATCCTTACTGAGCATCTGAGCTCACCCCGTTCAATGTTTTACATTTCCTACGATGTGAAGAAGTAATTTATGAATGAACTACAGGGATAGTATGAGGGGATATGAAGACAAGATGTTGTTGTTGTAGTTGTCACATTATGATGTGATGTAAAATTTATTAATGTGTCTAGTTATTCCAAGGCTATTAAACTAATCGTTCCTTCGAGACTTGATCTTTTGTGATCATGCCAATGTTATGTAATAATGAACCAACTCTCGGTAACTGGGGTTGGGGCGTTACAATAAATGATTTTATAAACCCAAAAACATTTAAATAGTAATATTAATAAATTATATGGTTAATCCAGTGAGAAACGAAAAAATGTGATGACTCGTGACATTGTGAGTATTTAATTGTTTAGGTACTTTGAGTTTTATGAATGGTGGATGACTCTTGATGATAAAAAAGTGTTAAATCATTGTGAATATTTATATTTATCATTAAAGAGTATTTTTTACAATTCATCATAATCTCGGTTGGTGGCCAGAGTCTGATGTTTTAGTGGAATAATCCTTGAGATTATAAGGCTATTCTTTTATCCAATGGATAGTAATTGGGGTAGTAAGTAGTCCAGTTTCCTGGAAGGGATCACCGTCTAGTTGGTAAGACAATATCGTGTGTCCAGTGGACCCTGACTAGTGAGTTGGTGGGGTGAGTTGTTATGGGATTTAATGTGGTTCATTATGGTCTTTTGACAACTAAATCCCCCCATATATTTAACCAACGTTTTGTCTATTGTTTGTGAATAATGTACCTTTTCACAACTTTTTCCCTCCATCCATGGGTACCTTAGGATATGAGGTGGATCTAGACTCAATCCAATAGTGTATACGAGTACAATCTTACTTTCTTTATCAATATTGACTTCCTTATCCCTCTTGAGGTGAATTATCACTTATCTATTCATTATTTATGACACTTAAGGTTTGTTCTAACCATTTATATCCATGGATTTCATGTTCTACATCAAATAATTTTTCTCCTTAATGTTCTGTTTCAATTATTTTTTCTTTGGACGGGTCATGGATAGATAATTGAGTGAAATTTTCATCATATCTTGGTGGAATTTTTTGATCACAATGATGAATTAAATCATCATGGATATTGGATTGCTTTTATTCAAAAATAAAAACTTTTGAATGGAATTTTGATGAAGATATATCTTTTGGAACATCTTCTTCTAGGTTTAGGTTGATTTCTGTTAATTAAACCATTAAAATGTGGAATTTTTTTGGAGATTTTTCTCATCATAGAATTAAGAGTAGCTTGAACTCCATTTGACGACATTGTGTGTGGGGTACATCATTTGGTTGGTCCCAAATTATGTTTCCAATTATATTATATTAATTTGGACCTTTTCTTATTTTTGTGTAATGCTTACTTTTCGACCAATGAAGTTAGACCTGATAGTTGGACCTTCCATGGATGGTTTGTCATGGTTTTTCCTAGGAGATGATATCTTGTATGTATCCAACATAGATTACTTCTCGATTTATGTGTGTTCATTAGAAATATTTTAATAAACAATAATGTAGTTATAATTAATTAATTAGCATTATTATTCAATAGAAGAACCTTATAGAAAGAATTGGAGGATGAATAAACTTGGATAGATATTGATGTAGTTGTTGGGATTTACATGACTTGGAGATAGGTCTACTTGAGGTTGGGGGTCTGGTGTTCTCATCCATATGGTCTGATGTTCCATTTATTATCATGTTATATGAGGGTAATTATCTTGGGTGAATAATCCTTAATCTATAATTATGAGATGAATAAAATGTAATAAAAATTAATTGGTTGTCCACGACAATTAATTTAAGAGAGCTAGTTCCATGTTTTATTAGATAATGAATTTAATTTCATAACTATTTAATTGAAATATGGATAATAAATTGAAATGGTTCCAAGGTCCATAATAGAAATTGTGTTCTACTATGTTGAAAAGACACAGATGGTCAATGATTGATTGGGTATTTTTTACTTTTCTTCTATTTCTAGTTACCCTATGATAATATTAGTTAATGTTCTGTGCATGTTTAACCTGTTGGACAACCCCTTGAGAGGAATATGTCAGATATTGGTTAGTATACACAATATTTATCCCAACCAGAGAGATGTAACATACATGTTTCTAGGCTATCCCATTGATGGGGATATGTTAGGAGTACAATCTATGTTCCTTCCGACGTGAGATGAAGTAGGTATGTTAAGGAATCATTATTTCTTGATGACAACACAATTTCTTATGGAATGTGTTTTTATTTCTTAGTTGTACATTGGTGGTTATATTATATGTCTATGTGGAATATTTATTTACCTTTTACTTTTTATTGAAACATCCACATGCAAGTACACTACATGAGTTTGGTTGGGTATAATACTGTTTGGGTGGAACCCTGATGAGTTATAATAACACCATGATCTGTTGGATATAGAACATGGGATCCCATGTAACCCTCACATATTACAGGTAGATGATGGGTTGAGTCCCGAGTATAATTGTCTAGTAGGATAGATCAATATAATTCTGGAGACGATGATGACATATGTCTTAGTGTGGGAGAATATCCACTTGAGATTTTATTATTTTTTTATCATGTATGTGATATTTCTGGTGTGATATCAAATTATCGCTTCCAATTTTTATTATTGATTTTTTCATTTCAATATTAATGCTTTATAGATGGCGTGTTATGGGTATTTTTCTATATTTTCCAAATAAATATTTTTTTGTTTACTCTAATTTATGGTATAATATCAAAATGGTTCCACTTCAGACCCTCAGTACAAGTCCACATTCTATGGAATCTAGGGACATGATACTGAGATCATATATTGTTTTTGATCAGACATAGTGATTTAGGACGGAAATTAAAATACTATATTAGAGACTGAAATTTATTGTTTTCTTTATTTTGGGGATTTGGTAAACAATCAACATAATAATGTTTTGAATATTGGGAAAAAATTTTATGGTTCATTTAAAACACCATTTCTAAGGAACTTCTCGGTTTCATGGTCATGGGATTGATATTTTTGTATTGAATTGTGATGATAAAAAAATTAACCTCATCATATGCACATAGATTTTTAGGATGTGATTTCAAATTGTTTTCAATATTGATTATATGGACATGATGCACTGCATGCATCATATCTGTAATATAGGATTTTGTTGAAATATATACTTCTTGTTTTTTATTGTACTGATGATAAAGTAATCTGATGTAATTGTTTCACATGGACTTTTATTTTGTTATTTCATAGGAATTTGACTCTTTTTTATATCACAAAGATGAATCACATGAATAATATTTAGAATATAGGTTTATATTGAAATATATAGTAATTTATTCTTATTATACTGATGATATATGAATATTGTTCTTTAGTGTCCACAACAGATGTTGTGTTTCCACATATGATATCTTGGTAAAATGTTATTTTTTTGTACCTTTATGCATATCTAATTTGAAATAAGGTCATGTTAGACTATAGTGTTGTTCACCTGGGTGATTATGATGATGTCCATGAAAATTTTGATGACATGACAATTATGACGCAGTACTTCTATGCAATGATAGTGCAGTGAAATTTTTAATTCATTATCAGGAGTTATTTTCCTTAGGAAATAACTATTTCTGAATATCCAATGGATAATTCCAGTTTATTATGGCGTTATTTTTTGTCTAAATGGAGATGTCCATAGAGAAACCAATGACATTATATTTTTTTCAAAAAAGGAATTCTTTTGTCAGGTTGTGGTATGTCTAAGAGTGAATCTACTATGGCATGTCTTTGGAAATTTTCCTAGATGATGTTTTTGGTTTGTAACCCCCGGAAAAACCCTTTCTGGGTGGTTTAGAAGACAATGGGTCCTTATAAATGTGTCTCAGGTTACTAGTGATATAATTCCTTAGTATACATGAAGGTAACCTAGGTGAGGATATTCCATATGAAGGTATAGTCAAGGATTATCCCTTATTTATGTTTTTAATAAATGAAAATGCTCTTTTCTTGTGAAAAACATTTGGAACTCTTAAAAGAATGTATTGTATGTTTTCATACATCATAGAGTATAAAGAACTTTGAATTCTAGTGTTTTTTATACAAGGAATCATTGTAATGTGAGCGGATTCTAAACATCTTGAATAGATGTATGTGTGATGTGTTGTATATATTGAATCATGGTATCAAGGAGATTCCTATTTCTATATAGGACCGTTCAGAGAGATCGTGTTTGGCATAGATCACACATTATTGTGTGGGAATCTTAAAGGTTGAGAATCTCTTGGATGGGATTTCCATGAATCATTAGAGAAATCATTATATTGGTGAATGTTTGGGTTATTTGTTCCTTGTTGGGAAATATTTTAATAATCAACATTCATGTGGTGGTTATGTGTGGTGTTTTTTAAATCGGTGGAGTATGGTGGAATGAAGATCATTGAGAATGTTTAGATTATATTAATGGACCTAAAAAATTAAGTGATGGTAGGTCAATAATTTATTTTAATTAATGTAAACCTTACTAATAGTAAACATTTCATTTGTTATGAAGCTAAAAAGGATTAGAGGTCTATTGGATTATACTTACAGAGTTTTCTCTATAGTATAATATGGAATCAATAATGGATTTAGGAACCAATTTATAGTCAACCAACATTTTTCATTGATGGTGATTATGTATTTTCGTGAATCATATTATGCGAGGGGATGATACCCATCTCGGTCTGATGATGTATCCTATACCTACATTTCTAGATAAAATTACCTATATCAAGAATTGTTTTTTAATTTTATTGGAAATTGTTCTGAGAAATATTGGTATTATTTGTGGTTTCTGTTCTTCTTGGAAACTAGTTGAATAGTAATTTACAGTTAGTCATCATGTTGGTCTAGGACTAGTCAGAGACTATGCAGAACAAAGTGTGTGTTATAGGTGATAATAAGGATACTTATATGGTTTAGATAATCAACTTTTTCATCTCTCAAATGACCTCGATTGTTAAAATATTCATTGTCTCCCATAATACTCGTCGTTGGATGATCAGGAACAGTCTATAAAATTTATGTGTAATCGAAAGAGAGTATATAGTACTATATTTAATATCTGGTGGTTGACTTATGTTTAACACTTTATAAAGTACATGTATGGGATTTAACTCAAAATAAAATATATGTATTTTGAGATGTAGTCAAATCATTGGCTCATTGAAATATCATTCATTTACTTGTGAATGGTTCATGGGATTTATGAATAAAAAAAATCCTCCTATGACCGTTTAAATATCGATAAGAATGTTGAATAAATTAAATTATTCCTCTAAGGATAATGGTATTGAATTAATTTTTATTTTGGGGATTTGGTTTGTTTTGGTCATTTAATATTTATGGTAGTTGGTAAGAAAATAACCAACTAGTTTTCTTTGTGAACATTAATGTTGGGGATAATAAAATATCTAAATCATTTTATTCAGTATGATGAGGGTGTTTAACAATCATCTGAGGTATTTTAAGAAAGTTCATCTTATGCAATTTTTGTTGGTTGGTAGGAGATCATTGGTTCATATTTGGAGATGGAACGAGGTGTTCATATGGACATTTTACCATTATTTGTGTTTGATCGTGTGTGTAATAATTAAACCGCACATATTTTGTAATTAGGATGCTAATGTCTTATTATTTATGATGAATACAATAGTGAAGATTTTTTATTCACATATACTATTTATGATTGGAGTCACAGAGTCAGATAATGATGGGATTTTCATGAATTTACACAACCATAGAGAATTTAGCTTGTTCTTGAGGATGAATGATACATAATAATTGTGTAATTACCGAGGCTGATCCATAGGATTTGTGTGCTACCAAAACATCATGAGGGTGAGAGGTTCTTTTGTGGGGATATTATGATGTCCAGTGTTACGGAGAGTCTATAATTTTTTAGCGAAGTTGTGTTTATGTCTGGTGGATGAATCATCTAGAGAAAGGAGAGCTAAAATATGGTATGTCATACTAGAACTACATGAAGAATATTTTTTACAAATGAATTGAAGCTTGGTGGGGAGACAAATCTCATTGTTTTAGAGGAGGAATCTCAGATATTTTTAGGTTACTACCAACGAAACTAATATTCTATTGGTGTTTGAAATAGCTATATTTCATAGATGGGATCACAAACCATATTTTCGGGTTTCCATGATGTGGGTTTAATGAGAATCATTAGAGTATTTTGACCATTACAGCCCCTCTTTATTTAACCTACCATTGGTAATTTTTTTAATAAAATTAATTTTCACCTCCCCTTAACTCCATCCATTGGATCCTCATAATCTGAGATGGATCAAGACTCATTCCAATAGAGGATCTAGGTAAGAACCTTTATTCATACTTATTCTCATGCTCCTTATCCCTAAAGTTGTGGTAGATGTAAGTTTTGTTCATCATGGGTGATCATAGTGGTATTTTATGACCATTGTGATCCTTGTATGATTACTCCCTCTTAAAATAAAAATTATCATCAAATATCATGGTCATCGATTTGTCTTTCACATTATTCCAGCTAGATAATATAGTGATATTTTTTGTATGTTTTTTAGAATTAACTGAGAATTATAGGTTTCTATATAGACATGTCTAGAGGTAGATGTACCACCATGAAGGTGCATCCCTCGGAGGGAGCACCGTGAGGGTTGATTGAAAAACCCCTATAGGTAGAAGATATGGGATAACCCCTAATATAGGGCACTGAGGATTCCATTGGATGGGATTTAACCTTATATATGTGTCATATGTACCATGTTTTGGACACAATGATCAAAACCAATGTAGTTCAGGTTCGTAGTTTAAGGTCATGTGACATAACTGGTCCATGTAGTTTAAAGTCATGTGGTTAGATTATTCATGTCTTAATGGGTTCACCGATGAGGGATGATGTAGGTCTTATGCATATACTCTTCCCAGAGGCAATTAGGAGTAGTGGCAAGATTTATGGGGCTTGTACATGAAGGAATCCCAAAGTGACATAAAGGGTATGTGGTCTTCGGGTAGGGTCAAGATATTACTAGGATGTGTTCGAGATATGATTAGGATGGATGTGGATAATAGGTTTTGACATCATGTATTCTTTTTTACATATATTAGCTGGATGGGAATAAAATCCGACATATTTTGGAAAGGTTGGGGATTACACATTAGGAGGAGGCACATGTGCATCTTGGAGCTACAATGATGTGGTTGGGGCTTATGTGTGGGAGCTTCATGGTGCTAATATGGAGATGAAATTATTTGGATGGGGATTATACATGGAAGCTTCCTTTTTCTTCTAGGATAAGTGGGGATTTGGTGGGGTCTTATATATGAGAGCAGACCGTGTGTTAGTATGATTAGTGATGATGTTGTTGGGGATTACATGTGGGATTGGCCCATGTGCTTCTAGGAGAAACTATGTTGTGGTTGGGGATTACATGTGAGAGTGGCCCATTTTCTCCTAGGATCAGTGATGATGTGGTTGGGTATTATGTGTGGGAGTGTCCCATGTGTTTCTAGGAGAAATGATGATGATGTGGTTGAGGATTATGTGTGAGAGTATACCATGTGATTCTAGGAGTAGTGATGATGTGGTTGGGGCACACTATTATGAGCGACCCACATAGGATTTCTCATGTCATTTCATGAGGTAATCTCACATATATATCATGGAATATTGTTATATTTTAATTCCATGTGAGTGGATGAGGAATTTGGGGATTTTTCATTGTCATTCCCATATAGGTTTCCTCATTTCAGGTCATGAGGGCATCCTAACTCATTGCTGGGATGACATATATTATTTATTATTAAAAATAATTAGGATGAACATGTTGGATTTATGGGGGTCATCTCATGATCATTGAATGAGAAATTTCATGATTGATTGATGATGTATCTTCTGTTTTTCATGGGAGAAATCCTATTTTCAAATGATAGGGTATGATACCGTTTAAAGTCATGTAGTGAAGACTATGGAATATCATTTGATGATCATTGAATGATGCATTTTATTATTGATTCATAAGTCATTATATTAATCACTAATAAGGTATGATAATTTTTAAAGTCATGTAGTGAGGGTTTCTTTCCAAAAGATGTTTATAAATGGCTATTATAGGACTTACACCATGTGAAACCCTTTTTGGTGATCTGAGATGAGATACAGGTAATTAGGTTTTGAGGAGTATCTTGGAGAATAATTTGGATCAATAAACATGGTGTATAATAGATAATAATATCCAATCATGACATGGGAAAGGTACCAAGATGAGTAGTTCAACTCATGGAGTTTCCAGCAGTGTGGAGGAGTATCTAAAATCATGGTATTTCAGGGTGGATGCAGGGGTTTCGTAATAGAACAAGAGAAAATGTCCTAGGCCCACCCAAAAATTTTTGTGGTGATACTCTACGTTTATAATGTGAGGTGGGTAATGGTTGAAAAGGGACCGTCCCATAGTGCTAGGACCTCAGCCTAACACCGATCCCAAGAAGTGTTGTGGGGGAGAATACCCTATGGTATTGACCATCGGTGGAGGTAGGAGATTTGTGAAGGATAGTGCTTCATGAAGGATGAGATTTCACATAGATTAGGGTCCCATGATGGATGTGGCATCACAGAGCTCATCGTCTTGTGAAGGATGTGGCACTACACTACTGAAGATACTGCAAAGGAAATCCTAATTCCTAGGGGGAGTTCTTCACAAAGGTTGAATGGTTAGCATATCCTCACTTTCCATAAATGACTTTCTTCATATTTTAAGGGTGTAGGACTTCGAAAAATTCATTTCCACTTTTCTTTGTGTCTCTAAATAATAAAATAGAAGAGTTTTCACAATGCATAGGGGATCTACGGAAGAGTGTCTTGTGAAAACTAGGAGCTTCTTGAATTGATAGTGTGGGGCATCAACCCAGTGGTGACTCTCATCTAAATGAACAAATTATGTGGGTATTTATAGGCAAGGGGTTTCATGAATATGGTAAATGGTTTATAGCGGAATTGGGGTTTTCACAAAGGGGCGTAGATCCATAAGACTCACAATGGACACCGTCAATCCTTCACATGGTCATGTATGGGAATTATATGAAATGCACCCATGCGAACCAAACCACTAGGAATGGGTATTCATGAATGATTCTTTTCATTTGGCACCAAGAACCATTTTGGCATCCTAACATCAAACGTATTTACAGATAAATATTCAAAAATTGTTCGTAGAGACCATTCACGAAGCCCATTCGCAAATCCCATTCATGGAGGTCCATTTACGGAGGTTTGTTTCACATGGGTTTAATTCACATAAGTACCCTATATGACCACATGAAATATTGGAGGTCTCCTTTATGCGTCTGATGAAGTATCCCTCCACCACGAATCCCACAGTTCCTTTGTGTACTGCTTCGAATCTTCAGGAAAATCATTTAATTTAAATACCCCCTCAAGACATAATTAGGAATTGAGATGTCACCGGGTTTCTACTCTCTACTCTCTATTTATAAATTGTATGGGATTATCAAGAAACTCATCCATAGATCCCCTAAGAATCTCAAAATATCATATCTTTTTTTCTTTATGGCATCCACCTAATGTGTACATGCCATTCATGATATCCTACACCTTCGTAGAGATAGAAGGCCCTCTGTGGAAATTGAGGCTTCACAAAAAATTCATACTCCCAGAATCATTCCCGTAGGACACCGGTCATCCTTTGAGAGACCCTCAACTATGTGAAGCACCATCCTTCAAATGACCATGAACTTCGTGAAGCACCTTCCTTAGCGAGACCCTAATATCTACTAAACCTCATCTTTTGTGATGTCATATCCATCACGATGCTTCCACCTCCATTCCTTTTAGTCCATACCATGGGGGATGCACCCCAAACCTCCACTTTGTATTTATGTTGGGCTATGGTGTCGATACTCTTGGCCGGTCCCTTCCCTACCGTCATTGAACACCATAATAAATGGAGAGTCACACTTTAAACTTTTTGGGTCAAGTCAAAAACCTTTTTTATTATGCCCTTATGAAACCCCAACTCCCACCATAGAATAAAATTATTTGAGATACTCCTCCACACTCATTGAAACACCTTCATTCGATCTAATCCTCTTCGTTCCCATACCATTTTGTGAGTTGATATTCTCATCCTGGATCCCCCAAGTACCTTATGTCTAACCATTCCTCAAGAAACTCCTTAAACTTGATCACCTAACTTCTATACCATGTCACATCAAAGATCCTCAAATTGTGTAAGTCATACAGTAGACATTTATAGGCATCTTCTCCCCATTAGTCCTCACTACATGACATTAAGCTATATCATACCCTATCATCCATGAATAAGATGCCTTATTTATCAAGAATAAGATGCCTATTTCCATGATAATGACATGATATTCCATATTCCTCATTACATGAATTTAAAATATAGCATACCCTATCATTTGAGAATAGGATTCCTGTTCTAATAAAATAAGAGATGCCTCACGCATCAAGTATGAGATACATCATTCCATGATCATGAGATAACCACCAAACAACCACCACATGACTCCTCATCAGTTGTAATCCCCAATAATATGCCTCAAACCACCAGTGAGATGGGATTCCCCCATGAACATACATAAAATAGCCTACATGGGCCGCTTAATTCATAATCCACACTTACCATGTCCATTCAAATGACAGTAAACTATAAAAATAACCCATGTACTATACTTGGGATTCTATCATGGCCTATCATGAGGAAACCTACATCTGTTTCCCCCATGTGTAAGCCCTAACCATTGCATCACTGATCCTAGAATCACATGGGTTTCTCCCACACATAATCCCCAACCACATTATCATTTCTCCTAGCACTACATGGGATGATTCCATACGTAATCCCAAACCACAAAATACCTACTCCTAGAAGCAGATGGGCTTCTCACACACTTAATTGCCAACCACATCATTTCTACTCTCAGCAGCACATGGGTCACTCAAATGAGTAAGTCCCAACCACATCCTAATTGCACCAAGTAGAAAATGGGTATCTTTCATGTGTAAGCCTCATCCACATAATTTTTACTCCATAGTAGCAACCCAAAATTCCTATGCATAATCCACACCACATAATTATTACTCCAACCAGCACAAAGACCATATCCTTAAGTGTAATCCCCAACCTTTTCAAAATACATGGTCTTTGATTCCCAACCAACATGGATATATAGGAAGCCTCCCTAATATCTAAACCCAGCATCTTCATATATCCTGATCTTTTCTATGCCACATCCTGGTAAGATCATTGCCCTACCTAGAGACCATATTTCTTATGGGCCCCTTTATTAGACTTTCTAGCGTAATACCCACCCATATAATCACTTCTCCTAGCATCCTCTCAATCAGATTCCATGCATAATCCCCACATCCTCCCTCATAGACCCACCCTTTGCAACATTAATATCCTTACTACACGAGGTTAACCTACAAAAACATGTCCTATCACATGACCATAAACTACGGAATAAAACTACATGGGTTTTGATCCATGTATCATAAAACGGTCACATAGGATGCCTCTATAAGGTTAAATCCCAACTAATGGTAAACCTATTCCCCCCTTCTTGGATGTGAACGTCTCTATTCCACCTCAAGGGGTGTTCTAAACAAACCCTTGCAGTACTCCCTCTAAGTGATTCACCTTAATAGTGTGACATCTTCTTTATATGGGACACACCTCCTAAATCCATCTCAATGGGAAATTATAATCCATACATCTAGTAAACCCTCACAGTTCTCCCTCATAGTGATGCAAATTCATGGTGTGACATCTTCCCTTTTAGTGATACACCTCTTAGATCCGTCTATAGGGTGAATTCTGATCAATCAACTATGTCTCTACAATATCATAAATTTGTCACACTGAATACATACCTCATTCTAATGATGGGATGCTTGAGGTGAAATATATGGAATATATAAACTTATGGTGTTATCTATCTCATGATAAACATGATATTGAAGAGGTCAAATCCTTGGATGATATATTCCTTTTGCATTAGATACCTCATGACTAACACAAGATGGATTTGGTTCCTCACCCAAGATGCCTCCATGATATTCCATCTTATGATGAAGAATATAGTTGACCAATGCGCCCAATGTCATGAGATACCTAGACATGCCTGAAATTATCATCTACTCTGATGAAATATTGCATCCCTATTGTGGAAAAGGCAGTGTAATGAACCAGTGTCCACAAATTGATGAAATCGAGAATGAGTTTCAAGAACAAGAAGCAAATCACTGAGGGAAAACTCAACTAGGAAATGAGATATAAGGAGAAATAAATTGAAGGAAGAACAGACATCCCATAAACCTACTTAGATCAGGGAGTTGAATTCATGATCAATGGTGTCAGAGGCTGGCTGCCTTTGGAAAGAAGGAACATAGGACAACAAATGCATGTCAGTGAGACCATGTATGTCCCAGAAGTGATAACATCAAATATAAATAATATTTGTATCCCATATAAACAAGTCCATGATCTCATCAATAAACCAAGAACATATCATTTATATGCCTCTTAAACTTATGGATAGTCTTCACATATTCCCTATATGGACCTCATTTTTTATTTGATATCTACCCACCATTCTCAAGTTGTATGAAAAATAAATCTTACTATATAAATTGATGTCCATGATATATCCTATCACATAATTTTAAGGTATCATACAAATTACCCCTATCTTATCATGTTTTTTTAAAAACAAATCGTAGATATTTTTATACCATTTTACATTGGAAACATTCTTCTCTTGGATTTTTTCATGTAGAATCTCTTCAATACATTTTCGATGTATGTACCTTGAAATTTTCTATGAAGCCTCATAGAACAATCAAGATGGAACTTGATAATATAATATAAGAAAATTCACCTAATTATATCATTAATAATCATTTATTTAACCACATATTAATATATTGTAAGGTTAGTATCTCATTTCAAATTGTTATAATTATATCATAAATATATACTATTATGAATATTTTTTCACACCCACTAAACCTATAATAAGAATAAAGAATACATTAACTATTTTTAAAACACATTAATTTGATGGAATCATTATAATGAATGTTATTTGATCTTCATTATTACATCTACCGATAATTGAATCACTACTACTTCAATACCTTATTGGTATTTTTTGGTGTTATGGACAATTTTAGTTGTTACATATATGAATATTAAATTTAGTTCCCATCAAGGATATATTCATTAATATCCATTTTATAAATCTCATAATCAGGGTAAAATACTATGGATAGCATAATTATATTGGATTTTAGCATAGTGACTTTTGATTTGGTTTCTTCATAGTCAGTGTCTTGATGCTTCAAAAACCCTTTAAAATCTATGTTTTGTTTATATGTTCCAAATTTACCATCCATGTATAGTTTCTTATTGAATAACCTATTACACATAATAGGATTTACATCAATTATAGGATCGATCAAAACCCAAAAATGATTTCTGAAGATGGAATTAATTTTATAATTAATCTCTTCTTTCCACTTTGAAAATTTTGATCAATTAATTTCTACCTATTATGGAAGAGGTTTATTATCATAAAGTGATAGTGTCTCACCTTCCTACATTAATATAAAACCACATCTTCCAAGTTAACTAACCTCTATAGTTCTCTTATATATTACATATTAAACTATAATAACTTCATCCTTTATATCTTAAGAAATATTAATTTTTTATAACTCTACTCCATCATCAGTTTCAACTTTATCAATGTTTACCTTTCTACAACTCAATTTTTTTGGATACATTTTCAATTTCTATTAAGGTTTCACTTTTATCGACTATGATTTTTTTAAAGTATTGTATATAAAGTATATTTTAGTTTCATTAGGCTATCCTTTAAAGATTAATTTATCTCCTTGAAATGATAATATATTTAGATGATTTTCTTTAAAAACATATTTAATCCACATATACGAATATGTGACAAAATCGGTTCATTCAAATACTAAAACTCAGATAGAATATCAAATTACACATTATTTGGAAGTTGGTTTAATAATTATTTTGTATTCTATAATGTTAATCCATAAAACGATAATGAATGTCTTTCAAGACTCATCAACCATCTCAACTTGTCCAATGTTGTATAGTTACTCATTTCATTGAAACCATTACATTATAGTGTATAAATTTAAGTGAGTTAGGATAGTATCCCAAACACATTTATATAATTAATAAGAACTAGTTAAAGGTACTTTATGGAATTATCTGAGTTGAGTTTCTTTATCATCATTTTCAGATTATTCTCCACTTTATTCTTATAATCCTGAAATTTCTTAAAGGAATCGGTTTTATACCTCATTATCTATTCATAACCCTATTTACTAAAATATTTAGTAAATGTTCTAATGTAATAAAATCCTCATCAGGAATCTACTATAAATATTTCATAAAATTTATGAACTAACCCAATATGCTTTGTGGAAGTCTCACTCCTTCTACTAAAAATAGATTTCGTTTAGTTTTCCTTATAAACATGCATGACATATATACAATGATTTTATTTTAAAAAATATAAATATCCTTCCTGATGTAATTTTTTCATACAATTCTTTTTTACAAAACCATGATATTGATAAAATGAAATTTTATAATATGAGCCATGTGAACTTTATTTTTTTTCTATTAATAATACATGGCTCCAATAGTCTAGTACAAAAACATATTTATTCAAACATACCTCCCATAACATATGCTATTATTATAAATGTATAAATATTTATTTAGAAATTTTAGAACAAATCCATATACATCAAAAATGTACATAGATATTACATTCTTGGTTACACCATTAAAATAAATACAATTCATTAATATTATAACCAATATAGTTTACAATGTGGGATGGTGATATCCTTTATCTAGTGTAGCTAATCTAAATCCAATGATAGGAAATGATCCACATCATCACTAATAATCATTCATAATCTATGTGGATCCTATGTTTAGATACAAATTTGACAACTAAAATATATATATATAACATGATTTATTGAAATGGAGATATTTCAGTTCATAAAAAATAAAACTAAAGGTTCCTTATACATATTCACACATGAAAAATTATTCTTATTGTTGTAATTATTACCAGATGTAAAGAATACTTCTTCTTTATTCTTAGCCTCTATCTGAATATTTATAATTTTGGAAGGGTGGTACAATTGTTCCTTATACATGGTGTCAAGATTATCCAATTTTTCATTTCATTTCCACTGATCCACTATAATGAAAAAAGGTTTTTTTCATGCTTTATGTATTTATCCTCTAGATGAATTAGTGTTATGAGATTTTAGAACATCATATCTTTATTGTTTATGAAAAAATTAGTACAAAATTATTATAATCTCAGAGGAAGTTAGGCTAGTATAAGGTTTGGGCATGATACATTATTTATATTAAATCTTGAATATTTTTGATTTTAAATGTATTCAATCATATTAAATACATGGTTTCCAACTAACACACCATCATCTTTATTTAAAATAAAGTGTACTTTGGAGATTATATACCTATATTGTCTAAATTTATCATAATATGATCATTGACCGTAAAAATCCAATTAATTCCTAGACTAGTGACTTCCAATTGACCTCAAGCTTGCCTCCTTATATTCCAACGGATTCCAACTACTTGTGATGGTATGGGTTGTTACCATGGGGGAAACTATACCCTAATATTATAGTGAAAAAACATTGAAAAATAATTAATAATAAAGAATAATAGTATATAAAATAATAATCTCAATCATGTAATATCAAATGTAAATAGGAAGCATACATTCATTTAGACACACAGTCATATAAGTACACAACAACCAAGAAGCCCCTATGTTCATCACATATACAACATAAATAAAAAATAAATGATAGAGGGCTTTCCTACCATCCCAATGCCTCATCACATCCTAGTCTCTGAATCCTATATATGTTATCCCACATGATCAAGAAACACCGAGACTCTACCTTAATTGGGCATATTGAAAGTGAAGTCTTCCTGGTTAACCATGCTATATGGGCACCCAAGCATGGTGTGAGTACAACACATTACAGTTCCACTGACAACGTCCATTAAATTACTAGTAAAGTAGTGTATAGACATCTGATATTATCATATGTATAAATAAGTATAGGAATGAAAAATAAATAAATAATTATCATCTATTCTTTGGTTATAATGGGTCACTTCTGATTGGAGATACAAACGTTAGCTAGTGATAGGGTATCTCTGATCATTTAGTGCAATCTTACAAAATAGTATCAGGCTTAATGATCATATTATACAAGATGAAAGAACTGATTCCATAGATGAAATCCAAGGAAATCCAATTTAATAATACATAAGATTATTCATAAGAATTAGTATTAGAAAATCGATCAACCTTTGTAAAATCTTAGAAGCATGAGGTAATTATGTGAAATTATATAGGGTCAAGTATAAATGAATTCCTTGAAGGTATTATTAAAAAATCTTATAGTATAAAAAATTTTCAAATTCATGGGTGGTAATCCTTGGAAATCCAAATTTACAAAAATGATGAATACCATGTAATATCATATGAATTCATTCATAAAAAATACAGGTATATCTTTCTCTACTGTAATAACATTTATATTTATCACCCTAGCTTCATTGAGATCCCAATATTGATATTTGAGTTCTACAGTGACACTCAATGAAAAAAAACATACTCTCCTACAATAATATTTACTAGGGATATCATAATATTGGATCACCCATTGATCCCCCAGAGGTATCAATATTAGCTGAACACTTTATACATGCTTTGTGGTCTCAAACTCATCTCTCGAGTCAAAATCAATATCATGAAAAATGTGACTTCATTTATATGAAATTGTCTTTCCAAAATCCTACCATGAAAGTCATTCATTTCTCATCACATGAATTCTTTGAAAATTCCAATCTGTCTTGTAATACACAATCCATATAACCATATCATCTGATCCATTTGAACTCACATGCTTCACAAGATCCACCACACTCGATACCTTCATCAAATATGTGATCGAATGATGCTTTTACATGATCGTGTGATGCTCTTTTGTGATTGTGTGATTTTATTACATGATCATGTGACCATCTTATGCAATCACCTAATAATATTATGTAACACATTAATTTTGAGGGATTATGAGGAAGAAAATGAATGCTCTCACTGTAGTTGGATTGAACTTTGTATAACACAACACATGGCTTTAGTCGTCAAACTCCATGATATCACCAGAAATAGATTTCCAAAAAAACACAACACATGCCCTCTCTATCAATGAAACATGGTTTCAACATTATCCCCTATTTATTTTATTACAAATTAAAAGTGAATTATTTCTTGAAAACCCTCTAGATTAGATGATAATATCACCTCTATCACTCTAAGTCTATGTGGGAAAATTATGATGTTGATAACAAGAGATCAAGAGAGAATTTCGTTACGTAATACATTTTAGAAACATCACCTGTCTCCATACTGAAATTTCTTCAATATCATCTTAATAAAGAGTGTCACCCCCAAACATCAACACCAAATAACCACCCTAAGTAACAGTTTACTTGAAAGATCATAAATCTCTTGTAGATAGAGAAACATAAAATTTCACAATAACTTTATCACCCTTTGAAAATAATCCCAAAGAGATATATCCTTCCAATTGTGAAAAAATAGTTGAAAAATATATATATAATTGGAAAGTGGGATAACCTGACCCACCTAATGATTATAGAGGTGGATAAACACTGAGATTCAAATAATGATTTTCAAATACAACAATGGATAATGACTTAGTCACGATATCTTCCACTATTTGATTCGTTCTAATATAATAATTTTAAATAATACCTTGTTGAACTATCTTCTTGTTAAAAAAGATACATGATTTCAACATTCTTGTTCAGAATGTATTTCATGAGATACTTCATGATATCAGTAGCACTCTTATTATCATAGAAAATCATCAGTATTAGTTACATATTCTCACTAATATACTTCAGTTATTTCCCTATCCAAAAAAGATTTTCATGATCATTCATAACTAAAATATATTATTCTAATGTTATACTATGAGTTGTTCTCTAATTTTTCATAATCAACTGACTAGCATATTTTCCATCAATATAGATTTACCACCACATATAGATATTTGATATTCTATATATCTTTCCTAGTATTGATTATAATAGTCATAGAAGTCCCATATATTTCATACAATATTGATGAATACATAATATAAAGTACATCAAACATATCTCATGATTTGATTCACTATTTTCTGATCTTATTCTTTTGGAATATTCTGAAAACTGATGGGAAAACATGTTTCATAGAAGCTGAATTATGGTAAATGATGTATGTGATCAAACATGTTGTCCACTATAAGTGGAATGTTTTTGGGATAGAATCTGATTCTGAGAATGCTTTCATGAAATTAAAGGGTTAGAATGAGAAATTTATCATGGAAACTTCTGTATCATTGGATTGATTTTATGAATCAGGTCACGCAAGTAAATTTGATAGTTCTATATGTCTATAGAGAAGTATACAATGTAGTGTATTCTTTATTTAAACATGTGATAATTGAAACAAGAATGATGTGATATTTCTGTACACTTGAATAATGCATTTATTGATGAATTATGACATGAAATGGTGATTCCTTTTAGAATTTGAAAACTATATCATAATACATGTATGTTTAAATTTTACTAAATATTTTTTTGGATTTTCTTCTCCATGATCTTGGATTCTCTAGTATAGTAGTGAAGATGTTGCCGCATTCCCAATAGGATCAAAGTGACTAGGGTTTATAGCCAATCACAGTGGCACCCCCCTTCACAGACTCCTTGTTATAGACTAGGTAATATCTCATTAGTATTATCTTTCATCATAAGCATAAGTCATCTGGGATTCCTTCCCACCTCCATCCCATCAGGTGATCTGATGACACTGATCTTGTTTTATGATTATGGTTGGGAGGCTTCTTGAGATATGATGTTGTTTTTTCATATCTTGTGACACATTTATCTCATATTTGATTTCTCATAATCATTGGGCTTATCCCCTCCATATTTCATTGAAATGCAGTCATGGATCCTCTTTTCTCATATCTCGTGATGATTTTGGTGTTGTTTCCATCTTTGACTACTCGATGTTTTCCCGTGGAAACAATTTGTGTTCTGCATGTCCCCCAATTCTCCAAATCAATAATTTCTATAGATAGGAGAACCTTCGGTATGTTTAAATCATTGTGAGTTTTAGGCAGGAGGGCGTTGGGTGACTAACGATGACTCATGGTCTAACAAGAACTAAAGTGCGGTATTCGAGATAGTTTTTTTTAATTGGTTTTTCAGGTTTTAAGAAAAATGAGAGTGTGTTCCAATTAATTTTAAAAATTGGTCCCAATATGCGTGAAACACATTCACGCAACCTCGGTCCCATGAATATGTGTGAACGAGTTTCACGTATCATAGGTGTGTTGAATGATTCATGAACGAGGTTCATACATCATACAAAAACATTAATTTAATTGTACCTTTTATATTAATTTTTAATTTTTTTGTTTAAATATATATATACAAAAATTATCAGAATTTATTTACTATTTAATATCCAGCAATACTTCCATTATAGAAGTCTAGATTTTAACTGAAACTATCACCTAGAGCTCCGTCTTATAAGAGGGTAAACCCTAGAAGTCATTCTTCATTTCCGATGTGAGATTCACTTTCTCCCTTTCCTGCGCAGAACATTCTACATTTTCGATGTGGGATTCTGTATCAAGTACATGAACTCAGAGGAATATAAAATAGAAAATAGAAGACCAAAATAAATAAAAAATAAATCATAGATTAAACATATAAAAAATAGTTTAAAATAAAATGAATTTCATAAAAAATTATGATAAATAAGAATTTATAAACTTTCAAAACAACCAACTTGAAACATATAAATGTTTCAAGTACGTGTCTTTGAAAGAATTTAAAATAAAAACTATAATTCTAATATGAATGAAACATAAAATATAGATTAATCATATAAGAAATAGTTGAAAATAAATAAGAGTTCTTAAAAATGTTGATGAAAAATAATGTATAAGCATTCAAAACCACCAACATGAAATTTAAAAACATTTCAAGTACGAGGCTTTGAAACACTGTCAATTACAAACTATAAGACCAATATAAATTAAAATAAAAACATGGATGAAACATATAAGAAATATTTAATAATTAATTAGTTAATGAGAAATATAATTATTAGTTATATAATTATTAGTAAATTAGTAATATCCTTATTAATCGTATAATAACTAATTAGTAATATATTTATTAATTATATAATTATTTATTAGTAATATAATTATTTTTTATATAATAATTATTTTGTGTATTTGTATTATTATTATTAATTATTTAATAATTATTTATTTAATTAGTAAAATAATTATTAATTATATAATAATTAAGTATTTAATTAGTAATATAATTATTAATTATATAATAATTCATTATTTAATTGGTAAAATAGCAATATAATAAATAATTATAATTATTCATTATAATTATTAGCCATTAATAATAAAAATTAATTATATAATAATTAATTAGTTATTTAATAATGTAATTTATTATTATTATTATAATAAATAATTATATAATTAATAATTATATTAAAAATTAAATACTTAATTATTATATAATTAGTAATTAATATTTATAATTGAAAATTATATTACAAATTAATTAACTAAATATTATATAATTTATTTTTAATAATTTATAACTATATTGGTAATTAACTAATTAATTATTATATAATTAATATTTTCAAATTAAAAAATAATAATTATATTAATAATTATAATTAATAACTCTGTGAATAAATATTAATAATAATTATATTACTAATTAACTAATTTTCCATTATATAATTAATAATTATATTACAAAATAACTATTTAATCATTTTTGAATTAATAATTAATAATCACTAATAAATAATTATAATTAATAATTATAATAATTAATTTTATTACTAATTATCTAATTTATTATTATATAATTAATAATTAATAATTATAATTAGTACATATTTTACTAATTAAAATTAATAATAAAATTACTAAATAACTAATTAACTAATATAAAATTAATAATTATACTTAATAATTATATTATTAATTAATTATAGTATAATTAATACATATATTAAAAATTAACTAATTAATTATTGTATATTTTTATTTTAAATTAACTAATTAATTATTGTATAGCAATAATTAATAATTATAATTATTAATTATATTACTACTTAACTAATTCATTATTATATAATTAAAAATTAAAAATTAAAAATAATAATTATTTTACTAATTATAATTAATAATGATATTACTACTTAACTAATTAATTATTATATAATTAATAATTATATTTCTAAATTAGTAATTAATTATTACATAACTTCTAATTAACAATAAATAATTAATAACTATAGTGAATATTTATAATTACTAATTCCATTACTAATTAATTCATTAATTATTTCATAATTAATAATTATATTAAAATTTGAAAAATTAATTTTTATATAATAAATAATAAATAAAATATAATTATTAAATAAAATAGTAATTAAATAATTAATTATTATTTAATTAAGAAATAATATAATTAATAATTATATTACTAATTAAATAATTAATAATATATAATATATAATTAATAATTAATGATTAATGATTATAACTAATAATTCTAATTAATAATTATAATACTAATTAACTAATTAATTATCAATTAATAATTATATTACTAATTATCTAATAAATTATTATATAATTATATTACTAATTAACTAATTAATTATTGTATTATTGTAATTAATAATTTGTAACTAATAATTAATTATATATTAATTTATAACTAATTAAAAATTATTTTATGAATTAACTAATTAATTATTAACTATTTCTTATATGTTTAATCCTTGTTTTAAATTTCATTTATATTGGTCATATATTTTAAATTTTATTGTCATTTAATGCCACATACTTGAATCATTTTAAGGTTTCAAGTTGGTGGTTTTAGAAGCATATAAATAATTTTAATGAAAATGTTTTATGAAATTCCTTTAATTTTCAACTATTTCTTATATGTTTAATCCATATCTTAAGTTTCATTCATATTAGTCTTATATTTTGTATTTTATAGTCTTTCAAAGACACATACTGAAAACATTTTTAAGTTTCATGTTTGTAGTTTAGAAAGCTTATAAATTATTATTCATCAACTTTTTTTTAATAAATTATAATTAATTTTTAATATTTCATGTATTTTAATCCATATTTTACGTTTCACTTACATCGGTCTTATAGGATGTACTTTATATTATTCCAAAGCCACGTTCTTGAAACAATTTTAAGTTTCAAGTTGATGGTTTGGAATGTTTATAAATTATTATTCATCAACATTTTTATGAAATTATTTTTATTTTCAACTAATTATTATATTTTTTATCCATGTTTTAATTTTCATTTATATTGGTCTTATAGTTCATATTTTATAGTCTTTCAAAGTTATGTACTTGAAATAGAATCCCACATCGAAATTGCAGAATGTTCTGCACTGGAAAGGGGAACCTGAATCCCACATCAAAAATACAGAATGATTTTCAGCGTAATCGCTCTTATAAAAGAGATCCATGGGTGAGAGTTTTTGTCAGAATACAAACTATAGTAATGAAATTACACATGGATATTAAATTTCAGATAAATTCAGCTGAAAAATTTCATTATATATATATATATATTATAAACAGAACAAAAAATAAAAATAAAAATTTCCAAAATACAATGAAATTAAAAAAAAAAAATCTCTATAGGATGTGTGAATGGGGTTCACACATCCTTCATAAAGATTACAAAGGATGTGTGAAACTCATTCATGCTTCCTTGGGAGGGAAGATAAGTGAACTGGGTTCACGTAACTCAGGTCCCATTTTTGAAAATAGTTGAAACCCTATCCCATTTTGAAAAAAAAATCAAAACCCCATTTAAAAAACTCCTGGTGTTGGCCTTGGTTAGGCTAGTGATGCAAAACATGCCCATAGCCAGCATGCATTGCGGGAATGGGATGAATACGAGGCATGTCAGGCCTAAAGTGTTTGACAGCAAAGTGTGTGGGTCAATGCGGGTTGAGCCCGTACTAGTGCAGGCCAATGCGGGTTGAGCCCACACGAGTGCGGTAGACCGGCGGTCCTACTTATTATTTTTTTTGTACAATATATGGTTTTTTCTTTTTTTAGTTTTATAAAAAAATATATGATTAAACCATGACATATGATTCTCACCATAATGGTCATTCAAATTCACCATTCATTTACATGTGAATTTTATTAAGGTCAATATTTATTATTTTAATGTGATATTATAATATTTGTATAGTAACTATTAACCATATTCACATGTTGTGTCATTACACCTCTCAAAAAATGGAACTCATAACTCATACACATGGATTAAATTATAAAATAGTTATTATAATTATAATATTTTTTGGACCGATTTAAATTTTTTTTTAATTAAATTTATTTTGTTATTAGGAAAACATGAAAGGACCTCCTGAGACCCTAATAGCCTGCTCTAAAACTAGTCATTTCTTGGAGTGTCATCGTTCATTCATAGGTCTAGCCATTCACATCGCCACTCAATCAACATCATCATTTTCTTTCCCTCATTGATAACTCACCTAATTTTCATTGCAATAGTTCACCACCAATTAAGTGTCGGGACATGGCACTGTTAACCCATTGAAAAATGTTCCATCACATCATTATAACTCTAGCTATTTTAAATTCCTACTTCTCCCAACAACTAAAATTTAGAACGATAAAAAAATACCATATTTAAATTATTATTAGTAGTATTGTTTTAAATGACGGAAGCCCGTGGGAAACCAACGGGCTTATGCAGGGTAGGATGGGATAGATTTTTTTTCCGCATTATATACGGACTTCTGTGGACAACCCCGCATGGTCTCAAACACACTGGGGTTTGGCCTAACACACCCCAGCCTGCCTTTTTTCATTAGAAGGTTGAGCCTATGTTGGCGGGCTATAGGTGGCTGAAATTGGGAGTTCATGTTGGAGATTGCGTGAGGAGCATGTTCAGAGTGTGAAACCATTAATAGTGGTTTTCAGCAACCCTGTGGGAATTAGTGGATTCTAACATGGTTATGGTGGAAGCTTGGTTTCCCCTTAGACCTAGATTTTGTTTTCTTGCATTTGGAAGGTGAACTAATGAAAATATGGCCTTTACCAGTGATATAAAAGACCATTTACAACACTAAAAAGCATATTCAATCTCATCGAAGATAAAAGTGGTCCCTTTTAACCGCACTCAAAAAAGTGTCAATAAATGCCCCTTTTATCCGCACAAAAAAAGCACTGATAAAAACAGTCTTTTATCAGTGCTAAAAAAGTGCTGATAAATGGGTCTGTTATTGGTGATTTTTTAGCGCTGATAAATGTTAAAAAACAATAAAAAAATAAAAAAAAATATTTTTTCAATTTGGGAGGGGCTTCAACAGTGCTTGAATCCCCCTTTAGCACTCCACCATATTGTGTTTCTCTTCATTTATTAATATATCTATTTATTTATATATATATATATTCATATTTACTCGTATATTAAAATATATATATTAAAATATATATATTAAAATATATATGTTTATATTAATATATATACTTAGTTATTTTAATATACATATATTGATATATTAATATATATATATATGCATATAGAGTTATATTTATATATATTTATATTTATTCTTATATTAATATATACTAATAAGATCAAATAACTTTTTTTATCTGTGATTATAAATAAAAAATACATATATACGACACACACACATATTATGTTTTTATTTGTAAGTATAATTATATATATTAATATATGTTAACAAATTTTAAATATTAATATTACTATACATACATTTAAAATATATAGATAATATATATTAGTTTTTCATTATAGTCGCACACAAATATATATAAACACACACGGAAAAACATTATACATGTATATAAATATTAATATATTTGTATTTTACAAAAAATTGAAATTAGTTTTTTTATTTAGATAAGCCTTATATATTGGGAAATATACTTTATATATAAATATGATTATTTATTTATTTATAAAATTAAATTTTTATGGGTGAATATTTAATAAAATATGTTTATATTGTTATAATATTGATTATAAATAACATTACATTGTAAAAAAAAATTCAAATCCATAATATGAATATAAATTTATCCCCTCAGAATAAATTCAGTCCCAAGTGATAAATATCAAAAAGACCCCCTAAAATGAGGCTGAAATTATATTGGGTGGTAATCTATTTGGGTATTCGTACTAAAAACACAGTTTTAGATGCCTTATGAGATTTATTATCCTCGAAAAATGTGAAATATGCTTCCAATGAGACACTAGTAGGTAGATCTCATCACATGATTCGATTTGATTTGTTGTAGAGCTCAAATGAACACACAGATCAAGAGTTATGGTCGATTGAAGTTTGAGTTACGTTTTTCACCTATTTTAGATCTTTTTTTTTGATTTTTTGTGTCTTCAAATGTTTATTAAATGATTATTAGTAGATGATTATTAGAAAATTGTTAATTAATAATTTTAATGAAATTTTATAAATAATTTTCACTACATAACTTATATATTATGTGAAAATGGTTATTTATACATATCGAAAACATATTTAAATATTATATGTTATATTTATATCAACATAAATATACTTATACATTTATATATCAATATATTATTTTTTATGATTTTTTTAAATATAAACATTAACAGAGCTATGTAAAAAATCATTGATAATGCCCCCCCTTTATCTGCACTACTAAAAAAAGTTATCATAAAGGGGGCTCCTTTTACATCACTAAAAAAGTGAAGATAATGTGGGTGCATTTATCAGCGCATAAAAATGCACAGATAAAAGGTCACTTTTAACATCGCTTTTTGGCTCTGTTAAAAGTTCCATTTATCTTTGTTTTTTTATCTCTTATAAAGGAAACCCCTTTATGAGGGCCTTTTTAGCGCTGTTAAAAGGGGGTGCTGCGAAAACCTAGTTTTTTGGTTGTGGTGGTATATTTATCACGCAATGGTTTTCCTCAAAATAAAAATGGGTGTGCTGACACACATCATTAACTATCTTTCTATTTTTTGTGGGATGTATGGGCACCCCGGTGTGCACAGTAAGGGAGGGGTGATACACTGAACTAGTTCATGGTATGGAATTTACTTCCTATTGGACATTCGAACCCTAAGGGTGTAATTCTAGCTTGGAGAAAGCCCGAGGGTCAATTCTAGAATGCCCGAGCAGCCAGACCGAACCCGGAAAAACCCACATCGGGCCGAAGGGTCATCAAGACGAGCTTGGACCTATCCATGAAGGCCTGTGGGCTGGGCCGACCCACAAAATCGAGGCCATCTTGCCATGAAAAGCCTGCCAGCTGTAAAAAAAATTATTTGGAAACTGCTGGTAGGATGATTCAATACCCCTACCATAGTCTTCCATGGCTAGGCCTAGACGTAATATTCTAGACATTGCACCTATTATATTATGACAAGACTGTATATATATATATATCACTGATATTTGTATATATATATCAACGATATATATATATATATATTAACCCAAAATAATATATATCTATAATAATGTATATACATATACATATAATTGTTATTATATGTAATTGTAATGTGTGGATATATATATTAAAAGATATATAATTATACATATAATAATATATATATATATATATAAAATGCCATTAATAATTGACTATATATATAAACAAATCCACTGATTATATATATCAATGAATTGTGGATTTGAAAGATACATTAATAATATATATAAATATTTAGAAATGATTTAATATAATATATATAAACAAAGCTATTAATATATATATCAGTGATTTAATATAATATATCTATATAATAAGT